>OX246754.1:132207512-133632346 GCA_945910035.1 Brachypalpus laphriformis
AGTCAACATCAGAGGACGAAACGTTACCGTCTCTATCGACCGATTGAAGCCGGCGTATGTCTTAGCGGATCCGGACGAGGAGAATAATCCAAGGGAGACATATCCAGAATATACCACCACCTCTACGTGGGAGCCAGCAGCGACAGCAGAACCCGACACTCATCAGACGACGTCATCTCAGCCAGTCCAGAAAACTCGATCAGGAAGACACGTTCGCTTTCCTGACCGCTTATTGGATTAAGCTTACATCGTGCTCCACTGGTAGGGGGGTACTGTGGCGGCATCTTTCGGACATGCAAGGTGCCTTACAACATTACATCAACCTCGTCGGCAAGAATGCCGATAATGGAAAAATAACATCGTCCTGACCTCGTCAGCAAGGATACGAAATTGACAGGACTTTGAAAATAACGACGGAAAAAGACGGGGATTTTTGAGGAGACAGAATTCCTAGACTCGAGCGACGAGACCGACCCCGAAGCATTTTGAGTAGTTTAAAGAATTGTATTTCATTTTATCCAGTAAATAAAGAATAATTTTATGACATCTGAGTCGCTTCAATATCTTTTCGACTTCTTCTTGATTATGAAAAGAGAGCATAAAAAGAGATAATTTTCTGTTTCTTGTCATTGGTTGCTCATCACTACCTTGTGTGGTTTCTTTTTTAATTAGGTTTTTGGCTTCCAAAATCCTAAATTTTTTATTACTCAAGTCTTCGACGATATCGTGTTCATCACACGAGAAGTGAAGACCTCTGGCTACTACTCTAACTGGTCTAGTAGCTTTATTTTCATATGAGTGCCACTGGAACTTTGTTTTTGTCAATTCTTCAGTGATTTCTCTATATGTGTCACTGTCATCGACATTTATTTTCCATTTATTGTTATTATAAGATGTGAATTTACAAGCCTTTTTCGTTTTTTGTTCTATTACTTTTTTTAAAACACCAAATCTGTCCACACCCGAAATTATTTGGTGGTGGTAATGCTTGTTTTTAAAACCAGTGGTTAACTTTCCAAGCCTTTTATCACTTGTCTTACCTTGTAAATTTGCTTGTTTAGCATCCTGTCTTCTTCCGGATAATTCAGGACTGTCTTCTGCCTTGCGCTTTTTCGTAAGCCTTTTGTTTTTCTTTGGATGGCTGTCTGTTTCCAGTGCGAGCTCCTCTTCATCTGTGAGGTATTCCTTGTCTGTATTTTGCTGGGCAAGTTGGGCCGGACAATTGTTAGAGCAGTCCAGAATGGTGACCCTTTTTTCCAGCTCTCTTATATGGTTTTGCAAACTTGCAACTATTATTTCAAGATTTTTCCTTGCTTTAAGTTCAGCTTACCATTCATTGTAATAGTTGTTTGTTTTTGTTTTCGCTTGTGAATCTGTTTTAGGTTCACTTTCAATTATACTGGTTTCAGTTCCAGATTTCTGTTTTTGTATATTCGGAATACTTACAATTATAGCGCTATCTTCGGCTCTAAGGCTTTTTGACGCAATAATTTTTGGTGGAGTTCTCGGCGTGAGTGAACTCCTTCTTGAGTTTTGTTTATGTAACAATAAATGGTCCCCTCCAGAATCCATGGGACCGACCTCCAAGGAGGGTGGATTTTCCAGTTTACCTAGTCTGCCACCTAGGGTATTTCTATCATTTGTTTTGTTCATTGCTATATTTATTGTAAGAGTTGTATTACTTTTATTGGGTAGTACAGTAATTGCTACACACAAACCCCCTGCAAGGAGGACCGGGTCATTTGTTTTTTATTTCCAAGTTTTGTGAAATTTTCGTCTCCGCTTGGTGAATGTCTGATTTTCTGTTTACAACAAAGCAACAAATTGCTTCTTTTTGTCCAATGGAAAACGACATTGGCAATTCCATCATGTTTTTTTTAATATAATATCAATTTGTTAATTATATCTACATATGTAATATTTGTTTCTACTAACTTGCCCCAAGTGAGAAAATAAAATAAATAAAGAAATGCGTCTTGTACTATATGACTTTGACAAGTAGTCCGATGTAAAGATTTATATGTGTGAGTGCATATTGGGAGCACTCCCAAATGAAATCCCCAAGAGAAAAACATTCGCGGTACAGCACTCCGTACAGCCAATAAAACATGATTGGGAGTGCTTTTACTGTGCGGAACACAAAAGAGTATTGACAACTGGAGGCAGATCTATGGCGTCAAAGAAAAGAAGCTATAATAATAACACAGATAACAGTCAGATTGGAAAAATTACCCGCGTTTTCTAAGAGGTAAGTACATTTGTTTATATTATAACTAAAATTGTTACTAAAATTACATTTAAATTACAGGAATACAAGAGAAAGATTCCAGGTCTTCTTATCCAGTTGTCGGTCGTCGATGTCGACATAATTCCACGAAATACACCAGTTTCCAGAGTACCTTCGGTACAAAAACAAATATTTGGCGCAACAGCTCTTTTAAGTGCCAGGGCCTAGTTTCTCGCAACCACTCATGTTTTGTGCGTTATATTTTTCACACTAATGGAAGGGAACTGCAGTCTAATGCCGAATCCGAGCAGCGAATTGAGGAGCTTTTCGTGACAACAATACCCTCGGATGGTTGGCAGACGCTCGCGAGAGGTGGGACCGTGAACAAACTTTTTTGGTGTTTTCTGGGACACACTAACCACTTACGCCACGGCGCCCACAACCTTCGCTACGCACAGGACAAAATAAAATTTATTCCTCGGAATATCGATTAATCAGTGTTTACGTAAGTATTATATATTTGTTTGATTTATTTATTTATTGGACCATTATATTTCAAAAATGTAATGCTTGCAATATATTTTACTTAGTCTATGTGGTTTGTCCCATAGGCCGTCTACCAGATTGACATTTACGAGAAAAAAATGTAATGATACTTTTTAGGTTATACAAATTTAAATAAGCAAGGTTTGTGGTGTGATGTGCTTATTTCTTAGAATTATTTCTTCGATTATGCAATTCTTGTAGCGAAGGTCGTTTAGTGTGTAGTTGTAAAGTAACTCCCAACCTCTGCCTCCATTCAAGATATCGATTGCTTCATCCACTCCAAGTGTCTGCAATCCGAAAAAATTGCTGCGGAATTACTTAAGTATTGGGCATTTTGCGATAAAGTGCAATACATCCTCTCGCTCCTTGAGATTACACAGGGCGATGTGGTATGAAATTAAGTTTTAAGAGTTCACCTCTTAATTTGAAGATACTGCGTATCTTAACAACTGAGTAACTACTCAAGAAATACGTCCTTTCCTGCAGATAATGATTCATCTTGCTATAGTAAGCCCGGTATTGGGATGACTGGGATTCATTTATAAATTTATCATAAGTTCTATGACCAGTTTCGTTCAGTAAGATATTTACTTTTTGCCCAAGTGAAGCATGTTGCCCGTTTGGTGAGAAAGTAATGTTATAACATTCATAACATAACATATATAACATAACATTCCGATCCTAGTGTTTCCAAATGCAGTTTAAGAGTATCCATGAACAGGGGTGCCACTCTAGTCTCCAAGTGTGTAATTGGGAGAACTGCTCGGAAATTTAAAAATTCGCCTGACAAAATAGCGGAGGAATTTTTCCACAGCTTCAGAAGAGCAATAACCCCAAACTTGCATACAATAGTACGGAAGATGCTGTCACATGGAATATTTTCAGCTTCGAGATGTGAGAAACGTCTTTATTCTTAATGCAATTTCCCCAGACTGCACAAATTAATCGCCCGTTTACTCATGCTCATGTTTAAGCTCGGCGTAACTAACACACTAAGATACTTGTACCGCTTAACTACCTCAATCTCCTCACCTTGAAACTTCCATTTTTCTTTTCGAGCGTACCTTCCTCCACTATCTCTAAAATTCATCAACTTTGACTTATCTAGGTTTACAGTCAAATTGCATATTTTACAATAGTTGCCTAACCTGAACGCGAAAGAAGTTTTCCTAGCTCACATGCATTCACTATCGAGCCACTGTTGTTTGCTAATTTTATGGATCGCGTTCTTCGGCAGGTTTAGGGTTGAGGAAGGAGTATTCCCCTTGTAAATATTCATCACAGCAGCCATTTAGGACTTTACAGTCTCAAGCATCAGCTAATTGAAGAATTTTCTCACCTTTTGAGTCCAAGAATTCATAATTGGAATTACGGTTGATATTGATGGATGCTGAGTTCCTTCCATTTACAAAAACTTCCGCCTGGAAGACACTGCATGAATCAGGAAGCCGGTACGACCTGGAAATATTGAGGGAATCAGAGAATGTCCCTGCGCCTACCCCGCAGTCCATTTTCGAACCGTCGGTGAAAATTGTTGATTCGAACTCATTTATCAGTACGCCAGTTTCCCATTCCCCCCTGGTAGGGAATCTGACCGTGATGTAATTTCTAAAGTTCACTGTGGGAGTTATATAGTCGGTCAGATTAGCTACCAGATCCTGCGGTAGCAAATTCAGGATACTGCTGTGACCATACGGATTGGTGCACCAGCATCCCGTTTCCCTTAGCCTGACCGCACTACATGATGATAGCTGCATAATGTGAAGATCGAGTGGTAAAAGGTGCAGAATAACATTCAAGGCATCGGTTGGACATGTCCTCATGGCACCCGTTGCCCCTATACCCGTAATTATTTGTACCCTATTGATAAGTTTGATGTTATAAGTTTTCCTTAGCGCAGGCCACCAGACTAGCGATCCATAGGAAAGAATGGGACGCACCACGGCAGTGTACATCCATAAGATCATCTTCGGGCGAAGTCCCCACTTCTTGCCAAAGGTCTTGCTGCAGGCATAGAAACCCACACAGGCCTTCTTTACCCGTTGTATTAATATTAAGCTTCCAGCATAGTTTTGGATCAAGTACCACACCTAGGTACTTGGCACTGGAGGATAGGGAGAGCAGATGATTTTTTTAGCCGTGGAAGCGTAAACGTCGGTATTTTGGTTTAAGTGGTAAAGAGCATCAGTTCAGTTTTGCTTCGGTTGACGCTGAGTCCACATCCAGTGGCCCATGAGCTAATCTTGCCCAAGGCACCTTCCATAATCTTAATGATTACGGATGGAAACATCCCCGATACTAGTATTACCACGTCATCCGCATACGCGACAACCTTAACTTCATCCCTATCAAGTCTACGCAAAATTTTATTGATGACCATAAGCCAAAGAAGAGGAGACAAGACCCCACCGTGAGGAGTTCTTCTAACAACAGATATGGCGGAGCTGCTGTTGCCGAGATTCGATTGAATGATTCTAGTTTTTAGCATTATCAATATCCATTTGCTAATAAACTCTTCCACACCCAGTTGGATTAGAGCTTCCTGAATCGATTCCGCACTGACGTTAATGAAGGCACCTTCAACGTCTAAAAAGGTGCAAGGTATATTGTTTGAAGTGGATTGTCTTTTCTATCGTTCGCACAACTTCGTGGAGCGCCGTCTCTGTCGATCGTCCTTTAGCGTACGCATGTTGAGATTTGGATAGAAAGGATTTATCTAGGGTATTTCGGATATGTATATCTAAGATGCGTTCCAACGTCTTTAAAAGAAAAGAGGATAAGCTAATGGGTCTGAAATCCTTTGTGGATCCATAACCCCGCTTCCCAGCTTTCGGGATAAACACAACACGAACACGTCTCCAGCTCAGGGGAACGTGGTTTAGGAGAATACAGCTTCTGTAGATCGGAACTAGCTACGGGACCACCGTTGTCCAATGTTTTTTGCAGCATAATAGGAAGAATGCCGTCAAGGCCGGCCGATTTATAGGGAGAGCAGCTGTTAATAGCCCACGAGGTGATAACTGCTGTAATTGTTGTCTTAATGTCATTCCAGGAAGACGATTGCGCGACCTGAGTTACTGGTGGGAGGGCAATCTCATTACTACATCCTGGAAAGTGTGTTGGCATTAAAAGTTCCAGTGACTCGCTAGAGGAGTCCGTCCAAGTCCCATCCGGCCGTTTAATAAAGGACGGGCTAGAATGCTCCTTGAACAGAATTTTACTCAGCCTGGCAGAGTCTTTTATGGTCTCAATGGACTGACAGTAGTCTTTCCAAGCAATGGACTTGGCACTTTTAAAGGATTTCTTGTATTCCTTCAGACAATCCTTATATGGTTACAAGAACTTGTGTTTAAAGCAGACATTGAAGATCTCTCTAGTTATCTTCCTCAGATTAGATAGATCTTCGTTCCACCAAGGGGGGAATTTTTTTTTGCTATATTTAATAGGACACGAAACATAAAAAGCCGCACCTATGGCTGTTTCGAAGGTCCTGATTTTGGCGTCTAGTTCGTCGACTGATTCAATTTTCAAGTCGGGTATTCTATGAAGTTTTGATTTGATAACCTGACCAAACTTCTTCCAGTCAATTCTCATAGGGTTTCTAAATGGCTTGGGAACCTCAACCTCGAGGCACACATTGTAGAGAATCCATATGTGGTCGGAGAAGGACAGTCGATCGGATACTCGCCAGTTAACTACCCTAAGGTTTTTATTGTTGATTTTAAGAGTGATGTCTAAAACTTCCTCCCACCCTCTGAAATTTTTCATACTCGGAAAAGCAAAGTTGGTGTGTTACCCACGTTACAAATAAAAAGGTTAGACAACACTAGAAAATCAAACAAGGACTCACCGCGTTCGTTGATTTCAGAGCTGCCCCATAATGTATGCCTGGAATTTGCGTCGCAGCCCAGAAGCAGATTGTCCTTTTTTGCCGTTGTCATTAATGTTAAATGGCGTACCTCCTCTGGTGGTGATGGCCTATCACGATCCATGTAAACTGAGGATATAAAAAGAGTGTTATTTGCAACCTCCAATTTAACTACCGTTAAATCGGCAGAGCTAAAATCAGGACACAGAAATACATTCAAATGTTTTTTAGCTACGATGCAAGTCCTAGGTTTGTTACTAACCTGGTTTGTGGTCTTGTAGAAGATGTTGTAACGGTTGTCCTTGAGCTCTTTTATGGATGAACCCTT
The DNA here is from genome assembly GCA_945910035.1 of Brachypalpus laphriformis. Taxonomy (NCBI): domain Eukaryota; kingdom Metazoa; phylum Arthropoda; class Insecta; order Diptera; family Syrphidae; genus Brachypalpus; species Brachypalpus laphriformis. The sequence goes on from OX246754.1 coordinate 132,214,482, forward strand.
CACGCAGGGTTCCTGTGCAATGCCGATATCTATACCCTCCACGCCGAGGAAGACAAGCAAATTATCTGACGCACTCTTCAAGTGGTGCAGATTAATCTGTATAATGTTCAGCATTGGCGGTAGGTGGAATAATGACATCTCCCATGTTCTCCGACATCCTGCCGGAACCGTCGATTTCACCTAAATCTTCATCAAGACCAGAGGGGCGGAAAATCTTAAGTTTAGCATGCCTTATGCCGGAACACAGCTTGCGATCAGATTTCTTGAGAGCCATCAGGCTAGCCTAGTTGATCAGCAACAGGGAAAGAGGAGCTATTTTTCTGAGGTTCCTCCACCTGGATGACTGCCCAGTCATCCATCGGAACCGCCGGATTGTGTAGTTTCAGACATTACATTCAATCTGCATATTGGGCAGCCAGATGCGGGCCCTTGGTCTCCTGGGGATATCATTAGCGGGGATAAGCTTGAGCTTCAAGCCCTCCCACGTGTCACTAAACTTAGTGACACACTCGCTAAGGAAATCCTTGGAGAACTGGTCCTTGTATCTGATGACCCGATAACCCCTGATCAACTCGGCGGAGGTACCCCAGGTTTTCCCAACAGGTAGTCCATGACCATACCCGATAGTCTGGGTTCTATGCTACCCCACGCTTCACTGATCGTCTTGCCATCTGAGGAGGGCTCGTCCACGAGGGCGACCTGCAGATGATCTCTTACTACTTCGGAAAAGTGTCGCGTTGTCTGAGTAGGACAGGTCGAGGATGTACCTGGTAGATTTTGCGTAGTAGTCGGCGTCTTGACAACCTTGGACTCGTCCGAAGACCTGTTTCGCTTGCTTGCCTTGGTTTCATACTTCTTCTGTTGTAGATGTTGTTGTTGCTTCTCCAGATGTGCGATGTACTCCTCGACCACAGCTTAGTATTTGGCCTTATCAGCAGCGTCTCTCTCATGAACGGTTTCAGCTGCTTCGTTTTTGGCAACCTTGTCAAGAACGAATCGAGCCATCTTGTACCTGCTCTTCATGATGGCGTCCGGGGTTTTGTTTTTCTTCGACGAACCAGCGCCACTAACCAAAGCGCCTTTGGTTGCCTTTTTGGTGTTTACTGTTGTTGCTGTCTGATGAGTCGCCCTCTGTACGCCAGAGGGAGAACTTTGCCTAGTACTTGCTGCGGCTGAAGGGAGACTGAAGACTCCTGACTGGAGGCTGAACGCTCGTCTTCCGATGAGGAGCCAATGTCGGGCATCCCCACCCCATCTTGCTTTTTTTGATTATTTGTTTTTGATTTTTTTAAATTATTTTTATCCATTTTTTATAGTTTTTTAGTCCTACGAGTATGTCCGGAAAGAAGATAAGGCAATTATACTACTGACCTCGCCTGGCCATCGATAGGGACCGTTCGAGACCATTACTGTTTTATCAGCAGCTGGCCATGCAGCCCTCGGCACGAGTGCCTACACACCTTGGCTTAAGTGAGATTTTTATGGGTTTACTCCCCACCTTCGTCTTAATGAACCACAGCGCACGATTGAGTACATGCGTGTAAATTCTTAGCTGACACTAGATACCTGAAGGGTGAATAGCCATTTCCGGCGGGCGCCCACGGGGAGGACCAAAGACGAGGATTTTTCCCACCGAACAGTATGGATAGAGAAATAGTTCTTAAGTTGTTAAACTTACATAAATATATTTTGAAGACATTTAATCTAATTTATTCCGCAGTTTCCACGTCCACACAACGAATAGAAATAAAGTAAAATAGAAAATTAACGAACGAGGAAAGGAGAAACGTCAAGAGACAACGAAATTATATCCACGACTCTCCGGGTTGCTGTTTTTCTATTTCATCTTTTTTTCTTTTTGCACTTGTGTGATTTCAAAAGAGTCATGACTAAGGAGATGGCCACCACAACCCTTGGGGAAGCAGTGATACAAACAGTCAAAGTGCGTGTCTTTTCGATTTCATTCTAGAAACTAACCTCATAGTATGTAACATAGGTTCTGAACCTACTTTTGCTAACAAAATCAGGCATGCAGTAATAAATATCACTTTAGCTACCAACTCCCCAGAGCTAAATACAGTCGAACCTCTATAAGTCGAACATACTTAAGTCGAATTTTCTATAAGCCGAGCGAATGTATCAGAATTAAGCAAGTGAGATCTGAGTTTTGGATGCTCCATATCTCGCACATTTCATAAATCGAACACATTGTTTGATCCCGTAACGATTCGACTTACAGAGGTTCGACTGTATTAGTAAATGGATGGTATCGAAAGATGTTTCTTTTTCGGACCATGGCTACATACAATCTCGTCGGGAATTTGCCAGACCTCCACTAAAATTCTTTAGGAATCCTAGGAACACTAACTGGCAGGTTTATAATACATTGTTAAATAGAGAACTTAATACCGAGATAACTTAACAATGCACACCGTCTAAATTAAACAAGAGGGTAGACAAAGTGTCCGAAACAATGAACAAAGCTTTGCTGAAAGCTTGTCTGATAAGCAGACATAGGAACCTTGGTAGAATGCTAACATGGCAAAACTCCGTAATGATAGTAGGACACAGTTCAATATAGCTAAGTTTTCACGACCTCCGGAAGACTGGGATAATTATAAGAACAGTCTCACTGTCTTTAAAATGGAGACAGGGAAATCTCAGCGAGAATCGTGGAGATTAGTCTGTAGCAATATAGAAAGGACAAACGATTCTATCAGATTGAGGCAAATGCTTTCCAAATCTCCCCATATCACAAGCTTTATCCAGAAACCTAACCGAGACTGGACCGTGCCCATAGTATGAGCATTAAAGTTTCTGATAGACATTCATTTCCCAGGAAACTCTTCTTATTCTTAGATGGCGCTACAGTCCGTGGTGGACGTGGGCCTCAACCAACAAACCTCTCCAGCCAGCTGCCTCCAGTTGCGCACGTCAAGTTGGTTGAGGTCCCACTCCACTTGTTTGCGCCACTTACCGGGAGGCCGTCCTCTACTGTGTCGTCCGTCAGGGGTGGGAAGACTTTCTTAGCGGGTAGGTTGGGCTCCATCCGCTCTACATGACCCAGCCATCTTAGTCGCTGTATGTGAACTCTTCTGGCTAAGTCGATGTCCTTGTACAGGCCATATAGTTCGGCACTGTACCTTCATCTCCACTCACTGTCTATGCAGACGGAACCAAAGATCGCTCGAAGAACTTTTCTCTCGAAATAACCAAGGGCATCCTCATCCGGTTTTGTCAAAGCCCATGCCTCTGCGCCATACAGCAGGACTGGGATGATTAGTGCCTTATAAAGAGTTACCTTAGTAGTTCGAGATAGGGCTTTGCTACTCAATTGCCGTTTTAGCCCATAGAAACATCGATTGGCAAGAGCAATTCTTCGTGTGATATCCCTACTGATGTCATTTGCGGAGCTGACCATAGAGGCTAGGTAGACAAAATCCTTTACTACCTCAAAATTATATATGTCTATTGTGGCGTTCTGTCCAAGACGCCGATGTTGGGTGTCCTTTTTTGTTGATAGCATATATTTTGTTTTGCTTTCATTGACCACTAGACCCATCTTTGCCGCCTCGGTCTCAATACTCGTAAATGCCCCATTGACGGTCCGCTGAGTTCCTCCGATTATGCCAATGTCATCGGCATAAGCGAGTAGTTGTACAGACTTGAAGAAGATTGTACCTCCGGGGTTGGCTTGTGAGTTTCGTACAATTCTCTCAAGTACTATATTAAAGAGATCGCATGATAGCGCGTCACCTTGTCTAAGACCTTTCCTGAGATTGAACGGTTCGGTGATGTTGTTACCGACTTTGATGGAGCAGCAAGAGTTCTCCATCGTCATTCTGCACCAACGGACGAGCTTGGCAGGGATGCCAAGACTAGACATGGCTCTGTATAACTCGTCTCTATACACGCTATCATAGGCAACTTTGAAATCGATGAAGAGGTGTGTATCGATTTTATATTCATGGGTTTTTTCCAAGATCTGCCATAGTGTGAATATTTGGTCAATGGTGGACTTTCCCGGCCTGAAACCGCACTGATAAGGACCAATCAGGTTGTTGACGATCGGTTTTAGGCGTTCACATAGTACGGCAGACAGGATCTTATATGCTATATTTAGGAGACTTATACCTCTGTAGTTGGCGCAGTTCAGAGGGTCTCCTTTCTTCAGGATCGGGCAAACGATGCTGAGATTCCATTCATCGGGCATACTTTCGTCCGACCAGATTTTACAGATGAGCTGGTGCATGCTCCTTACCAACTCATCTCCTCCTGCCTTGAAAAGTTCAGTGGCAAGGCCGTCGGCTCCAATAGCTTTGTTGGATTTGAGTTTAGATATCTCTATCCTCACTTCATTCTGATCGGGTTGACGGGAATCTTGACTGTCATCGTCACTGTTGAATGGCTAATTCTGCCTGACAGCGGAATATTGGTCATCATCGCCGTTTAACAGTCTGCAGAAGTGTTCCTTCCATATCCTCAGCACCGACTGCGATTCTACTACTATATTACCATTTTCGTCCCTGCAGGCTTCTGTTCTGGTTTTGAAACCCTGGCATGTTCTTTTTACCTTTTGGTAAAATTTTCGAACATCATTCCTGCAATAAAGTCTCTCAATCTCCTCGATCGAGCGCTTCTCATGCTCCTTTTCTTCTCTCTGAGAAGTCGATTTCTTTTCTTCTGCTCACGTAAAGCTCGTAAGCAGCTCTAGTCATTCTATGCAGCGCCCCTTTGTACGCCTCTTGTTAAGCTGCATGTGCTTGCCGGCACTCCTCATCAAACCAGGGGTTTCGTTGTGGTGGCCGAGAAACCCAGTACATCAGAGGCGGCATCTCTGATGGCTTTTTGGCAACGCTGCCACTAGTCTTCCGCATTTGCTGCTGGCGGCATAGGACTTAGATTAAGATTACAAGAAATTCGATCGGCAAAGGTTTTGGCCGATTGTAGCCGCCCGACGTCAAATTTCCTCACAGTATTTCGTTGATTTCGCTCCGTTGTGGATATCCGCATCGATACCTTGGCTGCAACTAGGTAGAGATCCGAGTTCACGTTGGCTCCTCGGAAAGTCCGGACATCCAGAATACTGGAAGAGTGCCTTGCGTCGATCGCAATGTGATCGATTTGTTGACAGCTTTTCGATCAAAGGAGAGCCGTGGGAACCGCGTACTAGCTACGACAAAGTTTCGCCCCGCCGCAAAGTCGATTAGCCCGAGTCCGTTGTCGGATGTGATGTCGTGCAGGCTGTGCTTTCTGACCACCCTACTAAAGACGTCCTCTCTTCCTAGCTTTGCGTTTAAATCACCTAGGATAATTTTAACGTCATGGCTAGGGCATTGCTCATACGTCCTGTCCAAGAGCTGGTAGAAGTCATCTTTTGTCACGTCGTCCTCCTCATGAGGGGCATGAACGCATATAAGGCTAATGTTGGCAAATAAGGCGCTCGTTCACATGCCGGAAATTCAAGACTTCTTGCCCAAGTCTGCCTCCAATGACAAATCCGCACCCGAATAGACGCTGTCCTTTTTGTCTGTAGCAATCGCCGTAGTAGATGTCGCAGTTTTTCAAACTCCTTTGCCCGGCCCATCCCATCGCACTTCTTGGATGGTGGTAATGTCTGCTTTGAGAAATATAGTGCATATACACGAGAGAAATATAAGAGCGGAAATATTCCAAGTCTTCCTATCTAGTTGTCGGTCGTCGATGGCGACATAGTATAATCCAATCGACCCGCTGACAGTGAACCTTCGCTTCGCACAGGGCAGAATAAAATTTATTATCATAAAGACAAATAATGAGCATTTAGGTATAGTTTGTGTGTTATTGTAACTACTTTTATTTTCGATTACAGGAATACAATACAGCAGCGCAATTTTCCCAAGTTTTCCTCCCTTTTCTCAGCATGCAAAATGTTCTCTGCAGCTAAAAGTGTACTTCAGGATGGGGATATCTTTTTTTAACATGTTTTTATTACAACTTATGAAATTCGAAATAAAATCACTTCAGACATTTTTTTGTGGTCCTTAAAAGGACCGATTGTGTATGAAATAACTTTTTCTTAACCACGGACTGTGTCCTTGTCTCGTCAGTGCATGTACAACATCCATTGCGGGGACTGTCTTACGCTTAGCACGTTCGGTGTAGGTAACAACATCACGAGTAACATTTTCCAATAACACTTTCAGCATACTACGGGTTTCTTCGTATATCAGAGCAGAAATACGGTTCACACCACCACAACGAGCTAACCGGCGAATAGCCGTGGATATTATCACAAAACACTTTACGATGACGTTTAGCAACATCTCTTCTCAAGCCTTTTCCTCTTTTATTCCTAATCATTCTTACCTCTTTAGAGCACTACCCTGTTCATGCTCGAGGACACCAGGAGCTGCAGCTAGTTCAGCCTAGAATTTTTAGTAAAGATTTTAATGATAATATAACCAAATGGTACTTACCTGTTAGAAAACGCGGGTACTTTGCCAAATCTGACAAATGTATTGTCTGGTTGCACTTTTTTTCCCAGCAGAGATTATTGAAAAAGAGCACATCCAACTTTCCACTGGAAGGTTTCCAGTGGTACATAACTGCAAACTAACTGATTTAAGGAAAGTTGTAATATAACAAAGTTTGAAACAAAGAAACATATTCTCCTATTTTAAGGCAGGGTGTAAATGCCATAGAATTGCCAGAGTCTACTCGGGGAGTAGGGCTGAAGAGCCAGAATGAAAATCAAGTTCAACAGAAGTCAAGATTAATTCTGAATTTTATTTTCAACTGTAAAGACTTACATAGTAAATTTGCCCCCAGCAAATCCATATTAATCGATATGTATTGAATCCAAAACACTATCTATCCGGGGTATAATTTGATCTTACTAATATCGCGAAGGGTGCATGCACTTGGAATGGGTCACATAAACCACGCGACACTTTTTGTGATTGCCGAAGCAATGTAATACGAGTATGCACTTTTGGTACTGGCGACACACTTATTGACGAGCATGGCCATTGTATTCAGTTATCCAGTGTTTACATTGACTTTACTACGGCAACATTCTTGCAGTGTCATCACATTGCACTGTTTGTGCTTCTGATCGTGGCTGTGGTGTAATGTAATGTTCTGTTGTGCTTTTTGTTATTCCGTATACTTTGTATTCTGGGTTGGATGCACCACAAAGTGCTTCAAATTATGTAAGCGTTATAAACAGCATCACTTAAAACCTAACTAAATAATAGGAACGCAAGCAGCTAACTTAACGCGAGTAGTAGTTGAACTAAGCGATGGAAATTGATTATTCTCTACGCAGACAGGTAAGACTGACTGCTAAAATATGAAGAAATTGTTAGAAAAAGCAAAGTACTTCCTCATTTTCGTATGAAAAAAAAAACGAAAAAACTGGCAATTGCTGTATTCGAAAATGGGGTTTGCTCAAATTTGTGTAAATAAAAGAAATACAACTAAACATTTGATACGAAAATCCATCTATTCGACTAATTAGAAGGGTTTGCTTCATACCTTTGACACATATGTAAATCATAAATTTAATATGGATTTGGTTTAAACTTTAATTCATTTGCCCCTATTTTTTGATTAATAAACTTATGTATACTGATGCTCAGAGCATGGTGTGCTGATTTCCAAGCAATTCGGAATATAAATGCTGTTGCCGTTACGTCACTATCTAAGTAAGCTAGAGCACATAACAAAACATGCCCAAAAACCACAGAAAATGAAAATAACTACCATCCAAATCTTCCAACTTTACCATAGGGTGATTCCATTACCATTTTTTCTGATACACGCACATGAATGAAACAATTTTTGACATACCATACGATGTCAAATGCCAAGCAATTATTAATTTAAAGATTCGAGCTTACCGGAGTAAAGTAAAGTCTCATTCATACGGATTCAAGTAATTGTTTAATGCACTTACCTTGCTACGGGACTTATCTTCGCAAAATTGCTAATTTTTATTAATACCACAAATTATAAAAGAAACGTGTTAGCACAGCAACTTCGACAGCCAACAGAAAACGACGGGTGCTGCTGTGTCAATCACATTGACGTAGCAACAGCACACATCATTTCCATTTCTTACCCTTCCCATCAATGTTTTTGGTGCTATTTTCTTCATTTATCGTGCTGTAATGGATGTTGTTTAACGAACTCAATATATTTTTTCTCAATTTAATTGAGAAACAATTCAGAAAAAGAAGCTAACCTTCCTGATTACAAAAATGGTGGTCGAAGACGGTTTGCACGCGGCCTTCTGCCTGCAAGACGCATAAATAGTATGTTAGAAATAAAGTTTCTAGATAGACAGTTTTCGGCCTCCATACTTACATACAAGTATTGTTTTTTATTTTGCACTTGTTCTTCTCAAACTCTTAATTAGACCAAGAGCCCGCAGTTAATTTTAGACGTGAGAGGTAACCGAATGAATCGAACGTGAACATGTTGCCTTGATGCGCAATATTTCAGATATGCTCGCCCGGTAGCACGTAATGGCAGCTAAAGTAAATAACTGCACATTGTGAATGGCGTGAATTTCAAAACAGGAATAATAAGTCTATCCCCTTCAGTAAAAATACATGTGTCCCAGACGTCTTAAGTGCAGCTAAAGCCCTGCCAGACGCGGTAGAAACGCGTACAAAATTTCAATTTTGAATAATTTATGTAACCGCTTAAATTTGTCCTGAAACATAGGATATTACAACGTGAATACAATTATGAAGGTACAAGAAGTTTTGGATGCATTTGCCAGACGCACTGAAAGTATTGAAGCCCGCTATGAGCATATATGTCATTTAGAGACACAAAATGCGAAACTGGACCTTAACCAAATGACGCAACCACACGAAACATAAACGTATCTGAAAGTGAAGATGAAACCTTTCATCGGATGTGCCCGAGAATTTTTTTTTTCCGAGGGTAGGTGAAAAATCTTCCATAGACACTATGAGAATAGCAAGCGCCAGCTCATAGTAGTGTCAGATTCTTACTGACTAAAAAAAATACCACCCTTCGATATAAATTTGTGTCAAGCAATTTTTTTATCACGAAATAAAAACGTTTGGCAGGTTACTTTACACTGAAGGATCCTGCTTGTTCCGCAATCTAGACGCGGTTTATCATTATCTCGCCAAGTCGAAAGGTTTCGACCTTTACAGTCGGCGCAATAAATTGCTCTCATCCAATATTTGTAGGACTGTATTGTTGACATGTCCGATTAGTCGGTTTCTATGATTTCTCGCGATGCTTCTAGTTTTAGCTTCGATTGTCGGAATTCCGAGATCCCTGTGGATATCGTCGTTTCTAATACACCACGGTGCTTGGACAATTTCTCTTAGCACTTTATTTTAAAAAGCTAGTGGCACTTGTTTTCTTGGTACAACCCCAAAGTTGTATACCGTAAGTCCACACCGGCTTTAGCACTTGCTGGTATAAAAGCAGTTTGTTCTCAGTACTGAGCTGGGAGTGTTTTCCGAGTAACCAGTACATTTCTCTATATTTGATTTCGAGTTCTTTACGTTTCATTTTCACGTGCGAATTCCACTTCAGCCTTGCGCCCAGTGACATTCCCACGTATTTGGCCTCGTTTGCAAACGGTATTCGGGCCGAGTTTAGCAAAATTGGCAAGTCATTAGTTTTCTTGTAAGTGAAATTCATGTGAAAAGATTTAGACTCGTTAAGGGCGATCCGCCAGTCCCTCGTCCATTCATTTACATTATTCAGTGCGTTTTGCAGTTTTGAAGTCGTTTCTTCGATTGTTTTACCTACTGCTAGGATAGCGGTGTCATGGGCAAACGTAGCAAGGATAGTGCCATCTTCGTTCGGTATATCACGAGTATATAGCAAATAGAGAATCGGCCCAATAACGCTTCCTTGCGGTACGCAGGCCGAAATTTCTTTGAGCTCGGAGTATTCGACTCCATGTCTAACACGAAAGAGTCTATTTCCGAGATATGATTCTAAAATATCGTATAAGCATACAGGGAGAATTTGTCGTAGTCTGCATTTCAGGACATCATACCACACCTTATCAGAGGCTTGCGAGACGTCAAGAAATACGCTTGAGCAAATCTTTTTTTCTTCAAGTGCTTTCTCGATTACGTCAGTAATTCTATGCACCTGGTCAATCGTCGAATGATTACTTCTGAACCCAATCTGGTGGTCAGGGATAAGATTATTTGGAGACGCCTTAATAATATCCTCTCGAAAATGTTCGATATGATTGGAAGAAGCGAAGTTGGTCTTTACGATTTTACTTCATTTGGCGGTTATCCTGGTTTTAAAACCATTATGACTTCCGCAACTTTCCATTGGGTCGGCACGTGTTTTAATCTGACGGCAGCATTTAGAATATGGAGTAGCTTAATCAATGCTTTTCGAGGTAAAACTTTGAAAATTTGTCCGGTAATCAAATCATAACCAGGAGATTTCTTAGGTTTTAGATTCTCGATCTCATGTTTGAATTCCCTTAGCGTTGCGCTCGTGAGCGTCAAATCGTCAGATGGTAAATCCAGCCTATTGCGGCTGTCGTGAACCACTCGACCATCGTACGGTTTAAAGGTTTCTTCCAGGTGGGCCGCAAAGACGTCCGCTCTTTTTTATCTTTCTTCGCCCATTCATTTTGATTTAATTTGATTGGCGCCGCGGGGACTTTGGGCTTTTTGGTGCCTTTTACAGCTTTCCAAAGTGAATATTTTGAATCTTCTGAGAATTATTTTCAAACTTAACCAGGCTATCGAGAATAATTTTATTCATTTTGCTTTGTTCTTCAAATTTCTCGAGAATAACTGACAAAACATGAGAGACAGGGTCCGTCGAGATTTGAACGTTTTTTGGTTTTTCAGATGCCGCGGCCTCAGCGTAAGTCTGCACTCCTGCTGTCCGAGGACCATTACCTGGCGGTTTTTTCGATGTTAGCTTTTCAGTAATATTTCTTTTAAGAACAGAGGTCGAAGACTTTTCTGTTGTCACTCTTTCCCTCACCTTTTTGCGCTCTGAACCCGGTAGTTTTAGTTTAGCTAGTTTCTCCTGTGCATTCTTGCGCTTTGGCTTAGTCTGCAGCCTAGATTTTGCATTTAGGGGCTTAAGGAGCACATCTCTCCGTTTTTGCAATTCCTTAGCTACTTCACAACCTCTATAATTTGCCGGGTGCTTTCCCTTACAATTAGCACATGTTGCAGACGTTTGTTTATTTACTCCACAGACTTGGGAGAGGTAATTTCCGGCGCATTTCACACATCGCGGTTCTTTTTTGCAGTACATTTGTGTATGGTTAAATCCTTGGCAACGTTTGCACTGCGGAATCATCCTTAAATTTCTACGCATGTGCTCAATTTTGACCACGACATTTAGTATAGCTCTAATTCGGTAGATATCGTCGATACTATCCGACTCATCGAAGGTAAGCATAAAAAGAGGAAGTCCACGCCTTACCAAGACGTCTTTATCTATTTCCGTTTGTTGCTTCTCCTTCTTGATGATATTAACGGCATCAAGAATTTTAAAGCCTTTGGTTTGAAGGTCAGTCATAACCTCTTCTTTGGTGCATGAGGGGTGGAGTCCCCTTGCAACGACACGATGTGGCCTTTCTGACTTGATTTCGAAAGTATACCACTAAATCTTTTCGGTATTTAACTTTTGGGACACAGCTCGGTGGTAATTGTAGTCGTCAACGTTGATTTTCCATGCATTATCCCATAAAGATGTAACCTTATAGTTGCATGTTATTATCCCTTTAAGGAGGCTTTGCAACTTATTGTATTCCGTTATCCCGACGATGTTTATTGGTGGGGGTGGACGAAATTGCGCTCGAACTTGCTTTTCTTCCGTTTTTTTGTGATTTTCTTCTTTCAGGGGCTCGATTTCGGGCGATGAACCGACTCCCCGTTTCTTACTAGGTCTTTTCTTTGGGACCCGATACGTTTCGTGTGCTAGCTCTTCTTCGTCTGTGTGATATTCCAGACTAGCTAAGGGTGCTAGAGTACATTCGCGTTCTTTCTCGAATTGCGTGTTCTTTAGGACCGTATTTTCTTCTTTTAATAAATCTATTTCTTTCTTAAGATCTTGATAGAGTAGATCCATTTCGTTAAGCTTGATTCGGAGTGCTTTATTTTCTTCCTCAAGACTTTTGTATTTCACTGAGTCCTGAATTTCGCGCGCTGGCGCTTCCGGTGGGTTTCTTTTCCAGGAGTTAATCGATCTTGGTGGAGGAGATCGACATACCCTTGCACTTTTTAAGAAGGGATTTATTAGTTAACTGGCTCTCCCCATAATCCGAAAAGCCGACCTCCGAAGAGGTTGGATTTTCCAGTGAACCGGGGCTGCCACCTGGGGTAACCAATCGTTTTGTTTTGTTCATTGCATTTGGTGTATACACTGCGCTCGGTATACGGAGGGTGGGTTTTAGTCTCCTCTTACGACAGGCATGCCTACCTCGGGTATATTCTAACCCCTACCAGAAGGGGGGGTCCGAGAATGAATCGAATAGTTTTTCATTGAATATAATGAAGGGTTTGGCGACAAGTAAAACGTCTTGGACTCATGTAGTTATACGTATTTAGTTATTTATTTATTTATTTCATTTTTACCCTTTGAATGCATCTGGCAAGGACTTGGCGACAAGTAAAATCTCTAGGATTTATATCTTTGTGATCAGGACATCTTGCTCTAAGTTTTGAAGAAAACCTTAAGTGGTTACAACAATTATTGCAAATTGCCATTTTCAAAACTCAAGGTGCAAACTTTGTCTTACTCCCACCATACTTTTCGGAAAGGTTTCTCAGTACAAGCAGACCTATACACGCTACTCAGCCCCATTGAAAATTCTATTGCCGTTAAAGAGTATACTATGGTATGTTTCCTTCGTTTTCAATAACGTCAATACAGAATCCATCATAAGAGCACTCGTAGACCTGGAGGGTGATTACCGCCACGCACCTGGATAGAACAAATACTAATTAGCAGACAAATTCTGTCCGAGCTCGGGCACTACTCAACCAGGAGATCAGCGCACAGTGGCACTCCCAGGGAGGGTGTTCTCTCTCCCCTACTTTCGATATCAGTAGTGAATAACCCACTCATTTCATTAGAAAATAAAGGCCACAAAGTTGCAAAATGAACGGGCAGCGTTGGACTTAACGTAAATTCGTCCAAAACTGAAATGGTACTATTTACTAGTAAATACAAAATTCTGACCATAGCTCCACCTAAGCGTAGAAACACGGAACTTAGCTTTACGAACAAAGCAAAATGGTAAACTTAACTGGAAACAGAACGTTTAAAACCGAACTAAGAAAGCAGAAATCGGCATCTACACCCGCAAAAAGCCTATTGGCCTTAAATGGATCTTCAACCAAAAATATTCCACTAGTTGCGATGGCGATGGTTAGACCAATTCTGCTTTATGGCGCTCTCGTTTGGTGGCCGAACTTGAAATAAAGTGCAACACAAACTCTATTCAACTAGTACAACGATCAGCATGTTCACTCCCACCACCGCCTTAGAGACTCTACTACACATTTTCCCATTGATATCTTCGGGAAAATGGTAGCCTCTAGAGCAGCCATAAGACTTAGAGAATCTCTACAGTCTCACAAATTGTCCACATGAAAATTCTACAAAATTCTGATCTTAGAGATATAGGTAGATTACTTATTTCGGTTTATTGATTTTAATATCAAATATAACAACATCATCCCTGACAGATCCGCATGGGATAACGGTAATATTTTAAATGACGCCGCATTCGATATCTACACAGATGGATCCAAAACATCGGAGGGTACGGGATGGGTACATTGACCGAAGAACCTCTGCTAAGCCCAACTTTGCGACTTCCCGACCACTGTAGTATATTTCAACCGGAAGTATCGGTTGTTCGTGAAGCAGTGTGCACTCTCTTTGTACCCGATAGATGGTAAGTCTATTGCCCTCTACATAGACAGTGAGTCAGCGATCAAAGCTATGGAAACGCCAACAATAGGATCTAAGTTCGTCGAACATTGGCGCGAATCTCTTAACGAGATTGCAGACAGATGCAACATTACTCTGTGCTGGCTCCCGGGACACAGAGATATTTCAGGCAACTGCAAAGCAAATAAACTAGTTAGACTAGGCACCCGATTGCCTCTAGCTGACAGCAGGGAGGTGCCGGCACCCTCAATATAAACGACGAAACTTCACATGCTCTACAAAGCACAAGCAATCGTAAACAGATGGAATAACTTTATTACGTGTATATCGACCAGAAATATCTGGCCTCTATTAGAAGTAAAGAAAACTAAAAGACTCCTATCTCTAAACAAGAGGAATAATCACAGGACACTGCCTGATAGGTAGACCCGCTATAAGAATGGGAGTCCTATCAAATGATTTCTGCAGAAGTTGCAGAGACGAGGAAGAAAAGGAAAACAACATTCACCTCCTTGGATGCCCAGCACTAGCTACTCTGAGAAAGAGACTACTAGGTGAATATTTCTTTGAAGACCTAAGCTATCTGTCTATACTCTGTCCAACATAAATTGGCAGTACACGTCTTATGGGGAAGCTTTTTCAAAATCAGTAGCGCGCCATATTTTTGTGCCATACTAAATTGAAAGAAACCCCCCATAAAAAGTGTTTACCCGCCAGTGCATTTCCAACTGCGTCTGACGTAAATCGAAAACATCTTATTCAGCGCACATCTGAGTGTGCACTGATTGGCTGTGGCCTGTGGCTGCTGCTATTCAACCCCCATTAAATTGATGTGCATTCAGAGTTACCAGTGTCCGTTTGGTAACTCGTTCAGTTTTTTTTCCTTGGGTTTCTGTTAAGGAGCTTTTGGTTTGAGAGCTTTGAAAAAAGTTCTTAATGATAAGTGTTATCGTGGAGATCTTGTTTTGATCTTTCGCATTTCTTTTAATGTGTGGAAAATACGTTAAAATGCAGTTACAAAATTGTAAGCCGTTTTCTTTAAGGAAAAAGTTTATTTGCGTAGGTTTTCGTAGCGCGCGGTCAGTTTTTTTGATGTTACGTGTATTTTTCTAAATTTGGATTGTGATACTAATGTGTTTTTTATTTTTGTTTGTGTTTTTATTTAAAAGGGATAAGGCCTAATGGGGATACCCTTCACAAACGCGCCTTTTATCTTACCTCTTGGTGGTGTGGAAAAAGATAAATTTGTTTTATTTTTTATAAATAAAACAAATTAAATGAACATTTCAATCTAAAAAAAAAGGACGGTAACCCTACATAATATTCTTTCTGATTTTTGCTAATGTGAAATGCATACTACGGAAACCCTGTAAGAGCTTTTGTTAGAATAGCACCTTACGGAAAACAAAAGAGTGCGAATGAGAGACAAATATCCCTATCTTCCCTGTACTGCCAATTTATATTGGACAGAGTATAGCATATACATTGTAACCCCCTGTTAACAACGGGAAGTAACTCATACGCGTTACTTATAGTTACATGTAACATAGCAATAGGTTTCGATTGATCAGTCACCATCCCCAACCCATGTCGGACTGGTCAACCATCCATCCACAGGAGATTAGTAATGTAGCAATCACCTCCTAAGTGCGACGGTTGACCCTCTCAAACCCTATTATACTAGGACTAGTAAATACGCAACAGGATTGCACACCAGAAACAGGTATTGATTAAATAATCAACTCTACTACTTTTATACACCCTACTACCTACACGGTACACATAGGTACTAAAGGTCGATTGTCCCAAATTGCATTAATTTTCCCAGTGACATTACCATATCACCTCATAAAGTCAAATTTAATTAATTCTTTTAACGGTCACACGGTCAAAGTAAATTTCGAGTTTCTGACTGACTCGCATTATTCACTCACAACAATATAGGAAATGGCTTCATATCCAAATTATTCTGCAAAATTAATCCCGCAGGATTACACGGTTATCCTGTACTTACACATTTTAAACACTTACCCAAGGAATACAAATCACTTTCAGGAATGTTTTTTTCGCCACTTAATTTTTCCGGCGCCATATACTCAAGTGAAGGTTGTGTTATCTGTATTATACTTTTTAGATATGTTGATATCTAATTTGCTTGTTATGAAAATCAAATCCAAATATTTTCCTTTTTTGCTTATTAATTAAAATGGACTCTGGAGATAAGTTACCAGGTATAATATCAACATCGGAATAAAGGAAAAGCAGTCCATTAATTAGTTGTTGAAAGCCATGAATAATTTCAACATGAAATAACCTTGCTGGGTAGGTACTGTCTAATAAATCAGACAAACAAGCAAGGACGGGTTCGGTGGCAAATGCTAAACTATCAATACTTTCTTCCAAAAGAAGAAAGAGAATGCGTGGTTCGTTAATATTCGTGAGTTGCTGTACTCCCCGTCTTAAAACATGTAATAGAGAATCTGATTCTTTGGTGTACCTCTCTAACTTTTTTAACAAATACAAACACGCATATCTCCTGCTTCGCCGCTTTCTTAAAACCATTGCATATTTTCCAATGCATACCTAAAGGTTACACGTTAGAATCTTTTATTACTGCGAAACAGAATTACATATACCTGCACTACCAACTTTGTTTAAAATCTAGTATTCTCTGGTGATATTATTCCCTGGTAAGACCTCCAACAGCTGAGAAACTGTGGTTTGCGCAGTCGAGTAGAATTTATTAATCACATCCATGTTGATAAATAATTACACAACCTAAAGCTTACGCGTTTTAAAAAATCATTGTAAAAGACCACGTCAAACATAACATACAACAAACAAATGTCACTTTCCATTGATTTCATTGTTTTTCAAATCCAATGGATCATGTGAAATCGGCTTCTGCTTACTTCCGAGTGCGTTGGTGAATGTCTGATGGAAAACGACATTGGCAATTTCATCATGTTTTTATTAATATATTATCAATTTGTTAATTATATCTATGTAAAATTTGTTTCTACTAACTTGCCCCAACTGAGAAAATAAAATAAATAAAGGAATGCGTCTTGTACCATATGACTTTGACAAGTAGACCGATATAACGATTTATATGTGTGAGTGCATATTGACAGCACTCCCAAATTAAATCCGCGAGAGAAAAACACTCGCCGAACAGCTAATGGAACATGATTGGGAGTGCTTTTTCTGTGCGGAACACAAAAGAGTATTGACAACTGGAGGCAGATCTATGGCGTCAAAAAAAAGGAGCTGTAATGAGACAACATAGATAACCGTCAGATTGGAAAAATTACGCGCGTTTTCTAAGAGGTAAGTACATTTGTTTATATTATAACTAAAATTGTTACTAAAATTACATTTAAGTTACAGGAATACAAGAGTAGAATAATACTAGGTCTTCCTATCCAGTTGTCGGTCGTCGATGTCGACATAATTCCACGAAATACACCAGTTTCCAGAGGACAAAATAAAATTTATTCCTCGGAATATCGATTAATCAATGTTTAAGTAAGTATTATATATATTTGTTGGACCATTATATTTTAAAAATGTAATGCTTACAATATATTTTACTTAGTCTATGTGGTTTGGCCCATAGGCCGTCTACCAGATTGACATTTAAGAGAAAAAAATGTTATGATACTTCTTAGGTTATACAAATTTAAATAAACAAGGTTTGTGGTGTGATGTGCTTATTTCTTAGCAACTTTCTTCAATTATGCAATTCCTGTACCGACGGGCGTTTACTGTGTAGTTGTATCCCAACCTCTGCCTCCATTCAAGATACCGATTGCTTCATCCAATCCAAGTGTCTGTACTCTGAAAAAATTGTTGCGGAATTCCTTAGGTATTGGGCATTTTGCGATGAAGTGCAATACATCCTCTCGGTCCTTGAGATTACACAGGCTGCATAAAATTGGAAGCTCTGGGCGATGTGGTATGAAATTAAGTTTTAAGGGTTCACCTCTTGAATTTGAAGATAGTGCATATCTTATCAACTGAGTAACTACTCAAGAAATACCTCCTTTCTTGCAGATAATGATTCATCTTGCTATAGTAAGCCGGTATTGGGATGACTGGGCTTCATTTATAAATTTATCATAAGTTCTATGACCAGTTACGCTCAGTAAGATTTTTACTTTTTGCTCAAGTGAAGCATGTTGCCCGTTTGGTGAGAAAGTAATGTTATAACATTCATAACATAACATATATAACATAACATTCCGATCCTAGTGTTTCCAAATGCAGTTTAAGAGTATCCATGAACAGGGGTGCCACTCTAGTCTCCAAGTGTGTAATTGGGAGAACTGCTCGGAAATTTAAAAATTCGCCTGACAAAATAGCGGAGGAATTTTTCCACAGCTTCAAAAGAGCAATAACCTCAAACTTGCATACAATAGTACGGAAGATGCTTTCACATGGAATATTTTCAGCTTCGAGATGTGAGAAACGTCTTTATTCTTAATGCAATTTCCCCAGACTGCACAAATTAATCGCCCGTTTACTCATGCTCATGTTTAAGCTCGGCGTAACTAACACACTAAGATACTTGTACCGCTTAACTACCTCAATCTCCTCACCTTGAAACTTCCATTTTTCTTTTCGAGCGTACCTTCCTCTACTATCTCTAAAAATCATCAACTTTGACTTTTCTAGGTTTACAGTCAAAGTCCATATTTTACAATAGTTGCCTAACCTGAACGCGAAAGAAGTTTTCCTAGCTCACATGCATTCACTATCGAGCCACTGTTGTTTGCTAATTTTATGGATCACGTTCTTCGGCAGGTTTAGGGTTGAGGAAGGAGTATTCCCCTTGTAAATATTCATCACAGCAGCCATTTAGGACTTTACAGTCCTAAGCATCAGCTAATTGAAGAATTTTCTCACCTTTTGAGTCCAAGAATTCATAATTGGAATTACGGTTGATATTGATGGATGCTGAGTTCCTTCCATTTACAAAATTATTTTGTGCTAAACCGATTGTTCCATTAAAATCACCAATAAGTATTAGTTCCGTCGGGCTAAGATTGTTTAGTAGATCGTTTAGCTTATTGAAATCGCACAGCCAATTGCTGCAGTTCAAATATATTGGAACTAGGTTAATTACGATGTTATTCATTTTTATTTCCAAAATATAAGCCTGTTCTATTCTCTTGAATACGGCCACTGCCCCATTAAGCTTCTTGCGATAACCAATAAGTTCACCTCCACTAGCTCTTCGAAATAGGTTTGGTTTCACCGCAGGAATAAAGTTAATTCATGATTCTTAAAAATACTTCTATATCTAGCTTTTTCATGCGTTTCAAATAACAAAAATATATGAAATTCATTTATATTGTCACACAGTAATATAATAATACTTCAAACGTTATCTTCCTCTACGGCCACCTGCACCTGCAGATCCTAAGAATCATCCAGCAAATAGAATCTTCTCACGGAGAAGTGCTGAGCATTCGTTCTCATGCACACTTGCGATACGGAGAATCGCAGGTGCATGTCAAGGTGTTAATTATTATTATATATTTAAAAAAAATTGCGAACAGTTTTTTTTTCTAGGCCTGATATGTTATAATTTAGAATTTTTAAATTAGTTGCTGAAGCATTTATCTGGTAGACTGGTAATCCTCAATTAGAGCCCTCGAATGAACGCCCACTTGTGGAAGCAGCCTTTTGCTTGTTTACAGCGGCTGTTACCACCTTGGGTTGGATTTTGACAGGTGGCAGGCGACACTGGGAAATGTCAGTACAAACAGTTGATGTTTATCAACCTCAATGAAACGAATAGTTGTCAACAACATCTTAGATTCTTGTTTCGTAAACATGTACCTTGACTTTTGATTACTGACTAAATTATCTCCACTTCCATCTCAACTATTGTTTTGTTATTGCTTTGTGTGGAAAAATTGACTAAAGTGGCTATACACTTCTCACCAAAAAGCGGCTATAAACAAATGTACTTACCTTTTAGAAAATGCGGGTAATTTTTTCAATCTGTCACATATGTATGTTGTCTCATTGTAGCTTGCTTTATTATCCCCCAGAGGGGATTTTTCAACATGACCATTCGTCAATTGCCTTTTGCCCAATGGAAAACGACATAACTAATTTAAGGAAAGTGGTTCAAATTATTTAAGCACTAAAAAACAGCATCACTTAACATCTGACTAAGTACTAAGTGAACGCGAGTAGAAGTTGAACTTAGTTCGCTATTACACGCTGACTCTTGAGTCATGATTCTTTTCTCTATAATATTTTGAACTTTCACTCTGTGAAGCTCGCGCTATTACACGTTGACTCTTTTCCATGATTCAAATTTGACAGCTCTTTTATTTTTTCTTTTGTAGTGAAGTGTATGGAGCTCTCTAAACAAGTATTTGTAACATTTGGCTCTGAAATTGATGGATAACGAAAACAGTATGGATAGGTAGGTAGGTAGGTAGGAGTGGTTGTGTCAGCAAACCATGCCGACACTTAATTAGCGCAGAAGCGGCGTTTTATTACCACAACTCCAGTGACCTAAGCGGATGTAACAAGGACGTTAACTACTAGGGAAAAGAAGAAGATAAAGGGGGTAAGGATTATTCAAATCCACTCCGTTACATTGAGGAAGCTGATAATATCCCCAATGCTAATCTCGGCTAGCTCTATAAGGTTTTTGAAAAACAGTTTACCTAAGATTCGCTGTCCGGCCTTGCCTAAAGCCGGACACTTGCAGAGGAAGTGTAAGAGTGTTTCTATCTCGTCAGCAGTATTACAGCTGCGACAGTGTGCATTAAATTCAATACCTATGCATGAACCCCGATGGGCCAGTGGCCAGTACTAACTGCCAGAATCCTTGCGATATCTGCACGGTTTCTGTTTAGTAGATCTTGCGTTCTTTTCCGGGAGTATTTGGGCCACATCTGCCTGGCGATGACACAGTTCCGCACTCATTGCAATCTACTATCCGCCTTAAGCAGATAGTGCGCGAAAATGCCTCCCTTAAGGACTCCCAACGGGACGTTCATCTCCTTTGCTAGGGAAGCATCAAGGGTAGATCGTTACCGCGCGAGTTCATCAGCCCGCTCATTCCCCTTAATGTTGCTGTGACCCGGAACCCAAAGCAGACAATTCCTTAGCCGGTGACCAAGCGAAGCGAGTTCTTTTTTGCGCTGTTCTACTAGCCTTGAGGATGTAGTGGCAGATACTATAGCCTTTATAGCCGCCTGGCTGTCAATGAGGTTTGCTTAAGTATGCGGCAGGCCTCATGTACAGCAAAAGCTTCCGACTGGAAGACACTGCATGAATCAGGAAGCCGGTACGACCTGGAAATATTGAGGGAATCAGAGGATGTCCCCGCGCCTACCCCGCAGTCCATTTTTGAACCGTCGGTGAAAATGGTTGATTCGAACTCATTTATCAGTACGCCAGTTTCCCATTCCGCCCTGGTAGGGAATCTGACCGTGACGTAATTTCTAAAGTTTACTGTGGGAGTTATATAGTCGGTCAGATTAGCTACCAGATCCTGCGGTAGCAAATTCAGGATAGATAGAGATAGATTTATATTGTTGAGAGGTGCAAGTGCACTGCGACCTATAAAAGATCCATTGTACCCCCCTTACTAAGGTTCTAGCCGATGATATACTCGGTCTAGAGCACTTCCTCCAGTCCAGCTGCTACAGCAAACCGGAGTATCTTCAGTAGATCCAGCGAAAGCAAATCCGTTTCTGATAGGAGGTAGGCACCAAGGTGATTCCTTCTTTTGTGGATCAGTGCTTCGCATTCCATAAGAAGGTGCGCTGGTGTTTCTGCGAAGTCCCTGCAGAATCTGCAGTGTCCGTCTCCCTCTATTCCCAGTTTCCTAAGGTGCTCCTTAAGTCTGCAGTGACCTGTTAACATGCCCGCCAAGATGCGAAGCCGATTCTTACTAACTCTTAGGCAGGCTCTGCTTCTTTTCTGGTTGTATTTCCCCAGAAGTTCCTTTGCCTGTCTTATTTGGGGGATATCGTCCCAATGTTTGGCCCATTTGTTCTCTTCTTCTTTCCTTAGTCTTCCCTTATTTTGTGGGGTCCTATCCCACAGAAGGGTTCTGGTCCAAGGAATGGCGTGTCTGATCCGTTTCTAGCTAGCTCATCAGCTGCTTCGTTCCCCTCTACTCCTACATGTCCTGGTACCCAGTAGAGAGTTACTTTGTTTATTTCTCCCAGTTTGTTGATCCTGGTGAGACACTCCCATACCAGTTTGGATCTGATCTCATGCGAGGTCAGTGCTTTAAATTTAGGATACTGCTGTGACCATACGGATTGGTGCACCAGCATTCCGTTTCCCTTAGCCTGACCGCACTACATGATGATAGCTGCATAATGTGAAGATCGAGTGGTAAAAGGTGCAGAATAACGTTCAAGGCATCGGTTGGACATGTCCTCATGGCACCCGTTGCCCCTATACCCGTAATTATTTGTACCCTATTGATAAGTTTGATGTTATAAGTTTTCCTTAGCGCAGGCCACCAGACTAGCGATCCATAGGAAAGAATGGGACGCACCACGGCAGTGTACATCCATAAGATCATCTTCGGGCGAAGTCCCCACTTCTTGCCAAAGGTCTTGCTGCAGGCATAGAAAGCCACACAGGCCTTCTTTACCCGTTGTATTAATATTAAGCTTCCAGCGTAGTTTTGGATCAAGTACCACACCTAGGTACTTGGCACTGGAGGATAGGGAGAGCAGATGATTTTTTTAGCCGTGGAAGCGTAAACGTCGGTATTTTGGTTTAAGTGGTAAAGAGCATCAGTTCAGTTTTGCTTCGGTTGACGCTGAGTCCACATCCAGTGGCCCATGAGCTAATCTTGCCCAAGGCACCTTCCATAATCTTAATGATTACGGATGGAAACATCCCCGATACCAGTATTACCACGTCATCCGCATACGCGACAACCTTAACTTCATCCCTATCAAGTCTACGCAAAATTTTATTGATGACCATAAGCCAAAGAAGAGGAGACAAGACCCCACCGTGAGGAGTTCTTCTAACAACAGATATGGCGGAGCTGCTGTTGCCGAGATTCGATTTTATGATTCTAGTTTTTAGCATTATCAATATCCATTTGCTAATAAACTCTTCCACACCCAGTTGGATTAGAGCTTCCTGAATCGATTCCGCACTGACGTTAATAAAGGCACCTTCAACGTCTAAAAAGGTAGCAAGTATATTGTTGCAAGGTATATTGTTTGAAGTGGATTGTCTTTTCTATCGTTCGCACAACTTCGTGGAGCGCCGTCTCTGTCGATCGTCCTTTAGCGTACGCATGTTGAGATTTGGATAGAAAGGATTTATCTAGGGTATTTCGGATATGTATATCTAAGATGCGTTCCAACGTCTTCAAAAGAAAAGAGGATAAGCTAATGGGTCTGAAATCCTTTGTGGATCCATAACCCCGCTTCCCAGCTTTCGGGATAAACACAACACGAACACGTCTCCAGCTCAGGGGAACGTGGTTTAGGAGAATACAGCTTCTGTAGATCGGAACTAGCTACGGGACCACCGTTGTCCAATGTTTTTTGCAGCATAATAGGAAGAATGCCGTCAAGGCCGGCCGATTTATAGGGAGAGCAGCTGTTAATAGCCCACGAGGTGATAACTGCTGTAATTGTTGTCTTAATGTCATTCCAGGAAGACGATTGCGCGACCTGAGTTACTGGTGGGAGGGCAATCTCATTACTACATCCTGGAAAGTGTGTTGGCATTAAAAGTTCCAGTGACTCGCTAGAGGAGTCCGTCCAAGTCCCATCCGGCCGTTTAATAAAGGACGGGCTAGAATGCTCCTTGAACAGAATTTTACTCAGCCTGGCAGAGTCTTTTATGGTCTCAATGGACTGACAGTAGTCTTTCCAAGCAATGGACTTGGCACTTTTAAAGGATTTCTTGTATTCCTTCAGACAATCCTTATATGGTTACAAGAACTTGTGTTTAAAGCAGACATTGAAGATCTCTCTAGTTATCTTCCTCAGATTAGATAGATCTTCGTTCCACCAAGGGGGGAATTTTTTTTTGCTATATTTAATAGGACACGAAACATAAAAAGCCGCACCTATGGCTGTTTCGAAGGTCCTGATTTTGGCGTCTAGTTCGTCGACTGATTCAATTTTCAAGTCGGGTATTCTATGAAGTTTTGATTTGATAACCTGACCAAACTTCTTCCAGTCAATTCTCATAGGGTTTCTAAATGGCTTGGGAACCTCAACCTCGAGGCACACATTGTAGAGAATCCATATGTGGTCGGAGAAGGACAGTCGATCGGATACTCGCCAGTTAACTACCCTAAGGTTTTTATTGTTGGTTTTAAGAGTGATGTCTAAAACTTCCTCCCACCCTCTGAAATTTTTCGTACTCGGAAAAGCAAAGTTGGTGTGTTACCCACGTTACAAATAGAAAGGTTAGACAACACTAGAAAATCAAACAAGGACTCACCGCGTTCGTTGATTTCAGAGCTGCGCCATAATGTATGCCTGGAATTTGCGTCGCAGCCCAGAAGCAGATTGTCCTTTTTTGCCGTTGTCATTAATGTTAAATGGCGTACCTCCTCTGGTGGTGATGGCCTATCACGATCCATGTAAACTGAGGATATAAAAAGAGTGTTATTTGCAACCTCCAATTTAACTACCGTTAAATCGGCAGAGCTAAAATCAGGACACAGAAATACATTCAAATGTTTTTTAGCTACGATGCAAGTCCTAGGTTTGTTACTAACCTGGTTTGTGGTCTTGTAGAAGATGTTGTAACGGTTGTCCTTGAGCTCTTTTATGGATGAACCCTTCACGCAGGGTTCCTGTGCAATGCCGATATCTATACCCTCCACGCCGAGGAAGACAAGCAAATTATCTGACGCACTCTTCGAGTGGTGCAGATTAATCTGTATAATGTTCAGCATTTGCGGTAGGTGGAATAATGACATCTCCCATGTTCTCCGACATCCTGCCGGAACCGTCGATTTCACCTAAATCTTCATCAAGACCAGAGGGGCGGAAAATCTTAAGTTTAGCGTGCCTTATGCCGGAACACAGCTTGCGATCAGATTTCTTGAGAGCCATCAGGCTAGCCTCGTTGATCAGCAACAGGGAAAGAGGAGCTATTTTTCTGAGGTTCCTACGCCTGGATGACTGCCCAGTCATCCATCGGAACCGCCGGATTGTGCAGTTTCAGACATTACATTCAATCTGCATATTGGGCAGCCAGATGCGGGCCCTTGGTCTCCTGGGGATATCATTAGCGGGGATAAGCTTGAGCTTCAAGCCCTCCCACGTGTCACTAAACTTAGTGACACACTCGCTAAGGAAATCCTTGGAGAACTGGTCCTTGTATCTGATGACCCGATAACCCCTGATCAACTCGGCGGAAGTCCCCCAGGTTTTCCCAACAGGTAGTCCATGACCATACCCGATAGTCTGGGTTCTATGCTACCCCACGCTTCACTGATCGTCTTGCCATCTGAGGAGGGCTCGTCCACGAGGGCGACCTGCAGATGGTCTCTTACTACTTCGGAAAAGTGTCGCGTTGTCTGAGTAGGACAGGTCGAGGATGTACCTGGTAGATTTTGTGTAGTAGTCGGCGTCTTGACAACCTTGGACTCGTCCGAAGACCTGTTTCGCTTGCTTGCCTTGGTTTCATACTTCTTCTGTTGTGGATGTTGTTGTTGCTTCTCCAGATGTGCGATGTACTCCTCGACCACAGCTTAGTATTTGGCCTTATCAGCAGCGTCTCTCTCATGAACGGTTTCAGCTCCTTCGTTTTTGGCAACCTTGTCAAGAACGAATCGAGCCATCTTGTACCTGCTCTTCATGCCATCATGAAGTCCGGGGTTCTGTTTTTCTTCGACGAACCAGCGCCACTAACCAAAGTGCCTTTGGTTGCCTTTTTGGTGTTTACTGTTGTTGCTGCCTGATGAGTCGAAAGCAAATCCGTTTCTGATAGGAGGTAGGCACCAAGGTGATTCCTTCTTTTGTGGATCAGTGCTTCGCATTCCATAAGAAGGTGCGCTGGTGTTTCTGCGAAGTCCCTGCAGAATCTGCAGTGTCCGTCTCCCTCTATTCCCAGTTTCCTAAGGTGCTCCTTAAGTCTGCAGTGACCTGTTAACATGCCCGCCAAGATGCGAAGCCGATTCTTACTAACTCTTAGGCAGGCTCTGCTTCTTTTCTGGTTGTATTTCCCCAGAAGTTCCTTTGCCTGTCTTATTTGGGGGATATCGTCCCAATGTTTGGCCCATTTGTTCTCTTCTTCTTTCCTTAGTCTTCCCTTATTTTGTGGGGTCCTATCCCACAGAAGGGTTCTGGTCCAAGGAATGGCGTGTCTGATCCGTTTCTAGCTAGCTCATCAGCTGCTTCGTTCCCCTCTACTCCTACATGTCCTGGTACCCAGTAGAGAGTTACTTTGTTTATTTCTCCCAGTTTGTTGATCCTGGTGAGACACTCCCATACCAGTTTGGATCTGATCTCATGCGAGGTCAGTGCTTTAAATTTAGGATACTGCTGTGACCATACGGATTGGTGCACCAGCATTCCGTTTCCCTTAGCCTGACCGCACTACATGATGATAGCTGCATAATGTGAAGATCGAGTGGTAAAAGGTGCAGAATAACGTTCAAGGCATCGGTTGGACATGTCCTCATGGCACCCGTTGCCCCTATACCCGTAATTATTTGTACCCTATTGATAAGTTTGATGTTATAAGTTTTCCTTAGCGCAGGCCACCAGACTAGCGATCCATAGGAAAGAATGGGACGCACCACGGCAGTGTACATCCATAAGATCATCTTCGGGCGAAGTCCCCACTTCTTGCCAAAGGTCTTGCTGCAGGCATAGAAAGCCACACAGGCCTTCTTTACCCGTTGTATTAATATTAAGCTTCCAGCGTAGTTTTGGATCAAGTACCACACCTAGGTACTTGGCACTGGAGGATAGGGAGAGCAGATGATTTTTTTAGCCGTGGAAGCGTAAACGTCGGTATTTTGGTTTAAGTGGTAAAGAGCATCAGTTCAGTTTTGCTTCGGTTGACGCTGAGTCCACATCCAGTGGCCCATGAGCTAATCTTGCCCAAGGCACCTTCCATAATCTTAATGATTACGGATGGAAACATCCCCGATACCAGTATTACCACGTCATCCGCATACGCGACAACCTTAACTTCATCCCTATCAAGTCTACGCAAAATTTTATTGATGACCATAAGCCAAAGAAGAGGAGACAAGACCCCACCGTGAGGAGTTCTTCTAACAACAGATATGGCGGAGCTGCTGTTGCCGAGATTCGATTGAATGATTCTAGTTTTTAGCATTATCAATATCCATTTGCTAATAAACTCTTCCACACCCAGTTGGATTAGAGCTTCCTGAATCGATTCCGCACTGACGTTAATAAAGGCACCTTCAACGTCTAAAAAGGTAGCAAGTATATTGTTGCAAGGTATATTGTTTGAAGTGGATTGTCTTTTCTATCGTTCGCACAACTTCGTGGAGCGCCGTCTCTGTCGATCGTCCTTTAGCGTACGCATGTTGAGATTTGGATAGAAAGGATTTATCTAGGGTATTTCGGATATGTATATCTAAGATGCGTTCCAACGTCTTTAAAAGAAAAGAGGATAAGCTAATGGGTCTGAAATCCTTTGTGGATCCATAACCCCGCTTCCCAGCTTTCGGGATAAACACAACACGAACACGTCTCCAGCTCAGGGGAACGTGGTTTAGGAGAATACAGCTTCTGTAGATCGGAACTAGCTACGGGACCACCGTTGTCCAATGTTTTTTGCAGCATAATAGGAAGAATGTCGTCAAGGCCGGCCGATTTATAGGGAGAGCAGCTGTTAATAGCCCACGAGGTGATAACTGCTGTAATTGTTGTCTTAATGTCATTCCAGGAAGACGATTGCGCGACCTGAGTTACTGGTGGGAGGGCAATCTCATTACTACATCCTGGAAAGTGTGTTGGCATTAAAAGTTCCAGTGACTCGCTAGAGGAGTCCGTCCAAGTCCCATCCGGCCGTTTAATAAAGGACGGGCTAGAATGCTCCTTGAACAGAATTTTACTCAGCCTGGCAGAGTCTTTTATGGTCTCAATGGACTGACAGTAGTCTTTCCAAGCAATGGACTTGGCACTTTTAAAGGATTTCTTGTATTCCTTCAGACAATCCTTATATGGTTACAAGAACTTGTGTTTAAAGCAGACATTGAAGATCTCTCTAGTTATCTTCCTCAGATTAGATAGATCTTCGTTCCACCAAGGGGGGAATTTTTTTTTGCTATATTTAATAGGACACGAAACATAAAAAGCCGCACCTATGGCTGTTTCGAAGGTCCTGATTTTGGCGTCTAGTTCGTCGACTGATTCAATTTTCAAGTCGGGTATTCTATGAAGTTTTGATTTGATAACCTGACCAAACTTCTTCCAGTCAATTCTCATAGGGTTTCTAAATGGCTTGGGAACCTCAACCTCGAGGCACACATTGTAGAGAATCCATATGTGGTCGGAGAAGGACAGTCGATCGGATACTCGCCAGTTAACTACCCTAAGGTTTTTATTGTTGATTTTAAGAGTGATGTCTAAAACTTCCTCCCACCCTCTGAAATTTTTCGTACTCGGAAAAGCAAAGTTGGTGTGTTACCCACGTTACAAATAGAAAGGTTAGACAACACTAGAAAATCAAACAAGGACTCACCGCGTTCGTTGATTTCAGAGCTGCCCCATAATGTATGCCTGGAATTTGCGTCGCAGCCCAGAAGCAGATTGTCCTTTTTTGCCGTTGTCATTAATGTTAAATGGCGTACCTCCTCTGGTGGTGATGGCCTATCACGATCCATGTAAACTGAGGATATAAAAAGAGTGTTATTTGCAACCTCCAATTTAACTACCGTTAAATCGGCAGAGCTAAAATCAGGACACAGAAATACATTCAAATGTTTTTTAGCTACGATGCAAGTCCTAGGTTTGTTACTAACCTGGTTTGTGGTCTTGTAGAAGATGTTGTAACGGTTGTCCTTGAGCTCTTTTATGGATGAACCCTTCACGCAGGGTTCCTGTGCAATGCCGATATCTATACCCTCCACGCCGAGGAAGACAAGCAAATTATCTGACGCACTCTTCGAGTGGTGCAGATTAATCTGTATAATGTTCAGCATTTGCGGTAGGTGGAATAATGACATCTCCCATGTTCTCCGACATCCTGCCGGAACCGTCGATTTCACCTAAATCTTCATCAAGACCAGAGGGGCGGAAAATCTTAAGTTTAGCGTGCCTTATGCCGGAACACAGCTTGCGATCAGATTTCTTTAGAGCCATCAGGCTAGCCTCGTTGATCAGCAACAGGGAAAGAGGAGCTATTTTTCTGAGGTTCCTACGCCTGGATGACTGCCCAGTCATCCATCGGAACCGCCGGATTGTGCAGTTTCAGACATTACATTCAATCTGCATATTGGGCAGCCAGATGCGGGCCCTTGGTCTCCTGGGGATATCATTAGCGGGGATAAGCTTGAGCTTCAAGCCCTCCCACGTGTCACTAAACTTAGTGACACACTCGCTAAGGAAATCCTTGGAGAACTGGTCCTTGTATCTGATGACCCGATAACCCCTGATCAACTCGGCGGAAGTCCCCCAGGTTTTCCCAACAGGTAGTCCATGACCATACCCGATAGTCTGGGTTCTATGCTACCCCACGCTTCACTGATCGTCTTGCCATCTGAGGAGGGCTCGTCCACGAGGGCGACCTGCAGATGGTCTCTTACTACTTCGGAAAAGTGTCGCGTTGTCTGAGTAGGACAGGTCGAGGATGTACCTGGTAGATTTTGCGTAGTAGTCGGCGTCTTGACAACCTTGGACTCGTCCGAAGGCCTGTTTCGCTTGCTTGCCTTGGTTTCATACTTCTTCTGTTGTGGATGTTGTTGTTGCTTCTCCAGATGTGCGATGTACTCCTCGACCACAGCTTAGTATTTGGCCTTATCAGCAGCGTCTCTCTCATGAACGGTTTCAGCTGCTTCGTTTTTGGCAACCTTGTCAAGAACGAATCGAGCCATCTTGTACCTGCTCTTCATGATGGCGTCCGGGGTTTTGTTTTTCTTCGACGAACCAGCGCCACTAACCAAAGTGCCTTTGGTTGCCTTTTTGGTGTTTACTGTTGTTGCTGCCTGTTGAGTCGAAAGCAAATCCGTTTCTGATACGAGGTAGGCACCAAGGTGATTCCTTCTTTTGTGGATCAGTGCTTCGCATTCCATAAGAAGGTGCGCTGGTGTTTCTGCGAAGTCCCTGCAGAATCTGCAGTGTCCGTCTCCCTCTATTCCCATTTTCCTAAGGTGCTCCTTAAGTCTGCAGTGACCTGTTAACATGCCCGCCAAGATGCGAAGCCGATTCTTACTAACTCTTAGGCAGGCTCTGCTTCTTTTCTGGTTGTATTTCCCCAGAAGTTCCTTTGCCTGTCTTATTTGGGGGATATCGTCCCAATGTTTGGCCCATTTGTTCTCTTCTTCTTTCCTTAAGTCTTCCCTTATTTTGTGGGGTCCTATCCCACAGAAGGGTTCTGGTCCAAGGAATGGCGTGTCTGATCCGTTTCTAGCTAGCTCATCAGCTGCTTCGTTCCCCTCTACTCCTACATGTCCTGGTACCCAGTAGAGAGTTACTTTGTTTGTTTCTCCCAGTTTGTTGATCCTGGTGAGATACTCCCATACCAGTTTGGATCTGATCTCATGCGAGGTCAGTGCTTTGAATTTAGGATACTGCTGTGACCATACGGATTGGTGCACCAGCATTCCGTTTCCCTTAGCCTGACCGCACTACATGATGATAGCTGCATAATGTGAAGATCGAGTGGTAAAAGGTGCAGAATAACGTTCAAGGCATCGGTTGGACATGTCCTCATGGCACCCGTTGCCCCTATACCCGTAATTATTTGTACCCTATTGATAAGTTTGATGTTATAAGTTTTCCTTAGCGCAGGCCACCAGACTAGCGATCCATAGGAAAGAATGGGACGCACCACGGCAGTGTACATCCATAAGATCATCTTCGGGCGAAGTCCCCACTTCTTGCCAAAGGTCTTGCTGCAGGCATAGAAAGCCACACAGGCCTTCTTTACCCGTTGTATTAATATTAAGCTTCCAGCGTAGTTTTGGATCAAGTACCACACCTAGGTACTTGGCACTGGAGGATAGGGAGAGCAGATGATTTTTTTAGCCGTGGAAGCGTAAACGTCGGTATTTTGGTTTAAGTGGTAAAGAGCATCAGTTCAGTTTTGCTTCGGTTGACGCTGAGTCCACATCCAGTGGCCCATGAGCTAATCTTGCCCAAGGCACCTTCCATAATCTTAATGATTACGGATGGAAACATCCCCGATACCAGTATTACCACGTCATCCGCATACGCGACAACCTTAACTTCATCCCTATCAAGTCTACGCAAAATTTTATTGATGACCATAAGCCAAAGAAGAGGAGACAAGACCCCACCGTGAGGAGTTCTTCTAACAACAGATATGGCGGAGCTGCTGTTGCCGAGATTCGATTGAATGATTCTAGTTTTTAGCATTATCAATATCCATTTGCTAATAAACTCTTCCACACCCAGTTGGATTAGAGCTTCCTGAATCGATTCCGCACTGACGTTAATAAAGGCACCTTCAACGTCTAAAAAGGTAGCAAGTATATTGTTGCAAGGTATATTGTTTGAAGTGGATTGTCTTTTCTATCGTTCGCACAACTTCGTGGAGCGCCGTCTCTGTCGATCGTCCTTTAGCGTACGCATGTTGAGATTTGGATAGAAAGGATTTATCTAGGGTATTTCGGATATGTATATCTAAGATGCGTTCCAACGTCTTTAAAAGAAAAGAGGATAAGCTAATGGGTCTGAAATCCTTTGTGGATCCATAACCCCGCTTCCCAGCTTTCGGGATAAACACAACACGAACACGTCTCCAGCTCAGGGGAACGTGGTTTAGGAGAATACAGCTTCTGTAGATCGGAACTAGCTACGGGACCACCGTTGTCCAATGTTTTTTGCAGCATAATAGGAAGAATGCCGTCAAGGCCGGCCGATTTATAGGGAGAGCAGCTGTTAATAGCCCACGAGGTGATAACTGCTGTAATTGTTGTCTTAATGTCATTCCAGGAAGACGATTGCGCGACCTGAGTTACTGGTGGGAGGGCAATCTCATTACTACATCCTGGAAAGTGTGTTGGCATTAAAAGTTCCAGTGACTCGCTAGAGGAGTCCGTCCAAGTCCCATCCGGCCGTTTAATAAAGGACGGGCTAGAATGCTCCTTGAACAGAATTTTACTCAGCCTGGCAGAGTCTTTTATGGTCTCAATGGACTGACAGTAGTCTTTCCAAGCAATGGACTTGGCACTTTTAAAGGATTTCTTGTATTCCTTCAGACAATCCTTATATGGTTACAAGAACTTGTGTTTAAAGCAGACATTGAAGATCTCTCTAGTTATCTTCCTCAGATTAGATAGATCTTCGTTCCACCAAGGGGGGAATTTTTTTTTGCTATATTTAATAGGACACGAAACATAAAAAGCCGCACCTATGGCTGTTTCGAAGGTCCTGATTTTGGCGTCTAGTTCGTCGACTGATTCAATTTTCAAGTCGGGTATTCTATGAAGTTTTGATTTGATAACCTGACCAAACTTCTTCCAGTCAATTCTCATAGGGTTTCTAAATGGCTTGGGAACCTCAACCTCGAGGCACACATTGTAGAGAATCCATATGTGGTCGGAGAAGGACAGTCGATCGGATACTCGCCAGTTAACTACCCTAAGGTTTTTATTGTTGATTTTAAGAGTGATGTCTAAAACTTCCTCCCACCCTCTGAAATTTTTCGTACTCGGAAAAGCAAAGTTGGTGTGTTACCCACGTTACAAATAGAAAGGTTAGACAACACTAGAAAATCAAACAAGGACTCACCGCGTTCGTTGATTTCAGAGCTGCCCCATAATGTATGCCTGGAATTTGCGTCGCAGCCCAGAAGCAGATTGTCCTTTTTTGCCGTTGTCATTAATGTTAAATGGCGTACCTCCTCTGGTGGTGATGGCCTATCACGATCCATGTAAACTGAGGATATAAAAAGAGTGTTATTTGCAACCTCCAATTTAACTACCGTTAAATCGGCAGAGCTAAAATCAGGACACAGAAATACATTCAAATGTTTTTTAGCTACGATGCAAGTCCTAGACTTGTTACTAACCTGGTTTGTGGTCTTGTAGAAGATGTTGTAACGGTTGTCCTTGAGCTCTTTTATGGATGAACCCTTCACGCAGGGTTCCTGTGCAATGCCGATATCTATACCCTCCACGCCGAGGAAGACAAGCAAATTATCTGACGCACTCTTCGAGTGGTGCAGATTAATCTGTATAATGTTCAGCATTTGCGGTAGGTGGAATAATGACATCTCCCTTGTTCTCCGACATCCTGCCGGAACCGTCGATTTCACCTAAATCTTCATCAAGACCAGAGGGGCGGAAAATCTTAAGTTTAGCGTGCCTTATGCCGGAACACAGCTTGCGATCAGATTTCTTGAGAGCCATCAGGCTAGCCTCGTTGATCAGCAACAGGGAAAGAGGAGCTATTTTTCTGAGGTTCCTACGCCTGGATGACTGCCCAGTCATCCATCGGAACCGCCGGATTGTGCAGTTTCAGACATTACATTCAATCTGCATATTGGGCAGCCAGATGCGGGCCCTTGGTCTCCTGGGGATATCATTAGCGGGGATAAGCTTGAGCTTCAAGCCCTCCCACGTGTCACTAAACTTAGTGACACACTCGCTAAGGAAATCCTTGGAGAACTGGTCCTTGTATCTGATGACCCGATAACCCCTGATCAACTCGGCGGAAGTCCCCCAGGTTTTCCCAACAGGTAGTCCATGACCATACCCGATAGTCTGGGTTCTATGCTACCCCACGCTTCACTGATCGTCTTGCCATCTGAGGAGGGCTCGTCCACGAGGGCGACCTGCAGATGGTCTCTTACTACTTCGGAAAAGTGTCGCGTTGTCTGAGTAGGACAGGTCGAGGATGTACCTGGTAGATTTTGCGTAGTAGTCGGCGTCTTGACAACCTTGGACTCGTCCGAAGACCTGTTTCGCTTGCTTGCCTTGGTTTCATACTTCTTCTGTTGTGGATGTTGTTGTTGCTTCTCCAGATGTGCGATGTACTCCTCGACCACAGCTTAGTATTTGGCCTTATCAGCAGCGTCTCTCTCATGAACGGTTTCAGCTGCTTCGTTTTTGGCAACCTTGTCAAGAACGAATCGAGCCATCTTGTACCTGCTCTTCATGATGGCGTCCGGGGTTTTGTTTTTCTTCGACGAACCAGCGCCACTAACCAAAGTGCCTTTGGTTGCCTTTTTGGTGTTTACTGTTGTTGCTGCCTGATGAGTCGCCCTCTGTACGCCAGAGGGAGAACTTTGCCTAGCACTTGCTGCGGCTGAAGGGAGACTGAAGACTCCTGACTGGAGGCTAAACGCTCGTCTTCCGATGAGGAGCCAATGTCGGGCATCCCCACCCCATCTTGCTTTTTTTGATTATTTGTTTTTGATTTTTTTTAATTATTTTTATCCATTTTTTATAGTTTTTTAGTCCTACGAGTATGTCCGGAAAGAAGATAAGGCGATTATACTACTGACCTCGCCTGGCCATTGATAGGGACCGTTCGAGACCATTACTGTTTTATCAGCAGCTGGCCATGCAGCCCTCGGCACGAGTGCCTACACACCTTGGCTTAAGTGAGATTTTTATGGGTTTACTCCCCACGTTCGTCTTAATGAACCACAGCGCACGATTGAGTACATGCGTGTAAATTCTTAGCTGACACTAGATACCTGAAGGGTGAATAGCCATTTCCGGCGGGCGCCCACGGGGAGGACCAAAGACGAGGATTTTTCCCACCGAACAGTATGGATAGAGAAATAGTTCTTAAGTTGTTAAACTTACATAAATATATTTTGAAGACATTTAATCTAATTTATTCCGCAGTTTCCACGTCCACACAACGAATAGAAATAAAGTAAAATAGAAAATTAACGAACGAGGAAAGGAGAAACGTCAAGAGACATCGAAATTATACCCACGACTCTCCGGGTTGCTGTTTTTCTATTTCATCTTTTTTTCTTTTTGCACTTGTGTGATTTCAAAAGAGTCATGACTAAGGAGATGGCCACCACAACCCTTGGGGAAGCAGTGATACAAACAGTCAAAGTGCGTGTCTTTTCGATTTCATTCTAGAAACTAACCTCATAGTATGTAACATAGGTTCTGAACCTACTTTTGCTAACAAAATCAGGCATGCAGTAATAAATATCACTTTAGCTACCAACTCCCCAGAGCTAAATACAGTCGAACCTCTATAAGTCGAACATACTTAAGTCGAATTTTCTATAAGCCGAGCGAATGTATCAGAATTAAGCAAGTGAGATCTGAGTTTTGGATGCTCCATATCTCGCACATTTCATAAATCGAACACATTGTTTGATCCCGTAACGATTCGACTTACAGAGGTTCGACTGTATTAGTAAATGGATGGTATCGAAAGATGTTTCTTTTTCGGACCATGGCTACATACAATCTCGTCGGGAATTTGCCAGACCTCCACTAAAATTCTTTAGGAATCCTAGGAACACTAACTGGCAGGTTTATAATACATTGTTAAATAGAGAACTTAATACCGAGATAACTAAACAATGCACACCGTCTAAATTAAACAAGAGGGTAGACAAAGTGTCCGAAACAATGAACAAAGCTTTCCTGAAAGCTTGTCTGATAAGCAGACATAGGAACCTTGGTAGAATGCTAACATGGCAAAACTCCGTAATGATAGTAGGACACAGTTCAATATAGCTAAGTTTTCACGACCTCCGGAAGACTGGGATAATTATAAGAACAGTCTCACTGTCTTTAAAATGGAGACAGGGAAATCTCAGTGAGAATCGTGGAGATTAGTCTGTAGCAATATAGAAAGGACAAACGATTCTTTCAGATTGAGGCAAATGCTTTCCAAATCTCCCCATATCACAAGCTTTATCCAGAAACCTAACCGAGACTGGACCGTGCCCATAGTATGAGCATTAAAGTTTCTGATGGACATTCATTTCCCAGGAAACTCTTCTTCTTCTTAGATGGCGCTACAGTCCGTGGTGGACGTGGGCCTCAACCAACAAACCTCTCCAGCCAGCTGCCTCCAGTTGCGCACGTCAAGTTGGTTGAGGTTCCACTCCACTTGTTTGCGCCACCTACCGGGAGGCCGTCCTCTACTGTGCCGTCCGTCAGGGGTGGGAAGACTTTCATAGCGGGTAGGTTGGGCTCCATCCGCTCTACATGACCCAGCCATCTTAGTCGCTGTATGTGAACTCTTCTGGCTAAGTCGATGTCCTTGTACAGGCCATATAGTTCGGCACTGTACCTTCATCTCCACTCACTGTCTATGCAGACGGAACCAAAGATCGCTCGAAGAACTTTTCTCTCGAAATAACCAAGGGCATCCTCATCCGGTTTTGTCAAAGCCCATGCCTCTGCGCCATACAGCAGGACTGGGATGATTAGTGCCTTATAAAGAGTTACCTTAGTAGTTCGAGATAGGGCTTTGCTACTTAATTGCCGTTTTAGCCCATAGAAACAACGATTGGCAAGAGCAATTCTACGTGTGATATCCCTACTGATGTCATTTGCGGAGCTGACTATAGAGGCTAGGTAGACAAAATCCTTTACTACCTCAAAATTATATATGTCTATTGTGGCGTTCTGTCCAAGACGCCGATGTTGGGTGTCCTTTTTTGTTGATAGCATATATTTTGTTTTGCTTTCATTGACCACTAGACCCATCTTTGCCGCCTCGGTCTCAATACTCGTAAATGCCCCATTGACGGTCCGCTGAGTTCCTCCGATTATGCCAATGTCATCGGCATAAGCGAGTAGTTGTACAGACTTGAAGAAGATTGTACCTCCGGGGTTGGCTTGTGAGTTTCGTACAATTCTCTCAAGTACTATATTAAAGAGATCGCATGATAGCGCGTCACCTTGTCTAAGACCTTTCCTGAGATTGAACGGTTCGGTGATGTTGTTACCGACTTTGATGGAGCAGCAAGAGTTCTCCATCGTCATTCTGCACCAACGGACGAGCTTGGCAGGGATGCCAAGACTAGACATGGCTCTGTATAACTCGTCTCTATACACGCTATCATAGGCAACTTTGAAATCGATGAAGAGGTGGTGTGTATCGATTTTATATTCATGGGTTTTTTCCAAGATCTGCCATAGTGTGAATATTTGGTCAATGGTGGACTTTCCCGGCTTGAAACCGCACTGATAAGGACCTATCAGGTTGTTGACGATCGGTTTTATGCGTTCACATAGTACGGCAGACAGGATCTTATATGCTACATTTAGGGGACTTATACCTCTGTAGTTGGCGCAGTTCAGAGGGTCTCCTTTCTTCAGGATCGGGCAAACGATGCTGAGATTCCATTCATCGGGCATATTTTCGTCCGACCAGATTTTACAGATGAGCTGGTGCATGCTCCTTACCAACTCATCTCCTCCTGCCTTGAAAAGTTCAGTGGCAAGGCCGTCGGCTCCAACAGCTTTGTAGGATTTGAGTTTAGATATCTCTATCCTCACTTCATTCTGATCGGGTTGACGGGAATCTTGACTGTCATCGTCACTGTTGAATGGCTAATTCTGCCTGACAGCGGAATATTGGTCATCATCGCCGTTTAACAGTCTGCAGAAGTGTTCCTTCCATATCCTCAGCACCGACTGCGATTCTACTACTATATTACCATTTTCGTCCCTGCAGGCTTCTGTTCTGGCTTTGAAACCCTGGCATGTTCTTTTTACCTTTTGGTAAAATTTTCGAACATCATTCCTGCAATAAAGTCTCTCAATCTCCTCGATCGAGGGCTTCTCATGCTCCTTTTCTTCTCTCTGAGAAATTGATTTCTTTTCTCCTGCGCACGTAGAGCTCGTAAGCAGCTCTAGTCATTCTATGCAGCGCCCATTTGTACGCCTCTTGTTAAGCTGCATGTGCTTGCCGGCACTCCTCACCAAACCAGGGGTTTCGTTGTGGTGGCCGAGAAACCCAGTACATCAGAGGCGGCATCTCTGATGGCTTGTTGGCAACGCTGCCACTAGTCTTCCGCATTTGCTGCTGGCGGCATAGGACTTAGATTAAGATTACAAGAAATTCGATCTTCAAAGGTTTTGGCGGTCTCTTGCGATTGTAGCCGCCAAACGTCAAATTTCCTCACAGTACAAATAGAGTGGTCGAAGACATTTTGCACGCAGCCTTCTGCCTGCAAGACGCATAAATAGTATGTTAGAAATAAAAGTTCTAGATAGACAGTTTTCGGCCTCCATACTTACATACAAGCATTGTTTTTTTTATTTATTTTTTTATTTTGCACTTATTTCGCGAGTCTTTAGCAAGAGATGGGGAAGCACGACTGAGTGCATTGACCTTACTAAGAGCTTGAGAGCGCGTAGTCACTTGCGATTTACCACTAATTGTCATTTTATTTTTTTTTTTTTTCCGAGGGTTGGTGAAAAATCTTCCATAGACACTATGAGAATAGCAAGTGCGTGCTCATAGTAGTGTCAGATTCTTACTGACTAAAAAAAACACCACCCTTCGATATAAATTTGTTAGATATCGCAACTAAGTAATAACTTATCAAGCAATTTTTCTTTCACGAAATAAAAACGTTTGGCAGGTTACTTTCCACTGAAAGATCCTGCATGTTCCGCAATCTAAACGCGGTTTATCATTTTCTCGCCAAGTCGAAGGGTTTCGTCCTTTGTAGTCGGCGCAATAAATTGCTCTCATCCAATATTTGTAGGACTGTATTGTTGACATGTCCGATTAGTCGGTTTCTATGATTTCTCGCGATGCTTCTAGTTTTAGCTTCGATTGTCGGAATTCCGAGATCCCTGTGGATATCGTCGTTTCTAATACACCACGGTGCTTGGACAATTTCTCTTAGCACTTTATTTTAAAAAGCTAGTGGCACTTGTTTTCTTGGTACAACCCCAAAGTTGTATACCGTAAGTCCACACCGGCTTTAGCACTTGCTGGTATAAAAGCAGTTTGTTCTCAGTACTGAGCTGGGAGTGTTTTCCGAGTAACCAGTACATTTCTCTATATTTGATTTCGAGTTCTTTACGTTTCATTTTCACGTGCGAATTCCACTTCAGCCTTGCGCCCAGTGACATTCCCACGTATTTGGCCTCGTTTGCAAACGGTATTCGGGCCGAGTTTAGCAAAATTGGCAAGTCATTAGTTTTCTTGTAAGTGAAATTCATGTGAAAAGATTTAGACTCGTTAAGGGCGATCCGCCAGTCCCTCGTCCATTCATTTACATTATTCAGTGCGTTTTGCAGTTTTGAAGTCGTTTCTTCGATTGTTTTACCTACTGCTAGGATAGCGGTGTCATGGGCAAACGTAGCAAGGATAGTGCCATCTTCGTTCGGTATATCACGAGTATATAGCAAATAGAGAATCGGCCCAATAACGCTTCCTTGCGGTACGCAGGCCGAAATTTCTTTGAGCTCGGAGTATTCGACTCCAAGAGTCTATTTCCGAGATATGATTCTAAAATATCGTATAAGCATACAGGGAGAATTTGTCGTAGTCTGCATTTCAGGACATCATACCACACCTTATCAGAGGCTTGCGAGACGTCAAGAAATACGCTTGAGCAAATCTTTTTTTCTTCAAGTGCTTTCTCGATTACGTCAGTAATTCTATGCACCTGGTCAATCGTCGAATGATTACTTCTGAACCCAACCTGGTGGTCAGGGATAAGATTATTTGGAGACGCCTTAATAATATCCTCTCGAAAATGTTCGATATGATTGGAAGAAGCGAAGTTGGTCTTTACGATTTTACTTCATTTGGCGGTTATCCTGGTTTTAAAACCATTATGACTTCCGCAACTTTCCATTGGGTCGGCACGTGTTTTAATCTGACGGCAGCATTTAGAATATGGAGTAGCTTAATCAATGCTTTTCAAGGTAAAACTTTGAAAATTTGTCCGGTAATCAAATCATAACCAGGAGATTTCTTAGGTTTTAGATTCTCGATCTCATGTTTGAATTCCCTTAGCGTTGCGCTCGTGAGCGTCAAATCGTCAGATGGTAAATCCAGCCTATTGCGGCTGTCGTGAACCACTCGACCATCGTACGGTTTAAAGGTTTCTTCCAGGTGGGCCGCAAAGACGTCCGCTCTTTTTTATCTTTCCTCGCCCATTCATTTTGATTTAATTTGATTGGCGCCGCGGGGACTTTGGGCTTTTTGGTGCCTTTTACAGCTTTCCAAAGTGAATATTTTGAATCTTTTTTCGCTGTTAAACTTTCAACGTAAGAGCCTATTGCACGATACTTAAAATTTTTAATATTCTTCTTCAACAAATTGCACAGACGATTCAAGTGTGCTTTATGCTCTTTTCGACTCAGTTGCCATTTTTTACGAGCTTTTCTTTTTCTTTGACCAATTCTTTCATTTACGGAAGGTATCGTAAACCTTGTATGTCCGGCGTTTTCCTTGGATTGGGCGCATTATTCCAAGAGGCGAGCTGTACGATCTCAACGAAGCAATCAACTTCAACCTCAAGTTCATAGGGTATCGTAAGTGGAACGCTCAATTCAACATTATCTTCAATTTCGTTCCTAAACCTTTCCAGTTAGTTCTTCGACCAGTTAATCTCGCTGGCTCTAGGTTATAGACTAGTTTTTCGCTGATTGCTAAAATAACAGGGGAATGATCAGACGACAGATCAAAGCTCTCTTTGACTTTTATGTGGTTGGTAGATATTCATTTCACAAGGAAAAAATCTATCAGGTCAGGTATTTTCGAAGTATCAGTTGGCCAGTAAGTCGGTTTACCCGTCGAATGGAAATCGCAACTGTACTCCATACCTGCTCCATAGAGCATTCTACCTTTTTTCGAGCTGTATCTTGAGCCCCAGAACGTATGTTTCGCATTAAATTCGCCGCCGATGATAAAATTAGGTTTCAGCGATTTTTCAAGCGCGGAATGCGGTGGACAGTATTTTTACAGACAGACAGACTATTTTTAACTCGAATCGTGCACAGTTGCAAAGTTTCAAGCTTTATCTTTAGGTGTTCGGATTGTTCGATGCAGTCTTTAATAAACAAGGATGATCTGCCTCTCGCTTTTCCTGAAGGGTGACAAGCGTGGTAATCGTTATAGCCTTTTATTTTTAAATGCGATTCCTTTTTGATGTGGGTTTCAGAAATCAAGCAAATATCAATATCGTATTCACGCATGAATATTTCCAATTCTACGAGTTTTTCCAAAAGTCCGTTTACATTCCAACTACATATTTTTAACATTCGTTTGTTATTCATATTCTAGTTGAAGTACGCGTTTTCTGAGAATTATTTTCAAACTTAACCAGCCTATCGAGAATAATTTTATTTATTTTGCTTTGTTCTTCAAATTTCTCGAGAATAACTGACAAAACATGAGAGACAGGGTCCGTCGAGATTTGAACGTTTTTTGGTTTTTCAGATGCCGCGGCCTCAGCGTATGTCTGCAATCCTGCTGTCCGAGGGCCATTACCTGGCGGTTTTTTCGATGTTAGCTTTTCAGTAATATTTCTTTTAAGAACAGAGGTCGGAGACTTTTCTGTTGTCACTCTTTCCCTCACCTTTTTGCGCTCTGAACCCGGTAGTTTTAGTTTAGCTAGTTTCTCCTGTACATTCTTGCGCTTTGGCTTAGTCTGCAGCCTAGATTTTGCATTTAGGGGCTTAAGGAGCACATCTCTCCGTTTTTGCAACTCCTTAGCTACTTCACAACCTCTATAATTTGCCGGCTGCTTTCCCTTACAATTAGCACATGTTGCAGACGTTTGTTTATTTACTCCACAGACTTGGGAGAGGTAATTTCCGGCGCATTTCACACATCGCGGTTCGTTTTTGCAGTACATTTGTGTATGGTTAAATCCTTGGCAACGTTTGCATGTGCTCAATTTTGACCACGACATTTAGTATAGCTCTAATTCGGTAGATATCGTCGATACTATCCGACTCATCGAAGGTAAGCATAAAAAGAGGAAGTCCACGCCTTACCAAGACGTCTTTATCTATTTCCGTTTGTTGCTTCTCCTTCTTGATGATATTAACGGCATCAAGAATTCTAAAGCCTTTGGTTTGAAGGTCAGTCATAACCTCTTCTTTGGTGCATGAGGGGTGGAGTCCCCTTGCAACGACACGATGTGGCCTTTCTGACTTGATTTCGAAAGTATACCACTGAATCTTTTCGGTATTTAACTTTTGGGACACAGCTCGGTGGTCATTGTAGTCGTCAACGTTGATTTTCCATGCATTATCCCATAAAGATGTAACCTTATAGTTGGATGTTATTATCCCTTTAAGGAGGCTTTGCAACTTATTGTATTCCGTTATCCCGACGATGTTTATTGGTGGGGGTGGACGAAATTGCGCTCGAACTTGCTTTTCTTCCGTTTTTTTGTGATTTTCTTCTTTCAGGGGCTCGATTTCGGGCGATGAACCGACTCCCCGTTTCTTACTAGGTCTTTTCTTTGGGACCCGATACGTTTCGTGTGCTAGCTCTTCTTCGTCTGTGTGATATTCCAGACTAGCTAAGGGTGCTAGAGTACATTCGCGTTTTTTCTCGAATTGCGTGTTCTTTAGGACCGTATTTTCTTCTTTTAATAAATCTATTTCTTTCTTAAGATCTTGATAGAGTAGATCCATTTCGTTAAGCTTGATTCGGAGTGCTTTATTTTCTTCCTCAAGACTTTTGTATTTCACTGAGTCCTGAATTTCGCGCGCTGGCGCTTCCGGTGGGTTTCTTTTCCAGGAGTTAATCGATCTTGGTGGAGGAGATCGACATACCCTTGCACTTTTTAAGAAGGGATTTATTAGTTAACTGGCTCTCCCCATAATCCGAAAAGCCGACCTCCGAAGAGGTTGGATTTTCCAGTGAACCGGGGCTGCCACCTGGGGTAACCAATCGTTTTGTTTTGTTCATTGCATTTGGTGTATACACTGCGCTCGGTATACGGAGGGTGGGTTTTAGTCTCCTCTTACGACAGGCATGCATACCTCGGGTATATTCTAACCCCTACCAGAAGGGGGGGTCCGAGAATGAATCGAATAGTTTTTCATTGAATATAATTAAATATATTTTATATACTTTTTTTTTTGGATGCGTCTGGCAAGGGTTTGGCGACAAGTAAAACGTCTTGGACTTATGTAGTTATACGTATTTAGTTATTTATTTATTTACTTCATTTTTACCCTTTGAATGCATCTGGCAAGGACTTGGCGACAAGTAAAATCTCTAGGATTTATATCTTTGTGATCAGGACATCTTGCTCTAAGTTTTGAAGAAAACCTTAAGTGGTTACAACAATTATTGCAAATTGCCATTTTCAAAACTCAAGGTGCAAACTTTGTCTTACTCCCACCATACTTTTCAGAAAGGTTTCTCAGTACAAACAGACCTATACACGCTACTCAGCCCCATTGAAAATTCTATTGCCGTTAAAGAGTATACTATGGTATGTTTCCTTCGTTTTCAATAACGTCAATACAGAATCCATCATAAGAGCACTCGTAGACCTGGAGGGTGATTACCGCCACGCACCTGGATAGAA
Source organism: Brachypalpus laphriformis (assembly GCA_945910035.1). NCBI lineage: Eukaryota > Metazoa > Arthropoda > Insecta > Diptera > Syrphidae > Brachypalpus > Brachypalpus laphriformis. Next base: position 132,258,075 of record OX246754.1, read on the forward strand.
CAAATACTAATTAGCAGACAAATTCTGTCCGAGCTCGGGCACTACTCAACCAGGAGATCAGCGCACAGTGGCACTCCCAGGGAGGGTGTTCTCTCTCCCCTACTTTCGATATCAGTAGTGAATAACCCACTCATTTCATTAGAAAATAAAGGCTACAAAGTTGCAAAATGAACGGGCAGCGTTGGACTTAACGTAAATTCGTCCAAAACTGAAATGGTACTATTTACTAGTAAATACAAAATTCTGACCATAGCTCCACCTAAGCGTAGAAACACGGAACTTAGCTTTACGAACAAAGCAAAATGGTAAACTTAACTGGAAACAGAACGTTTAAAACCGAACTAAGAAAGCAGAAATCGGCATCTACACCCGCAAAAAGCCTATTGGCCTTAAATGGATCTTCAACCAAAAATATTCCACTAGTTGCGATGGCGATGGTTAGACCAATTCTGCTTTATGGCGCTCTCGTTTGGTGGCCGAACTTGAAATAAAGTGCAACACAAACTCTATTCAACTAGTACAACGATCAGCATGTTCACTCCCACCACCGCCTTAGAGACTCTACTACACATTTTCCCATTGATATCTTCGGGAAAATGGTAGCCTCTAGAGCAGCCATAAGACTTAGAGAATCTCTACAGTCTCACAAATTGTCCACATGAAAATTCTACAAAATTCTGATCTTAGAGATATAGGTAGATTACTTATTTCGGTTTATTGATTTTAATATCAAATATAACAACATCATCCCTGACAGATCCGCATGGGATAACGGTAATATTTTAAATGACGCCGCATTCGATATCTACACAGATGGATCCAAAACATCGGAGGGTACGGGATGGGTACATTGACCGAAGAACCTCTGCTAAGCCCAACTTTGCGACTTCCCGACCACTGTAGTATATTTCAACCGGAAGTATCGGTTGTTCGTGAAGCAGTGTGCACTCTCTTTGTACCCGATAGATGGTAAGTCTATTGCCCTCTACATAGACAGTGAGTCAGCGATCAAAGCTATGGAAACGCCAACAATAGGATCTAAGTTCGTCGAACATTGGCGCGAATCTCTTAACGAGATTGCAGCCAGATGCAACATTACTCTGTGCTGGCTCCCGGGACACAGAGATATTTCAGGCAACTGCAAAGCAAATAAACTAGTTAGACTAGGCACCCGATTGCCTCTAGCTGACAGCAGGGAGGTGCCGGCACCCTCAATATAAACGACGAAACTTCACATGCTCTACAAAGCACAAGCAATCGTAAACAGATGGAATAACTTTATTACGTGTATATCGACCAGAAATATCTGGCCTCTATTAGAAGTAAAGAAAACTAAAAGACTCCTATCTCTAAACAAGAGGAATAATCACAGGACACTGCCTGATAGGTAGACCCGCTATAAGAATGGGAGTCCTATCAAATGATTTCTGCAGAAGTTGCAGAGACGAGGAAGAAAAGGAAAACAACATTCACCTCCTTGGATGCCCAGCACTAGCTACTCTGAGAAAGAGACTACTAGGTGAATATTTCTTTGAAGACCTAAGCTATCTGTCTATACTCTGTCCAACATAAATTGGCAGTACACGTCTTATGGGGAAGCTTTTTCAAAATCAGTAGCGCGCCATATTTTTGCGCCATACTAAATTGAAAGAAACCCCCCATAAAAAGTGTTTACCCGCCAGTGCATTTCCAACTGCGTCTGACGTAAATCGAAAACATCTTATTCAGCGCACATCTGAGTGTGCACTGATTGGCTGTGGCCTGTGGCTGCTGCTATTCAACCCCCATTAAATTGATGTGCATTCAGAGTTACCAGTGTCCGTTTGGTAACTCGTTCAGTTTCTTTTCCTTGCGTTTCTGTTAAGGAGCTTTTGGTTTAAGAGCTTTGAAAAAAGTTCTTAATGATAAGTGTTATCGTGGAGATCTTGCTTTGATCTTTCGCATTTCTTTTAATGTGTGGAAAATACGTTAAAATGCAGTTACAAAATTGTAAGCCGTTTTCTTTAAGGAAAAAGTTTATTTGCGTAGGTTTTCGTAGCGCGCGGTCAGTTTTTTTGATGTTACGTGTATTTTTCTAAATTTGGATTGTGATACTAATGTGTTTTTTATTTTTGTTTGTGTTTTTATTTAAAAGGGATAAGGCCTAATGGGGATACCCTTCACAAACGCGCCTTTTATCTTACCTCTTGGTGGTATGGAAAAAGATAAATTTGTTTTATTTTTATAAATAAAACAAATTAAATGAACATTTCAATCTAAAAAAAAGGACGGTAACCCTACATAATATTCTTTCTGATTTTTGCTAATGGGAAATGCATACTACGGAAACCCTGTAAGAGCTTTTGTTAGAATAGCACCTTACGGAAAACAAAAGAGTGCGAATGAGAGACAAACATCCCTATCTTCCCTGTACTGCCAATTTATATTGGACAGAGTATAGCATATACATTGTAACCCCCTGTTAACAACGGGAAGTAACTCATACGCGTTACTTATAGTTACATGTAACATAGCAATAGGTTTCGATTGATCAGTCACCATCCCCAACCCATGTCGGACTGGTCAACCATCCATCCACAGGAGATTAGTAATGTAGCAATCACCTCCTAAGTGCGACGGTTGACCCTCTCAAACCCTATTATACTAGGACTAGTAAATACGCAACAGGATTGCACACCAGAAACAGGTATTGATTAAATAATCAACTCTACTACTTTTATACACCCTACTACCTACACGGTACACATAGGTACTAAAGGTCGATTGTCCCAAATTGCATTAATTTTCCCAGTGACATTACCATATCACCTCATAAAGTCAAATTTAATTAATTCTTTTAACGGTCACACGGTCAAAGTAAATTTCGAGTTTCTGACTGACTCGCATTATTCACTCACAACAATATAGGAAATGGCTTCATATCCAAATTATTCTGCAAAATTAATCCCGCAGGATTACACGGTTATCCTGTACTTACACATTTTAAACACTTACCCAAGGAATACAAATCACTTTCAGGAATGTTTTTTCGCCACTTAATTTTTCCGGCGCCATATACTCAAGTGAAGGTTGTGTTATCTGTATTATACTTTTTAGATATGTTGATATCTAATTTGCTTGTTATGAAAATCAAATCCAAATATTTTCCTTTTTTGCTTATTAATTAAAATGGACTCTGGAGATAAGTTACCAGGTATAATATCAACATCGGAATAAAGGAAAAGCAGTCCATTAATTAGTTGTTGAAAGCCATGAATAATTTCAACATGAAATAACCTTGCTGGGTAGGTACTGTCTAATAAATCAGACAAACAAGCAAGGACGGGTTCGGTGGCAAATGCTAAACTATCAATACTTTCTTCCAAAGGAAGAAAGAGAATGCGTGGTTCGTTAATATTCGTGAGTTGCTGTACTCCCCGTCTTAAAACATGTAATAGAGAATCTGATTCTTTGGTGTACCTCTCTAAATTTTTTAACAAATACAAACACGCATATCTCCTGCTTCGCCGCTTTCTTAAAACCATTGCATATTTTCCAATGCATACCTAAAGGTTACAGCGAAACAGAATTACATATACCTGCACTACCAACTTTGTTTAAAATCTAGTATTCTCTGGTGATATTATTCCCTGGTAAGACCTCCGACAGCTGAGAAACTGTGGTTTGCGCAGTCGAGTAGAATTTATTAATCACATCCATGTTGATAAATAATTACACAACCTAAAGCTTACGCGTTTTAAAAAATCATTGTAAAAGACCACGTCAAACATAACATACAACAAACAAATGACACTTTCCATTGATTTAATTGTTTTTCAAATCCAATGGAACATGTGAAATCGGCTTCTGCTTACTTCCGAGTGCGTTGGTGAATGTCTGATGGAAAACGACATTGGCAATTTCATCATGTTTTTATTAATATATTATCAATTTGTTAATTATATCTATGTAAAATTTGTTTCTACTAACTTGCCCCAACTGAGAAAATAAAATAAATAAAGGAATGCGTCTTGTACCATATGACTTTGACAAGTAGACCGATATAACGATTTATATGTGTGAGTGCATATTGACAGCACTCCCAAATTAAATCCGCGAGAGAAAAACACTCGCCGAACAGCTAATGGAACATGATTGGGAGTGCTTTTTCTGTGCGGAACACAAAAGAGTATTGACAACTGGAGGCAGATCTATGGCGTCAAAAAAAAGGAGCTGTAATGAGACAACATAGATAACCGTCAGATTGGAAAAATTACGCGCGTTTTCTAAGAGGTAAGTACATTTGTTTATATTATAACTAAAATTGTTACTAAAATTACATTTAAGTTACAGGAATACAAGAGTAGAATAATACTAGGTCTTCCTATCCAGTTGTCGGTCGTCGATGTCGACATAATTCCACGAAATACACCAGTTTCCAGAGGACAAAATAAAATTTATTCCTCGGAATATCGATTAATCAATGTTTAAGTAAGTATTATATATATTTGTTGGACCATTATATTTTAAAAATGTAATGCTTACAATATATTTTACTTAGTCTATGTGGTTTGGCCCATAGGCCGTCTACCAGATTGACATTTAAGAGAAAAAAATGTTATGATACTTCTTAGGTTATACAAATTTAAATAAACAAGGTTTGTGGTGTGATGTGCTTATTTCTTAGCAACTTTCTTCAATTATGCAATTCCTGTACCGACGGGCGTTTACTGTGTAGTTGTATCCCAACCTCTGCCTCCATTCAAGATACCGATTGCTTCATCCAATCCAAGTGTCTGTACTCTGAAAAAATTGTTGCGGAATTCCTTAGGTATTGGGCATTTTGCGATGAAGTGCAATACATCCTCTCGGTCCTTGAGATTACACAGGCTGCATAAAATTGGAAGCTCTGGGCGATGTGGTATGAAATTAAGTTTTAAGGGTTCACCTCTTGAATTTGAAGATAGTGCATATCTTATCAACTGAGTAACTACTCAAGAAATACCTCCTTTCTTGCAGATAATGATTCATCTTGCTATAGTAAGCCGGTATTGGGATGACTGGGCTTCATTTATAAATTTATCATAAGTTCTATGACCAGTTACGCTCAGTAAGATTTTTACTTTTTGCTCAAGTGAAGCATGTTGCCCGTTTGGTGAGAAAGTAATGTTATAACATTCATAACATAACATATATAACATAACATTCCGATCCTAGTGTTTCCAAATGCAGTTTAAGAGTATCCATGAACAGGGGTGCCACTCTAGTCTCCAAGTGTGTAATTGGGAGAACTGCTCGGAAATTTAAAAATTCGCCTGACAAAATAGCGGAGGAATTTTTCCACAGCTTTAAAGTGCAATAACCCCAAACTTGTGTTGCATACAATAGTACGGAAGATGCTGTCAAATGGAATATTTTCAGCTTCGAGATGTACGAAACGTGTTTATTCTTAATGCAATTTCCCCAGACTGCAGAAATCGCCCGTTTAGCTTCTGCAAGTTTAACTTTTAGATGTTTGTTCATGTTTAAGCTCGGCGTAACTAACACACCAAGATGCTTGTACCATTTTTTTTTTTCGAGCGTACCTTCCTCCACTAACTCTAAAAATCATCATCTTTGACTTTTCCATGTTTACAGTCAAATTCCATAGTTTACAATAGTTGTCTAACCTGTTCATCATTAACTGAATGGTATCTATTGAGTCAGCGAGAAAGACGGTATCATTTGCCAACATAAGTGCCGGAATCTTGGTTCCGCTGAGCTCTTTTCCACCTTTAACGTCTTCCCTTATGTCGTTTATGTGCAAAATAAACAGCAATGTGCTAAGAATGCAGCCTTGTTTGACACTCATTGATATTTCAAAATCCTCTGATAAATGGCTACCATCCCAGACACATGCTTTGTTATTTTTGAACATAGCTCTTAAAATGTTGGTCATCTGAGTCGAGATTCCATACTTATATAGTTAAGGTAATGATTTACCACGAGTCGAAAAAAAAACCAACTTAATGAAAAACAACGCAACCTTTTTTCCAAAGAACAAATTTATTGATTCGACGTTAGATTACAAAAAGAGACTACGAATAATTTCTTAATTCTACTTTTACTTATACACATTTCTACATTAAAACGTGTTTACGTTTACACAATGTGCATGCAGGGCATGGCTGATGCAGCGAATGCGGTGCATGCGCGGATATCTGAGTAGTTTAAAAAAAAATGCATTCCTGAGGGAATGTGGGAAATTTATGAAATTAAATATTAAGCGGGATTATTAAGCGAGAATCTGCTGATTAGGATTATGATGACATATACTGCAGCGTTCTGGGGTTGCTGAGGGTACGGTTACCGTAACTCCCCCATCCTTAAGATGAGACTCCGGCGAATTAGATTGATGTGATGCGGTTGTGGATCTTATGCGTCTTTTCCTTATGCTTACTGCTAGGTATATTGTTGCAAATATTATTATAAATAAGATAAGAATATATTGAGTTGAATTATGCATACTATTTTTAAAATGAATTTCCCTCATTAGGTTTGTATTTTGAAAGTTATAATTTTCTAATTTCTTTAAGTTTAATTCGGGTAGAACTTGGTTATGAGTTATGTTTAAACTATGTGGTGGTACAATGTGAAAATCTTCGTAAAAAATGGTTTTGAAATCTTCGTACTTTATGTTGTTTATAGTTACTGAACAATTTTTTAACTTTATTAAAGCATTTCCATTAATATTTGATTCTATTTTAGTATCTCTTAAATTTTTAACAATAACAAAATTGTCGTTAATTTGTTTTACAATATTAATTCCATTATCTTCATTATAGTTACAAATACTGGATAATCCTGGAATTATTTTAGAGTAACATGAATCATTAGTTATATTTATGAGCTTGTTATCATGACAAATTCTTAAATTGTTAATGCTATAGCATTCTTCTTTACTTACTTTACTTACTTACTTAGGTGGCGCTACAGTTCGGGGTGAACCTGGGCCTCAACCAACAAGCCTCTCCATTTAGCTCGGTCTTTAGCTAATTGCCTCCAGTTGCGCACTCCAAGTTGGTCGAGGTCCCCTTGAACTTGTGCGCGCCACCTACGGCGATAATTCCCTCTACTGCGTCGTCCCTCGGGGTTAGATTCGAAGACTCTGCGGGCCGGAGCGTTGGTGTCCATTCGCTCTACATGTCCTAGCCATCTCAGACGCCCAATACGCAGTTTTTTGACTAGGTCGATGTCGCTGTACAGCTCGTATAGTTCGTGATTGAATCTTCTCCTCCAAAATCCGTCAACGCAAACGGGACCGAAAATCTTACGAAGAATTTTTCTCTCGAAGCGACCAAGGATATCTTCATCCTCTTTTAATAAAGTCCATGTTTCAGCGCCGTAAAGCAGGACTGGGATGATCAAGGTCTTATATAGAGTCTCCTTAGTTGTTCGAGAGAGGGCTTTACTGTTGAATTGCCTTATAAGCCCAAAAAAACAGCGATTGGCAAGAGTTATTCTTCGATTGATTTCTGCGCTGATTTTGTTTGCTGAATTTATAGCAGAGCCAAGGTAGACAAAGTCCCTTACTACCTCGAAGTTATAGCTGCCCACGGTGACGTTTTGTCCAATTCGTCGATGTTGGTTTTCCCTTCTAGTTGACAGCATATACTTGGTTTTGCCCTCGTTTATCGCCAAACCCATTTTGGCCGCTTCCGCCTCAATGCTTGCAAAAGCACCGGTGACAGCCCGCTGAGATCTTCCGATAATGTCTATATCGTCGGCGTATGCAAGCAGTTGTACAGACTTGTAATAGATTGTGCCTCCGGTGTTGGCTTGTGAGTTCCGCACAATCCGTTCAAGTACAATATTGAAGAAGTCACATGACAGCGCGTCACCTTGTCTAAAGCCTTTTTTGACATCAAAGGTCTCGGTGAGGTCATTACCGACCTTGATGGAGCAGCGAGCGTTCTCCATCGTCAGCCTGCACAGGCGGACAAGTTTGGCAGGGATGTCAAAACTAGACATGGCTCTATAAAGCTCTTCTCTATAGATGCTGTCATAGGCGGCCTTGAAATCGATAAAGAGGTGGTGAGTATCGATTTGGAATTCTTGGGTTTTCTCCAGGATCTGCCGAAGTGTGAAGATTTGATCGATGGTGGACTTTCCTGGCCTGAAACCGCACTGAAACCGCAATCAGGCTGTTCATAAAAGGTTTCAGGCGTTCACACAATATCGCAGAAAAGATCTTGTACGCGATGTTGAGGAGACTGATGCCTCTATAATTGGCGCAGTTGAGGGGGTCTCCTTTCTTGTGGATCGGGCAAACGATGCTGAGATTCCATTCATCAGGCATACACTCCTCTGACCAAATATTAGAAATGAGTTGGTGTATGCACTCTACCAATTCATCCCCAGCTGCCTTGAAAAGTTCGGCCGGTAAACCGTCAGGTCCAGCAGCCTTGTTCGATTTTAGCTTGGCTATTGCTATCCTCACTTCGTTTTGGTCAGGTGGACGGAAATTTTGACTATCATCGTCCATGTTGAATGGTTCATTCTGCATGACAGCGGGATGTTAGTCTTCGTCGCCGTTATACAGTCTGCAGAAGTAGTTTTTCCATATTCTCAGCACCGACTGTGATTCTACTACGAGGTTTCCATTCTCATCTCTACAGGTTTCTGTACGGGTATTACTTCTCTGACACGTTCTTTTTAGCAGCCTTGTTCGATTTTAGCTTGGCTATTGCTATCCTCACTTCGTTTTGGTCAGGTGGACGGAAATTTTGACTATCATCGTCCATGTTGAATGGTTCATTCTGCATGACAGCGGGATGTTGGTCTTCGTCGCCGTTATACAGTCTGCAGAAGTAGTTTTTCCATATTCTCAGCACCGACTGTGATTCTACTACGAGGTTCTTTTTACCTTTTGGTAAAACTTCCGTACATTGTTCCTGGAGTATAGACTCTCGATATTCTCAAACGCGCGCTTCTCATGCTCTTTCTTCTTCTTTTGGAGAAGCCGATGTTCTTCCCGTCTCTTTTGCTCGTAGAGCTCACGAGCAGCTCTCGTCTTCCTTTGCAGCGCCGCTTTGTATGCCTCTTGTTTTGCTGCATGCACTCGCCGGCATTCTTCGTCAAACCAGGGGTTTCGCGGTGGTGGGCGAGCGAGACCCAGCACATCAGTCGCGGCGTTTCTGATGGCATGTTGGCAGCGTTGCCACTGGTCTTCGGCACTTGATGCTGGCGGTATAGGGGTGATTGAGAGATTTCGGGATACGCGTTCAGCGAAGAGTCTGGCGGTCTCTTGCGATTGTAGCTTTTCGACGTTAAATTTTCTCACAGTAATTCTTCTTTGTTGCTCAGATTGGGATATCCGCATTCGTACCTTGGCTACAACAAGGTAATGATCCGAGTCTATGTTGGCCGCTCGGAAGGTCCGGACATCCAGAATACTGGAGGCATGCCTTGCGTCGATCGCAATATGATCAATTTGGTTGATCGTGACATGATCATTGGACCGCCATGTCTGCTTATGAATATCGAGATGAGGAAACCATGTACTTGCTATGGTGACATTTCGCTCCACAGCGAAATCAATTAGCCTTAGTCCGTTATCAGACGTGGTGTCGTGTAGGCTATGCTTACCGACTGCTCTACCGAAGACGTCCTCCTTTCCTATTTTGGCGTTAAAATCGCCCAATACGATCTTAACGTCGTATTTAGGACATTGCTCGTATGTTTTGTCGAGGAGCTCGTAGAAACACTCTTTGGAGGCAGGGTCCTTTTCTTCTGTGGGGGCATGAACACATATTAGGCTTATGTTAGCGAATTTAGCCTTGATCCGGATCGTCATAATACGCTCGCTCACGTGTCGGAAGCTTAAGACTTCTTGCCTAAGTCTGCCGCGTATGACAAATCCGCATCCGAATAAGCGTTGCCTGTTGCCTCTGTAGCAATCACCGTAGTAGATGTCACAGTTTTTCATCCTCTTTTTGCCTGGCCCATCCCATCGCACTTCCTGGATGGCGGTAATATCTGCTTTATAGCAGTCTAGGGCCTCTGCTAGTTGTTCGGCTGCACGTGGTCTGTAAAGGGACAGAACATTCCACGTACAGATCCGAAGGTCGTTGTCCTTATTTCGTTTGCTGGGGTCGTCATTAGTTGGGTCATCCTTATCCGAGGCTTTTGGTTGTTTCGGAACCATGCGTTTTTTACGTGGTAGGGAAGTTACCCCGACGGCACAACCCCCAACCTGGAGGGCCAGTTCCTTAATTATTCCCCTAGGACGAGGGGCCGGGTACACCGGTGCCAGTAGTCCACTACGGGAGTATGAGCGCTGCCGTTGGCCCATTAAGGGCTCCTCCGCCACCATCTCTATTCCAATGTCCTGACCAACATTGGAAATTCCTTACCGACCTGTGATCCGAATACGTCGAAGCAGCTCGCGCAAGGTATTCACTAAGTTCAACCTAACTGGAACTATAGACGCCACCGTTGACTCCGTCTAGGGAATTCGTCCGCTGCCGCCTGGAACAGGAAGAAGTGCTCTAGTGAGAAAAGCACTCTTCCCCCCTCTCTCATCTGCTGCCACCAAGAATCCGCCAAACGGGGTTGGTTACCCATTTCTTGGATTAAGGTACTAGGCACCCGGCTGTCACCGCGTGGAGGTTGAGAGTAGGAGTTGGTAGGCCTCAGCTGAGTGAAAACGCTTGTGTTTTCATATGATCGCATGCACTACCGTTTGACTAGCCAGCATTCTTCTTTGCTGAAGTAAGATTCTTCATTGTTTTGTATGATTTTTGGATAAGGTATTGATAAGGAGTTGTTTGTTGTGGTAGGAACAGTTTCTAGAAAATATTCTTTAAATTTTTTCTGATGAAAGATAGGAATTTTAATGACGAAAATTATACTTGTTTCATGATAAAATGCCTGGAGTTCACAGATGCTGTATATTTGTTCGAGTGCATCGACAGAAATTCCTTGCAAACTTAGCTTACTGTAAGCAAATTCTTATTCTTTAGGAGCCAAAATATTTCTTGAAATTACTTTAAGCTTTGCTAGTTGAATAGATTCAGAGATATCATCTAAATGGCCCTTGAGTACATCAATATCGTAGGAGGTTTGGTATATGTACTGCATAAAGGTAAAGTCGTCTTCATGAGTTTTGGTAATCTGGGTCCCTATTTGGCTAAGGTATGTATTAATGGTTTCTTGTTGTTGGTTTATGTGTTCTGTTATATTATAAAATCTGTCTATCATGTCCTTATTAATTCTTGTTTGTGAGTTTTGATAACTTATCAATTGAAGCTCTCTAATCTGGTTGTAAATTTCTATTGCGTCAGTGTGTTCCATGTTTCCAGTTATGAATTTTATTCCTGTTCCAAGTAGGTCTATCAGTCCTCTTTTGTTACGATTATGTGGATAAATAATGTCAAATGTCTTCTGTAGGTCATCAAATTTTTGTTGAAGCGTTTTGAAAGAAAAGAAGAAAGAAGAAAGTTTACGTTCTGTCCAATGTTGTCGATACTTGCTTTGTATTTTTCTAAATTCATTATGTGGATAAGTTTGTAGTAATTAGTGATTATGTTAACGTTGCTACTCGTCTGTATTGCTACTAGTCCCGGGTTATTCGTCAAATCCTGGATTTCTAGTTGCGTCCGTGCTGTCCTGAGCCTGAAATTTTCGAGGTTTCTTAATTTTATTTTTATGAAATTTCCTATCTAGATTATCAAAAGCTGTATTCTTTCCTTGTCTTTGTACTCTCATTTTCTTAAATCTTTTTTGAAGTTTGTTGGTCGGTCTTTCTCTCTTGTAAACGTCTTTGTCAGTAGGTAATGTAATTGGATCTTCCCTATTCTGGTTAAGTTTATTAATATAATTTTCTTTTTGTTTACTACTATTTTCATGAGCTTCCCTAAAAATTTCTGTCCTGTGCTTGTTGATTGCTTCTGGGTTTGGTTCTAATGGAGTATCGTATTTTCTGCCAAAAAATAATTCGAATGGAGTAAATTTAGTGATCTGATTTATAGAGTTGTTGTACCCAAAGAGTGCTTTGTAAATAGATTCCTCGAAAGACACATTTTCGTGATTTGTAATTATCCTTAAGTGTTCTAGCAGGGTGGAATGGAATCTTTCTATTGGTGCATTAGAGGTTGAAGAGTTTGATGACGTGAAGTGTATACCTATATTATTATCAGAAAAGAATTCCTTCATTGTTATGGTTGCAACTGCACCTTCTTGATCAGTTACCAATAGTTTTGGTTTTCCAAATTAGCTGAAGAATTTTAGTAAGGCTTCTTCAATATGTGGAGTGTTACGAGTTTCTAAAGGATAGGCTTGGGCATATCTCGAAAATTTATCTATTATGGTTAGTAATGGTTTACCCTTGCTAGGAAAGAACAGGTCTATATGACAGATTTCTAAAGGCGATTTAGGAGTTGGTATAAACTCAAAGTTTTGTTTTGTGGGATTTCTTTCATATTTTTCGGTTTGGCATATTTCGCACTGATTAATGAAAACTGTTATTTTACGTTTAAGGGTAGGAAAGAAGTATTTTCTTTTAATATGTTCAAAGCATTCATTGATTCCTCTATGATTGTTTTCTAAATGGCACTTCTTTATGATTTCGTCCTGCTGTAATTCGTCCGTTATGTCTTCTTTTAACCGAGTACATCGGAGAATTCTCATTTGTTTACTTCTGGAAAAATATTTCTCATACACATTTTGAAGAGCTAGAAATAAATCTAAATTTTCTACATAGACGGCGTTAACTTGCTTAGGATTGAAGTGATTCTTTACTATTTGTACTAAAGAATCCTCATCGTAATTTTTTAATTGTATTATTTTCCTTGTATTATTGAAAATTTTCAATGTCTTAATAGAGGCGCTACCGCTTTGTTTTAATGATATTATAAATTGGTTCTTAAATTGATTGAGACATGACTCAGATATAGGGATTAGGTCGTGATTGTCGGTTTCTGCACTATGAGCTGTATTTCCTGATGATGATTCGAGCATGTTGATTTCCGTTTGTTCTTTGAGTTTTTTATCAGATTCCTGAGGTATTCTTGAAAGAGCATCCGCGTTGTTATTTATTTTACTTGGTTTATACTGGATCTCATAGTTAAATTCTTCAAGTTTAAGCCTCCAGCGTACTAGTTTAGAATTTGGTTCCTTTAATGACATGAGCCAATTGAGAGGCTTGTGATCCGTCTGGATCTTGAACTTCTTACCAAAGAGGTATGGCCTGAAATATTTAGTGGCCCATACTATTGCTAATAGCTCTTTCTCGACTGTAGAATAATTTTGCTCATGTTCGTTGAGCGTTCTACTGGCATAACAAATTGGGTGTTCATTTCCATTTTGTATTTGAGAAAGTACTGCTCCAAGAGCCAGGTTTGATGCATCCGTTGTTAATACGAAAGGTTTTTCGAAATCTGGATACGCTAAGATTGGGTCGTATATATCTTTGCACATCTCAAAGCATTGAATGTAGGATGGGTCCTGAAGGTTAATTTTCGCTCCTTTCTTTAATTTCGATGTGAGGGGTTTAGTTAATTTCGCAAAATCCTTTATGAATTTACGATAGTAGCCCAATAGTCCGAGAAATTGTTTAATCTGTCTTGGTGTTTTAGGAATAGGGTATTCTTTAACGGCTTTTATTTTTTCGGGATTAGGTTTGATACCGTTTTCCGAGATAATATGCCCAAGAAAAGCAACTTCTTTTTGCAAAAACTCAGACTTATCTAATTAGATTTTTAAATTTGCTTTCTGGAGTGCATCAAAGACTTTGCCTAAATTTTGTATGTGTTCAGTTAGCGAAGTCGAAAAAACAATAATGTCGTCCATATAGACTAGACACACATTGCCTTGCAAATCCGTAAGGACATTGTCCATTACACGCTGAGAAGTGGCGGGTGTGTTTTTCAGCCCGAATGGCATTCGTATTCGTAATGCCCATTTTCCACCGTGAATGCTGCCTTTTTAACATCCGCTGGATGTACCTCTATTTGATGGAATCCCGAAGCGACATCCAATGTGGTAAAATACATTGCCCTTCCTAATTTATCTAAAACTTCTGAAATATTTGGTAGGAGATACTTATCATTAATGGTTCTCTCATTAAGCTTTCTGTAATCCACCACCAATCTCCACTTCTTTTTGCCTGAAGCATCTGCTTTTTTTGGCACAATCCATATTGGTGATGACCATGGGGAATAACTTTGTCGTATAATACCTTCTTTAAGCATTTTATCTATTTGTCGCTTAGCTTCATCCTTGTGAATGTAAGGGTATCGGTACGTTTTTGAATATATCGGAATGTCGTCAAAAGTTTTAATCCTATGCTTAACTTGGTTTGTGAAACTGAGGTCTTCGCCTTCTTTATAGAATAGTCCGCTGTACCTGTGTATTAATTTCAGTATCAATTTCTGTTCTTCTGCATTTAAGTAATTAACTCGAATTTTTTCACGCAGATCTTCGTTCTGCTATTCGTTCACTGTAATGCTATTGACTTCCATTGTGTTAACTAAAATTGTCTTCAAGGGTTGGTTAATTCTCAAAATAATCTCGTGATCCATATTGTTTTCAATTATTGCCCTAGTTTTCCAATTATTTGCTTCATATAGTCCGCCTAGTATTCGGGCATTATCGATTAGTTGTTCTTCCAAGAGAATCTCTCCATATTCCTTATCCACAGGTATTTCGAGATATTTGGTTGTATTTGGGGATGTTGAATAGACGTATGATTCCGTTAATGGCTTATAAAAAATTGGAATTTCATTTCCGTTTCTTTTAATTATATTTTTTATTAAAATCTATTTGCATTTCACACTTTGACAAGATATCATGTCCAATGAGTCCGTCGAAATATTTGTGAAATTCGAACAAATAGAATGTAATTGGTGGAGGATTTTCTCCGAAGTCTTTAAATAAATATGTTTCTACTTTTTCGTTTATAACAGTAGAATTCCCTAAGGCTTTAATTGACATTGGTTGAATTTTTATGTTATGATGGGATTGAATTAAACCTGGGCTTAGAAGTGAGCTCTAAGCACCAGTATCTATAAGTAATTTAAGCGTTTTGTTTGGGGTTTTTATGTTAACGTAAGGGAGTGTTTTTATTTGGGATTGCTTGTTAGGCCTACCTCCTGAAAATTTTCGTATGAGAATAATTCCTCGGGTCGTGCTCTTCGATTTCGGGTTTGTGCAGATGGGTCAACCTCCATTGGTGTGTGGTGAGGTTGGTACCTAGTGTTTTGCCTATACTGCCTAGAATTGTCAACGTTCATTGATTCCTGTCTAAAATTTGTTGTCCCTTCTCTTCTTGGGTGATTAAAATTGTTCCTAAACTGACCTGGACCAAAAGCTCTTTGTGGCTGATTAAAATTATCTCTAAGTTGCCCTGAACCAGACGCTCTTTGCAGTTGGTTGAAATTATGTCTAAATTGACCTGAACCAGAGGCTCTATGTTGTTGGTTGAAGTGGTGCAAATTATGCGGAATACTATCGTAATACCTAGAGTTTTCGTTATTACTATTTTGTTGAGGCAACGGACCTCTTTGTTTGTTGAAAGATTTATATGGGTGGTCAGAATACGGATCTATGCTAAGAGCGATATCAAAAGCTTCATCTATTGATTTAGGATTCCTAGAGAGAAGTATTATCCTTATTGGTTCCTTACAGCCTTTTATGAAGGTGTCTAATCCTTCCGCAAGGTTTCTCTCTATCATGATTTTTCTCATATTTTCATCTCCTTCTATTGATGTATTCAATGCTGTTACTAAAGACAGAATTTGCTCATAGAAATTACTGATTGAACCGGTTTGTCTAAGTGTAGATAAGGCACTGTACAAAGTTCTTTGATCTCTGTGATCTGAGAAATGTCTGATGAGACATTCACTAATTTCCTTCCAGGTTTTTGGTTCACCGTGCAGGAGTAATCTATCACTTGCTCTTCCTTTTATTTTTTGTCGTATTGCTTGTAGCCATACAGCGGAGATTAGGTCATTTGGTGCAGAGTGAGACAAAATTACCTCGATTCTGTTTACGGTATTAACAAAGGGATGAAGATCTCTTGAATCTCCATGGAATTCTGGAAGAGTTTTTACTATATCTGGAGTATTGTAGTCCGCTATATTTATAGGAGAAATTTGAGTATTTGAATTTGTTTGAGGATAAGGGGAGGGTTCTGGGTTTGTCGAATCTTGCCCCATGTCTGAGTTAATTGATAATTTCTCAAATGCAAGTAACCACGACTCAATTTTGACTGATTTCTATTGATTTTTTACACACACAACAAAAAAAAGTAGTTTCTACTAGTACAAATTTATAATATAATATTATATATAATAATAATATAATTGGTAGCTCAATAAGATTCCTTAATAATCACTTACATAAATTTAAATTTTTTTTTTCCTCTTGTACAACCCATGCCCGCGTGGCAACGACACTGCGACCTGAAAGATCTATTGTATCGGAGGGTTGGAGTTAACCTAACAGACGTACTACCTCCCTTATGAAAGTGAGTATGTCTCTAGTAGTGGAGCATTTCAGTTCCTCTGAAGTGAGTATCTCCTTGTGGAAAATACGTTTCCTTAACCAGTGTAGTGCCGGGCATTCACAAAGAATATGTTCGGATGTTTCATCCTCCTCTAAGCATAACCGACAGTCCTTCTCTTGGCCCAGGTTCAACTTGTTAAGATGGTATCTTAGGCCGCAATGGCCAGTTAGAAAGCTCACTAGCTTCCTAATGCTTTCCCTATCTAAGTTAAGGATATCCTTATAGGAATAAGGCTTGATTAAACGTTTGGATTGTCTTAAACCGGGCCCATTAGTCCAGTGATCTAGGCGAAGTTTGTTCTCCCATACGTTAATCAACGCTGTAGCTGTTGTCCAATTGACGCTACAATAAGGTTCGGGACCTATAAACGCAGATTCTGAGCTGGCCCTAGCAAGCTCATCTGCAGATTCGTTGCCCACAAATCCCTGGTGTCCAGGGACCCAACCGAGCATTACTCTGTTGTGTTTGGCAAGATCTTGTAAAGCATCGTAGCAGCATTTTACAGTTACGGAGTCCATTTGGTTGGACGATAATGCCCTAAGTGCTGCCTGGCTATCTGAAAATATGTGAATCCTAGCGCCCTTGATTCCCTTACGGAGATTGTGCCTGGCGCAAATCTCAATGGCATGGATTTCAGCCTGAAACACAGTGGGAGTCGTACCCATAGGTACCGACATTTTTGTGTTGGGTCCAAAGACCCCGGCTCCAACTCCAGAATCCATTTTCGATCCGTCGGTGAACCAGACGAGACTTTTGGGGTCCAGTGTTAGAACACCATTGGACCAATTTCCGCGGTCCAATATTTCTACCTCGAATAACCTTCCGAAGCAATGTTGCCTGACCATAATATCCGGTATAGTACAAAACATGTCTCTTTTAGGGATCGAGTTGAGTATCGTTAGATGTCCCACTAGGTCACCTGGTTTATACTCATAATCTAGCTGCAGCTTGATGGCATATCTAGCAGCCATCTTCCTAATGAAGATTGGTAAGGGTGTTAACCCGACAATAGCTTCAAGAGCTGTCGTGGGGCAGGTGCGCATCGCGCCTGTAATGCCGAGACAGGCAGTTCTTTGCAACTTGTGCAACTTGTTTGCCGTTGTCTGCTGGAGGGTTTTTGGCCACCAGACGATAGCCGCATATGTGATAATGGGTCTTACCATCATTATGTACAACCAATGTATCATTTTAGGAGAGAGACCCCAAGTTCTGCCGTATAGGCGTTTACTAGCCCAAAGTGCTCTCGTAGCACGTTCTGTGGCGGTCTTGATATGTGAATTCCAGTTAAGTCGTTTGTCAAGAATTACACCAAGGTATTTGACCTCGCTGGAATAAACTATTGTGGTGCCTTTGATTGTGATGGGTTCAAGGTTGACCTGTGTCTTCCTTGTAAATGGCACCAGAACGGTTTTACTAGGATTGATGGATAGTCCTTCTTTGTTACACCATTCTACAACTTGTAAGAGTGCACTTTGCATGACGTTAGAGATTGTCGTGCCGTGTTTGCCACTAATACAAACCGCCAAGTCATCAGCATAACCGACGGTGGTGTAGCCTGATCTGTGAAGATCTACTAACAAGTTGTCGATGACTATTGACCATAACAGGGGGAGAGAACTCCTCCTTGAGGACAGCCTTTCGCTGCCGTTACAGACACCGACACTCCCCCGGAGGAGGAGGTAATGAATCGGCTTACCAGCATGGCCCTAATCCATTGGTTGGTCGATTCTTCGATACCTCTGCTACTAATCGCCCTTGTGATCGAGTCGTAACCAGTGTTATCGAATGCGCCCTCGATATCAAGAAATGCACACAAGGCTATATCCTTAGAACTGAGTGTACCCTCTATCTTTTTGACGAGATAATGAAGGGCACCTACTGTGGATTTGCCTTTTCTGTATGCGTACTGAATCGAGTGCAGAGGGTTAGACACATCTAACCTGTCTCTGATGTGAATATCAATTAGTCTCTCCATTGTCTTGAGGACAAATGATGTTAGACTTATAGGTCTATAGGATTTAGGCAGCTCACTAGGCCTATTGCCTGGTTTGGGAATGAATACCACATTAACCTGTCTCCAGGTGGGTGGTATGTATCCCCAATTGTAGCTAGCTCTAAATAAAGCTGTCAAACCCGGCAGGATGAGGTCGATTGACTTTTGTAGAAGTGCTGGAAAGAGACCATCACCGCCGGGAGCTTTAAAAGGTTTGAAGGTGCCCACTGCCGATTCAACTTTATCTGGACTAAACATTTTACCTGATAAACTGTTAACTCTACTTTCTACAAAAACCCTGTGGTCAAATATGTTCGAGTACACATGAGATGTGTTTTGGGGACCTGCATTGCGATTGATCGGGAAACTACTGACTGCCCAAAACTTGGCTTGGGCCAGTAGCGCAACAATCAAGTTCGTGATAAAGTGCTTACTTTACCTCCTAGTGGTGGTCCCCGGGCAACTATACGTATAAACCCTTATACGTATAGGCCAAAATTGTAAGTGCGGGTTGTCTAGGGCCTTGATTCTAGGCTAGGTAACGTGGGCCAGCAACCTGCGTTACTGAAACCAGCTCGCTACTGAAACCGACACTATGCCTCGGATAAGGACTGATCACATGTTGACGACTTTTGGCTATTGTACCCGGACAAAGATAGGTTTCTGGAATGTAAAGACGCTCCTCGACTCGGGAAGAGAAGGTCCTTACAATGCCAGATTCCTCCAACTGAAAAACGAATTCATACGATATTAACTGGACATTTTGGGGGTAAGTGAAGTAAGATGGTTAGAAGCGGGCGAGTACCAGTCTCCAACGCGTAACACTGTACTACTCTATTCTGGAAGAAAATCCGGAAGTCCGCGGGAATATGGAGTCGGACTACTGCTAACAACAACAGCACGCAAAGGCCTGATTTCCTTGCAGCCTCATGGTGATAGGATTTTGACGGCCAGATTCCGGACTTCCGCAATGACAACGGCGAAAGGTTTGTGGATTTCTGCAATGCCAACCGCCTTGTGATAGGTGGCACCATGTTTGAGCACAAGACCTGCCACAAAGTCAGCTGGGTTTCCAATGACAGGCAAGCAACCTCCAACCAAATTGACCATTTTACTATCAGCCGCCGCTTTAGAAGCAGTCTCCTGGACGTCCGAAACAGACGAGGGGCAGATGTGGGGATAGTACGTGATCACCATCTTATGATAGCTACTCTCCAACTACGCACTGCTGCAGTTCGAAGATCCCACGACAACACAAGAATGCCCAGGTTCAATATCGATAGACTTAGTGATCCCTCAGTGCGCCAACAATTAAGGGAGCACTTTTCGCAAGGTGTGGAAGCAATCAGCAGCTCAATGCCCGCAACCATCCAAGACCGTTGGTGTGCTGTGAAAAATGTTTTTACATCTGGTGCTGAAAGAATTGTCGGTCGATCGCAGGAAAGACATAGGGCGTGGCTTTCCGAGGATACCTGGAGACGGATCGACGAACGAAAACAGCTAAAAGCTCGCGTTGCAGCTACCCCAGCAGCAACTAACCCAGGGTTCTTGGATGAGACCAAGGGCTATATTTTCTTCGGCGAACCGCTTGCTGAGGGTAGCGGACGCGCCCTTAGCGTGATGCAGGTTCACCTGTAGCACCTTGGTCGTGCTCATCGATCTTCCTTTAAAGATCGAGCTTGCCGGAGTAGTTGAGCCTTTTTAGGGTCCTTTCCTCTACGGCAAGCAGTCAGATTAGGATGAGCCTGAGGTCTGTTCCTAACTGACTCCTCATTCGTCCGAGAAACGTGCCCTCGGGCACCGCTGGTGGGTTTTGAAAGTCCGGCTACATTGCCGATCGTAGGACGTGTAACTGCATTGGGTGTAGCAGTAACTCTAGCGGCGGAGCTTGTACAAGCAGTATGCCCAGAGGCACTGCTAGCCAACTGCGTCCGCCTTCTTCGGGCTACCGTGACCAGGCTCTTTTCGGTGGTCTTCAGGATCAGTTTGACCTGGCCAAAACGGTAGAACACCTTGTTTTTAAGCACCCTCATGGAGGTGTCGTCCATGGCTAGCACAAGGTGGAGGAGTGCACCTCCCTTAACCCTTTGCATGACCTTCCATGCAGTTGCCCGTAGGCCTTCGTTCTGTGCTTCTAGGGAAGCCAGAATTTTTGATGACGGGAGCTCGAGACTCTGTGGAAAGAATCCTCGGACAATGTGTGTCTTCGGGAAGGATCCCTCTTCCACCAGTGATACGTCCAATCCACTTTTGGCTCTTATAGCCTCGAAGTTTGAGCGCATCCACTTGGCGGTGGCATTGTCTGAGCAGACGAAGATTAGCCATCCCGCCTTGTGTTGTGAGCCTGAGAAACGGGGCCAAACGCCTTTGTTTTTCAGCTCAATCGAGATGTCGATGACAGCCTCTTGAATGCTGGTCAACTGCTCTGTTGATAGAGGTTGGTTCATCAAGTCAGCCGGGACAACACCTAATTTGACAACAATTGTCACTTGACTAAAAGTGGGAACATCAGGTGTAGGCCCTGCCTTGGCTTTCTTGGCAGCAGGTGCTGGTGGGGTGTGATCCACTGATCTTACCCGTTTTGCTTCTTTAGCAGGAGGGGCTTTAGCAAAAGCTAGGGCACTTTCCCTGGTATCAGCTCTGCGAATTGCGAACTTGAACCGCCTTCTTTCAGCAGAGTTGAACCGAACGAAACCGTCCGATTGTATCCGCAGCTCGACTAACCTCTTCCCAATGGAGGAGCACCCAGATTCCTCTATGACAACGCTGCACGTATCCACGAGAGTGGATGTGTCAGAATCAGAGGCGGCGGTATCCGCTTCTTCGGGATTGACACACTTGGAGGGCAAGGATTGGGCCCACTTGGCTTCGTCATCCATACCATCCGAAGATTTAGGTTGCTCGTCAGCAAGCCGAGTAGTTAAGGCCGAAGATGTAGTGGCCGTCGGAAGCTCTATAGCATCACGACTAAGTGCAGCTGTTTGCTCGCCAGCAGAAACAGAAGCTGGTGCGATTTGAGATGCACCTGTCTCATAGTTTTTGTTTTTATAGGAAATTTTTAGACCCACGAGTACTCGAGAAAGGAATATCACCCATGATAGAGCTCGATATACCATGGGAAGGCTGAATTGAAACCGAAGGTCGCCAAGGTATTCGGAGTCCGCATACTAGCGACTAAGTACTCTCTTAGCCATGCATCCCTCGGCGTATGCTGTTCCACCTTGGATTAGAGATTATTTTCCAGAGGTTTACTCCTCACGTCGCTCACTTTGGCCGAATACTTACACTCTGTGATTCAAGCCGTACATTTCAGGCAGGCGCAAAAGACTACATTCAATTGAACAAAACATGGAATGTTAGGCCGGTTATACCGCTGTAGCATTCGTTGCCCGGTGGCCGCCCCGTGGAGGCAGTGAGTATTCTTGTAACGGTTACTCAGTAGGGATCGACCAAAGACTTTGCCCTAAGAGCCCGAACCTGACCACCACTTACACAAATAAAATTATTATAAATATATTCTGCATTCTCTGGAGATCTGTTGGTATGTTTTTGAAGGCTTCTTTTTCGTCGTGCACCTCGCCTTTTTATTTATTTCGTGCTCACAGGTTCACAAAAATCGCTTCAACGATTCACTTTTGAAAATGATTTTTAACTTGGTTCAACTTTGGTTGTTTCAACTTCAACTTGAATAGATTACTTTCACTTCACAATTGGTTGATCTTCATTCAACCCGTGAACAATTAAATAAAAATTCGCTAGTTTTCGAGTTCACTTTCATTTATTAGGGAGAAAATGGAGTAAAATTCGCTTTTAGGTTATCACTTATTGAAGTAAAATTCATTCGCGTTTTTTCTAAGTTTACTTCCACTTTATTTTATGACCGGGGTTCGTACACCGACTGTGCCAGTTAAGGTAATGCTTTACCACGAGTCAAAAAAAAAACCAACTTAATGAAAAACAACGCAATCTTTTTTCCAAGGAACAAATTTATTGATTCGACGTTAGAGTACAAAAAGAGACTACGAATAATTTCTTAATTCTACTTTTACTTATACACATTTCTACATTAAAACGCGTTTACGTTTACACAATGTGCATGCAGGGCATGGCTGATGCAGCGAATGCGGTGCATGCGCGGATATCTGAGTAGTTTAAAAAAAAATGCATTCCTAAGGGAATGTGGGAAATTTATGAAATTAAATATTAAGCGGGAATATTAAGCGGGAATCTGCTGATTAGGATTATGATGACATATACTGCAGCGTTCTGGGGGTTGCTGAGGGTACGGTTACCATAACTATATAACTTATAGAAAAGCATTTTTTGCGCTTCATTTTATATATCTCTGCAATATTTACGAGCGAGAAAATTTGATCTATGGTAGAGTAGTTTCTTCGAAAACCAGCTTCAAATTCCTGAAAGAACTTTTTATTTTTCACCCACTCCGTGATTCTATTGAAGCTCAAACTGGATGTCTACGGATGTAAAAACGATATTCCTCTGTAGTTTGCTGGATCGTCGTAGTCTTCTTTCTTGTGCAGAGGAAAAATGATTGCTTTCTGAAAGCATTCGGGCACTTCTGCGGCTGCAAATATTCTATTGTATTCAGTGTAAGAGCTGATAAGAATTTCGGTGAGCAATTTTTATAGAATTCAAACGGAATGCCGTAAATAGTCCTGGTGCTTTATTTTTCTTTGAGTTCTTGATGGCGGCTTCTACTTCTGCGATGGAGAATGGTAAGTCTAGGAATTCATCTAAGATCATAGGGGCTGCATAATAAAGGGACGGAGATATTAAAGGTGCATTGAGAAGAGTTTTAAAATGGTCTCTTAGCTGCTCTGCTTGTAGTCTCATTGAGATTGAATTAGTTTTTCCATTAATAATTTTAGCCGCTTTCCAAAACTCAGCTGCTGATCGTGATCCATTTATTAAGGCTATATTTTGTTCGTCGAAATCTAGCTTTTTTGCATAGCAAAGTTGTTTGAATTTTTTGTTTGCGGCCGCATAAAGAATTTTAAATGCGCTGCAATTTTTCATCCGTAACAATTTAAGGATCGCGAAAGAAGTTTTCCTAGCTCACATGAGTTCACTATCGAACCACTGCTGTTTGCTAATTTTATGGATCGTGTTCTTCGGCAGGTTTAGGATTGAAGCTTTTTTCATTATCTCCGTTAGTTCCTCGATTTTAGGAACAATATTTACCACCCGCAAATTCTCGAGTTGTGAATCAATGATATGAACATAAGATTCCCGATAAGTATCTTTCCATATCAACTTAGGAAGGAGTCTTAGCCGTGAAATATTTTCTACAGTTTGGGCTCCGGAAACCTTGAATATAACTTCTAAATCATATGGCCCGAGTACGTTCTCATAACAACTCGAAAATTAGTAAGATGCTATGCAGTTTCCTGATAAAAAATATTAATCAATTACTGAATTAGC
This sequence comes from Brachypalpus laphriformis, assembly GCA_945910035.1. NCBI lineage: Eukaryota > Metazoa > Arthropoda > Insecta > Diptera > Syrphidae > Brachypalpus > Brachypalpus laphriformis. The sequence goes on from OX246754.1 coordinate 132,282,035, forward strand.
TGTTCCACGGAGGAAGGAGTATTTCCCTTGTAAATATTCATCACAGCAGCCATTTAGGACTTTACAGTCCTAAGCATCAGCTAATTGAAGTATTTTTCACCTTTTGAGTCTAAGAATTCATCCTTGGACTTACGGTTGATATTGATGGATGCTGAGTTCCTTCCATTTACAAAATTATTTTGTGCTAAACCGATTCTTCCATTAATATCACCAATAAGTGTCAGTTCGGTCGAGCTAAGATTGTTTAGTAGATCGCTTAGCTTATTGAAATCGCACAGCCAACTGCTGCAGTTCAAATATATTGGAACTAGATTAATTACGATGTTATTCATTTTTGAATACGGCCACTGCTCCATTAAGCTTCTTGCGATAGCCAAAAAGTTCACTCCACTAGCTCTTCCAAATAGTTTTGGTTTCACCGCAGGAATAAAATTTAGTTCATGATTCTTAAAAATACTTCTATATCCAGCCTTTTCATAATCTATTACATGCGTTTCAAATAATAAAAATATATCAAATTCATTTATATAATTAAAAAAATTTACCAACAATTTTTTAATTTCTAGGCCTGATATGTTATTACTTAGAATTTTTAAATTAGTTGCTGAAGCATTTATCTGGTAGACTGGCAATCCTCAATTAGAGCCCTCGAATGAATGTCCACTTGTAGAAGCACCCTTTATCTTACTTAAAGCGGCTTCCCTCCTTACGTTACCACCTTGGATTAGATTTTGACAGGTGGCAGGCGACACTGACATTTCATTAAGAAAGTTGTTTGTGTTTTTTAAGCCGACTGACAAATTTACTAATGTCGTTTTCCATTGGTTTCACTCCCGATTTCACTCCTTTTTGATTCCAATGGAACATGTGAAATCGTCCTCTTCTTTCTTCTGCGTGTGTTGGTGAATGTCTGCAAAAAATGGCTCCTTTTTGCCCAATGGAAAATGATATTAGCAATCCCAGCATGTTGCTATTAACATATTATCAATTTGTTAATTGCATCTATTGCATCCTAAATGAAATCCGGAACAGTACTCCAAACAGCCAATGGAACATGATTGGGAGTGCTTTTTCTGTGCAGAACACAAAAAGAGTACTCCTTTTGGCCCCATGGAAAACGATATAAACATGCGGGTATTTCACGATATAGTTCTCTTATTATTTCCGTTACGTCGCCATTGTCAAGCAGTTCGGCGCACAAAGACTTCGCTTTATCAGCCAATCCAATACCACCCTCTGCAGGAAGATGGACTATTATGTTGGCTCCATGCTTTTTTGTACCTGTGCCTCAAAAAATTTGTTCCCATTTTCCAACTGCATTATTTTTTTAAACAATTAGATTGTGTTTCGCTTTCAAGCCCGACAATTCAGATCTTTTTTGAGCTCTTTATTTTTTTCATCAAGAATCACCTTGCTGATCAATACTAATACCAGTTATAGTATCCTTCGGCATAACGCTGAATGTTCCCTTGGGATGTCGTTTCTCTCTAATAAATTTTTCCGGGTAGGTCTCCGGCAGTGTTCTTTTGTTCATAAATAACGTTATTTTTTCTTTCTTTGGCGGAATTTGAGCTTAGCAATTAAGAGTCTTAGCAACCAGGACTTATTCATGTTTTACTTTAGACTAGTGCGGTATATTCTTGGAATGCACTTTAAATGCGAAGGAAAACATCCCACAAATAATTGTCCTCTAAAGAAGGACGAGAAAGCAAAATGCATCAACTGTCATGGTGATCTCCCAGCAAATTATAGAGGTTGTCCGATGGCAAAAGAATATCAAGAAAGGAAAAGTAAAGCTACTAAAATCAACCAACGAAATGCATCCAATAATAAAAGCAAGCAACAAGTAAACGCTGAAAATAAGAAACTAGACAAAGTGTCAATTGCTGCTAAAACGAACATACCAACTGTAGAAAAAAATTGTGAAAATACACGAAAGGAAGAGGAAATATCGGTAAAGGAAATGCTTATTACTATTATCCAAAGATTGGTTAATCAGGATAAAATTATTAAACTGCTAAGCAAAAAAGCAGGAAAAAAACAACAAAATACTAATGATTAAAAATAATCTAAATGTCGCAACGTGGAATGCAAATGGTTTACTCCAACACATCCCTGAATTTCAGGTTTTTCTATGTAACGAAGGTATTGATGTTTTCCTGATTTCTGAAACTCATTTCAAACAGGGAACTAAGATTAGAATTCCTGGGTATCTTTGTTTTAACTCTCCTCATCCAGCTGACAGTGTCAGGGGAGGGAGTGCTGTGATTGTGAAAAGTACCTTGGATCATTACGAATTGCCAAAAATAGCAAAACAAACAATGCAAGTAGCGACAATAAACATAGAAACTAAAGGCAAGGAGTTTAAAATAGCTGCGATATACTGCCCACCCAAGTACTCGCCTACAGAGGAAGACCTAATTGAACTCTTCCAAATGTTAGGTAACAACTTCATCATCGGTGGTGATTTTAATGCAAAATATACATATTGGTGGTCAAGACTAATAACAACAAAAGGCATGAAGCTCTACAAATCAGGGCGAAATTTTAACTGTGAATTTATTTCGACTGGATCACCAACTAATTCGCCATCTGACCCAATGAAAATACCAGATGTTATCGACTTCTTCATAACGAAAGGTATTAATAGAAAAGAAGTTAAAGTTAAAAGCAGTGATGATCTGTCATCGGATCATTCACCTGTAATCCTAACAGTCAATGGTTTATCTATAGGACAGATAAAAAACTCACGACTAACAAACAAAAGAACGAACTGGTGTAAATTCAGAGAACTTCTCGAAGGTTTCATTAAGCTTACAAAACATATTTACATTGAATCAGAACAATTCATTGCCGATGTGCAACAGGCAGCAGAAGATAGTACACCGACTTATCAACAAAAAAAACAGGCTTCGGTGAAATACCCCACAGAAATCAAGCAACTTATACTTGAAAAGAGAAGAGCTCGTAAAAAATAGCAAGCGACAAGATATCCTGGCGATAAAACCATTTTTAATAGACTCAATAATAGGCTTAAAAAAACTATTACTGAATTCAAAAATGATTCTCTAGCTAAATACCTTTGTAATCTAACGGCTGACAAAGTCACGGACTACTCCCTTTGGAAGGCTGCTAAACGTTTAAAGAGACTTCAAGCGCAAGATCCCCCGTTGAAAACATCTGATGAGAAATGGATCGACGATCCAAAGGAAAAGGTTAAACTCTTTTGTCAGCACCTTTCAAATGTTTTTAAACCGTTTCCACCTAGGGTAGCAAATGAAGATGTTGATTTCTATAACAGAGTAGTCGACAAGGAAACTCCTTATGTTTCGTTAAGAGAGATCGAGACATGTACTCATAAACTAAATAATAGAAAATCACCAGGTTATGATCTTATAACTGCTCAAATCTTGAAGGAACTTCCTCCAACTGCATTGTTGAAACTCAAGCTTATAATTAACGCTTGCTTTAAACAAAGGTATGTCCAACAATACTGGAATATAGGAGAAATTATTGTTATTCCTAAACAAGGTAAGCCTTTATCAGAAGTTGCCTCATATAGGCCAATCTCACTTTTACCGTTATTTTCAAAACTTTTCGAGGAACTCCTTCTTAAAAGGTTAGACCCAATTATAGAGCAAAGAAAGCTTATCCCTACCCATCAACTCGGGTTTTGGAATAAACACTCGACGATAAGGCACTAGAAGAAAAACAAATTTGTTCTGCAATATTCTTAGACGTTGCACAGGCTTTTGATAAAGTTTGGCATAAGGGTTTAGAGTATAAACTTCATAGGGATCCACCTAGACAGTACTATGAGTTCCTTAAATCTTATATAGGTAGTGGATTCTTTAGAGTTCGTAATGGCTCAACGTATTTTGAATTTAAAGAAATACAAGCAGATGTTCCACAGGGAAGTGTTCTAGGACATACCCTGTATTTATTATATACGAGTGATATACCGTATGCGAGTGATACCATGATAGCCACATTTGCAGACCACACTGCTCTTCTATCAACAGATGGATGTGTGGCTAAACCTACAGAAAAGCTACAAAATTCAATCAACGAAATATGTGATTGACGATGGCAAATTAATTTTATTATTTTATTGGTTATTTGGATATAACTCAGAACTATCCATTGAGAATAAAGTCCTATTATACAATCAGATATTAAAACCCGTTTGGATATATGGATATGGTAATTATGGCGTTGCACAAAGAAAACAAATGTTCAAATGTTGCAAACATTTCAAAATAAGGTACTTCGGGGAATAGTGAATCCCCCATGGTACATTAAAAATAGCGACTTGCATCGAGATTTGCAGATCGACCTCGTAGCAGATACAATTAAAAAGTAGGCAATGCGTCACAACAAGCGTTTGCAGATGCATATCAATCCTGAGATAGACGATGTCTTAAATGTACGAAATAATATTCGTAGGTTAAGAAGAACCAAGCCGCATGAACTTTTTTGACAATTACGAGAGCCGGTATTTAAATTATAATACCTTCTCAAACCCGACTTAACGTTGAAAATAAAATCTTTGTCGATCACTGGTTGATTGGTCATGATCAAGGAGGTGTTTTTAGTGCGGTTAGAGTCCCACACTACTTTCGGTTTCTAACCCCACTGTGTCTTTCGAGATTTTCACCTTCATAAAAAAATAAGCCATTTACCAACGCATGCGGAAGTAAGCAGAAGACGATTTCACATGTTCCATTGGAATTAAAAAAGAGTGAAATCAATGGAATATGGCATTTGTTTGCAGTTACGCACCACTGGCAACTTTCCAATGGAAAGTTTGACGTGCTCTTTTGCAATGAATTTTTAAAACGTTTGTGTCATTACTTGTCAACATGGATGTGATTAATAAATTCTACTCGACTGTCGAAACCACAGTTTCTCAGTTCCAAGTTACCAGGGAATAATATTACCAGAGAATACGAGATCTTATACAAAGTTGGTAGTGCAGGTATATGTAATTCTGTTTCACTGTAATAAAAGATTGTAACGTGTAACCTTTAGGTATGCATTAGGCCGTGTCTCCACGAGCAACATTTCATAGCTAGGCAATCGGGTGCCTAGTTTAACTAGTTCATCTGCTTTGCAGTTGCCTGAAATATCGCTGTGTCCCGGGAGCCCGCACAGAGTAATGTTGCATTTGTCCGCAATCTCGTTGATTGGCGGCAATGTTTGACCAACTTAGATCCTATTGTTGGCGTTTCCATAGCTTTGATCGCTGACTCACTGTCTATGTAGAGGGCAATAGACTTACCATCTATCGGGTACAAAGAGAGTCTGCACACTGCTTCACGAACAACCGATACTTCCGGTTGAAATATTCTACAGTGGTCGGGAAGTCGGAAAGTTGGGCTTAGCAGAGGTTCTTCGGTCAATGTACCCATCCCGTACCCTCCGATGTTTTGGATCCATCTGTGTAGATATCGAATGCGCCGTCATTTAAAATATTACCGTTATCCCATGCGGATCTGTCAGGGATGATGTTGTTATATTTGATATTAAAATCAATAAACCGGAATAAGTAATCTACCTATATCTGTAAGATCAGAATTTTGTAGAATTTTCATGTGGGCAATTTGTGAGACTGTAGTGATTCTCTAAGTCTTATGGCTGCTCTAGAGGCTACCATTTTCCCGAAGATATCAATGGAAAAATGTGTACTAGAATCTCTAAGGCGGCTGTGGGGGTGAACATGCTGATCTTTGTACTAGTTGAATAGAGTTTGTGTTGCACTTTATTTCAAGTTCGGCCACCAAACGAGAGCGCCATAAAGCAGAATTGGTCTAACCATCGCCATCGCAACTAGTGGAATATTTTTGGTTGAAGACCCATTTAAGGCCAATAGGCTTTTTGCGGGTGTAGATGCCGATTTCTGCTTTCTTAGTTCGGTTTTGAACGTTCTGTTTCCAGTTAAGTTTACCATTTTCTTTTGTTCGTAAAGCTAAGTTCCGTGTTTCTAAGCTTAGGTGGAGCTATGGTCAGAATTTTGTATTTACTAGTAAATAGTACCATTTCAGTTTTGGACGAATTTACGTTAAGTCCAACGCTGCCCGTCCATTGTGCAACTTTGTAGCCTTTATTTTCTAATGAAATGAGTGGGTTATTCACTACTGATATCGAAAGTAGGGGAGAGAGAACACCCTCCTTGGGAGTGCTTCTGTGCGCTGATCTCCTGGTTGAGTAGTGCCCGAGCTCGGACAGAATTTGTCTGCTAATTAGTATTTGTTCTATCCAGGTGCGTGGCGGTAATCACCCTCCAGGTCTACGAGTGCTCTAATGATGGATTCTGTATTGACGTTATTGAAAACGCCTTCTATGTCAAGGAAACATACCATAGTATACTCTTTAACGGCAATAGAAGTTTCAATGGGGCTGCGTAGCGGGTATAGGTCTGTTTGTACTGAGAAACCTTTCCGAAAAGTATGGTGGGAGTAAGACAAAGTTTGCACCTTGTGTTTTCAACGGATAGAATTCAACAAGTGTTTCTTAAGTTTTCAGGAAGAAAGAGCAGATGCGAATTATTCTGAAATTTTTTGAAGTGTAGTGTGAGGTCTTACCGCTTTTCGGTATAAAGACAAGCTCCACTTTTTTTCATGAGGAGGGGATATAGTTGAATTTAAGGCAGCTAGTAAAGATCCCATTGAGCCAGGGGGTAAAGACTTTTATCGAGACAACAATACTCTCGGATGTTTGTCAAACGTTCTGCCTCCATACTTCCATGCAATTACTGTTTCCTTCTTTATTATGCACTTGTTCTTCTACATGATCGTCTTAAACTCTCAATTAGATCAAGAGCCCGCAGCTTATTTTGGAGGTGAGGGATATTCGAGATATGCTCGTCTAGCAGCACGTAATGGTAGCTTAAGGAAAGAACAGCAAATGCCGCGAATCTTAAAACAGGAATAATAAGTGTATTAATTGGCAAAATGCCAATTTAGGATAATTGGTGTTACCACTTAAGTTTTTCTTCAAAACTTAGAGCAAGATGTCCTGATTACAAAGATATAAATCCTAGAGATTTTACTTGTCGCCAAGTCCTTGCCGGATGCGTTCAAAGGGTCGAAATAAAATAAATAATTAAATAAATATGTATAACTACATAAGTCCAAGACGTTTTACTTGTCGCCAAACCCTTGCCAGACGCATCCAAAGGAAAAAGAGTGTATAAAATATATTTCATTATATTCAATCAAAAAATATTCGATTCATTCTCGGACTCATCCGATGAAAGGTTTCATCTTCACTTTCAGATACGTTTATGTTTCGTATGGTTACGTCATTTGGTTAAGGTCCAGTTTCGCATTTTGTATCTCTAGATGACATATGTATATGCTCGTAGCGGGTTTCAATCCTTTGGGTGCGTCTGGCAAATGCATCCAAAACTTCTTGTACCTTCATAGTTGTATTCACGTTGTAATATCCTGTGTTTCAGAAGAAATTGATGCGGTTACATAAATTATTCAAAATTAAAATTTTGTACGCGTTTCTACCGCGTCTGGCAGGGCTTTAGCTACACTTAAGACGTCTGGGACACATGTATTTTTACTGAGGGGGTTAGACTTATTATTCCTGTTTTGAAATTCACGCCATTCACAATATACAGTTATTTACTTTAGCTGCCATTACGTGCTACCGGGCGAGCATATCTGAAATATTGGGCATCAAGGCAACATGTTCACGTTCGATTCATTCGGTTACCTCTCACGTCTAAAATTAATTGCGGGCTCTTGGTCTAATTAAGAGTTTGAGAAGAACAAGTGCAAAATAAAAAAATAAAGAAAAAAACAATACTTGTATGTAAGTATGGAGGCCGAAAACTGTCTATCTAGAAACTTTATTTCTAACATACTATTTATGCGTCTTACAGGCAGAAGGCCGCGTGCAAAATGTCTTCGACCACTCTATTTGTACTCAGGAAGTTTGGGTTTACATTTAAAAAAAATTGATTTATCACACTTATTTAAAAATTCGATTTCTAGCATACTATTAGTGGTCTTTCAGGCAGAAGACCGCTACAATTAAGGCATCTTGGACACATGTATTTTTACTAAAGGGGTTACACTTATTACTCCTGTTTTGGTATTCACGCCATTCACAATATACAGTTATTTACTTTAGCTGGCATTTTTTTTTTTTGTTTTTATTGCCATTTAGTGCTGCCAGGCGAGCATATCTCAAATATTGGGCATCAAGGCAACATGTGAATCGTACGTTAACAAGTTTCCGTTAACTCTCACCTCTAAAATTAACTGCCGGCTCTAGGTCTAATTAAGAGTTTGAGAAGAACAAGTGCACAATAATAAAAAACAGTATGTACATACTTGCATGTAAGTATGGATGCAGAAAACTGTCTATCTTATAACTTTATTTCTAATATATAACTAATGCGTCTTGCAGGCGGAAGGCCTCGCGCAAAACGTCTTGGACCACCATATTATAAAGAAATGTGAATGATGTGTGCTATTGCTACGTCGATGTGTTTCACAGAACAGCGCCCGTCGTTTCGTTTGGCTGTCGAAGTTCCTGTGCTAACATGTTTCTTTTATAATGGGTGGTGTCGCTGGGTCAGCCTCAAACCAATTCCGGGTATAAATATCGCTTTCCAAAATTCACCACCGAATTCCAAAACAAAGGAAAACAAACAACGTTGGTGAATAGCGATTTTATTTTCCTGAGCAAATGTTACAAAATGAATTTAGGTTTTCCTAATTATTAAACAATAAAATATAAGAATACTCACATCCGTGAAATGGGTAACTTCAGCAACTTGACAAGATAAAATGAGGTTATAATTTACAAAAAAATGTGTTTGATTTTGACATTATAAAAAGAAAGAGAAAAGAAAAAAAGGTGATGCCACTTTATTCTTATGGCTCGATAACACTCTATAATTCTTATGGCTCGATGACACTCCGGGGGCCGTCTGAACTATCAGGTGAAGACTCCAGGTCTAGGACAGCGAGCCTTCCGACCGCTCTCTTCCTTTTAATCGTCCCTTTCGACAGGCGTACATCAGCGGTTCGAATTACCCCATCCGCAGCTGTATAAACGTTGGTAACGCGGCCCACTTGCCAGGCAGAACGGATCTCATTTGGCTCCACGAGAATCACCACACTATCAACTTCCAACGGTCTTGAGGTTCTGTGCCACTTAGAACGTCTTGTGATTTCCGGTAGGTATTCCCTGTACCAACGTTTCGTAAATTCTGCCATCAGATGCTGCGATCGGCGACTGTACAATTTGCTGCATGCGTCCTTATCAGAAAATACACCTGGGGCAGTTACGTCTCTATCATCGCCTCCGAAGAGCATAGAATTTGCGGTTAGTGGTTTAGGGTCTTCTGGATCGACTGGGATGTGGGTGAGTGGTCGGCGGTTGATTTGTCCTTGAGCTTCGATGAGGGCATTACGCAGAACTTCTTCGCGCGGGATAATTCCCTTAAGAATGAAATTAACACTGATCTTGATGGACTGTATAAGGCGTTCCCAAGCGCCACCCATCCACGGAGAATAAGCTGGGATAAACCGCCAGAGGATTTCTTCGTACTTCGCTGCATGTTCGCTAAGGGCGTTTTTCATCTCCTTCACATCCTTCTTCAAAAGGTTTTTGGTCCCGATAAAATTTAAGCCATTGTCGCTATACAAATAACGAGTTACAACTCGGTTCACGAGAAAACGCCTAAGTTCCATTGTACATTGGTCCAAGCCTAGGTCATTCAACAGTTCAATTTGGACCGCTCGAAAGGTGAGGCACGTGAAGATCATTCCATATCTCTTAACAGTCCCTCGTCCGAACTTGACAAGCAAAGGGCCGAAACAATCAACCCCTACGTGTGTAAAGGGCCTTGATTCGAAAACCATACGAGCTCGAGGTAGTTGACCCATCAACGGCATTACTGGCTTAGCCCTGAGCCGTTTACACATATTGCATCTTGATTTAATCCTATGGACTACTCCTCGAATGCTTATGATCCAAGCTGTCTCTCTAATGTCCGAAATTATTAGCTCTGAGCCCACGTGAAGGTTCCGATCATGCTGATGCTGCACGAAAGTCTCTACTAGCGGATGATTTTTAGGCAGGATCACGGGATTTCGAGCAGCGTAGGAGATTAGGGCCTTTTGCGCCCTCGAACTCATGCGAATCGTGCCTTCCTCGTCCAAGAATGGAGACAAATTAAAAATTGAGCTCGAGCTGGCCACTTTGTTGTTTGCTTTTAACGATGTTATCTCGTGCTGAAACTCATCTTGTTGAATTTTTCTAAACAGCCAAACCTCCCCTCGGCGGTACTCGTCCGGAGTGACAAAGGCTTCTCTATCCACATCCCTTTTCCGGCAAATGTCTTTAAAGCGAAGTAAACGGGCGATGACGCGAACTGAGGAAGACCACCTTGCTCTAAACCTTGGCATCAACTCATCATAAATAGAGTAGCTAACTCTTTCAGCTCGGCCATGTACGCAAATCCTTAACTGGTCACCATTACACAACTCTAGAGTTTCATCCGACTTACTGGGCGTGATCGGCCAATCCCCAAATGGACACCTTAGGAAATCTGGTCCCCGGAACCATCGTGCATCATGGTGTCTCATAGATGAGTCGCTCCATCTTGTACCGTCATCTGCCACGTTGTCAACGCTTTTGGTATAGAACCATTGGCGGGGGGATGAAGACTCTAATATTTCTCCTACTCTTACTGCGACGAAGGAAGGAAATTTGAACTTCGATGTATTTATCCATGCTAACACAGTCCTTGAGTCAGAGAGTAATATGACTTCATGGATTGGTATGGTGTACGAAAGCTTAATTGTAGACATCAGACGAACGCCCAAGACCGCCGCTTGTAACTCCAACCGTGGCACAGAAAGCTTTTTAACGGGGGCGACCTTAGACTTGGCCATGACTAGGGAAACATCCACCTCACCAGATCGCTCAAAACGAAAGTACGCAGCAGCCGCAAATGCCATCTCTGAAGCATCCACGAAAACGACGAGGCTTATCCTAGAATCGTCAGGAGTCCAAGAAACGTATCGTCGTGGAATCTTAAGCTGTTCAATGCTCCTCAACTCCCTAATAAACTCAAGCCACTACAATCTTAGAATTGTCGACAGTGGTTCGTCCCATCCGAAACCTTCGCGCCATACCTCTTGAAGCCCCATCCAGCCACGAATGATATAAAGGGAAATTAATCCAAGTGGGTCAAAAATTCGCATTATGGTTTTCAGAATCAGCCTTTTCGAAACAGTGAATCCTGGATCGTTCATTTTATCAAAGAGACCATCGTCCGATAAAACGTATAAAAAGTGATCAAACGACGGATGCCAAAACATTCCTAGAATTTTTGCGACGAAGCCTTCGGATTCATTTGGGTCCACACTTACGAGCTTGGGATTGACGTGACTCTCCGGCACCGACAAAAGAAATTCACGGCTATTCGACTGGACTCCAACGAGGCTAAAACTCATAGATTTGCAGATGCGAATTGCATCTCGCGTAACTGCTACAGCCTGCTCAATTGTGTCATGGCTATTGAAATAATCGTCGACGTAGGTCCGATTAGTTAGGCCATCCACAGCCTCAGGGCACTCAGATTGGAAAAGTTTCGCATGGTGATTCTTCACAAACTGGGAGCATGATGGCGAGCATCTGGGTCCAAACATCATGACTTCAAAAATGTAGACCGTGGGATTTTTAGAACTGTCCCCGTTCCTCCATAGAATTCGCATGAAGCGGAACAAGATTGTCAGGACCTTTCAACAAATGGGAGTTTAACGCAACACCATGAACCTTAGCGGCTACATCAACCACTACTCGGGGCTTCGGTGGAGATTTGTTAGGGTTAGGGTTTGTTAGGTGCATACCAAACACGCGGCCATTCTTTCTTCAGCTCTTCCGCAGAAGCGATTCTCGCATACCCCTTTGATAACAATTCAAGCATGTAGTTGTTTTTCCATTTCAGCAAGTCCGGCTTACTCTTTAACGTCTTCTCGAGGCTGATGAGGCGGTTTAAGGCCATAGGGTAGCTGTCAGGGAGATTTACGTTGTCAGAATCCCAGAGCAACCCGATCTCGTAACGGTTGTTCTCCAACTTCAAAGTCTGTTCCATAATATCAAGTGCCCGACTATCTTCCCTGCTTACTAATTCTCCCTTTGGAGGCATAACACCAAATTCCTCAGTTGAAAAATGGCGCTTGACTAAATCATGAAGCTCGTCTTCTTCCTTAATAGCATCATGAAATAACAGACGCATAGTTGGCTTAGCTACTTGGTTAAGGGACGACGCACTGACGGAAAGAGATGACTGTCCGAACACAATCCAACCGAGGAGTGTCTTTAAAGCGCATGGTTTCTCATCAATCCCATGTCGATGTCCATGACCCATCAGAAACTTTGCTTGGTTCAAACCGATTAAAATCTTCGGCTTGGCATTAACCAGGTCCGTGAGCGGAAGACCACGGAGATGCGGATACAACTCCTTCAATTTTTCAACATCGATTGACTGACTGGGTAGCCCTAGATTCTCAACAGAATAAACACCCTTTAGGAAATGTCGCTTTCGACCCTTAACACCAGATACAGAAACGTCCGTTCGTATTGCATCTTCAGACCAGGACACTCCTTTAGTCCACTGAACAGTTAAAACCTCAGAAGTACTCTCTAAATCAAGTTCGTTGAAAAGATCTCGTTCCAACATTGTCAAACTAGAGCCGTCATCCAGAAAAGCAAAAGTATCTACGAACTTGCCATTGTTCCCACCAATCCGGATTGGGGCAACCTTGTACAAAACTGGCAGATCAGGCCTGGCATGCGAGGACACAAAGTTTGGCTGAGGTGAAGAAGGGGCCGATGTCGTATTTAACTCCTTGACCTTATTCGAAAACATCGGGTGCAGCTGGTGATGCCGCCCGGAACAGTTGTTCAGACCACAAATCCTTTTTTTGGAACACGATCGCCAATCGTGCTGCGAAGGGTTCAAACAAGTAAAGCAAATGGACTTCTCCCGTGCGAACGCTAACCTCTGCTCTGGTAGCATCGTCTTAAACTCCTCGCACTGCCGTAAGGGATGTTGTCTACGGCCACAACTACTGCAAGGCGTTTGGTCGTCCTTAGATGCGACTTGCTGATGTGTCAGTACTTGACGTGTGGGTTTTGATGATTGAGGCCTTCTACTACCCGCAAACTCTATAGGCTTCACCAGATCAGGAGGCAAATCAACAACTTTAGCAGCGAGGAAATCAGCGAAATCTTTAAGAGAAGCACAAGTAATTAACAATTCTTTTTTCCGCCAGTCTTGATATAAACTCGCCCCTAACCTACATGCAAGATCCGTAAGCACATACCCATTGTAGAGATCCTCATCTTTCCCCATAGACCTGATATCGGCTACAAAACCACTAACCCTGACAGCCCACAAATGTAGATTCGGATCGCAGCGAGATTTCAGTGGTGGAAGTTTGAGTAGGTCCGCTGTTAAGCCATGAATAAGCACATCAGGTCGACCAAAAATAGCCCGCAGCGAATCCATTATGGCGAGGTCGTCAGATGAATACTTCAGCCGGTCACTAACCAGCTGATATGCCTCGCCCTTGAGCGCTTTTCGCAACCGAGCAACATTCTCTTTACTGCTGTACTTACCCTCGATTGTGGTCGACTTAAATACTTCCTCGAAATAAGGCCACTCCCTCTTGTTGGCGCCGGAAAACGAAGGTAGCTCCTGCACGTTGCTCCTATTCAGTATGGTCAGCAAACTGGACATCTCACCCTGCTGAATGGATGTATCTGGAAAACTCACACGATGATTGTTGATTCCAGTAATAGGTGTCGACTGAAGGAGTTCAGCAGAACTTGCACCGTTGACCTTTTGATGCTGAGAACTCTTCAAAAGAGCCTGGTGATTTGCTTGAATGGTACGCAGCATTTCTAACCTCTCGTCAGAAATTTTAACACGTGGTCGACTAGAAGAACTCGACTTTTCCTCAATCACAGGCGCCTGCTTCACTGGAATTGAACCACTTGCTAATTTTAGTTTAACCTCCTCCAATTCTTTACGTAAGGTCTCCAGTTTAACGTCCTTTTGCGCAACAGAAGCTTGCGCGACAACAGCGGCTTCCATCAAGACATCCAAAGAGGTTTCCAAATCGTCTTGCTCAAGAGGTGTTGGTGGTACAAAATCATCGTGCTGACGTGTATCGGAGCATGATGCACCCTCTTCACCTGCTTCCACGCAGGTACTCTCACCGCAGAACCAAGGAGTCGCAGTGTCGAACTCATTGGGATCGAACTTAGCACACGAAAAATGCCACCACCGCTTGCATCGATCGCAGCTCACCATGTGGGAGTCGTCCGCCTTTCTGCACTTGACTGCACTGCAGCTATGCATGTTTCCACCCATCATACAGTCACAATACTGATGGGAATTTTATCCAAATCCAAATGAAGTAATGGATGAAAATAAAATGATGTCGCTGGGTCAGCCTCAAACCAATTCCGGGTATAAATATTCCTTTTCCTTTTTCCTTTCCAAAATTCACCACCGAATTCCAAAACAAAGGAAAACAAACAACGTTGGTGAATAGCGATTTTATTTTCCTGAGAAAATGTTACAAAATGAATTTAGGTTTTCCTAATTATTAAACAATAAAATATAAGAATACTCACATCCGTGAAATGGGTAACTTCAGCAACTTGACAAGATAAAATGAGGTTATAATTTACAAAAAAATGTGTTTGATTTTGACATTATAAAAAGAAAGAGAAAAGAAAAAAAGGTGATGCCACTTTATTCTTATGGCTCGATAACACTCTATAATTCTTATGGCTCGATGACACTCCGGGGGCCGTCTGAACTATCAGGTGAAGACTCCAGGTCTAGGACAGCGAGCCTTCCGACCGCTCTCTTCCTTTTAATCGTCCCTTTCGACAGGCGTACATCAGCGGTTCGAATTACCCCATCCGCAGCTGTATAAACGTTGGTAACGCGGCCCACTTGCCAGGCAGAACGGATCTCATTTGGCTCCACGAGAATCACCACACTATCAACTTCCAACGGTCTTGAGGTTCTGTGCCACTTAGAACGTCTTGTGATTTCCGGTAGGTATTCCCTGTACCAACGTTTCGTAAATTCTGCCATCAGATGCTGCGATCGGCGACTGTACAATTTGCTGCATGCGTCCTTATCAGAAAATACACCTGGGGCAGTTACGTCTCTATCATCGCCTCCGAAGAGCATAGAATTTGCGGTTAGTGGTTTAGGGTCTTCTGGATCGACTGGGATGTGGGTGAGTGGTCGGCGGTTGATTTGTCCTTGAGCTTCGATGAGGGCATTACGCAGAACTTCTTCGCGCGGGATAATTCCCTTAAGAATAAAATTAACACTGATCTTGATGGACTGTATAAGGCGTTCCCAAGCGCCACCCATCCACGGAGAATAAGCTGGGATAAACCGCCAGAGGATTTCTTCGTACTTCGCTGCATGTTCGCTAAGGGCGTTTTTCATCTCCTTCACATCCTTCTTCAAAAGGTTTTTGGTCCCGATAAAATTTAAGCCATTGTCGCTATACAAATAACGAGTTACAACTCGGTTCACGAGAAAACGCCTAAGTTCCATTGTACATTGGTCCAAGCCTAGGTCATTCAACAGTTCAATTTGGACCGCTCGAAAGGTGAGGCACGTGAAGATCATTCCATATCTCTAACAGTCCCTCGTCCGAACTTGACAAGCAAAGGGCCGAAACAATCAACCCCTACGTGTGTAAAGGGCCTTGATTCGAAAACCATACGAGCTCGAGGTAGTTGACCCATCAACGGCATTACTGGCTTAGCCCTGAGCCGTTTACACATATTGCATCTTGATTTAATCCTATGGACTACTCCTCGAATGCTTATGATCCAAGCTGTCTCTCTAATGTCCGAAATTATTAGCTCTGAGCCCACGTGAAGGTTCCGATCATGCTGATGCTGCACGAAAGTCTCTACTAGCGGATGATTTTTAGGCAGGATCACGGGATTTCGAGCAGCGTAGGAGATTAGGGCCTTTTGCGCCCTCGAACTCATGCGAATCGTGCCTTCCTCGTCCAAGAATGGAGACAAATTAAAAATTGAGCTCGAGCTGGCCACTTTGTTGTTTGCTTTTAACGATGTTATCTCGTGCTGAAACTCATCTTGTTGAATTTTTCTAAACAGCCAAACCTCCCCTCGGCGGTACTCGTCCGGAGTGACAAAGGCTTCTCTATCCACATCCCTTTTCCGGCAAATGTCTTTAAAGCGAAGTAAACGGGCGATGACGCGAACTGAGGAAGACCACCTTGCTCTAAACCTTGGCATCAACTCATCATAAATAGAGTAGCTAACTCTTTCAGCTCGGCCATGTACGCAAATCCTTAACTGGTCACCATTACACAACTCTAGAGTTTCATCCGACTTACTGGGCGTGATCGGCCAATCCCCAAATGGACACCTTAGGAAATCTGGTCCCCGGAACCATCGTGCATCATGGTGTCTCATAGATGAGTCGCTCCATCTTGTACCGTCATCTGCCACGTTGTCAACGCTTTTGGTATAGAACCATTGGCGGGGGGATGAAGACTCTAATATTTCTCCTACTCTTACTGCGACGAAGGAAGGAAATTTGAACTTCGATGTATTTATCCATGCTAACACAGTCCTTGAGTCAGAGAGTAATATGACTTCATGGATTGGTATGGTGTACGAAAGCTTAATTGTAGACATCAGACGAACGCCCAAGACCGCCGCTTGTAACTCCAACCGTGGCACAGAAAGCTTTTTAACGGGGGCGACCTTAGACTTGGCCATGACTAGGGAAACATCCACCTCACCAGATCGCTCAAAACGAAAGTACGCAGCAGCCGCAAATGCCATCTCTGAAGCATCCACGAAAACGACGAGGCTTATCCTAGAATCGTCAGGAGTCCAAGAAACGTATCGTCGTGGAATCTTAAGCTGTTCAATGCTCCTCAACTCCCTAATAAACTCAAGCCACTACAATCTTAGAATTGTCGACAGTGGTTCGTCCCATCCGAAACCTTCGCGCCATACCTCTTGAAGCCCCATCCAGCCACGAATGATATAAAGGGAAATTAATCCAAGTGGGTCAAAAATTCGCATTATGGTTTTCAGAATCAGCCTTTTCGAAACAGTGAATCCTGGATCGTTCATTTTATCAAAGAGACCATCGTCCGATAAAACGTATAAAAAGTGATCAAACGACGGATGCCAAAACATTCCTAGAATTTTTGCGACGAAGCCTTCGGATTCATTTGGGTCCACACTTACGAGCTTGGGATTGACGTGACTCTCCGGCACCGACAAAAGAAATTCACGGCTATTCGACTGGACTCCAACGAGGCTAAAACTCATAGATTTGCAGATGCGAATTGCATCTCGCGTAACTGCTATAGCCTGCTCAATTGTGTCATGGCTATTGAAATAATCGTCGACGTAGGTCCGATTAGTTAGGCCATCCACAGCCTCAGGGCACTCAGATTGGAAAAGTTTCGCATGGTGATTCTTCACAAACTGGGAGCATGATGGCGAGCATCTGGGTCCAAACATCATGACTTCAAAAATGTAGACCGTGGGATTTTTAGAACTGTCCCCTTTCCTCCATAGAATTCGCATGAAGCGGAACAAGATTGTCAGGACCTTTCAACAAATGGGAGTTTAACGCAACACCATGAACCTTAGCGGCTACATCAACCACTACTCGGGGCTTCGGTGGAGATTT
This sequence comes from Brachypalpus laphriformis, assembly GCA_945910035.1. Classification (NCBI taxonomy): domain Eukaryota; kingdom Metazoa; phylum Arthropoda; class Insecta; order Diptera; family Syrphidae; genus Brachypalpus; species Brachypalpus laphriformis. The sequence continues at coordinate 132,299,799 of OX246754.1, forward strand.
GTTAGGGTTAGGGTTTGTTAGGTGCATACCAAACACGCGGCCATTCTTTCTTCAGCTCTTCCGCAGAAGCGATTCTCGCATACCCCTTTGATAACAATTCAAGCATGTAGTTGTTTTTCCATTTCAGCAAGTCCGGCTTACTCTTTAACGTCTTCTCGAGGCTGATGAGGCGGTTTAAGGCCATAGGGTAGCTGTCAGGGAGATTTACGTTGTCAGAATCCCAGAGCAACCCGATCTCGTAACGGTTGTTCTCCAACTTCAAAGTCTGTTCCATAATATCAAGTGCCCGACTATCTTCCCTGCTTACTAATTCTCCCTTTGGAGGCATAACACCAAATTCCTCAGTTGAAAAATGGCGCTTGACTAAATCATGAAGCTCGTCTTCTTCCTTAATAGCATCATGAAATAACAGACGCATAGTTGGCTTAGCTACTTGGTTAAGGGACGACGCACTGACGGAAAGAGATGACTGTCCGAACACAATCCAACCGAGGAGTGTCTTTAAAGCGCATGGTTTCTCATCAATCCCATGTCGCTGTCCATGACCCATCAGAAACTTTGCTTGGTTCAAACCGATTAAAATCTTCGGCTTGGCATTAACCAGGTCCGTGAGCGGAAGACCACGGAGATGCGGATACAACTCCTTCAATTTTTCAACATCGATTGACTAACTGGGTAGCCCTAGATTCTCAACAGAATAAACACCCTTTAGGAAATGTCGCTTTCGACCCTTAACACCAGATACAGAAACGTCCGTTCGTATTGCATCTTCAGACCAGGACACTCCTTTAGTCCACTGAACAGTTAAAACCTCAGAAGTACCCTCTAAATCAAGTTCGTTGAAAAGATCTCGTTCCAACATTGTCAAACTAGAGCCGTCATCCAGAAAAGCAAAAGTATCTACGAACTTGCCATTGTTCCCACCAATCCGGATTGGGGCAACCTTGTACAAAACTGGCAGATCAGGCCTGGCATGCGAGGACACAAAGTTTGGCTGAGGTGAAGAAGGGGCCGATGTCGTATTTAACTCCATGACCTTATTCGAAAACATCGGGTGCAGCTGGTGATGCCGCTCGGAACAGTTGTTCAGACCACAAATCCTTTTTTTGGAACACGATCGCCAATCGTGCTGCGAAGGGTTCAAACAAGTAAAGCAAATGGACTTCTCCCGTGCGAACGCTAACCTCTGCTCTGGTAGCATCGTCTTAAACTCCTCGCACTGCCGTAAGGGATGTTGTCTACGGCCACAACTACTGCAAGGCGTTTGGTCGTCCTTAGATGCGACTTGCTGATGTGTCAGTACTTGACGTGTGGGTTTTGATGATTGAGGCCTTCTACTACCCGCAAACTCTATAGGCTTCACCAGATCAGGAGGCAAATCAACAACTTTAGCAGCGAGGAAATCAGCGAAATCTTTAAGAGAAGCACGAGTAATTAACAATTCTTTTTTCCGCCAGTCTTGATATAAACTCGCCCCTAACCTACATGCAAGATCCGTAAGCACATACCCATTGTAGAGATCCTCATCTTTCCCCATAGACCTGATATCGGCTACAAAACCACTTACCCTGACAGCCCACAAATGTAGATTCGGATCGCAGCGAGATTTCAGTGGTGGAAGTTTGAGTAGGTCCGCTGTTAAGCCATGAATAAGCACATCAGGTCGACCAAAAATAGCCCGCAGCGAATCCATTATGGCGAGGTCGTCAGATGAATACTTCAGCCGGTCACTAACCAGCTGATATGCCTCGCCCTTGAGCGCTTTTCGCAACCGAGCAACATTCTCTTTACTGCTGTACTTACCCTCGATTGTGGTCGACTTAAATACTTCCTCGAAATAAGGCCACTCCCTCTTGTTGGCGCCGGAAAACGAAGGTAGCTCCTGCACGTTGCTCCTATTCAGTATGGTCAGCAAACTGGACATCTCACCCTGCTGAATGGATGTATCTGGAAAACTCACACGATGATTGTTGATTCCAGTAATAGGTGTCGACTGAAGGAGTTCAGCAGAACTTGCACCGTTGACCTTTTGATGCTGAGAACTCTTCAAAAGAGCCTGGTGATTTGCTTGAATGGTACGCAGCATTTCTAACCTCTCGTCAGAAATTTTAACACGTGGTCGACTAGAAGAACTCGACTTTTCCTCAATCACAGGCGCCTGCTTCACTGGAATTGAACCACTTGCTAATTTTAGTTTAACCTCCTCCAATTCTTTACGTAAGGTCTCCAGTTTAACGTCCTTTTGCGCAACAGAAGCTTGCGCGACAACAGCGGCTTCCATCAAGACATCCAAAGAGGTTTCCAAATCGTCTTGCTCAAGAGGTGTTGGTGGTACAAAATCATCGTGCTGACGTGTATCGGAGCATGATGCACCCTCTTCACCTGCTTCCACGCAGGTACTCTCACCGCAGAACCAAGGAGTCGCAGTGTCGAACTCATTGGGATCGAACTTAGCACACGAAAAATGCCACCACCGCTTGCATCGATCGCAGCTCACCATGTGGGAGTCGTCCGCCTTTCTGCACTTGACTGCACTGCAGCTATGCATGTTTCCACCCATCATACAGTCACAATACTGATGGGAATTTTATCCAAATCCAAATGAAGTAATGGATGAAAATAAAATGATGTCGCTGGGTCAGCCTCAAACCAATTCCGGGTATAAATATTCCTTTTCCTTTTTCCTTTCCAAAATTCACCACCGAATTCCAAAACAAAGGAAAACAAACAACGTTGGTGAATAGCGATTTTATTTTCCTGAGAAAATGTTACAAAATGAATTTAGGTTTTCCTAATTATTAAACAATAAAATATAAGAATACTCACATCCGTGAAATGGGTAACTTCAGCAACTTGACAAGATAAAATGAGGTTATAATTTACAAAAAAATGTGTTTGATTTTGACATTATAAAAAGAAAGAGAAAAGAAAAAAAGGTGATGCCACTTTATTCTTATGGCTCGATAACACTCTATAATTCTTATGGCTCGATGACACTCCGGGGGCCGTCTGAACTATCAGGTGAAGACTCCAGGTCTAGGACAGCGAGCCTTCCGACCGCTCTCTTCCTTTTAATCGTCCCTTTCGACAGGCGTACATCAGCGGTTCGAATTACCCCATCCGCAGCTGTATAAACGTTGGTAACGCGGCCCACTTGCCAGGCAGAACGGATCTCATTTGGCTCCACGAGAATCACCACACTATCAACTTCCAACGGTCTTGAGGTTCTGTGCCACTTAGAACGTCTTGTGATTTCCGGTAGGTATTCCCTGTACCAACGTTTCGTAAATTCTGCCATCAGATGCTGCGATCGGCGACTGTACAATTTGCTGCATGCGTCCTTATCAGAAAATACACCTGGGGCAGTTACGTCTCTATCATCGCCTCCGAAGAGCATAGAATTTGCGGTTAGTGGTTTAGGGTCTTCTGGATCGACTGGGATGTGGGTGAGTGGTCGGCGGTTGATTTGTCCTTGAGCTTCGATGAGGGCATTACGCAGAACTTCTTCGCGCGGGATAATTCCCTTAAGAATAAAATTAACACTGATCTTGATGGACTGTATAAGGCGTTCCCAAGCGCCACCCATCCACGGAGAACAAGCTGGGATAAACCGCCAGAGGATTTCTTCGTACTTCGCTGCATGTTCGCTAAGGGCGTTTTTCATCTCCTTCACATCCTTCTTCAAAAGGTTTTTGGTCCCGATAAAATTTAAGCCATTGTCGCTATACAAATAACGAGTTACAACTCGGTTCACGAGAAAACGCCTAAGTTCCATTGTACATTGGTCCAAGCCTAGGTCATTCAACAGTTCAATTTGGACCGCTCGAAAGGTGAGGCACGTGAAGATCATTCCATATCTCTTAACAGTCCCTCGTCCGAACTTGACAAGCAAAGGGCCGAAACAATCAACCCCTACGTGTGTAAAGGGCCTTGATTCGAAAACCATACGAGCTCGAGGTAGTTGACCCATCAACGGCATTACTGGCTTAGCCCTGAGCCGTTTACACATATTGCACCTTGATTTAATCCTATGGACTACTCCTCGAATGCTTATGATCCAAGCTGTCTCTCTAATGTCCGAAATTATTAGCTCTGAGCCCACGTGAAGGTTCCGATCATGCTGATGCTGCACGAAAGTCTCTACTAGCGGATGATTTTTAGGCAGGATCACGGGATTTCGAGCAGCGTAGGAGATTAGGGCCTTTTGCGCCCTCGAACTCATGCGAATCGTGCCTTCCTCGTCCAAGAATGGAGACAAATTAAAAATTGAGCTCGAGCTGGCCACTTTGTTGTTTGCTTTTAACGATGTTATCTCGTGCTGAAACTCATCTTGTTGAATTTTTCTAAACAGCCAAACCTCCCCTCGGCGGTACTCGTCCGGAGTGACAAAGGCTTCTCTATCCACATCCCTTTTCCGGCAAATGTCTTTAAAGCGAAGTAAACGGGCGATGACGCGAACTGAGGAAGACCACCTTGCTCTAAACCTTGGCATCAACTCATCATAAATAGAGTAGCTAACTCTTTCAGCTCGGCCATGTACGCAAATCCTTAACTGGTCACCATTACACAACTCTAGAGTTTCATCCGACTTACTGGGCGTGATCGGCCAATCCCCAAATGGACACCTTAGGAAATCTGGTCCCCGGAACCATCGTGCATCATAGTGTCTCATAGATGAGTCGCTCCATCTTGTACCGTCATCTGCCACGTTGTCAACGCTTTTGGTATAGAACCATTGGCGGGGGGATGAAGACTCTAATATTTCTCCTACTCTTACTGCGACGAAGGAAGGAAATTTGAACTTCGATGTATTTATCCATGCTAACACAGTCCTTGAGTCAGAGAGTAATATGACTTCATGGATTGGTATGGTGTACGAAAGCTTAATTGTAGACATCAGACGAACGCCCAAGACCGCCGCTTGTAACTCCAACCGTGGCACAGAAAGCTTTTTAACGGGGGCGACCTTAGACTTGGCCATGACTAGGGAAACATCCACCTCACCAGATCGCTCAAAACGAAAGTACGCAGCAGCCGCAAATGCCATCTCTGAAGCATCCACGAAAACGACGAGGCTTATCCTAGAATCGTCAGGAGTCCAAGAAACGTATCGTCGTGGAATCTTAAGCTGTTCAATGCTCCTCAACTCCCTAATAAACTCAAGCCACTACAATCTTAGAATTGTCGACAGTGGTTCGTCCCATCCGAAACCTTCGCGCCATACCTCTTGAAGCCCCATCCAGCCACGAATGATATAAAGGGAAATTAATCCAAGTGGGTCAAAAATTCGCATTATGGTTTTCAGAATCAGCCTTTTCGAAACAGTGAATCCTGGATCGTTCATTTTATCAAAGAGACCATCGTCCGATAAAACGTATAAAAAGTGATCAAACGACGGATGCCAAAACATTCCTAGAATTTTTGCGACGAAGCCTTCGGATTCATTTGGGTCCACACTTACGAGCTTGGGATTGACGTGACTCTCCGGCACCGACAAAAGAAATTCACGGCTATTCGACTGGACTCCAACGAGGCTAAAACTCATAGATTTGCAGATGCGAATTGCATCTCGCGTAACTGCTACAGCCTGCTCAATTGTGTCATGGCTATTGAAATAATCGTCGACGTAGGTCCGATTAGTTAGGCCATCCACAGCCTCAGGGCACTCAGATTGGAAAAGTTTCGCATGGTGATTCTTCACAAACTGGGAGCATGATGGCGAGCATCTGGGTCCAAACATCATGACTTCAAAAATGTAGACCGTGGGATTTTTAGAACTGTCCCCGTTCCTCCATAGAATTCGCATGAAGCGGAACAAGATTGTCAGGACCTTTCAACAAATGGGAGTTTAACGCAACACCATGAACCTTAGCGGCTACATCAACCACTACTCGGGGCTTCGGTGGAGATTTGTTAGGGTTAGGGTTTGTTAGGTGCATACCAAACACGCGGCCATTCTTTCTTCAGCTCTTCCGCAGAAGCGATTCTCGCATACCCCTTTGATAACAATTCAAGCATGTAGTTGTTTTTCCATTTCAGCAAGTCCGGCTTACTCTTTAACGTCTTCTCGAGGCTGATGAGGCGGTTTAAGGCCATAGGGTAGCTGTCAGGGAGATTTACGTTGTCAGAATCCCAGAGCAACCCGATCTCGTAACGGTTGTTCTCCAACTTCAAAGTCTGTTCCATAATATCAAGTGCCCGACTATCTTCCCTGCTTACTAATTCTCCCTTTGGAGGCATAACACCAAATTCCTCAGTTGAAAAATGGCGCTTGACTAAATCATGAAGCTCGTCTTCTTCCTTAATAGCATCATGAAATAACAGACGCATAGTTGGCTTAGCTACTTGGTTAAGGGACGACGCACTGACGGAAAGAGATGACTGTCCGAACACAATCCAACCGAGGAGTGTCTTTAAAGCGCATGGTTTCTCATCAATCCCATGTCGCTGTCCATGACCCATCAGAAACTTTGCTTGGTTCAAACCGATTAAAATCTTCGGCTTGGCATTAACCAGGTCCGTGAGCGGAAGACCACGGAGATGCGGATACAACTCCTTCAATTTTTCAACATCGATTGACTGACTGGGTAGCCCTAGATTCTCAACAGAATAAACACCCTTTAGGAAATGTCGCTTTCGACCCTTAACACCAGATACAGAAACGTCCGTTCGTATTGCATCTTCAGACCAGGACACTCCTTTAGTCCACTGAACAGTTAAAACCTCAGAGGTACCCTCTAAATCAAGTTCGTTAAAAAGATCTCGTTCCAACATTGTCAAACTAGAGCCGTCATCCAGAAAAGCAAAAGTATCTACGAACTTGCCATTGTTCCCACCAATCCGGATTGGGGCAACCTTGTACAAAACTGGCAGATCAGGCCTGGCATGCGAGGACACAAAGTTTGGCTGAGGTGAAGAAGGGGCCGATGTCGTATTTAACTCCATGACCTTATTCGAAAACATCGGGTGCAGCTGGTGATGCCGCCCGGAACAGTTGTTCAGACCACAAATCCTTTTTTTGGAACACGATCGCCAATCGTGCTGCGAAGGGTTCAAACAAGTAAAGCAAATGGACTTCTCCCGTGCGAACGCTAACCTCTGCTCTGGTAGCATCGTCTTAAACTCCTCGCACTGCCGTAAGGGATGTTGTCTACGGCCACAACTACTGCAAGGCGTTTGGTCGTCCTTAGATGCGACTTGCTGATGTGTCAGTACTTGACGTGTGGGTTTTGATGATTGAGGCCTTCTACTACCCGCAAACTCTATAGGCTTCACCAGATCAGGAGGCAAATCAACAACTTTAGCAGCGAGGAAATCAGCGAAATCTTTAAGAGAAGCACGAGTAATTAACAATTCTTTTTTCCGCCAGTCTTGATATAAACTCGCCCCTAACCTACATGCAAGATCCGTAAGCACATACCCATTGTAGAGATCCTCATCTTTCCCCATAGACCTGATATCGGCTACAAAACCACTTACCCTGACAGCCCACAAATGTAGATTCGGATCGCAGCGAGATTTCAGTGGTGGAAGTTTGAGTAGGTCCGCTGTTAAGCCATGAATAAGCACATCAGGTCGACCAAAAATAGCCCGCAGCGAATCCATTATGGCGAGGTCGTCAGATGAATACTTCAGCCGGTCACTAACCAGCTGATATGCCTCGCCCTTGAGCGCTTTTCGCAACCGAGCAACATTCTCTTTACTGCTGTACTTACCCTCGATTGTGGTCGACTTAAATACTTCCTCGAAATAAGGCCACTCCCTCTTGTTGGCGCCGGAAAACGAAGGTAGCTCCTGCACGTTGCTCCTATTCAGTATGGTCAGCAAACTGGACATCTCACCCTGCTGAATGGATGTATCTGGAAAACTCACACGATGATTGTTGATTCCAGTAATAGGTGTCGACTGAAGGAGTTCAGCAGAACTTGCACCGTTGACCTTTTGATGCTGAGAACTCTTCAAAAGAGCCTGGTGATTTGCTTGAATGGTACGCAGCATTTCTAACCTCTCGTCAGAAATTTTAACACGTGGTCGACTAGAAGAACTCGACTTTTCCTCAATCACAGGCGCCTGCTTCACTGGAATTGAACCACTTGCTAATTTTAGTTTAACCTCCTCCAATTCTTTACGTAAGGTCTCCAGTTTAACGTCCTTTTGCGCAACAGAAGCTTGCGCGACAACAGCGGCTTCCATCAAGACATCCAAAGAGGTTTCCAAATCGTCTTGCTCAAGAGGTGTTGGTGGTACAAAATCATCGTGCTGACGTGTATCGGAGCATGATGCACCCTCTTCACCTGCTTCCACGCAGGTACTCTCACCGCAGAACCAAGGAGTCGCAGTGTCGAACTCATTGGGATCGAACTTAGCACACGAAAAATGCCACCACCGCTTGCATCGATCGCAGCTCACCATGTGGGAGTCGTCCGCCTTTCTGCACTTGACTGCACTGCAGCTATGCATGTTTCCACCCATCATACAGTCACAATACTGATGGGAATTTTATCCAAATCCAAATGAAGTAATGGATGAAAATAAAATGATGTCGCTGGGTCAGCCTCAAACCAATTCCGGGTATAAATATTCCTTTTCCTTTTTCCTTTCCAAAATTCACCACCGAATTCCAAAACAAAGGAAAACAAACAACGTTGGTGAATAGCGATTTTATTTTCCTGAGAAAATGTTACAAAATGAATTTAGGTTTTCCTAATTATTAAACAATAAAATATAAGAATACTCACATCCGTGAAATGGGTAACTTCAGCAACTTGACAAGATAAAATGAGGTTATAATTTACAAAAAAATGTGTTTGATTTTGACATTATAAAAAGAAAGAGAAAAGAAAAAAAGGTGATGCCACTTTATTCTTATGGCTCGATAACACTCTATAATTCTTATGGCTCGATGACACTCCGGGGGCCGTCTGAACTATCAGGTGAAGACTCCAGGTCTAGGACAGCGAGCCTTCCGACCGCTCTCTTCCTTTTAATCGTCCCTTTCGACAGGCGTACATCAGCGGTTCGAATTACCCCATCCGCAGCTGTATAAACGTTGGTAACGCGGCCCACTTGCCAGGCAGAACGGATCTCATTTGGCTCCACGAGAATCACCACACTATCAACTTCCAACGGTCTTGAGGTTCTGTGCCACTTAGAACGTCTTGTGATTTCCGGTAGGTATTCCCTGTACCAACGTTTCGTAAATTCTGCCATCAGATGCTGCGATCGGCGACTGTACAATTTGCTGCATGCGTCCTTATCAGCAAATACACCTGGGGCAGTTACGTCTCTATCATCGCCTCCGAAGAGCATAGAATTTGCGGTTAGTGGTTTAGGGTCTTCTGGATCGACTGGGATGTGGGTGAGTGGTCGGCGGTTGATTTGTCCTTGAGCTTCGATGAGGGCATTACGCAGAACTTCTTCGCGCGGGATAATTCCCTTAAGAATAAAATTAACACTGATCTTGATGGACTGTATAAGGCGTTCCCAAGCGCCACCCATCCACGGAGAATAAGCTGGGATAAACCGCCAGAGGATTTCTTCGTACTTCGCTGCATGTTCGCTAAGGGCGTTTTTCATCTCCTTCACATCCTTCTTCAAAAGGTTTTTGGTCCCGATAAAATTTAAGCCATTGTCGCTATACAAATAACGAGTTACAACTCGGTTCACGAGAAAACGCCTAAGTTCCATTGTACATTGGTCCAAGCCTAGGTCATTCAACAGTTCAATTTGGACCGCTCGAAAGGTGAGGCACGTGAAGATCATTCCATATCTCTTAACAGTCCCTCGTCCGAACTTGACAAGCAAAGGGCCGAAACAATCAACCCCTACGTGTGTAAAGGGCCTTGATTCGAAAACCATACGAGCTCGAGGTAGTTGACCCATCAACGGCATTACTGGCTTAGCCCTGAGCCGTTTACACATATTGCATCTTGATTTAATCCTATGGACTACTCCTCGAATGCTTATGATCCAAGCTGTCTCTCTAATGTCCGAAATTATTAGCTCTGAGCCCACGTGAAGGTTCCGATCATGCTGATGCTGCACGAAAGTCTCTACTAGCGGATGATTTTTAGGCAGGATCACGGGATTTCGAGCAGCGTAGGAGATTAGGGCCTTTTGCGCCCTCGAACTCATGCGAATCGTGCCTTCCTCGTCCAAGAATGGAGACAAATTAAAAATTGAGCTCGAGCTGGCCACTTTGTTGTTTGCTTTTAACGATGTTATCTCGTGCTGAAACTCATCTTGTTGAATTTTTCTAAACAGCCAAACCTCCCCTCGGCGGTACTCGTCCGGAGTGACAAAGGCTTCTCTATCCACATCCCTTTTCCGGCAAATGTCTTTAAAGCGAAGTAAACGGGCGATGACGCGAACTGAGGAAGACCACCTTGCTCTAAACCTTGGCATCAACTCATCATAAATAGAGTAGCTAACTCTTTCAGCTCGGCCATGTACGCAAATCCTTAACTGGTCACCATTACACAACTCTAGAGTTTCATCCGACTTACTGGGCGTGATCGGCCAATCCCCAAATGGACACCTTAGGAAATCTGGTCCCCGGAACCATCGTGCATCATGGTGTCTCATAGATGAGTCGCTCCATCTTGTACCGTCATCTGCCACGTTGTCAACGCTTTTGGTATAGAACCATTGGCGGGGGGATGAAGACTCTAATATTTCTCCTACTCTTACTGCGACGAAGGAAGGAAATTTGAACTTCGATGTATTTATCCATGCTAACACAGTCCTTGAGTCAGAGAGTAATATGACTTCATGGATTGGTATGGTGTACGAAAGCTTAATTGTAGACATCAGACGAACGCCCAAGACCGCCGCTTGTAACTCCAACCGTGGCACAGAAAGCTTTTTAACGGGGGCGACCTTAGACTTGGCCATGACTAGGGAAACATCCACCTCACCAGATCGCTCAAAACGAAAGTACGCAGCAGCCGCAAATGCCATCTCTGAAGCATCCACGAAAACGACGAGGCTTATCCTAGAATCGTCAGGAGTCCAAGAAACGTATCGTCGTGGAATCTTAAGCTGTTCAATGCTCCTCAACTCCCTAATAAACTCAAGCCACTACAATCTTAGAATTGTCGACAGTGGTTCGTCCCATCCGAAACCTTCGCGCCATACCTCTTGAAGCCCCATCCAGCCACGAATGATATAAAGGGAAATTAATCCAAGTGGGTCAAAAATTCGCATTATGGTTTTCAGAATCAGCCTTTTCGAAACAGTGAATCCTGGATCGTTCATTTTATCAAAGAGACCATCGTCCGATAAAACGTATAAAAAGTGATCAAACGACGGATGCCAAAACATTCCTAGAATTTTTGCGACGAAGCCTTCGGATTCATTTGGGTCCACACTTACGAGCTTGGGATTGACGTGACTCTCCGGCACCGACAAAAGAAATTCACGGCTATTCGACTGGACTCCAACGAGGCTAAAACTCATAGATTTGCAGATGCGAATTGCATCTCGCGTAACTGCTACAGCCTGCTCAATTGTGTCATGGCTATTGAAATAATCGTCGACGTAGGTCCGATTAGTTAGGCCATCCACAGCCTCAGGGCACTCAGATTGGAAAAGTTTCGCATGGTGATTCTTCACAAACTGGGAGCATGATGGCGAGCATCTGGGTCCAAACATCATGACTTCAAAAATGTAGACCGTGGGATTTTTAGAACTGTCCCCGTTCCTCCATAGAATTCGCATGAAGCGGAACAAGATTGTCAGGACCTTTCAACAAATGGGAGTTTAACGCAACACCATGAACCTTAGCGGCTACATCAACCACTACTCGGGGCTTCGGTGGAGATTTGTTAGGGTTAGGGTTTGTTAGGTGCATACCAAACACGCGGCCATTCTTTCTTCAGCTCTTCCGCAGAAGCGATTCTCGCATACCCCTTTGATAACAATTCAAGCATGTAGTTGTTTTTCCATTTCAGCAAGTCCGGCTTACTCTTTAACGTCTTCTCGAGGCTGATGAGGCGGTTTAAGGCCATAGGGTAGCTGTCAGGGAGATTTACGTTGTCAGAATCCCAGAGCAACCCGATCTCGTAACGGTTGTTCTCCAACTTCAAAGTCTGTTCCATAATATCAAGTGCCCGACTATCTTCCCTGCTTACTAATTCTCCCTTTGGAGGCATAACACCAAATTCCTCAGTTGAAAAATGGCGCTTGACTAAATCATGAAGCTCGTCTTCTTCCTTAATAGCATCATGAAATAACAGACGCATAGTTGGCTTAGCTACTTGGTTAAGGGACGACGCACTGACGGAAAGAGATGACTGTCCGAACACAATCCAACCGAGGAGTGTCTTTAAAGCGCATGGTTTCTCATCAATCCCATGTCGCTGTCCATGACCCATCAGAAACTTTGCTTGGTTCAAACCGATTAAAATCTTCGGCTTGGCATTAACCAGGTCCGTGAGCGGAAGACCACGGAGATGCGGATACAACTCCTTCAATTTTTCAACATCGATTGACTGACTGGGTAGCCCTAGATTCTCAACAGAATAAACACCCTTTAGGAAATGTCGCTTTCGACCCTTAACACCAGATACAGAAACGTCCGTTCGTATTGCATCTTCAGACCAGGACACTCCTTTAGTCCACTGAACAGTTAAAACCTCAGAAGTACCCTCTAAATCAAGTTCGTTGAAAAGATCTCGTTCCAACATTGTCAAACTAGAGCCGTCATCCAGAAAAGCAAAAGTATCTACGAACTTGCCATTGTTCCCACCAATCCGGATTGGGGCAACCTTGTACAAAACTGGCAGATCAGGCCTGGCATGCGAGGACACAAAGTTTGGCTGAGGTGAAGAAGGGGCCGATGTCGTATTTAACTCCATGACCTTATTCGAAAACATCGGGTGCAGCTGGTGATGCCGCTCGGAACAGTTGTTCAGACCACAAATCCTTTTTTTGGAACACGATCGCCAATCGTGCTGCGAAGGGTTCAAACAAGTAAAGCAAATGGACTTCTCCCGTGCGAACGCTAACCTCTGCTCTGGTAGCATCGTCTTAAACTCCTCGCACTGCCGTAAGGGATGTTGTCTACGGCCACAACTACTGCAAGGCGTTTGGTCGTCCTTAGATGCGACTTGCTGATGTGTCAGTACTTGACGTGTGGGTTTTGATGATTGAGGCCTTCTACTACCCGCAAACTCTATAGGCTTCACCAGATCAGGAGGCAAATCAACAACTTTAGCAGCGAGGAAATCAGCGAAATCTTTAAGAGAAGCACGAGTAATTAACAATTCTTTTTTCCGCCAGTCTTGATATAAACTCGCCCCTAACCTACATGCAAGATCCGTAAGCACATACCCATTGTAGAGATCCTCATCTTTCCCCATAGACCTGATATCGGCTACAAAACCACTTACCCTGACAGCCCACAAATGTAGATTCGGATCGCAGCGAGATTTCAGTGGTGGAAGTTTGAGTAGGTCCGCTGTTAAGCCATGAATAAGCACATCAGGTCGACCAAAAATAGCCCGCAGCGAATCCATTATGGCGAGGTCGTCAGATGAATACTTCAGCCGGTCACTAACCAGCTGATATGCCTCGCCCTTGAGCGCTTTTCGCAACCGAGCAACATTCTCTTTACTGCTGTACTTACCCTCGATTGTGGTCGACTTAAATACTTCCTCGAAATAAGGCCACTCCCTCTTGTTGGCGCCGGAAAACGAAGGTAGCTCCTGCACGTTGCTCCTATTCAGTATGGTCAGCAAACTGGACATCTCACCCTGCTGAATGGATGTATCTGGAAAACTCACACGATGATTGTTGATTCCAGTAATAGGTGTCGACTGAAGGAGTTCAGCAGAACTTGCACCGTTGACCTTTTGATGCTGAGAACTCTTCAAAAGAGCCTGGTGATTTGCTTGAATGGTACGCAGCATTTCTAACCTCTCGTCAGAAATTTTAACACGTGGTCGACTAGAAGAACTCGACTTTTCCTCAATCACAGGCGCCTGCTTCACTGGAATTGAACCACTTGCTAATTTTAGTTTAACCTCCTCCAATTCTTTACGTAAGGTCTCCAGTTTAACGTCCTTTTGCGCAACAGAAGCTTGCGCGACAACAGCGGCTTCCATCAAGACATCCAAAGAGGTTTCCAAATCGTCTTGCTCAAGAGGTGTTGGTGGTACAAAATCATCGTGCTGACGTGTATCGGAGCATGATGCACCCTCTTCACCTGCTTCCACGCAGGTACTCTCACCGCAGAACCAAGGAGTCGCAGTGTCGAACTCATTGGGATCGAACTTAGCACACGAAAAATGCCACCACCGCTTGCATCGATCGCAGCTCACCATGTGGGAGTCGTCCGCCTTTCTGCACTTGACTGCACTGCAGCTATGCATGTTTCCACCCATCATACAGTCACAATACTGATGGGAATTTTATCCAAATCCAAATGAAGTAATGGATGAAAATAAAATGATGTCGCTGGGTCAGCCTCAAACCAATTCCGGGTATAAATATTCCTTTTCCTTTTTCCTTTCCAAAATTCACCACCGAATTCCAAAACAAAGGAAAACAAACAACGTTGGTGAATAGCGATTTTATTTTCCTGAGAAAATGTTACAAAATGAATTTAGGTTTTCCTAATTATTAAACAATAAAATATAAGAATACTCACATCCGTGAAATGGGTAACTTCAGCAACTTGACAAGATAAAATGAGGTTATAATTTACAAAAAAATGTGTTTGATTTTGACATTATAAAAAGAAAGAGAAAAGAAAAAAAGGTGATGCCACTTTATTCTTATGGCTCGATAACACTCTATAATTCTTATGGCTCGATGACAGGTGGTATCCATAAAAATTATCAATTTCGCGAAGATAAGTCTGGTAGCAAAGTAAGTGCGTAAAACAATTACTTGAATTCGTATGAATGAGACTTTACTTCACTCCGGTAAGCTCGAATATTTTAAATTAACAATTGCTTTGCATTTGACATCAAATGGCATGCCAAAAACCATTTCTTTCATGCGCGTGTATTAGAAAAATCGTATTGGAATCACCGTATGCTGAAATGGAATATATACATAGATGGTAGTTATTTTCATTTTCTGTTGTTTTTTTTTTTTTTAGATAGATAGATTTTATTTATGTACTTCACTATTAATACAAAGTTTTAACAAAAAATCAATAAACATGGCGTTGCCGTCTGCCTGATTGACAACATTAAATAAATTCAAAATTAAAAATTGACTAAAATATGTATGTATATTTGTGTATTTCTTTTATTTTAAGCGATTTTAGAAATCTTCATTAATGATCCTTTCACGATAATTTAAAGCAATTTTGCAGTACTGGGTTAGCTTAAATACGTTTGGTTCGTTCAGAAGCATAGAAACTTGATCCACCGACAGAACATTACTTCCAAAGATATGTCTCCTAATTTCGCTTAAAACTGGACACTTCCCAACAAAATGTATGACATCTTCTCTTTCTGCCAAGTTGCACAAGTTGCATAGCACTGGTAGGTCTGCTCTGTGTGGAATATAATTAAGCTTTAGAAGCTCTCCCCGTAATTTAAACACAGTCGCTATTTCCGGTATACTGTATTCATCGCGGAAGTAGTTATTTCCCTGCAGGTTATGACTTAAGCGGCTGTAGATCATTCTATGCAGTGATCCCGAAGCTTGCTCTAAATGCCTGAACCAAGCCTTTTCGTCCATACTTGCGATGAGTTGATAAAGTTGGGGTTTCCAGTCTCCGCTATTACCCAGATCCAAATGTATCCCACAGTCCTCAGCAAGTTCCAACCACTCCCTGTACCATCCTGTCCTGGATTGTATTGCTTGCAGAGCAGCTTTTTTCGGCAGTCTGGTATCCGGCATATTCAAACCCTTTAGAATGTAGTCCACATGCAATTTAAAAGTTTTGATGTACAATGGGGGCAAGCCTGTTTCCAGCATTAGCATATAATTGGGAGTGTTGGGTGGAAGGTGAAATGCTCTCTTAACGTAGTACCGCAGTAATTTCTCAACAGCCTCATACTTCCTTACTCCCCATACTTGCGCAGCATAGAACATGATGGACTCTGACACCGCTACAAAAACCTTATATTTACTGCTGTGGGCAATGAATCTATTACTGAGACATTTCTTCCATACAACATTGATGGCCATTTTAGACCTTGCTAGTTTTTCATTTAGATGTCTCTCCATATCTAAACTTTTTGTAAAGTAGACCCCAAGATACTTATATTCCTTAACGACTTCAATACTTTCTCCGTTGTAGTACCATTTCTCGTTTCTGCCGTGCTTTCCGCCCCCTCTCTTAAATTTCATAACCTTTGACTTGCTAAGATTTACGATTAAGTTCCATAGCTTACAGTAGTAATACAGCCTGTTGATCATTAGTTGTAAGGATTCAGGTGATTGCGCCATTAGTACTATATCATCAGCGAACAGAAGTGCTTTGACCAATAGTCCTGCGTACTCAACACCTCCAGGCAGAATATCTACGATGTCCTCGATGTATAGCGCAAATAAGCTTGGACTCAGCGAACAACCTTGTCTTACTCCGGACAATGACTGGAACCATCCCGACAACTCCTCACCACTCCACACTGCTGATTTGGTATTTGCATACAAATTTTGGATGACGCGTCCGAACTTCCTCGACATGCCCATGCAGTAAAGCTTATAAAATAGAGCATTTTGGTCTACCGTGTCAAATGCCGACTTAAAGTCTACAAAAAACGCATACAGTTTTTTACCCCTTCCAATGTAAGACTCCACAATGCTCCTCAAAACAAACACGTGGTCGATAGTAGAGTATCCTGGCCTGAAACCCGCTTGATGTTCTTTAAGTAGATTATTTTCCTTTATCCATGTAGATAGTCGGTCCTGCAAGATTGCTGTGAATATCTTATATGAGGCATTTAAAAAAGAAATGCCTCTATAATTCGCTGGATCTGATGTACTGCCTTTTTTATGTATGGGGAAAATTAAGGCTTCTCTAAAACGGTTTGGAACTACTCCACTATTCAAGATATTATCAAACATCGTAGTAAGCTTGTTGTGCAACTCGTTAGTACCATATTTATAGAACTTTCTGTTGTTTTTGGGCATGTTTTGCCATGTGCTCTAGCGCCCTCAGATAGGACATGCGGCAACATCATTTATACCCCCAACTGCTTGGAAATTAGTACACCGTGCTCTGAGCATTAGTATAAGTGTATTAATAAACCCTTCGGCGCGCGCAAATTATATAACAAAATAGAGGAATTGAGTTCAAATTTAAAGCAAATCCATTTGAAATTAAGTTTACTTGCTTATTTTTTTAATTCGAGGAACCAAAATCACAATTTAATTGATTTATCATTTAAATATGTGTCAAAGGTATGAAGCAAACGTTTCTAGTCAGTCAAATAGCAGGTTGGGATTTTCTAAGCAAATGTTTAGTTGTACGAGTATGTATGGGAAGTTTGATGCGCTATTATTCGATGATGTCTGATGAAAAAAAAAGTACAACCAGATAACACATCTTTCAGATTGGACAAAGTACCCGCGTTTTCTAAGAGGTAAGTACCTGTTTGGGGGTTCACACACACCTTTATGAAAATTTTATATTTTATTGGAAATCTGAAAAGTTTCAATTCTCAGAACAAAGGAATCTTAGGACAAAGAAAAGATTGTAAGACGAAAAGATTCATACCTTTACAGTGCGCTTATTGTTCGGTAATAAAGTTTAAGTTTATGTTAATTTATTTGACAATAAAGCAAATACAACAAATAATTTTCTTTTAAACAATATAAATAAAGTTGTTAAATTATTTGTCTACGTTACGTTACATATTTTGTTTTGTATTTGATGAATGATTAGCAACAAAAAAGAATGAAAAATTAATATAACTGACTTCTGGGACAGTACCATTTGTTTATATTATAACAAAATTTGTTACTAAAATTACATTTAACTTACACAAATACAAGAGAAAAATAATTCCAATTCCTGCTATCCAGTTGGTGTTGACACAGCTCCGTGCAATACACCAGTTCTCAGAGGACCTTCAGTTCGCGCCGGATATAATAAAAAATATTCCCCAGAATAACAAATAATCAGCGGTTTAGTAAGTATACGAGTAGTTGTTACTAATATTATCCTTAATTACAGGTATATAGCACAACTGACCAGTCGTCGTCGTAGTCGTCAACAAAGTTTCATCCCGTAAAACTTCGAGGGCAAAGGCAGATATTTCCCCGGAAGGCAAAATATTCAGTGACTAAGGCCCAATTCAAAAATGCAGTGTTGCAGCAACATTAAAGCAACAAGTTCAAAAAAGCAACATTTTGGCAGTGTTGCTCAAATCAATAGCTTTTTTTTGCAACATCTGCGCAACCAAACGTCAAAGAAGAGCAACCTGCGGAACAATTGTTTTGCAGGTTGCTTTCCTTTGTTTTGAGCTTTTGTTTGTTTTTTCCAAGTGAGAAATGGATGAAAGGTAAACGTTTAACAATTTTAATGTTCTATTTATATAATACAAAATATGGCATGTAAATATTTTTACTACATCCTCCATTTTTTCCTTTTGTACATACCATTGCACCACAATCGTTCATAAATGTCAAAATAAATTGCGCAGGGCAACAGCAACAGTGCAGCAGCAAGGCAACAGCAATAGAAATCCTGTTCTGTTGCCGCAACACTGCATAATTTTTTTACGTTTTTGAATTCACCCTAAGTTAAGCATTTTATTACTTTATGTGTAGTTGTAATTAATATAATCTTTATATACAGAAATACAACACACCAGCAGAATTTAAAAAGTTTTCCTCCCCAATTATAGTCACTGACATCAACCAAGTACATTGATTGGAACTTCGTGTAGGACAAAGGGAAATATTTTCACCGGAAGACAAAATAATGAGTGACTATGTTTAGTCACTAATATACTTTTTTATTACAGTCGTAGTCATCGCCACCAAACCATTATCAAACTCTAATCCAGTCGACCAGGCTGAACAAGCTGCAGCTCCTGGTGTCCTCGAGCGTGAACAGGGTAGTGCTCCAAACAGGTAAGAATCATTGGACGTAAAGGAGGAAAAGTGTTGGGAAGAGAAGCTGGTAAACGTAATCGTAAAGTTGCGTGATAATATCCACGGCTATTCGCCATATAGCCCGCCGAGGTGGTGTGAAACGTATTTCTGCTCTGATATACGAAGAAACCCGTTGTGCTGAAAGTGTTCTTGAAAATTTTATTCGTGATGCTGTTACCTACACCGAACATGCTTAGTGTAAGACAGTTACCGCAATGGATGTTGTGTATGCATTGAAGAGAGAAGGACACACTCTTTGTTATTTCGCAAGTTAAGAAAACGTTATTACAATTACATTACACAATCAGTCCTTTCAAGGACGACAAAAAATGTCTGAAGTGATTTTATTTCGAATTTTATAAGTTGTAAAACAACAAATATGTTAAAAAGAATATCCTCATCCTGATGTTCACTTTTAGCTGCAGACAACATTTTGTATGTAGAGATGGGGAGGTAAACTTAGTTAGGAAAATTGTGTTGCTGTGTTGTATTCTTGTAATTAAAAATATAAATATTAACAATTACACACAAACTATACTTAAATGCTAATTATTTGTTTTCATAATAATACATTCTACGTTGTCCTGTACGAAGCGAAGGTCCACTGTCAACAGGCCGATTGGATAATACTATGTCGACATCGACGACCGACAACTAGATAAGAAAACTTGCAATATTTCTGGTCCTGTATTTCTGTAATTTATATTTAATGTTAATAACATTTTAGGCTATAAATGAACAAATGGACCTACCTTTTAAAAAACGCGGGTATCTTTTCCAGTTTGAGATACGTTTTGTCTGGTTGTAGCTTGCTTTATTACCCACCAGAAATTGAGAAAAATGTATTAAGTTTGTTAAACAACATCAATTTTTGTACGACAAATGAAATAAATCGCATCAAAAGTATTAATGAGAGGGGTAAGAAATGCGAATGATGTGTGCTGCTGCTACGTCAATGTGTTTCAGTCAAGATCACCCGTCGTTTTCTGTTGGGTATGGAAGTTGCTGTGCGGACAAGTTTTTATTATAATGAGTCGTATTGATAAAAATTAGCAATTGTGCCCAGATAAGTCTCGTAGCAAAATAATGTCGTTTCCATTGGGCAAAAAGAAGCCTTCTTTTTGTCTTCCGAAGAGAAAAAACACTGCGGCACATGTTCCATTGGCTCTTCGGAATCATCTCCTGGGAGAGTTTTTCGCTTCCCGATTTCATTCCGGAAGACACACAAAATTCACTCACACATATAAAGCCTTACATCGGATTATCTGTCAAAGTCATATGGAAAAGGAGGCATTGTTTTGTTTATTCACAATTTTATCATTCGCAATTCAGTGAAGTCCGTCGAAAAAAAGTCATAAGCAATAAGTTAAATAAAAAATAATAATAAAATGGATGTACTAAACGAATTATTTTCATCTTCTTCATCATCTTCTAGTTCATCGGATGAAGAACTTTTTCTAATTGCAAGTGGAAGAATAAAAAAAAACAAAGTGCTCAATTTTATTGAAATTGTGAACAAATATTCGGATATGGAGGTATGATATTCTTTTTTGTTCAATGAAAAACAGAAGATAATTGTGTCCCAGTTATGAGAACATTTCAGGGTCAAAAGAGAAGTTGCAGACAGCCTGATTGGCGAATTTCGAAGGTCGGAATTTTATAAAAAAAGGTAACGTTGTGGAGGCCGAAAAGAAATACCAGCCAAAATACAAATATACCTATTCTTATGGTATAGTTTGCATTCCATTATGTATTACTAATTAGGTTTGCCGTGAACAAGGATTCTTACAGGGAAGTGGCGAATATTTTCAACACATCAACTTCTTCAGCATATCGGATTCTGTCCAACATCTTGGAGTTTTTTTTTAAATGTCTCCCAACTACATCAAATTTCTACAAAGCGATGAGGAAAAGATGTAGATTTCACGTAAATTTGAACAAGTAAGTGCTGTGCATTTCAAAGTTATCATATTGTATAAGTTATTCTTTGCTTGCAGATAGCGGGCTTTAAGAATGTTTTGGGATGCATCGACGGGTGCCATATTTACATAAGAAAACCTGGCAACAAAATCAGATCGACTTACGTAAACCGTCACGATCTTCTATCGCTGACTTTACAAGGATTTTGGGATGCTGACAAAAAGTTTGTTGATGTGTTTTTCGACTCCCCGAGCAGAATCCACGATGCAAGGATATTCCAGCTTTCCTTCATCAGCCATTATTTGGCGTTCCTTGTCACATATTCGGCGACGCTGCTTACCCTGTAAGAGAGTATCTTTTGACTCCCCACAAGGGTTATGGGAGCATGACAGCTAAGAAGCGCAAATTTAACAAAAAACTCAGCCAGACAGAATGTGCAAAATGCAGGCACCGATCGGGAAGAAAAACGTGACTCAGCCTTGCAGCGTTTGGGAGAAATAAAAAGAAACTTTTTAACTAATCATTTGCGAATTTTATTTACTATATATTATTTTAATTTATTATTTATTACTAAGTTTCTGGTACATAGTGAAATAAAAAAAAAAAAAAAAAATAAAATGAAAAGGAACTTCATATAAATATTCATTAAACCATCAATTTCAAAACAATGTTTTTTCTAGTCATATATTCACTAAAATGTAAGGTAATTAAAAAGTAAGCTTAAAAATTCTACAATTTTTTATTGTTTCTATTAGCTTTTTCCCGAGTTCGTCAATCTTTTGCATTTTTTCTTCATGCCGCTTTCGCTTGTTTTCTTCTTTTTCATCAAACCGCTGGCGCTTTTCTCCAAGGCACTTATCCACCAGTTTTTCTTGCAACAATTTTTCCTTCCTTTTGGGTGTTGCTTTAAGAGCATTATTGGAGATCTCCGTATCAGAAGAAGATGGCATTGAATCATGGCATGTGGACTGTATTATTTGTTTTGCGAGAAATGCGGCCCTACCATTATTTCCGGAAGAAGGGAGTCGTCAGCCAAAATAATTTTGTCTAGTATTTTGGTATATGGAAAATCTTTTCGTACGGCTCCGGTCGTGCGATTATTTTTTATACAGTTTTTGGCAGCTTTTATTACAGTCTTGTATCGTCCAGTAACCACTTCTACGGTCAAGCTTACCCCGAACTCCGTTGAACACTGCTCGTTAACAAACGCTCACATAATTTTTTTCACCCTAAATTGTTTCATCGCACCAATTCTGTTCATGTTTTCTTTATACAGAGAAAAAATGAACTTCGTTTGGCCGTCTGTCCATTTAAATGAATCTGCAAAATAGTCGTACCATAACAAAGGGAAATAAATTTAAGTATTTGCAGGCTTGTGGCGGCACGCACCGAAACTCCACCCGATGATTTTTCCGAACCCACCCATGTGCTCATGCAAACGTCGGCTAAATGATAAGAATCCTTTTCCTTCTGGAACGGAGCCAGAACTTTTTCATCGACCTTGCGGCAAACATCATCGGTGCAACCCCTCTAAGTAAAATGTAAAAGGCGACTTACTAACATATATTTGCCCAAGTCGCGGTCATATTTATTTAAGTGTACTCGCATTAGACAGTTTTCAATAATAAACTTGATTATCATACGGAAGGGCGTATGATAGCCTACCGCAGCACCCATAGGCTTACCCGATGGACGTAGGTCAGCAAGAAGTGACCTTGCAGCTCCTTGGGTAACTACATTTGCAGGCGCTGTTTCTTCTTTAGTTTGAAAGTTCTAGAAGGAGACAACAGCTTCTAGAGGAGCGGTCTGTGTCTCGCTACTACTTGAATAATGTTCAATTATCACTTTTCCGTTGATCTTCAGTATTTCTCCATCATCTCGACGAAATATTCGATAGTCCGCCAAATTAATTTCTTTGATCTTTATCTGCTTTGTGAAAAATATAAACAAGAAATGTGACATTTCACCAAATCACACACAATTGAGCGGAAGATAAATCGGATGTTCCATTGGAATCCAGAAGAAGCCAATTCTTGAGTGTAACCAATGGAAAACGCCATAAGTACATAAAACAATTACTCGAATCCATATGAATGAATATCTGAAATTAACTATTGCCTGGCATTTGACATCAAATGGAATGTCAAAAATCGTTTCTTTCATGCACGTGTATCAGAAAAATCGTAAGAGCAGGGTGATTTCATTACGATTTTTCTGCTGAAGTGGAATATTTGGAAAAATGCCGTGAGTACCTCACGGACGAGAAGCAACTCCTAAGAGAAACTGACTGGATAATAAAAGAAAAAAAGAGACCAAGCAAAAAGCGTAAAGCAGTGTCTTCACCAGCTATAAGTCCAGGCAAATCGCCCACAAAAGGCAAAGAAAAAGTTACAAAAAATAAGGTAACACCCAACCAACCAGATATTAAGAAGGAAAGACCGCCTCCACCAATTAATATAATTGGAATAGCTAGTTTCGCTGAGGTTAAGACACTTCTGAACTCAGTACCAAGCAAGAACTATAAAATAGAGCTTGGAACAATGATGTTTGGAAAATCCTTACTGCAGATTCAGATACATACAGAGCTCTTGCGAAGAAGCTCAGTGAAACTCATATCCAATGGTACACATATGAAGATAAAAATAACAGACCCATCAAGGTTATGGCTACGGGCCTTCATCCAACATGTGATAGGGAAAGCATTATAGAAGATTTGCAGCAGAAAGGCATGCACTTGCTCGATGCAGTCAACATCTTAAAAAAGAGAAAAAAACAGATGAAGAGGAAAGCAAGTGGTATGCAAAAGAGCCCTTCCACTCTTCATGCTGACATTTGACAGCAAAGAGAAATCAGAAAGTATATACAAACTATGCTCCATCCTTAACATGAGAGTTAAAATTGAACCATTGCGGAAAACAACTGACGCAATACCACAGTGCAAGAAGTGTCAAGGTTTTAACCACACGCATAAATATTGCACGCGCGAAGCGAGATGTGTCAGATGTACCGGAAAGCATTTAACACAGAATTGCACTGCCAGTAAAAACACACCACCCAACTGCATCAACTTCAAGAAAAACCATCCTGCAAACTATAGGGGATATGAGGTAGCCCAAGAATTGCAAAAAATCAGTAACCGGCAACGAAAATCACAAATACAAAAGAAAAGGATGGTAGAAAAAGAGCTACCCCGTCAAACAATGTCAGATAACATAACAAATAGTAAGACCATACCCAAAACATACGTAGAAATTATTAAACAAGAAGGGACTACTAAAGAAATGGATAGTAAGAAACAGCAAACAAAAGGGAATACTAAGCAAATGAACCTACTAAGACGTTAAATAAAAAGAAACAACATACTAAAGTAATTAGTATACACAAAGAACCCAACAAAGTTGTGAGACACAACGATAGCCAAATGCTTGAAGAAGTGTTTAATGTGGTAGATAAACTAAATACAAGACTTGAAGAACAAAAGGACACAAATAATAAAATATTTGAAAAATTCAAGCAATTAGACAAGTTTATCAAATACAAAGTGACCAAATAATCAGTATGAATAATGAAATAAAAATAGTAACTTGGAATGCAAATGGGCTAATGCAGCACATTGAAGAGTTATTAGTTTTCCTAAACACAAATTAAAGTATCTGTAATATACTGCCCACCAAAACATAATCTTAAAAAAAGACGGAGGTGACTTTAATGCCAAAAATACCTTTTGGGGCTCAAGACTAGCAAACACCAAAGGTAGAGAGCTATATTCAGCATGACGAGCATTAAATTGTGATTTTCATTCAAGTGCTATGTCAACACACTGGCCGGTAGACCAGAATAAAATCCCAGACCTAATAGACTTCTATGTAGGAAAAGGAATATCTGATAACTACATTCATATAGAAAATAAAGATGATTTTTTGTCAGATCATTCTCCAGTTCTTATAACGATTAGTGGTAGTATACTGAGAACTGAAAGTCGACCACGTCGTATAAATCAGAAAACAAACTGGCTCCTATTCAGACAAACATTAGAAGGTAGCATAAACCTACAGGTCCCGATAAAAACCTTATTCCAACAAGAAGAAGAAATTGAGCTATTCGTTACAAATATCCAACAAGCAGCATGGATAAGCACCCGTATTGGTGAAAAAACAGGAATATGGATATAAATTATCCATATGCAGTTAAAGAATTAATCTAGAAAAAACGCAACGCTCGTAAGACTTGGCAAAGAATCAGAACACCTAAGAATAAAAAGATTCTTAACGCATTGTGAAATGAACTCAAAAGGCTTCTAAAAATTGCGAAGAACGAATCAGTTGGCAGATACTGGAATAAGCTATCAGCGCATGAAGATAAGAATACTCGCTATGGAAAGCTGTCAAATCTTTAAAAAAAAACAACAAAACAAGCACCGCCCATAAAAGAGGAAAACGGGTCTTGGACAAGAAATGACAAAGAAAAGGCTAACCTCTTCGCAGATCACCTGCAGCAAACTTTCCAACCATTTCCTAAGAAAACTGCGGACGAAAATCTTTTCCGGCAGTCCAGAAATGATCACAGAAATATACAGCATGTAACATTTCAGGAACTAAAATATGAAATTAAAACTAACATAAATGCAAAAAAAGCACCGGGCTACGATTTGATAACAGGACAAATACTTAAGGAGTTCCCGGGCAAAGCTTTGCGGAAACTATTACATTTAATAAATGCAGCACTCAGGCTAAAGTATGTTCCGATGCAGAGGTGGCAGAGGTAATTATGATTCTGAAACCAGATAAGTCGCCAAATGAAAAGAAATCGTATAGACCGATTTCGCTCCTACCCGTATTATCAAAGCTATTTGAAGAACTGCTTTTGAATAGACTCAAGCCAATAATAGAAAAAGAAGTCTTGTACCTTCCCACCAATTTGGGTTTAGAGAGAAACACTCTACTGTACAACAAATGCATAGAATTGTAAGTACAGTAGAAAAAGCACCTGAGAATAAAAAAGTCTGTTCAGCCATATTTCTAGACGTAGCACAAGCGTTTGATAAAGTCTGGCATCGCGGACTAGAATCTAAACTGCAAAGGGATCTCCCCGAAGAGTTTTACTTAATTTTTAAATCTTATATCGCAGATCGTTACTTTCGAGTAAGATATTAGAATGAATACTCTCATTTAAAGAAAATATCTGCAGGAGTTCCACAAGGAAGTGTCTTGGGACCAATCCTTTATCTCCTATATACAAGAGACCTACCTCAGCAGGAAGAAGCTTGCTTGGCGACTTTTGCAGTCAACACTGCAATTATAACTATTGGCGATAATGCTGATGAAGCAGCGAAAAAATTACAAAAGGCCGTTAAATCTGTAAGCGATTGGACAAAAAAATGGAGAATAAAGCTTCATGAAACTAAATCTATCCATATAAACTTTACTAATAGAAGAATAAATAATGTAAGAGTTAATATTGATGAACAAATTCCCAGCTTTCAATTGAAAATAAATTGCTATTGTACAAGCAAGTCCTGAGACCCGAATGGACGTATGGGATACAATGGGGATACGTATGGGGTTTTAACAAAAAGACAAATCTAAGAATGATACAAACATTCCAAAACAAAGTACTAAGGGGCATCGTTAATGCGCCTTGGTATATAAGAAATGACAACCTACACAAGGATCTAGACGTAGAAAATGTAAGTGAAATTGTACAAAAATATGCTCTTAAGCAATACCTATAACCTATAAATGAACAAATTAAGGTAGATACACACAAAATTAATTTCGGGGTCAGCTAATGCGCTTCACCCCTCCAAAACGTTAATTATACATTAGAGAAAAATGATTGGATGAGAGTTCCTCTCAGTTGTAATATTAGGAGGCGTTTTCCTATTTGGGAATTCTTCCCACAAGGCAATCCACGGCTGAAAACCCCCCCCCGGAAGACTGTATACCCTTGGTAGTATTTGTATATTGTATTGTATTGTATTGTCGGAAAATGGGGTTTGAAGCAGAGGTGGTTTTAGTTAGGGTTAAAGTCCCACACTCTGGCTTTCGATGCTTTCAATCTTCCTGAAAAAAAAAATTTCCGTGGTTTTTGGGCATGTTTTTTATGCGCTTTAGCTCACTTAGATAGTGACTATACGGCAACAGCAATTATATCCCCAACTGCTCGGAATTCAGTATACCGTGCTCTGAGCATCAGTGTAAGTTTATGAATAAACCCTTCGGCGTGAGCAAATTATATAACAAGATAGAGGAAATGAGTTAAAATTTAGAGCAAATCCGTTTCAAATTAAATTTACTTGCTTATTTTTTTAATTCACGGAAACCAAAATCACACAATTTAATTGATTTATCATTTAAATATGTGTCAAAGGTATGAAGCAAACGTTTCTAGTCAGTCAAATAGCAGGATGGGATTTTCCTAACAAATGTTTAGTTATACATACCTATATGAAAATGTTATATTTTATTGGAAATTTGAAAAGTTTCAATTCTCAGAACAAAGGAATCTTAGGACAAGGAAAAGATTGTAAGAGGAAAAAATTCATACCTTTACAGTACGCTTATTGTTCGGTAATAAATTTTAAGTTTATGTTAATTTATTTGACAATAAAGCAAATACAACCAATAATTTTCTTATAAACAATATAAATAAAGTTGTTAAATTATATGTTTATGTTACGTTACATATTTTGTTTTGTATTTGATGAATGATGATAATATAATTGACTTCTGGGACAGTATCATTTGTTTATATCATAACTAAATTTCTTACTAAAATTACATTTAACTTACACAAATACGAGAGAAGAATAATTCCAATTCTCACTATCCAGTTGTCGATCGTCGATGTTGACACAGTTCCATGCAATACAGCAGTTCAAAGAGAACCTCCACTTCGCGCCGGACATAATAAAAAAAAAATAATCAGCGGTTTAGTAAGTATACGAGTAATTGTTAGTACTATTATCCTTAATTACATGTATATAGCACAACAGCGACAACATTACCAAGTGTTTTCCCCCCAGTCGTCGTCGCAGTCGTCGACAAAGTTTCATCCCGTAAAATTTCGAGGACAAAGGCAGATATTTCCCCGGAAGGCAAAATATTCAGTTACTAAGTTAAGCATTTTATTAGTCTGCGTGCAGTCGTAACTAATATAATCTTTATTTACAGAAATACTACACACCAGCAGAATTTTAAAAGTTTTCCTCTCCAATTACAGTCACTGACATCAACCAAGTACATTGATTGGAACTTCGTGTAGGACAAAGGGAAATATTTTCACCGGAAGACAAAATAATAAATGAGTATGTTTAGTCACTAATATACTTTTTTATTACAGTCGTAGTCATCGCCACCAAACCATTATCAAACTCTAATCCAGTCGACCAGGCTGAACTAGCTGCAGCTCCTGGTGTCCTCGAGCGTGAACACGGTAGTGCTCCAAACAGGTAAGAATCATTGGACGTAAAGGAGGAAAAGTGTTGGGAAGAGAAGCTGGTAAACGTAATCGTAAAGTTGCGTGATAATATCCACGGCTATTCGCCATATAGCCCGCCGAGGTGGTGTGAAACGTATTTCTGCTCTGATATACGAAGAAACCCGTTGTGCTGAAAGTGTTCTTGAAAATTTTATTCGTGATGCTGTTACCTACACCGAACATGCTTAGTGTAAGACAGTTATCGCAATGGATGCTGTGTATACATGGAAGAGAGAAGGACACACTTTGTGGTTAAGAAAAGGTTATTTCTTACACAATCGGTCCTTTCAAGGACCACCAAAAATCATCCTGATCTTCTTCTTCCTTTTATCAGCGAGGCTATGATCCAAAAACAAGGGATCACAACCCTCCCACTTCACCGCATTGCTACTGATCCGCATGTGGGGTTCGCCTTCGCCTATATTATAATGGGTGGTATTAATAAAAATTAGCAATTGTGCAAATATAAGACGCATAGCAAAATAAGTACATAAAACAATTACTCGAATCCGTATGAATGAATATCTGAAATTAACTATTGCTTGGCATTTGACATCGAATGGAATGTCAAAAATCGTTTCTTTTATGCACGTGTTTCAGAAAAATCGTAATGGTAGCGTGATTCCATTGACGATTTTTCTGCTGAAGTGGAATATTTGGATGGAATTTATTTTCATTTTCTGTGGTTTTTGGGCATGTTTTGTTATGCGCTCCAGCTCACTTAGACAATGACTATACGGCAACAGCAATTATATCCCTAACTGCTCGGAAATCAGTACACCGTGCTCTGGCACTTTAAAGAGCTGTTGCGCCAATTGTTTGTTTGTTTTGTTTTGTGCTCTGAGCATTAGTATAAGTGTATTAATAAACCCTTGGGCGCGCAAATTGTATAACAAGATAGTGGAAATGGGTTAAAATTTACTTACTTATTTTTTTAATTCACGGAAAACAAAATCACACAACAATTTAATTGATTTATCCTTTAAATACCCGTCAAAGGTATGAAGCAAACGCTTCTAGTCAGCCAAATAGTATGCTTGGATTTTCCGAGCAAATGTTTAGTTGTATGTCTTTAATTAATACCAGTTTGAGTAAACGCCATTTTGAAATACAGCATTTGATAAACTTATTTCTTTTTCATACGAAAGTGAGCAAATACTTTGACTTTTCTAACAATTGCTTCATATTTTAGCAGTCAGTTTACCTGTCTGTGTACAGAGTAATAAATTTCCATCGCTAAGCTGAACTACTGGTCGCGTTTAGTTAGCTGCTTGCGTTCCTATTATTTAGTCAGATTTTAAGTGATGCTGTTTAAAAGCGCTTAGATAATTTGAAGGTGAAGTTATGTACCATCGGATAGTTTCCATTGGAAAGTTTGATCTCTAGTGGTTTGATCTCTTCTTCAATCAACCCTAAAGTCTAGGTGTACTGGGGAGGTATTTTTTTTTTTTTTTTTTTTTTGTCGGGATAGGAAACACTCGACTGGAGCACTCAGACACAACTGGTCCATTGTACTGCCAGAGAGCAAACCCTGATTTACCCATTTTGTTGGAATTTCCTTGACTTTCGAAGAAAGCCAAGCAAGCACTTCAGTGATGAGGAGCTTACAGTACCAGCACTCACCACATCCGCACCGAAGATCTGCCACCTGATACGAGCAAAGGCCGGACACTCACAGAGATAATGTTCCGCGGTGTCGTCACTTTCTCCACAAGCGTCGCAAATTGTAGTGTCACTTAAGCCTAACACGTTAAGGTGCTTGGCAAAAGCGAAGTGGCCTGTCAAGACGCCGATAAGTTGTCTACAGTCTTTTCTGCTGAGAGACAGCAAGAATGCCGCTGATTTCTTACAGACGTCCGGGAGCATGCGTTTAGTCAACCTGCAACCCGGAGAGTCATGCCACACACAATTGTGCTCGTGAGAGACCCAATCGTCAATGGAAGCCCTAACCGAGGACGCTGGAAGACCCAACACGGGTTCGGGACCGGAGAAAGCCTCCTCTGAGCCCTGTCTAGCAATCTCATCGGAGATCTCGTTCCCCAAGATCCCAGTGTGACCTGGGACCCAGATAAGAGACAGAGAATTCAGCCTTGCGACCGAGTTCAAAGAGTTTTTGGTTTCACGAACTATTTTGGAAGTGGTTAAAGGGTTAAGCAAGGCCTTAAGCGCAGCCTGACTGTCACTACAGACACAAATGCTACGTCGCTTCCACCTGTTCTTCACAACATAGTTCATGGCCATTAGGATTGCATAAGTTTCCGCTTCGAAAACAGACGCATATTTGCCTAACGAGAAGTGAAGTCTAATGTTGTCGACTTCCAGAAGACCCCAGCGCCAGACCCTTGACTGGTTTTGGAACCATCCGTGAAAATACGACTACATTCCATTCCCGGCTCAGATTCTGACCGAAGCCAGTCCTGGACACAAGGAAAGTCGACTCTGAATTTGCGCATCAGCTGGAGTTCTGGTGTCATTGCATCAGACGGCATATCCATAAGACAGGAGTCGTAAGATAAGTGTCGCGCAAGTTCATCAAAGTTCCAGTGTGGAGTATACCAAAAACCGCCCCGCCTAAGACGATGGATGGCTTTGATAGTGCAACCCATGATATAAGTATCAAGGGGAGGTAAGTTCAGCAAAGCGTCTAGAGCAGAGCCAGGCGTACTCGGGAAAGCTCCTGAGCAGCCGAGACAAGCCGTTCTTTGGAGTTTCGAGCAAAAAGCAACCACATATTTACGCGAGAGCCCCTTCCACCAAACAACCGACGCATATGCGAGGAATGGTCCTATCATAGCCGTGTAGATCCAGAGAACCTTATTCGGTGATAAGCCCCAAGTCTTGCCAAAAGCACCCTTACACTGCCAGAAGACTGAGAGCGCCTTGGATGTTTTCGACTCGACGTGTTTAGACCAATGAAGTTTCTTATCTAGAATCACTCCCAGATATTTGGCTTCATTGGAAATGCGAATGGTGACGCCTTTTAGTACTGGCTGAGTCAGACCGGTCAAAATCCTCCTTCTCGTAAAAAGAACAACCTCAGTCTTAAGAGGATTCACCGAAAGCCCACTCCTAGTACACCATTCATCGATCATGTCCAGCGCCGCCTGTGCGTTAGCACAGACCGTCGCCAGGCATGGCCCGACAGAAAGTACGGCGACATCATCCGCATATGCCTGAGCGTAGACGTTAGAACTATTTAGAGTGTTCAACAGAGAGTCGACCACCATGCACCATAACAATGGAGACAGAACGCCACCTTGCGGACAGCCCCTGTTTACCCCTGTCATAACATATTGGCCACAATCCGCATCCACTACCAACGTTCTATTCATTAGCATTGCTTTAATCCACAACACTAATGTTTCATCTACCCCGTGTTGTCTGGCAGAGTCGCACATGCAGTCAAAAGTCGCATTGTCAAAAGCACCCTCAATGTCGATGAAGATACCCATCGCGTATTCTCTCCTATCAAGCGCGCATTCAATTCTGGCCACTAGATTTTGAAGTGCGGTCTCACAGGATTTCCCACGCTGGTAAACATGCTGCATCTCCGATAGTGGATGCAGTTTCAAAGCAACTTTGCGCACGTGAAATTCTACCAGTCTCTCCATACTTTTCAGTAAGATGGATGTCAAACTTATAGGTCTGAAACTCTTGGGGAGCGAATAGTCTTCCTTACCAATTTTCGGTATGAAAGCTACTCTGACAGTCCGCCAAGGTTTAGGAATATATGCCAGCGCCAAGCCAGCGGTGAAAATTCTTTTCAGAGTTGGCAATAGCTGATCTATACCCTGTTGCAGCATAGCCGGATATATTCCATCGGTGCCAGGCGATTTGAACCATCAAAAGATGCCACAGCATATTTGATGGCCTCATCTGTTACCACGGCTGATGCAATATACCAACTGCGCCGAGTTTTCTGACTTAGATCAAGCTCAGCCTGGGTAAGCGGGCCAAGCTGCGACCTAGTGATTATCCGATTGCCAGGAAAGTGAGTCTCCAGCAGAAGACTAAAAGTTTCCGCTTTTGTCTCAGTAAACTTGTCATCTGAGTGACTCCGGTTTGGTCGGCTTACCTCTTTTGAGGACTTTAACCAACCTACTGGTTTCACCGAGTGTCTCGATCTTTTCACAAAAATCTCTATAAGAAGCACTTTTCGACAAACGAATTAACTTCTTATAGTCTTTTTGCTTCGATCTAAAGAGATCCCAGTCACCTTCTAAATTTGTCTTAAGAGACCTATTCAGAAGTTTTCTGGACTCTTTCCTAAGCCGCTGCAGTT
Organism: Brachypalpus laphriformis; assembly: GCA_945910035.1. Classification (NCBI taxonomy): domain Eukaryota; kingdom Metazoa; phylum Arthropoda; class Insecta; order Diptera; family Syrphidae; genus Brachypalpus; species Brachypalpus laphriformis. The sequence continues at coordinate 132,332,545 of OX246754.1, forward strand.
CCGGGCTCCACCAGGGAACCGGCGTTCTGCAGGAGTTTTTTGTCATTGGACACGCCAGTTCAAAACAGTTGGTAAGGACACTGGTCAGGTTTTGAACAGCATCCTCAACCTTTCGTTTCGTTCTGAGTTTAGCTGGAGTTTTGACAGATCTGTCTAGCTCTTTCCTAAACCGCACCCAGTTGGTTTTCCTCGGATTCCTCCTCTCCTGCAAAGTTAAAGCTTCGCATTCGATTTGGAAAACGATGTATCTATGATCTGATAAGGACACTTCCGGCAGTACCCTCCAGTTAGTAATCGACTTGAAGTACCTATTAGATAAAGTCAAGTCAATTACCTCCTGCCTCCTTGCCGTAACAAAAGTTGGCTGGGAGCCAACATTGTTTATTGTCATACCAGATGATAGTATAAAGTCTAGGAGATGGTTTCCTCGTATGTTGCATTTGCTGCTGCCCCAGACTGTATTCTGAGCATTAACATCGCAGCATATGACTAGTCCCGTCTCCCGAGTGTCACAATACTTTATGAGTTCGGCAACCGCCTTCGGTGGTGGAGGCATTACCGAATCATAAGGGAAATAAGCCCACGCAACGACGAAAGTTTTCCAACTTCCATTTGTTTCGTAGCTTACAGCTGCAGCAACCAAGTCCTGACCACAAAATTGTCCAAGCTTGCTTACTGAGAGGAAATTCGGCACAATTAGACAAGCTCTCGGTCTTTCAGATCGCTCGTCACATAGCACCGTTACTCCACGAACACCACCAAATCCACATATGCGCTTGTTCCGCACATATGGTTCCTGGATAGATGTTATGTGGGGTTTTGTACGCACCACGGAAAGTCTACTACTTAAGAGAGCGGTAGCAGCCTTGGAGTGATGCAGGTTAATCTGCGAAAATATCATAGATATAGTCGGTGAACTGGGGAGGTATAGTGTGCTTGATTGACTCAATCGAACACCCCGTACTGTTATGTAAGTTATATAGGCATGTATGGGCCTAGCTGAACCGTGCAGGTGTAGAGATGCATAAGCGTGATAGAGTGACTGATTCAGTCAAACTCTAGAACTACTATGTATAAGGTGTTGGCTAGGTAGGGTGACTGTTTCAATCGAACCCTTCACACCTAGGTGGACCGTGGAGGTAGTAGGGGTGCATGAGAGAAACGAGGTGACTGATACAATCAAACCTTGCACTATTATGCAGTCGAACTTGGTGATTGGTTTGGGTGGTAGGATGACTGAATCAATCGAACCTTTAGTACCTAGTTTCAACGTGTAGGTGGGGTGCATGGGAGTAATAAAGTTGATTGACTCAATCAATCTCAATCAATCTCCGTCTTATACAGTCTTGTAATCTGTATTAACTAGTGTTAGTAGTATTTGAGAGAGTTAAATTTCGATCTCGGAGAGTGTCTGTTACAATACCTCCTGACGGTCGATAGTATCCAATACGGCGTGGGGAAGGTTGGTGACTGGTTTAGTCGATGTGGTTTCAACTAAACCAGTTAGATTTTAACATAAATCTATATAACCTTATAATGTCTGTGTTAGACAAATCACTAAGGTCTTCAAAGAAGTATTCACCTAATAGTATCTTTCTCAGAGTAGCTAGCACTGGGCAGGTGCCGAGAAAGAGAAGACTGTTCTCCTCCTCCTATTCATCTCTGCAGCTTCTACAGAAATTATTTGCTGGGACTCCCATTCTAGTGGCGTGTCTACCTAGCAAACAGTGTCCTGTGATTATTTCTACCGTGAGACTTATGTTCTTTCTATTTAATGAGTCCAGTTTTCTGCTTTTCTTTACGTCTAGTAGAGGGCAGATATTTTTGGTCGATATACACGTAGCTAAATTACTCCATCTATTGTTTACAATAGCTTGCGCTTCGTTAAACATGCGAAGTTTCGTCGTTTGTAGTGCGGGTACATCTCTACTATCCGCTAGAGGTGCCACGGTGCGTTGTTTGTCTAGCTTATCTGCCCTGTACTTGCCTGGAATGTCTTTGTGTCCCGGGACCCAGCACCGAGTAATGTTGCATTTGTCCGCAATCTCGTCAAGAGATTCGTGGCAATGTTTGACCAACTTAGATCTTGTTGTTGGCGTTTCCATAGCTCTGATCGCTGACTGACGGTCTATGTAGAGAATGGTAGACTTACGATCTATCGGTCATAAAGAGAGTCTGTGCACTGCCTCACTAATTGCCAACACTTCCGTTTGAATTATACTACAGTGGTCGGGAAGTCGGAAAGTTGCGTTTAGCAGAGGTACGTTGGACAATATACCCAATCCCGTATCCTCCGATGTTTTTGATCCATCTGTGTAGATTTCGATTGCGACGTCATTTAAAATATTACCGTTATCGCATGGGGATCTGTCAGGGATGCTGTTGTTATATTTGACATTAAAATCAATAAACCGGAATCAGGCATCTGTATCTCAAAGATTCGAATTGTGTAGAATTTGCATGAGGCCAATTTATGCGTTTGACCACTGTAGAGACTCTCTAAGTTTTAGAGGCTACCATTTTCCCAAAGACATCAATGGAAATAATGTGTAGCAGAGTCTCTAAGGCGGCAGTGGGAGTGGACATGAGGGCACGTACATGCTTATCGCTGTACTAGTTGAATAGAGATTGTGTTGCACTTTATTTCAAGTTCGGCCACTAAACGAGAATCCCATAAAGCAGAATTGGTTTAACCATCGCCAGGTGCAACCAGTGGAATATTTTTGGTTGAAGACCCATTTAAGGCCAATTGGCTTTTTGCAGGTGTAGATGGCGATTTCTGCTTTCTTAGTTTGGTTTTGAACGTTCTGTTTCCAGGTAAGTTTACCATTTTGCTTTGTTCGTAAAGCCAAGTTCCGTGTTTCTAAGCTTAGGTGGAGCTACGATCAGGAGTTTGTATTTACTAGTGTCAGGGAGTGTCGATTGAGCTGCCGGAGAAGACAGACGTGTTTAGCTGGGTTTCCGCAACATTCTACTCTTTAATATATATTTCATGTATCTTTTTCACTTCCTTTCAATTATGTGTGAGTAAAGAACAAATTAGTTAAAACGGCTATCTTTGTGACAACTCAGAAGTGGGATATACCAATATCAAAACAGATAAAGAGAAACGGTCGCAAGCATATGGGCGAACGACAAAAACGACCCTTGTTTACTTTTGAGGAAAACGATTGCAAGCACACGGGCGAACAACACAAAACGATCCTTATTTACAAAAAGGAAAAAAACGGTTGCGAGCAGACGGGCACGCGACAAGAGGCGCCCCTTGTTGACATTCAAGGAGAACGGTCGGTAGCAGACGGGCAAACGACAAAACGACAACGCCAACGGAGTAAGGAAAAAAAAATAAAAAATAAAAGAAACGAGACCTTTTTTTTATGTATGAGCGTAAGTCACGTACGCACACGGAGGATATAGGAGAACGAAGAAAAAAAAGGAAATTTGGGCATTGGTGATCAGACAGTCAAAGAGAACATATCATGCCGAAATTAAACTCCTTAAAAGTTTCACAGTTAAATCGTTTACTAAGAAACCAGAATTTGCAAGTGGCTGGAAATAAAGCTGCAAAAGTTGCAAAGTTGATGGAGGCCTATGGGGCAGATGAAATCAGCAATGACGAATTCGATGAAGAAGAAGTTCCAGAATTCCAAAGGAAGATGGATGATTTGCGGGACGTTGTTGCGAATTTGGCAAAAGCTGTGAGCGCGATAGCTGCAAATCTTGAACGAAATGAACCAGCGAATGTACAACGTGCAGGTACAAGCAAAGGCATGGTTCAAAAGGAGCAAGGATCAGCAACAGCGCCAGCCACAGAACAGACCGCCAACTTAGCAGACAATGGAGTCTATGATGAGCAGGAGGAAGGACCAATGACATCATCAGCTTCGCTAGTCTCCGTATCTTCAAGGCAAACGACAATAACACGGAATGTAAACGACAACAACGGCAATATCGAGCAATGGCAACAATCGAATCGAATTCAGGATATAGTTGGAGTACTCCCAGATTTCGACCCACTTAAAGGGACCATAACGTCAAACCAGTTCATCGATAAAATAGAGCAGATGCGGCAATTGTACTCTTGGAGCGAAGAAGCGATATTACTTGCAGTGCAACACAAGCTCAGGGGTGTAGCTAAAGAATGGGCCGATGCACAGCCGGTATTTCAGACGTGGTTACAATTTACGAAGGCTCTAACAGCGGACTTTCCGAGCTTCATTAACGTGGCTGAGGTGCACCGAAAGTTGGCAAAACGTAGGAGCAGAGCAAACGAGTCATTGAGGGAATACTACTACACGATGCTGAACATTGGACGGCGGGGTAAGTTAGATGAACCATCTTTGATTTCTTACATTATCAGTGGTATTAACGATATCTCACTTACACGCACGCTGCTTGCCATAAATCTCCAATCATGCAACGACTTGCTACGGTCACTGGAGAACTTGTCAGCCTCACCAAGAAGTATGCCGGAAATGAAAGCAGCGCCAGAAAGTCAAGAGGTCCTACACAACAACGAGCGCAAGGGCGTTAAATGCTTCAACTGCAACGAGTTTGGCCGCATAGCTGCAAAATGCCCGAAACCTCAACGTAAAGTTCGCTGCCAACAATGCACCAAGCTGGGTCACGAAGCGAAAAATTGTCATATGTCCACTAAGACAAGCGTTTCACAAATCGAAGTCACGTCGTCGTCAGAAGAATTCGTACCCCCAGTGATGATGAAGATTAAACTAGTGCAAAAGGAGTACTCAGCATTTGCAGACACGGGCAGTGATGTCTCTCTCATTCAAGAATCTCAAGTTCCGGATATTAAACGATATCCAGCAAGGAAGCGCTTGATTGAGTTTAAAGGATCCGAAGTCGAAGTTGCAGAAAAAATCATGACACTCATTGCAACGGACGAACGTAACTTCAACGCCACACTGTACATTGTTCCAGACAGAATACTTCCTTACGAGATACTATTGGGACGTGACGTGCTCTGCAAAAATGTTCCTCATATGGTGGAATCTGGTGTGCTACAACTTCATGCAACTGAGGACAACAGCTTTACCGTGGGGAATGAAATTCACATTGATGACCAACGGCAGGTGCGTCAGTTACTGGACGAATTTAAAAGCAGTTTTTCAGATAATTTGGCTGGCCTGGGAAGATGTAATACTACGAAAATGAACATCAAGACCAACACTGAAAATCCACACAACACAACGTTATGCCATTTGGGTTAGTCAACGCACCAATGGTGTTTCAAGAAATGATTGTCAACATTATAAGAACTCTACGGAATCGACATCGCATCATCAATTATGTCGACGAAGTGATCAAAGCTACGAAGTCTGCGGAGGAAGGCATTAGTACATTGCGGGAGTTCCTAGAGGCAGTTGAGCAAGCAGGATTAACCCTACGTCCGTCAAAATGTGTTTTTTTATCAGCAACCGTAAAGTTCTTAGGTCATATAATCGACAATCAAGGTATACGACCGGGTCCAGAGAAGACAAAATGCATCGAAGACTTTCCGACAGCAACGACGGCAACGGGAGTGAGACAATTCCTAGGAATCACTGGATTCTTTAGAAAATTTGTCAGTAAGTATAGTCTAATCGCAACTCCTTTAACAGAGCTCCTGAAAAAGCAAGCTAAGTTCGAATGGGGACCACAGCAAGAAGAGGCATTCAACCGATTGAAGAAAGCGATCACAACGCATCCAATTCTAACGCTTTTTGATGCCAACTGTCGACATGAAGTGCATACTGAAGCCAGCTCAGTAGGACTTTCTGGTGTTCTGTTCCAGCGTGAAAAAGACTTAAAGCCGTTATTCTACTATAGCCGACAATGCAGCGAAGCAGAGGGACGGTATTCCAGTCACGAATTGGAAGTGCTGGCCATCGTGGAGTCATTGCAAAGGTTTCGAATGTATCTTCTTGGCAATAATTTGTATGTAATTACAGATTGCAACGCGATAGCTACCACAAAGGCAATCACACCTCTTCCACCGCGAATAGCCAGATGGTGGCTTAAACTCCAAGAATTCGACTACCAATGTATTCACAGGCCTGGAGCCAAGATGACTCACGTTGATAACATGAGCCGAGTTCCTGTTCTTCCACCGGAACCACTTGACACGGTTGCCGAAAATGTATTCAGAATTTCCGACCATAATGACGACTGGGTGATGGCGATGCAAATGCAAGATGGAAACCTTCGAGAGATAGTTAAAACTTTGAGAGGAGAAGAACTGCCTAATGCTGACCAGGTAAGAAAGGACTACATACTGCACACAGGGCGGCTGTTTCGTAAGATAGATGGACAACGCAGACTAGTGGTACAAAAAGTAATAAGGTGGCGGGTAACAAGGTCATGCCATGACGAATCTGGGCATTTTGGCGTAGAGAAAACACTAGCACGGCTATCGAAGGATTTTTGGTTCGCGCGCATGAGAAGATACGTAAAATCCTACATACAAGCATGTCCGGAGTGTTGCTTGAATAAAGCTAAAGGCGGTAAGCCAGAGGGGCAACTGTACATTGGCGAGGTGTTGCCCATTCCATTTCAAAATCTACATATGGATCACTTGAGTCCTTTCCAGAGAAGCAAACGGGGCAACAGCTACATTCTTGTAATCGTTTGCGCCTTCAGTAAATACTCTGTGCTGAAAGCACTTCGTAACACTAAGACTAAACCAGTTGTCAACGTCTTGGTCGATTTAATGGCGGTATATGGTCGTCCACTACGAATCACCACTGACCGGGGGACTGCGTTTACCTCGAAAGAATTCGAAAATTTTACAAAGACCTACGGGGTTCAGCATGTAAAGATAGCAGTCAGGTGCCCAAGAGCCAACGGACAAGCTGAACGAGTCAACAAAACTGTGCTGGAGTCTCTCAAATGTTCGGTTCAAAACGACAAGGATTGGGACGTTGCACTGCCTTCCCTGCAATGGAATTTGAACTCACAAGTAAATGCAACAACAAAATTCAGTCCGAACCAATCGGTCTTCAACTATAATCCGCGAGATGTGACGACAAATCGTATGATTCAGGCTGTCTAAGATGATCCCGGAGGAATTGTCGATGTGGACTATCAGAAACAGACGGCCCTCGATAACATGACTAGGGAGAAGCAGAGATGGAAGCAGAGGTTCGATGCGAAACATCAGAAGCCGAGAACATACTCTGAGGGCGATTTGGTCGTTATTGACTATGTGTCATCACCAACCGGGACGTCACACAAATTGGACCCACGATATAAAGGACCATACGTGGTGACAAGAGTTCTCGACAACGATAGATACATCATCGAAGATTTGCCGGATGTTCCAAAAAGTCGAAAGCGTTATACAGGTGTTATTGCTAACGACAACATGAAGCCATGGTGTACATTGGGGCCAGAAGAAGCTGAAGGTATTGAGGATGAATCGTCGTGGGGCGACGAAGAGCCAGGAGAGGCCGAGCTGTCAGGGAGTGTCGATTGAGCTGCCGGAGAAGACAGACGCGTTTAGTTGGGTTTCCGCAACATTCTACTCTTTAATATATTTTTATATATACATAATTTGTCTGCTATTCAGTATTTGTTCTATCCAGGTGCGTGGCGGTAATCAACCGCCAGGTCTACTAGTGCTCTTATGATGGATTCTGTATTGACTTTATTGAAAGCGCCTTCTATGTCAAGGAAAGATACCATAGTATACTCTTTAATGGCAGTGGATTTTTCAAAGGGGCTGACTAGCGAGTATAGGACTGTTTCAGCTGAAAAACCTTTCCGAAAAGTATGATGGGAGTAAGACATGGTTTGCACCTTGAGTTTTTAAAATGACAATTTCCAATAATTGTTGTAACCACTTAAGGTTTTCTTCAAAACTTAGAGCAAGATGTCCTGATCACAAAGATATAAATCCTAGAGATTTTACTTGTCGCCAAGTCCTTGCCAGATGCATTCAAAGGGTAAAAATGAAATAAATAAATAAACAACTAAATACGTATAACTTCATAAGTCCAAGACGTTTTACTTGTCGCCAAACCCTTGCCAGACGCATCCAAAGGAAAAAGAGTATATAAAATATATTTCATTATATTCAATGAAAAACTATTCCATACATTCTCGGACCCTCCATTCGGGAAGGGGTTAGAATATACAAGAGGTAGGCATGCCTGTCGTAAGAGGAGGCTAAAACCCACCCTCCGTATACCGAGCGCAGTGTATACACCAAATGCAATGAACAAAACAAAACGATTGGTTACCCCAGGTGGCAGCCCAGGTTCACTGGAAAATCCACCCTCTTCGGAGGTCGGCTTTTCGGATTATGGGGAGAGCCAGTTAACTAACAAATCCCTTCCTAAAAAGTGCAAGGGTATGTCGATCTCCTCCACCAAGATCGAATAACTCCGGGAAAAGAAACCCACCGGAAGCGCCAGCGCGCGAAATTCAGGACTCAGTGAAATACAAAAGTCTTGAGGAGGAAAATAAAGCACTCCGAATCAAGCTTAACGAAATGGATCTACTCTATCAAGATCTTAAGAAAGAAATAGATTTATTAAAAGAAGAAAATACGGTCCTAAAGAACACGCAATTCGAGAAAGAACGCGAATGTACTCTAGCACCCTTAGCTAGTCTGGAATATCACACAGACGAAGAAGAGCTAGCACACGAAACGTATCGGGTCCCAAAGAAAAGACCTAGTAAGAAACGGGGAGTCGGTTCATCGCCCGAAATCGAGCCCCTGAAAGAAGAAAATCACAAAAAAAAGGAAGAAAAGCAAGTTCGAGCGCAATTTCGTCCACCCCCACCAATAAACATCGTCGGGATATCGGAATACAATAAGATGCAAAGCCTCCTTAAAGGGATAATAACATGCAACTATAAGGTTACATCTTTATGGGATAATGCATGCAAAATCAACGTTGACGACTACAATGACCACCGAGCTGTGTCCCAAAAGTTAAATACCGAAAAGATTCAGTGGTATACTTTCGAAATCAAGTCAGAAAGGCCACATCGTGTCGTTGCAAGGGGACTCCACCCCTCATGCACCAAAGAAGAGGTTATGACTGACCTTCAAACCAAAGGCTTTAGAATTATTGATGCCGTTAATATCATCAAGAAGGAGAAGCAACAAACGGAAATAGATAAAGACGTCTTGGTAAGGCGTGGACTTCCTCTTTTTATGCTTACCTTCGATAAGTCGGATAGTATCGACGATATCTACCGAATTAGAGCTATACTAAATGTCGTGGTCAAAATTGAGCACATGCGTAGAAATTTAAGGATGATTCCTCAGTGCAAACGTTGCTAAGGATTTAACCATACACAAATGTATTGCAAAAAAGAACCGCGATGTGCGAAATGCGCCGGAAATCACCTCTCCTAAGACTGTGGAGTAAATAAACAAACGTCTGCAACATGTGCTAATTGTAAGGGAAAGCACCCGGCAAATTATAGAGGTTGTGAAGAAGCTAAGGAGTTGCAGAAACGGAGGGATGTGCTCCTTAAGCCCCTAAATGCAAAATCTAGGCTGCAAACTAAGCCAAAGCGCAAGAATGCACAGGAGAAACTAGCTAAACTAAAACTACCGGGTTCAGAGCGCAAAAAGGTGAGGGAAAGAGTGACAACAGAAAAGTCTCCGACCTCTGTTCTTAAAAGAAATATTACTGAAAAGCTAACATCGAAAAAACCGCCCGGTAGTGGCCCTCGGACAGCAGGAGTGCAGACTTACGCTGAGGCCGCGGCATCTGAAAAACCAAAAAAACGTTCAAATTTCGACGGACCCTGTCTCTCATGTTTTGTCAGTTATCCTCGAGAAATTTGAAGAACAAAGCAAAATAAATAAAATTATTCTCGATAGGCTGGTTAAGTTTGAAAATAATTCTCAGAAAACGCGTACTTCAACTAGAATATGAATAACAAACGAATGTTAAAAATATGTAGTTGGAATGTAAACGGACTTTTGGAAAAACTCGTTGAATTGGAAATATTCATGCGTGAATACGATATTGATATTTGCTTGATTTCTGAAACCCACATAAAAAAGGAATCGCATTTAAAAATAAAAGGCTATACTGATTACCACGCTTGTCACCCTTCACGAAAAGCGAGAGGCAGATCATCCTTGTTTATTAAAGACTGCATCGAACAATCCGAACACCTAAAGATAAAGCTTGAAACTTTGCAACTGTGCACGATTCGAGTTAAAAATAGTCTGTCTGTCTGTAAAAATACTGTCCACCGCATTCCGCGCTTGAAAAATCGCTGAAACCTAATTTTATCATCGGCGGCGAATTTAATGCGAAACATACGTTCTGGGGCTCAAGATACAGCTCGAAAAAAGGTAGAATGCTCTATGGAGCAGGTATGGAGTACAGTTGCGATTTCCATTCGACGGGTAAACCGACTTACTGGCCAACTGATACTTCGAAAATACCTGACCTGATAGATTTTTTCCTTGTGAAATGAATATCTACCAACCACATAAAAATCAAAGAGAGCTTTGATCTGTCGTCTGATCATTCCCCTGTTATTTTAGCAATCAGCGAAAAACTAGTCTATAACCTAGAGCCAGCGAGATTAACTGGTCGAATAACTAACTGGAATGCTCTATGGAGCAGGTTTGGAGTACAGTTGCGATTTCCATTCGACGGGTAAACCGACTTACTGGCCAACTGATACTTCGAAAATACCTGACCTGATAGATTTTTTCCTTGTGAAATGAATATCTACCAACCACATAAAAGTCAAAGAGAGCTTTGATCTGTCGTCTGATCATTCCCCTGTTATTTTAGCAATCAGCGAAAAACTAGTCTATAACCTAGAGCCAGCGAGATTAACTGGTCGAACAACTAACTGGAAAGGTTTAGGAACGAAATTGAAGATAATGTTGAACTGAGCGTTCCACTTACGACACCCTATGAACTTGAGGTTGAAGTTGATTGCTTCGTTGAGATCGTACAGCTCGCCTCTTGGAATAATGCGCCCAATCCAAGGAAAACGCCGGACATACAAGGTTTACGATACCTTCCGTAAATGAAAGAATTGGTCAAAGAAAAAGAAAAGCATAAAGCACACTTGAATCGTCTGTGCAATTTGTTGAAGAAGAATATTAAAAATTTTAAGTATCGTGCTATAGGCTCTTACGTTGAAAGTTTAACAGCGAAAAATATTCAAAATATTCACTTTGGAAAGTTGTAAAAGGCACCAAAAAGCCCAAAGTCCCCGCGGCGCCAATCAAATTAAATCAAAATGAATAGGCGAGGAAAGATAAAAAAGAGAGGACGTCTTTGCGGCCCACCTGGAAGAAACCTTTAAACCGTACGACGGTCGAGTGGTTCACGACAGCCGCAATAGGCTGGATTTACCATCTGACGATTTGACGCTCACGAGCGCAATGCTAAGGGAATTCAAACATGAGATCGAGAATCTAAGACCTAAGAAATCTCCTGGTTATGATTTGATTACCGGAAAAATTTTCAAAGTTTTACCTCGAAAAGCATTGATTGAGCTACTCCATATTCTAAATGCTGCCGTCAGATTAAAACACGTGCCGACCCAATGGAAAGTTGCGGAAGTCATAATGGTTTTAAAACCAGGAAAACCGCCAAATGAAGTAAAATCGTAAAGACCAACTTCGCTTCTTCCAATGATATCGAACATTTTCGAGAGGATATTATTAAGCCGTCTCCAAATAATCTTATCCCTGACCACCAGATTGGGTTCAGAAGTAATCATTCGACGGTTGACCAGGTGCATAGAATTACTGACGTAATCGAGAAAGCACCTGAAGAAAAAAAGATTTGCTCAAGCGTATTTCTTAACGTCTCGCAAGCCTTTGATAAAGTGTGGTATGATGTCTTGAAATGCAAACTACGACAAATTCTCCCTGTATGCTTATACGATATTTTAGAATCATATCTCGGAAATAGACTCTTTCGTGTTAGACATGGAGTCGAATACTCCGAGCTCAAAGAAATTTCGGCCTGCGTACCGCAAGGAAGCGTTCTTGGGCCGATTCTCTATTTGCTATATACTCGTGATATACCGAACGAAGATGGCACTAGCCTTGCTACGTTTGCCCATGACACCGCTATCCTAGCAATAGGTAAAACAATCGAAGAAACGACTTCAAAACTGCAAAACGCACTGAATAATGTAAATGAATGGACGAGGGACTGGCGGATCGCCCTTAACGAGTCTAAATCTGTTCACGTGAATTTCACTTACAAGAAAACTAATGACTTACCAATTTTTCGGCCCGAATACCGTTTGCAAACGAAGCCAAATACGTGGGAATGACACTGGGCGCAAGGCTGAAGTGGAATTCGCACGTGAAAATGAAACGTAAAGAACTCGAAATCAAATATAGAGAAATGTACTGGTTACTCGGAAAACACTCCCAGCTCAGTACTGAGAACAAACTGCTTTTATACAAGCATGTGCTAAAGCCGGTGTGGACTTACGGTATACAACTTTGGGGTTGTACCAAGAAAACAAATGCCACTAGCTTTTTAAAATAAAGTGCTAAGAGAAATTGTCCAAGCACCGTGGTGTAGTAGAAACGACGATATCCACAGGGATCCCGGAATTCCGACAATCGAAGCTGAAACTAGAAGCTTCGCGAGAAATCATAGAAACCGACTAATCGGACATGTCAACAATACAGTCCTACAAATTTTTGATGAGAGCAATTTATTTCGCCGACTGCGAGATAAGGATTAACCGCGTCTAGATTGCGGAATAAGCAGGATCCTTCAGTGTAAAGTAACCTGCCAAACATTTTTATTTCGTGATAAAAAAATTGCTTGACACAAATTTATATCGAAGGGTGGAAGTTTTTTTAGTCAGTAAAAATCTGACACTGCTATGAGCAGGCGCTCATATCATGTAGTCTACCCCTACATGACTACACACCTCGTCGTGGTGTAGGGGCCTAGTAATGGTCAAGGATTCTCGGGTATTTCCCCAGATGAGACACGAAGCCAAGTTGTAGTCGGCCTAATCCCTCCCCGTCATATCCTTTCCGTCCCTCTCTCCTCTCCAGTGGGCCGGATCAAGGTGTAATACGACCCGTGCCGAGGATCAGCCTGGCTGGGGGCCCACTTTAAATAATAGTCCAGTCGCTAACGGAGTATCCGGATACCTGGCGACCTCCGGATTAGCCTGCCTTGCCTGCACAATGCGGATCTCTGTGCAGGTCGACCTCCCATTCTCCGCCACTCGTGGGTCCAATAATGAACAAAAAAAACAAAAACATACAAAACATACAAAATATAAAAAAGACAAAGAAAGAGGACGGTCCTCTTAAAAAACCGTCTTCCAGCCTCCTGGGAAGCATAGCCGCAAGCTCTGCTGTGGCAATCCCATCTAGCGCATTGGCCTTGAGGCCTAGCACTAGCGTTGCAGCAGTTGCAAGCAGGTTGACGCCCCCAGGATTGCTGAACGCGCGTCTGGTACACTGGCGGATAGGACAGTGGTGTCAACACCTGGTCCCATCGTAAAGCCAGACCAGGAAACGAGAGGGGGCAAACCCCTTAACATCTCTGCCCCTTCAGGGACAGCTTACTGTTCGGCCTCGAGCTTACAGCGTGCTGTGCCCTCCACTTCGAAGGATCCACATCCCCTTCTCAAATCTCTTTCGGCGGCGACGGATGGCTCGGCTTCGAGCTTGCCGAATGTCGCTCTCCCCAAGATCTCCTACCAAGATCGCCGGCTAGCTTATAAGCTAATTCGCCGCATCCAGGTAATTCCTGAACAGGACAGGACCCAGAAGCATAAGACTTCTCTAAGCTGGGCACTCAAACGTGTCCAGCTCCCCCCTGACTCATCCAGCAAGGACTTGCCGTCCAAACGCCAGAGGTCTCAAGATGAGTCTCCCACCCTTGCCAAAAAGACCAAGGTAGTACAGTCCATCTCTACTACCAAGCCCTTCAACCAAGTGCTTAAGGCACACTTGGAGATTGCGGTCGTTGACCATAGCGATCCGGATGGCAGCATTACGGCGGATAAGTGGAGGAAGGTGGAGATTAAACTCGCCACCAACTGTCTCCAAATCCTACGTGACCATCCCGGCCCTGATGTTTCCTGCAGGGATGGTGGCTGGCATCAAGGGCATGTCAAACTCGTTGCCTGCGCTGACCAAAGATCGAAGGATCTCTATAAACTTGCTGTCTCAAGATTAGGACAGGTTTGGCCAGGTGCACAGTTGGAGGTCGTGGAAAAGGACCAGATTCCTAACCGACCAAGAACACGTGCTACCATTCCGGCTGAACCCTCTGATCCTAAAATCATCCTGGATATTCTGAAGGCTAACAACAGCTCCCTTCCTACCCATAATTGGAAGATTGCCAAAGTGGACGAGCCGAGAGGAGACGTCAGAAGTGTGATCATTGTCATCAATGAAGAGTCTCTGGCCCCCCTGGCATCTTCTAAAGGGGTAGTAAATTATGGTTTCAGCTCCATCACCCTGAAAGTCTACAAATGTGACGAGAAGGAGCTCGAGAAAGTACCTCCCAAGCAGGTTGCAGTCCCTTCTGCACCAGCTAAGAATACCTCTCCTTCCGAGCCCCTTCCCTCGCTCCCTTGCGTCGATCCATCTTTTTCGGGGGTTGACTCCTCGTCGACAGACACCGAGATGGTTGACGCTCTTTTGAAACTGGACTTCTCTGGTCCTCCCTCTCCCTCTCCATCACTCCTGGACAGTGACCCATGTGGCCTCTCTCTCGAGGATGACCTTCTGTCATCAGATTCAGAGGAAGCCAATAATACCGTGGTAATGGTATCTGTAGCGAGAAGTAGCCCCAATGCTGCGGATCCTACAGATTAACCTGCATCACTCCATCACGGCTTCGGCCTCCCTCATTCTCCGGCTCAGCAAATACGGGGAAGACTTAGTCTTGATCCAGGAACCATGGGTTGTTGGAAACCGGGTTTGTGGACTCAAGACTCCAAACTACATATTAATCTACGCAAGAAAAGAAGGTAAACCGAGATCCTGTATCCTTGCGAAGACCCATCTAAACATTCATTTACTCTCTAATTTCAGCAATCAAGACATAGTCGCTACCAACCTGGAATTGCGATCAAGAAATTACTGGTTGGTATCGGCTTATTTAGGTCACGATCTTGCGGGCCCACTCCCCCCGGACATCTTGGGGAGCTTGATTGCTGTAGCAGAGAGCCGAAACACTGGTCTCATCATTGGCTGTGATGCGAATGCCCATCACTCAATCTGGGGCAGTTCCGACATAAATGTAAGAGGTGAGCAACTTTTTGACTTTATCCTTAGTACTAAACTCCTAATCTGTAACAGGGGGTCCAAACCGACCTTCATTACTCGAAACCGACAAGAAGTCCTGGACATCACTCTTGTCTCCGATCATTTATATAACTTGGTTAAGGACTGGAGAGTCTCTGATGGGCCCTCTTTTTCAGACCACCGTTACCTCCAATTTAGTCTTGATGACTATCTGCCTGACCAGAAGGCTTTTAGAAATTATAGAAAAACCAACTGGTCCCTTTATAGGAAACGTTTATTAACGCTTATTCCCTCCCATCTGCCTACTGAACCTTCTTGCACTGAAGACCTCGACGATTTAGTCAACACCCTAACATCGGCACTAAATGGTGCCATGGCCGAGTCCTGCCCACTCCGCAAACCTCGAGGTAGAATGAAACCTCCCTGGTGGAATGCAAATCTCAGTACTCTTAGGAAAGACAGTAGGCTCCTTTTTAATACTGCTAAAAGCTCCCGTGAGACGGCCGACTGGGACTCCTATAAACTGTCTCTCAGAAAATACAAAATCTCACTGAGGAAGGAGCAACGACGCTCCTGGAGACTTTTCTGCGACAGCATTGAAGAGTCCTCGGAAGCTTCCAGGTTGCGGAAAATCCTCTCTAAAAGCCCTGCTACACCCAGCTTCCTTTTGCATCCGGATGGTTACTGGACCTCCTCTGCGGAGGAATCCGTTGACATCTTACTGGATACCCACTTTCCTGGTAGCTCCCCTGTTGCTATATCGCGAGAGGGAAATCCCCCCCTCAACCTTGCAGCAACTCGCTAGTCTTGATAACTACAGAAAAGATCCGTTGGGCCATGCGCAGTTTCAAACCCTTCAAGTCCCCAGGACCTGACGGTGTTATTCCAGCTGAAATTCAGCAATGCGAGGACATTGTGCTTCCATGGCTCAAAGTCATCTTGTCGGGCTGTCTAAATCTGGTCTATATTCCCAAACTATGGACCGAGGTTGAAGTCATATTCATACCTAAGGCAGGAAAGAGCTCGCACGTGGAACCAAAGGATCTCCGACCTATCAGTCTATCGTCCTTTCTGCTCAAAACGTTAGAAAGGTTAATAGATATCCATCTTCGGCAAAGTATTAGCCCAGCTCTGCTCTCGCCGTCCCAACATGCGTACTGCAAAGGCAAATCGGTTGAGACTGCCTTACATTCGCTTGTGCGCATCATCGAAAAATCATTGGGCATCAAAGAATACACCCTGGTGGCTTTCCTTGACATTGAGGGAGCTTTTAACAATGTCAAACCAAAGGCAATTACCGACGCAATTGTGAATCTGAAAGTGGATACCTCGCTCGGAGTGTTGATCAATCAATCGCTTACTTGCAGGATTATTAACACGCAGCTGGGCGGAGCATCGGCCAGAAGAATTGCTCGCTGCGGTACACCTCAAGGTGGAGTCTTATCACCTCTTCTGTGGAACCTGGTAGTTAATGAACTACTGTTGGACCTGGATACGTCAGGTTGTAGAGTGATCGCCTATGCTGATGACATTGCTATTGCTTCCTCCGGTAAACACCCGGACACTCTCAGGGATATCCTCCAATATGCTCTCCTTCGGCTCACCAAATGGGCCTCCAATTGTGGACTGGGGGTTAACCCCCATAAAACGGAACTCGTTCTCTTCACGAGGAAATATAAAGTTCCCCTCATAGACCCTCCTTTGATAAATGGCACCAGTCTCACCTTCTCTGAAAACGCAAAATATTTGGGTCTTATTTTGGATAGGAAATTAAACTGGAAGGCCAATCTACTAGAGCGCGTCAAGAAGGCTAATGTAGCTCTCTATTCCTGTAAAAAGGCTATAGGTAGGAGCTGGGGTATTAAACCTCAAATCACCCATTGGCTATACGTGTCCGTTATCAGGCCTATACTACTATATGGCGTGATCGTATGGTGGCCTGCTCTTGAAAGGGCTGTCCACCTCACTCAACTAGCTAAGATGCAAAGATCTGCATGCATCAGCATCAGTGGTGCACTTAGAACTACTCCCTCCGCGGCACTGGACATCTTGTTCAACCTGCTACCCTTAGATATTTTCGGCAAACAGATGGAAGCCTGTGCGGCCATCCGCTTGAAAGCCTCCTCTTAGTGGTCTAGCTATCGCTTTGGCCACTCCTCGATCCTTGATCTTCTCAACTTCAAACACGAAAACACGGACTACACCCCGCCGAAACTGAGATTTGACCGTAACTTCAGTACGAGCATCCCTAACCGGGATGTATGGGACACCTCCCCCCCTGTCGATGGTAGTTCGGTTCACTTCTTTACAGATGGATCTAAGACGGAGGGTGGGGTGGGTTGTGGTGTTTTCTCCGAACAGCTCAATCTGAGCATCTCTTTCCGCCTCCCCGATCATTGTAGCGTTTTCCAGGCGGAAATCATGGCGATTAAAGAAGCCCTGCCCTGGCTGAAATGTAATGTATTATCTGTCAGGGATATTAGCATTTTCACTGACAGCCAAGCGGCAATCAAGTCCCTGGAATCGTTCTCCTTCACTTCAAAGGCTGCCTTAAACTGTCGTCTATCTCTTATGGAGATGACAGAGCAGTTCAACATTCACCTATGCTGGGTGCCGGGCCATAGAGACATTCCAGGTAACTGCAGGGCTGACGACCTCGCCAGACAGGGTACCACTCTAAGAATTTTGCCTGAAAGGCAAGCCCTGGGTATGCCCCTCGCTACATGTAAGTATCTACTAAAGCTGAACGCTATTAGCGCGACCAACCTTATATGGGGAAACGGCTCAACGTGTCACATTTCGAGACAGATCTGGCCTAAGCTGGATCAAAAACGTAGTGCCGATCTGATCAAGTTAAAGCGTACACAAATCAGCTGCGTTGTCGGTGTTCTCACTGGACACTGTCTTATAGGCCAGCACGCCAAAAGACTTGGCCTCTTCTCCAATGACTTCTACAGAAGCTGTAGGGACGAGGAGGAGGAGGAAACCATCCTTCACCTCCTATGCACATGTCCAGCCCTGTCGCATAAAAGAATGCTCCATCTAGGGTCCCCCTTCCTTGACGACCTCTGCGATCTGGCGTCCTTGGACGTCATGAGCATCCATCGCTTTGTCAAAAGCTCCGGTTGGTTTTGTTAGTCCCTGAGTGGCCTAATGGTTTGATCCTGGTATCGCAAAGGACCTTCGCTGGTCTAAGTGTGTCTACACTCTCGTGTGGACAGCCAACATAACCTAACCTAACCTAACCATGAGCAGGCGCTTGCTATTCTCATAGTGTCTATGGAAGATTTTTCACCTACCCTCGGAAAAAAAAAATTCTCGGACTCATCCGATGAAAGGTTTCATCTTCACTTTCAGATACGTTTATGTTTCGTGTGGTTGCGTCATTTGGTTAAGGTCCAGTTTCGCATTTTGTGTCTCTAAATGGCATATATGCTCATAGCGGGCTTCAATACTTTCAGTGCGTCTGGCAAATGCATCCAAAACTTCTTGTGCCTTCATAATTGTATTCACGTTGTAATATCCTATGTTTCAGGACAAATTTAAGCGGTTACATAAATTATTCAAAATTGAAATTTTGTACGCGTTTCTACCGCGTCTGGCAGGGCTTTAGCTACACTTAAGACGTCTGGGACACATGTATTTTTACTGAAGGGGTTAGACTTATTATTCCTGTTTTGAAATTCACGCCATTCACAATGTACAGTTATTTACTTTAGCTGCCATTACGTGCTACCGGGCGAGCATATCTGAAATATTGGGCATCAAGGCAACATGTTAACGTTCGATTCATTCGGTTACCTCTCACGTCTAAAATTAATTGCGGGCTCTTGGTCTAATTAAGAGTTTGAGAAGAACAAGTGCAAAATAAAAAAATAAATAAAAAAACAATACTTGTATGTAAGTATGGAGGCCGAAAACTGTCTATCTAGAACTTTTATTTCTAACATACTATTTATGCGTCTTGCAGGCAGAAGGCCGCGTGCAAAATGTCTTCGACCACTCTATTTGTACTCAGGAAGTTTGGGTTTACATTTAAGAAAAAATGATTTATCACACTTATTTAAAAATTCGATTTCTAGCATACTATTAGTGGTCTTGCAGGCAGAAGACCGCGTGCAAACCGTCTTCGACCACCATTTTTGTAATCAGGATGGTTAGCTTTCTTTTTCTGAATTGTTTCTCAATGAAATTGAGAAAAAATATATTGAGTTCGTTAAACAACATCCATTACAGTACGATACATGAAGAAAATAGCACCAACAACATTGATGGGAAGGGTAAGAAATGGAAATGATGTGTGCTCTTGCTGCGTCAATGTGATTGACACAACAGCACCCGTCGTTTTCTGTTGGCTGTCGAAGTTGCTGTGCTAACACGTTTCTTTTATAATGAGTGGTATCAAACAAATTAACAATTTTGCGAATATAAGTCCCGTAGCGTAAGTGCATTAAACAATTACTTAAATCCGTATGAATGAGACTTTACTTTACTCTGGTAAGCTCGAATATTTTAAATTAAGAATTGCTTGGCATTTGACATCGTATGATATGTCAAAAACTGTTTCATTTATGTGCGTGTATCAGAAAAAATGGTAATGGAATCACTCTATGGTAAAGTTGGAAGATTTGGATGGTAGTTATTTTCATTTTCTGTGGCTTTTGGGCATGTTTTGTTATGTGTTCTAGCTTACTTAGATAGTGACGATACGGCAACAGCATTTATATCCCGAATTGCTTGGAAATCAGCACACCATGCTCTGAGCATCAGTATACATAAGTTTATTAATCAAAAAATAGGGGCAAATGAATTAAAGTTTAAACCAAATCCATATTCAATTAAATTTACTTGCTTATTTTTTTAATTAATAATTCAATTGATTTATGATTTACATATGTGTCAAAGGTATGAAGCAAACCCTTCTAATTAGTCGAATAGATGGATTTTCGTATAAAATGTTTAGTTGTATTTCTTTTATTTACACAAATTTGAGCAAACCCCATTTTCGAATACAGCAATTGCCAGTTTTTTCGTTTTTTTTTCATACGAAAATGAGGAAATACTTTGCTTTTTCTAACAATTTCTTCATATTTTAGCAGTCAGTCTTACCTGTCTGCGTAGAGAATAATCAATTTCCATCGCTAAGTTCAACTACTACTCGCGTTAAGTTAGCTGCTTGCGTTCCTATTATTTAGTTAGGTTTTAAGTGATGCTGTTTATAAGCGCTTACATAATTTGAAGCACTTTGTGGTGCATCCAACCCAGAATACAAAGTATACGGAATAACAAAAAGCACAACAGAACATTACATTACACCACAGCCACGATCAGAAGCACAAACAGTGCAATGTGATGACACTGCAAGAATGTTGCCGTAGTAAAGTCAATGTAAACACTGGATAACTGAATACAATGGCCATGCTCGTCAATAAGTGTGTCGCCAGTACCAAAAGTGCGTACTCGTATTACATTGTTTCGGCAATCACAAAAAGTGTCGTGTGGTTTATGTGACCCATTCCAAGTGCATGCACCCTTCGCGATAGTAGAAAGATCAAATTATACCCCGGATAGATAGTGTATTGGATTCAATACATATCGATTGATATGGATTTGCTAGGGGCAAATTTACTATATAAGCCTTTACAGTTTCCTCTCATTTTTTCATTTTTGTGATGACTACGACTAAGTTGCCTTAACGAGTAGTTTACGCTTCTGTAGTGTTAATCGCGTTAGGTAGGTAGCTTTCCAGTAAAGGCACCTACTAATACCGTCATTATATGCAGTTTTTCCTTACGGCGCTAAGTCGAAAGGTCTTGTTCTTTGTAGTCGGCGCTCAAGGTTTGTCACGTCCATAGTACGGATTATTTAATTTCTGCAATGAACATGAAGACGGGTACGAAGTTTGCGAGCAAAGTTTGTTACTTCGTCCCTCACGGTAGCAATTCCTAGATCTCTGTGAATATCACTATTTCTTATATACCAAGGAGCATTCACGATTGCTCTTAGTATTTTGTTTTGAAATGCTTGCAGTAGAGCCATTATGCTTGGTTTGGTACAACCCCAAAGTTGTATACCACATGTCCAAGACGGTTTTAGCACTTGCTTATACAGAAGCAGTTTGTTGTATACGCTTAACTTCGAGTATCTTCCGAGTAGCCAATACATTTCTCTAAATCTGGTTTCGAGCTCTTCGCGCTTCTTTTGAACGTGTGGTTTCCACTTAAGTTTTGCGTCTAGGGTCATTCCTAAATATTTTGCCTCGTTTGCGTACGGTATTTGCACCGAGTTAATGGATATAGGTAAGTTGTTTATCTTTCTTAACGTAAAATTGACATGCGTTGATTTTGTCTCATTGAGGACTATTCGCCAGGTTTTTGTCCATTCGCATACTTTGTTCAAAGCTCGTTGGAGTTTTCCCGTTGATGATTCGACTGACTCATCCATTACGAGGATAGCCGTGTCGTCTGCGAACGTTGCTACAACGGTCCCTTCATCTTGTGGTATATCTCTTGTGTAGAGCAAGAACAGGATTGGACCGAGAACACTTCCTTGTGGAACACCCGCGTAGATATCTTTGAAATCAGAATATTCACTCCCGTGTCTAACACGGAAAAGTCTGTTTTCAAGATAAGATTCCAATATTCTGTACAACTTTTCCGGTAAGATAACCCTTAGCTTATACCTTAGGCCTTCAAGCCATACCTTGTCGAAGGCTTGCGATACGTCGAGAAAAGCGCTAGAGCATATTTTTTTCCCTTCTAGAGCTTTTTCAATTTCGCTCGTTATTCGATACACCTGATCGATTGTGGAATGTTTGACCCGAAACCCGAATTGATGATCCGGGATCAAGTGTCCTTCTTCAATTACTGGTTGCAATCGTTTCAGCAGAAGTTTCTCGAAGGCCTTAGATATTATTGGCAGAAGTGAAATGGGTCTATATGATTTCTTGTCATTTGCACACTTCCCCGGTTTCGGAACCATAATAACTTCGACGACTTTTCATTGCCTTGGAACATATAACAGTCTTAAAGAAGCATTCATAATGTAGAGCAACTTAACCAGCACTTTTTTCGGTATCTCTTTCAAAATTTCGCCAGTGATTAAATCATATCCCGGAGCCTTGTTATTTTTCAATTTTTTTATTATCATTTGAAGTTCGGACAGGGATACGGTTTTTACTTTAAAGTTGTCGGGTGCCGTATTATCATTCGGATCTTCGATCAACGGTTGTCCATCGAACGGCTTGAACGTTTCCTCTAAGTGATCGGCAAATAATTCTACTTTCTCTTTGTCTTCTTTTGCCCACTCTCCGTTAGCTTTCCTAATTGGCGGCGAGTGCATTACAGGTTTCCTTATGGACTTCAAGGCTTTCCATAGATAGTAGTTTGAATGTTTATCTGCGGTCAGACCCTCGAGGTAAGTAGAGGTCTCGTGATTTTTTAGGTCCTGCAGCACATTTTTAGCTTGTTACAAAGGTGGTTCAGATAAGATTTATCCGGTGCGCGCGGGATTGTTGCCATCTCTTGCGCGCTCTCCTCTTTTCTCGTATGAGGTCTTCGATTTCAGGCGGGTATTTGACTTTATTGTTCCGCGCTTCTGTCTTCCGCAAAGGAGTGTTTTTCCATGCCGAGCTCTGAATGGCTTCGACGAGTTTGTCGATTTCTTCTTCTATTTCGAACGGTGTCTTAAGCGGTACATTTAAAGAAACATTTTCCTTGCAGTCTCTTCTGAAAGCGTCCCAGTTGTTACTAGTTAACCTAGGCGGTCCTTCTTTTTTTACTAGACTTCCACCTATTTTCAGAGTGACTGCTGAGTGATCTGAGCATAGATCGTAGCATTCTTCGACTTCCGTCAAATTTTTAGTTAACCCTTTTGCGATAAAGAAGTCGACGAGGTCAGGGATTTTATTTTTGTCAGTTGGCCAATAAGTTGGCTTTCCTGTCGAAAAAAAGTTCACCCCACGTTTCATGCTGACTTTGTACAATAATCTGCCTTTTGTCGAATTACATCTTGATCCCCAGAAAATGTGTTTCGCGTTAAAGTCACCACCTAAGACAAAATTAGGTCCGAGCGAGTCAAAGAGACGAACGAGGTCGTCTTCTACTATCTTACATCCCGGAGGGAAGTAACTAGATCCGATGTTGTAGCTTAAGTGGTTTATTTTTACGGAGACTGAGCTTATTTGCATAGAATCAAATTCTATTTCTATGTTTTCGGAGTGCTTAATACAGTCTTTGATGTAAAGAGAGCACCCGCCTCTCGCACTTTCCGAAGGATGATTCGCATGGTAATCGCTGTAACCTTTTATTTTGGGTCTAAGTCCCTTTTTTAAGTGCGTTTCCGATACCAAACATATATCAATGTTATTTTTCCGTAGAAACACTTCCAACTCGTCGATTTTTTTCAGAAGGCCGTTTGCGTTCCACGTTAGTATTTTAAGTAGCTGTTTCATATTCATGTTTTTTTGTCTATATTTTCGCTTCTATCGAAGGTTAGCATAAAGAGCGGAAGTCCATGCTTGACCAAGATTTCATTGCCTTGTTCCGTTTTCTGCTTTATCGTCTTTAAGTTATTAATTGCGTCGATAATTTTCAAGCCTTTTCCTTTAAGGTCATTTATAATGTCATCTTTAGTGCACGAGGGGTGGAGACCCCTTGCTATAACACGGAGTGGTCTTTCTGATTTATTTTCGTACGTGAACCACTGGATCTTTTCCGCGTTTAGTTTTTTCGATATTGCTCGGTAGCTGTCAGAGTCAACTACATTAATTTTCCAATCATTGTTTCGGAATGACGTTACTTTAAATTCCGATGTCACAGTTCCCTTGAGAAGGCAATGCAATTTATTGTAGTCCGTAAGGCCAACGGCGTTCATTGCAGGCGGGGGACGTAATTTGTCGTGAGTTTGTTTCTGTTTCAAGTCTTTTTCCTTGTCTTGATTTCTTGGCTCGATTTCAGGTGAAGAACCGGCTCTTTGTTTTTTGCTGGGTCTTTTCTTTGAGACCCCATTTGTTTCGCGTGCTAGCTCTTCTTCATCCGTGTGATATTTGGGACTAGCTGCACGGGGTGGGGTAACTTCGCGTTCTCTTTGCAAAAGTGAATTCTTTAAGGCCTTGTTTTCCTCTTTTAGTGATTCTACCTCCCTCTTAAGCTCTTGGTAGAGTAGATCCATTTTATTTAGCTTAATACGGAGTTCATTGTTTTCTTCCTCAAAGCTATTACATTTCACTGAGTCCCGTTTCTCTTGCGCTTGGGCTTCCGGTGGACTTCTTTTTCCGGAGACATTCGGTCTTGATGGTGGAGACCGAGTTACCCTTGAATTTCTTAAAAAGGGGTTTATTAAATGCAACAATTGGCTCTCCACAGAATCCGTAGAGATTACCTCCGAAGAGGGTGGATTTTCCAGAGAACCTGGACTGCCACCTGGGGTACTATATCTATTTGTTTTACTCATTGCATATTATGTATACATTTTATCCCCGGTATACGAAGGGTGGATTTTAGTCGCCTCTTACGACGGGCATGCCTACCACGGGTATTTTCTGGCTCCTACCCGAAGGGGTAAGGGGCCTTTACAGTTGAAAATAAAATTCAGAATTAATCTTGACTTCTGTTGAACTTGATTTTCATTCTGGCTCTTCAGCCCTACTCCCCGAGTAGACTCTGGCAATTCTATGGCATTTACACCCTGCCTTAAAATAGGAGAATATGTTTCTTTGTTTCAAACTTTGTTATATTACAACTTTCCTTAAATCAGTTAGTTTGCAGTTATGTACCACTGGAAACCTTCCAGTGGAAAGTTGGATGTGCTCTTTTTCAATAATCTCTGCTGGGAAAAAAAGTGCAACCAGACAATACATTTGTCAGATTTGGCAAAGTACCCGCGTTTTCTAACAGGTAAGTACCATTTGGTTATATTATCATTAAAATCTTTACTAAAAATTCTGGGCAGAACCAGCTGCAGCTCCTGGTGTCCTCGAGCATGAACAGGGTAGTGCTCTAAAGAGGTAAGAATGATTAGGCATAAAAGAGGAAAAGGCTTGAGAAGAGATGTTGCTAAACGTCATCGTAAAGTGTTTTGTGATAATATCCACGGCTATTCGCCGGTTAGCTCGTTGTGGTGGTGTGAACCGTATTTCTGCTCTGATATACGAAGAAACCCGTAGTATGCTGAAAGTGTTATTGGAAAATGTTACTCGTGATGTTGTTATCTACACCGAACGTGCTAAGCGTAAGACAGTCCCCGCAATGGATGTTGTACATGCACTGACGAGACAAGGACACACTCCGTGGTTTCGGAGGTTAAGAAAAAGTTATTTCTTACACAATCGGTCCTTTTAAGGACCACAAAAAATGTCTGAAGTGATTTTATTTCGAATTTGATAAGTTGTAAAACAACAAATATGTTAAACAAAATATCCTCATCCTGATGTTCACTTTTAGCTGCAGAGAACATTTTGTATGCTGAGATGGGGAGGAAAACTTACTTGGGAAAATTGTGTTGCTGTGTTGTATTCCTGTAATTAAAAATAAAAGTATTAACAATTACACACAAACTGTACTTAAATGCTGATTATTTGTTTTCATAATAATACATTCTATGTTGTCCTGTGCGAAGCGAAGGTCCGCTGTCAACGGGTCGATTGGATGATACTATGTCGCCATCGACGACCTACAACTAGATAGGAAGACTTGGAATAGTTCCGCTTTTATATTTCTCTCATGTATATGCACTATGTGTCTCAAAGCAGACATTACCGCCATCCAAGAAGTGCGATGGGATGGGCCGGGCAAAAGGAGTATGAAAAACTGCGACATCTACTACGGCGATTGCTACAGACAAAAAGGACAGCGTATATTCGGGTGCGGATTTGTCATTGGAGGCAGTCTTAGGCAAGAAGTCTTGAGTTTCCGGCATGTGAACGAGCGCCTTATGACTATCCGTATCAAGGCTAAATTTGCCAGCATTAGCCTAATATGCGTTCATGCCCCTCATGAGAAGAAGGACGACGCGACCAAAGATGACTTCTACCAGCTCTTGGACAGGACGTATGAGCAATGCCCTAGCCATGACGTTAAAATTATCCTAGGTGATTTTAACGCAAAGCAAGGAAGAGAGGACTTCTTTAGTAGCGTGGTCGGAAAACACAGCCTGCACGACATCACATCCGACAACGGACTCAGGCTAATCGACTTTGCAGCGGGGCGAAACTTTGTCGTAGCTAGTACGCGGTTCCCACGTCTCGACATTCACAAAGGAACATGGCTCTCCTTTGATCGAAAAATTGTCAACAAATCGATCACATTGCGATCGACGCAAGGCACTCTTCCAGTATTCTGGATGTCCGGACTTTCCGACGAGCCAACGTGGACTCGGATCACTACCTAGTTGCAGCCAATTTACGGATGCGGATATCCACAACGGAGCGAAATCAACGAAATACTGTGAGGAAATTTGACGTCGAAAAGCTACAATCGCAAGAGACCGCCAGAACCTTTTCCGATCGAGTTTCTTGTAATCTTAATCTAAGTCCTATGCCACCAGCAGCAAATGCGTAAGACCAGTGGCCAACAAGCCGTCAGAGATGCCGCCTCTGATGTGCTGGGTGTACAAGAGCTGTACAAAGCGGCGCTGCATAGAATGACTAGAGCTGCTTACGACCTTTACGTGAGCAGAAGAAAAGATATCGACTTCTCAGAAAGAAGAAAAAGGAGCATGAGAAGGGCTCGATCGAGGAGATTGAAAGACTTTATTGCAGGAATGATGTTCGAAAATTTTACCGAAAGGTAAAAAGAACAGGCCAAGGTTTCAAAGCCAGAACAGAAGCCTGCAGGGACGAAAATGGCAACATAGTAGTGGAATCGCAGTCGGTGCTGAGGATATGGAAGGAACACTTCTGCAGACTGTTAAACGGTGATGATGACCAATATTCCGCTGTCAGGCAGGATGAGCCGTTCAACAGTGACGATGACAGTCAAGATTCCCGTCAACCCGATCAGAATGAAGTGAGGATAGCGATATCTAAACTCAAATCCAACAAAGCTGCTGGAGCCGACGGCCTTGCCGCTGAACTTTTCAAGGCAGGAGGAGATGAGTTGGTAAGGAGCATGCACCAGCTCATCTGTAAAATCTGGTCGGACGAAAATATGCCCGATGAATGGAATCTCAGCATCGTTTGCCCGATCCTGAAGAAAGGAGACCCTCTGAACTGCGCCAACTACAGAGGTATAAGTCCCCTAAATATAGCATATAAGATCCTCTCTGCCGTACTATGTGAACGCATAAAACCGATCGTCAACAACCTAATAGGTCCTTATCAGCGCGGTTTCAGGCCTGGAAAGTCCACCATTGACATGTTCACACTACGGCAGATCTTGGAAAAAACCCATGAATATGAAATCGATACACACCACCTTTTCATCGATTTTAAAGTTGCCTATGATAGAGTGTATAGAGACGAGTTATACCGAGCCATGTCTAGTCTTGGCATCTCTGCCAAGCTCGTCCGTTTGTGCAGAATGACGATGGAGAACTCTCGCTGCTCCATCAAAGTCGTTCGATGTCAGGAAAGGTCTTAGACAAGGAGACGCGCTATCATGCGATCTCTTTAACATAGTACTTGAGAGAATTACTCTTGCCAATCGTTGTTTCTATGGGCTAAGATGGCAATTGAGTAGCAAAGCCCTATCTCAAACTACTAAGGTAACTCTTTATAAGACTCTAATCATCCCAGTCCTGCTGTATGGCGCAGAGACATGGGCTTTGACAAAACCGGATGAGGATGCCCTTGGTTATTTCGAGAGAAAAGTTTTTCGAGCGATCTTTGGTCCCGTCTGCACAGACGGTGAGTGGAGTAGAAGGTGCAATGCCGAGCTATACGGCCTGTACAAGGACATCGACTTGCCAAGAAGAGTTCACATACACCGACTAAGATGGCTGGGTCATTTAGAGCGGATGGAGCCCAACGTTCCCGCTAAGAAAGTTTTCGAATCCACCCCGGATGGACGACGCAGTAGAGGACGACCTCGCGGTAGGTGGCGCAAACAAGTGGAGGGCGACCTCAACCAACTTGGCGTGCGCAACTGGAGGCAGCTTGCTCGTAACCGTGCGAGCTGGAGAGGTTTGTTGGTTAAGGCCCAGGTCCACCCCGCATTGTAGCGTCATCTAAGTAAGTAAGTAAGTAAGTAAGTAAGTATATGCAGTATTAATAACAATTTAAGGTATAAATAAACAAATGGACTTATCTCTTAAAAACGCTGGAATTTTTTCCAGTTTGACGGACGTGTTTTCTGGTTGTAGCTTGCTGTATTATCCACCAGAGAATATTTTCTTTTCTTGAATTTTTTCTTAGCGAAATTGAGAAAAATGTTTTGAGTTCATTGAACAGCATCCATTTTTGTACGATAAATGAAGAAAATCAATCAAAAACATTGGTGGGAAGAGTGAGAAATGGGAATGATGTGTGCTGTTGCTACGTCAATGTGTTTCACACAACAGCACCCGTTGTTTTCTGTTGGCTGTCGAAGTTGCTGTGCTGTGATATTTCTATTATAATCTGTGGTATTAACAAATATTAGCAATTGCGCAAAAATAAAACTCGTAGCAAAGTAAGTACATAAAACTTACAACCTGTAAGGATCTCCTACGATAAGAAGAGGCTCATTGAAGGCAGAGTGATGAACTGCCTTTACGAGCGTATAATAACTCATCCCAACTCTCCACCCACCTTTCAAGACGCTGGCTGGCATCAAGGCTTCGTCAAGCTGAGCGCATGCGACGATCAGAACTCGGTCGACTTCATCGCCGCTGCCATTAGCAGCCTAGGTGAAATCTGGCCAGGAGCCAAGCTCAAGGCGGTGGAACGGAGCCAAATCCCCCACAGGCCGAAAGCGAGGATCTGGGTTCCACTCGAACCGCCCGAGCCAGCAAAAGTTCTTAGCCTGATTGCCTACCAAAATCCGGACCTACCAGTCAAAGACTGGAAGGCATTTGAGGAGCCACCGAGCTCTAAAAAAACGGATAACGACACCAAGAGATCTGGCCGCTCGCTAGTCATCTCTCTAACTGCCGAATCAATACCTCTACTCCGCGCGAAGGAGTTTAAGATCCGTTGTGGTCTGAAGGTAATTGATGTAAGGCTTTTCACGGCGGACCGTAATAGCATCGCAGGTCCCTCTAACTCGGCGACTCCCGCCCTCCCCCGCGTTGTAATCCATGATGATGAACCATCATCCCCCGATGACCTAAACGCTACCGTCGTGGAGAGGTCCGTATCAGCTCATAATGATGCTAAAACTGATACAGATTAATCTCCACCATTCTTCCTTAGCATCCGCTAACCTGTTACTTCGCCTCAGTGAACGAGGCTTTGACATCGCCCTGATCCAAGAACCTTGGATAAGAGATGACACCGTCATATGATTAAGGGCCCCAGGATATACGCTATACCACGCGAAGAATGTAGGTAGAACACGAGCTTGCATTCTTGCTAAAACCTCCTTAAACCTAACTTTTCTTCCCCACCATAGCACAAGAGACCTAGCAGTAACGCTGCTTAAATCAAAAACACCATCATCTGGCTGGCGTCAGGATACCTACCCTATGAAGACCCCGAGTCTGCTCCATCCAAGGAAGTGGAAGAAGTGGTAGATGAAGCAAGGAGGAGAAGAGAAGCCATCTTATTGGGGTGCGACACCAACGCGCACCATGATCTATGGGGAAGTACCGACACTAACCCTCGAGGTAGGTCTATTTTCGAGTATTTAGTAGGCACCGACCTAGTAGTTTGTAACAGAGGAAATAGTCCTACTTTTATTACCAAGACCCGGCAAGAGGTGCTTGACGTCACTTTTGCTTCCCAAAATATCTATCCTGCAATTTCCAACTGGACTGTATCTGACAGTCATTCGTTTTCCGATCACCGCTATCTGGAGTACAAGCTGGAAATCTGTCACAGTACCGCACCCTTGG
The DNA here is from genome assembly GCA_945910035.1 of Brachypalpus laphriformis. Taxonomy (NCBI): domain Eukaryota; kingdom Metazoa; phylum Arthropoda; class Insecta; order Diptera; family Syrphidae; genus Brachypalpus; species Brachypalpus laphriformis. The sequence goes on from OX246754.1 coordinate 132,362,753, forward strand.
TCTTCCGCAATCGACGGAAAACCGACTGGTGCTTACACAATAAATCCCTCTCTGCTAAACTATCCAATCAAGTGTACACTACACCAACTACACAATTGGAATTAGACAAGCTAAACACCGTTCTAACTTCTGCACTTAATACAGCTTTCATCGAATCCTGTCCGACCACAAGAAGAAAGGTGGGCAATCGTCCCCCATGGTGGAATGCAGAACTCAACAGCCTTCGCTGCACAAGAAGGAAGCAGTTCAATAAAGCCAAACGAACAAGGCTACCACTGGACTGGGAGATCTACAAAGAAAGTCTGAAGAACTTCAAAATAGAGGTTCGGAAAGCTAGACGCAGATCCTGGCGCGGTTTTTGTCAGAGTATTGACAACACGTCTCAATCCTCTAGACTGCGAAAAGTCCTCTCCAAAACACAAACTATACCTAGTGTCCTCATGAATCCCAATGGATCCTGGGCTGAATCGGACGAAGCATCGCTCAACCTGCTCTTGGACACTCACTTCCTCGGCTGCACGCCTACCCCCAACGATGATCGCGCCCTGGTAATTGCTGCACGCCCACAGGCATATCCTCATCTTATCAGCGAAGATAAGCTGAAATGGGCAGTAAACAGTTTCGAACCATTCAAATCCCCGGGACCGGATGGTGTTTTTCCGGCCCAGATTCAGACGGCCTTCAATATAGTATGGCAGTATCTTTCCTGCATTCTGAAGGCTTGTCTTGAGCTCGGAACAACACCAACTGCCTGGACCGAGGTAAGAGTGGTCTTTATACCCAAAGCAGGCAAGACATCGCACACCCTCCCAAAGGACCTAAGACCTATTAGTCTAACGTCCTTCCTTCTCAAGATTCTGGAAAGAATCCTGGACCTACACATCAAGGCCACTATTGATAGCACCCTACTATCCATGTCACAGCACGCCTACCAAAAAGGCAAGTCTGTGGAAACGGCTTTGCACTCCATCATCCACCCTATCGAAAAATCACTCTCAACCAAAGAGTTCACCCTAGTGTCATTTCTAGACATAGAGGGAGCTTTCAACAACGTTGAAACAAATTCGATTACCAGTGCCTTACGTGGTGTTTTCTCCGAACAGCTCAATCTGAGCATCTCTTTCCGCCTCCCCGATCATTGTAGCGTTTTCCAGGCGGAAATCATGGCGATTAAAGAAGCCCTGCCCTGGCTGAAATGTAATGTATTATCTGTCAGGGATATTAGCATTTTCACTGACAGCCAAGCGGCAATCAAGTCCCTGGAATCGTTCTCCTTCACTTCAAAGGCTGCCTTAAACTGTCGTCTATCTCTTATGGAGATGACAGAGCAGTTCAACATTCACCTATGCTGGGTGCCGGGCCATAGAGACATTCCAGGTAACTGCAGGGCTGACGACCTCGCCAGACAGGGTACCACTCTAAGAATTTTGCCTGAAAGGCAAGCCCTGGGTATGCCCCTCGCTACATGTAAGTATCTACTAAAGCTGAACGCTATTAGCGCGACCAACCTTATATGGGGAAACGGCTCAACGTGTCACATTTCGAGACAGATCTGGCCTAAGCTGGATCAAAAACGTAGTGCCGATCTGATCAAGTTAAAGCGTACACAAATCAGCTGCGTTGTCGGTGTTCTCACTGGACACTGTCTTATAGGCCAGCACGCCAAAAGACTTGGCCTCTTCTCCAATGACTTCTACAGAAGCTGTAGGGACGAGGAGGAGGAGGAAACCATCCTTCACCTCCTATGCACATGTCCAGCCCTGTCGCATAAAAGAATGCTCCATCTAGGGTCCCCCTTCCTTGACGACCTCTGCGATCTGGCGTCCTTGGACGTCATGAGCATCCATCGCTTTGTCAAAAGCTCCGGTTGGTTTTGTTAGTCCCTGAGTGGCCTAATGGTTTGATCCTGGTATCGCAAAGGACCTTCGCTGGTCTAAGTGTGTCTACACTCTCGTGTGGACAGCCAACATAACCTAACCTAACCTAACCATGAGCAGGCGCTTGCTATTCTCATAGTGTCTATGGAAGATTTTTCACCTACCCTCGGAAAAAAAAAATTCTCGGACTCATCCGATGAAAGGTTTCATCTTCACTTTCAGATACGTTTATGTTTCGTGTGGTTGCGTCATTTGGTTAAGGTCCAGTTTCGCATTTTGTGTCTCTAAATGGCATATATGCTCATAGCGGGCTTCAATACTTTCAGTGCGTCTGGCAAATGCATCCAAAACTTCTTGTGCCTTCATAATTGTATTCACGTTGTAATATCCTATGTTTCAGGACAAATTTAAGCGGTTACATAAATTATTCAAAATTGAAATTTTGTACGCGTTTCTACCGCGTCTGGCAGGGCTTTAGCTACACTTAAGACGTCTGGGACACATGTATTTTTACTGAAGGGGTTAGACTTATTATTCCTGTTTTGAAATTCACGCCATTCACAATGTACAGTTATTTACTTTAGCTGCCATTACGTGCTACCGGGCGAGCATATCTGAAATATTGGGCATCAAGGCAACATGTTCACGTTCGATTCATTCGGTTACCTCTCACGTCTAAAATTAATTGCGGGCTCTTGGTCTAATTAAGAGTTTGAGAAGAACAAGTGCAAAATAAAAAAATAAATAAAAAAACAATACTTGTATGTAAGTATGGAGGCCGAAAACTGTCTATCTAGAACTTTTATTTCTAACATACTATTTATGCGTCTTGCAGGCAGAAGGCCGCGTGCAAAATGTCTTCGACCACTCTATTTGTACTCAGGAAGTTTGGGTTTACATTTAAGAAAAAATGATTTATCACACTTATTTAAAAATTCGATTTCTAGCATACTATTAGTGGTCTTGCAGGCAGAAGACCGCGTGCAAACCGTCTTCGACCACCATTTTTGTAATCAGGATGGTTAGCTTTCTTTTTCTGAATTGTTTCTCAATGAAATTGAGAAAAAATATATTGAGTTCGTTAAACAACATCCATTACAGTACGATACATGAAGAAAATAGCACCAACAACATTGATGGGAAGGGTAAGAAATGGAAATGATGTGTGCTCTTGCTGCGTCAATGTGATTGACACAACAGCACCCGTCGTTTTCTGTTGGCTGTCGAAGTTGCTGTGCTAACACGTTTCTTTTATAATGAGTGGTATCAAACAAATTAACAATTTTGCGAATATAAGTCCCGTAGCGTAAGTGCATTAAACAATTACTTAAATCCGTATGAATGAGACTTTACTTTACTCTGGTAAGCTCGAATATTTTAAATTAAGAATTGCTTGGCATTTGACATCGTATGATATGTCAAAAACTGTTTCATTTATGTGCGTGTATCAGAAAAAATGGTAATGGAATCACTCTATGGTAAAGTTGGAAGATTTGGATGGTAGTTATTTTCATTTTCTGTGGCTTTTGGGCATGTTTTGTTATGTGTTCTAGCTTACTTAGATAGTGACGATACGGCAACAGCATTTATATCCCGAATTGCTTGGAAATCAGCACACCATGCTCTGAGCATCAGTATACATAAGTTTATTAATCAAAAAATAGGGGCAAATGAATTAAAGTTTAAACCAAATCCATATTCAATTAAATTTACTTGCTTATTTTTTTAATTAATAATTCAATTGATTTATGATTTACATATGTGTCAAAGGTATGAAGCAAACCCTTCTAATTAGTCGAATAGATGGATTTTCGTATAAAATGTTTAGTTGTATTTCTTTTATTTACACAAATTTGAGCAAACCCCATTTTCGAATACAGCAATTGCCAGTTTTTTCGTTTTTTTTTCATACGAAAATGAGGAAATACTTTGCTTTTTCTAACAATTTCTTCATATTTTAGCAGTCAGTCTTACCTGTCTGCGTAGAGAATAATCAATTTCCATCGCTAAGTTCAACTACTACTCGCGTTAAGTTAGCTGCTTGCGTTCCTATTATTTAGTTAGGTTTTAAGTGATGCTGTTTATAAGCGCTTACATAATTTGAAGCACTTTGTGGTGCATCCAACCCAGAATACAAAGTATACGGAATAACAAAAAGCACAACAGAACATTACATTACACCACAGCCACGATCAGAAGCACAAACAGTGCAATGTGATGACACTGCAAGAATGTTGCCGTAGTAAAGTCAATGTAAACACTGGATAACTGAATACAATGGCCATGCTCGTCAATAAGTGTGTCGCCAGTACCAAAAGTGCGTACTCGTATTACATTGTTTCGGCAATCACAAAAAGTGTCGTGTGGTTTATGTGACCCATTCCAAGTGCATGCACCCTTCGCGATAGTAGAAAGATCAAATTATACCCCGGATAGATAGTGTATTGGATTCAATACATATCGATTGATATGGATTTGCTAGGGGCAAATTTACTATATAAGCCTTTACAGTTTCCTCTCATTTTTTCATTTTTGTGATGACTACGACTAAGTTGCCTTAACGAGTAGTTTACGCTTCTGTAGTGTTAATCGCGTTAGGTAGGTAGCTTTCCAGTAAAGGCACCTACTAATACCGTCATTATATGCAGTTTTTCCTTACGGCGCTAAGTCGAAAGGTCTTGTTCTTTGTAGTCGGCGCTCAAGGTTTGTCACGTCCATAGTACGGATTATTTAATTTCTGCAATGAACATGAAGACGGGTACGAAGTTTGCGAGCAAAGTTTGTTACTTCGTCCCTCACGGTAGCAATTCCTAGATCTCTGTGAATATCACTATTTCTTATATACCAAGGAGCATTCACGATTGCTCTTAGTATTTTGTTTTGAAATGCTTGCAGTAGAGCCATTATGCTTGGTTTGGTACAACCCCAAAGTTGTATACCACATGTCCAAGACGGTTTTAGCACTTGCTTATACAGAAGCAGTTTGTTGTATACGCTTAACTTCGAGTATCTTCCGAGTAGCCAATACATTTCTCTAAATCTGGTTTCGAGCTCTTCGCGCTTCTTTTGAACGTGTGGTTTCCACTTAAGTTTTGCGTCTAGGGTCATTCCTAAATATTTTGCCTCGTTTGCGTACGGTATTTGCACCGAGTTAATGGATATAGGTAAGTTGTTTATCTTTCTTAACGTAAAATTGACATGCGTTGATTTTGTCTCATTGAGGACTATTCGCCAGGTTTTTGTCCATTCGCATACTTTGTTCAAAGCTCGTTGGAGTTTTCCCGTTGATGATTCGACTGACTCATCCATTACGAGGATAGCCGTGTCGTCTGCGAACGTTGCTACAACGGTCCCTTCATCTTGTGGTATATCTCTTGTGTAGAGCAAGAACAGGATTGGACCGAGAACACTTCCTTGTGGAACACCCGCGTAGATATCTTTGAAATCAGAATATTCACTCCCGTGTCTAACACGGAAAAGTCTGTTTTCAAGATAAGATTCCAATATTCTGTACAACTTTTCCGGTAAGATAACCCTTAGCTTATACCTTAGGCCTTCAAGCCATACCTTGTCGAAGGCTTGCGATACGTCGAGAAAAGCGCTAGAGCATATTTTTTTCCCTTCTAGAGCTTTTTCAATTTCGCTCGTTATTCGATACACCTGATCGATTGTGGAATGTTTGACCCGAAACCCGAATTGATGATCCGGGATCAAGTGTCCTTCTTCAATTACTGGTTGCAATCGTTTCAGCAGAAGTTTCTCGAAGGCCTTAGATATTATTGGCAGAAGTGAAATGGGTCTATATGATTTCTTGTCATTTGCACACTTCCCCGGTTTCGGAACCATAATAACTTCGACGACTTTTCATTGCCTTGGAACATATAACAGTCTTAAAGAAGCATTCATAATGTAGAGCAACTTAACCAGCACTTTTTTCGGTATCTCTTTCAAAATTTCGCCAGTGATTAAATCATATCCCGGAGCCTTGTTATTTTTCAATTTTTTTATTATCATTTGAAGTTCGGACAGGGATACGGTTTTTACTTTAAAGTTGTCGGGTGCCGTATTATCATTCGGATCTTCGATCAACGGTTGTCCATCGAACGGCTTGAACGTTTCCTCTAAGTGATCGGCAAATAATTCTACTTTCTCTTTGTCTTCTTTTGCCCACTCTCCGTTAGCTTTCCTAATTGGCGGCGAGTGCATTACAGGTTTCCTTATGGACTTCAAGGCTTTCCATAGATAGTAGTTTGAATGTTTATCTGCGGTCAGACCCTCGAGGTAAGTAGAGGTCTCGTGATTTTTTAGGTCCTGCAGCACATTTTTAGCTTGTTACAAAGGTGGTTCAGATAAGATTTATCCGGTGCGCGCGGGATTGTTGCCATCTCTTGCGCGCTCTCCTCTTTTCTCGTATGAGGTCTTCGATTTCAGGCGGGTATTTGACTTTATTGTTCCGCGCTTCTGTCTTCCGCAAAGGAGTGTTTTTCCATGCCGAGCTCTGAATGGCTTCGACGAGTTTGTCGATTTCTTCTTCTATTTCGAACGGTGTCTTAAGCGGTACATTTAAAGAAACATTTTCCTTGCAGTCTCTTCTGAAAGCGTCCCAGTTGTTACTAGTTAACCTAGGCGGTCCTTCTTTTTTTACTAGACTTCCACCTATTTTCAGAGTGACTGCTGAGTGATCTGAGCATAGATCGTAGCATTCTTCGACTTCCGTCAAATTTTTAGTTAACCCTTTTGCGATAAAGAAGTCGACGAGGTCAGGGATTTTATTTTTGTCAGTTGGCCAATAAGTTGGCTTTCCTGTCGAAAAAAAGTTCACCCCACGTTTCATGCTGACTTTGTACAATAATCTGCCTTTTGTCGAATTACATCTTGATCCCCAGAAAATGTGTTTCGCGTTAAAGTCACCACCTAAGACAAAATTAGGTCCGAGCGAGTCAAAGAGACGAACGAGGTCGTCTTCTACTATCTTACATCCCGGAGGGAAGTAACTAGATCCGATGTTGTAGCTTAAGTGGTTTATTTTTACGGAGACTGAGCTTATTTGCATAGAATCAAATTCTATTTCTATGTTTTCGGAGTGCTTAATACAGTCTTTGATGTAAAGAGAGCACCCGCCTCTCGCACTTTCCGAAGGATGATTCGCATGGTAATCGCTGTAACCTTTTATTTTGGGTCTAAGTCCCTTTTTTAAGTGCGTTTCCGATACCAAACATATATCAATGTTATTTTTCCGTAGAAACACTTCCAACTCGTCGATTTTTTTCAGAAGGCCGTTTGCGTTCCACGTTAGTATTTTAAGTAGCTGTTTCATATTCATGTTTTTTTGTCTATATTTTCGCTTCTATCGAAGGTTAGCATAAAGAGCGGAAGTCCATGCTTGACCAAGATTTCATTGCCTTGTTCCGTTTTCTGCTTTATCGTCTTTAAGTTATTAATTGCGTCGATAATTTTCAAGCCTTTTCCTTTAAGGTCATTTATAATGTCATCTTTAGTGCACGAGGGGTGGAGACCCCTTGCTATAACACGGAGTGGTCTTTCTGATTTATTTTCGTACGTGAACCACTGGATCTTTTCCGCGTTTAGTTTTTTCGATATTGCTCGGTAGCTGTCAGAGTCAACTACATTAATTTTCCAATCATTGTTTCGGAATGACGTTACTTTAAATTCCGATGTCACAGTTCCCTTGAGAAGGCAATGCAATTTATTGTAGTCCGTAAGGCCAACGGCGTTCATTGCAGGCGGGGGACGTAATTTGTCGTGAGTTTGTTTCTGTTTCAAGTCTTTTTCCTTGTCTTGATTTCTTGGCTCGATTTCAGGTGAAGAACCGGCTCTTTGTTTTTTGCTGGGTCTTTTCTTTGAGACCCCATTTGTTTCGCGTGCTAGCTCTTCTTCATCCGTGTGATATTTGGGACTAGCTGCACGGGGTGGGGTAACTTCGCGTTCTCTTTGCAAAAGTGAATTCTTTAAGGCCTTGTTTTCCTCTTTTAGTGATTCTACCTCCCTCTTAAGCTCTTGGTAGAGTAGATCCATTTTATTTAGCTTAATACGGAGTTCATTGTTTTCTTCCTCAAAGCTATTACATTTCACTGAGTCCCGTTTCTCTTGCGCTTGGGCTTCCGGTGGACTTCTTTTTCCGGAGACATTCGGTCTTGATGGTGGAGACCGAGTTACCCTTGAATTTCTTAAAAAGGGGTTTATTAAATGCAACAATTGGCTCTCCACAGAATCCGTAGAGATTACCTCCGAAGAGGGTGGATTTTCCAGAGAACCTGGACTGCCACCTGGGGTACTATATCTATTTGTTTTACTCATTGCATATTATGTATACATTTTATCCCCGGTATACGAAGGGTGGATTTTAGTCGCCTCTTACGACGGGCATGCCTACCACGGGTATTTTCTGGCTCCTACCCGAAGGGGTAAGGGGCCTTTACAGTTGAAAATAAAATTCAGAATTAATCTTGACTTCTGTTGAACTTGATTTTCATTCTGGCTCTTCAGCCCTACTCCCCGAGTAGACTCTGGCAATTCTATGGCATTTACACCCTGCCTTAAAATAGGAGAATATGTTTCTTTGTTTCAAACTTTGTTATATTACAACTTTCCTTAAATCAGTTAGTTTGCAGTTATGTACCACTGGAAACCTTCCAGTGGAAAGTTGGATGTGCTCTTTTTCAATAATCTCTGCTGGGAAAAAAAGTGCAACCAGACAATACATTTGTCAGATTTGGCAAAGTACCCGCGTTTTCTAACAGGTAAGTACCATTTGGTTATATTATCATTAAAATCTTTACTAAAAATTCTGGGCAGAACCAGCTGCAGCTCCTGGTGTCCTCGAGCATGAACAGGGTAGTGCTCTAAAGAGGTAAGAATGATTAGGCATAAAAGAGGAAAAGGCTTGAGAAGAGATGTTGCTAAACGTCATCGTAAAGTGTTTTGTGATAATATCCACGGCTATTCGCCGGTTAGCTCGTTGTGGTGGTGTGAACCGTATTTCTGCTCTGATATACGAAGAAACCCGTAGTATGCTGAAAGTGTTATTGGAAAATGTTACTCGTGATGTTGTTATCTACACCGAACGTGCTAAGCGTAAGACAGTCCCCGCAATGGATGTTGTACATGCACTGACGAGACAAGGACACACTCCGTGGTTTCGGAGGTTAAGAAAAAGTTATTTCTTACACAATCGGTCCTTTTAAGGACCACAAAAAATGTCTGAAGTGATTTTATTTCGAATTTGATAAGTTGTAAAACAACAAATATGTTAAACAAAATATCCTCATCCTGATGTTCACTTTTAGCTGCAGAGAACATTTTGTATGCTGAGATGGGGAGGAAAACTTACTTGGGAAAATTGTGTTGCTGTGTTGTATTCCTGTAATTAAAAATAAAAGTATTAACAATTACACACAAACTGTACTTAAATGCTGATTATTTGTTTTCATAATAATACATTCTATGTTGTCCTGTGCGAAGCGAAGGTCCGCTGTCAACGGGTCGATTGGATGATACTATGTCGCCATCGACGACCTACAACTAGATAGGAAGACTTGGAATAGTTCCGCTTTTATATTTCTCTCATGTATATGCACTATGTGTCTCAAAGCAGACATTACCGCCATCCAAGAAGTGCGATGGGATGGGCCGGGCAAAAGGAGTATGAAAAACTGCGACATCTACTACGGCGATTGCTACAGACAAAAAGGACAGCGTATATTCGGGTGCGGATTTGTCATTGGAGGCAGTCTTAGGCAAGAAGTCTTGAGTTTCCGGCATGTGAACGAGCGCCTTATGACTATCCGTATCAAGGCTAAATTTGCCAGCATTAGCCTAATATGCGTTCATGCCCCTCATGAGAAGAAGGACGACGCGACCAAAGATGACTTCTACCAGCTCTTGGACAGGACGTATGAGCAATGCCCTAGCCATGACGTTAAAATTATCCTAGGTGATTTTAACGCAAAGCAAGGAAGAGAGGACTTCTTTAGTAGCGTGGTCGGAAAACACAGCCTGCACGACATCACATCCGACAACGGACTCAGGCTAATCGACTTTGCAGCGGGGCGAAACTTTGTCGTAGCTAGTACGCGGTTCCCACGTCTCGACATTCACAAAGGAACATGGCTCTCCTTTGATCGAAAAATTGTCAACAAATCGATCACATTGCGATCGACGCAAGGCACTCTTCCAGTATTCTGGATGTCCGGACTTTCCGACGAGCCAACGTGGACTCGGATCACTACCTAGTTGCAGCCAATTTACGGATGCGGATATCCACAACGGAGCGAAATCAACGAAATACTGTGAGGAAATTTGACGTCGAAAAGCTACAATCGCAAGAGACCGCCAGAACCTTTTCCGATCGAGTTTCTTGTAATCTTAATCTAAGTCCTATGCCACCAGCAGCAAATGCGTAAGACCAGTGGCCAACAAGCCGTCAGAGATGCCGCCTCTGATGTGCTGGGTGTACAAGAGCTGTACAAAGCGGCGCTGCATAGAATGACTAGAGCTGCTTACGACCTTTACGTGAGCAGAAGAAAAGATATCGACTTCTCAGAAAGAAGAAAAAGGAGCATGAGAAGGGCTCGATCGAGGAGATTGAAAGACTTTATTGCAGGAATGATGTTCGAAAATTTTACCGAAAGGTAAAAAGAACAGGCCAAGGTTTCAAAGCCAGAACAGAAGCCTGCAGGGACGAAAATGGCAACATAGTAGTGGAATCGCAGTCGGTGCTGAGGATATGGAAGGAACACTTCTGCAGACTGTTAAACGGTGATGATGACCAATATTCCGCTGTCAGGCAGGATGAGCCGTTCAACAGTGACGATGACAGTCAAGATTCCCGTCAACCCGATCAGAATGAAGTGAGGATAGCGATATCTAAACTCAAATCCAACAAAGCTGCTGGAGCCGACGGCCTTGCCGCTGAACTTTTCAAGGCAGGAGGAGATGAGTTGGTAAGGAGCATGCACCAGCTCATCTGTAAAATCTGGTCGGACGAAAATATGCCCGATGAATGGAATCTCAGCATCGTTTGCCCGATCCTGAAGAAAGGAGACCCTCTGAACTGCGCCAACTACAGAGGTATAAGTCCCCTAAATATAGCATATAAGATCCTCTCTGCCGTACTATGTGAACGCATAAAACCGATCGTCAACAACCTAATAGGTCCTTATCAGCGCGGTTTCAGGCCTGGAAAGTCCACCATTGACATGTTCACACTACGGCAGATCTTGGAAAAAACCCATGAATATGAAATCGATACACACCACCTTTTCATCGATTTTAAAGTTGCCTATGATAGAGTGTATAGAGACGAGTTATACCGAGCCATGTCTAGTCTTGGCATCTCTGCCAAGCTCGTCCGTTTGTGCAGAATGACGATGGAGAACTCTCGCTGCTCCATCAAAGTCGTTCGATGTCAGGAAAGGTCTTAGACAAGGAGACGCGCTATCATGCGATCTCTTTAACATAGTACTTGAGAGAATTACTCTTGCCAATCGTTGTTTCTATGGGCTAAGATGGCAATTGAGTAGCAAAGCCCTATCTCAAACTACTAAGGTAACTCTTTATAAGACTCTAATCATCCCAGTCCTGCTGTATGGCGCAGAGACATGGGCTTTGACAAAACCGGATGAGGATGCCCTTGGTTATTTCGAGAGAAAAGTTTTTCGAGCGATCTTTGGTCCCGTCTGCACAGACGGTGAGTGGAGTAGAAGGTGCAATGCCGAGCTATACGGCCTGTACAAGGACATCGACTTGCCAAGAAGAGTTCACATACACCGACTAAGATGGCTGGGTCATTTAGAGCGGATGGAGCCCAACGTTCCCGCTAAGAAAGTTTTCGAATCCACCCCGGATGGACGACGCAGTAGAGGACGACCTCGCGGTAGGTGGCGCAAACAAGTGGAGGGCGACCTCAACCAACTTGGCGTGCGCAACTGGAGGCAGCTTGCTCGTAACCGTGCGAGCTGGAGAGGTTTGTTGGTTAAGGCCCAGGTCCACCCCGCATTGTAGCGTCATCTAAGTAAGTAAGTAAGTAAGTAAGTAAGTATATGCAGTATTAATAACAATTTAAGGTATAAATAAACAAATGGACTTATCTCTTAAAAACGCTGGAATTTTTTCCAGTTTGACGGACGTGTTTTCTGGTTGTAGCTTGCTGTATTATCCACCAGAGAATATTTTCTTTTCTTGAATTTTTTCTTAGCGAAATTGAGAAAAATGTTTTGAGTTCATTGAACAGCATCCATTTTTGTACGATAAATGAAGAAAATCAATCAAAAACATTGGTGGGAAGAGTGAGAAATGGGAATGATGTGTGCTGTTGCTACGTCAATGTGTTTCACACAACAGCACCCGTTGTTTTCTGTTGGCTGTCGAAGTTGCTGTGCTGTGATATTTCTATTATAATCTGTGGTATTAACAAATATTAGCAATTGCGCAAAAATAAAACTCGTAGCAAAGTAAGTACATAAAACTTACAACCTGTAAGGATCTCCTACGATAAGAAGAGGCTCATTGAAGGCAGAGTGATGAACTGCCTTTACGAGCGTATAATAACTCATCCCAACTCTCCACCCACCTTTCAAGACGCTGGCTGGCATCAAGGCTTCGTCAAGCTGAGCGCATGCGACGATCAGAACTCGGTCGACTTCATCGCCGCTGCCATTAGCAGCCTAGGTGAAATCTGGCCAGGAGCCAAGCTCAAGGCGGTGGAACGGAGCCAAATCCCCCACAGGCCGAAAGCGAGGATCTGGGTTCCACTCGAACCGCCCGAGCCAGCAAAAGTTCTTAGCCTGATTGCCTACCAAAATCCGGACCTACCAGTCAAAGACTGGAAGGCATTTGAGGAGCCACCGAGCTCTAAAAAAACGGATAACGACACCAAGAGATCTGGCCGCTCGCTAGTCATCTCTCTAACTGCCGAATCAATACCTCTACTCCGCGCGAAGGAGTTTAAGATCCGTTGTGGTCTGAAGGTAATTGATGTAAGGCTTTTCACGGCGGACCGTAATAGCATCGCAGGTCCCTCTAACTCGGCGACTCCCGCCCTCCCCCGCGTTGTAATCCATGATGATGAACCATCATCCCCCGATGACCTAAACGCTACCGTCGTGGAGAGGTCCGTATCAGCTCATAATGATGCTAAAACTGATACAGATTAATCTCCACCATTCTTCCTTAGCATCCGCTAACCTGTTACTTCGCCTCAGTGAACGAGGCTTTGACATCGCCCTGATCCAAGAACCTTGGATAAGAGATGACACCGTCATATGATTAAGGGCCCCAGGATATACGCTATACCACGCGAAGAATGTAGGTAGAACACGAGCTTGCATTCTTGCTAAAACCTCCTTAAACCTAACTTTTCTTCCCCACCATAGCACAAGAGACCTAGCAGTAACGCTGCTTAAATCAAAAACACCATCATCTGGCTGGCGTCAGGATACCTACCCTATGAAGACCCCGAGTCTGCTCCATCCAAGGAAGTGGAAGAAGTGGTAGATGAAGCAAGGAGGAGAAGAGAAGCCATCTTATTGGGGTGCGACACCAACGCGCACCATGATCTATGGGGAAGTACCGACACTAACCCTCGAGGTAGGTCTATTTTCGAGTATTTAGTAGGCACCGACCTAGTAGTTTGTAACAGAGGAAATAGTCCTACTTTTATTACCAAGACCCGGCAAGAGGTGCTTGACGTCACTTTTGCTTCCCAAAATATCTATCCTGCAATTTCCAACTGGACTGTATCTGACAGTCATTCGTTTTCCGATCACCGCTATCTGGAGTACAAGCTGGAAATCTGTCACAGTACCGCACCCTTGGTCTTCCGCAATCGACGGAAAACCGACTGGTGCTTACACAATAAATCCCTCTCTGCTAAACTATCCAATCAAGTGTACACTACACCAACTACACAATTGGAATTAGACAAGCTAAACACCGTTCTAACTTCTGCACTTAATACAGCTTTCATCGAATCCTGTCCGACCACAAGAAGAAAGGTGGGCAATCGTCCCCCATGGTGGAATGCAGAACTCAACAGCCTTCGCTGCACAAGAAGGAAGCAGTTCAATAAAGCCAAACGAACAAGGCTACCACTGGACTGGGAGATCTACAAAGAAAGTCTGAAGAACTTCAAAATAGAGGTTCGGAAAGCTAGACGCAGATCCTGGCGCGGTTTTTGTCAGAGTATTGACAACACGTCTCAATCCTCTAGACTGCGAAAAGTCCTCTCCAAAACACAAACTATACCTAGTGTCCTCATGAATCCCAATGGATCCTGGGCTGAATCGGACGAAGCATCGCTCAACCTGCTCTTGGACACTCACTTCCTCGGCTGCACGCCTACCCCCAACGATGATCGCGCCCTGGTAATTGCTGCACGCCCACAGGCATATCCTCATCTTATCAGCGAAGATAAGCTGAAATGGGCAGTAAACAGTTTCGAACCATTCAAATCCCCGGGACCGGATGGTGTTTTTCCGGCCCAGATTCAGACGGCCTTCAATATAGTATGGCAGTATCTTTCCTGCATTCTGAAGGCTTGTCTTGAGCTCGGAACAACACCAACTGCCTGGACCGAGGTAAGAGTGGTCTTTATACCCAAAGCAGGCAAGACATCGCACACCCTCCCAAAGGACCTAAGACCTATTAGTCTAACGTCCTTCCTTCTCAAGATTCTGGAAAGAATCCTGGACCTACACATCAAGGCCACTATTGATAGCACCCTACTATCCATGTCACAGCACGCCTACCAAAAAGGCAAGTCTGTGGAAACGGCTTTGCACTCCATCATCCACCCTATCGAAAAATCACTCTCAACCAAAGAGTTCACCCTAGTGTCATTTCTAGACATAGAGGGAGCTTTCAACAACGTTGAAACAAATTCGATTACCAGTGCCTTACGTAGGCTCAACATCTGCGAACCCATCTGTTGTTTCGTAGAACACATTCTAAAGAACAGGGTGATAACAGCATCCTTCGGAAGTAGTACTGTCAAGCGACATGTACATCGAGGCACCCCTCAAGGGGGTGTACTGTCTCCACTATTGTGGAATTTAGTGCTCAACGAAGCCCTTCTAAAGATCGAAAAAACTGGATGCAATGTTATTGCCTATGCAGATGATGTCGCCATTCTAACAACAGGCAAATACCCGCAGACGCTGGCCGATGTCATGCAGTCTGCTCTCAATAAACTGCTCAGATGGACCGATAAATGCGGCCTCTCCGTTAACTCGACGAAGACCGAGCTAGTTCTATTCACAAGAAAACACAAGCTACCTGACTTCATTCCGCCCAAGATAAGGGGATCCACCCTCAAGCTTTCAAATAGTGCTAGCTATTTAGGCCTAAAGCTTGACCGCAAGCTAATTTGGAAGGAGAATGTCGTCGACCGAGCCAGGAAATCGCTGGCCGCTCTATACATCTGCAAGAAAGCAGTAGGCTCCACCTGGGGCCTTAAACCAAGCATCATGCACTGGCTATACACGTCGGTCATTAAACCGATTCTCATGTATGGAGTATTGGTATGGTGGCCCGCCTTGGAGAAGAAATCCAACCTATCCATAATGGAAAAAACTCAGCGAGTTGCATGTCTCAGTATTACCGGTGCAATGAGAACTTCTCCCACAGCGGCGCTCCAAACCATGCTCCATCTGCTTCCGACTGACATCGTCAGTAAGCAATTGGCTGTCAGCTCGGCAATAAGACTGAGAGGCTCCAGGCAGTGGAAGGAGCAACACACGGGACATGCCAATATACTTTCGATGCACCGTCATCTTCCCAATTCCACTGACCATCTGCCCACTGAATATGATTTTGACAAGGGCTACACGCACTCGATACCGGACAGAAGTGAGTGGACGCAACGCAATGTCCTTTACAACGAATCGCTGTCAATCTTCACGGACGGGTCCAAAACCAAGGACGGAGTCGGTGCCGGAATTTTCTCCGAAAATCTGGACATACACCTCTCCTTTAACCTTCCAGACTACTGCAGCGTTTTTCAAGCCGAAATCACCGCAGTTCGCAAAGCCGCTGACTGGCTGGCGGCTAGCACACTATCAATACCTGATATTGTTATTTATGTCGACAGTCAGGCAGCCATCAAATCCCTCGCATCCAGCACTACGAGATCTAAGGCAGTGAAAGACTGTCGCATATCTCTTAACGAGATAGCTGGTCAGTACAACCTCACGCTTTGCTGGGTACCAGGTCACTGTGACATACCGGGGAATTGTGCAGCCGACGAACTTGCACGACAAGGCTCCTCTGGTACAGATAGCATAAGCATCACCGACATCGAAACGCCAGCGTCTTATGTTAAGTACCTTATTCAAATTGATGCCGAGAAAGTAGCCAATCATCGATGGCAACATCTAGACCAATGTCATACCGCCAGACAGCTCTGGCCGATACTCAATAAATCCAGGTCCATCGGACTCCTGAAGCACAAGAGAGGAACCCTCTCAAAAATAACAAATGTCCTCACCGGACACTGCGTCATAGGAAGACATGCCCAGAGATTAGGTATCCCTCACAACGACTTCTGCAGAAGCTGCAGAGATGAAGAGGAAGAAGAGACCATCAGTCATCTCCTGTGCGCCTGTCCTGCGCTCGCCAACATCAGGAAGGCCACTCTGGGTGAATACTTCTACAATGATCTTAATGATCTCGGCAACGCCTGCACGGCTAAAATTCTCGACTTCATTCAACGAAGCAAATGGTTCCAAGAGTAAGAGGGTGATCCACCCGCCTTACACATCGGCAGTACAATGGACCTACTTCTTGGTCTAAGTACATCCTCATCGAGGGCCGATCCTAACCTAACCTAACCTAACCTAAGTACATAAAACAATTACTCAAATCCATATGAATGAGTATTTGAAATTAACAATTGCTTGGCATTTGGCATCGAATGGTATGTCAAAAACCGTTTCTTTCATGTGCGTGTATAAAAAAAAATCGTAATGGAATCACCCTGAAGTGGAATATTTGGATGGTAGTTAATTTCATTTTCTGTGGTTTTGTACTGGGGAGGTATAGTGTACAAGCAAGTATATGCCTGTTACAGTACCTCTTGAGGGTCAATAGTAACCATTGGTGAAGGTTGGTGACAGGTTTAGTCGACGTGTTTTCAACTAAACCAGTTAGATTGTAACATGAATCTATATAAATTTATAATGTCTATAGATCAATAAGGTCTTCAAAGAAGTATTCACCAAATAGTTTCTTTCTCAGAGTAGCTAGCGCCCTGATATGCCCAATATGCCGACGCTGTGAAAACTGTTCTCCTCCTCCTATTCATCTCTGCAGCTTCTACAGAAATCATTTGCTGGGACTCCCATTCTAGTGGCATGTGATTTTTCCCACTGCGAGGCTTAAGTTCCTTCCATTTAATGAAAGGGGTTTTTTGATTTTCTTTACGTCTAGTAGAGGCCAGATCTTTCTGGTCGATATACACGCAGCTAAATTACTGCATCTATTGTTAACCATAGCTTGGGTTTCGTTAAATTTGCGAAGTTTCATCGTTTGCATTCGGGGTGCCCGGACCTCTCTGCTGTCAGCTAGAGGTAAGCCGGTGCCTAGTTTAACTAGTTCATCTGCTTGCAGTTGCCTGGAATGTCTCTATGTCCCGGGAGCCAGCACGGAGTAATGTTGCATATGTCCGCAATCTCGTTAAGGGATTCGTGGCAATGTTTGACTAACTTAGATCTTATTGTTGGCGTTTCCATAGCTTTAATCGCTGACTGACTGCCTATGTAAAGCACAATAGACTTACCATCTATCGGGTACAAAGAGTGTCTACGCACTGCTTCACGAACAGCCTATATTTCGCCTGAAATATACTCAGTGGTCCGGAAGTAGGAGAGCTGCGTTCATCAAACAAAATATACCCAATCTCGTACTCTACGATGTTTTGAAACCATCTGTGTAGATTTCGATTGCGGCGTCATTTAGAATGATACCGTTATCCCATGCCTATCTGTTAGGGATGGTGGTGCTATATTTGATATTGATATCAATAAATGGGGAAATATAGTCTGTTCCTCTAGGATTGGAATTTTGTAGAATTCTCATGTGGCTGATTTGTGAACTTGACCACTGGAGAGATTCTCTAAGTCTTAAAGCTAGTTTAGAGGCTACCATTTTCCCAAAGATATAAACCGGAAAAAAGTCAATCAGAGTCTCTTGGGCGCCTGTGGGAGTGGACCTGAGAGCCCCTGCTATGCACCTACATGCCAATCGCTGTACTCGTTCAATAGAGTTTGTGTTGCACCTTGTTTCAAGTGCAGGCCACCAGACAAGAACGCCATAAAGCAGGATTGGTCTGACCACCGCAGGTACAAGCATTGGACTATTTTTGGTTGAAGACCCCATTTAGGACCTATAGCCTTTTTGCAGGTGTAGATGGCGATTTCTGCTGTTCTTTCTTTCAGTGCTACTGGTGTTATACCATCTAATCTTGAAGATTTATATGGGAGGAAACAATTAACAGCCCATTGAATTTTATTAGCGTTTATTATTCCAGCCGGAACGTCCATGATTGAGTGGTGGTGAGGTATAGATATGTTTGTATCTTTAGAGGTTCCTGGAAAATTAGTGTCCGTGAGAAGGTTAAATGTTCCTTCTATGGACATGGTTCAGTCTCTGTTAGCTTTCTGGATAAAGCTTGTGATATGGGGAGGTTTGGAAAGTATTTGCCTCAATCTGCTAAAATCGTTTGTCCTTTCTTTATTGCTTAAGACTAATCTCCACGATTCTCGCTGAGGTTTCCCTGTCTCCATTTTAAAGACAGTGAGACTGTTCTTATAGTTATCCCAGTTTTCCGGAGATCGTGAAAACTTAGCTATATTGAACTGTTTCCTGCTATCATTACTGAGTTTTGCTAAGTTAGCAATCTACCAAGGTTCCTATGTCTGCTTATCAGACAAGCTTTCAAGAAGGCTTTGTTAATTGTTTTGAACACTTTCTCTACCCACTTGTTTAATTTAGACGGTGAGCATTGTTTAGTTATCTCGGTATTAAGTTCTCTATTTTACAATGTATTATAAACCTGCCAGTTAGTGTTCCTAGGATTCCTAAACAATTTTAGTGGATGTTTGGTAAATTCCGGACGAAATTGTATGTAGCTATGGCCCGAAAAAGAAGCATTTTTTCATACCATCCATTTACTAATACAGTCGAACCTCTGTAAGTCGAATCGTTACGGGATCAAACAATGTGTTCGATTTATGAAATGTTCGAGATATGGAGCATCCAAAACTCAGATTACACATGCTTAATTCTGAAACATTCGTTCGGCTTATAGAAAATTCGACTTAAGTATGTTCGACTTATAGAGGTTCGACTGCATTTAGCTTTGGGGAGTTGGTGGCTAAAGTGATATTTAATACTTCTTGCCTGACTTTGTTAGTAAAAATAGGTTCCGAACCTATGTTACATACTATGAGGTTAGTTTCTAGGATGAAATCGAAATTCGATTGTTTGTATCACTACTTCCCCATAGGTTGTAGTTGATTGGGCCAAATACGCTGACGATGTCCATAACCTGTCTATACCATCGTGGTCTAACTCCGCACATGCAAAGTCCGAATTGCTGAAATATGAGAAGAAGAAAGCTTTTAGGTTATTTTTCGCTAAAATGCAGGATCTTGGTTTACCAGATCCTTTGGCGTAAAGCAAGGAATAATTATTTGCCCTTAATCCAGCTACGTCACCCAAGCTTCCTGGATAAGGGCAATTTCCTTTCATCGTGACTGCAGGCGGAGCAAAAGATTAGCAGAAGCTGCTATTGAATGGTGTAGATTAATCGGTACCAGTCGGAGCACCATTACTGACTGGTACACATGCCTCTATTACTGTGGTGTCTCCATCCTCTGATTCGGAAGATTCACCACTGTTATGCTTACTTACTTACTTAGGTGGCGCTACAGTTCGGGGTGAACCTGGGCCTCAACCAACAAGCCTCTCCATTTAGCTCGGTCTTTAGCTAATTGCCTCCAGTTGCGCACTCCAAGTTGGTCGAGGTCCCCTTGAACTTGTGCGCGCCACCTACGGCGATGATTCCCTCTACTGCGTCGTCCCTCGGGGTTAGATTCGAAGACTCTGCGGGCCGGAGCGTTGGTGTCAATTCGCTCTACATGTCCTAGCCATCTCAGACGTCCTATACGTAGTTTTATGACTAGGTCGATGTCGCTGATTGAATATTCTCCTCCAAAACCCGCCAACGCAAACGGGACCGAAAATCTTACGAAGAATTTTTCTCTCGAAGCGACCAAGGATATCTTCATCCTCTTTTAATAAAGTCCATGTTTCAGCGCCGTAAAGCAGGACTGGGATGATCAAGGTCTTATATAGAGCCTCCTTAGTTGTTCGAGATAGGGCTTTACTGTTGAATTGCCTTATAAGCCCAAAAAAACAGCGATTGGCAAGAGTTATTCTTCGATTGATTTCTGCACTGATTTTGTTAGAAGAATTTATAGCAGAGCCAAGGTAGACAAAGTCCCTTACTACCTCGAAGTTATAGCTGCCCACGGTGACGACTTGTCCAATTCGTCGGTGTTGGTTTTCCCTTCTAGTTGACAGCATATACTTGGTTTTGCCCTCGTTTATCGCCAAACCCATTTTGGCCGCTTCCGCCTCAATGCTTGCAAAAGCACTGGTGACAGCCCGCTGAGATCTTCCGATAATGTCTATATCGTCGGCGTATGCAAGCAGTTGTACAGACTTGTAATAGATTGTGCCTCCGGTGTTGGCTTGTGAGTTCCGCACAATCCGTTCAAGTACAATATTGAAGAAGTCACATGACAGCGCGTCACCTTGTCTAAAGCCTTTTTTGACATCAAAGGTCTCGGTGAGGTCATTACCGACCTTGATGGAGCAGCGAGCGTTCTCCATCGTCAGCCTGCACAGACGAACAAGTTTGGTTGTCAAAACTAGACATGGCTCTATAAAGCTCTTCTCTATAGATGCTGTCATAGGCGGCCTTGAAATCGATAAAGAGGTGGTGAGTATCGATTTGGAATTCTTGGGTTTTCTCCAGGATCTGCCGAAGTGTGAAGATTTAATCGATGGCGGACTTCCCTGGCCTGAAACCGCACTGATAGGGTCCAATCAGGCTGTTGATAAAAGGTTTCAGGCGTTCACACAATATCGCAGAAAAGATCTTGTATGCGATGTTGAGGAGACTGATGCCTCTATAATTGGCGCAGTTGAGCGGATCTCCTTTCTTGTTGATCAGGCAAACGATGCTGAGGTTCCATTCATTAGGCATACAGTCATCTGACCAAATCTTAGAGATGAGTTGGTGTATGCACTCTACCAATTCATCCCCAGCTGCCTTGAAAAGTTCGGCCGGTAAGCCGTCAGGTCCAGCAGCCTTGTTGGATTTTAGCTTGGATATTGCTATCCTCACTTCGTTTTGGTCAGGTGGACGGAAATTTTGACTATCATCGTCTACGTTGAATGGTTCATTCTGCCTGACAGCGGGATGTTGGTCTTCGTCGTCGTTATACAGTCTGCAGAAATAGTTTTTCCATATTCTCAGCACCGACTGTGATTCTACTACGAGGTTTCCATTTTCATCTCTACAGGTTTCTGTACGGGTATTACTTCTCCGATACGTTCTTTTTACCTTTTGGTAAAACTTCCCTACATTGTTCCTGAAGTATAGACTCCCGATATTCTCAAACGCGCGCTTCTCATGCTCTTTCTTCTTCTTTTGGAGAGGCCGATGTTCTTCCCGTCTCTTTTGCTCGTAGAGCTCACGAGCAGCTCTCGTCTTCCTTTGCAGCGCCGCTTTGTATGCCTCTTGTTTTGCTGCATGCACTCGCCGGCATTCTTCGTCAAACCAGGGGTTTCGCGGTGGTGGTCGAGCGAGACCCAGCACATCAGTCGCGGCGTTTCTGATGGCATGTTGGCAGCGTTGCCACTGGTCTTCGGTACTTGATGCTGGCGGCAAAGGGGTGATTGAGAGATTTCTGGATACGCGTTCAGCGAAGAGTCTGGCGGTCTCTTGCGATTGTAGCTTTTCGACGTTAAATTTTCTCACAGTAATTCTTCTTTGTTGCTCAGATTGGGATATCCGCATTCGTACCTTGGCTACAACAAGGTAATGATCCGAGTCTATGTTGGCCGCTCGGAAGGTCCGGACATCCAGAATACTGGAGGCATGCATTGCGTCGATCGCAATATGATCAATTTGGTTGATCGTTACATGATCATTGGACCGCCATGTCTGCTTATGAATATCGAGATGAGGAAACCATGTGCTTGCTATGGTAACATTTCGCTCCACAGCGAAATCAATTAGCCTTAGTCCGTTATCAGACGTGGTGTCGTGTAGGCTATGCTTACCGACTGCCCTACCAAAGACGTCCTCCTTTCCTATTTTGGCGTTAAAATCGCCCAATATGATTTTAACGTCATATTTAGGACATTGCTCGTATGTTTTGTCGAGGAGCTCGTAGAAACACTCTTTGGTGGCAGGGTCCTTTTCTTCTGTGGGGGCATGAACACATATTAGGTTTATGTTAGCGAATTTAGCCTTGATCCGGATAGTCATAATACGCTCGCTCACGTGTCGGAAGCTTAAGACTTCTTGCCTAAGTCTGCCGCGTATGACGAATCCGCATCCGAATAAGCGTTGCCTGTTGCCTCTGTAGTAATCACCGTAGTAGATGTCACAGTTTTTTATCCTCTTTTTGCCCGGCCCATCCCATCGCACTTCCTGGATGGCGGTAATATCTGCTTTATAGCAGTCTAGGGCCTCTGCTAGTTGTTCGGCTGCACGTGGTCTGTAAAGGGACAGAACATTCCACGTACAGATCCGAAGGTCGTTGTCCTTATTTCGTTTGCTGGGGTCGTCATTAGTTGAGTCATCCTTATCCGAGGCTTTTGGTTGTTTCGGAACCATGCGTTTTTTACGTGGTAGGGAAGTTACCCCGACGGCACAACCCCCAACCTGGAGGGCCAGTTCCTTAATTATTCCCCTAGGACGAGGGGCCGGGTACACCGGTGCCAGTAGTCCACTACGGGAGTATGAGCGCTGCCGTTGGCCCATTAAGGGCTCCTCCGCCACCATCTCTATTCCAATGTCCTGACCAGCATTGGAAATTCCTTACCGACCTGTGATCCGAATACGTCGAAGCAGCTCGCGCAAGGTATTCGCTAAGTTCAACCTAACTGGAACTATAGACGCAACCGTTGACTCCGTCTAGGGAATTCGTCCGCTGCCGCCTGGAACAGGAAGAAGTGCTCTAGTGGAAAAGCACTCTTCCCCCCCTCTCTCATCTGCTGCCACCAAGAATCCGCCAAACGGGGTTGGTTACCCATCTCTTGGATTAAGGTACTAGGCACCCGGCTGTCACCGCGTGGACTGTTATGCCTTGGCAGTTCAAATGTATTTTCTCATTTGCTGACTCAGCTGGTGTTCCTACCTGCATTGAAGTAGAAGCATTCGATTGTGAGTGAGACGGAAGGCTATCTGGTTGGTGTCCAATCCAAGGCTACTTAGAGAGGAAACCATACTTGGGAGTAACTTTTCGTCTTTCTCATGGACCTTCAGCACCAGTTCTTCCACGCCATAGAATATTTTACAATCCCTTTTGCTTAAAAGCTCTATGGATTCTTGGTTGAGGAGAAATGAAACTAACCTTCCCACATCTACCGGTTCGTCGGCTTTAATGATCCTCCAGTTGGCGGCTGGAAGGTCTGGGTTTTGAAAACCGATTAAGTTGAGAATGTCCGATTCATTGCATGGTCTTGGGGGAATCCAATTTCGGGCTTTTGGATGGACCTTGATATCGCTCCATCAACTGACCGATAGGTCAACTTTGGCCCAAAAGTGGTTTAGCTTAGATCCTGCCTCGTTAAGGAACGCGATGGAGCTGCTGTTGCTACATTTAACGACCTTTGCCGTTAAGGTACCAACCAGCTTCCGAAAAGGTCGGTGGCGTTGCTGTTGGATTTTTAAGACAATGCGCTAACACGTCAGATGGAACCTCCAGTTACCTCCACTGATATGGCCCTCCTCATTTCCGCTGTCGTAGTTGCCGAACACCAGGTGATCCTTCGCCACCTCGTTGTAGGACCTGAGCACCGTCTCGGTATTCCTGGCCTTTTCGGAGTTTTAAAGGCATCGTCCTGGGATCTTGGACGCTTGGACGTTGAGTCCGTTTTAGATACCAAACCCGAACGTCCTCTGGAGTCAGGTTGACGGTTCGGGGTGTTGCCGAAGGGCCTATTGCTGTTCGCATGTCTCACCGACACCGGTTGATGCTTGCTGTGTGCTGCCAAGAGTGCACATTTTGGGAGTGGTCTCTTGTTATCAAGTGGCACACTCTAACTCGTTGAAGGGGCCTGTCCTCCCGACTCGGGTTGACTGGTCTCTTCAGCGAGAAGGCTCCAAGAGGCAAGTACCACTTGTTTATATTGTAGCATTGACTACAGGATGGTTTGTGTACCAAAAACTAAAACACTGTATCTCAAACTGTAGCAACGATATCTATTGCAAAACCTGTTAGCAGTAAATATTCCCACCTGATGAGCTTACGTTCCACAATTGTTCCACACATTATCCCAATTATTCCAGGATCATCAATTCATCCCCGGCGACATCTAGTATGTTCTAGAAGGACTTATATTTCATATAAATACCCATACCACAACCATCGTGGACACAGCTGTAATAAGGTGAATACAGCGATTACAAAAGATATTCGACTAGTGGTGAAAACAAGCGACATTGTGAAAGTAAATCTGTAGCGACAATTTAATTTGAAATAAATAAGAATAAAGTGATTGAATGTTGTGTTAAAGTAAAGTTGGTGTTTGATAATAAATAAACGATTAAAATACACAAAAGACGGTTTTATTTAACAGAACCCTAGCAAGAATATTACAATATTATAAATAAAATTGTTACTGAAATTACACGTAAATTACAGAAATAGAAGAGCAGAACGATTCCGAGTCTTCCTATTCAGTTGTCGGTCGTCGATGTCGACATAGTCAAAGCACTACACCAGTTCTCAGAGGACCTTCCTTTTGTGAAGGGAACCAGTAATTGTTAGTAATATTATCCTTAATTACAGATATATAGCTCAACTGCGACAACATTTCCAAGGGTTTTCCCCCCACTCGTCGTCGTAGTCGTCGACAAAGTTTCATCCGTTGAAACTCCGGGGACAAAGGCAGGTATTTCCCCGGAAGACCAAATATTCAGTGACTAATTTAAGTATTTTATTAGTTTATGTGTAGTTGTAACAAATATGATCTTTATTTGCAGGAATACAACACACCAGCAGAATTTAAAAGTTTTCCTGCCCAATCATCGTTACAGAAATCAACCAAGTACATTGATTCATTGTTTAGGGACCTGCATTGCGATTGATCGGGAAGCTACTGACTGCCCAAAACTTGGTTTGGGCCAGTAGCGCAATAATCAAGTTCGTGATGAAGTGCTTACTTTACCTCCTAGTGGTGGTCCCCGGGCAACTATACGTATAAACCCTTATACGTATAGGCCAAAATTGTAAGTGCGGGTTGTCTAGGGCCTTGATTCTAGGCTAGGTAACGTGGGCCAGCAACCTGCGTTACCGAATATTGCCAGCTACGGAAACCGACCCTATGCCTCGGATAAGGACTGATCACATGTTGACGACTTTTGGCTATTGTACCCGGACAAAGATAGGTTTCTGGAATGTAAAGACTGACCTCGACTCGCGAAGAGAAGGTCCTTACAATGCCAGATTCCTCCAATTGGAAAACGAATTCATGCGATATAAACTGGACATTTTGGGGGTAAGTGAAGTAAGATGGTTAGAAGCGGGCGAGTACCAGTCTCCAACGCGTAACACTGTACTACTCTATTCTGGAAGACGATCCGGAAGTCCGCGGGAATATGGAGTCGGACTACTGCTAACAACAACAGCACGCATGGGCCTAATTTCCTGGCAGTCTCATGGTGATAGGATTTTGACGGCCGGATTCCGGACTAGAGTACGACGCGTCACCATCATACAGTGTTACGCCCCAACGAATAGTTCATCTGAGGACGAAAAGGAGAGCTTCTACAATCTCTTAAGCGCCGTCTTCAACACAACACCAAATGGAGACATTGTCATAGTGATGGGGGACTTGAATGCCAAGGTAGGCAGCGACAACGAAGGGCTCAAACATGTAATCGGGAAGCATGGACTAGGCAACCGCAACGACAACGGCGAAAGGTTTGTGGATTTCTGCAATGCCAACCGCCTTGTGATAGGTGGCACCATGTTTGAGCACAAGACCTGCCACAAAGTCAGCTGGGTTTCCAACGACAGGCAAGCAACCTCCAACCAAATTGACCATTTTGCGAGGGCAGATGTGGGGATAGTACGTGATCACCATCTTATGATAGCTACTATCCAACTACGCACTGCTGCAGTTCGAAGATCCCACGACAACACAAGAATGCCCAGGTTCAACATCGATAGACTAAGTGATCCCTCAGTGCGCCAACAATTAATGGAGCAATTTTCGCAAGGTGTGGAAGCAATCAGCAGCTCAATACCCGCAACCATCCAAGACCATTGATGTGCTGTGGAAAATGTTTTTACATCTGGTGCTGAAAGAATTGTCGGTCGATCGCAGGGAAGACATAGGGCGAGGCTTTCCGAGAATACCTGGAGACGGATTGACGAACGAAAACAGCTAAAAGCTCGCGTTGCAGCTACCCCAGCAGCAGGGAGAAGCGAGCTAGAGTCCCCATATCGCATGGAGATGAGAGAAGTTCGGCTTAGCGTACGACGTGACAAGCGCATCTACATCAACGCGCTGGCTACAGAAGCAGAAGAAGCAGCACGGAGGTGCGACAGCAGGACCGTCTACAGAATCACAAAAGAACTGACAGGTGGTCGCAGCTCCAGCCAACACCCAGTGAAAAGCCTAGACGGCTCCTTGCTCATTTCGGATGAGGACCAGCTCAAGAGATGGAAAGAACATTTTGCTACGGTTTTGAACCGTGTATTCGCTAGCGATATGCTCCCAAATCAGACTGAGATGCCCGAGGTGAGAAGTTCCCGAATACGCACCACGACTCCCAGTAAAGATGAGATCATTACCGCGATCAAGGCACTCAAAACCAACAAGGCGGTAGGACTTGACGGTATTCCAGCAGAGCTCTTACGAGCAGCGCCAACAACAGTGGAAAAAGGGAATGATCGTCAAGCTTCCTAAGAAAGGAAATTTAATGGAGTGCGGAAACTGGAGGGGTATCTGCGTGCTGCCTGCTGTAGCTAAGATAATAGCTAAAATCATCCTTGAGCGAATCAAACAACATCTCGAAGACACAGTCGATGCCGAACAAGCAGGTTCCCGCTCTGGATCCTCCTGTGCCGACCACATCAACACCTGCGGATTATCATCGAACAGTGTGTTGAATATCGATCGCCACTGCACCTGCTGTTCATCGATTTTGAGAAGGCGTTCGACAGTGTCAACAGGGAGTTTATTTGGCGTGCCTTACGCAGGAGAAGTATTCCCGATAAACTAATTGCTATTATCAAAGCTACATATGAAGGCTTCAAATGTCACGTTCTGCACAGGTGAAGGTTGTCTGAGGAATTTGAAATCCAAACTGGGGTAAGACAAGGCTGTATCCTTTCAGCAATATTATTCCTATTGGCGATTAGCGATGTGCTTCATGCAGCTTTGTCGACGGGAAACTTAGGAATTCGATGGACTCTTACATCTCAACTGAAACATCTTGACTACGCAGACGATGTATGCTTACTCTCCCACAGACCTCCACCAAATGACAGCAGATGTGGAGAGGGAGGCAGGTGTCGTCGGGCTGAAAATTAATACGGCAAAAACTAAAATTATCAGCCTTGGAACAAACTCATCGGCTCAAATATGCATTGCTGGACAACCGGTAGAGAGATTAGAGGATTTCCAGTATCTTGGTAGTATTGTCTCGACCGATGGTGGAACTGAACTGGATATAGCCAACAGGACCGCCAAAGCAAAGTCCGCGTTCGGGATGTTGTCCAAAATATGGCGAAGCAATGCAATCAGTTTGAGCACCAAAATAAGACTGTTCCGCTCAAACGTTGAATCCGTGCTGCTATATGGTTGCAGCACGTGGAGAGTGACCACTACTATCACCAGAAAGCTGCAAACGTTCGTTAATAGGTGTCTGCGCAATATCATAAGGATTTTCTGGCCCTGCTGTTGGTACGTCAATGTGTTTCAGACAACGGCACCCGTCGTTTTCCGTTGGGTATGGAAGTTGCTGTGCTAACATGTTCTATTATAATGGGTGGTATTAACTCGAATTAGCAATTGCGGGAAGATAAGTCCCATAGCAAAGTAAATGCATCAAACAATTACTCGAATCTGTATTAATAGGAAATTAGCAATTGCTTGGCATTTGACATCGAATGGCATGTCAAAAGCTATTTCTTCCATGCGCGTGTATTGGAAAAATCGTAATGGAATCAACCTATGCTGAAGTGGAATATTTGGAAGATAGTTATTTTCATTTTCTGTGAGTTTTCTGCATGTTTTGTTATGTGCTCTATCTCACTTAGATAGTGACGATACGGCAACAGCATTTATATCCCCAACTGCTTGGAAATCAGTGCACCGTGCTGACATTCGACCCACACTAATTATATAAAAAAATACAGGCAAATAAATTATAGTTTAAAGCCTTATGATATGCAATTCTGTTTCAAATTAGATTTACTTGCTTATTTTTTTAATTCGCGGAAACCAAAACATGTCAATTGATTAAACATTTACGTATGTGTCAAAAGAATGAAGCAAACGCTTCTAGTCAGCCAAATAGCAGACTTGAATTTTTCAAGTAAATGTTTAGTTGTATGTCTTATATTCATACCAATTTGAACAAACGTCATTTTCGAATACAGCAATTGCAACATTTTTTTCTCATACGAAAATAAGCAAACACTTTGCTTTTTCTAACAATTGCTTCATATTTTAGCAGACAATTTTACCTGTCTGCCTATAGAGTATTCAATTTCCATCGGTAAGCCTGCTATTACACAGTGACTCTTTTGAAATCACACAAGTGCAAAAAGAAATGATATAGAAAAACAGCAACCCGGAGAGTCGTGGGTATAATTTCGTTGTCTCTTCTTGACGTTTCTCCTTTCCTTGTTCGTTATTTTTCTATTTTACTTTATTTCAATTCGTTGCCTATAGATCTTAGACGTTGAAAGTACGGAATAAATTAGATTAAATATCTTCAAAATATATTTATGTATGTTTAACAACTGAAGAACTATTTCTCTATCAACACTGTTTTCGGTATGCATAAATTTCAGAGCCAAATGTTAAAAATACTTATTTAGAGAGCTCCATACACTTCACTACGAAAGAAAAAATAAAAGAGCTGTCAAGTTTGAATCATGGAAAAGAGTCAACGTGTTATAGCGCGAGCCTCACAGAGTGAAAGTTCAAAATAAAATAGAGGAAAGAATCACGACTTAAGAGTCAGCGTGTAATAGCGAACTAAGTTCAACTTTTACTCGCGTTCAGTTAGCCACTCGCGTTGCTAGTATTTAGTCAGATTTTTAGTGATGCTGTTTATTAGTGCTTAGATAATTTGAATCACTTTCCTTAAATTAGTTATGTCGTTTTCCATTGGGCAAAAGGAAATTGACGAATGGTCATGTTGAAAAACCACCTCTGGTGGAACAACATACATGTAGAGGTAGAAACACAGAAATCAAACGTTATAAAGTTTCAATTTATTAAAATAGGGTAGGTAGGTAGTTTTAATTCAAATATTGCAATTTAGATAAATAGGTAGGATTTAATTAATTAGTTGAAATGATGTAAACTATGGTATATGATGATCTTCCGATAGACGAGCGATAGTAGCGATGGTGTCGAGGATTGGAGCTTTCCCTTCGATGGTTGGCGGCAAAGAGCTCGAATACTTGCTAGCTCAATCTCCACTATAGCTCCCTCTTCTTGTTCTACTTTTTACTTCCTCTTTCTTCGAATTAGGTCACAACGTAGGACGTATCCCAGTTTACTGCGGTGTTGCCAGATGCTCGATATTTGTTCCCTACAACTCGGCCATCCTTTGATTCTACGTCTCGAAGAATGCAATTGGATTTCACATGTCATCTCTAGTAGTCGTAGTTTGCAGATCATCTAAGCAGTCATCTCACTTCTCTTCGTGTCAGTCGTCTCAGGCACGTATTCTTTGTCATTAGTCATCTCAGATATTCGGCAATCGTAGTTAAATTGAAGTATCTCCCAAAGCTTTTGTCATCATCAGTCATCGCAGAAAGGTCATCTCAAACAAGGGTTGGTTAATTCTGAACAGCATCCATCATTGCTGATGAATAACGGCTCAACTCTGGTAAGGTGGCGTTGTCATCGTGCACAGAGGTTTCATCTTCTCCTGAACTGTCGTCATATGGCACCCAAGGTTTCATGTGGTCAGCGCTGGTGCTGGTCTTTCTGGGACCTTCCGACTCCCCAACCTTTTCCACGTCGTAGCGATCATGAGGACCAACGTTTGTTACCCTGTAAGGACCAAAGAATTTTTTATGAATTTTGATTAGGTTACCAAACTGTGTCCGACGAATAGCTACTAGGTCCACAAGCCCATAAGTCCTAGCACGTTTCCTTTTTTTGTTGTAGGTCCTCGAATTTTCTTGCTGGATGATTTTGATTTCTTCTTTAGCTTTTTCACGGATGATGTCGCGCTCTTCATCGAAGACTTCTAAAAGTTCAGCAGCTACAACTTCGGCGATCCGTAGGTCTTCTTTATTTCTCATTTGGATCCCGAACATTACTTCAAAGGGACATCTTTGTGTACTTCTACTGATGCTGGAATTTAGAAACTGTTGTACTTTATTAGTAAATTTGTACCAATCGTTTGGTTCAGCCAGAGATAATTTGGTTAAAATAGGTATGATAGTTCTATTAATTCGCTCTACCTGCCCGTTACCTCTAGGGACACCTGTAGTTATCTTGATGTGATTAATGCCCTCTTCTTGACAATATTCATCGAAAATATTAGAGTTAAAAGCGGCCCCTTTATCTGTGATTACTCGCTGTGGG
This sequence comes from Brachypalpus laphriformis, assembly GCA_945910035.1. Classification (NCBI taxonomy): domain Eukaryota; kingdom Metazoa; phylum Arthropoda; class Insecta; order Diptera; family Syrphidae; genus Brachypalpus; species Brachypalpus laphriformis. Next base: position 132,393,733 of record OX246754.1, read on the forward strand.
TTACCAAACACAGAGCTTTGTAGGTGGAGTTTCTGGAGGACTTCGGCTGTTGTAAGCGTTTTCGTCGGATATATCCAAACAAATTTGCTAAAACCGTCTATTACAACGAAAATATACTTGTAGCGCTTTCCAGTAGCCGACAGTGGTCCCAAGTGATCCAAATGGTAGGTGTGCAGAGGACGGTCCTCCTTTGGTATGGGATATAAGTATCCTTCCTGTTTGCCCTGCTTCTTTTCTGCTAGAATGCACTGAATACAACTTTGCCTACATCTCTCAATTTTTTCCCGAAGGTTAGGTATTGAGTACTCCCGTTTAATAATCTCTTCGACCTTTCGCACAGCAAAGTGCCCTTGTTCGTGTGCCCTTCTTATGATCTCTTTCTCCATGCCTTTTGGAACACACATTAGGCGATCCCCTTGGCCATTGACCTCATAAAGAATGCCGTTTTCTGACACGAAATTTCTGTAAGGTCCTCGCTCCAACATTTTCAAAATTAAGCTGATTTTTTCGTCCCTCCTCTGCTCTGCTACTATTCTATCAACAACTTCACTCTGAATAGTCATAACTAAGGGGTTTCGACTGAGTGCGTCGACATGTCTCATTTTCGTTCCTGCCCTATGTTCTAGTTGATAGTTATAGTCCTGTAGTAACAGAGCCCATCCTGCTATTCTTGGGGCCAAATCCCTTTTCTCCATCGTCATTTTAAAAGCTGCACAGTCAGTAATTATTTTAAAACTAAGTCCTAGTAGATATACTCTGAATTTTTTTAAGGCTGCTACGATGGCTAAAACTTCCAACTCATAGCTGCTATACCGTTCTTGTGCTGGCGAAGTTTTGCGACTAAAATAGTACACGGGATGAAACATGTTATCATCGCTAGATCTCTGCATCAGAATTGCTCCAAAGCCGATTTTCGACGCATCGGTATGCAGCTCTGTTTGTGCTTTGGGGTTATATATCATAAGTGTGGGTTTCTGCGATAAAGCCGACTTTATTTGGACAAATGCTTCTGTCTGCTGATCTCCAAAGTTAAATTTACTGTCCTTCTTAGTAAATCACTTAATGGTTTTGCTAGAACTCCATAGTTTTTCACAAACTTTCTGAAATATCCTGATAAGCCCAAAAAACTCTGAACATTTTTAACAGACTTGGGCTCTGGGAAATGTTGTACAGCTTTTATTTTTAGCTGGGATGGGCTAATGCTTCCATTAGCAATTTCATATCCCAAGTACTCTATTCTTGTACAAAGAAAATGACATTTTTTCCATTTGAACTGGAGACCGTACTTCCCAGCAAGGTCAAAGACCCTTTCCAAATTTTTTATAGCCTCTGCATAGTCTTTTGCGACAATTATAAAATCATCCATGTAAATTATAATAACTTTTTCTTTAATCAGGGGTTGAAATATTGAAATAATGAATTTCTGGAATATAGTAGGTGAAGTACACAGACCAAAAGGCATTCTCAAGAACTCGTATTGGCCGGTGGGAGTCACAAAAGAAGTGTACTTTCTGCTTCCCTCCTCAACTGATACATGAAAGAATCCGTTTTCGAGGTCTAGGGTACTGAATATTTGCGCCCCAGATAGTTGATCCACCTGATCCTCTATAAGTGGGAGTGGAAAATGATCTCTAATAACATGTTTATTCAATCTCCTATAGTCGACACAAAGGCGTTTAGTCCCATCTTTTTTTGAGACTAAGACTATGGGACTGGCAAAGTCCGATGAGCTTGGTCTTATTATTCCTTTCTCGAGCCATTCCTCAATTTGGGATTCAACCAAATCCTTTTCTAAAGGTGAAAGGCGACGAGGGTGTTGAAAAATAGGAGTGTCATCCTTCAAGATGATCTTCATCTCAAAATTATGCTGCCTTTCTTCTACCGGCCTATATCCTTCTACGGCTTGCTTTACTTCTTCCCGATAAGCCTCATTTTCTACATTCAGCTCAGCTTCCGTCTCTGTGTTGATCGAAAAACAGTCTAGCAGATTGTCAAGCCTTTTTACCTTAACCGTCTCAGGAGTTACCATGATTTGGGTGTTAGTGAAGACATTTTGTCCCAAAATCATTGGTATTGAAAGAAAGCGATCCGAAATGACGTGAACCACTTCCTCGAAAACATTCTCATCAAAAGCTATTCTAGCAACGAAGCTTCCTAGTGTTTCCACCCCACTTTCTGCTAGACCTTGCAATGGGGTTTTCTTTCCCGATAATGTTGGTGAACCTAACTGAATGAATTCGTCTGAGCGAAGAAGTGTTACTTCACTTCCCGTGTCTAGAAGTGCGTTTACTGAGTACCCATTGTCGACAAAGTGGACTGCTTTGTGGAAAGTGCCATTAGAACTTGGCAAGATATTAGCTGCCTTAACATGTCTAGCGACCGCATCTTTTGAACACTGTGGAGCCTTATGGCCAAACTCCTTACATCTAAAACACTTGGGCCCCTGCGATATTTTACAGCATTCATTAGCACGATGTCCTTTCGAACCGCAGTTGAAGCAGGTTAGGTCGGAGCTTCTCGTCTTCCCAGCAGGTGAAGAACTGGTCTGCTTTCTTTCTGAATAAAAATTCGAATTCGATGACTGATTTCTTTCAGAAAAAACTCTGTAAACTTCTATTTTTCTCTTAAATTCTTTAAAATTACTTGCTCCATAAAGCAGAGCTTTGTTATTGTGAGTATCTTTAACACCATCTACGACATACTGTATTACAGAAACCTCATCAATGTTTCCCCTAGAACCTAGCTCCTTCATTTTCAGAAAATACTGCAACACTGTCTCTCCTTGTTGTTGTTTCCGCATCATTAATTTTCGGTGAACTTCCGCACTTGAAAAATGTTCACCAAACTCCTCTATTAGAAACTTTTTCAATTCTGCCCACGTTGTTAGCCCTGGCTCTGAACGCACAGCCATCCTTGCGGACCCCGACAAAAGTCTTTTTGCGTACAGCAAATTCTCTAAGGGTGTCCATTGCATAAGCTAAGCTCCGCTCTCGACTTCGTCTACCCAACACAAAATGTTAAAATCATGGTCCCCATTGAACTCTTGAATCGAGCTCGACACATCTTGGAATGAAGCAGTACCCCTACTTCTATTTCTTAAATACGCCACTTCGTCTTGCAATAAAGACATCTCTACCTCTTTTCTAATCGTAGTTTCTTTCTCTTGTAGATTCTTCTCGCGGATCTCTAACTGTCTACTCTTTTCTTCTAACTCTGCCATGGCATCGGATATGTCCAAGCTTTGTGGCAATCTGGCTGTACTATTTCTGTTTCGCCTTCCCATCTTAGACATCAATTAAAACGAGAGTGGCACCAACTACAGAATGCACAGCAAAGAAACTTCGACGAGTATCAAAGAAGACAAACGAAAATTAAACTTGTTCACAGCGTATGATATGATTTCCTTATCTACCACTTTTTTGCCTAAGACACTGAGTGAACTGATCGTGTCATGCACTCTTAGTACAGTCGGTACAAATATGTGCTATACTTATTTTATGTTTTAACCTCGGAATAGTCTTATCAAGCTGTTTATCCTCTATTCTTAAGTACTCCGATATAATTAATAATAATAATTTTTATACAGATTATACCAATTGTGCCGGGTGAAATAAGTATCACGGCAACCTTTTCCCTCGATGACTAAAGGTGTGGTGTACTAAGTAGCCTCCCTTGATGCCCGAGCGCGCGTAAAACGATGATCGCGACGAACTCGATGATATAACCGCAATGTTTTTATGTCTTTAATTTAAGTTCGATTAATTTAAGTCTTTAATAATCCCGGTTGAGCCCCCATCTAGAGGTAGAAACACAGAAATCAAACGTTATAAAGTTTCAATTTATTAAAATAGGGTAGGTAGGTAGTTTTAATTCAAATATTGCAATTTAGATAAATAGGTAGGATTTAATTAATTAGTTGAAATGATGTAAACTATGGTATATGATGATCTTCCGATAGACGAGCGATAGTAGCGATGGTGTCGAGGATTGGAGCTTTCCCTTCGATGGTTGGCGGCAAAGAGCTCGAATACTTGCTAGCTCAATCTCCACTATAGCTCCCTCTTCTTGTTCTACTTTTTACTTCCTCTTTCTTCGAATTAGGTCACAACGTAGGACGTATCCCAGTTTACTGCGGTGTTGCCAGATGCTCGATATTTGTTCCCTACATACATATCTGACAGATTGGAAAAAATACCCGCATTTTCTAAGAGGTAAGTATATTTGTTTATAGCCGCTTTTTGGTGAGAAGTGTATAGCCACTTCAGTCAATTTTTCCACACAAAGCAATAACAAAACAATAGTTGAGATGGAAGTGGAGATAATTTAGTCAGTAATCAAAAGTTTCGGAAACATGAATCTAAGATGTTGTTGACAACTATTCGTTTCATTGAGGTTGATAAACATCAATTGTTTGGACTGACATTTCCCATTCACAATAAAAGCCTTTGAATAACCTGATTGCTTGAAATACTTTTTTGTGATTTTATTTAATTGTTTATTATGTTTTGTTACTAGCCTCATTTTAGTTGGCGCTTATTCACTTATAATAATTGTTAAAATATAATTGCCAATTAAATACAATACTGAAAATGTGTATTCCACAGTGGTAATCTTGATCAGAGCACATACAAACCCGTACACAACACAAAACCAGGTATAAGTGACGACGAACGATGTTTTCCTGAACTTAACGTGATGCGCGTTCAAGTAAACAGATAACATGTATAATTTTATTATATGTATAGATATGAGCACAACTATACGCGTATTAGGATGCCTAATACGCTAAAGGGGAAAATGGTTGTCATTGAAACTTAAAATTCCTGTTTGGATGTCTGAGCCGATACGGGAAACGTCCGAATTCTGTTAAGTAAAATCTAGATTCTCAACAAACCAATCACGTCCAAGATGAAATAATTACATAATTTATTTAACAATAAAAAGGAAAATTCACAAATTAGAAATGGGTAGGTCGATATTTTAGATTAGAAACTTAGATTATTAGGTTAGGCCGATTTACGTAAGTAGAGGCTGCTTAAACGGTAGTGCATGCGATCATATGAAAGCATAAGCATTTTCACTCAGCTGAGGCCTACCAATTCATACTCTTAACTTCCACGCGGTGACAGCCGGGTGCCTAGTACCTTAATCCAAGAAATGGGTAACCAACCCCGTTTAGCGGATTCTTGGCGGTAGCAGATGAGAGAGGGGGGGGTAAGAGTGCTTTCTCACTAGAGCACTCCTTCGTGTTCCAGGTGGCAGCGGACGAATTCTTTAGACGGAGTCAACGGTTGCGTCTATAGTTCCAGTTAGGTTGAACTTAGTGAATACCTTGTGCGAGCTGCTTCGACGTATTCGGATCACGGGTCAGTAAGGAATTTCCAATGTTGGTCAGTACATTGAAATAGAGATGGTGGACTAGGAGCCTTTAATGGGCCAACGGCAGCGCTCATACTCCCGTAGTGGACTACTGGCACCGGTGTACTCGGCCCCTCGTCCTAGGGGAATAATTAAGGGCCTGGCCCTCCAGGTTGGGGGTTGTGCCGTCGGGGTAACTTCCTCACCACGTTAAAAACCTATGGTTCCGAAACAACCAAAAGCCTTGCACAAGGATGACTCAACTAATGACGACCCCAGCAAACGAAATAAGGACAACGACCTTCGGATCTGTACGTGGAAGGTTATGTGCCTTTACAGACCACGCGCAGCCGAACAGCTAGCAGAGGGCCTAGACTGCTATAAAGCAGATATTACCGCCACCCAGGAAGTGCGATGGGATGGGGAGGGGAAATAAGAGGATGAAATATTGTGACATTTACTACGGTGATTGCTACAGAGGCAACAGGCAACGCTTATTCGGATGCGGATTTGTCATACGCGGCAGACTTAGGCAAGAAGTCTTAAGCTTCCGACACGTAATCGTTCTACGAGCTCCTCGACAAAACATACGAGCAATGTCCTAAATACGACGTTAAAATCGTATTAGGCGATTTTAACGCCAAAATAGGAGAGGAGGACGTCTTTGGTAGGGCAGTTGGTAAGCATAGCCTACACGACACCACGTCTGATAACGGACTAAGGCTAATTGATTTCGCTGTGGAGCGAAATGTCACCATAGCAAGCACATGGTTTCCTTATCTCCATATTCATAAGCAGACATGGCGGTCCAATGATCATGTAACGATCAACCAAATTGATCATATTGCGATCGACGCAAGGTATGCCTCCAGTATTCTGGATGTCCGGAACTTCCGAGCGGCCAACATAGACTCGGATCATTACCTTGTTGTAGCCAAGGTACGAATGCGGATATCCCAATCTGAGCAACAAAGAAAAATCAGTGTGAGAAAATTTAACGTCGAAAAGTAACAATCGCAAGAGACCGCCAGACTCTTCACTGAACGCGTATCCCGAAATCTCTCAATCACCCCTTTGCCGCCAGCATCAAGTACCAAAGACCAGTGGCAACGCTGCCAACATGCCATCAGAAACGCTGCGACTGATGTGCTGGGTCTCGCTCGCCCACCACTGCGAAACCCGCGATTCTGACGAAGAATGCGGGCGAGTGCATGCAGCGAAACGAGAGCCATAAAAAGCGGCGCGCGCTGTATGGACGAGAGCTGCTCGTGACCTCTACGACCAAAAGAGACGGGAAGAACATCGGCTTCTTCAAAAGAAGAAGAAAGAGCATGAGAAGCGTGCGTTTGAGAATATCGAGAGTTTATACTCCAGGAACAATGTACGGAAGTTTTACCAAAAGGTAAATAGAACGTGTCAGAGAAGCAATGTCCGTACAGAAACCTGTAGAGTTGAAAATGGAAACTTCGTAGTAGAATCACAGTCGGTGCTGAGGACATTAAAAAACTACTTCTGCAGACTGTATAACGGCGACGAAGACCAACATCTCGCTGTCAGGCAGAATGAACCATTCAACATGGACGATGATAGTCAAAATTTCCGTCCGCCTAACCAAAACGAAGTGAGAATAGCAATATCCACGCTGAAAACCAACAAGCCGGACCTGACGGCTTACCGGCCGAACTTTTCAAGGCAGGTGGGGATGAATTGCTAGATTGCATACACCCACTCATCTCTAAGATTTGGTCAGACGAGTGTATGCCTGATGAATGGAATCTCAGCATCGTTTGCCCGATCCACAAGAAAGGAGACCACCTCAACTGCGCCAATTATAGAGGCATCAGTCTCCTCAACATCGCATACAAGATCTTTTCTGCGATATTGTGTAAACGCCTGAAACCTATTATCAACATCTTGATTGGACCCTATCAGTGCGGTTTCAGGCCAGGAAAGTCCACCATCGATCAAATCTTCACACTTCGGCAGATCCTGGAAAAAACCCAAGAATTCCAAATCGATACTCACCACCTCTTTATCGATTTCAAGGCCGCCTATGACAGCATCTATAGAGAAGAGCTTTATAGAGCCATGTCTAGTTTTGACATCCCTGCCAAACTTGTCCGCCTGTGCAGGCTGACGATGGAGAACGCTCGCTGCTCCATCAAGGTCGGTAATGACCTCACCGAGACCTTTGATGTCAAAAAAGGCTTTAGACAAGGTGACGCGCTGTCATGTGACTTCTTCAATATTGTACTTGAACGGATTGTGCGGAACTCACAAGCCAACACCGGAGGCACAATCTATTACAAGTCTGTACAACTGCTTGCATACGCCGACCGACGATATAGACATTATCGGAAGAACTCAGCGGGCTGTCACCGGTGCGTTTGCAAGCATTGAGGCGGAAGCGGCCAAAATGGGTTTAGCGATAAACGAGGGCAAAACCAAGTATACCATATGCTGTCAACAAGAAAGGAAAACCAACACCGACGAATTGGACAAGTCGTCACAGTCGGCAGCTATAACTTGGAGGTAGCAAGGGACTTTGTCCACCTTGGCTCTTCTATAAATTCTACAAAAAAATCAGCGCAGAAATAAATCGAAGAATAACTCTTGCCAATCTCTGTTTTTTTGGGCTTATAAGACGATTCAACAGTAAAGCCCTATGTCGAAACAATAAGACTCTATATAAGACTTTGATCATCCCAGTCCTGCTTTACGGCGCTGAAACATGGACCTTATTAAAAGAGGATGAAGATATCCTTGGTCGCTTCGAGAGAAAAATTCTTCGTAAGATTTTCGGTCCTGTTTGCCTTAACGGGTTTTGGAGGAGAAGATTCAATAACGAACTATACGAGACGAGCTGTACAGCGACATCGACCTAGTAGAAAACTGCGTATTGGACGTCTGAGATGGCTAGGACGTGTAGAGCGAATGGACACGAACGCTCCGTGCCGCAGAGTCTTCGAACCTATCCCCGAGGGATGATGCAGTAGAGGGAATCATCGCCGTAGGTGGCGCGCACAAGTTCAAGGGGACCTCGACCAACTTGGAGTGCGCAACTGGAGGCAATTAGCTAAGGACCGGGCTAAATGGAGAGGCTTGTTGGTTGAGGCCCAGGTTCACCCCGACCTGTAGCGCCACCTAAGTAAGAAAGTGCTCAGATTCGCAGCACTGCCTAAAGCACGTCCAGTCGTCGGGAGTCGCAAGTAGGGAAGAGATAGATTTCCTCGCTGTCACCAGGAAAGATCTTGGCCGGAAAAACTTCGATGCCAAAACTGAGCCGCAAGCCGATGAGAAAAACATGAGGCGTCGCGTTGCCACTGGTTGGGGTTTGTGATGAACACCCACAACTGTATCTTATTAAAAAAAACTGTTTTTCAGTATTAAAAAAAAGACACACACTTCACGAAATCATCTTCATAGTCATTTGTATTATAAATGTACAAACAACATTTGTATAATTCCAGAATAGTTCGAAGAAAATAAATAAAAATAAAAAATTCAAGCATTATTAAATACGATAACTTTGCGAACGTTGCCATGAAATTCTGTAGAACGTCAAACGAGTTAAAATCTTTTTTTCCTCTGATAACGGCAAAACAACCTGTAATTAGAAACCTTATTGCTGCAAAAGGTTTGCAAATAATTTATTATTTTTACTTGCTGTTTCGTTATCCATTTGAGTTGGATTTTTATAATTTTGAGTAATTTTTTTCACCTGTGCCGTCGACAGCTGACATCGAATGTCATTAAATGTATCTCGGTAGTTAAGTGATTATAAAAGTGAGTGCTTAAGTCAAAACTAATATCAGTACCACCTTAGCTTACTCCACTGAAGATGTTTAGTTCAGTGCATAGATTGCAGCACGTGTCGATAACACACATGGTTGTCAATCACCACTCACTTTACTCCGATAAATATACATACATATACTACACGGCGACGAGTTAGCGCGTTCTCTTTTTTGTAAATAACCTCAACAAGGTAAGACCCACAACGAACAAAAAAGTAAAATAAAGTTTGTTATATTTCCCGTGTGAGATATCGTGTTTTTACTTATTTATCCTCCAATCCTTCCACGAGTGCGGATCGCCGACGGCACCCCTCATCAGTGAGTATGGCCGTTTTGTTGAGAAGTGGCTATACACTTCTCACCAAAACACGGCTTATATTCTAACTAAAATTGTTACTAAAATTACATTTTAATTACAGGAATACAAGAGCATAAATGTGCTAAGTCTTCCTATCCAGTTGGCACATCGTCAATGTCGACATAATTCCACGAAATACACCGGTTTCCAGAGTAACTTCGCTACGCACAGGACAAAATAAAATTTACACCTCGGAATAGCGATTAATCAGTGTTTAAGTAAGTATGCTATTAATTGCTACTAATTTTGTATAATTACAGATATACAACACAACTGCGACAACATTTCCAAGCATTTTCCACCCCAATTGTCGTCGTAGGCGCTAAAAAGTTTCATCCCTTGAAATTACGACGACAAGAGCAAATAATTTGCCGGAAGACAAAATAGTCAGTGATTATGTTTATTTTATTACTAATGCATGTGTTATTGTAACTAATATAGCTTTTAATTACAGGAAAACAACACACGAATAAAAAAAGCATCTCCGAGTTTTCATCCCCAATCGTCGTCGTAGCCGTCACCACCAAACCACCATCAAACTCTCATCCAATCAACCAGGCCGAACTAGCTGCAGCTCCGGCTATGCCCGGAAAAAGTATTAGTGAGTTAAATGTTTTATTATTTGAAACTAACATTATTTTTAATTACAGTAATAATTCCATTCATCAAAATAATTCAATCAGCGAAAATCGACAGGGCGTTATATTTCATCAAAAAAAAAAGTTACAAGAGGAAATTTCGTGGTGGTGTGAAAATATATTTCTAGTCTGATCTACGAAGAAACCTGTGGTGTGCTGAAAATGTTATTCGGGATGCTGTTGCCTACACTAAATATGATAAGCAGATAAGGCAGTCACCGCTGTGGATGTTGTCTATGCATTGAAGAGACATGGACGCACTCTTTATGAGGTGAAGAGATTTTATTTCCAACTTCAAGTTGCAAAAAAAAAAAAATGTTAAAAATTAAATTAAAAAAAAACCTCCTCATCCTGAAGTCCACTTTTAATTGCAGGGGAGATTTTGTATGCTGAGATATGGAGGAAAACTTGGGAAACTTCTGCTGCTTTGTTGTATTCCTGTAATTAAAAAGTATATTAGTGACAGTAAGACGTGTACTAATAATATGCTAAACATAGTCACTAGTTACTTGGTCTTCCGGGCAAATTGTTTGCCTTTGTCCTCGAAGTTTTAAGGGATGAATCTTTTTTGGCGCCAACGACGACAATTGGGATGAAAAGTATTTGGAAATGTTGTGCAGCTGTGTTGTATATCTGTAATAAAAGATAATATTAGTAACAATTAGTTGTATACCTACTCAAGCTTTATTGACATTTGGCATCTGTCAAAGTGTTCTTCTGCCTGAAAACTCGCAAAGAGAAAAAATTAAAATAAAATAGAAAATCCTAACTTAAATTAATAAATCCAAGTTAAAGTGCATTCCAAGAATGTACCGCACTAGTCTTAAGTAAAACCTGAGTAAGTCCTAGCTGCTAAGACTCTTAATTGCTAAGCTCAAATTCCACCAAAGAAAGAAAAAACAACGTTGTTTATGAACATAAGAACACTGCAAGAGACCTCCTCGGACCAATTTATTAGTGAGAAACGTCGTCCCAAGGGAATATTCAGCGTTATACTGAAGGATACTATAACTGGTAATATAAAATAAAAAAAATAAAATAAAATATTGTTCGTACATTTTTTTAATTGTATAAACGAATTTGATATATTTTTATTATTTAAAACGCATGTAATAGATTATGAAAAAGCTATTGTAGATATAGAAGTATTTTAAGAATCATGAATTAAATTTTATTCCTGCGGTGAAACCAAACCTATTGGAAGAGCTAGTGGAGGAGAACTTTTTGGTTATCGCAAGAAGCTTAATGGAGCAGTGACCGTATTCAAGAGAATAGAACAGGCTTATATTTTGGAAATAAAAATGTTCCAATATATTTGAAGTGTAGCAATTGGCTGTGCGATTTCAATAAGCTAAATGATCTACTAAACAATCTTAGCTCGACCGAACTGATACTTATTGCTGATTTTAATTGAAGAATCGGTTTAGTACAAAATAATTTTGTAAATGGAAGGAACTCAGCATCCATCAATATCAACCGTAATTCCAAGGATGAATTCTCCGACTCCAAAGGTGAAAAATTCTTCAATTAGCTGATGTTTGGAACTGTAAAGTCCTAAATGGCTGCTGTGATGAAGAAGGGGAATACTCCTTCCTCAACCCTAAACCTGCCGAAGAACGCGATCCATAAAATTAGCAAACAACAGTGGTTCGATAGTGAATGCATGTGAGCTAGGAAAACTTTTTTCGTGTTCCTTAAATTGTTACGGTTAAAAAATTTCAGAGCATTTAAAGTTCTTTATGCGACCGCAAACAAAAAATTCAAACAACTTTGCTATGCAAAAAAGCTAGACTTCGACGAACAAAATACAGCCTTAATAAATGGATCACGATCAGCAGCTGAGTTTTGGAAAACGGTTAAAATTATCAATGGAAAAACCAATTCAATCTCATGGGACTACAACCAGAGCAGCTAAGAGACCATTTTAAAACTCTTCTCAATGCACCTTTAATATCTCCGTCCTTTTATTTGCAGCCCCTATGATCTTAGATGAATTCCTAGACTTACCATTCTCCGTCGCAGAAGTAGAAGCTGCCGTAGAGAACTCAAAGAAAAATAAAGCACCAGGAATATTTACCGTATTCCGTTTGAATTCTATAAAAATTGCTCACCGAAATTCCTATCAGCTCTTACACTTGAATACAATAGAATATTTGCAGCCGCAGACGTGCCCGAATGCTTTCAGAAAGCAATCATTTTTCCTCTGCACAAGAAAGGAGACTACGGCGATCCAGCAAACTACAGAGGAATATCGTTTTTAAACACATCCGCAAAATTGTTTTCCAGTTTGCTCTCCAATAGAATCACGGAGTGGGTGAAAAATAAAAAGGTCTGTTTTCCGAAAAAACTACTCTACCATAGATCAAATTTTCTCGCTCGTAAATATTGCAGAGATATATAAAATGAAGCGCAAAAAACGCTTTTCTATAAGTTATAACATATAAGTATGGAACCTCGACTCAGATGATCAACGTTTTAAGAGCTATGTACAAAAATAACAAAGCGTGTGTCTGGGATGGTAGCCATTTATCAGAGGATTTTGAAATATCAATGGGTGTCATACAAAGGTTGCATTCTTAGCACATTGCTGTTTATTTTGTACATAAACGACATAACGGAAGACGAAGGGTGGAATAGACCTCAGCGGAACCAAGATTCCGGCACTTATGTTTGTAGATACCATTCAGTTAATGATCAACAGGTTAGACAACTATTGTAAAATATGGAATTTGACTGTAAGCCTAGAAAAGTCAAAGATGATGATTTTTAGAGATGGTGGAGGGAGGTACGCTCGAAAAGAAAAATTAAAGTTTCAAGGTGAGGAGATTGATGTAGTTAAGCGGTACAAGTATCTTGGTGTGTTAATTACGCCGAACTTAAACATGAACAAACATCTACAAGTTTAACTTGCAGAAGCTAAACGGGCGATTTGTGCAGTCTGGGGAAATTGTATTAAAAATAAACACGTTTCTTACATCTCGAAGCTGAAAATATTCCATGCGACAGCATCTTCCGTACTATTGTATGCAACACAAGTTTGGGGTTATTGCTCCGTTGAAGCTGTGGACAAATTCCTCCGCTATTTCTAAGGCGAATTTTTAAATTTCGGAGTAGTTCTCCCAATTATATGCTACACTTGGAGACTCGAATGGCACCCCTGTTCATGTATACTCTTAAACTGCATTTGGATTATGTTCTTACAGTCAATGCGATGTGCCAGGAAAGAATTTCGAAATTGGTGCTTTCTCAAATGATACAAAGCAACTTAAAATGTGTCCAAGAATGGTTATAACATTACTTTCTCACCAAATGAGCAACATGCTTCACTTGAGCAAAAAATTAAAATCTTACTGAACGTAATCGGTCATAGAACTTATGATAAATTTATAAATGCAGCCCAGTCATCCCAATACCGGCTTACTATAGCAAGATGAATCGTTATCTACAGGAAAGGACGTATTTCTTGAGTAGTTACTCAATTGATAAGATATGCGCTATCTTCAAATTAAGAGGTGAACTCTTAAAACTCAATTTCATACCATATTGCCCAGAGCTTCAAATTTTATGCAGCCTGTGTAATCTTAAGGAGCGAGAGGATGTATTGCACTTCACCGCAAAATGCCCAATACGTAAGGAATTCCGCAGCAATTTTTTCGGAGTACAGACACTTGGATTGGATGAAGCAATCGATATCTTGAATGGAGGCAAAGGTTATGATTTACTTTACAAAGACACAGTAAACGCCCTTCGCTACAGGAATTGCATAATTGAAGAAAGTTTCTAAGAAATAAGCACATAACATTACAAAACCTTGTTTATTTAAACTTGTGTAACCTAAGAAGTAGCATCGAATTTTTTTCTCTTAAATGTCAATCTAGTAGACTGCCTATGGGCCAAACCACATAGACTAAGTAAAATATATTGCAAGCATTACATTTTTGAAATACAATAGCCCAATAAATAAATAAAATAAATAATAATAATACTTACGTAAACACTGATTAATCGATAGTCCCAGGAATACATTTTTTTTTGTCCTGTGGGTAGCGAAGGTACTCTGGAAACTGGTGTATTTCGTGGAATTATGTCGACATCGACGACCGACAACTGGATAGGAAGACCTAGTATTATTCTACTCTTGTATTCCAGAAATTTAAATGTAATTTTAGTAACAATTTTAGTCATGATATAAACAAATATACTTACCTCTTAGAAAACGCGTGTAATTTTTCCAATTTGACTGTTATCTGTGTTGCTTATTAAAAAACAAATACAAATATTTGACGCAACAGCTCTTGAGAGTGCCAGGGCCTAGCTTCTCATGTTGTGTGCGTTATATTTTTCACACGAATGGAAGGGACCTACAGTTTAATGCCGACTCCGAACGGCAATTTGAGAAACTTTTTCATGACAATAATACTCTCGGATGTTTGTCAGACGCTCGCGAGAGGTGGGACCGTGAAAGACTTTTTGGTGTTTTCTGGGATTCGAACTTGGAACCTCATACGTCGTGATCCGACACACTAACCACTTACGCCACGGCGCCCCTCATTATAGCTTGTTGTCAATACTCTTTTGTGTTCGGCACAGGAAAAGCACTCCCAATCATGATCCATTGGCTGTTCGGAGTGCTGTTCCGCGAGTGTTTCTCGCTTGCGGATTTCATTTGCTAGTGCTCTCAATATGCACTCACACATATAAATCCTTACATCGGACTACTTGTCAAAGCCATATGGTACAAGACAAATACAAAATACAAATATTTGGTGCAACAGCTCTTTAAAGTACCAGGGCCTAGCTTCTCGCAACCACTCATGTTGTTTGCGTTATATTTTTCACACGAATGGAAGGACCTACAGTTTAATGCCGAGTCCGAAGGGCGATTTGAGAAGCTTTTTCGTGACAACAATACTCTCGGATGTTTGTTAGACGCTCGCGAGAAGTGGGACCATGAAAAAAACTTTTTGGTGTTTTCTAGGATTCGAAGTTGGAACCTCATCCGTAGTGATCCGGGGCACTAACCACTTATGCCACGGCGCACACAAGTACAAGGTACAAGACGCATTCCTTTATTTATTTTATTTTTTCAGTTGGGGCAAGTTAGTAGAAACAAATTTTACGCAGATATAATTAATAAATTGATAATATATTAATAGAAACATGATGGAATTGCTAATGTCGTTTTCCATTGGGCAAAAAGAAGCAGTTTTTTCCTTTGTTGTAAACAGAAAATCAGACATTCACCAACGCACGCAGAAGTAAGCAGAAGACGATTTCACATGTTCCATTGGAATTAAGAAACAGTGAAATTAATGGAAAATGGCGTTCGTTTGCAGTTATGTACCACTGGAAACTTTCCAGTGGAAAGTTTTATGTGCTCTTTTTCAATGATTTTTGTAAAACGCGTAGGCTTTAGTTTGTGTAATTACTTGTCAACATGTATGTGATTAATAAATTCTACTCCACTATGCAAACCACAGTTTCTCAGCTGTCGGGAGTGTTACCAGGAAATAATATCACCAGAGATACTAGATCTTAAACAAAATTTGTACTGCATGTATATGTAATTCTGTTTCTCTGTAATAAAAGATTGTAACATGTAACCTTTAGGTATGCATTAAGAAGGCGACGAAGCGGAGATATGCGTGTTTGTATTTGTTAAAAAAAAGTTAGAGAAGTACACAAAGAGGTCAGAGATTCTTTATTATATGTTTTAAGACGGAGACAGCAACTCACGAAGACTAAGCACCCACGAATTCTCTTTCTGGAGAGCGCTGGATAAATTAAAGGGTGAAGAAAATGTTCCTGAAAGTGATTTGTATTCCTTGGGTAAGTATTTAAAATGTGTAAGTACAGGATAGTCGTGTAATCCTGTGGGATTAATTTGGCACAATAATTTGGATGTGAAGCCATTTCCTATATTGTGAGTGTATAGTGGGAGTCAGTCAGAAATTCGAAATTTGCTTTGATCGTGTGACCGTTAAAAGAATTAGTTAAATTTGACCTTATGAGGTGATATGGTAATGTGACTGGGAAAATTAATGGAATTTGGGACGATCGACCCTTAGTACCTAGATGCACCGTGTAGGTAGTAGGGTGTATAAAAGTAGTGGAGTTGATTATTTGATCAATACCTGTTTCTGGTGTGCAATCCTGATATGTATTTACTAGTCCTAGTATAATAGGGTTTGAGAGGGTCAACCGTCGCCCTTGGGAGGTGATTGCTGCATTACTAATCTCCTGTGGATGCATGGTTGACCAGTCCGACATGGAGTGGGGATGGTGACTGATCAATCGAAACCTATTGCTATGTTACATGTAACTATAAGTAACGCGTATGAGTTACTTCCCGTTGTTAAGAGGGGGGTTACAATGTATATGCTAGACAGATAGCTTAGGTCTTCAAAGAAATATTCACCTAGTAGTCTCTTTCTCAGAGTAGCTAGTGCTGGGCATGTGCCAAGGAGGTGAATGTTGTTTTCCTTTTCTTCCTCGTCTCTGCAACTTCTGCAGAAATCATTTGATAGGACTCCCATTCTTATAGCGGGTTTACCTATCAGGCAGTGTCCTGTGATTATTCCTCTTGTTTAGAGATAGGAGTCTTAGTTTTCTTTACGTCTAATAGAGGCCAGATATTTCTGGTCGATATACACGTAATTAGGTTATTTCATCTGTTGTTTACGATTGCTTGTGCTTTGTAGAGCATGTGAAGTTTCGTCGTTTAGAGACGGGTGTCGGCACGTCTCTGCTGTCAGCTTTTGACATTTAATATTCATGGAATTGTGCGGGTTTTAAAGGATAATTATAGTAAAATTATTGATTCTATAAGTGAAACACAAAATTTGTTAGCAAATGTTTTTAAAGAGTGTGTGAAGGATATAAGAGAGTGCGTTAAAGAAGCAATCAGCAGTATCAAAATCAACGAAAAAGAGGTGGAGAAAGACTCAACGTATGCAAATATGCTTAAAGCACCGATAATAGTTAAACCAAAACAAAAATAACAGAGTGAGAAAACCGTAAAAGAAGCAAAAGAGAAAATAAACCCTTCAAAATTGGCGGTAAAAGTGAAGGAGATAAAAATATCAAACTGGAACGATGGAGCGGTATCAATACAATGTGCGAGTGAGATCGAAAGAGGAATTATAAGCAAGGAAATCTCGAATAAACTAAACAATGATTATGACATAAAAATGAGTGATTTACGAAATCCAAAATTTTATTACATGGAATGAGTGAAAAATTAAGTGAAGAAGAAGTCACTGTTGCTATTAAGGCACAAAATAAAAAAATTAATTTCCAACAATTAAAGTGTATCAAAGTCTTTCAATCGGGCAAAAATAATAGACTATAATGCACTTCGTGAGATAATGAGAGTGAAAACATTGTGCGTTGAGTGGGACGAGTGTGTGTGTTATGAAAGCATAAACGTAAAGAGATGCTTCAAGTGCTGCGGATTTAATCATGTCGCAAGTGTGTGTCTTCTTCTTCCTTTTATCAGCGAGGCTATGATCCGAAAACAATGGATCACAACCCTCCCACTTCACCGCATTTCTACTGATCCGCCTGTGGGGTTCGTGTGTGTAAGAGTGAAAAAATTATATGTGCTAAATGCGGTAAAGATGATCATTCAGCAAAAGAGTGCACGAGTGGATGTAGTAAGTGCATTAATTGTGTAAAAATTAAAGAACGGCTAAACATACACATAGACGAAAATCATGACTCTAGGGATGCCATCTGTCCAGTTTTACAAAGAAAACTGAAGATGGAAGGGAAAAAAATTCTTATTAGCAGCTAAGTATATTGAAGTGTGTGTATTTAATTGTACAAGGCCTCGTTAGTAATTTTAGCGAAATTGTTTGATTGAAACGCATATGACCGAGGAAATAAGTGAATCGGAAATCATGTTGCAAGACTATAATTTTATCCAAGTTTTAAGTACATCGAAGCACACTGGCGGAGTTTCGCTGTACATACGAAAGCCACTATGCTATCAAATTATTAATGAGGTCAAAGATAATAATGGAATATATTGCTTAGAAATAAATGTTGGTGATAGACAAATGATGGTTAAATTTCTGGTAGTTTATAGATCTCCAAGTTTTTCAAAGGCGGACTTGCTCGAGAATATGTATGTGGACAAAATGTTAATAATAGTGGGAGATTTAAATATTAATTGGCTCAGTGATAACACTTATAAAAATCAGATAAAAACTATCTGCTATGGAAACAACTTATCCGTGATCAACGATCAACCGACGAGGATAACGGATAAAACATCCACGCTTATAGATTATGTTATTTCATATACTTTAGAGATCAAAGCCGAGACAGATGCAAATCTAAAAAAGCTTTAAGAAATAATATTCCCAAATTAAATAAGAAGAAACATAAAGTTTTAAACTATAATAAAGCGGATTTTTATTCAAAGCTTTTGTTTAGTGATTTGATTGGAGTGGATGTTGTGAACAGTAGCGTGAATGATTTGGCTGAGTTGTTTAAGCGTGAAATGAGTAGATTAGTGAATGAAGTTTTGGTAGAAAAAACTGTATGTCCTAATGAATGTGAATGGTTCAAAAAAAACTAACTCGATTAAAAAGGAGCAAAGTTATAAAATATGAGAAGGGGTAAATTCAACAACAATCGTACAGCGTGGGATACGTACAAGGAAGCGAGGAACATCTATAAAATGAAACTCAAAATACACAGAGACAAGCATATACGAAAGAAGATCGATACAGCGAGGGACCAACAAACAATATGGCGAAACATGAAGAAGTTTATTTTAAAGAAGGATCAAGGTGACATACGTAATGTTTCATTCGGTGGAATTATTGTACATGAAAGTGAAAAAATTTCGAGTGAATTTAATACATTCTTTGTAAAGAGTGTAGAAAACATAATTAACGATATTCCCAGGTTGCCTTATCAAGATTCCATAAACCAAGTTGCCACCGTTTTTAAGTTTAAATATATAAATATTAAGGATATAGTGTTAGTGCTGAAAGATATGGGCAAAAAGAAAGACTTTAACTTTATGAGCGGAAGTATGTTCCTGGATGTCATTGAAATAATCGGCTCAATTCTGCGGGAGCTTTTTAACAAATCCATGAGGACAGGAATATTTCCTGATGGATGGAAGGAATCTATTGTTCGACCTATTCAGAAAGTACAGAATACTGTCTTGTGTGAGGAATTCAGACCGGTGAATTGCTGCCTTTATATGAAAAGCTATTCGAAAAACTTGTAGAGAAGCAGTTTAGGAGCTATATAGAGGAAAATAATTACAACATGCAACATCAATCGGGATTTAGAAAAGGATACTCATGTGAGACGGCTTTAAATTGGGTGATAGAAAACTGGAAAAGCCTAATGGATCAATGGAAAGTAATTGTAGCAGTGTTTCTGGATTTCAAGAGAGCTTTTGAAACGGTGGACCGGGAGATTCTATTGGGTGTTTTTCTATTCTTAATATATATAAATGATATAAACGCAGCAGTGAAATTCCATATAGCAAATTGTGTATGTTCGCGGATGATGCGCTGCTATTTGTCAGTGGAAGTAATTCAAATCAAAAAGCATCCAAAAAATAAACGTGGACCTGAAATCGGTGAGCAAGTGGCTAAAAGTGAATAAGCTGATGTTAAACATAAAAAAGACAAAGTACATGTGCATAAACAGTGATCAGAGCGGATGTGTTAAAATTAGTGCTGAAGCGAATAGTATATTCGGCCTCAGGCCGAATACCGAATATTCGGCCATGAGCGTGGCCGAATAGCCGAATATTCGGCCAAACTATTCAGCCACATTAAAAAGCCCTGAAAAAGTACGAACATAGATTGGGTGAATATGGTTTGAATAAACGGCGCAGACGATAAAACCATTCAACTCAAACTTCATTACTTTTGGGACTTAACACGATTCTCATCGCTCCATTTGGTTCGCGTTCTTCCACGAAAAATTCATTTTCACTCGAACATCATGCAGAGTTAACAAAGAAAGATAATTTTTATTTTCTTTTTATTATTATTAGCTTTAAAGAAGAAAATACCTCATTTGTTTTTGTTCTAAAAATAAAGAAATTTTTTAAAATGAATTTGCAATATTCCTTGCTATTTTCTGCTCCTAGTTTTAGGTATTCGGTATTCGGCAGAATAGTAACACTATTATTAGTAACACATAGACTAAGTAACACATAGACTAAGTAAAATATATTGCAAGCATTACATTTTTGAAATACAATAGCCCAATAAATAAATAAAATAAATAATAATAATACTTACGTAAACACTGATTAATCGATAGTCCCAGGAATACATTTTTTTTTGTCCTGTGGGTAGCGAAGGTACTCTGGAAACTGGTGTATTTCGTGGAATTATGTCGACATCGACGACCGACAACTGGATAGGAAGACCTAGTATTATTCTACTCTTGTATTCCAGAAATTTAAATGTAATTTTAGTAACAATTTTAGTCATGATATAAACAAATATACTTACCTCTTAGAAAACGCGTGTAATTTTTCCAATTTGACTGTTATCTGTGTTGCTTATTAAAAAACAAATACAAATATTTGGCGCAACAGCTCTTGAGAGTGCCAGGGCCTAGCTTCTCATGTTGTGTGCGTTATATTTTTCACACGAATGGAAGGGACCTACAGTTTAATGCCGACTCCGAACGGCAATTTGAGAAACTTTTTCATGACAATAATACTCTCGGATGTTTGTCAGACGCTCGCGAGAGGTGGGACCGTGAAAGACTTTTTGGTGTTTTCTGGGATTCGAACTTGGAACCTCATACGTCGTGATCCGACACACTAACCACTTACGCCACGGCGCCCCTCATTATAGCTTGTTGTCAATACTCTTTTGTGTTCGGCACAGGAAAAGCACTCCCAATCATGATCCATTGGCTGTTCGGAGTGCTGTTCCGCGAGTGTTTCTCGCTTGCGGATTTCATTTGCTAGTGCTCTCAATATGCACTCACACATATAAATCCTTACATCGGACTACTTGTCAAAGCCATATGGTACAAGACAAATACAAAATACAAATATTTGGTGCAACAGCTCTTTAAAGTACCAGGGCCTAGCTTCTCGCAACCACTCATGTTGTTTGCGTTATATTTTTCACACGAATGGAAGGACCTACAGTTTAATGCCGAGTCCGAAGGGCGATTTGAGAAGCTTTTTCGTGACAACAATACTCTCGGATGTTTGTTAGACGCTCGCGAGAAGTGGGACCATGAAAAAAACTTTTTGGTGTTTTCTAGGATTCGAAGTTGGAACCTCATCCGTAGTGATCCGGGGCACTAACCACTTATGCCACGGCGCACACAAGTACAAGGTACAAGACGCATTCCTTTATTTATTTTATTTTTTCAGTTGGGGCAAGTTAGTAGAAACAAATTTTACGCAGATATAATTAATAAATTGATAATATATTAATAGAAACATGATGGAATTGCTAATGTCGTTTTCCATTGGGCAAAAAGAAGCAGTTTTTTCCTTTGTTGTAAACAGAAAATCAGACATTCACCAACGCACGCAGAAGTAAGCAGAAGACGATTTCACATGTTCCATTGGAATTAAGAAACAGTGAAATTAATGGAAAATGGCGTTCGTTTGCAGTTATGTACCACTGGAAACTTTCCAGTGGAAAGTTTTATGTGCTCTTTTTCAATGATTTTTGTAAAACGCGTAGGCTTTAGTTTGTGTAATTACTTGTCAACATGTATGTGATTAATAAATTCTACTCCACTATGCAAACCACAGTTTCTCAGCTGTCGGGAGTGTTACCAGGAAATAATATCACCAGAGATACTAGATCTTAAACAAAATTTGTACTGCATGTATATGTAATTCTGTTTCTCTGTAATAAAAGATTGTAACATGTAACCTTTAGGTATGCATTAAGAAGGCGACGAAGCGGAGATATGCGTGTTTGTATTTGTTAAAAAAAAGTTAGAGAAGTACACAAAGAGGTCAGAGATTCTTTATTATATGTTTTAAGACGGAGACAGCAACTCACGAAGACTAAGCACCCACGAATTCTCTTTCTGGAGAGCGCTGGATAAATTAAAGGGTGAAGAAAATGTTCCTGAAAGTGATTTGTATTCCTTGGGTAAGTATTTAAAATGTGTAAGTACAGGATAGTCGTGTAATCCTGTGGGATTAATTTGGCACAATAATTTGGATGTGAAGCCATTTCCTATATTGTGAGTGTATAGTGGGAGTCAGTCAGAAATTCGAAATTTGCTTTGATCGTGTGACCGTTAAAAGAATTAGTTAAATTTGACCTTATGAGGTGATATGGTAATGTGACTGGGAAAATTAATGGAATTTGGGACGATCGACCCTTAGTACCTAGATGCACCGTGTAGGTAGTAGGGTGTATAAAAGTAGTGGAGTTGATTATTTGATCAATACCTGTTTCTGGTGTGCAATCCTGATATGTATTTACTAGTCCTAGTATAATAGGGTTTGAGAGGGTCAACCGTCGCCCTTGGGAGGTGATTGCTGCATTACTAATCTCCTGTGGATGCATGGTTGACCAGTCCGACATGGAGTGGGGATGGTGACTGATCAATCGAAACCTATTGCTATGTTACATGTAACTATAAGTAACGCGTATGAGTTACTTCCCGTTGTTAAGAGGGGGGTTACAATGTATATGCTAGACAGATAGCTTAGGTCTTCAAAGAAATATTCACCTAGTAGTCTCTTTCTCAGAGTAGCTAGTGCTGGGCATGTGCCAAGGAGGTGAATGTTGTTTTCCTTTTCTTCCTCGTCTCTGCAACTTCTGCAGAAATCATTTGATAGGACTCCCATTCTTATAGCGGGTTTACCTATCAGGCAGTGTCCTGTGATTATTCCTCTTGTTTAGAGATAGGAGTCTTAGTTTTCTTTACGTCTAATAGAGGCCAGATATTTCTGGTCGATATACACGTAATTAGGTTATTTCATCTGTTGTTTACGATTGCTTGTGCTTTGTAGAGCATGTGAAGTTTCGTCGTTTAGAGACGGGTGTCGGCACGTCTCTGCTGTCAGCTTTTGACATTTAATATTCATGGAATTGTGCGGGTTTTAAAGGATAATTATAGTAAAATTATTGATTCTATAAGTGAAACACAAAATTTGTTAGCAAATGTTTTTAAAGAGTGTGTGAAGGATATAAGAGAGTGCGTTAAAGAAGCAATCAGCAGTATCAAAATCAACGAAAAAGAGGTGGAGAAAGACTCAACGTATGCAAATATGCTTAAAGCACCGATAATAGTTAAACCAAAACAAAAATAACAGAGTGAGAAAACCGTAAAAGAAGCAAAAGAGAAAATAAACCCTTCAAAATTGGCGGTAAAAGTGAAGGAGATAAAAATATCAAACTGGAACGATGGAGCGGTATCAATACAATGTGCGAGTGAGATCGAAAGAGGAATTATAAGCAAGGAAATCTCGAATAAACTAAACAATGATTATGACATAAAAATGAGTGATTTACGAAATCCAAAATTTTATTACATGGAATGAGTGAAAAATTAAGTGAAGAAGAAGTCACTGTTGCTATTAAGGCACAAAATAAAAAAATTAATTTCCAACAATTAAAGTGTATCAAAGTCTTTCAATCGGGCAAAAATAATAGACTATAATGCACTTCGTGAGATAATGAGAGTGAAAACATTGTGCGTTGAGTGGGACGAGTGTGTGTGTTATGAAAGCATAAACGTAAAGAGATGCTTCAAGTGCTGCGGATTTAATCATGTCGCAAGTGTGTGTCTTCTTCTTCCTTTTATCAGCGAGGCTATGATCCGAAAACAATGGATCACAACCCTCCCACTTCACCGCATTTCTACTGATCCGCCTGTGGGGTTCGTGTGTGTAAGAGTGAAAAAATTATATGTGCTAAATGCGGTAAAGATGATCATTCAGCAAAAGAGTGCACGAGTGGATGTAGTAAGTGCATTAATTGTGTAAAAATTAAAGAACGGCTAAACATACACATAGACGAAAATCATGACTCTAGGGATGCCATCTGTCCAGTTTTACAAAGAAAACTGAAGATGGAAGGGAAAAAAATTCTTATTAGCAGCTAAGTATATTGAAGTGTGTGTATTTAATTGTACAAGGCCTCGTTAGTAATTTTAGCGAAATTGTTTGATTGAAACGCATATGACCGAGGAAATAAGTGAATCGGAAATCATGTTGCAAGACTATAATTTTATCCAAGTTTTAAGTACATCGAAGCACACTGGCGGAGTTTCGCTGTACATACGAAAGCCACTATGCTATCAAATTATTAATGAGGTCAAAGATAATAATGGAATATATTGCTTAGAAATAAATGTTGGTGATAGACAAATGATGGTTAAATTTCTGGTAGTTTATAGATCTCCAAGTTTTTCAAAGGCGGACTTGCTCGAGAATATGTATGTGGACAAAATGTTAATAATAGTGGGAGATTTAAATATTAATTGGCTCAGTGATAACACTTATAAAAATCAGATAAAAACTATATGCTATGGAAACAACTTATCCGTGATCAACGATCAACCGACGAGGATAACGGATAAAACATCCACGCTTATAGATTATGTTATTTCATATACTTTAGAGATCAAAGCCGAGACAGATGCAAATCTAAAAAAGCTTTAAGAAATAATATTCCCAAATTAAATAAGAAGAAACATAAAGTTTTAAACTATAATAAAGCGGATTTTTATTCAAAGCTTTTGTTTAGTGATTTGATTGGAGTGGATGTTGTGAACAGTAGCGTGAATGATTTGGCTGAGTTGTTTAAGCGTGAAATGAGTAGATTAGTGAATGAAGTTTTGGTAGAAAAAACTGTATGTCCTAATGAATGTGAATGGTTCAAAAAAAACTAACTCGATTAAAAAGGAGCAAAGTTATAAAATATGAGAAGGGGTAAATTCAACAACAATCGTACAGCGTGGGATACGTACAAGGAAGCGAGGAACATCTATAAAATGAAACTCAAAATACACAGAGACAAGCATATACGAAAGAAGATCGATACAGCGAGGGACCAACAAACAATATGGCGAAACATGAAGAAGTTTATTTTAAAGAAGGATCAAGGTGACATACGTAATGTTTCATTCGGTGGAATTATTGTACATGAAAGTGAAAAAATTTCGAGTGAATTTAATACATTCTTTGTAAAGAGTGTAGAAAACATAATTAACGATATTCCCAGGTTGCCTTATCAAGATTCCATAAACCAAGTTGCCACCGTTTTTAAGTTTAAATATATAAATATTAAGGATATAGTGTTAGTGCTGAAAGATATGGGCAAAAAGAAAGACTTTAACTTTATGAGCGGAAGTATGTTCCTGGATGTCATTGAAATAATCGGCTCAATTCTGCGGGAGCTTTTTAACAAATCCATGAGGACAGGAATATTTCCTGATGGATGGAAGGAATCTATTGTTCGACCTATTCAGAAAGTACAGAATACTGTCTTGTGTGAGGAATTCAGACCGGTGAATTGCTGCCTTTATATGAAAAGCTATTCGAAAAACTTGTAGAGAAGCAGTTTAGGAGCTATATAGAGGAAAATAATTACAACATGCAACATCAATCGGGATTTAGAAAAGGATACTCATGTGAGACGGCTTTAAATTGGGTGATAGAAAACTGGAAAAGCCTAATGGATCAATGGAAAGTAATTGTAGCAGTGTTTCTGGATTTCAAGAGAGCTTTTGAAACGGTGGACCGGGAGATTCTATTGGGTGTTTTTCTATTCTTAATATATATAAATGATATAAACGCAGCAGTGAAATTCCATATAGCAAATTGTGTATGTTCGCGGATGATGCGCTGCTATTTGTCAGTGGAAGTAATTCAAATCAAAAAGCATCCAAAAAATAAACGTGGACCTGAAATCGGTGAGCAAGTGGCTAAAAGTGAATAAGCTGATGTTAAACATAAAAAAGACAAAGTACATGTGCATAAACAGTGATCAGAGCGGATGTGTTAAAATTAGTGCTGAAGCGAATAGTATATTCGGCCTCAGGCCGAATACCGAATATTCGGCCATGAGCGTGGCCGAATAGCCGAATATTCGGCCAAACTATTCAGCCACATTAAAAAGCCCTGAAAAAGTACGAACATAGATTGGGTGAATATGGTTTGAATAAACGGCGCAGACGATAAAACCATTCAACTCAAACTTCATTACTTTTGGGACTTAACACGATTCTCATCGCTCCATTTGGTTCGCGTTCTTCCACGAAAAATTCATTTTCACTCGAACATCATGCAGAGTTAACAAAGAAAGATAATTTTTATTTTCTTTTTATTATTATTAGCTTTAAAGAAGAAAATACCTCATTTGTTTTTGTTCTAAAAATAAAGAAATTTTTTAAAATGAATTTGCAATATTCCTTGCTATTTTCTGCTCCTAGTTTTAGGTATTCGGTATTCGGCAGAATAGTAACACTATTCGGCCGAATACCGAATATTCATTTCAACACTAGTTAAAATTGATGGGGAACACATAGAGCTTGTGAATGAATTTAAATATCTTGGTGTAATAATTGATGACCAGATGAGTTTGAGCGCCAATATTGATTATATATGTAAGAAAGTATCCAAGAAAATATATTTCTTTCGCAGAATACGGCAAAAAATATCTACTTTTACAGCTATAAGAATATATAATGCAATGAGAAGACCACATTTCCAATATTGTTCAACAATACTTTATCTATCAACGAAAGGGGATTTAACAAGGTTACAAAGGCTCCAAAACAAAGCCATGAGGATAGTTCTCAAGTGCGCAAGACTAACCCACATAAAGGATATGCTCGAAAGGCTTAAATGGCTAAGTATAAGGCAGCAAATCAACCTAAACGTTTTAGTGTTCGTCTTCAAAATGAAAAACGAAATGTTTCCCAACTATTTTTTTAACAATCTAAGATACATAAGTGAAAGTCAGCCTTATAACCTTAGAGGTGCTCAAAATTTTCGATTAGAACTGAAATCATCCGCGAGTGCTTAGAATACTTTAATGTTCAAAGGTTTGAAACTGTTTAATCGTCTCCCGAATGAAATAAAGAACATAAACAATTTGAAGAAATTTAAAGAAGAATTTTTGAAATTTTTAGAATCGGACAATTGAATTATGATATAAAATGATAACAGAGAAGCTAAATGGCATACATATATTGCCTAATTTATGAACCGATATCTTGCTAACGCGCGCGTAAGTGTGTCCCCTCGCGCGGTTGGGAAGGGAAGATGGCGGGGTTCGAAAGATGCGCTTAGCAGAGGTTCTTCGGTCAATGTACCCATCCCGTACCCTCCGATTTTTTGGATCCATCCGCGTAGATATCGATTGCGGCGTCATTAAGAATATTACCGCTATCCCATGCGGATCTGTCAGGGATGATGTTGTTATATTTGATATTAAAATCAATAAACCGGGAGAAGTAATCTGTATCTCTAAGATCAGAATTTTGTAGAATTTTCATGTGGCCAATTTGTGAGTTTGACCACTGTAGAGATTTTCTAAGTCTTAGGGCTGCCTCAGAGGCTACAATTTTCCCGAAGATATCAATGGGAAAAATGTGTAGTAGAGTCTCTAAGGCGGTGGTGGGAGTGAACATGCTGATCGTTGTACTAGTTGAATAGAGTTTGTGTTTCAAATTCGGGCACCAAGCGAGAGCACCATAAAGCAGAATTGGTCTAACCATCGCCAGGTGCAACCAGCGGAATATTTTTGGTTGAATACCCATTTAAGGCCAATAGGCTTTTTGCAGGTGTAGACGGCGATTTCTGCTTTCTTAGTTCGGTTTTGAACGTTCTGTTTCCAGTTAAGTTTACCATTTTGCTTTGTTCGTAAAGCTAAGTTCCGTGTTTCTAAGCTTAGGTGGATCACGATTTTGTATTTGCTGGTAAATAGTTCTATTTCAGTTTTGGACGAATTTACGTTAAGCCCAAGGCTGCCCGTCCATTTTCCAACTTTGTAGCCTATATTTTATAATGAAATGAGTAGTTTATTCACTACTGATAGCGAAAGTAGCGGAGAGAGAACACCCTCCTGGGGAGTGACTCTGTGCGCTGATCCCCTGGTTGAGTAGTGTGTCCGACCTCGGACAGAATTTGTCTGCTATTCAGTGTTTGTTCTATCCCGGTGCGTGGCAGTAATCAACGTCCAGGTTTACGAGTGCTCTTATGATTGATTCTTTTTTGACGATATTGAAAACGCCTTCTATTTCAAGGAAAGATACCATAGTATACTCTTTAACGGCAGTGGATTTTACAAAGGGGCCAAAGGAAAAAATATATATTAAAAAAAAATTCACTATATTCAATCAAAAAATATTCGATTCATTCTCGGAGTCATCCGATGAAAGCTTTCATCTTCACTTTCAAATACGTTTATGTTTCGTGTGGTTACGTCATTTGCTTAAGGTCCAGTTTCGCATTTTGTGTCTCTAAATGGCATATATGCTCATAGCCGGCTTCAATCCTTTGGGTGCGTCTGGTAAATGCATCCAAAACTTCTTGTACCTTCATAATTGTATTCACATTGTAAAATCCTATGTTTCAGAAGAAATTGATGCGGCTACATAAATTATTCAAAATTGGAATTTTGTACGCGTTTCTACCGCGTCCGGCAGGGCTTTAGCTACACTTAAGACGTCTTGAACACATGTATTTTTTAGTCCTGTTTTGAAATTCACCGCATTTTCAATATACATTTATTTACTTTAGCTGCACGGCGAGCATATCTCAAATGTTGTTCATTGAATATTTGAAATTAACAATTGCTTTGCATTTGACATCAAATGGTATGCCAAAGACCGTTTCTTTCATGCGTGTGTATCAGAAAAGTCGTAATGGAATCACCCTATGCTGAAGTGGAATGTTTAGATGGTAGTTATTCTCATTTTCTGTGGTTTTTGGGCATGTTTTGTCATGTGCTCTAGCGCCCTCAGATAGCGACGATACGGCAACATCATTTATATCCCCAACTGCTTATAAAACAGTACACCATGCTCTGAGCATCAGTATAAGTGTATTATAAACCCTTCGGCGCGCGCAAATTATATAACAAAATATAGGAATTAGGTTAAAATTTAAACCAAATCCATTTCAAATTAAATTTACTTGCTTATTTTTTAAATTCACGGGAACCAAAATCACACAACAGTTTAATTGATTTATCATTTAATTATGTGTCAAAAGTATGAAGCAAACGCTTATAGTCAGCCAAATAGCAGGTTTGAATTTTCTTGGCAAATGTTTTGTTGTATGTATGGAAAGGTTCCAGTGGAAAGTTTGATGTGCTCTTATTCAATGATGTCTGGTGGAAAAAAAAGTACAAATAGTAACACATCTGTCAGATTGGACAAAGTACTCGCGTTTTCTAAGAGGTAAGTACGTGTTTGGGGGTTCACACACACCTGTATTTAAATGTTATATTTTATTGGATATCTGAATAGTTTCGATTCTCAGAACAAAGGAATCTTAGGACAAAGAAAAGATTGTAAGACGAAAAGATTCATACCTTTACAGTACGCTTTATTGTTCGGTAATAAATTTTAAGTTTATGTTAATTTATTTGACAATAAAGCAAATACAACAAATAATTTTCTTATAAACAATATTAATAAAGTTGTTAAATTATTTGTTTACGTTACGTTGCATATTTTGTTTTGTATTTGATGAATGATTAGCAACAATAAAGAATGAAAAATTAATATAATTGACTTCTGGAACAGTCCCATTTGTTTATATTTTAACTAAATTTGTTACTAAAATTACATTTAACTTACAGAAATACAAGAGAAGAATAATTCCAATTCTTACTATCCAGTTGTCGGTCGTCGATGTTGACACAGTTCCATGCAGTACAGCAGTTCTCAGAAAATCTTCACTTCGCGCCGGACATAATAAAAAATAATCAGTGGTTTAGTGAGTAAACGAGTAATTGTAACTACTATTCTTAATTACAGGTATATAGCACAACTGCGACAACATTTCCAAGTGTTTTCCCCCCCAGTCGTCGTCGTAGTCGTCGACAAAGTTTCATTCTGCGAAACTTCGAGGACAAAGGCAGATATTTCCCCGGAAGGCAAAATATTCAGTGACTAAGTTAAACATTTTATTAGTTTATGTGTAGTTGTAACTAATACAATCTTTGCTTACAGGAATACAACACATAAGCAGAAATTTTAAAGTTTTCCTCCCCAATTATAGTCACTGACATCAACCAGATACATTGATTGGAACTTCGTGCAGGACAAAGGTAAATATTTTCACCGGAAGACAAAATAATGCATGACTATGTTTAGTCACTAATATACTTTTTATTACAGGAAAACAACACAGTAAGAACAAAACCATCTTCAAGTGTTCATCCCCAATCGCAGTCGTAGTCATCGCCACCAAACCACTATCAAACTCTAATCCAGTCGACCAGGCTGAACTAGCTGCAGCTCCTGGTGTCCTCGAGCGTGAACAGGGTTGTGCTCCAAACAGGTAAGAATCATTGGACGTAAAGGAGGAAAAGTGTTGGTAAGAGAAGCTGGTAAATGACATCGTAAAGTTGCGTGATAATATCCACGGCTATTCGCCGTATAGCCCGCCGAGGTGGTGTGAAACGTATTTCTGCTCTGATATACGAAGAAACCCGTTGTGCTGAAAGTGTTCTTAAAAATTTTATTCGTGATGCTGTTACCTACACCGAACATGGTTAGTGTAAGACGGTTACCGCAATGGATGTTGCGTATACATGGAAGAGAGAAGGACACACTTTGTGGTTAAGAAAAGGTTATTTCTTACACAATCGGTCCTCTTAAGGAACACAAAAAATGTCTGAAGTGATTTCATTTCGAATTTCATAAGTTGTAAAACAACAAAAAAAATGTCCTCATCACTTTTAGCTGCAGAGAACATTTTGTATGCTGAGATGGGGAGGAAAACTTACTTGGTCGACTTTCCGACTTGTCCTGTGCGATGGTCCACTGTCAACAGGCCGATTGGATAATACTATGTCGACATCGACGACCGACAACTAGATAAGAAGACTTGGAATATTTCTGGTCCTGAATTTCTGTAATTTATGTGTAATATTAATAACATTTTGAGCTATAAATGAACAAATGGACCTACCTTTTAAAAAACGCGGGTATCTTTTCCAGTTTGAGATACGTTTTCTGTGGTTGTAGCTTGCTTTTGTTATCCACCAGAGAATATTTCCTTTTCTTGATTTTTTTCTTAGCGAAACTGAAAAAAATTATTGAGTTCGCTAAACAACATCCATTTTTGTACGATAAATGAAGAAAACCGCATAAAAAACATTGATGAGAAGGGTAAGAAATGGGAATGATGTGTGCTGTTGCTACCTCAATGTGTTTCAGACAACGGCACCCGTCGTTTTATTATAATGGGTGGTATTAATAAAAATTAGCAATTGTGCGAAGATAAGTCGCATAGCAAAGTAACAGTGACTATACGGCAACGGCAATTATATCCCTAACTGCTGGGAAATCAGTACACCGTGCCTTGAGCATCAGTATAAGTGTATTAATATACCCTTCGGCGCGAGCAAATTATATAACAAGATAGAGGAAATGGGTTAAAATTTAGAGCAAATCCATTTCAAATTAGATTTACTTACTTATTTTTTTAATTCACGGAAAACAAAATCACACAACAATTTAATTGATTTATCATTAAAATATGCGTCAAAAGTATGAAGCAAACGCTTCTAGTCAGCCTAGCAAATGTTTAGTTGTATGTCTTTAATTAATACCAGTTTGAGTAAACGCCATTTTGAAATACAGCATTTGCTAAAGTTACTTCTTTTTCATAAGAAAGTGAGCAAATACTTCGATTTTTCTAACAATTGCTTCATATTAGTAGTGACCGAAAGAATAAGATCGCGGATACAAGCTGCCGAAATGAGGTTCCTTCGCGGTGTTGTTGGAATAACTCGTAGGAATCGAGTGCGCAACACCAGAGTACGCGAGGCGCTCAATGTTGCGCAGCTACTTCTCCGAACGGAACGATCTATGCTTCGATGGTTTGGTCACGTAGTGCGTATGCCCCCAGACCGGCTTCCAAGACGCGCCATGGTTGCCGTGCCATCAGGTAGACGACTTCGCGGAAGGCCCAGAAATAGATGGTTGGATCAAGTCCGACATCTCTCTTGGAGCCGCTTAGGGATTCTCCCTGATGAATTGGAGTCAATGGCGGAGGATCGAGAAGGATGGAGAGTCCACCTGAGCATCCTACCCCCGCGACCCTCATGAAGGATTAGCGGGCCATTGAAAATGAATGAATGAATGAATTGCTTCATATTTCAGCAGTCTGTGCACAGAGTAACCAATTTCCATCGCTAAGCTAAACTACTACTCGCGTTTAGTTAGCTGCTTGGGTTCCTATTATTTAGTCAGATTTTAGGTGATGCGCTTATATAATTTGAAGCACAATCCTTAAATCATTTAGCTTTAAGTTATGTTAAGTTATGTTAGTTATCACAAAGGACCTTCACTGGTCTAAGTGTGTCTGCACTCTCGTGTGGACAGCCAACCTAACCTAACTAAGTTATGTACCACCGGATAATTTCCAGTGGAAAGTTTGATCTCTTCTTCAATGATCTCTGTCGGGAAAAAATGTACAACCAGACAACACAGATTGGACAATGCAGTCGCGTTTTTAAGAGGTTAGCTTAGGTAACCTGGCTGTCCTGACAAGATCAGGACACACTTAGACCACTTGGGTCTATTATGATACATAGAGTAGGACCGGAGGAATGACCGGTTACTGGGGGACCTTAACCTTAATCAGAAGCATACTGGCTGAGAACAGCTGTGCCTGAAGTGGCTGAAAAGAGTGACCGACTCAATCAACCCTAAAGTCTAGGTGTACTGGGGAGGTATAGTGTGCAAACAAGTATTGGGCTTGATTGACTCAATCGAACACCCCGTACTGTTATGTAAGTTATATAGGCAGGTATGAGCCTATCTGAAACATGCAGGTGTAGAGATGCATAAGCGTAATAGAGTGACTGATTCAGTCAAACTCTAGTACTGCTATGAATAAGGTGTTGGCTAGGTAGGGTGACTGTTTCAATTGAACCCTTCATACCTAGGTGGACCGTGGAGGTAGTGCGGGTGCATGAGAGAAACGAAGTGACTGACACAATCAAACCTTGCACTATTATGCAGTCGAACTGGGTGATTGGTTTGGCTGGTAGGGTGACTAAATCAATCGAACCTTTAGTACCTATTTGCATGGTAGGTGGGGTGCATGGGAGTAATAGAGTTGATTCACTCAATCAATCTCTGTTACTCTTATACAGTAGTGTAAACGGTATTAACTAGTGTTAGTAGTATTTGAGAGAGTTAACTTTCGATCTCGGGGGTGTCTGTTACAATACCTCCTGACGGTCGATAGTAACCAATATGGCCGGCCGGCGTGGGGAAGGTTAGTGACTGATTTAGGCGATGTGGTTTCCGCTAAACCAGTTAGATTTTAACGTAAATCTGTATAAACTTATAATGTCTATGTTAGACAAATCAATAAGGTCTTCAAAGAAGTATTCACCTTATAGTTTCTTTCTCAGAGTGGCTAGCGCTGGGCATGTGCCGAGGAGGTGAAGACTGTTCTCCTCCTCCTATTCATCTCTGTAGCTTCTACAGAAATCATTTGCTGGGACTCCCATTCTAGTGGCGTGTCTACCTTATAAACAGTGTCCTGTGATTATTCATACTGCGAGGCTTATGTTCCTTCTATTTAATGAAAGGAGTTTTTTGGTTTTCTTTATGTCTAGTAGAGGGCAGACCTTTTTGGTCGATATACACGTAGCTAAATTGCTCCATCTATTGCTAGCAATAGCTTGCGCTTCGTTAAACATGCGAAGTTTCGTCGTTTGTGTTGCGTTTGCTCGTACCTCTCTACTGTCAACTACAGGTGGCACGGTGCCTTATTTGGCTAGTTTATCTGCCCTACAGTTACCTGGAATGTCTCTGTGTCCCAGGTGGCAGCACGGAGTAGTATTGCATCTGTCCGCAATCTCGTTAAGAGATTCGTGGCAATGTTTGATCAACTTAGATCTTATTGTTGGCGTTTCCATAGCTTTGATCGCTGAGAGTTACAATCTATCGGTCATAAAGAGAGTCTGCACCCTGCCTCACGAATAGCCAATACTTCCGCTTGAAATATACTAAAGTGGTCGTTCAGTCGGAAAGCTGCGTTTAGCAGAAGTATGCACTTCGGACAATATACCCAATCCCGTATCCTCCGATGTTTTGGATCCATCTGTGTAGATTTCGATTGCGACGTCATTTTCAATATTACCGTTATCGCATGGGGATCTGTCAGGGATGCTGTTGTTATATTTGATATTAAAATCAATAAACGGGGATCAGGAGTCTGTATCTCTGAGATTGGAATTTTTTCGAATTTTCATGTGGCCAATTTTTGAGTTTGACCACTGTAGAGATTCTCTAAGTCTTAGTAGTGCTTTAGAGGCGAAGATATCAACGGGAAAAATCTGTAGTAGAGTCTCTAAGGCGGCTGTGGGAGTGCACATGAGAGCACGTACATACTAATCGTTGTACTAGTTGAATAGAGATTGTGTTGCACTTTAATTCAAGTTCGGCCACCAAACGAGAGTGCCATAAAGCAGAATTGGTCTAACCATCGCCAGGTGCAACTAATGAAATGAGTGGTTTATTCACTACTGATATCGAAAGTATGGGAGAGAGAACACCCTCCTTGGGAGTGCCTCTGTGCGCTGATCTCCTGGTTGAGTAGTGCCCGAGCTCGGGCAAAATTTGTCTGCTATTCAGTATTTGTTCTATCCAGGTGCGTGGCAGTAATCAACGTCCAGGTCTACGAGTGCTCTTATGATGGATTCTGTATCGACGTTATTGAAAACGCCTTCTATGTCAAGGAAACATACCATAGTATACTCCTTAAAGGCAGTGGATTTTTCAAAAAGACCGACTAGCGAGTATAGGACTGTTTCAACTGAAAAACCTTTCAAAAAAGTATGCTGGGACTAAGACAAAGTTTGCACCTTGAGTTTTGAAAATGGCAATTTGGAATAATTGGTGTAACCAATTAAGTTTTTCTTCAAAACTTACAGCAAGATGTCCTGATCACAAAGATATAAATCCTAGAGATTTAACTTGTCGTCAAGTACTTGTCAGATGCATTCAAAGGTTCGGAATAAAATAAATAAATAAATGTGTATAACTACATAAGTCCAAGACGTTTTACTTGTCTCCAAACCTTTGCCAGACGCATCCAAAGGAAAAAAAATATATAAAATATGTATTCAATAAAAAAATATTCGATTCATTCTCGGACTCATCCGATGAAAGGTTTCATCTTCACTTTCAAATACGTTTATGTTTCGTATGGTTACGTCATTTGGTTAAGGTCCAGTTTCGCATTTTGTGTCTCTAAATGGCATATATGCTCATAGCGGGCTTCAATCCTTTGGGTGCGTCTGGTAAATGCATCCAAAACTTCTTGTACCTTCATAATTGTATTCACATTGTAAAATCCTATGTTTCAGAAGAAATTGATGCGGCTACATAAATTATTCAAAATTGGAATTTTGTACGCGATTCTACGGCGTCTGGCAGGGCTTTAGCTACACTTAAGACGTCTGGGACACATGTATTTTTACTGAAGGGGTTATACTTATTATTCCTTTTTTGAAATTCACCGCATTTTCAATATATATTTATTTACTTTAGCTGCCATTACGTGCTGCACGGCGAGCACATCTCTAATGTTGTTCATTGAATATTTGATATTAACAATTGCTTTGCATTTGACATCAAATGGTATGCCAAAGACCGTTTCTTTCATGCGTGTATATCAGAAAAGTCGTAATGGAATCACCCTATGCTGAAGTGGAATATTTAGAAGGTAGTTATTTTCATTTTCTGTGGTTTTTGGGCATGTTTTGTCATGTGCTCTAGCGCCCTCAGATAGCGACGATACGGCAACATCATTTATATCCCCAACTGCTTAGAAAACAGTACACCATGCTCTGAGCATCAGTATAAGTGTATTAATAAACCCTTCGGCGCGCGCAAATTATATAACAAAATATAGGAATTAGGTTAAAATTTAAACCAAATCCATTTTAAATTAAACTTACTTGCTTATTTTTTAAATTCACGGAAACCAAAATCACACAACAGTTTAATTGATTTATCATTTAAATATGTGTCAAAAGTATGAAGCAAACGCTTCTAGTCAGTCAAACAGCAGGTTTGGATTTTCTTGGCAAATGTTTTGTTGTATGTATGGAAAGGTTCCAGTGGAAAGTTTGATGTGCTCTTATTCAATGATGTCTGGTGGAAAAAAAAGTACAAACAGATAACACATCTGTCAGATTGGACAAAGTACTCGCGTTTTCTAAGAGGTAAGTACGTGTTTGGGGGTTCACGCACACCTGTATTTAAATGTTATATTTTATTGGATATCTGAATAGTTTCGATTCTCAGAACAAAGGAATCTTAGGACAAAGAGAAGATTGTAAGACGAAAAGACTCATACCTTTACAGTACGCTTTATTGTTCGGTAATAAATTTTAAGTTTATGTTAATTTATTTGACAATAAAGCAAATACAAAAAATAATTTTCTTATAAACAATATTAATAAAGTTGTTAAATTATTTGTTTACGTTACGTTGCATATTTTGTTTTGTATTTAATGAATGATTAGCAACAATAAAGAATGAAAAATTAATATAATTGACTTCTGGAACAGTCCCATTTGTTTATATTTTCACTAAATTTGTTACTAAAATTACATTTAACTTACAGAAATACAAGAGAAGAATAATTCCAATTCTTACTATCCAGTTGTCGGTGGTCGATGTTGACACAGTTCCATGCAATACAGCAGTTCTCAGAGAACCTTCACTTCGCGCCGGACATAATAAAAAATATTCCCCAGAATAACAAATAATCAGTGGTTTAGTAAGTATACGAGTAATTGTTACTACTATTATCCTTAATTACAGGTATATAGCACAACTGCGACAACATTTCCAAGTGTTTTCCCCCCAGTCGTCGTCGCAGTCGTCGACAAAGTTTCATTCTGCGAAACTTCGAGGACTTACTTACTTACTTAGGTGGCGCTACAGTTCGGGGTGAACCTGGGCCTCAACCAACAAGCCTCTCCATTTAGCTCGGTCTTTAGCTTATTGCCTCCAGGTGCGCACTCCAAGTTGGTCGAGGTCCCCTTGAACCTGTGCGCGCCACCTACGGCGATGATTCCCTCTACTGCGTCGTCCCTCCGGGTTAGATTCGAAGACTCTGCGGGCCGGAGCGTTGGTGTCCATTCGCTCTACATGTCCTAGCCATCTCAGACGTTCAATACGCAGTTTTTTGACTAGGTCGATGTCGCTGTACAGCTCGTATAGTTCGTGATTGAATCTTCTCCTCCAAAACCCGTCAACGCAAACGGGACCGAAAATCTTACGAAGAATTTTTCTCTCGAAGCGACCAAGGATATCTTCATCCTCTTTTAATAAAGTCCGTGTTTCAGCGCCGTAAAGCAGGACTGGGATGATCAAGGTCTTATATAGAGTCTCCTTAGTTGTTCGAGAGAGGGCTTTACTGTTGAATTGCCTTATAAGCCCAAAAAAACAGCGATTGGCAAGAGTTATTCTTCGATTGATTTCTGCGCTGATTTTGTTTGCTGAATTTATAGCAGAGCCAAGGTAGACAAAGTCCCTTACTACCTCGAAGTTATAGCTGCCCACGGTGACGTTTTGTCCAATTCGTCGATGTTGGTTTTCCCTTCTAGTTGACAGCATATACTTGGTTTTGCCCTCGTTTATCGCCAAACCCATTTTGGCCGCTTCCGCCTCAATGCTTGCAAAAGCACCGGTGACAGCCCGCTGAGATCTTCCGATAATGTCTATATCGTCGGCGTATGCAAGCAGTTGTACAGACTTGTAATAGATTGTGCCTCCGGTGTTGGCTTGTGAGTTCCGCACAATCCGTTCAAGTACAATATTGAAGAAGTCACATGACAGCGCGTCACCTTGTCTAAAGCCTTTTTTGACATCAAAGGTCTCGGTGAGGTCATTACCGACCTTGATGGAGCAGCGAGCGTTCTCCATCGTCAGCCTGCACAGGCGGACAAGTTTGGCAGGGATGTCAAAACTAGACATGGCTCTATAAAGCTCTTCTCTATAGATGCTGTCATAGGCGGCCTTGAAATCGATAAAGAGGTGGTGAGTATCGATTTGGAATTCTTGGGTTTTCTCCAGGATCTGCCGAAGTGTGAAGATTTGATCGATGGTGGACTTTCCTGGCCTGAAACCGCACTGATAGGGTCCAATCAGGCTGTTGATAAAGGGTTTCAGGCGTTCACACAATATCGCAGAAAAGAACTTGTATGCGATGTTGAGGAGACTGATGCCTCTATAATTGGCGCAGTTGAGGGGGTCTCCTTTCTTGTGATCGGGCAAACGATGCTGAGATTCCATTCATCAGGCATACACTCGTCTGACCAAATATTAGAAATGAGTTGGTGTATGCACTCTACCAATTCATCCCCAGCTGCCTTGAAAAGTTCGGCCGGTAAGCCGTCAGGTCCAGCAGAATTGTTGGATCTTAGCTTGGATATTGCTATCCTCACTTCGTTTTGGTCAGGGGGACGGAAATTTTGACTATCATCGTCTATGTTGAATGGTTCATTCTGCCTGACAGCGGGATGTTGGTCTTCGTCGCCGTTATACAGTCTGCAGAAATAGTTTTTCCATATTCTCAGCACCGACTGTAATTCTATTACGAGGTGTCCATTTTCATCTCTACAGGTTTCTGTACGGGTATTACTTATCTGACACGTTCTTTTTACCTTTTGGTAAAACTTCCGTACATTGTTCCTGGAGTATAGACTCCCGATATTCTCAAACGCGCGCTTCTCATGCTCTTTCTTCTTCTTTCGGAGAAGCCGATGTTCTTCCGTCTCTTTTGCTCGTAGAGCTCACGAGCAGCTCTCGTCTTCCTTTGCAGCGCCGCTTTGTATGCCTCTTGTTTTGCTGCATGCACTCGCCGGCATTCTTCGTCAAACCAGGGGTTTCGCGGTGGTGGTCGAGCGAGACCCAACACATCAGTCGCGGCGTTTCTGATGGCATGTTGGCAGCGTTGCCACTGGTCTTCGGTACTTGATGCTGGCGGCAAAGGGGTGATTGAGAGATTTCGGGATACGCGTTCAGCGAAGAGTCTGGCGGTCTCTTGCGATTGTAGCTTTTCGACGTTAAATTTTCTCACAGTAATTCTTCTTTGTTGCTCAGATTGGGATATCCGCATTCGTACCTTGGCTACAACAAGGTAATGATCCGAGTCTATGTTGGCCGCTCGGTAGATCCGGACATCCAGAATACTGGAGGCATGCATTGCGTCGATCGCAATATGATCAATTTGGTTGATCGTTACATGATCATTGGACCGCCATGTCTGCTTATGAATATCGGGATGAGGAAACCATGTGCTTGCTATGGTGACATTTCGCTCCACAGCGAAATCAATTAGCCTTAGTCCGTTATCAGACGTGGTGTCGTGTAGGCTATGCTTACCGACTGCCCTACCAAAGACTTCTTGCCTAAGTCTGCCGCGTATGACAAATCCGCATCCGAATAAGCGTTGCCTGTTGCCTCTGTAGTAATCACCGTAGTAGATGTCACAGTTATTCATCCTCTTTTTGCCCGGCCCATCCCATCGCACTTCCTGGATGGCGGTAATATCTGCTTTATAGCAGTCTAGGGCCTCTGCTAGCTGTTCGGCTGCACGTGGTCTGTAAAGGGACAGAACATTCTACGTACAGATCCGAAGGTCGTTGTCCTTATTTCGTTTGCTGGGGTCGTCATTAGTTGAGTCATCCTTATCCGAGGCTTTTGGTTGTTTCGGAACCATGCGTTTTTTACGTGGTAGGGAAGTTACCCCGACAGCACAACCCCCAACCTGGAGGGCCAGTTCCTTAATTATTCCCCTAGGACGAGGGGCCGGGTACACCGGTGCCAGTAGTCCACTACGGGAGTATGAGCGCTGCCGTTGGCCCATTAAGGGCTCCTCCGCCACCATCTCTATTCCAATGTCCTGACCAACATTGGAAATTCCTTACCGAACTGTGATCCGAATACGTCGGAGCAGCTCGCGCAAGGTGTTCACTAAGTTCAACCTAACTGGAACTATAGACGCCACCGTTGACTCCGTCTAGGGAATACGTCCGCTGCCTCCTGGAACAGGAAGAAGCGCTCTAGTGAGAAAAGCACTCTCCCCCCCTCTCTCATCTGCTGCCACCAAGAATCCGCCAAACGGGGTTGGTTACCCATTTCTTGGATTAAGGTACTAGGCACCCGGCTGTCACCGCGTGGAGGTTGAGAGTAGGAGTTGGTAGGCCTCAGCTGAGTGAAAACGCTTGTGTTTTCATATGATCGCATGCACTACCGTTTGACCAGCCTTCGAGGACAAAGGCAGATATTTCCCCGGAAGGCAAAATATTCAGTGACTAAGTTAAACATTTTATTAGTTTATGTGTAGTTGTAACTAATACAATCTTTGCTTACAGGAATGCAACACACCAGTAGAATTTTAAAAGTTTTCCTCCCCAATTATAGTCACTGACATCAACCAAATACATTGATTGGAACTTCGTGCAGGACAAAGGTAAATATTTTCACCGGAAGACAAAATAATGCATGACTATGTTTAGTCACTAATATACTTTTTTATTACAGGAAAACAACACAGTAAGAACAAAACCATCTTCAAGTGTTCATCCCCAATCGCAGTCGTAGTCATCGCCACCAAACCACTATCAAACTCTAATCCAGTCGACCAGGCTGAACTAGCTGCAGCTCCTGGTGTCCTCGAGCGTGAACAGGGTAGTGCTCCAAAGAGGTAAGAATCATTGGACGTAAAGGAGGAAAAGTGTTGGTAAGAGAGGCTGGTAAACTTCATCGTAAAGTTGCGTGATAATACACACATCTATTCGCCGTTTAGCCAGCCGAGGTGGTGTGAAAAATTTTTCTGCTCTGATATACGAAGAAACCCGTTGTGCTGAAAGTGTTTTTGAAAATGTTATTCGTGATGCTGCTACCTACACGGAACATGCTTAATGTAAGACAGTTACCGCAATGGATGTTGTGTATGCATTGTAGAGAGAAAGACACTCTTTGTGGTTTCGGAAGTTAACTACTTACTTACTTAGATCCTTTAACCCCTCGGGGGGTATAGGGCGTCAAAAGTTAAGAAAAGTTATTTCTTACACAGTCAGGAAAAGTTATTTCTTACACCGTCAAGAGAAGTTATTTCTTACACAGTCGGTCCTTTCAAGGACCACAAAAAATGTCTGAAGTGATTTTATTTCGAATTTGATAAGTTGTAAAACAACAAATATGTTAAACAAAATATCCTCATCCTGATGTTCACTTTTAGCTGCAGAGAACATTTTGTATGCTGAGATGGGGAGGAAAACTTACTTGGGAAAATTGTGTTGCTGTGTTGTATTCCTGTAATTAAAAATAAAAGTATTAACAATTACACACAAACTGTACTTAAATGCTGATTATTTGTTTTCATAATAATACATTCTATGTTGTCCTGTGCGAAGCGAAGGTCCGCTGTCAACGGGTCGATTGGATGATACTATGTCGCCATCGACGACCTACAACTAGATAGGAAGACTTGGAATAGTTCCGCTTTTATATTTCTCTCATGTATATGCACTATGTGTCTCAAAGCAGACATTACCGCCATCCAAGAAGTGCGATGGGATGGGCCGGGCAAAAGGAGTATGAAAAACTGCGACATCTACTACTGCGATTGCTACAGACAAAAAGGAAAGCGTATATTCGGGTGCGGATTTGTCATTGGAGGCAGACTTAGGCAAGAAGTCTTGAGTTTCCGGCATGTGAACGAGCGCCTTATGACTATCCGTATCAAGGCTAAATTTGCCAACATTAGTCTAATATGCGTTCATGCCCCTCATGAGGAGAAGGACGACGCGACAAAAGATGACTTCTACCAGCTCTTGGATGGAGTCGTATGAGCAATGCCCTATCCATGACGTTAAAATTATCCTAGGTGATTTTAATGCAAAGCAAGGAAGAGCGGACGTCTTTAGTAGCGTGGTCGGAAAGCACAGCCTGCACGACATCACATCCGACAACGGACTCAGGCTAATCGACTTTGCAGCGGGGCGCAACTTTGTCGTAGCTAGTACGCGGTTCTCACGTCTCGACATTCACAAAGGAACATGGCTCTCCTTTGATCGAAAAACTATCAACAAGTTGATCACATTGCGATCGACGCAAGGCACTCTTCCAGTATTCTGGATGTCCGGACTTTCCAAGGAGCCAACGTGGACTCGGATCACTACCTAATTGCAGCCAAGGTACGGATGCGGATATCCACAACGGAGCGAAATCAACGAAATATTGTGAGGAAATTTGACGTCGAAAAGCTACAATCGCAAGAGACCGCCAGAACCTTTGCTGATCGTGTTTCTTCTAATCTCAATCTAAGTCCTATGCCGCCAGCAGCAAATGCGGAAGAACAGTGGCCAACAAGCCATCAGAGATGCCGCCTCTGATGTACTGGGTTTCTCGGCCACCACAACGAAGCCCCTGGTTGGATGAAGAATGCCGGCAAGCACAT
Source organism: Brachypalpus laphriformis (assembly GCA_945910035.1). Lineage (NCBI taxonomy): Eukaryota > Metazoa > Arthropoda > Insecta > Diptera > Syrphidae > Brachypalpus > Brachypalpus laphriformis. The sequence continues at coordinate 132,436,552 of OX246754.1, forward strand.
GCGGCTAAAGAAGAGGTGTACAAAGCGGAGCTGCATAGAAGGACTAGAGCAGTTTACGACCTCTACGTGCGCAGGAGAAAAGAGGAACATCGACTTCTCATCGATTGAGAGACTTTATTGCATGAATAATGTTCGAAAATTTTACGAAAGGGTAAAAAGAACATGCCAGGATTTCAAAGCCAGAACAGAAGCCTGCAGGGACGAAAATGGCAATATAGTAGTAGAAATGCAGTCGGTGCTGAGGATATGGAAGGAACACTTCTGCAGACTGTTAAACGGCGATGATGACCAATATTCGGCTGTCAGGCAGAATGAGCCATTCAACAGTGACGATGGCAGTCAAGATTCCCTTCAACCCGATCAGAATGAAGTGAGGATAGCGATATCTAAACTCAAATCCAACAAAGCTGCTGGAGCCGACGGCCTTGCCGCTGAACTTTTCAAGGCAGGAGGAGATGAGTTGGTAAGGAGCATGCACCACCTCATCTGTAAAATCTGGTCGGACGAAAGTATGCCCGATGAATGGTTCCTCAGCATCATTTGCCCGATCCTGAAGAAAGGAAACCCTCTGAACTGCGCCAATTACAGAGGTATAAGTCTCCTCAACATCGCATATAAGATCCTGTCTGCCGTATTATGTGAACGCCTAAATTCGATCGTCAACAACCTAATAGGTCCTTATCAGGGCGGTTTTAGGCCGGGAAAGTCTACCATTGACCAAATATTCACACTACGGCAGATCTTGGAAAAGACCCATGAGTATAAAATCGTTACGCACCACCTCTTCATCGATTTCAAAGTTGCCTATGATAGCGTGTATAGAGACGAGTTATACAGAGCCATGTCTAGTCCTGGCATCCCTGCCTAGCTCGTCCGTTTGCGCAGAATGACGATGGAGAACTCTCGCTGCTCCATCAAAGTTGGTAAGAACATCACCGAACCGTTCGACGTCAGGAAAGGTCTTAGACAAGGTGGCGCGCTATTATGCGATCTCTTTAACATAGTACTTGAGAGAATTGTACGAAACCCACAAGCCAACACCGGAGGTACAATCTTTTACAAGTCTGTACAACTACTCGCTTATGCCGATGACATTGACATAATTGGAAGAACTTAGCGGGCCGTCAATGGGGCATTTACGAGTATTGAGATCGAGGCAGCAAAGATGGGTCTAGCGGTCAATGAAAGCTAAACGAAATATATGCTGTCTACAAAAAAGGACACCCAACATCGGCGTCTTGGACAGAACGCCACAATAGACAGATACAATTTTGAGGTAGTAAAGGATTTTGTCGACCTAGGCTCTTGGTGGACTCCGCAAATGACATCAGTAGGGAGAAGAATTACTCTTGCCAATCGTTGTTTCTATGGGCTAAGACGGCAACTCTTTATAAGACTCTAATCATCCCAGTCCCGTTGTATGGCGCAGAGGCATGGGCTTTGACAAAACCGGATGAGGATGACCTTGGTTATTTCGAGAGAAAAGTTCTTCGAGCGGTTTTTGGTCCCGTCTGCATAGACGGTGAATGGAGGAGAAGGTACAATGTCGAGCTATACGGCCTGTACAAGGACATCGACTTACCCAGAAGAGTTCACATACAGCGACTAAGATGGCTGGGTCATTTAGAGCGGATGGAGCCCAACGTTCCCGCTAAGAAAGTTTTCGAATCTACCCGGACGGACGACGCAGTAGAGGACGACTTCGCGGTAGGTGGCGTAAACAAGTGGAGTGGGACCTCAACCAACTTGGCGTGCGCAACTGGAGGCAGCTGGCTCGTAACCGTGCGAGCTGGAGAGGTTTGTTGGTTGAGGCCCAAGGTTTAAATAAACAAATGGACTTATCTCTTAAAAACGCTGGAATTTTTTTTATTTTGACGAACGTGTAGTCTGGTTGTAGCTTGCTGTATTATCCACCAGAGAATATTTTCTTTTCTTGAATTTTTTCTTAGCGAAATTGAGAAAAATATTTTGAGTTCATTGAACAGCATCCATTTTTGTACGATAAATGAAGAAAATCAATCAAAAACATTGGTGGGAAGGGTGAGAAATGGGAATGATGTTTGCTGTTGCTACGTCAATGTGTTTCACACAACAGCACCCGTTGTTTTCTGTTGGCTGTCGAAGTTGCTGTGCTGTGATATTTCTATTATAATCAGTGGTATTAACAAAAATTAGCAATTGCGCAAAAATAAGACTCGTAGCAAAGTAAGTGCATAAAACAATTACTCAAATCCATATGAATGAGTATTTGAAATTAACAATTGCTTGGCATTTGGCATCGAATGGTATGTCAAAAACCGTTTCTTTCATGTGCGTGTATAAAAAAAATCGTAATGGAATCACCCTGAAGTGGAATATTTGGATGGTAGTTAATTTAATTTTCTGTGGTTTTGTACTGGGGAGGTATAGTGTACAAGCAAGTATTAGGCTTGATTGATTCAATCGAACCCCCTGTACTGTTTTGTAAGTTATATAGGCAGGTATGGGCCTAAGTGAACCGTGCAGGTGTAGAGATGCATAAGCGCAATGCAGTGATTGATTCAATCGAACTCTAGTACTGCTATGCGTAAGGTGTTGACCAGGTAGGGTAACGGTTTCAATCGAACCCTTCATACCTAGGTGGACCGTGCTGGTTCAGATGTGCATAAGCGTAATAGAGTGACTGATTCAGTCGAACTGTAAGTACTGCTGTGCATAAGGTGTTTACTAAGTAGGGTGACTTTTTCAATCGAACCTTATCTAGATGGACCGTGGAGGTAGTGGGGGTGCATAAGAGAAACGAGGTGACTCATACAATCAAACCTTGCACTATTATTATTATTTTTTTTTATGAAGGTGAAAATCTCGAAAGACACAGTGGGGTTAAAAACCCTAAGTAGTGTGGGACTCTAGCCGCACTAAAAACACCTCCTTGATCATGACCAATCAACTAGTGATCGACAAACATTTTATTTTCAACGTTAAGTCGGGTTTGAGAAGGTATTATAATTTAAATACCGGCTCTCGTAATTGTCAAAAAAGTTCATGCGGCTTGGTTCTTCTTATCCTACGAATATTATTTCGTACATTTAAGACATCGTCTATCTCAGGATTGATATGCATCTGCAAACGCTCGTTGTGACGCATTGCGTACTTTTTAATTTTATCTGCTACGAGGTCGATCTGCAAATCTCGATGCAAGTCACAATTTTTAATGTACCATGGGGCATTCACTATTCCCCGAAGGACCTTATTTTGAAATGTTTGCAACATTTGAACATTTGTTTTCTTTGTGCAACCCCATAATTGGATACCATATGTCCAAACGGGTTTTAATATCTGATTGTATAATAGGATTTTATTCTCAATGGACAGTTCTGAGTTATATCCTAACAACCAATAAAGTTTTCTATATCTAATATTTAGATCTTCTACTTTCTTTTTCACATGTTCCTTCCATTTCAGTTTAGCATCCAGATTCATACCGAGATACTTAGCTGTGTTAGAGTAAGGAACTACTTGATTATTAATAACCACGGGAAGATTCGTTGTAAAAAACGCATGGTTCCGAAACAACCAAAGGCCTCGGATAAGGATGACTCAAATAATGACGACCCCAGCAAACGAAATAAGGACAACGACCTTCGGATCTGTACGTGGAATGTTCTGTCCCTTTACAGACCACCTGCAGCCGAACAACTAGCAGAGGCCCTAGACTGCTATAAAGCAGATATTACCGCCATCCAGGAATTGCGATGGGATGGGCCGGGCAAAAAGAGGATGAAAAACTGTGACATCTACTACGGTGATTGCTACAGAGGCAACAGGCAACGCTTATTCGGATGCGGATTTGTCATACGCGGCAGACTTAGGCAAGAAGTCTTAAGCTTCCGACACGTGAGCGAGCGTATTATGACTATCCGGATCAAGGCTAAATTCGCTAACATAAGCCTAATATGTGTTCATGCCCCCACAGAAGAAAAGGACCCCGCCACCAAAGAGTATTTCTACGAGCTCCTCGACAAAACATACGAGCAATGTCCTAAATACGACGTTAAAATCGTATTGGGCGATTTTAACGCCAAACTAGGAAAGGAGGACGTCTTTGGTAGGGCAGTCGGTGAGCATAACCTACACGACACCACGTCTGATAACGGACTAAGGCTAATTCATTTCGCTCTGGAGCAAAATGTCACCATAGCAAGCACATGGTTTCCTCATCCCGATATTCATAAGCAGACATGGCGGTCCAATGATCATGTAAAGATCAACCAAATTGATCATATTGCGATCGACGCAAGGCATGCCTCCAGTATTCTGGATGTCCGGAACTTCCGAGCGGCCAACATAGACTCGGATCATTACCTTTTCGTAGCCAAGGTACGAATGCGGATATCCCAATCTGAGCAACAAAGAAGAATTACTGTGAGAAAATTTAACGTCGAAAAGCTACAATCGCAAGAGACCGCCAGACTCTTCGCTGAACGCATATCCCGAAATCTATCAATCACTCCTTTGCCGCCAGCATCAAGTACCGAAGTCCAGTGGCAACGCTGCCAACATGCCATCAGAAACGCCGCGACTGATGTGCTGGGTCTCGCTCGACCACCACCGCGAAACCCCTGGTTTGACGAAGAATGCCGGCGAGTGCATGCAGCAAAACAAGAGGCATACAAAGCGGCGCTGCAAAGGAAGACGAGAGCTGCTCGTGAGCTCTACGAGCAAAAGAGACGGAAAGAACATCGGCATCTCCAAAAGAAGAAGAGAGAGCATGAGAAGCGCGCGTTGAGAATATCGAGAGTCAATACTCCAGGAACAATGTACGGAAGTTTTATCAAAAGGCAAAAATTACGTGTCAGAGGAGCTATACCCGTACAGAAACCTGTAGAGATGAAAATGGAAACCTCGTAGTAGAATCACTGTCGGTGCTGAGAATATGGAAAAACTATTTCTGCAGACTGTATAACGGCGACGAAGACCAACATCCCGCTGTCAGGCAGAATGAACCATTCAACATAGACGATGATAGTCAAAATTTCCGTCCACCTGACCAAAACGAAGTGAGGATAGCAATATCCAAGCTAAAATCCAGCAAGGCTGCCGGACCTGACGGCTTACCGGCCGAACTTTTCAAGGCAGCTGGGGATGAACTGGTAGAGTGCATACACCAACTCATCTCTAAGATTTGGTCAGACGAGTGAATGGAATCTCAGCATCGTTTGCCCGATCCACAAGAAAGGAGACCACCTCAACTGCGCCAATTATAGAGGCATCAGTCTCCTCAACATCGCATACAAGATCTTTTCTGCGATATTGTGTGAACGCCTGAAAGCTTTTATCAACAGCCTGATTGGACCCTATCAGTGCGGTTTCAGGCCAGGAAAGTCCACTATCGATCAAATCTTCACACTTCGGCAGATCGTGGAGAAAACCCAAGAATTCCAAATCGATACTCACTACCTCTTTATCGATTTCAAGGCCGCCTATGACAGCATCTATAGAGAAGAGCTTTATAGAGCCATGTCTAGTTTTGACATCCCTGCCAAACTTGTCCGTCTGTGCAGGCTGGGGAGGAAGAACGCTCGCTACTCCATCAAGGAGAATAGCTGAAGCATAAACAACTGAGCTTCAAGAACCACTACACCAAAATCTTTCTCTCTCTCCCTCTATCCATCCTTTCTAACGCCCGAGTTACATATGAAACGTCACCGAAAACTCAGATGGCCAACAACCCCGAACAACAATCCAATTCAATGAAACATGAGCTCAACAGCGGTCATCACTCCAAATCCAACGGAAGTAATCAAAATGCAATGCCAGCGAATAATGTGTATATAGAGGGTTCGTCAATGTCAACGAGGCTACCAATAATTCGATTATTCTAACAGCGACAAGTTGCAGCGACGCTTGGACGGCGAACTTGAAGCTGGAAAATAAAATAAAATAGAATTATCGAAAAGTCAAAAAAAATGTGTTTTTCTTCTTTTGTTGCGAAACATATAACTGGCGCAGTCGGTAGGATCGTATAAGTAAAGATCCAGTGATTTGAACCTAAATCAAAGTGGGAAACGAAGTAAATCAAAGTGAAATTAAGTGATTTATGCAGATACAACAAAAAGAAAATAGAAGAAAAAAATTAAGACCGTATAGAGTGAAATTTAGTGGTTTATACAGACACAAAACTGTAAAACACATACAAAAAAAAAAAAAAAAAATTAAAAGTGAAGTGAGAATCGTTCGGGTTAGAAAAACAAAAAGTGCAAAATTGATCGCCAAAGACAACGGGAACAAGTGTTCGACCAGCATCGCGACATAATGGCAAATCCGGATCCCATCCAACAATGTCTAGTGGCTTTGACACAGCTACTAATTCAAAATAATCTTGAGGGTTGATTATTGCCAGAGCTAGACTTGAAAAGGACATAAGATTCTTGCCAACTTTCTCTGGAGAGTCAGGAACATTGCCTTCATTCATCGATGCCGTAACCAGGACGTTAGAAGACTACACTGATGAAGCAGAACAAGCTAGAGTGTATCAAGCTGTGTATGATACTAAGATACAAGGAGGAGCCAAAAATCTGTTGAACGTCAGCCCACCAGAGGATTGGACATCTTGCAAGGCGAAACTAAAGCAGCACTACAGATCATCAAAGGATCAGATGACAATAACAAAGGATATCGGAGCTTTAAGAGTGAGTAGTATAAGTGACTTAGATACTAAGCTAAAATCGTTAGTCGAAGATATAACGGAATATGCCGCTTTTAGTGAAAGTGGTGCTATAATGACCGAGATATTTAGTGGTATGTTAGTGCAGAAGGTTAAAGAATTAGTTTCGGGTGCTTTAGCAGCTGCAATAATGACCAAAAATAATCTGACCGAAGTCAGGGAAGTTGTAAATAATTTTATAGGACAGGATCAGGGTAATTTACGTTTTAAAGACTCTAGTAATAGATATAATAGAAACTTAAGTAATCAGACAGATTATAGTAGGCATAACAATAGGTCACAAAGCCTTAATAGTAATTATAACCGACAGACCAATAGAAATAATAGCCATCAGCCTAGTCAGTCAAGACCAAAGGAATACTTTAGGCCAAATTTTAACAGAAACAATAGCTGGCATCCAAGACCAAATGATCAGTTAACTCAACAGAGTAACAGATCACAACAGTTTAGGCGAAATAATAATGAAAATGACAGTCGACAAAGTAGACAGCGACCTCAATCTATGGAAGTAGATACTTTAAGTAGGTCTGAAACCAACTCTATCGAGGATACATTTTTTATAAATTAGCCTCGGAAAATAAAATTTTTATATCAGTAACGATAGAAGGAGAAAAATGTTTAGCTCTTGTAGATACGGGATCAACGAATATTATCTTAAATAGAAATAAATTATCTCATATTAAGTACGAGATAGTAAGTCACACCTCGAAAACAATTAATACGATAGAGGGAGAAGTGAAGACACCCAATAAAACTGTAGCAACATCGTGCCCCACAGAATTTAGATATCCTAGAAATGCAAGAATGAAGTGGATTAGTATGAAGTTAGAAAAACCTTATTATCTACTAATAGGAATGGATTGGATCATTAAAAATGTGAGGGATATTAATGTAGAAAAACAAGAAATTAACATGACTAATGGAGTGAGCCTTCCATTCTTGACTAAAACTATGCAAGAACGGGTTAATATACTTGAAGTAAGTGAAATGCAAAATCTCCAATTAGATCATTTACATGAGAAAGAGAGGATTGTTATAGAAAATACAGAAAAAATTAACGCAAATAATGAGGAAGAATCAAATTTGGAAATTTCTGATACAAACCATTCAGCGGATGAGCAAATTCTAGATCACATAGGGATAAAAGATGATATCGTTAATAAATACAAAACGCAAATCATATTAACTCATTGTCCTAAAGGAGTTCAGACATTACATAAAAGACAAATCATAGAAATAAACCCATTGGAAAATGAAAATTTAATAAAAGATCTACTAAGACGATACATAAAAAAAGGAATAATAGGAATATATTCCGAAGTGTCTGACACAGATTATCACAAAATTCAGTTAATCTTAATATCAATATTTTCATCAGATCCAAAAATAAAGTTTACACGAAGTTCAAAAAGGGCAAGTGAGATATCAACGGAAGACGAGTTGCATAAGCAATTGTCTTTGTACCACACAAAGGAGTCGATGCATAGCGGAATAAATGAATGCTATTATAGTTTGAAAGAGAAAATATATTTCCCAAAACTCAGAGACCATATACAACTTATAATAAACAACTGCGACAAATGCCGACAAATCAAATATGATAGGAAACCTATAAAGCCCTAATTTCAAATTACTCAAACCCCAACAGACAAGAATGAAATTATTCACTTAGACATATTTCATTTTAAAAAACAATCTTTTGTCACAATAATAGACAAGTTAACAAAATTCGCAGCAGCATATTGTATAACAGATAGGAATTGGAGAGCGAAAAAAGCAATTATGATAGAACATTTTGCAAAATTCGGAAAACCAAAAGAAATAATAATGGATAACGAATTCAGAGCAGAACAAATAATAAATTATTTGCAGAATGAAAATGTCGAGGTGCATTTGACAAAACCCAATAATCATACCGGCAACGCCGATATAGAGAGATTACACTCTACTTTGTTAGAAAAAATAACAGGGATCGAGGATAATGAACTCTCAACTGAAATGAAGATACAGATGGTTATATTAAACTATAACGATCGGTATCACTCAACAATCAAGTGCACTCCTAGGGAAGCAAAGGAAAAAATAAGCAGTTCCGAATTGCAAGAAAGAATCAATAACGCTAAACATTATATAATAACCAAAAGAAATCTTACTAGAGAACAGTACAACGAAAACAGATCTACTGGACATATACGAAACTATAAAAGACTCAGACATAAAGACGAACCATATTATAGACTAGCTTCTTTGAGAAATGTACATATGGCAAACATTAAACGACCTTTAAAATTTACAGATACCGTTCGTTTCAATAATATTCCTGATTACAATCACGATGACCCAGGGACTTCTGCAAGTAAGTCCAATACATGAAGAAATAGGATATACAATAGTTAAAGTACAGGAGGTAGCAATTGTTAATGAAACTAATACCATTTTACATATAATCAATCCGATAGACATACAAGATATACTCACCCAAATAGAAACTAATATTGAAAAGTTAGATATGGACAATAATAAATACTAAAAGAAATAATATTAAATATTAGGGCTAAGATTTCATCCATAATTCCAAAAGATATAAGACAGAAAAGGGTACTGATAAATATAGTAGGTACTCTGCATAAGTGGTTGTTCGGAACAATGGACGACAATGATAGGCAAGAGATATTAGAGAAATTAGATATTAATGAAAAAAATAACCATAACGCCATTACAAATTTAAATAAACAAATCTCAATTAATACACATTTTAATGACTCATTTAATATACTTAGAATGGCCATAGAGGAAGACAGAAATAAAACATTACATGTACTCCAATTAGTTAAGCAAGAAAATGATCAAACTAAAAGGCATACAATGTATTTAGATCAAATGTTAAAATTACAGTATTTAGAAAACAAAATAGACCAAATTCAAGACAATATTGCCTCCACCAAAAACAATGTTATCCATCCGAGTATTTTTACGGCAGAAGAAATAAAATTGTATGAAATCGATTTCTATAAGTTAAATTTAGTCAAAGTAGGAATATTAAAATATAAAAATCAATCTTTAATTATTGCTGTTAAAATACCTAAGAACTATATTAAAACAGATTTAAAACTTATCACTCCACTGCCTAATAAAGATTATAGAGAGGAAGATGAAGATAATGAATATGTTGTTACAATAAGAAATAAAACTTTTAGTTATAAGGAAAACTCTATGTTAAACGATTTAAAAGTTAGTAAGAACTGTATTTTAAAAAATCAATGTAAATTTAGATATAATAACAGAACTAAAATTGTATCTATAGATGACGAAACATTGTTAATTAAAAATGCAGTACAAGAACAATTAAAACAAAACTGCGATGATAGAAACATTACTTTGAATAAAAATAACTTAGTTAATTTTTACGATTGTAAAATAGAAATATATCAAGAAACATTTTATAATCAGAAACAAATAATCAAAGATAAATTCTATTATCCTAATAGTATGTACAATCACACCAAAGTAGAAATGATTACTTTTGACAACATTGTAAATAAACAGTTTGAAAATATTAACGAAATTAAGGAACTGAAATGGCATAGAAATATTTCATATGGAGTAAATGCAACCTTTATCATAATTGTTATATTACTTATAATTATCTTCATATTTTGGTTAAAAAAGAGAAACATGAGTGTAACTATTGTAAATAAAGAAAACAGTATTAACAGAAGAATTCAGGAGAATTCTTATTCACACCGAGGAGGAGTTACATATGAAACGTCAGCGAAAACTCAGATGGCCAACAACCCCGAACAACAATCCAATTCAATGACACATGAGCTCAACAGCGGTCATCACTCCAAATCCAACGGAAGTAACCAAAATGCAATGCCAGCGAATAATGTCTATATAGAGAGTTCGTCAATGTCAACGAGGCGACCAATAATTCGATTATTCTAACAGCGACAAGTTGCAGCGACGCTTGGACGGCGAACTTGAAGCTGGAAAATAAAATAAAATGGAATTATCGAAAAGTCAAAAAAAATGTGTTTTTCTTCTTTTGTTCCGAAACATATAACTCCCGCACTGTGTGTAAACATGTTAAAGGTATTCATAACCCTTTGAGTGCGCGAGAATTATAACAAAAAAAAAAAAAAGGTCGGTAATGACCTCACCGAGACCTTTGATGTCAAGAAAGGCTTTAGACAAGGTGACGCGCTGTCATCAATATTGTACTTGAACGGATTGTGCGGAACTCACAAGCCAACACCGGAGGCACAATCTATTACAAGTCTGTACCACTGCTGGCATACGCCGACGATATAGACATTATCGGAAGATCGCAGCGGGCTGTCACCGGTGCTTTTGCAAGCATTGAGGCGGAAGCGGCCAAAATGGGTTTTGCGATAAACGAGGGCAAAACCAAGTATATGCTGTCAACTAGAAGGGAAAACCAACACCGACGAATTGGACAAAACGTCACCGTACTTACTTACTTATGTCCTGTATCCCCTTGTGCGTCCTAGGGAGGGTTCCATTGCATAGCATGGTTCGCTATGGAGCTGTCACCCTTTCGGAACGTGTGACCAATCCACTGCCACTTCCGCCGTTGGATAGTTGTGCCTATTGGTTCCTGACCCGTTCTCTCGTAAAGGTGTTCATTAGAGATACGATTGGGCCAGAAAATCCTTAAGATATTGCGCAGACACCTATTAACGAACGTTTACAGCTTTCTGGTGATAGTAGTGGTCACTCTCCACGTGCTGCAACCATATAATAACACGGATTCAACGTTGGAGCGGAACAGTCTTATTTTGGTGCTCAAACTGATTGCATTGCTTCGCCATATTTTGGACAACATCCCGAACGCGGACTTTGCTTTGGCGATCCTGTTGGCTATATCCAGTTCGGTTCCACCATCGGTCGAGACAATACTCCCAAGATACTGGAAATCCTCTACTCTCTCTACCGGTTGTCCAGCAATGCATATTTGAGTCGATGAGTTTTTTCCAAGGCTGTTAATTTTAGTTTTTGCCGTATTCATTTTCAGCCCGACGACGCCTGCCTCCCTCTCCACATCTGCTGTCATTTGGTGGAGGTCCATAATTTTGTGGGAGAGTAAGCATACATCGTCAGCGTAGTCAAGATGTTTCAGTTGAGATGTAAGAGTCCATCGAATTCCTAAGTTTCCCGTCGACAAAGCTGCATGAAGCACATCGCTAATCGCCAATAGGAATAATATTGCTGAAAGGATACAGCCTTGTCTTACCCCACATTTCAAATTCCTCAGACAACCTTCCCCTGTGCAGAACGTGACATTTGGAGTCTTCATATGTAGCTTTGATAATAGCAATTAGTTTATCGGGAATACCTCTCCTGCGTAAGGCACGCCAAATAAACTCCCTGTTGACACTGTCGAACGCCTTCTCAAAATCGATGAACAGCAGGTGCAGTGGCGATCGATATTCAACACACTGTTCGATGATAATCCCCAGGGTGTTGATGTGGTCGGCACAGGAGTATCCAGAGCGGAAACCTGTTTGTTCGGCATCGAGTGTGTCTTCGAGATGTTGTTTGATCCGCTCCAGGACTATTTTAGCTATTATCTTAGCTACAGCAGGCAGCACGCAGATACCCCTCCAGTTTCCACACTCCATTAAATTTCCTTTTTTAGGAAGCTTGACGATGATTCTCTTTATCGACTCGTTAGGAAAGCTCTAAGCTTCCCAAGCTCCATCTATAAGTGGAAGCAGAAGCTCAGCCGATGTTGTTGGCGCTGCTCGTAAGAGCTCTGCTGGAATACCGTCAAGTCCTACCGCCTTGTTGGTTTTGAGTGCCTTGATCGCGGTAATGATCTCATCTTTACTGGGAGTCGTGGTGCGTATTCGGGAACTTCTCACCTCGGGCATCTCAGTCTGATTTGGGAGCATATCGCTAGCGAATACACGGTTCAAAACCGTAGCAAAATGTTCCTTCCATCTCTTGAGCTGGTCCTCATCCGAAATGAGCAAGGAGCCGTCTAGGCTTTTCACTGGGTGTTGGCTGGAGCTGCGACCACCTGTCAGCTCTTTCGTGATTCTGTAGACGGTCTTGCTGTCGCACCTCCGTGCAGCTTCTTCTGCTTCTGTAGCCAGCGCGTTGATGTAGTTGCGCTTTTCACGTCGTACGCTAAGCTGAACTTCTCTCATCTCCATGCGATATAGGGACTCTAGCTCGCTTCTCCCTGCTGCTGGGGTAGCTGCAACGCGAGCTTTCAGCTGTTTTCATTCGTCAAACCGTCTCCAGGTATCCTCGGAAAGCCACGCCCTATGTCTTCCCTGCGATCGACCGACAATTCTTTCAGCACCAGATGTAAAAACATTTTTCACAGCACACCAATGGTCTTGGATGGTTGCGGGCATTGAGCTGCTGATTGCTTTCACACCTTGCGAAAATTGCTCCCTTAATTGTTGGCGCACTGAGGGATCACTAAGTCTATCGATGTTGAACCTGGGCATTCTTTTGTTGTCGTGGGATCTTCGAACTGCAGCAGTGCGTAGTTGGAGAGCAGCTATCATAAGATGGTGATCACGTACAATCCCCACATCTGACCCTCGTCTGTTTCGGACGTCCAGGGGACTACTTCTAAAGCGGCGGCTGATAGCAAAATAGTCAATTTGGTTGGAGGTTGCTTGCATGTCATTGGAAACCCAGCTGACTTTGTGGCAGGTCTTGTGCTCAAACATGGTGCCACCTATCACAAGGCGGTTGGCATTGCAGAAATCCACAAACCTTTCGCCGTTGTCATTGCGGTTGCCTAGTCCATGCTTCCCGATTACATGTTTGAGCCCTTCGTTGTCGCGTCACCGTGGGCAGCTATAACTTCGAGGTAGTAAGGGACTTTGTCTACCTTGGCTCTGCTATAAATTCTAGTAACAAAATCAGTGCAGAAATCAATCGAAGAATAACTCTTCCCAATCGCTGTTTTTTTGGGCTTATAAGGCAATTCAACAGTAAAGCCCTATCTCGAACAACTAAGGAGACTCTATATAAGACCTTGATCATCCCAGTCCTGCTTTACGGCGCTGAAACATGGACTTTATTAAAAGAGGATGAAGATATCCTTGGTCGCTTCGAGAGAAAAATTCTTCGTAAGATTTTCGGTCCCGTTTGCGTTGACGGGTTTTGGAGGAGAATATTCAATCAGCGACATCGACCTAGTCAAAAAACTACGTATTGGACGTCTGAGATGGCTAGGACATGTAGAGCGAATTGACACCATCGCTCTGGCCCGCAGAGTCTTCGAATCTAACCCCGAGGGACGACCCAGTAGAGGGAATCATCGCCGTAGCTGGCGCGCACAAGTTCAAGGGGACCTCGACCAACTTGGAGTGCGCAACTGGAGGCAATTAGCTAAAGACCGAGCTAAATGGGGAGGCTTGTTGGTTGAGGCCCAGGTTCACCCCGAACTGTAGCGCCACCTAAGTAAGTAAGTAAGTAAGAAGATTCGTTATTTTTTTATTTGTAAAATTGATATGGATGGACTTTGACTCATTAAGTTTAATTCGCCATCGCTGCGTCCAATCACATATCTCGTTAATTGAATTTTGTAGTTTTCTGTAGCTTTAGCCACACATCCATCTGTTGATAGAAGAGCAGTGTCGTCTGCAAATGTGGCTATCATGGTATCACTCGCATGCGGTACATCACTAGTATATAATAAATACAGGGTGGGCCCTAGAACACTTCCTTGTGGAACACCTGCTTGCATTTCTTTAAGTTCAGAATACCCTGAGCCATAACGAACTCTAAAGAATCTATTTCCTATATAAGATTTAAGGATCTCATAGTACTGTCTAGGTAGATCCCTATGAAGTTTATGCTCTAAACCCTTATGCCAAACTTTATCAAAAGCCTGTGCAACGTCTAAGAATATTGCAGAACAAATTTGTTTTTCTTCCAGTGCCTTTTCTATAACGTTAGTTATACGATGCACCTGGTCTATCGTCGAGTGTTTATTCCTAAACTCGAATTGATGGGTAGGGATGAGCTTTCTTTGCTCTATAATTGGGTCTAATCTTTTAAGAACAAGTTTCTCGAAAAGTTTTGAAAATAACGGTAAAAGTGAGATTGGCCTATATGAGGTAACCTCTGATAAAGGCTTACCTTGTTTAGGAATAACAATAATTTCTGCTATTTTCCGTTATAAGATCATAACCTGGCGATTTTCTATTATTTAGTTTATGAGCACATGTCTCGATCTCTCTTAACGAAACATAAGGAATTTCCTTGTCGACTACTCTGTTATAGAAATCAACATCTTCATTTGCTACCCTAGGTGGAAACGGTTTGAAAACATTTGAAAATTGCTGAGAAAAGAGTTTAACCTTTTCCTTTGGATCGCCGATCCATTTCCCATTAGATGTTTTCAACGGGGGATCTTGCGCTTGAGGTCTCTTGAAACGTTTAGCAGCCTTCCAAAGGGAGTAGTCTGTGACTTTATCAGCCGTGAGATTACAAAGGTATTTAGCTAGAGAATCATTTTTGAATTCAGTAATAGTTTTTTTTAAGCTTATTATTAAGTCTATTAATAATGGTATTATCGCCAGGATATCTTGTTGCTTGCCATTTTCTACGAGCTTTCTCTTTTCAAGTATAAGTTGCTAGATTTCTGTGGGGTATTTCAGCGAAGCCTGTTTTTTTTTTGTTGATAAGTCGGTGTACTATCTTCTGCTGCCTGTTGCACATCGGCAATGAATTGTTCTGTTTCAATGTCAATATGTTTTGTTGTGACTAGTGGGGACCTAAGCTTAATGAAACCTTCGAGAAGTTCTCTGAATTTACACCAGTTCGTTCTTTTGTTTGTTAGTCGTGAGTTTTTTATCTGTTCTATCGATAAACCATTGACTGTTAGAATTACAGGTGTATGATCCGATGATAGATCATCACTGCTTTTAACTTTAACTTCTTTTCTATTAATACTTTTCGTTATGACGAAGTCGATAACGTCTGGTATTTTCGTTGGGTCAGATGGCCAATAAGTTGGTGATCCAGTCGAAATAAATTCACAGTTAAAATTTCGCCCTGATTTGTAGAGCTTCCTGCCTTTTGTTGTTATTAGTCTTAACTAGGGATTTCAATCCCGAAGCTAATTTTCAATCCCGGGATTCCGGGATTTGGAAAACTGAATCCCGGGATCCCGGGGTATCCCGGGATTCCGGGGTATCCCGGGATTGGACAGAATATTTTTTTTTTTGTAAAAAAAAAAGAAATCAAATCAATAACCGATACACGGGTCAAGAAATTGATGTCATGTTTTTAACAGAAAAAATCAACTTCCGATAATTGCTCACAAAAATGTAGAAATTAATTATAAGTGCCTTATCTTTTTAAATAAAAAACAGCGTAGCTATTATGCTCTGCATTTTTTTTTATTATTAAAATGAATCAAAAGGAATAAAATCATCCATTTTCCGTTTAACCGGTGGTCCTGCCGTTTGCTTCTCTCTTGATTGTCGAGTAATACTCAGTTCACCTCCCACTTTGGATTTATGGATGGCTAATAAGTGCGTGTGTAAGCCTTTAGTTGAACCTCCAAAAGTCATCAGGACAGCCTTACAATTTTTACACTGTGCACCTTTTCGATCTTTTGATGTGTAAAAATGATGCCAAACTGATGGTGATGGGTCAGATTCACAATCTTTTTTATGCTTGGTAAAATGAGTTTCACTTGACATTGTTGAAATCACACAATAATTATAGGGACTAGTACTTTATTTAAAACGCGTGCGAGAACACCACAAACACAATAGAAACTAAACATAACTGCACTTGTTTCTCGTACAGTATTTTTATGACGCACTTGCAATATCGCTCATTCTTGTTCGAAAATACTTGTTTCTCTTTCTCCTTTAAACATGTTTCCATGTGTCTAGATAGTGGAAACCACTCTTGGTTGCATGCGCTGCGCAATCACTGTAGGTATTGCATGATTTTCAAAGCGTGTTCCCCTTTACTTGAAAACTTTCTTCTTTTCTAAAAAACAGGTTTTCGTGAGTCTAGGAAGTGGTAATGGCGCCTTCGAAGTTCTAACATACACTTTAAGTTTGTATGCGCATGCGCAATAACTGTACTACATGCATGCGTAGTTCATGGAACCTATAAGCACTGAAGAAACCATAATACAAATAAAATAGATGAACGCATACCTTGATTTGCGCTTCAACGGCGCCGGATCTGTCAAGCACTACCGTAATCTAACCTATTCTAGATACCATATGTCTCTTTTCTGTACATAATTTTGGAAAACGGCAAGGCAAAGGTTAATTTCGATCACAAAAAATTAATAATCTAAATTTTAAAAATAAAAAATTACTTAGCTATTTGCTTCAGAGACAGAGAGTACCAAATAAAATCAGCTTTCAATCCCGAAAATCCCGGGATTGCCAGTCACCAATCGTTCAACAGCAAAAAACGTCCGGGATCCCGGGATCTGTAGGCGAGCGCTTGGGTGGGCAGTATATCGCAGCTACTTTAAACTCCTTGCCTTTAGTTTCTATGTTTATTGTCGCTACTTGCATTGTTTGTTTTGCTATTTTTGGCAATTCGTAGTGATCCAAGGTACTTTTCACAATCACAGCACTCCCTCCCCTGGCACTGTCAGCTGGATGAGGAGAGTGAAAACAAAGATACCCAGGAATTCTAATCTTAGTTCCCTGTTTGAAATGAGTTTCAGAAATCAGGAAAACATCAATACCTTCGTTACATAGAAAAACCTGAAATTCAGGGATGTGTTGGAGTAAACCATTTGCATTCCACGTTGCGACATTTAGATTATTTTTAATCATTAATATTTTGTTGTTTTTTGCCTGCTACTTTGCTTAGCAGTTTAATAATTTTATCCTGATTATCCAATCTTTGGATAATAGTAATAAGCATTTCCTTTACCGATATTTCCTCTTCCTTTCGTGTATTTTTCAGAATTTGGGAATACGATTTACTTTCTACAGTTGGTATGTTCGTTTTAGCAGCAATTGGCACTTTGTATAGTTTCTTGTTTTCAGCGTTTACTTGTTGCTTGCTTTTATTATTGGATGCATTTCGTTGGTTGATTTTAGTAGCTTTACTTTTCCTTTCTTGATATTCTTTTGCCATCGGACAACCCCTATAATTTGCTGGGTGATCACCATGACAGTTGATGCATTTTGCTTTCTCGTCCTTCTTAAGAGGACAATTATTTGTGGGATGTTTTCCTTCGCATTTAACGGAAGCAAAATCTCTTTTACAATAACTTTGCGTATGCTGGAAAGCTTGGCATCGTTTGCATTGGGGTATTGAGTTTGAATTCTTTCGAAGTGGCTCGATATTAACAACAATACCCATTATTGATTTTATGTTATACATCTTTTCGACTTCTTCTTGATTATGAAAAGAGAACATAAAAAGAGATAATTTTCTGTTTCTTGTCATTGGTTGCCCATCGCTACCTTGTGTGGTTTCTTTTTTAATTAGGTTTTTGGCTTCCAAAATCCTAAATTTTTTATTACTCAAGTCTTCGACGATATCGTGTTCATCGCACGAGAAGTGAAGACCTCTGGCTACTACTCTAACTGGTCTAGTAGCTTTATTTTCATATGAGTGCCACTGGAACTTTGTTTTTGTCAATTCTTCAGTGATTTCTCTATATGTGTCACTGTCATCGACATTTATTTTCCATTTATTGTTATTATAGGATGTGAATTTACAAGCCTTTTTCGTTTTTTGTTCTATTACTTTTTTTAACTCACCAAATCTGTCCACTCCCGAGATCATTATTGGTGGTGGTAATGGCTGTTTTTTCAAACCAGTAGTTAACTTTCCAAGCCTTTTATCACTTGCCTTACCTTGTAAATTTGCTTATTTAGCATCCTGTCTTCTTCCAGATAATTCAGGACTGTCTTCTGCCTTGCGCTTTTTCGTAAGCCTTTTGTTTTTCTTTAGATGGCTGTCTGTTTCCAGTGCGAGCTCCTCTTCATCTGTGAGGTATTCCTTTTCTGTATTTTGCTGGGCAGGTTGAGCCGGACAATTGTTAGAGTAGTCCGGAATGGTGACCCCTTTTTCCAGATCTCTTATTTGGTTTTGCAAACTTGCAACTATTATTTCAAGATTTTTCCTTGCTTCAAGTTCAGCTTGCCATTCATTGTAATAGTTGTTTGTTTTTGTTTTCGCTTGTGAATATGTTTTAGGTTCACTTTCAATTATATTGGTTTCAGTTCCAGATTTCTGTTTTTGTATTTTCCGCATACTTACAATTATAGCGCTATCTTCGGCTCTAAGGCTTTTTGGCGCTATCATTTTTGGTGGAGTTCTCGGTGTGAGTGAATTCCTTCTTGAGTTTTGTTTGTGTAGCAATAACTATTATGCAGTTGAAATATCGGTGATTGGTTTGACTGGTAGGGTGACTGAATCAATCGATCCTTTAGTACCTAGTTGCACCATGTAGGTGGGGTGCATTGGAGTAATAAAGTTCAATAACTCAATCAATTTCTGTTACTCTTATGCAGTCAAAAAAAAACAAATATTTGGCGCAACACCTCTTTAAAGTGCCGGCCTAGCTTCTCGCAACCACTCGTGTTGTGTGCGTTATATTTTTCACACGAATGGAAGGGACCTTCAGTTTAATGCCGAATCCAAACGGCGATTTGAGAAGCTTTTTCGTGACAACAATACTCTCGGATGTTTGTCAGACGCTTGCGAGAGGTGGGACTATGAAAAAACTTTTTCGTATTTTCTGGGATTCGAACTTGGAACCTCATGCGTAGTGATCCGGCACATTAACCACTTACGCCACGGTGCCCTCCTTGCAGCCGTGTTCTGTATTTACTAGTGTTAGTAGTATTTGAGAGAGTTAACATTCGAGGGGGTGGCGGGAGGGGGGTTTGGGACAGTACTTCTTCAGGGTAAGATAGTAAGCAATAGTAAGCAATGGTGAAGGTTGGTGACTGATTAAGTCGATATGTTTTCAACTAAACCACTTAGATTTTAATATAAATCTATATAAATTTATAATGTCTATGTTAGACAGATCACTAAGGTCTTCAAAGAAGTATTCACCAAATAGTTTCTTTCTCAGAGTAGCTAGCGCTGGGCATATGCCGAGGGGATGAAGACTGTTCTCCTCCTCCTATTCATCTCTGTAGCTTCTACAGAAATCATTTGCTGGGACTCCCATTCTAGTGGCATGTGATTTTTCCCACTGCGAGGCTTATGTTCCTTCCATTTAATGAAAGGGGTTTTTTGTTTTTTTTTTACGTCTTGTAGAGGCCAGATCTTTCTGCTCGATATACACGTAACTGAATTATTGCATCTATTCTTAACCATAGCTTGGGTTTCGTTAAATATGCGAAGTTTCATCGTTTGCATTGGGGGTGCCCGGGCCTCTCTGCTGTCAGCTAGAGGTAACCCGGTGCCTAGTTTAACTAGTTCTTCTGCTTTGTAGTTGCCTGGAATGTCTCTGTGTCCCGGGAGCCAGCACGGAGTAATGTTGCATATGTCAGCAATCTCGTTAAGGGAGTCGTGGCAATGTTTGATCAACTTGGATCTTATTGTTGGCGTTTCCATAGATTTAATCGCTGACTGACTGTCTATGTAAAGGACAATAGACTTACCATCTATCGTGTACAAGGACTGTCTGCGCACTACTTCATGACCAGCCTATATTTCGCCTGAAATATACTCAGTGGTCCGGAAGTTGGAGAGCTGCGTTCATCAAACAAAATATACCCAATCTCGTACCCTTCGATGTTTTGAAACCATTTGTGTAGATTTCGATTGCGACGTCATTTAGAAAGATACCGTTATCGCATGCGGATTTGTCATGGATGGTGGTGTTATATTTGATATTGATATCAATAAATGGGGAAATGTAATCTGTTTCTTTAAGATTGGAATTCTGTACAATTTTCATGTGGCTGATTTGTGAACTTGACCACTGGAGAGTCTTTAAGCTAGTTCAGAGGCTACCATTTTCCCAAAGATATAAACCGGAAAAATGTCAAACAGAGTCTCTAAGGTGCCTGTGGGAGTGGACCTGAGAGCGCCTGCTATACACCTACATGCCAATCTCTGTACTCGTTCGATAGAGTTTGTGTTGCACCTTGTTTCATGTGCAGGCCACCAGACAAGAACGCCATAAAGCAGGATTGGTCTTACCACCGCAGGTACAACCAGTGGTCTATTTTTGGTTGAATACCCATTTAGGACCTATAGACTATTTGCAGGTGTAGATGGCGATTTCTGCTGTTCTTTCTTGCAGTGCTTCTGGTGCCATACCACCGAATCCTGAAGATTTATATGGGAGGAAACTATTAACAGCCCATCGAATTTTATGAGTGTTTATTATTCCAGTCGGAACGTCCATGATTGAGTGGTGGTGAGGTATAGATATGTTTGTATCTCTAGGTTCCTGGGAAATGAGTGTCCGTGAGAAGGTATAATGTTCCTTCTATGGACGTGGTCCAGTCTCTGTTAGGTTTCTGGATAAAGCTCGTGATATGGGGAGATTCGGAAAGTATTTGCCTCAATCTGCTAGAATCGTTTGTCCTTTCTATATCGCTACTGACTAATCTCCACGATTCTCGCTGAGGTTTCCTTGTCTCCATTTTAAAGACCGTGAGACTGTTCTTATAGTTATCCCAGTCTTCCGGAGATCGTGAAAACTTCTATGGACATGGTTCAGTCCCTGTTAGGTATATTGGACCAGTCTCTGTTAGGTATATTGGACTGTTTCCTACTATCATTACGCAGTTTTGATATGTTAGCATTCTACCAAGGTTCCTATGTCTGCTTATCAGACAAGCTTTCAAGAAGGCTTTGTTAATTGTTCTGGACACTTTGACTATCCTCTTGTTTAATTTATAGCTTTATAGCAGTCTAGGGCCTCTGCTAGTTGTTCGGCTGCGCGTGGTCTGTAAAGGGTCAGAACATTCCATGTACAGATCGAAGGTCGTTGTCCTTATTTCGTTTGCCGGGGTCATCATTAGTTGAGTCATCCTTATCCGAGGCTTTTGGTGGTTCCGGAACCATAGGTTTTTTACGTGGTAGGAAAGTTACGCCGATGGCACAACCCCCAACCTGGAGGGCCAGTCCCTTAATTATTCTCCTAGGACGAGGGGCCGGGTACACCGGTGCCAGTAGTCCACTACGGGAGTATGAGCGCTGCCGTTGGCTCATTGAGGGCTCTTCCTCCATCATCAATGTCCTGACCAACATTGGGAATTTCTTACCGACCTGTTATACGAATACGTCGAAGCAGCTTGCGCAAGGTATTCACTATGTTCAACCTAACTGGAACTATAGACGCCACCGTTGACTCCGTCTCGGGAATTCGTCCGCTGCCGCCTGGAACAGGAAGAAGTGCCCTAGTGAGAAAACACTCTTCCCCCCCTCTCTCATCCGCCGCCAATGAGAATCCGCCAAATGGGGTTGGTTACCCATTTCTTGCATTAAGGTACTAGGCACCCGGCTGTCACCGCGTGGAGGTTGAGAGTAGGAGTTGGTAGGCCTCAGCTGAGTGAAAACGGTTGTGTTTTCATATGATCGCATGCACTACCGTTTGACCAGGCACAAAATACCACCCCATTTAATGCGAAATCTGTGTGGCCAGTCAGTCACAGCTTCTCTCTAGAAATCCTCAAAGACAAAATAAAGCATTTTAACCCGGAAAAAAAGATATTGTCTGTCAAAATACCACGCCTTTGAACGCAGAACCTCTGTGGCCAGCCAGTCACAGTTAACCTTCTCCCTAGAAATTTTCCAAGACAAAATGAAACATTTTAACCCAGAAAATAAGATAATATCTGTCAAAATACCACATGGTCGAACGCAAAATCTGTGTGGCCAGGCAGTCACTGTTAAGCTTCTCCCTAGAAATTTTCGAAGACAAAATAAAGCATTTTAACATGGAAAATAAGATATTACCTGTCAATTACCAAACCATTGAACGCAATATCTATGTGGCCAGTCAGTCACTGTTTAGCTTCTCCCTAGACATTTTCGGGAACAAAATGAAACATTTTAACCCGGAAAATAAGATATTGTCTATCAAAATACCACACCATTGAACGCAAAATCCGTGTGGCCATCAGTCACTGTTAAGCTTCTCTCTAGAAATTTTCCAAAACAAAATGAACACATTAGCCCGGAAAATATGATACTGTCCGTTAAAATACCAGACCATTGAACGCAAAATCTGTGTTTAGCTTCTCCGTAGAAATTTTCGAAGACCGAATAAAACATTTTATCCCGAAAAATAAGATATTGTCTGTCAAAATACCACACTATTAAATGCAAAATCTGTGTGGCCAGTCATTCACTGTTATCTTTTTCCCTAGAAATTTTCCGAGACAGAAAAAACATTTTAACCCGGATAATAAGACATTATCTATTAAAGTACCACATCTTACACACCTTACTCACTTACTTAGGTGGCGCTACAGTTTAGGGTGAACCTGTTCCTCAACCAACAAGCCTCTCTCTAGATTCGAAGACTCTGCGGGCCGGAGCGTTCGTGTCCATTCGCTATACATGTCCTAGCCATCTCAGACGTCCAATACGTAGTTTGTTGACTAGGTCGATGTCGCTGTACAGCTCGTATAGTTCGTGATTGAATCTTTTTCTGCAAAACCGAAAATCTTACGAAGAATTTTTCTCTCGAAGTGGCCAAGGATGTCTTCATCCTCTTTTAATAAAGTCCATGTTTCAGCGCCGTAAAGCAGGACTAGGATGATCGGTGTCTTATACAGGGTCTCCTTAGTTGTTCGAGATAGGGCTTTACTGTTGAATTGCCTTATAAGCCCAAAAAAACAGCGATTGGGAAGAGTTATTCTTCGCTTGATTTCTGCGCTGATGTGGTTCTCAGAATTAATAGCAGAGCCAAGGTAGGCAAAGTCCCTTACTACCGCGAAGTTATAGCTGTCCACTGTGACGTTTTGTCCAATTCGCCGGTGTTGGCTTTCCCTTCTTGTTGACAGCATATACTTGGTTTTGCCCTCGTTTATCGCTAAACCCATTATGGCCGCTTCCGTCTCAATGCTTGCAAACGCACCGGTGACAGCCCGCTGAGTTCTTGCGATAATGTCTATATCGTCGGTTGGCGTATGCAAGCAGTTGTACAGACTTGTAATAGATTGTGCCTCCGGTTTTGGCTTGTGAGTTCCGCACAATCCGTTCAAGTACAATATTAAAAAAGTCACATGACAGCGCGTCACCTTGTCTAAAACCTTTTTTCACATCAAAAGTCTCGGTGAGGTCATTACCGACCTTGATGGAGCAGCGAGCGTTCTCCATCGTCAGCCTGCACAGACGGACAAGTTTGGCAGGGATGTCAAAATTAGACAGGGCTCTATAAAGCTCTTCTCTATAGATGCTGTCATAGGCGGCCTTGAAATCGGTAAAGGGGTGGTGAGTATCGATTTGGAATTCTTGGGTTTTCTCCAGGATCTGCCGAAGTGTGAAGATTTGATCGATAGTGGACTTTCCTGGCCTGAAACCGCACTGATAGGGTCCAATCAGGCTGTTGATAAAAGGTTTCAGGCGTTCACACAATATCGCAGAAAAGATCTTGTATGCGATGTTGAGGAGACTGATGCCTCTATAATTGGCGCAGTTGAGCGGATCTCCTTTCTTGTTGATCAGGCAAACGATGCTGAGGTTCCATTCATTAGGCATACAGTCATCTGACCAAATCTTAGAGATGAGTTGGTGTATGCACTCTACCAATTCATCCCCAGCTGCCTTGAAAAGTTCGGCCGGTAAGCCATCAGGTCCAGCAGCCTTGTTGGATTTTAGCTTGGATATTGCTATCGTCACTTCCTTTTGGTCAGGTGGACGGAAATTTTGACTATCATCGCCTATGTTGAATGGTTCATTCTGCCTGACAGCGGGATGTTGGTCTTCGTCGCCGTTATACAGTCTGCAGAAGTAGTTTTTCCATAAGTAAAGCATTTTAACTCGGAAAATACGATATTACATGTCATATACCACACCATTGAACGCAAAATCTATGTGGCCAGTTGGTAATTGTTAAGGTACTCCCCTGAGATCTTCGAAGGCAAAATAAAACATTTTAATCCTGAAAATAATATATTGCCTGTCAAAATAACATACCATTGAAAGCGAAATCTGTGTTGCCAGGCAGTCACTGTTTACCTTCTCCCAATAAATTTTCCAAGACAAAATGAAACATTTTAGCCCGGAAAATAAGATAATGTCTGTAAAAATACCACACCGTTGAACGCAAAATCTGTGTGGCCAGGCAGTCACTGTTAAGCTTCTCCCTAGAAATTTTCGAAGACAAAATAAAGCATTTTAGAATGGAAAATAAGACCTTATCCTAGAACCATTACCATTGAACGCAAAATCTGTGTGGCCAGTCAGTTACTATTAAGCTTCTCTCTAGAAATTTTCGAAAACAAAATGAACATTTTAACCCGGAAAATAAGATATTGTCTGTTAAAATACCACGCCATTGAACGCAAAATCTGTGTGGCCAGTCATTCACTGTTATTCTTTTCCCTAGAAATTTTCGAAAACAAAACAAAACATTATAACCAGGAAATTAAGATATTGTCTGTCAAAATACCACACCATTGAACGCAAAACCTGTGTGGCCAGTCATTCACGGTTAAGCTTTTCCATAGAAATTTTGGAAGACAAAATGAAACATTTTAGCCCGAAAATTAAGATATTGTCTGTCAAAAACCACACCATTGAACGCAAAATCTGTGTGGCCACTCAGTCACTGTTAAGCTTCTCTCAAGAAATTTTCGAATAAAAAATGAAACATTTTAACCCGAAAAATAAGATAATGTCTGTCAAAATACCACACAATTGAACCCAAAACCTGTGTGGCCACTCAGTTACTGTTAAGCTTCTCTCTACAAATTTTCGAAAACGAAATCAATATCTTAACCCGGAAAATAAGATATTGTCTGTTAAAATACCACACCATTGAACGCAAAATCTGTGTGCCCAGTCATTCATTGTTATTCTTTTCCCTAGAAATTTTCGAAGAAAAAATAAAACATTTTAACCCGGAAGATTAGATATTGTGTGTCAAAATACCACACAATTGAACGGAAAATCTGTGTGGCTAGTCAGTCACAGCTTCTGTCTAGAAATTTTCGAAGACAAATTAAAGCATTTTAGGTAGGAATATAAGATACTTGTTCGAGTGATAAAATTAATTTCCACTTAGCCGAATATTCACGAAAGGAAAAATACTTGTTGTCGCTTTGAGTGTTACAATAAAAAGTGAATTTTTTTATTCAGAGTCATTTGATATTTGATATTTGACAATTAATCAGATGGCCAGACATTTCCCTAAATCTGACATTTATTATAAAGGGAAATTTCTGACCATTTACACGTGTCAACAACAATACTGTACGTCAAAATACCACACCATTCAACGCAAAATCTGTGTGGCCAGTCATTCAATGTCAAGGTTCTCCCTAGAAATTTTCGAAGACAAAATACAACATTTTAGCCGGCAAAATAAAATAATGACTGTCAAACTACCACACCAATGAGCGCGAAATCTGTGTTGCCAGGCAGTCACTGTTTAGCTTCTCCTAGAAGTTTTCCAAGACAAAATGAAACATTTTAACGCGGAAAATAAGATAATGTCTGTCAAAATACCACACCGTTGAACGCAAAATCTGTGTGGCCAGGCAGTCACGGTTAAGCTTCTCCCTAGAAATTATCGAAGACAAAATAGAGCATTTTAGCATGGAAAATAAGACATTAACTGTCCAATACCACAGCAATCAACGCAAAATCTGTGTGACCAATCAGTCACTGTTTAGCTTCTCCCTAGAAATTTTATAAGACAAAATGAAACATTTTAACCGGAAAATAAGATATTATCCGTAAAAATACCACACCATTGAACGCAAAATCTGTGTGGCCAATTAGTAATTGTTAAGGTACTCTCTTGAAATTTTCGAAGGCAAAATAAAATATTTTAACCCTGAAAATAGGATATTGTCTGTCAAAATACCATACCCGAAAAATAGGGTACTGTCTGCCAAAATACGACACCATTGAACGCAAAATCTGTGTGGCCAGTCCGTTACTGTTAAGCTTCTCTCTAAAAATTTTCCAAAACAAAATGAACATTTTAACCCGGAAAATAAGATACGGTCCATTAAAATACCACACCATTGAATGCAAAATCTGTGTGGCCAGGCAGTTACTGTTAAGCTTCCCCATAGAAATTTTCCAACACAAAATGAAACATTTTACCCCGGACAATAAGGTATTGTCTGTCACAATACCACACCATTGAACGCAAAATCTGTGTGGCCAGTCAGTCACTGTAGAGTTTCTCTCTGGAAATATTCGAAAACGAAATGAACATTTTAGCCTGGAAAATATGATATTGTCCGTTAAAATACTACACCATTGAACGCAAGATCTGTTTGGCCAGTCAGTCACGTTTAAGGTTCTTCGTAGAAATTTTCGAAGACCGAATTAAACATTTTAACCCGAAAAATAAGATATTGTCTATTAAAATACCACACCATTGAACGCAAAATCTGTGTGGCAGGAAGTAATTGTTAAGGTACTAGCTTGAAATTTTCGAAGGCAAAATAAAATATTTTAACCATAAAAAAAAGATATTGTCTGTCAAAATACCATGCCATTGAACGGTCCGTTAAAATACCACACCATTGAACGCAAAATCTGTGTGGCCAGTCAGTCACTGTTAACGTTCTCCGTAGAAATTTTCGAAGACCGAATAAAACATTTTAAACCGAAAATTAAGGTATTGTCTGTCACAATACCACACCATTGAACACAAAATATGTGTGGCCAGTGTGTCACTGTAGAGTTTCTCTCTGGAAATATTCGAAATCAAAATGAACATTTTAGCCTGGAAAATATGATATTGTCCGTTAAAATACTACACCATTGAACGCAAAATCTGTTTGGCCAGTCAGTCACGTTTAAGGTTCTCCGTAGAAAATTTCGAAGACCGAATTAAACATTTTAACCCGAAAAATAAGATATTGTCTATTAAAATACCACACCATTGAACGCAAAATCTGTGTGGCAAGTAGTAATTGCTAAGGTACTAGCTTCAAATTTTCGAAGGCAAAATAAAACATTTTAACCCTGAAAATAAGATATTGTCTGTCAAAATATCATACCATTGAACGGTCCGTTAAAATACCACACCATTGAACGCAAAATCTGTGTGGCCACTCAGTCACTGTTAACGTTCCCCGTAGAAATTTTCGAAGACCGAATAAAATATTTTAACCCGAAAAATAAGATATTGTCTGTTAAAATACCACACCATTGAGCGCAAAATCTGTGTGGCCAGTGTGTCACTGTAAAGTTTCTCTCTAGAAATATTCGAAAACGAAATGAAATTTTTAACCCTGAAAATAAGATATTGTCTGTCAAAATACCATACCATTGAACGCAAAATCTGAGTAGCCAGTCAGTCACTCCTAAGGTTCTCCGTAGAAATTTTCGAAGACTGAATTAAACATTTTAACCCGAAAAATAAGATATTGTCTATTAAAATACCGCACCATTGAACGCCAAATCTGTGTGGCAAGTAGTAATTGCTAAGGTACTAGCTTCAAATTTTCGAAGGCAAAATAAAACATTTTAACCCTGAAAACAAGATATTGTCTGTCAAAATACCATACCATTGAACGGTCCGTTAAAATACCACACCATTGAACGCAAAATCTGTGTGGCCAGTCAGTCACTGTTAACGTTCTCCGTAGAAATTTTCGAAGACCGAATAAAATATTTTAACCCGAAAAATAAGATATTGTCTGTTAAAATACCACCCCATTGAACGCAAAATCTGTGTGGCCAGTCAGTCACTGTTAAGCTTCTCCCTAGAAATTTTCCAAGACAAAATAAAGCATTCTAACCCGCAAAATAAGATATTATCTGTCAAAAAGCACACCGTTGAACGGAAAATCTGTGTGCCCAGTCAGTCACTGTTTAGCTTCTCTGTAGAAATTTTCGAAAACAAAATGATACCCTTTAACCCGGAAAATGAGATATTGCCCGTTAAAGTACCACAGCATTGTATGCAAAATCTGTGTGGCCCGGCTGTCACGGTTTCTCTCTAGAAATTTTCGAAGGCAAAATGTCATAATACCACACCATTGATCGCAAAATCTGTGTGGCCAGTCATTCACCGTTATTCTTTTCCCTAGAAATTTTCCAAGACAAAATAAAGCATTTTAGCCAGGAAATTAAGATATTGTCTGTCAAAATACCATGCAATTGAACAGAAAGCTGTGTGGCCAGGCAGTCACTGCTAAGCTTCTCCTTAGAAATTTTCGAAGAAAAAAAAAAGCATTTGAACCTGCATGATGGGATATTATCTGTCAAATACCAAGCCATTGAACGCAAAATCTGTGTGGCCAGGCAGTCACTGTTAAGGTTCTCCCTAGAAATTTTCGAAGAAAAAGTAAAGCATTTTAACTCGGAAAATAAGATATTACCTGTCATATACCACACCATTGAACGCAAAAACTGTGTGGCCAGTTGGTAATTGTTAAGGTACTCCCCTGAGATTTTCGAAGGCAAAATAAAACATTTTAATCCTGAAAATAATATATTGCCTGTCAAAATAACATACCACTGGAAGCGAAATCTGTGTTGCCTTATCCTAGAACCATTACCATTGAACGCAAATTCTGTGTGGCCAGTCAGTTACTTCTCTCTAGAAATTTTCGAAAACAAAATGAACATTTTAACCCGGAAAATAAGATATTGTCCGTTAAAATACCACGCCATTGAACGCAAAATCTGTGTGGCCAGTCATTCACTGTTATTCTTTTCCCTCGAAATTTTCGAAGACAAAATAAAACATTATAACCAGGAAATTAAGATATTGTCTGTCAAAATACCACACCATTGAACGCAAAATCTGTGTGGCTAGTCAGTCACAGCTTCTATCTAGAAATTTTCGAAGACAAATTAAAGCATTTTAGGTAGGAAAATAAGATACTTGTTCGAGTCATAAAATTAATTAAATGTTGTCGCTTTGAGTGTTACAATAAAAAGTGAATTTTTTTTATTCAGAGTCATTTTGATATTTGATATTTGACAATTAATCAGATGGCCAGAAATTTCCCTAAATCTGACATTTATTATAAAGGGAAGTTCCTGACCATTTACACGTGTCAGCAACAATACTGTACGTCAATATACCACACCATTCAACGCAAAATCTGTGTGGCCAGTCATTCAATGTCAAGGTTCTCAATAGAAATTTTCGAAGACAAAATAAAACATTTTAGCCAGGAAAATAAGGTATTGTCTGTCAAAATACCACACAATTGAACCCAAAATCTGTGTGACCAGTCAGTCACGGTTAAGCTTTTCTCTAGAAATTTTCGAAGGCAAAATGAAACACTTTAACGCGAAAATTAAG
Source organism: Brachypalpus laphriformis (assembly GCA_945910035.1). NCBI lineage: Eukaryota > Metazoa > Arthropoda > Insecta > Diptera > Syrphidae > Brachypalpus > Brachypalpus laphriformis. The sequence continues at coordinate 132,466,677 of OX246754.1, forward strand.
ATATTGTCTGTCGAAATACCATACCATTGAACGGAAAATCTGTGTGGCCACACAGTGACTGCAAAGCTTCTCCCTAAAAATTTTCGAAAACAAAGTAAAGCATTTTAACCAGGAAAGTAAGTTATAACCTGTCAAATACCACACCACTGAACGCAAAATCTGTGTGGCCAGTTAGTAATTGTTAAGGTACTCTCTTGAAATTTTCGAAGGCAAAATAAAATATTTTAACCCTGAAAATAAGATATTGTCTGTCAAAATACCATACCCGAAAAATAGGGTATTGTCTGTCTAAATACGACACCATTGAACGCAAAATCTGTGTGGCCAGTCCGTTACTGTTAAGCTTCTCTCTAAAAATTTTCCAAAACAAAATGAACATTTTAACCCGGAAAATAAGATACGGTCCATTAAAATAATACACCATTGAACGCAAAATCTGTGTGGCCAGGCATTCACCGTTATTCTTTTCCCTAGAAATTTGCGAAGGCAAAATCAAACATTTAAACCAGGAAACAAAGCTATTGCCTGTCAAAATACCACACCATTGAACGCAAAATCTGTGTGCCCAGTCAGTCACTGTAAAGTTTCTCTGTTGAAATATTCGGAAACAAAATGAACGTTTTAACCTGGAAAATAAGATATAGTCCGTTAAAATACCACTCCATTCAACGCAAAATCTGTGTGGCAGGTAGTAATTGTTAAGGTACTAGCTTGAAATTTTCGAAGGCAAAATAAAATATTTTAACCATGAAAATAAGATATTGTCTGTCAAAATACCATGCCATTGAACGGTCCGTTAAAATACCACACCATTGAACGCAAAATCTGTGTGGCCAGTCAGTCACTGTTAACGTTCTCCGTAGAAATTTTCGAAGACCGAATAAAACATTTTAAACCGAAAATTAAGGTATTGTCTGTCACAATACCACACCATTGAACACAAAATATGTGTGGCCAGTGTGTCACTGTAGAGTTTCTCTCTGGAAATATTCGAAATCAAAATGAACATTTTAGCCTGGAAAATATGATATTGTCCGTTAAAATACTACACCATTGAACGCAAAATCTGTTTGGCCAGTCAGTCACGTTTAAGGTTCTCCGTAGAAAATTTCGAAGACCGAATTAAACATTTTAACCCGAAAAATAAGATATTGTCTATTAAAATACCACACCATTGAACGCAAAATCTGTGTGGCAAGTAGTAATTGCTAAGGTACTAGCTTCAAATTTTCGAAGGCAAAATAAAACATTTTAACCCTGAAAATAAGATATTGTCTGTCAAAATATCATACCATTGAACGGTCCGTTAAAATACCACACCATTGAACGCAAAATCTGTGTGGCCACTCAGTCACTGTTAACGTTCTCCGTAGAAATTTTCGAAGACCGAATAAAATATTTTAACCCGAAAAATAAGTTATTGTCTGTTAAAATACCACACCATTCAACGCAAAATCTGTGTGGTAGGTAGTAATTGTTAAGGTACTAGCTTGAAATTTTCGAAGGCAAAATAAAACATTTTAACCATGAAAATAAGATATTGTCTGTCAAAATACCATACCATTGAACGGTCCGTTAAAATACCACACCATTGAACGCAAAATCTGTGTGGCCAGTCAGTCACTGTTAACGTTCTCCGTAGAAATTTTCGAAGACCGAATAAAACATTTTAAACCGAAAAATAAGGTATTGTCTGTTAAAATACCACACCATTGAGCGCAAAATCTGTGTGGCCAGTGTGTCACTGTAAAGTCTCTCTCTAGAAATATTCGAAAACGAAATGAAATTTTTAACCCTGAAAATAAGATATTGTCTGTCAAAATACCATACCATTGAACGCAAAATCTGAGTAGCCAGTCAGTCACTCCTAAGGTTCTCCGTAGAAATTTTCGAAGACTGAATTAAACATTTTAACCCGAAAAATAAGATATTGTCTATTAAAATACCGCACCATTGAACGCCAAATCTGTGTGGCAAGTAGTAATTGCTAAGGTACTAGCTTCAAATTTTCGAAGGCAAAATAAAACATTTTAACCCTGAAAACAAGATATTGTCTGTCAAAATACCATACCATTGAACGGTCCGTTAAAATACCACACCATTGAACGCAAAATCTGTGTGGCCAGTCAGTCACTGTTAACGTTCTCCGTAGAAATTTTCGAAGACCGAATAAAATATTTTAACCCGAAAAATAAGATGTTGTCTGTTAAAATACCACCCCATTGAACGCAAAATCTGTGTGGCCAGTCAGTCACTGTTAAGCTTCTCCCTAGAAATTTTCCAAGACAAAATAAAGCATTCTAACCCGCAAAATAAGATATTATCTGTCAAAAAGCACACCGTTGAACGGAAAATCTGTGTGCCCAGTCAGTCACTGTTTAGCTTCTCTGTAGAAATTTTCGAAAACAAAATGAAACCCTTTAACCCGGAAAATGAGATATTGTCCATTAAAGTACCACAGCATTGTATGCAAAATCTGTGTGGCCCGGCTGTCACGGTTTCTCTCTAGAAATTTTCGAAGGCAAAATGTCATAATACCACACCATTGATCGCAAAATCTGTGTGGCCAGTCATTCACCGTTATTCTTTTCCCTAGAAATTTTCCAAGACAAAATAAAGCATTTTAGCCAGGAAATTAAGATATTGTCTGTCAAAATACCATGCAATTGAACAGAAAGCTGTGTGGCCAGGCAGTCACTGCTAAGCTTCTCCTTAGAAATTTTCGAAGAAAAAAAAAGCATTTGAACCCGCATGATGGGATATTATCTGTCAAATACCAAGCCATTGAACGCAAAATCTGTGTGGCCAGGCAGTCACTGTTAAGGTTCTCCCTAGAAATTTTCGAAGAAAAAGTAAAGCATTTTAACTCGGAAAATAAGATATTACCTGTCATATACCACACCATTGAACGCAAAATCTGCGTGGCCAGTTGGTAATTGTTAAGGTACTCCCCTGAGATTTTCGAAGGCAAAATAAAACATTTTAATCCTGAAAATAATATATTGCCTGTCAAAATAACATACCACTGGAAGCGAAATCTGTGTTGCCTTATCCTAGAACCATTACCATTGAACGCAAATTCTGTGTGGCCAGTCAGTTACTTCTCTCTAGAAATTTTCGAAAACAAAATGAACATTTTAACCCGGAAAATAAGATATTGTCCGTTAAAATACCACGCCATTGAACGCAAAATCTGTGTGGCCAGTCATTCACTGTTATTCTTTTCCCTCGAAATTTTCGAAGACAAAATAAAACATTATAACCAGGAAATTAAGATATTGTCTGTCAAAATACCACACCATTGAACGCAAAATCTGTGTGGCTAGTCAGTCACAGCTTCTATCTAGAAATTTTCGAAGACAAATTAAAGCATTTTAGGTAGGAAAATAAGATACTTGTTCGAGTCATAAAATTAATTAAATGTTGTCGCTTTGAGTGTTACAATAAAAAGTGAATTTTTTTATTCAGAGTCATTTTGATATTTGATATTTGACAATTAATCAGATGGCCAGAAATTTCCCTAAATCTGACATTTATTATAAAGGGAAGTTCCTGACCATTTACACGTGTCAGCAACAATACTGTACGTCAATATACCACACCATTCAACGCAAAATCTGTGTGGCCAGTCATTCAATGTCAAGGTTCTCAATAGAAATTTTCGAAGACAAAATAAAACATTTTAGCCAGGAAAATAAGGTATTGTCTGTCAAAATGCCACACAATTGAACCCAAAATCTGTGTGACCAGTCAGTCACGGTTAAGCTTTTCTCTAGAAATTTTCGAAGGCAAAATGAAACACTTTAACGCGAAAATTAAGATATTGTCTGTCGAAATACCATACCATTGAACGGAAAATCTGTGTGGCCACACAGTCGCTGTAAAGCTTCTCCCTAAAAATTTTCGAAAACAAAGTAAAGCATTTTAACCAGGAAAGTAAGTTATAACCTGTCAAATACCACACCACTGAACGCAAAATCTGTGTGGCCAGTTAGTAATTGTTAAGGTACTCTCTTGAAATTTTCGAAGGCAAAATAAAATATTTTAACCCTGAAAATAAGATATTGTCTGTCAAAATACCATACCCGAAAAATAGGGTATTGTCTGTCTAAATACGACACCATTGAACGCAAAATCTGTGTGGCCAGTCCGTTACTGTTAAGCTTCTCTCTAAAAATTTTCCAAAACAAAATGAACATTTTAACCCGGAAAATAAGATACGGTCCATTAAAATAATACACCATTGAACGCAAAATCTGTGTGGCCAGGCATTCACCGTTATTCTTTTCCCTAGAAATTTGCGAAGGCAAAATCAAACATTTAAACCAGGAAACAAAGCTATTGCCTGTCAAAATACCACACCATTGAACGCAAAATCTGTGTGCCCAGTCAGTCACTGTAAAGTTTCTCTGTTGAAATATTCGGAAACAAAATGAACGTTTTAACCTGGAAAATAAGATATAGTCCGTCAAAATACCACTCCATTCAACGCAAAATCTGTGTGGCCAGGCAGTTACTGTTAAGCTTCCCCAAAGAAATTTTCGAAGACAAAATGAAACATTTTAACCCGGAAAATAAGATAATGTCTGTCGAAATACCACATCGCTGAACGCAAAATCTGTGTGGCCACGCAATTACTGTTAAGCTTCCCCATAGAAATTTTCCAACACAAAATGAAACATTTTACCCCGGACAATAAAGTATTGTCTGTCACAATACCACACCACTGAACGCAAAATCTGTGTGGCCAGTCAGTCACTGTAGAGTTTCTCTCTGGAAATATTCGAAAACAAAATGAACATTTTAGCCTGGAAAATATGATATTGTCCGTTAAAATGCTACACCATTGAACGCAACATCTGTTTGGCCAGTCAGTCACGTTTAAGGTTCTCCGTAGAAATTTTCGAAGACCGAATTAAACATTTTAACCCGAAAAATTAGATGTTGTCTATTAAAATACCGCACCATTGAACGCAAAATCTGTGTGGCAGGTAGTAATTGTTAAGGTACTAGCTTGAAATTTTCGAAGGCAAAATAAAACATTTTAACCATGAAAATAAGATATTGTCTGTCAAAATACCATACCATTGAACGGTCCGTTAAAATACCACACCATTGAACGCAAAATCTGTGTGGCCAGTCAGTCACTGTTAACGTTCTCCGTAGAAATTTTCGAAGACCGAATAAAACATTTTAAACCGAAAATTAAGGTATTGTCTGTTAAAATACCACACCATTGAGCGCAAAATCTGTGTGGCCAGTGTGTCACTGTAAAGTTTCTCTCTAGAAATATTCGAAAACGAAATGAACTTTTTAACCCTGAAAATAAGATATTGTCTGTCAAAATACCATACCATTGAACGGTCCGTTAAAATACCACACCATTGAACGCAAAATCTGTGTGGCCACTCAGTCACTGTTAACGTTCTCCGTAGAAATTTTCGAAGACCGAATAAAATATTTTAACCCGAAAAATAAGATATTGTCTGTTAAAATACCACACCATTCAACGCAAAATCTGTGTGGCCAGTCATTCAATGTCAAGGTTCTCCCTAGAAATTTTCGAAGACAAAATACAACATTTTAGCCGGCAAAATAAAATAATGGCTGTCAAACTACCACGCCAATGAGCGCGAAATCTGTGTTGCCAGGCAGTCACTGTTTAGCTTCTCCTAGAAGTTTTCCAAGACAAAATGAAACATTTCAACGCGGAAAATAAGATAATGTCTGTCAAAATACCACACCGTTGAACGCAAAATCTGTGTGGCCAGGCAGTCACTGTTAAGCTTCTCCCTAGAAATTATCGAAGACAAAATAGAGCATTTTAGCATGGAAAATAAGACATTATCTGTCCAATACCACAGCAATCAACGCAAAATCTGTGTGACCAGTCAGTCACTGTTTAGCTTCTCCCTAGAAATTTTATAAGACCAAATGAAACATTTTACCCGGAAAATAAGATATTATCCGTAAAAATACCACACCATTGAACGCAAAATCTGTGTGGCCAGTCATTCACTGTTATTCTTTTCCGTAGACATTTTCAAAGAAAACATAAAACATTTTAGCCAGGAAAATAAGGTATTGTCTGTCAAAATACCACACAATTGAACCCAAAATCTGTGTGACCAGTCAGTCACGGTTAAGCTTTTCTCTAGAAATTTTCGAAGACAAAATGAAACACTTTAACGCGAAAATTAAGATATTGTCTGTCGAAATACCAAACCATTGAACGGAAAATCTGTGTGGCCACACAGTCACTGTAAAGCCTCTCCCTAAAAATTTTCGAAAACAAAGTAAAGCATTTTAACCAGGAAAGTAAGATATAACCTGTCAAATACCACACCACTGAACGCAAAATCTGTGTGGCCAGTTAGTAATTGTTAAGGTACTCTCTTGAAATTTTCGAAGGCAAAATAAAATATTTTAACCCTGAAAATAAGATATTGTCTGTCAAAATACCATACCCGAAAAATAGGGTATTGTCTGTCAAAATACGACACCATTGAACGCAAAATCTGTGTGGCCAGTCCGTTACTGTTAAGCTTCTCTCTAAAAATTTTCCAAAACAAAATGAACATTTTAACCCGGAAAATAAGATACGGTCCATTAAAATACCACACCATTGAATGCAAAATCTGTGTGGCCAGGCATTTTCCGTTATTCTTTTCCCTAGAAATTTGCGAAGGCAAAATAAAACATTCAAACCAGGAAACAAAGGTATTGCCTGTCAAAATACCACACCATTGAACGCAAAATCTTTGTGGCCAGTCAGTCACTGTAAAGTTTCTCTGTTGAAATATTCGAAAGCAAAATGAACGTTTTAACCTGGAATATAAGATATAGTCCGTTAAAATACCACACCATTGAACGCAAAATCTGTGTGGCCAGGCAGTTACTGTTAAGCTTCCCCAAAGAAATTTTCGAAGACAAAATGAAACATTTTAACCCGGAAAATAAGATAATGTCTGTCGAAATACCACACCATTGAACGCAAAATCTGTGTGGCCAGGCAGTTACTGTTAAGCTTCCCCAAAGAAATTTTCGAAGACAAAATGAAACATTTTAACCCGGAAAATAAGATAATGTCTGTCGAAATACCACACCATTGAACGCAAAATCTGTTTGGCCAGTCAGTCACGTTTAAGGTTCTCCGTTGAAATTTTCGAAGACCGAATTAAACATTTTAACCTGAAAAATAAGATATTGTCTATTAAAATACCACACCATTGAACGCAAAATCTGTGTGGCAGGTAGTAATTTTTAAGGTACTAGCTTGAAATTTTCGAAGGCAAAATAAAACATTTTAACCATGAAAATAAGATATTGTCTGTCAAAATACCATACCCTTGAACGGTCCGTTAAAATACCACACCATTGAACGCAAAATCTGTGTGGCCAGTCAGTCACTGTTAACGTTCTCCGTAGAAATTTTCGAAGACCGAATAAAACATTTTAAACCGAAAATTAAGGTATTGTCTGTTAAAATACCACACCATTGACCGCAAAATCTGTGTGGCCAGTGTGTCACTGTAAAGTTTCTCTCTAGAAATATTCGAAAACGAAATGAACTTTTTAACCCTGAAAATAAGATATTGTCTGTCAAAGTACCATACCATTCAACGCAAAATCTGAGTAGCCAGTCAGTCACTCTTAAGGTTCTCCGTAGAAATTTTCGAAGACCGAATTAAACATTTTAACCCGAAAAATAAGATATTGTCTATTAAAATACCACACCATTGAGCGCAAAATCTGTGTGGCAGGTAGTAATTGTTAAGGTACTAGCTTGAAATTTTCGAAGGCAAAATAAAACATTTTAACCATGAAAATAAGATATTGTCTGTCAAAATACCATACCATTGAACGGTCCGTTAAAATACCACACCATTGAACGCAAAATCTGTGTGGCCAGTCAGTCACTGTTAACGTTCTCCGTAGAAATTTTCGAAGACCGAATAAAATATTTTAAACCGAAAAATAAGATATTGTCTGTTAAAATACCACACCATTGAGCGCAAAATCTGTGTGGCCAATGTGTCACTGTAAAGTTTCTCTCTAGAAATATTCGAAAACGAAATGAACTTTTTAACCCTGAAAATAAGATATTGTGCGTCAAAATACCATACCATTGAACGCAAAATCTGAGTAGCCAGTCAGTCACTCTTAAGGTTCTCCGTAGACATTTTCGAAGACCGAATTAAACATTTTAACCCGAAAAATAAGATATTGTCTGTCAAAATACCACACAATTGAACCCAAAACCTGTGTGGCCACTCAGTTACTGTTAAGCTTCTCTCTACAAATTTTCGAAAACGAAATCAATATCTTAACCCGGAAAATAAGATATTGTCTGTCAAAATACCATACCATTGAATGGTCCGTTAAAATACCACACCATTGAACGCAAAATCTGTGTGGCCAGTCAGTCACTGTAAAGTTTCTCTCTAGAAATATTCGAAATCGAAATGAACTTTTTAACCCTGAAAATAAGATATTGTCTGTCAAAATACCATGCAATTGAACGGAAAGCTGTGTGGCCATTCAGTCACTGCTAAGCTTCTCCCTAGAAATTCTCGAAGAAAAAAAAAGCATTTGAACCCGCATAATGGGACATTATCTGTCAAATACCAAGTCATTGAACGCAAAAGCTGTGTGGCCAGGCAGTCACTGTTAAGCTTCTCCCTAGAAATTTTCGAAGAAAAAGTAAAGCATTTCAACTCGGAAGATAAGATATTACCTGTCATATACCACACCATTGAACGCAAAATCTGTGTGGCCAGTTGGTAATTGTTAAGGTACTCCCCTGAGATTTTCGAAGGCAAAATAAAACATTTTAATCCTGAAAATAATATATTGCCTGTCAAAATAACATACCATTGGAAGAGAAATCTGTGTTGCCTTATCCTAGAACCATTACCATTGAACGCAAAATCTGTGTGGCCAGTCAGTTACTATTAAGCTTCTCTCTAGAAATTTTCGAAAACAAAATGAACATTTTAACCCGAAAATTAAGATATTGTCTGTCAAAAACCACACCATTGAACGCAAAATCTGTGTGGCCACTCAATCACTGTTAAGCTTCTCTCAAGAAATTTTCGAATAAAAAATGAAAGATTTTAACCCGAAAAATAAGATAATGTCTGTCAAAATACCACACAATTGAACCCAAAACCTGTGTGGCCACTCAGTTACTGTTAAGCTTCTCTCTACAAATTTTCGAAAACGAAATCAATATCTTAACCCGGAAAATAAGATATTGTCTGTTAAAATACCACACCATTGAACGCAAAATCTGTGTGCCCAGTCAGTCACTGTTAACGTTCTCCGTAGAAATTTTCGAAGACCGAATAAAATATTTTAACCCGAAAAATAAGATATTGTCTGTTAAAATACCACCCCACTGAACGCAAAATCTGTGTGGCCAGTCAGTCACTGTTAAGCTTCTCTCTAGAAATTTTCGAAAACAAAATGAAACATTTTAATCCGAAAAATAAGATATTGCCTGTTAAAATACCACCCCATTGAACGCAAAATCTGTGTGGACAGTCAGTTGCTGTTAAGCTTCTCCCTAGAAATTTTCCAAGACAAAATAAAGCATTTTAACCCGCAAAATAAGATATTGTCTGTCAAAAAGCACACCGTTGAACGGAAAATCTGTGTGCCCAGTCAGTCACTGTTTAGCTTCTCTGTAGAAATTTTCGAAAACAAAATGAAACCCTTTAACCCATAAAATAAGATATTGTCCGTTAAAGTACCACAGCATTGTATGCAAAATCTGTGTGGTCCGGCTGTCACGGTTTCTCTCTAGAAATTTTCGAAGGCAAAATAAAGCATTTTAACCAGGAAAATAATATATTGTCTGTCAAAATACCACACCATTGAACGCAAAATCTGTGTGGCCAGTCATTCACCGTTATTCTTTTCCCTAGAAATTTTCCAAGACAAAATAAAGCATTTTAGCCAGGAAATTAAGATATTGTCTGTCAAAATACCATGCAATTGAACGGAAAGCTGTGTGGCCAGGCAGTCACTGCTAAGCTTCTCCCTAGAAGTTTTCGAAGAAAAAGTAAAGCATTTTAACTCGGAAAATAAGATATTACCTGTCATATACCACACCATTGAACGCAAAATCTGTGTGGCCAGTCAGTTACTATTAAGCTTCTCTCTAGAAATTTTCGAAAACAAAATGAACATTTTAACCCGAAAATTAAGATATTGTCTGTCAAAAACCACACCATTGAACGCAAAATCTGTGTGGCCACTCAGTCAGTGCTAAGCTTCTCTCAAGAAATTTTCGAATAAAAAATGAAACATTTTAACCCGAAAAATAAGATAATGTCTGTCAAAATACCACACAATTGAACCCAAAACCTGTGTGGCCACTCAGTTACTGTTAAGCTTCTCTCTACAAATTTTCGAAAACGAAATCAATATCTTAACCCGGAAAATAAGATATTGTCTGTTAAAATACCACACCATTGAACGCAAAATCTGTGTGCCCAGTCATTCATTGTTATTCTTTTCCCTAGAAATTTTCGAAGAAAAAATAAAACATTTTAACCCGGAAGATTAGATATTGTCTGTCAAAATACCACACAATTGAACGGAAAATCTGTGTGGCTAGTCAGTCACAGCTTCTGTCTAGAAATTTTCGAAGACAAATTAAAGCATTTTAGGTAGGAAAATAAGATACTTGTTCGATGGATAAAATTAATTTCCACTTAGTAGAATATTCACGAAAGGAAAAATACTTGTTGTCGCTTTGAGTGTTACAATAAAAAGTGAATTTTTTTATTCAGAGTCATTTTGATATTTGATATTTGACAATTAATCAGATGGTCAGAAATTTCGTTAAATCTGACATTTATTATAAAGGGAAATTGCTGACCATTTACACGTGTCAACAACAATACTGTACGTCAAAATACCACACCATTCAACGCAAAATCTGTGTGGCCAGTCATTCAATGTCAAGGTTTTCAATAGAAATTTTCGAAGACAAAATAAAACATTTTAGCCAGGAAAATAGGGTATTGTCTGTCAAAATACCACACAATTGAACCCAAAATCTGTGTGACCAGTCAGTCACGGTTAAGCTTTTCAATAGAAATTTTCGAAGACAAAATGAAACACTTTAACGCGAAAATTAAGATATTGTCTGTCGAAATACCATACCATTGAACGGAAAATCTGTGTGGCCACACAGTCACTGTAAAGCTTCTCCCTAAAAATTTTCTGTCAATATACAACAATACCACACAATTGAACGCAAAATCTGTGTGGCCAGTGTGTCACTGTAAAGTTTCTCTCTAGAAATATTCGAAAACGAAATGAACTTTTTAACCCTGAAAATAAGATATTGTCTGTCAAAATACCATACCATTGAACGCAAAATCTGAGTAGCCAGTCAGTCACTCTTAAGGTTCTCCGTAGAAATTTTCGAAGACCGAATTAAACATTTTAACCCGAAAAATAATATATTGTCTATTAAAATACCACACCATTGAACGCAAAATCTGTGTGGCCAGTCAGTCACTGTTAACGTTCTCCGTAGAAATTTTCGAAGACCGAATAAAATATTTTAACCCGAAAAATAAGATATTGTCTGTTAAAATACCACACCATTCAACGCAAAATCTGTGTGGCAGGTAGTAATTGTTAAGGTACTAGCTTGAAATTTTCGAAGGCAAAATAAAACATTTTAACCATGAAAATAAGATATTGTCTGTCAAAATACCATACCATTGAACGGTCCGTTAAAATACCACTCCATTGAACGCAAAATCTGTGTGGCCAGTCAGTCACTGTTAACGTTCTCCGTAGAAATTTTCGAAGACCGAATAAAACATTTTAAACCGAAAAATAAGGTATTGTCTGTTAAAATACCACACCATTGAGCGCAAAATCTGTGTGGCCAGTGTGTCACTGTAAAGTTTCTCTCTAGAAATATTCGAAAACGAAATGAACTTTTTAACCCTGAAAATAAGATATTGTCTGTCAAAATACCATACCATTGAACGCAAAATCTGAGTAGCCAGTCAGTCACTCTTAAGGTTCTCCGTAGAAATTTTCGAAGACCGAATTAAACATTTTAACCCGAAAAATAAGATATTGTCTATTAAAATACCACACCATTGAACGCAAAATCTGTGTGGCAGGTAGTAATTGTTAAGGTACTGGCTTGAAATTTTCGAAGGCAAAATAAAACATTTTAACCCGGAAAATAAGATATTGTCTGTCCAAATACCATACCATTGAACGGTCCGTTAAAATACCACACCATTGAACGCAAAATCAGTGTGGCCAGTCAGTCACTGTTAACGTTCCCCGTAGAAATTTTCGATGACCGAATAAAACATTTTAAACCGAAAAATAAGGTATTGTCTGTTAAAATACCACACCATTGAGCGCAAAATCTGTGTGGCCAGTGTGTCACTGTAAAGTTTCTCTCTAGAAATATTCGAAAACGAAATGAACTTTTTAACCCTGAAAATAAGATATTGTCTGTCAAAATACTATGCAATTGAACGGAAAGCTGTGTGGCCATTCAGTCACTGCTAAGCTTCTCCCTAGAAATTTTCGAAGAAAAAAAAAGCATTTGAACCCGCATAATGGGATATTATCTGTCAAATACCAAGCCATTGAACGCAAAATCTGTGTGGCCAGGTAGTCACTGTTAAGCTTCTCCCTAGAAATTTTCGAAGAAAAAGTAAAGCATTTTAACTCGGAAAATAAGATATTACCTGTCATATACCTTACCATTGAACGCAAAATCTGTGTGGCCAGTTGGTAATTGTTAAGGTACTCCCCTGAGATTATCGAAGGCAAAATAAAACATTTTAATCCTGAAAATAGTATATTGCCTGTCAAAATAACATACCATTGGAAGCGAAATCTGTGTTGCCTTATCCTAGAACCATTACCATTGAACGCAAAATCTGTGTGGCCAGTCAGTTACTATTAAGCTTCTCTCTAGAAATTTTCGAAAACAAAATGAACATTTTAACCCGGAAAATAAGATATTGTCCGTTAAAATACCACGCCGTTGAACGCAAAATCTGTGTGGCCAGTCATTCACTGTTATTCTTTTTCCTAGAAATTTTCGAAAACAAAATAAAACATTATAACCAGGAAATTAAGATATTGTCTGTCAAAATACCACACCATTGAACGCAAAATCTGTGTGGCAGGTAGTAATTGTTAAGGTACTAGCTTGAAATTTTCGAAGGCAAAATAAAACATTTTAACCATGAAAATAAATATTGTCTGTCAAAATACCATACCATTGAACGGTCCGTTAAAATACCACACCATTGAACGCAAAATCTGTGTGGCCAGTCAGTCACTGTTAACGTTCCCCGTAGAAATTTTCGAAGACCGAATAAAACATTTTAAACCGAAAAATAAGGTATTGTCTGTTAAAATACCACACCATTGAGCGCAAAATCTGTGTGGCCAGTGTGTCACTGTAAAGTTTCTCTCTAGAAATATTCGAAAACGAAATGAACTTTTTAACCCTGAAAATAAGATATTGTCTGTCAAAATACCATGCAATTGAACGGAAAGCTGTGTGGCCAGGCAGTCACTGCTAAGCTTCTCCCTAGAAATTTTCGAAGAAAAAAAAAAAGCATTTGAACCCGCATAATGGGATATTGTCTGTCAAATACCAAGCCATTGAACGCAAAATCTGTGTGGCCAGGCAGTCACTGTTAAGCTTCTCCCTAGAAATTTTCGAAGAAAAAGTAAAGCATTTTAACTCGGAAAATAAGATATTACCTGTCATATACCACACCATTGAACGCAAAATCTGTGTGGAAAGTTTGTAATTGTTAAGGTACTCCCCTGAGATTTTCGAAGGCAAAATAAAACATTTTAATCCTGAAAATAATATATTGCCTGTCAAAATAACATACCATTGGAAGCGAAATCTGTGTTGCCTTATCCTAGAACCATTACCATTGAACGCAAAATCTGTGTGGCCAGTCAGTTACTATTAAGCTTCTCTCTAGAAATTTTCGAAAACAAAATGAACATTTTAACCCGGAAAATAAGATATTGTCCGTTAAAATACCACGCCGTTGAACGCAAAATCTGTGTGGCTAGTCATTCACTGTTATTCTTTTTCCTAGAAATTTTCGAAAACAAAATAAAACATTATAACCAGGAAATTAAGATATTGTCTGTCAAAATACCACACCATTGAACGCAAAATTTGTGTGGCAGGTAGTGATTGTTAAGGTACTAGCTTGAAATTTTCGAAGGCAAAATAAAACATTTTAACCATGAAAATAAATATTGTCTGTCAAAATACCATACCATCGAACGGTCCGTTAAAATACCACACCATTGAACGCAAAATCTGTGTGGCCAGTCAGTCACTGTTAACGTTCCCCGTAGAAATTTTCGAAGACCGAATAAAACATTTTAAACCGAAAAATAAGGTATTGTCTGTTAAAATACCACACCATTGAGCGCAAAATCTGTGTGGCCAGTGTGTCACTGTAAAGTTTCTCTCTAGAAATATTCGAAAACGAAATGAACTTTTTAACCCTGAAAATAAGATATTGTCTGTCAAAATACCATGCAATTGAACGGAAAGCTGTGTGGCCATGCAGTCACTGCTAAGCTTCTCCCTAGAAATTTTCGAAGAAAAAAAAAAGCATTTGAACCCGCATAATGGGATATTATCTGTCAAATACCACACCATTGAACGCAAAATCTGTGTGGCCAGGCAGTCACTGTTAAGCTTCTCCCTAGAAATTTTCGAAGAAAAAGTAAAGCATTTTAACTCGGAAAATAAGATATTACCTGTCATATACCACACCATTGAACGCAAAATCTGCGTGGCCAGTTGGTAATTGTTAAGGTACTCCCCTGAGATTTTCGAAGGCAAAATAAAACATTTTAATCCTGAAAATAATATATTGCCTGTCAAAATAACATACCATTGGAAGCGAAATCTGTGTTGCCTTATCCTAGAACCATTACCATTGAACGCAAAATCTGTGTGGCCAGTCAGTTACTATTAAGCTTCTCTCTAGAAATTTTCGAAAACAAAATGAACATTTTAACCCGAAAATTAAGATAATGTCTGTCAAAATACCACACAATTGAACCCAAAACCTGTGTGGCCACTCAGTTACTGTTAAGCTTCTCTCTACAAATTTTCGAAAACGAAATCAATATCTTAACCCGGAAATTAAGATATTGTCTTTCAAAAACCACACCATTGAACGCAAAATCTGTGTGGCCACTCAGTCACTGTTAAGCTTCTCTCAAGAAATTTTCGAATAAAAAATGAAACATTTTAACCCGAAAAATAAGATAATGTCTGTCAAAATACCACACAATTGAACCCAAAACCTGTGTGGCCACTCAGTTACTGTTAAGCTTCTCTCTACAAATTTTCGAAAACGAAATCAATATCTTAACCCGGAAAATAAGATATTGTCTTTTAAAATACCACACCATTGAACGCAAAATCTGTGTGCCCAGTCATTCATTGTTATTCTTTTCCCTAGAAATTTTCGAAGAAAAAATAAAACATTTTAACCCGGAAGATTAGATATTGTCTGTCAAAATACCACACAATTGAACGGAAAATCTGTGTGGCTAGTCAGTCACAGCTTCTATCTAGAAATTTTCGAAGACAAATTAAAGCATTTTAGGTAGGAAAATAAGATACTTGTTCGAGTGATAAAATTAATTTCCACTTAGCCGAATATTCACGAAAGGAAAAATACTTGTTGTCGCTTTGAGTGTTACAATAAAAAGTGAATTTTTTTATTCAGAGTCATTTTGATATTTGATATTTGACAATTAATCAGATGGCCAGAAATTTCCCTAAATCTGACATTTATTATAAAGGGAAATTGCTGACCATTTACACGTGTCAACAACAATACTGTACGTCAAAATACCACACCATTCAACGCAAAATCTGTGTGGCCAGTCATTCAATGTCAAGGCTCTCAATAGAAATTTTCGAAGACAAAATAAAACATTTTAGCCAGGAAAATAAGGTATTGTCTGTCAAAATACCATACCATTGAACGCAAAATCAGTCTGTCACGGTTAAGCTTTTCAATAGAAATTTTCGAAGACAAAATGAAACGCTTTAACGCGAAAATTAAGATATTGTCTGTCGAAATACCATACCATTGAACGGAAAATCTGTGTGCCCACACAGTCACTGTAAAGCTTCTCCCTAAAAATTTTCTGTCAATATACAACAATACCACACCATTGAACGCAAAATCTGTGTGGCCAGTGTGTCACTGTAAAGTGTCTCTCTAGAAATATTCGAAAACGAAATGAACTTTTTAACCCTGAAAATAAGATATTGTCTGTCAAAATACCATACCATTGAACGCAAAATCTGAGTAGCCAGTCAGTCACTCTTAAGGTTCTCCGTAGAAATTTTCGAAGACCGAATTAAACATTTTAACCCGAAAAATAATATATTGTCTATTAAAATACCACACCATTGAACGCAAAATCTGTGTGGCCAGTCAGTCACTGTTAACGTTCTCCGTAGAAATTTTCGAAGACCGAATAAAATATTTTAACCCGAAAAATAAGATATTGTCTGTTAAAATACCACACCATTCAACGCAAAATCTGTGTGGCAGGTAGTAATTGTTAAGGTACTAGCTTGAAATTTTCGAAGGCAAAATAAAACATTTTAACCATGAAAATAAGATATTGTCTGTCAAAATACCATACCATTGAACGGTCCGTTAAAATACCACTCCATTGAACGCAAAATCTGTGTGGCCAGTCAGTCACTGTTAACGTTCTCCGTAGAAATTTTCGAAGACCGAATAAAACATTTTAAACCGAAAAATAAGGTATTGTCTGTTAAAATACCACACCATTGAGCGCAAAATCTGTGTGGCCAGTGTGTCACTGTAAAGTTTCTCTCTAGAAATATTCGAAAACGAAATGAACTTTTTAACCCTGAAAATAAGATATTGTCTGTCAAAATACCATACCATTGAACGCAAAATCTGAGTAGCCAGTCAGTCACTCTTAAGGTTCTCCGTAGAAATTTTCGAAGACCGAATTAAACATTTTAACCCGAAAAATAAGATATTGTCTATTAAAATACCACACCATTGAACGCAAAATCTGTGTGGCAGGTAGTAATTGTTAAGGTACTGGCTTGAAATTTTCGAAGGCAAAATAAAACATTTTAACCCGGAAAATAAGATATTGTCTGTCCAAATACCATACCATTGAACGGTCCGTTAAAATACCACACCATTGAACGCAAAATCAGTGTGGCCAGTCAGTCACTGTTAACGTTCCCCGTAGAAATTTTCGAAGACCGAATAAAACATTTTAAACCGAAAAATAAGGTATTGTCTGTTAAAATACCACACCATTGAGCGCAAAATCTGTGTGGCCAGTGTGTCACTGTAAAGTTTCTCTCTAGAAATATTCGAAAACGAAATGAACTTTTTAACCCTGAAAATAAGATATTGTCTGTCAAAATACTATGCAATTGAACGGAAAGCTGTGTGGCCATTCAGTCACTGCTAAGCTTCTCCCTAGAAATTTTCGAAGAAAAAAAAAGCATTTGAACCCGCATAATGGGATATTATCTGTCAAATACCAAGCCATTGAACGCAAAATCTGTGTGGCCAGGTAGTCACTGTTAAGCTTCTCCCTAGAAATTTTCGAAGAAAAAGTAAAGCATTTTAACTCGGAAAATAAGATATTACCTGTCATATACCTTACCATTGAACGCAAAATCTGTGTGGCCAGTTGGTAATTGTTAAGGTACTCCCCTGAGATTATCGAAGGCAAAATAAAACATTTTAATCCTGAAAATAGTATATTGCCTGTCAAAATAACATACCATTGGAAGCGAAATCTGTGTTGCCTTATCCTAGAACCATTACCATTGAACGCAAAATCTGTGTGGCCAGTCAGTTACTATTAAGCTTCTCTCTAGAAATTTTCGAAAACAAAATGAACATTTTAACCCGGAAAATAAGATATTGTCCGTTAAAATACCACGCCGTTGAACGCAAAATCTGTGTGGCCAGTCATTCACTGTTATTCTTTTTCCTAGAAATTTTCGAAAACAAAATAAAACATTATAACCAGGAAATTAAGATATTGTCTGTCAAAATACCACACCATTGAACGCAAAATCTGTGTGGCAGGTAGTAATTGTTAAGGTACTAGCTTGAAATTTTCGAAGGCAAAATAAAACATTTTAACCATGAAAATAAATATTGTCTGTCAAAATACCATACCATTGAACGGTCCGTTAAAATACCACACCATTGAACGCAAAATCTGTGTGGCCAGTCAGTCACTGTTAACGTTCCCCGTAGAAATTTTCGAAGACCGAATAAAACATTTTAAACCGAAAAATAAGGTATTGTCTGTTAAAATACCACACCATTGAGCGCAAAATCTGTGTGGCCAGTGTGTCACTGTAAAGTTTCTCTCTAGAAATATTCGAAAACGAAATGAACTTTTTAACCCTGAAAATAAGATATTGTCTGTCAAAATACCATGCAATTGAACGGAAAGCTGTGTGGCCAGGCAGTCACTGCTAAGCTTCTCCCTAGAAATTTTCGAAGAAAAAAAAAAAGCATTTGAACCCGCATAATGGGATATTGTCTGTCAAATACCAAGCCATTGAACGCAAAATCTGTGTGGCCAGGCAGTCACTGTTAAGCTTCTCCCTAGAAATTTTCGAAGAAAAAGTAAAGCATTTTAACTCGGAAAATAAGATATTACCTGTCATATACCACACCATTGAACGCAAAATCTGTGTGGAAAGTTTGTAATTGTTAAGGTACTCCCCTGAGATTTTCGAAGGCAAAATAAAACATTTTAATCCTGAAAATAATATATTGCCTGTCAAAATAACATACCATTGGAAGCGAAATCTGTGTTGCCTTATCCTAGAACCATTACCATTGAACGCAAAATCTGTGTGGCCAGTCAGTTACTATTAAGCTTCTCTCTAGAAATTTTCGAAAACAAAATGAACATTTTAACCCGGAAAATAAGATATTGTCCGTTAAAATACCACGCCGTTGAACGCAAAATCTGTGTGGCTAGTCATTCACTGTTATTCTTTTTCCTAGAAATTTTCGAAAACAAAATAAAACATTATAACCAGGAAATTAAGATATTGTCTGTCAAAATACCACACCATTGAACGCAAAATTTGTGTGGCAGGTAGTGATTGTTAAGGTACTAGCTTGAAATTTTCGAAGGCAAAATAAAACATTTTAACCATGAAAATAAATATTGTCTGTCAAAATACCATACCATCGAACGGTCCGTTAAAATACCACACCATTGAACGCAAAATCTGTGTGGCCAGTCAGTCACTGTTAACGTTCCCCGTAGAAATTTTCGAAGACCGAATAAAACATTTTAAACCGAAAAATAAGGTATTGTCTGTTAAAATACCACACCATTGAGCGCAAAATCTGTGTGGCCAGTGTGTCACTGTAAAGTTTCTCTCTAGAAATATTCGAAAACGAAATGAACTTTTTAACCCTGAAAATAAGATATTGTCTGTCAAAATACCATGCAATTGAACGGAAAGCTGTGTGGCCAGGCAGTCACTGCTAAGCTTCTCCCTAGAAATTTTCGAAGAAAAAAAAAAGCATTTGAACCCGCATAATGGGATATTATCTGTCAAATACCAAGCCATTGAACGCAAAATCTGTGTGGCCAGGCAGTCACTGTTAAGCTTCTCCCTAGAAATTTTCGAAGAAAAAGTAAAGCATTTTAACTCGGAAAATAAGATATTACCTGTCATATACCACACCATTGAACGCAAAATCTGCGTGGCCAGTTGGTAATTGTTAAGGTACTCCCCTGAGATTTTCGAAGGCAAAATAAAACATTTTAATCCTGAAAATAATATATTGCCTGTCAAAATAACATACCATTGGAAGCGAAATCTGTGTTGCCTTATCCTAGAACCATTACCATTGAACGCAAAATCTGTGTGGCCAGTCAGTTACTATTAAGCTTCTCTCTAGAAATTTTCGAAAACAAAATGAACATTTTAACCCGAAAATTAAGATAATGTCTGTCAAAATACCACACAATTGAACCCAAAACCTGTGTGGCCACTCAGTTACTGTTAAGCTTCTCTCTACAAATTTTCGAAAACGAAATCAATATCCTAACCCGGAAATTAAGATATTGTCTGTCAAAAACCACACCATTGAACGCAAAATCTGTGTGGCCACTCAGTCACTGTTAAGCTTCTCTCAAGAAATTTTCGAATAAAAAATGAAACATTTTAACCCGAAAAATAAGATAATGTCTGTCAAAATACCACACAATTGAACCCAAAACCTGTGTGGCCACTCAGTTACTGTTAAGCTTCTCTCTACAAATTTTCGAAAACGAAATCAATATCTTAACCCGGAAAATAAGATATTGTCTGTTAAAATACCACACCATTGAACGCAAAATCTGTGTGCCCAGTCATTCATTGTTATTCTTTTCCCTAGAAATTTTCGAAGAAAAAATAAAACATTTTAACCCGGAAGATTAGATATTGTCTGTCAAAATACCACACAATTGAACGGAAAATCTGTGTGGCTAGTCAGTCACAGCTTCTATCTAGAAATTTTCGAAGACAAATTAAAGCATTTTAGGTAGGAAAATAAGATACTTGTTCGAGTGATAAAATTAATTTCCACTTAGCCGAATATTCACGAAAGGAAAAATACTTGTTGTCGCTTTGAGTGTTACAATAAAAAGTGAATTTTTTTATTCAGAGTCATTTTGATATTTGATATTTGACAATTAATCAGATGGCCAGAAATTTCCCTAAATCTGACATTTATTATAAAGGGAAATTGCTGACCATTTACACGTGTCAACAACAATACTGTACGTCAAAATACCACACCATTCAACGCAAAATCTGTGTGGCCAGTCATTCAATGTCAAGGTTCTCAATAGAAATTTTCGAAGACAAAATAAAACATTTTAGCCAGGAAAATAAGATATTGTCTGTCAAAATACCACACAATTGAACTCAAAATCTGTGTGACCAGTCAGTCACGGTTAAGCTTTTCCCTAGAAATTTTCGAAGACAAAATGAAACACTTTAACGCGAAAATTAAGATATTGTCTGTCGAAATACCATACCATTGAACGGAAAATCTGTGTGGCCACACAGTCACTGTAAAGCTTCTCCCTAAAAATTTTCTGTCAATATACAACAATACCACACCATTGAACCCAAAATCTGTGTGGCCAGTCAGTCACTGTAGAGTTTCTCTCTAGAAATATTCGGAAACAAAATGAACATTTTAGCCTGGAAAATATGATATTGTCCGTTAAAATACTACACCATTGAACGCAAAATCTGTTTGGCCAGTCAGTCACGTTTAAGGTTCTCCGTAGAAATTTTCGAAGACCGAATAAAACATTTTAAACCGAAAAATAAGGCATTGTCTGTTAAAATACCACACCATTGGGCGCAAAATCTGTGTGGCCAGTGTGTCACTGTAAAGTTTCTCTCTAGAAATATTCGAAAACGAAATGAACTTTTTAACCCTGAAAATAAGATATTGTCTGTCAAAATACTATACCATTGAACGCAAAATCTGTGTAGCCAGTCAGTCACTATTAAGGTTCTCCGTAGAAATTTTCGAAGACCAAATTAAACATTTTAACCCGAAAAATAAGGTATTGTCTATTAAAATACCACACCATTGAACGCAAAATCTGTGCGGCATGTAGTAATTGTTAAGGTACTAGCTTCAAATTTTCGAAGGCGAAATAAAACATTTTAACCCTGAAAATAAGATATTGTCTGTCAAAATACCATACCACTGAACGGTCCGTTAAAATACCACACCATTGAACGCAAAATCTGTGTGGCCAGTCAGTCACTGTTAACGTTCTCCGTAGAAATTTTCGAAGACCGAATAAAATATTTTAACCCGAAAAATAAGATATTGTCTGTCAAAATACCACCCCAATGAACGCAAAATCTGTGTGGCCAGTCAGTCACTGTTAAGCTTCTCTCTAGAAATTTTCGAAAACAAAATGAAACACTTTAACCCGAAAAATAAGATATTGTCTGTTAAAATACCACCCCATTGAACGCAAAATCTGTGTGGACAGTCAGTTACTGTTAAGCTTCTCCCTAGAAATTTTCCAAGACAAAATAAAGCATTTTAACCCGCAAAATAAGATATTATCTGTCAAAAAGCACACCGTTAAACGGAAAATCTATGTGCCCAGTCAGTCACTGTCAAGCTTCTCTCTACAAATTTTCGAAAACGAAATCAATATCTTAACCCGGAAAATAAGATATTGTCTGTTAAAATACCACACCATTGAACGCAAAATCTGTGTGCCCAGTCATTCATTGTTATTCTTTTCCCTAGAAATTTTCGAAGAAAAAATAAAACATTTTAACCCGGATAATTAGATATTGTCTGTCAAAATACCACACAATTGAACGGAAAATCTGTGTGGCTAGTCAGTCACAGCTTCTATCTAGAAATTTTCGAAGACAAATTAAAGCATTTTAGGTAGGAAAATAAGATACTTGTTCGAGTGATAAAATTAATTTCCACTTAGCCGAATATTCACGAAAGGAAAAATACTTGTTGTCGCTTTGAGTGTTACAATAAAAAGTGAATTTTTTTATTCAGAGTCATTTTGATATTTGATATTTGACAATTAATCAGATGGTCAGAAATTTCCCTAAATCTGACATTTATTATAAAGGGAAATTGCTGACCATTTACACGTGTCAACAACAATACTGGACGTCAAAATACCACACCATTCAACGCAAAATCTGTGTGGCCAGTCATTCAATGTCAAGGTTCTCAATAGAAATTTTCGAAGACAAAATAAAACCTTTTAGCCAGGAAAATAAGGTATTGTCTGTCAAAATACGACACAATTGAACCCAAAATCTGTGTGACCAGTCAGTCACGGTTAAGCTTTTCAATAGAAATTTTCGAAGACAAAATGAAACGCTTTAACGCGAAAATTAAGATATTGTCTGTCGAAATACCATACCATTGAACGGAAAATCTGTGTGCCCACACAGTCACTGTAAAGCTTCTCCCTAAAAATTTTCTGTCAATATACAACAATACCACACCATTGAACGCAAAATCTGTGTGGCCAGTGTGTCACTGTAAAGTTTCTCTCTAGAAATATTCGAAAACGAAATGAACTTTTTAACCCTGAAAATAAGATATTGTCTGTCAAAATACCATACCATTGAACGCAAAATCTGAGTAGCCAGTCAGTCACTCTTAAGGTTCTCCGCAGAAATTTTCGAAGACCGAATTAAACATTTTAACCCGAAAAATAAGATATTGTCTATTAAAATACCACACCATGGAACGCAAAATCTGTGTGGCAGGTAGTAATTGCTAAGGTACTAGCTTCAAATTTTCGAAGGCAAAATAAAACATTTTAACCCTGAAAATAAGATATTGTCTGTCAAAATATCATACCATTGAACGGTCCGTTAAAATACCACACCATTGAACGCAAAATCTGTGTGGCCAGTCAGTCACTGTTAACGTTCTCCGTAAAAATTTTCGAAGACCGAATAAAATATTTTAACCCGAAAAATAAGATATTGTCTGTTAAAATACCACACCATTCAACGCAAAATCTGTGTGGCCAGTCATTCAATGTCAAGGTTCTCCCTAGAAATTTTCGAAGACAAAATACAACATTTTAGCCGGCAAAATAAAGTAATGACTGTCAAACTACCACACCAATGAGCGCGAAATCTGTGTTGCCAGGCAGCCACTGTTTAGCTTCTCCTAGAAGTTTTCCAAGACAAAATGTAACATTTCAACGTGGAAAATAAGATAATGTCTGTCAAAATACCACACCGTTGAACGCAAAATCTGTGTGGCCAGGCAGTCACTGTTAAGCTTCTCCCTAGAAATTATCGAAGACAAAATAGAGCATTTTAGCATGGAAAATAAGACATTATCTGTCCAATACCACAGCAATCAACGCAAAATCTGTGTGACCAGTCAGTCACTGTTTAGCTTCTCCCTAGAAATTTTATAAGACAAAATGAAACATTTTACCCGGAAAATAAGATATTATCCGTAAAAATACCACACCATTGAACGCTAAATCTGTGTGGCCAGTCATTCACTGTTATTCTTTTCCGTAGACATTTTCAAAGAAAACATAAAACATTTTAGCCACTAAAATAAGGTATTGTCTGTCAAAATACCACACAATTGAACCCAAAATCTGTGTGACCAGTCAGTCACGGTTAAGCTTTTCTCTAGAAATTTTCGAAGGCAAAATGAAACACTTTAACGCGAAAATTAAGATATTGTCTGTCGAAATACGAAACCATTGAACGGAAAATCTGTGTGGCCACACAGTCACTGTAAAGCCTCTCCCTAAAAATTTTCGAAAACAAAGTAAAGCATTTTAACAAGGAAAGTAAGATATAACCTGTCAAATACCACACCACTGAACGCAAAATCTGTGTGGCCAGTTAGTAATTGTTAAGGTCCTCTCTTGAAATTTTCGAAGGCAAAATAAAATATTTTAGCCCTGAAAATAAGATATTGTCTGTCAAAATACCATACCCGAAAAATAGGGTATTGTCTGTCAAAATACGACACCATTGAACGCAAAATCTGTGTGGCCAGTCCGTTACTGTTAAGCTTCTCTCTAAAAATTTTCCAAAACAAAATGAACATTTTAACCCGGAAAATAAGATACGGTCCATTAAAATACCACACCATTGAATGCAAAATCTGTGTGGCCAGGCATTTTCCGTTATTCTTTTCCATAGAAATTTGCGAAGGCAAAATAAAACATTCAAACCAGGAAACAAAGCTATTGCCTGTCAGAATACCACACCATTGAACGCAAAATCTTTGTGGCCAGTCAGTCACTGTAAAGTTTCTCTGTTGAAATATTCGAAAGCAAAATGAACGTTTTAACCTGGAATATAAGATATAGTCCGTTAAAATACCACACCATTGAACGCAAAAACTGTGTGGCCAGGCAGTTACTGTTAAGCTTCCCCAAAGAAATTTTCGAAGACAAAATGAAACATTTTAACCCGGAAAATAAGATAATGTCTGTCGAAATACCACACCATTGAACGCAAAATCTGTTTGGCCACTCAGTCACGTTTAAGGTTCTCCGTAGAAATTTTCGAAGACCGAACAAAACATTTTAAACCGAGAAATAAGGTATTGTCTGTTAAAATACCACACCATTGAGCACAAAATCTGTATGGAAAGTGTGTCACTGTAAAGTGTCTCTCTAGAAATATTCGAAAACGAAATAAACTTTTTAACCCTGAAAATAAGATATTGTCTGTCAAAATGCCATACCATTAAACGCAAAATCTGAGTAGCCAGTCAGTCACTCTTAAGGTTCTCCGTTGAAATTTTCGAAGACCGAATTAAACATTTTAACCCGAAAAATAAGATATTGTCTATTAAAATACCACACCATTGAACGCAAAATCTGTGTGGCAGGTAGTAATTGTTAAGGTACTAGCTTGAAATTTTCGAAGGCAAAATAAAACATTTTAACCATGAAAATAAGATATTGTCTGTTAAAATACCATACCCTTGAACGGTCCGTTAAAATACCACACCATTGAACGCAAAATCTGTGTGGCCAGTCAGTCACTGTTAACGTTCTCCGTAGAAATTTTCGAAGACCGAATAAAACATTTTAAACCGAAAATTAAGGTATTGTCTGTTAAAATACCACACCATTGAGGGCAAAATCTGTGTGGCCAGTGTGTCACTGTAAAGTTTCTCTCTAGAAATATTCGAAAACGAAATGAACTTTTTAACCCTGAAAATAAGATATTGTCTGTCAAAATACTATACCATTGAACGCAAAATCTGTGTAGCCAGTCAGTCACTCTTAAGGTTCCCGTAGAAATTTTCGAAGACCGAATTAAACATTTTAACCCGAAAAATAAGATATTGTCTATTAAAATACCACACCATTGAACGCAAAATCTGTGTGGCAGGTAGTAATTGTTAAGGTACTAGCTTGAAATTTTCGAAGGCAAAATAAAACACTTTAACCATGAAAATAAGATATTGTCTGTCAAAATACCATACCATTGAACGGTCCATTAAAATACCACACCATTGAATGCAAAATCTGTGTGGCCAGTCAGTCACTGTTAACGTTCTCCGTAGAAATTTTCGAAGACCGAATAAAACATTTTAAACCGAAAAATAAGGTATTGTCTGTTAAAATACCACACCATTGAGCGCAAAATCTGTGTGGCCAGTGTGTCACTGTAAAGTTTCTCTCTAG
Source organism: Brachypalpus laphriformis (assembly GCA_945910035.1). Taxonomy (NCBI): domain Eukaryota; kingdom Metazoa; phylum Arthropoda; class Insecta; order Diptera; family Syrphidae; genus Brachypalpus; species Brachypalpus laphriformis. The sequence continues at coordinate 132,492,993 of OX246754.1, forward strand.
AAATATTCGAAAACGAAATGAACTTTTTAACCCTGAAAATAAGATATTGTCTGTCAAAATACCATGCAATTGAACGGAAAGCTGTGTGGCCATTCAGTCACTGCTAAGCTTCTCCCTAGAAATTTTCGAAGAAAAAAAAAAGCATTTGAACCCGCATAATGGGATATTATCTTTCAAATACGAAGCCATTGAACGCAAAATCTGTGTGGCCAGGCAGTCACTGTTAAGCTTCTCCCTAGAAATTTTCGAAGAAAAAGTAAAGCATTTTGACTCGGAAAATAAGATATTACCTGTCATATACCACACCATTGAACGCAAAATCTGTGTGGCCAGTTGGTAATTGTTAAGGTACTCCCCTGAGATTTTCGAAGGCAAAATAAAACATTTTAATCCTGAAAATAGTATATTGAATGTCAAAATAACATACCATTGGAAGCGAAATCTGTGTTGCCTTATCCTAGAACCATTACCATTGAACGCAAAATCTGTGTGGCCAGTCAGTTACTATTAAGCTTCTCTCTAGAAATTTTCGAAAACAAAATGAACACTTTAACCCGGAAAATAAGATATTGTCCGTTAAAATACCACGCCATTGAACGCAAAATCTGTGTGGCCAGTCATTCACTGTTATTCTTTTCCCTAGAAATTTTCGAAAACAAAATAAAACATTATAACCAGGAAATTAAGATATTGTCTGTCAAAATACCACACCATTGAACGCAAAATCTGTGTGGCAGGTAGTAATTGTTAAGGTACTAGCTTGAAATTTTCGAAGGCAAAATAAAACATTTTAACCATGAAAATAAGATATTGTCTGTCAAAATACCATACCATTCAACGGTCCGTTAAAATTCCACACCATTGAACGCAAAATCTGTGTGGCCAGTCAGTCACTGTTAACGTTCTCCCTAAAAATTTTCGAAGAAAAAGTAAAGCATTTTAACTCGGAAAATAAGATATTACCTGTCATATACCACACCATTGAACGCAAAATCTGTGTGGCCAGTTTGGTAATTGTTAAGGTACTCCCCTGAGATTTTCGAAGGCAAAATAAAACATTTTAATCCTGAAAATAGTATATTGCCTGTCAAAATAACATACCATTGGAAGCGAAATCTGGGTTGCCTTATCCTAGAACCATTACCATTGAACGCAAAATCTGTGTGGCCAGTCAGTTACTATTAAGCTTCTCTCTAGAAATTTTCGAAAACAAAATGAACATTTTAACCCTGAAAATTAAGATATTGTCTGTCAAAAACCACACCATTGAACGCAAAATCTGTGTGGCCACTCAGTCACTGTTAAGCTTCTCTCAAGAAATTTTCGAATAAAAAAATGAAACATTTTAACCCGAAAAATAAGATAATGTCTGTCAAAATACCACACAATTGAACCCAAAACCTGTATGGCCACTCAGTTACTGTTAAGCTTCTCTCTACAAATTTTCGAAAACGAAATCAATATCTTAACCCGGAAAATAAGATATTGTCTGTTAAAATACCACACCATTGAACGCAAAATCTGTGTGCCCAGTCAGTCACTGTTAGCGTTCTCCCTAGAAATTTTCGAAGACCGAATAAAATATTTTAACCCGAAAAATAAGATATTGTCTGTTAAAATACCACCCCACTGAACGCAAAATCTGTGTGGCCTGTCAGTCACTGTTAAGCTTCTCTCTAGAAATTTTCGAAAACAAAATGAAACATTTCAATCCGAAAAATAAGATATTGTCTGTTAAAATACCACCCCATTGAACGCAAAATCGGTGTGGACAGTCAGTTACTGTTAAGCTTCTCCCTAGAAATTTTCCAAGACAAAATAAAGCATTTTAGCCCGCAAAATAAGATATTATCTGTCAAAAAGCACACCGGTGAACGGAAAATCTGTGTGCCCAGTCAGTCACTGTTTAGCTTCTCTGTAGAAATTTTCGAAAATAAAATGAAACCCTTTAACCCGGAAAATAAGATTTTGTCCGTTAAAGTACCACAGCATTGTATGCAAAATCTGTGTGGCCCGGCTGTCACGGTTTCTCTCTAGAAATTTTCGAAGGCAAAATAAAGCATTTGAACCAGGAAAATAATATATTGCCTGTCAAAATACCACACCATTGAACGCAAAATCTGTGTGGCCAGTCATTCACCGTTATTCTTTTCCCTAGAAATTTTCCAAGACAAAATAAAGTATTTTAGCCAGGAAATTAAGATATTGTCTGTCAAAATACCATGCAATTGAACGGAAAGCTGTGTGGCCAGGCAGTCACTGCTAAGCTTCTCCCTAGAAATTTTCGAAAAAAAAAAAGCATTTGAACCCGCATAATGGGATATTATCTGTCAAATACCAAGCCATTGAACGCAAAATCTGTGTGGCCAGGCAGTCACTGTTAAGCTTCTCCCTAGAAATTTTCGAAGAAAAAGTAAAGCATTTTAACTCGGAAAATAAGATATTACCTGTCATATACCACACCATTGAACGCAAAATCTGTGTGGCCAGTTGGTAATTGTTAAGGTACTCCCCTGAGATTTTCGAAGGCAAAATAAAACATTTTAATCCTGAAAATAATATATTGCCTGTCAAAATAACATACCATTGGAAGCGAAATCTGTGTTGCCTTATCCTAGAACCATTACCATTGAACGCAAAATCTGTGTGGCCAGTCAGTTACTATTAAGCTTCTCTCTAGAAATTTTCGAAAACAAAATGAACATTTTAACCCGAAAATTAAGATATTGTCTGTCAAAAACCACACCATTGAACGCAAAATCTGTGTGGCCACTCAGTCACTGTTAAGCTTCTCTCAAGAAATTTTCGAATAAAAAATGAAAGATTTTAACCCGAAAAATAAGATAATGTCTGTCAAAATACCACACAATTGAACCCAAAACCTGTGTGGCCACTCAGTTACTGTTAAGCTTCTCTCTACAAATTTTCGAAAACGAAATCAATATCTTAACCCGGAAAATAAGATATTGTCTGTTAAAATACCACACCATTGAACGCAAAATCTGTGTGCCCAGTCATTCATTGTTATTCTTTTCCCTAGAAATTTTCGAAGAAAAAATAAAACATTTTAACCCGGAAGATTAGATATTGTCTGTCAAAATACCACACAATTGAACGGAAAATCTGTGTGGCTAGTCAGTCACAGCTTCTATCTAGAAATTTTCGAAGACAAATTAAAGCATTTTAGGTAGGAAAATAAGATACTTGTTCGAGTGATAAAATTAATTTCCACTTAGCCGAATATTCACGAAAGGAAAAATACTTGTTGTCGCTTTGAGTGTTACAATAAAAAGTGAATTTTTTTATTCAGAGTCATTTTGATATTTGATATTTGACAATTAATCAGATGGCCAGAAATTTCCCTAAATCTGACATTTATTATAAAGGGAAATTGCTGACCATTTACACGTGTCAACAACAATACTGTACGTCAAAATACCACACCATTCAACGCAAAATCTGTGTGGCCAGTCATTCAATGTCAAGGTTCTCAATAGAAATTTTCGAAGACAAAATAAAACATTTTAGCCAGGAAAATAAGATATTGTCTGTCAAAATACCACACAATTGAACTCAAAATCTGTGTGACCAGTCAGTCACGGTTAAGCTTTTCCCTAGAAATTTTCGAAGACAAAATGAAACACTTTAACGCGAAAATTAAGATATTGTCTGTCGAAATACCATACCATTGAACGGAAAATCTGTGTGGCCACACAGTCACTGTAAAGCTTCTCCCTAAAAATTTTCTGTCAATATACAACAATACCACACCATTGAACCCAAAATCTGTGTGGCCAGTCAGTCACTGTAGAGTTTCTCTCTAGAAATATTCGGAAACAAAATGAACATTTTAGCCTGGAAAATATGATATTGTCCGTTAAAATACTACACCATTGAACGCAAAATCTGTTTGGCCAGTCAGTCACGTTTAAGGTTCTCCGTAGAAATTTTCGAAGACCGAATAAAACATTTTAAACCGAAAAATAAGGCATTGTCTGTTAAAATACCACACCATTGGGCGCAAAATCTGTGTGGCCAGTGTGTCACTGTAAAGTTTCTCTCTAGAAATATTCGAAAACGAAATGAACTTTTTAACCCTGAAAATAAGATATTGTCTGTCAAAATACTATACCATTGAACGCAAAATCTGTGTAGCCAGTCAGTCACTATTAAGGTTCTCCGTAGAAATTTTCGAAGACCAAATTAAACATTTTAACCCGAAAAATAAGGTATTGTCTATTAAAATACCACACCATTGAACGCAAAATCTGTGCGGCATGTAGTAATTGTTAAGGTACTAGCTTCAAATTTTCGAAGGCGAAATAAAACATTTTAACCCTGAAAATAAGATATTGTCTGTCAAAATACCATACCACTGAACGGTCCGTTAAAATACCACACCATTGAACGCAAAATCTGTGTGGCCAGTCAGTCACTGTTAACGTTCTCCGTAGAAATTTTCGAAGACCGAATAAAATATTTTAACCCGAAAAATAAGATATTGTCTGTCAAAATACCACCCCAATGAACGCAAAATCTGTGTGGCCAGTCAGTCACTGTTAAGCTTCTCTCTAGAAATTTTCGAAAACAAAATGAAACACTTTAACCCGAAAAATAAGATATTGTCTGTTAAAATACCACCCCATTGAACGCAAAATCTGTGTGGACAGTCAGTTACTGTTAAGCTTCTCCCTAGAAATTTTCCAAGACAAAATAAAGCATTTTAACCCGCAAAATAAGATATTATCTGTCAAAAAGCACACCGTTAAACGGAAAATCTATGTGCCCAGTCAGTCACTGTCAAGCTTCTCTCTACAAATTTTCGAAAACGAAATCAATATCTTAACCCGGAAAATAAGATATTGTCTGTTAAAATACCACACCATTGAACGCAAAATCTGTGTGCCCAGTCATTCATTGTTATTCTTTTCCCTAGAAATTTTCGAAGAAAAAATAAAACATTTTAACCCGGATAATTAGATATTGTCTGTCAAAATACCACACAATTGAACGGAAAATCTGTGTGGCTAGTCAGTCACAGCTTCTATCTAGAAATTTTCGAAGACAAATTAAAGCATTTTAGGTAGGAAAATAAGATACTTGTTCGAGTGATAAAATTAATTTCCATTCAGCCGAATATTCACGAAAGGAAAAATACTTGTTGTCGCTTTGAGTGTTACAATAAAAAGTGAATTTTTTTATTCAGAGTCATTTTGATATTTGATATTTGACAATTAATCAGATGGCCAGAAATTTCCCTAAATCTGACATTTATTATAAAGGGAAATTTCTGACCATTTACACGTGTCAGTAACATTCTCCCCCCCTGTGAACAACGTTCGCAATTTCTCATTCAACAAATAAAATTTTTAGTTACGTTATTGTAAATTTACATGAAGTGAATGTGCTTCAAAATAAATGACTAACATCAATTCCAAAAAATTTATACCACCCTGTCTGCATTCGATGTTTTCCGATCGTCGCTCATCATCGCTTGTCATCGCCAAGTTGCTTTCTTCTGCCGCCGTTCGTGTATGAGTATCTCCATTACTGTATCGTGTGTACTTCCACTGAAGTTTGTGTTGTTTTGTTGTGTTGTGCTATTAGTGCTCAAGAAACGAAGAAAAAATTTCAATGTAGCAATGGACCTGGTGAGTAAACTTGATATTCATTATTTTCATTGAAAATACATTACATTTGTGGTGACAATAAAAAAAAAAAAAATAAATAAATATTTGGCGCAACAGCTCTTTAAGTGCCAGGGCCTAGCTTCTCGCAACCACTCATGTTGTGTGCGTTATATTTTTCACACGAATGGAAGGGACCTACAGTTTAGTGCCGTATCCGAACGGCGATTTGAGAAGCTTTTTCGAGACAACAATACTCTCGGATGTTTGTCAGACGCTCGCGAGAGGTGGGACCGTGAAAAAACTTTTTGGTGTTTTGTACGATTCGAACTTGGAACCTCATGCGTAGTGATCCGACACACTAACCACTTACGCCACGGCACCCACAGTGACAATAAAGAAAGTGCATAAATAAAGTGTACGATAAACGCGACGAGAGAGTGTGTGTGTGTGTGTGTGTGAATGCTTAGATCAGTCGCGGCATCAGAAAGAGTGTGTGGGATGAATGAGTGTTATGTATTGTGTACGAGTGGGGTAGCGCGTTATGTGTTGCGTGATTTGAAAGGTAAATGGATTGAGTGGTGGTGTGTATAGGGTGCTCCTTTCGATGTTCGGCTTTCGCTATTTTATTGATTTGCTAATATTATTTTATATTCATTATTTTTTATTTTTTTATTATGTGTTGTGTAGTGTAGTGTAGTGTTGGTGTTTGATTTGATGATTTATATTAAATTCAGATTCATTTAATTGATTTAATGTTTTAAAAAAAGGGATTAATTTAGAGGGTGAAGATATTAATTCAGATGTGTAGATTGTATTTATAATAGATTAAGGGTCGCTTATTTAGAAAATGAAGATATTAATTCAGATGTGTAGAGTGTAGATTTTGTTAAACGATGTTTAAGATTCTTGTGTGTTTGAATTCATGCTTAAGTAAACTTATTTATTAAATTAGGATTGTGTGCGATTTGTTAGATTAAGCTATTTTCCGTGAGGTTTTTATTCGACGGTAGATTACATATTTTCCTGATTGGTCGTTTGATAACTCCGTTTTGAGTTTTAAGAGTGACAACTCGGATTAAGTTGTCTGCTCCTGGATGAGTGTCGGTTATGCGGCCCAAGCACCATTTTGCTGGTGGGAGGCGCTCATCCTTAATTAGCACAAGGTCTCCTATCGCTGGTTGTGATTCCATTCTTATCCATTTCGGGCGCTGTTGTAGTCGTGCTAGGTATTCGGAACTCCACTTTTTCCAGAACAGCTGCTGAAATTTCTGTATCCTATTCCATCGATCAAGGCAGCCAAATTTTTCCTCTTCAAGGTCAGGATGTGGAATGTGATTTAATGGTTGTCCGATTAAGAAATGACCTGGTGTTAGAGTGGCGAGATCATCGGGATCGTTGGTCATGGGACATAGAGGTCTCGAGTTGAGACATGCTTCCACTTGCGCAAGAAGCGTGACGAGCTCCTCAAATGTGTATGTCTCAAGGCCGATGATTCGTTTCAGGTGGTGTTTAATTGATTTCACTCCTGCTTCCCATAGTCCACCGAAATGAGGAGAAGCCGGAGGAATGAAACTCCATTTAATACCTTCTGTTGCAATTGTATTTGAAATCTCTTTCCAGTCTATTGTTGCTGCCTTTAATAGCTTTTGAAGTTCAGTGTTGGCCCCAACAAAATTAGTGCCACAATCGCTAAACAGCTGTGCACACAAACCTCTCCTTGCGGTAAACCGCTTCAATGCTGCTAGGAAACCTTGAGTGGTCAGATCACTAACCAGCTCGATGTGTATGGCCTTCGTTGCCAAACAGATAAAAATTGCAAAATATGCCTTGTGGTGTTTTGAGCCCTTGCCTTTCCATGCCTTGATGTCTATGGGACCTGCGTAATCGACTCCGGTGTTGGTGAAAGGTAGCGACATGCGAACCCTTGGAGCAAGTAAGTTACCCATGAGCTGTTGTGCTGGTTTCGCTCTGTGTCTAAAACATGCGGTACACATGTGTATTTCCTTCTTTACTCCGTTCTTCACCTTCAGTATCCAGAATCGATTCCGCAGGTATGACAAAACCTGTTGAACTCCTCCATGTAAGGTCTTCTCATGCGCATCGATGATCAACAGTTTGCTCAAGTGATGGTTGGAGCTAAGGATGATAGGGTGCTGCTGGTCGTATGAGAGGTTCGAATACTGCAATCTGCCTCCTACTCTCAAAATGCCGTCGGGTTAAGTGAGGTAAGGAATTTGTTAGATTGTGAACCTGTCTTAAGATCCGCTATTTCCCTTTTAAACAGCTCTTGTTGCACGATCCGTACTATGGAAAGTGTTTTGCGGAGCGGAGCTCTGCAGGGGAAAGTGTCTCAAAGTTCCTATGCTCAGGTAGATGACTTGAGTTGAGTACAAACCTCCTACAATACGCAATTACCCTAACCAGTTTCAGCAGCCTAGAGTGTTTAAGGATGAGTTGGGTGACAGAATCGATCTCCTTAGTAACACAATGGGACCTAACAGACCGCTGTTCTTCTTCTGTGTGGAGTATGGTTGGCTGTGGTGGGCAAACGAAGTTCCAGTCTGTGTGTAGAAATTCTGGACCGTTCCACCAAAGCTTGTTTTCAACCAATTCGGACGGTAAGGCTCCTCGTGAAGCAAAATCAGCTGGGTTAAGATGAGTTGGGACGTGCTTCCAGATCTTCGACAATTAACTTGGCTCCGATGGGATATTTGGCTTCTTCATCAGAGGCCAACTGTTTGATGGTACGGATGGCAAGATAAGGCGCGCACGCAGTACGGAATGTGACTATCTCTAAACGGAATGTCTTGATGGGATCTTGTGTGTTATCACGCCAGAAGATCAGCTGATGATAGGAGTCAGTTGGATCCACACGAACTTGCCTGTACATTTTCTCTATGTCAGCTGTGAAGGTAAATTTGTGCATCCTCCATCTTAAAATAATGTCTATTATATTTGCTTGAATTTTAGGGCCTACCAAGAGATGTTCGTTCAAGGAAGTGCCATCCGAAATTTTTGAAGTGGCATCAAAGACGACTCGCAGCTTGGTAGTTGAACTTGACTCTTTGAAAACGGCGTGATGAGGCAAGAAATAGTGAAACGGTGTTGCCAGGATTTCATCGGTGTTGACATCTACTTCCTTCATCTGTCCTAGCTGCAAGTACTCGTTGATGCATGCCTTGTATTGTGTGTATAGTGTGGGGTTCTTCTGGAAACGCCTCTCCAGTTGAAGAAACCTACGTAAGGCGCCTTCCTTCGAGGATCCTAACGCAGGGTGACTTCCGTCCCTAAATGGTAGGGACACCTGATAACGTCCGTCCGACGTTCTAATCGTTCTTGTTATGAACTGCTCCTCACATGCCTTGTCCTCACGTGCCTCATGCTTTTCGAAGGGAGCCTCCTCAATTTCCCAGAACTTTCGAAGTTGCGCATCTAAATCAACAACTTGGACAAAGCTGTGTATGCTTCTGGGATGATCAGTTGGAACTCTACCTAGCACTATCCAGCCAAGCTCTGTTTTCTGGGCGATCGGTGATATGGGTTCATCGCCTCGTGCTATCTCAGGAAGCACTATATCGCTGAAGACATCACTGCCTAAGAGCACATCAATTTTCGCGGGTTTGTGGAAGTGTGGATCTGCTAAGGACAAGCCCTTCAAATGGTTCCATTTATCGAATGTCAGATGTGTGGCCGGGAGAAGCCCAGTGAGGGATTTATACACCAATGCTCGGGTGTGGGACTCAAAGTTCGAGTTGAGTGATCCGAAGGTAATGTCAACAAACCTGTGACAAGATCCACTCCTGACCTGCCCTAACCCTGACACTTCGATAAATGTTGACCTTGTCTTGAGATTGAGGAGCTGTACTGCAGCCTTAGTAATAAAGGTCGCCTCAGACCCTGGATCCACTAATGCCCTTAGGTGGATGTATCTACCTGTAGAGGTCTTAACCTTTACCAGCGCTGTTGCCAAAAGTACTTCGGTAGTAAGATGATGCTGACTGTGGAATGTGTTTACGGAGGTGTTGCTCTAATTTTGCTGAAGGCCGTCTGACGGCGTGAAGACTGGACCGTGAGGATTTATTGCTGAAACCTGATATGATTGGGTTGGATTCGGAATGAGTAAATGGTGAGTGTTATTGTGTGAATATGGTTCTGAATTGTGTGGAGTATGAGTGGACTGTATAGGATTGTGTGTGGTGTGATTCGAAGTATGGGCTATGGGTTGTGTGTGTAAGTGTGATTGCTGATGGGTGTATGGATAAGAACTGCGACTGTTTGTGTGGGGTGGTGTAGAGAAATGAAGCAATGAGTGATGGGGTTGCTGGCAGAAATAACAGCGAAGTCTACTGGGACACTGTGGAGTGACTGGACTGGAGTGACTATACACGAGGCAATTTTCGCATACACCGATACTTTTTACTATGCCTCGCCGAGCTCCTACATCCATTTTCAAAAATTTCTTACAGGTACGAAGTGAATGCTGGCCTTTCTCACATACCTTGCAACTGAATTCCTCCCTATGCTTCGACCTCAAATGAAAAGAGTTGTGCTTTGCTGTATTGAAACTCTTTTGAGCACTATTGCGGTTCCCTGACAAATGCTCTTTCTTGCCTTGTTGATCTACAACCTCTAATGTGCGGAACCGAGCTTCCAGGAAATCAGAAAACTCTTTGAAAGTAGGTAAAGTCTTCTTATCATCTTTCGTTCCTAATTTTTCCTCCCACAGGGAGGGAGGGAGGGAGTTTTTGGAGCATGCAATAGAGAAGAATTGCATCCCACTTGTCTACTGGCAACTCTAAATTCTGCAAGGCATGACGGCACTCGGTGGAAGTGTCCAATAGTTTCTTCAAACCAGTCGAACTCTCGTGCTGTAACACCACCTGTCCAAAAAAAATGCTAAACTGAGCGTTGACCAAGATGCGCTTGTGGTCGTACCGGGATGTTAAAATTTCCCAAGCCTTCGCATAATTTCCTGCATCTATAGACAAATGCTGTAAGAGTCTATCTGCCTCATCTGATAAACTTGATTTTAGATAATGCATTTTCTCGATGCTAGAGAGCGACTTGTTGTTGTGTATCAGGGATGAAAATAAGTCATGGAAGGACTTCCAATTTTCGTAACTCCCAGAGAATGTCGGCAAATTTATTTTCGGAAGTCGAACAACATTCTTATCAGAAGAAATATTTGGTTTTATGAGACTTACCGATGTTTCAGCTGAGCTTTCCCTTTTCCTTCCTTCCACTTCTACCTTGTCAATGGCGTCCAAGAGTGCAGTACGATACTCCAGGTACGTTTCCTTCACAGCTTGGAAAATCTCTTCGAACTCGTCTTCTGTTGACACATCCTTTACAGTATCCTTTTCAGAAGTATCCTTTTGATGCTCCCTTGGTGGAACGGTTGCTGCGTATGAAGCATTGCACTCAACACTTGCTTTGAAGTTTCCCTCGAGGATGCCCAACCGAGTATTGAGGTAATTTTGTGTCCTTTCCTTTGATGACCGCTTATTAAATTGTCGCGGGAGAAAAATAAAAAAAAAATACCGAAAATCAACCAAACAGGTGAGAACACTTGAAGAAAGTAATTCAAGGTGGACTTACTTGAAGAAAAAAAAATTGTTTTGCAGTACTGTGGACTTCGATGAACAACCACGGCCCAACGGTGTGAAACTGTTCCAACTGTGACTGTGTAGCGGTTCCCAGCTGTAAACAAAATTATCCAACGGTGCGCTACAGTTGCAACGGTTCACTGAACAGCTCCAACGGTTCACTACACAGTTACAACGGTTCACTACACAGTTCCAACGGTGATTCGGCAGCGGTGCTTGCGGCGTACAGATGATCCAAACGGTGCACGCAAGTTTCTTCCAACGGTGGTAGAATTTCCACGAAATTAACACCAAAAAAGTTCCTAAAATTTTTTACGCGGCGCGTGAACCCGTTTTGCACTTTATTTCACCTGTGATTGTTCCAATTAGTTTTTTTGTCTTTGAATGTTTCTCTGTTTGTTTTTATTCTATTGTTCACTTGTCTAAATGTTGTTTTTTTTGGTTTTACACACACACAACACTGTACTTGAATTTAATTTAATAAGGCTAAGAAGGACCAAATGTTCGAGTGATAAAATGAATTTCCACTTAGCCGAATATTCACGAAAGTTAAAATACTTGTTGTCGCTTTGAGTGTTACAATAAAAAGTGAATTTTTTTATTCAGAGTCATTTTGATATTTGATATTTGACAATTAATCAGATGGCCAGAAATTTCCCTAAATCTGGCATTTATTATAAAGGGACATTTCTGACCATTTACACGTGTCAACAACCATACTCTACGTCAAAATACCACACCATTCAACGCAAAATCTGTGTGGCCAGTCATTCAATGTCAAGGTTCTCCCTAGAAATTTTCGAAGACAAAATACAACATTTTAGCCGGCAAAATAAAATAATGACTGTCAAACTACCACACCAATGAGCGCGAAATCTGTGTTGCCAGGCAGTCACTGTTTAGCTTCTCCTAGAAGTTTTCCAAGACAAACTGAAACATTTTAACGCGGAAAATAAGATAATATCTGTCAAAATACCACACCGTTGAACGCAAAATCTGTGCGGCCAGGCAGTCACTGTTAAGCTGCTCCCTAGAAATTATCGAAGACAAAATAAAGCATTTTAGCATGGAAAATAAGACATTATCTGTCAAAAACCGCACCAATAAGCGCAAAATCTGTGTGACCAGTCAGTTACTGTTTAGCTTCTCCCTAGAAATTTTTCAAGACAAAATGAAACATTTTACCCAGGAAAATAAGATATTGCCTATCAAAATAGCACACAATTGAACGCAAAATCTGTGTAGCCAGTCAATCACTGTAAAGCTTCTCTCTAGAAATTTACGAAAACAAAATGAACATTCTAACCCGGAAAATAAGATAATGTCTGCCAAAATACCACTTCGTTGAACGCAAAATCTGCGTGGCCAGGCAGTCACTATAAAGCCTCTCCGTAGAAATTTTTGAAGACAAAATAAAGCATTTTAACATGGAAAATAAGATATTATCTGTCAAATAAGAAACCATTGAACGCAAAGTCTGTGTGGCCAGTAATTCACTGTTATTCTTTTCCCTAGAAATTTTCGAAGACAAAATGAAATATTTTAGCCCAGACAATAAGATGTTGTCTGTGAAAATACCATACCCAAAAAATAGGATACTGTCTGTCAAAATATGACACCATTGAACGCAAAATCTGTGTGGCCAGTCAATCACGGTTAAGCTTTTCTTTAGAAATTTTCGAAGACAAAATGAAACATTTTAACCCGAAAATTAAGATGTTTTCTGTCAAAATTCCATACCATTTAACGGAAAATCTGTGTGGCCAGTCAATCACTGTTAGGCTTCTCCGTAGAAATTTCGAAGACAATATAAAACATTTTAACCCGGAAAATAAGATAATGTCTGCCAAAATACCACATCGTTGAACGCAAAATCTGCGTGGCCAGGCAGTCACTGTTAAGCTTCTCCCTAGAAATTTTCGAAGACAAAATAAACCATTTTAACATGGAAAACATGATATTATCTCTCAAATAAGAAACCATTGAACGCGAAATCTGTGTGGCCAGTCAGTCACTGTTATTCTTTTCCCTAGAAATTTTCGAAGACAAATTGAAACATTTAAACCCGCACAATAAGATATTGTCTGTTAAAATACCACACCATTGAACGCAAAATCTGCGTGGCCAGTCAGTTATTGTTAAGCTTCTCTCTAGAAATTTTCCAAAACAAAATGAACATTTTAACCCGGAAAATAAGATACTGTTCTTTAAAATACCACGCCATTGAATGCAAAATCTGTGTGGCCAGTCATTCACCGTCATTCTTTTCCCTAGAAATTTTCGAAGACAAAATAAAATATTTTAACGAGGAAATTAGGCTATTGTCTGCCAAAATACAACACCATTGAACCCAAAATCTGTGTGGCCAGTCACTCACGGTTAAGCTTTTCCCTAGAAATTTTCGAAGACAAAATGAAACATTTTAACCCGAAAATTAAGATGTTTTCTGTCAAAATTCCATACCATTGAACGCAAAATATGTGCGCCAGTCAGTCACTGTAAAGATTCTCTCTAGAAATATTCGAAAACAAAATGAACATTTTAACCTCGAAAATAAGATATTGTCCGTTAAAATACCACACCATTGAACGCAAAATCTGTGTGCCCAGTCAGTCACGGTTAAGCTTCTCCCTAGAAATTTTCCAAGACAAAATGAGACATTTTAGGTAAGGAAAATTCCATACCATTTAACGGAAAATCTGTGTGGCCAGTCAATCACTGTTAGGCTTCTCCGTAGAAATTTCGAAGACAATATAAAACATTTTAACCCGGAAAATAAGATAATGTCTGCCAAAATACCACATCGTTGAACGCAAAATCTGCGTGGCCAGGCAGTCACTGTTAAGCTTCTCCCTAGAAATTTTCGAAGACAAAATAAACCATTTTAACATGGAAAACATGATATTATCTCTCAAATAAGAAACCATTGAACGCGAAATCTGTGTGGCCAGTCAGTCACTGTTATTCTTTTCCCTAGAAATTTTCGAAGACAAATTGAAACATTTAAACCCGCACAATAAGATAATGTCTGTCAAAATACCACACCATTGAACGCAAATTCTGTGTGGCCAGTGAGTCACTGTTAAGGTTACTTACTTACTTAGGTAGCGCTACAGTTCGGGGTGAACCTGGGCCTCAACCAGCAAGCCTCTCCATTTAGCTCGGTCTTTAGCTAATTTCCTCCAGTTGCGTACTCCAAGTTGGTCGAGGTCCCCTTGAACTTGTGCGCGCCACCTACGGCGATGATTCCCTCTACTGCGTCGTCCCTCGGGATTAGATTCGAAGACTCTGCGGGCCGGAGCGTTCGTGTCCATTCGCTCTACATGTCCTAGCCATCTCAGACGTCCAATACGTAGTTTGTTGACTAGGTCGATGTCGCTGTACAGCTCGTATAGTTCGTGATTGAATCTTTTTCTCCAAAACCCGTCAACGCAAACGAATTTTTCTCTCGAAGTGGCCAAGGATGTCTTCATCCTCTTTTAATAAAGTCCATGTTTCAGCGCCGTAAAGCAGGACTGGGATGATCGAGGTCTTATATAGAGTCTCCTTAGTTGTTCGAGATAGGGCTTTACTGTTCAATTGCCTTATAAGACCAAAAAAACAGCGATTGGGAAGAGTTATTCTTCGATTGATTTCTGCACTGATTTTGTTTGTTGAATTTATAGCAGAGCCAAGGTAGACAAAGTCCCTTACTACCTCGAAGTTATAGCTGCCCACTGTGACGACTTGTCCAATTCGTCGGTGTTGACTTCTTGTTGACGGCATATACTTGGTTTTGCCCTCGTTTATCGCTAAACTCATTTTGGCCGCTTCCGCCTCAATGCTTGCAAAGCACCGGTGACAGCCCGCTGTGTTCTTCCGATAATGTCTATATCGTCGGCGTATGCAAGCAGTTGTACAGACTTGTAATAGATTGTGCCTCCGGTGTTGGCTTGTGAGTTCCGCACAATCCGTTCAAGTATAATATTGAAGAAGTCACATGACAGCGCGTCACCTTGTCTAAAACCTTTTTCCACATCAAAGGTCTCGGTGAGGTCATTACCAACCTTGATGTAGCAGCGAGCGTTCTCCATCGTCAGCCTGCACAGACGGACAAGTTTGGCAGGGATGTCAAAACTAGACATGGCTCTATAAAGCTCTTCTCTATAGATGCTGTCATAGGCGGCCTTGAAATCGTTAAAGAGGTGGTGAGTATCGATTTGGAATTCTTGGGTTTTCTCCAAGATCTGCCGAAGTGTGAAGATTACTTGGTTTTGCCCTCGTTTATCGCTAAACTCATTTTGGCCGCTTCCGCCTCAATGCTTGCAAAGCACCGGTGAAAGCCCGCTGTGTTCTTCCGATAATGTCTATATCGTCGGCGTATGCAAGCAGTTGTACAGACTTGTAATAGATTGTGCCTCCGGTGTTGGCTTGTGAGTTCCGCACAATCCGTTCAAGTATAATATTGAAGAAGTCACATGACAGCGCGTCACCTTGTCTAAAACCTTTTTCCACATCAAAGGTCTCGGTGAGGTCATTACCGACCTTGATGTAGCAGCGAGCGTTCTCCATCGTCAGCCTGCACAGACGGACAAGTTTGGCAGGGATGTCAAAACTAGACATGGCTCTATAAAGCTCTTCTCTATAGATGCTGTCATAGGCGGCCTTGAAATCGATAAAGAGGTGGTGAGTATTGATTTGGAATTCTTGGGTTTTCTCTAGGATCTGCTGAAGTGTGAAGATTTGATCGATGGTGGACTTTTCTGGCATGAAACCGCACTGATAGGGTCCAATCGGGCTGTTGATAATAGGTTTCAGGCGTTCACACAATATCGCAGAAAAGATCTTGCATGCGATGTTGAGGAGACTGATGCCTCTATAATTGGCGCAACTGAGGGGGTCTCCTTTCTTGTGGATCAGGCAAACGATGCTGAGATTCCATTCATCAGGCAAACACTCGTCTGACCAAATATTAGAAATGAGTTGGTGTATGCACTCTACCAATTCATCCCCTGCTGCCTTGAAGAGTTCGGCCGGTAAGCCGTCAGGTCCAGCAGCCTTGTTGGATTTTAGCTTGGATATTGCTATTCTCACTTCGTTTTGGTCAGGTGGACCTAAATTTTGACTATCATCGTCCATGTTGAATGGTTCCTTCTGCCTGACAGCGGGGTGTTGGTCTTCGTCGCCGTTATACAGTCTGCAGAAGTAGTTTTTCCATATTCTCAGCACCGACTGTGATTCTACTACGAGGTTTCCATTTTCATCTCTACAGGTTTCTGTACGGGTATTGCTCCTCTGACACGTTCTTTTTACCTTTTGGTAAAACTTCCGTACATTGTTCCTGGTGTATAAACTCCGTCTCTTTTGCTCGTAGAGCTCACGAGCAGCTCTCGTCTTCCTTTGCAGCGCCGCTTTATATGCCTCTTGTTTTGCTACATGCCCTCGCCGGCATTCTTCGTTAAACCAGGGGTTTCGCGGTCATCTGCTGCCATCAAGAATCCGCCAAACGGGGTTGGTTACCCATTTGTTGAATTAAGGTACTAGGCACCCGGCTGTCAATGCGAGGAGATGGAGAGTAGGAGTTGGTAGGCCTCAGCTGAGTGAAAACTCTTGTGTTTTCATATGATCGCATGCACTACCGTTTGACAACAACTGTTAAGGTTCTCCGTAGAAATTTTCGAAGACCGAATAAAACATTTTAACCCGGAAAATAAGATATTATCTGTTTAAATACCACCCCATTTAACGCAAAATCTCTGTGGCCAGTCAGTCACTGTTAAGCTTCTCCCTAGAAATTTTCCAAGACAAAATAAAGGATTTTAAACCGCAAACTAATATATTATCTGTCAGAAACCACACCATTGAACGGAAAATCTGTGTGGCCAGTCAGTCACTGTTAAGCTTCTCCCTAAAAATTTTGGAAGACAAAATAAAGCATTTTAACATGGAAAATAAGATATTATCTGTCAAATACCACACCAATGAACGCAAAATCTGTGTGACCAGTCAGTCACTGCTTAGCTTGTCAATAGAATTTTTCCAAGATAAAATGGAACATTTTAACACGGAAAATAGGATATTGTCTATCGAAATACAACACAATTGAACGAAAATCTCTGTGGAGAGTCAGTCACTTTTAAGCTTCTCCGTAGAAATTTTCGAGGAAGGAATAAAACATTTTCACATGATAAATAAGATATTGTCTGTCAAAATACCATAATATTGAACGGAGAATCTGTGTGGCCAGGCAGTCACTGTTAAACTTGTATGTAGAAATTTTCGAAGACAAAGTGAAGCCCCTTGGCATGAAAAATAATATATTATATGTCAAATACCAAAACATTGAACGCAAAATCTGTGTGGCCAGTCAGTCACTGTTAAGCTTCCGGCAGGAATTTTCGAAGACCGAATAAAACATTTTAACCCGAAAAATAAGATATTGTCTGTCATAATACCACACAATTGAACGCAAAATCTGTGTGGTCAGTCAGATATTGATAAGCTTCTCCCTAGAAATTTTCGAAAACAAAATGAACATTTTATCCCCGAAAATAAAATATTGTCCGTTAAAATACTAGACCATTGAACGCAAAATCTGTGTGGCCAGTCAGTCACTGTTAAGCTTCTCCGTAGAAATCTTCAAAAATAAGATAATCTCTATAAAAACACCACACAATTGAACGCAAAACCTGTGTGGCCAGTCAGTCACTGCTTAGCTTCTACCTACAAATTTTCGAGGACAAAATGAAACATTTTGCCCCGCAAACTAAGATACTGCCTCTCAAAATACTAAAGAATTGAACACAAAATCTGTGTGGGCAGATAGTCACTGCAAAGCTTCTCTCTAGAAATTTTCGAAAACAAAATGAACATTTTAACCCGGAAAATAAGATATTGTCCGTTAAAATACCAGACCATTGAACGCAAAATCCGTGTGGCCAGTCAGTCACTGTTAAGATTCTCCCTAGAAATTTTCGTAGACAAAATGAAACATTTTACCCCGGAAAATAAGATATTGTCTCTCAAAATACCGCACAATTGAACGCAAAATCTGTGTGGCCAGCCATTCACTGTTATTCGTTCCCCTAGAAAGTTTTGAAGACAAACTAAAACATTTTATCCCGCAAATTAAAATAATATCTGTCAAAATACCACACAATTGAACGCAAAATCTGTGTGGCCGGCGGTCACAGCTTCTCTCTAGAAATTTCCGAAGACAAAATAAAACATTTTAACTCGGAAAATAAGATATTGTCTGTCAGAATACCACACCATTGAACGCAAAATCTGTGTGGCCAGTCAGGAACTGTTAAGCGTCTCCGTAGAAATTTTCGAAGACAAAATGAAATATTTTAACTTGAAAAATAAGATATTGTCTGTCAAAATACCAAACAATTGAACGAAAATCTGTGTGGCCAGGCCGTCACTGCAAAGTGTCTCTCTGGAAATTTTTGAAAACAAAATGAACATTTTAACCCGCATAATAAGATATTGTCCGTTAAAATACCAGACCATTGAACGCAAAATCTGTGTGGCCAGCCAGGCACTGTTAAGCTTCTCAGTAGGAATTTTCGAAGGCAATATGAAACATTTTAACCCACAAAATAAGATATTGTCTGTCAAAATACCACGCAATTGAACGCCAAATCTCTGTGGCCAGTCAGTCACTGTTAAGCTTCTCCCTAGAAATTTTCGAAGACAAAATGAAACATTTTGCCCCGGAAAATAAGATATTGTCTGTCAAAATACCACACAATTGAACGCAAAATCTGTGTGGCCAGCCATTCACCGTTATTCGTTTCCTTAGAAAATTTCGAAGACAAACTAAAACATTTTAACCCGCAAATTAAGACATTATCTGTCAAAATACCACACAATTGAACGCAAAATCTGTGTGGCCGGCGGTCACAGCTTCTCTCTAGAAATTTCCGAAGACAAAATAAAACATTTTATTAAATACTGTATTGCAACACATACAAAACTCAACGAGTACATGTATACAAACAGAATTCGATTATTACAATTACAAACACAGACATTGTACATAAGAATACCTATAAATATTGAACTGCTGTGAATAAATATCTTCTTTTTCTTTTGGTGTTGGAAAGACTTGGTTTTCTTTTTCTTTGTCGCAACAAAGGTTATGGGCCCAGGTCCTAGTTCGTAAGAATGAGTTCCGGGTTGTATCAAATAGAAAAACTAGATGATCAGAATTTCGATAGCTGGAAAGTACAAATGCGGTCGATTTTAACCCATAGTGAATTATGGGAGTACGTGTCTGTAGAGGCGTCCGAACCTGCAGCAACGGCTACAACGGAAGCAAAAACGCAGTGGAAGGTGAAGGATGGCAAGGCACTAGCAATGATACTTTTGTCCGTGAAATCTTCTCAGGTATTGCACATAAAGAGTTGTGCCACATCAAAATTGGCATGGAAGAAGCTGGAGTGCATGAAGTGCATGCCCCTCAAGGACCCGCACGAAAGGTAATGCTTTTTAAGCAACTAATGAATTTGAAAATGGCGGAAAGTTCATCGATGTCCAACCATCTTAATAAGTTCTTCGATGTGTTCGAAAAGTTAAAAGAAGTTGACATCAAGATACCAGATGAGCTGATTACGATAATGCTTCTATCAAGCTTACCGAAAAGCTTTGAGAATTTTGTAGTAGCCATCGAATCGAGGGACGAATTACCGGCACCTCAGGTAATTAAAACTAAGCTTATAGAAGAAGGACGGCGGCGAGAAGGAGAATTGGCGGCAAGTGTAGACGAAAGTGGTAAGTCTGCATTTTTTTCCAAACAGAGCAAAAGCAAAATTCAGATGCAGTCGCAGCATCAGCTACCACAGCAGTCGCAGAAGAGAGGGAAATGCTACAAATGTCACAAAAGGGGACATTACGCATCGTCATGTCGATCATCGTCAAATTCATCGAAATCGACAGCACACTTTGCAGCATTTAATGCAAATAACACTCGCACCCACCCACTACTCACAAAAAATACATGGATTCTTGATAGCGGGACCACTAGTCACATGTGTTGTAAAAGAGACATGTTCGTATCTCTTGTCCCACACAAAGAGTCAATCGAGTTAGCGGCAAATCATCGCATAGAGTCTGATGGAATCGGCGACGTTTTAATCGATACGGGATCGGTGCGTATGTATTTGCACAAAGTGCTATTTGTTCCAGTGCTTGGAACTAACTTTATATCGATAAGTAAAGTAGCGGAAAATGGTCACAATGTTATTTTCGGCAATAATTATGCGGTTATAAAGAAAAAGGACGGTAACACGATAATGAAAGCGACGAAGTGCGGTAGTCTATTCATATTCGAAATTAAACAACTACTTTTTTCGCGCATATGTGACGACAGTTTGACGCGTTGGCATCAGAGATTTGGCCATCTTAATGAAAGAGACCTGAAGTTACTTAACACCCATAAAATAGTTCTCGGACTAAACTTTAATAATAGTGAAAAGTTATTAGATTGCGAAACTTGTTTAAGAGCAAAAATTTGCACTCTACCATTTTTCAATAGCAAAAGTCGAAGTGCCGGCGTGCTCGACTTAGTGCACAGTGACATTTGCGGGCCTATGAGAGTTTCTACCCCAGGTGGGTACAGATACTTTTGTCTATTTATTGATGACTATAGTCGGAAAACTTTCATATATTTATTAAAAAATAAAAGTGACATTTTTAATATTTTTAAAAACTTTAAAGCGCGAGTAGAACGAGAAACATCCACAAGAATTAAAGCAATCCGAACAGATAATGGACGTGAGTACCTCAGTAAATCTTTTTCGGATTTTTTAGACTCTGAGGGTATTCGGCGTCAGCTTACAGTGGCGTACACACCCCAACAGAACGGTGTTGCCGAACGGGCCAACAGAACGGTGGTAGAAATGGCGAGGTGTATGCTGATTAATTCTGACCTCCCTGAGATGTTATGGGGCGAAGCGGTGAAGACTGCTGTGTACTTGCGGAATCGGGCGTGCACTAGAGCACTCGAGAAGAAGACCCCATACGAGGCTTGGTGCGGCAAGAAACCATCAGTGGAGCACCTTTGAATCTTTGGTGCGAAAGCTGTCATGCTGGACAAAAGGCCTGGTAAGTCAAAATTCAGTGCCAAAGGTATCAGCTGTTTCATGGTAGGTTATGCGTTCGAGTCAAAAGCCTACAGGCTATATGAAACAAAATCTACGCGAATCTTTCAGAGCCGTGATGTGAAGTTCTCGGAGGACGTCGAAGTGAAATTTTCGCTCAAAAACTGCAACGATTATGCCATCATTAGCTTGAAGGAACCGGAAGTTGATGCTGCTCACGTTATCAAAAGGGATATGGACTGTGAGGATGAGGTGGAGAAAGAAGCGTCTGAGGATAGGTTTGTTGATGCCAATGATGATGATGCGTCGTCGAATGAGGAAAGTGCAGGCAGATGTATGCAACCTGATGACATGTGTGAGCAGAGTGCTGATTGTCCTACAGAAGGTCGAGCTGTGGGTAATATAGTACCCAAAAGTCGTTCACCTTACAAACTTCGTTCGAGTCATCAGATAAACATGCATGTGAGTACCTCAAATAACATTTCCTTAAATCCGTTGACAGTTGAAGAAGCATTGAGACGGAGTGATGGTCGCAGATGGTTAGAAGCCATGAAAGCTGAGTACAACTCGCTTTTGGCTAACGACACGTGGGATTTAGTGGACCTACCAAAAAATCGGCAGTTCATTAAATCGAAATGGGTCTTCAATATTAAGAGAGACAAGAGTGGAAACGTGCAGCGCTACAAAAGTCGCTTGGTAGCAAAGGGTTGCAGCAAAAAAATTGGTATTGACTACACCGACACATTCTTTCCTGTCGTCCGTTTCTCATCGTTAAGGTTAATATTGGCGTTGGCTGCCGAATTCAACCTAGAGGTTTACCAGATGGATGTCACTGCTGCCTATTTAAATGGAGAGCTGAAAGAAGACATATTTATGAATCAACCCGAACACTTTGTAGTCAAGGGCAGTGAAGATAAGGTGTGCAAGCTGAAAAAGGCATTGTACGGATTGAAACAAGCTGGGCGTGAATGGAACTTGAAGTTGGACAAGACGTTAAAGTTCATGGGTTTTGTGCAGTGCAATGCTGACTCGTGCGTTTACACCAGAAACAAAAACAGCGAAGTCAATATAATTGCTGTTTATGTCGACGATATCCTTCTAGCATGCTCGAATCCAAAAATCTTGCTCGACGTAAAGGAATGCATTGGTAGAGAGTTCGAGGTTGTAGATAAGGGACCTGTTGATCATTTCCTAGGCATGGAGATAACCAAAGAAGGAAACGGAAATATATGTATCTCACACCGTCAGTTTATTCGAAATTTATCGGAGAAGCAGAATATGATTCAGTGCCGTAAATGCAGCACTCCTTTGGATCCAGGACAAAGATTTTTAAGATGTGATGGCTGCTCAGAATGTGGAAAGGTTGATGGAACAATGTATCAGTCGTTAATTGGATCCTTGCTCTACTTGGGTATGTCAACACGACCGGACATTCTACATTTTGTCAACAAGTTGTCGCAGTTTAATGTTAATCCACACCCTGAGCATCTTGCTGGCGCCAAACATATCTTGAGGTACATGATTAATACTCAAAATTATAAACTTATTTACAGAAAGGCTGGGGGGCAGCTGAAGGGGTTTGCTGATGCTGATTGGGCTGGCAGTAGTAATGACAGAAGATCATACTCGGGATATGCGTTCTTTATTGGTGGTAATAACGCAGCTATTACCTGGGAATCGAAGAAACAAGCTTCCGTAGCCCTAAGCAGCACTGAAGCAGAGTACGTTGCTCTATCCGCGGCGTCGAGGGAGGCAGTCTACTTGCGGGCGTTCATCACAGAATTGGGGTTCAAAGAGCTTTTAACTCAACCAACGGTCCTACAAGGTGACAACCTCAGTGCACAGGCACTAGTTAAAAATCCAGTGTACCATATTCGTAGTAAGCACATAGATATCCGTGCACATTATATACGCGAGGTTTATCAGAAAAATTTAATTGAATTAAAATATACCTCTACGGATGAAATGATAGCCGATGTCCTCACAAAGAATTTATCAAAAACGAAACACAGTAAATTTTCGCAAATGCTAGGCTTACAAAATTAATCTAAATTTTAGCTAAATATTTTTTGATCCTAATTGAAATTTATTATTAATAATTATTTGATGTTCTAGTTAGTTTTGAGGGGTAGTATTAAATACTGTGTTGCAACACATACAAAACTCAACGAGTACATGTATACAAACAGAATTCGATTATTACAATTACAAACACAAACATTGTACATAAGAATACCTATAAATATTGAACTGCTGTGAATAAATATCTTCTTTTTCTTTTGGTGTTGGAAAGACTTGGTTTTCTTTTTCTTTGTCGCAACACATTTTAACCCGGAAAATAAGATATTGTCTGTCAAAATACCACACCATTGAACGCAAAATCTGTGTGGCCAGTCAGGCACTGTTAAGCTTCTCCGTAGAAATTTTGGAAGACAAAATGAAACATTTTAACTTGAAAAATAAGATATTGTCTGTCAAAATACCAAACAATTGAACGCAAAATCTGTGTGGCCAGGCAGTCACTGCAAAGCTTCTCACTGGAAATCTTCGAAAACAAAACGAACATTTTAACCCGGATAATAAGATATTGTCCGTTAAAATACCAGACAATTGAACGCAAAATCTGTGGCCAGTCAGGCACTGTTAAGCTTCTCCGTAGAAATTTTCGAAGACCGAATAAAACATTCTAACCCGGAAAATAAGATAATGTCTGTCAAAATACCACACCATTGAAGGCAAAATCTGTGTGGCCAGCCACTCACTGCTAAGCTTCTCCCTAGAAATTTTTGAAAACAAAATGAACATTTTAACCCGGATAATAAGATATTGTTCATTAAAATACCTCACCATTGAACGCAAAATCTGTGTGGCTAGTCAGGCACTGTTAAGCTTCTCCGTAGAAATTTTCGAAGACAAAATGAAACATTTTAACCCGAAAAATAAGATATTGTCTGTCAAAATACCACGCAATTGAACGCCAAATCTCTGTGGCCAGTCAGTCACTGTTAAGTTTCTCCCTAGAAATTTTCGAAGACAAAATGAAACATTTTAACCCGGAAAATAAGATATTGTCTGTCAAAATACCACACAATTGAACAAAAAATCAGTGTTGCCAGCCAGTCACTCTTAACCTTCTCCGTAGAAATTTTCGAAGACAAAATGAAGCATTCTAACTCGGAAAACATGATACTATTTGTCAAATACCACACCATTGAACGCAAAATCTGTGTGGCCAGTCATTCATTGTAATTCTTTTCCCTAGCAATTTTCGAAGACAAAATAAAACATTTCGACCCGGACAATAAGACATTATCTGTAAAATTCCCCACTATTGAATGCAAAATATGCGTGGACGAGAGTCACAGCTTCTCTCTAAAAATTTTCGAACACATAATAAAGCATTTTAATCCGGAAAATATGGTATTGTCTGTCAAAATACCACACCATTGAACGCAAAATCTGTGTGACCAGTCAGTCACTGTTAAGCTTCTCCCTAGAATTTTTCGAAGACCGAATAAAACACTTTAACCCGCAAAATAAGATAATGTATCTCAAAATACCACACCATTGAACGCAAAATCTGAGTGGCCAGTCAGTCACTGTTTAGCTTCTCCCTAGAAATTTTCGAGGACAAAATGAAACATTTTACATCGGAAAATGGGATATTGTGTGTCAGAATACCACGCCATTGAACGCAAAATCTGTGTGGCCAGACAGCCACTGCAAAGTTTCTTTCTAGAAATTTTCGAAAACAAAATGAACATTTTAACCCGGAAAATAAGGTAATGTCTGTAAAAATACCACACAATTGAACGCAAAATCTGTGTGGCCAGTCAGTCACTGTTGAGCTTCTCATTAGAAGTTTTCGAGGACAAAAAATGAAGCATTTTACCCCAGAAAATAAGATTTGTCTGTCAAAATACCACGCCATTGAACTAAAAATCTGTGTGGCCAGTTAGCAATTGTTAAGGTACTCCCTTGAAATTTTCGAAAGCAAAATAAAATATTTTAGCCCGCAAAATAAGATATTGTCTGTCAAAATACCACAGAATTGAATGCAAAATCTGTGTGGCCAGCCACTTATTGTAAAGCTTCTCTATGGAAATTTTCGAATGCAAAATGAAACATTTTAACCAGGAAAATAAGACATTATCTGTCAAAATACCACACCATTCAACGCAAAATCTGTGTGGCCGACTGTCACAGCTTCTCTGTAGAAATTTTCGAACACCAAATAAAGCATTCTAACCAGGGAAATAAGATATTGTCTGTCAAAATGCCACACCATTGTACGGAAAATCTGTGTTGCCAGCCAGTCAGTGTTGTGCTTCTCCCTAGGAATTTTCGAAGACAAAATGAAATAGTTTAACCCGAAAAATAAGATAATGTCTGTCAAAATACCACACCATTGAACGCAAAATCTGTGTGGCCGACAGTCACAGCTTCTTGTAGAAATTTTCGAAGACAAAATGAGCATTCTAACCTGGAAAATAAGATATTGTTTGTCAAAATACCACACCGTTGAACGGAAAATCTGTGTTGCCAGAGAGTCACTGGAAAGCTTCTCCCTAGGAATTTTCGAAGACAAAATAAGGCATTTTCACTCGCAAAACATGATATTATTTATCATATACCACACTATTGAACGCAAAATCTGTGTGGCCAGTCAGTCAATGTTTAGCTTCTCCCTTGAAATTTTCGAAGACAAAATAAAACATTTTAACCCGGAACATGAGACATTATCTGTCAAAATACCACAAAATTGAACGCTAAATCTGTGTGGCCGACTGTCACAGCTTCTCTGTAGAAATTTTCGAAGACAGAATAAAGCATTCTAACCAGGAAAATAAGATATTGTCTGTCAAAATACCACACCATTGTACGGAAAATCTGTGTTGCCAGCCAGTCACTGCTAAGCTTCTCCCTAGGAATTTTCGAAGACAAAATTAAACATCCTCACCCGGAAATTAAGATATTGTCTGTCAAAATACCACACCATTGAACGCCAAATCTCTGTGGAGAGTCAGTCACTGTTAAGCTTCTCCCTAGAAATTTTCGAAGACAAAATGAAATAGTTTAACCCGAAAAATAAGATAATGTCTGTCAAAATACCACGCCATTGAACGCATAATCTGTGTGGCTAGTCAGTCAATGTTTAGCTTCTCCCTAGAAATTTTCGAAGACAAAATAAAACACAATTCAACGCAAAATCTGTGTGGCCAGACAGTCACTGCGAAGCATCTCTCTAGAAATTTTCGAAAACAAAATGAACATTTTAACCCGGAAAATAAGACATTATCTGTCAAAATACCACACCATTGATTGCAAAATCTGTGCGGCCGACAGGAATATAAGATATTGTCTGTCAAAATACCACATCGTTGAACGGAAAATCTGTGTTGCCAGAGAGTCATTGTAAAGCTTCTCCCTACAAATTTTCGAAGACAAAATAAAGCATTTTAACTCGGAAAACATGATATTATTTGTCAAATACCACACTATTGAACGCAAAATCTGTGTGGGCAGCCAGTCACTGCAAAGCTTCTCTCTAGAAATTTTCGAAGACAAAATAAAACATTTTAACCAGCAAAATAAGATAATGTCTGTCAAAATACCACACAATTGAACACAAAATCTGTGTGGCCGGGCATTTACTGTTATTCTTTTCAATAGACATTTTCGAAGACAATATAAAACTTTTTAGCCCCAAAAATAAGACATTATCTGTCAAAATACCATAGCATTGAACGCAAAATCTGTGTGGGCAGGCAGTTGCAGCTTCTATCTAGAAATTTTCAATGACAAACGAAACACTCTAACCCGAAAAATAAGATAGTGTCTGTCAAAATACCACATCATTGAACGCATAATCTGTGTGGCCAGTCAGTCACTGTTTAGCTTCTCCCTAGAAATTTTCGAAGACAAAATAAAGCATTTTAACCAGGAAAATAAGATTTTGTCTGTCAAAATACCACACGGTTCAACGCAAAATCTGTGTGGCCAGTCATTCACTGTTATTTTTTTTTCCTAGAAATTTTCGAAGACAAAATAAAGCATTTTAACCCCGAAAATAAGATATTATAAGTCAAAATATCACACCATTGAACGCAAAGTCTGTGTGGCCAGTCAGTCACTGTAAAGCTTCTCTCTAGAAAATTTCGAAACAAAATGAACATTTTAACAGTGAAAATAAGATATTGTCCGTTAAAATACCACACGATTGAACACAACATCTGTGTCTCCAGTCAGTCACTGTTGAGCTTCTCATTAGAAGTTTTCGAGGGCAAAATGAAGCATTTTACCCCAGAAAATAAGATTTGTCTGTCAAAATACCACGCCATTGAACGCAAAATCTGTGTGGCCAGTTAGCAATTGTTAAGGTACTCCCTTGAAATTTTCGAAAGCAAAATAAAATATTTTAGCCCGCAAAATAAGATATTGTCTGTCAAAATACCACAGAATTGAATGCAAAATCTGTGTGGCCAGCCAC
The DNA here is from genome assembly GCA_945910035.1 of Brachypalpus laphriformis. Classification (NCBI taxonomy): domain Eukaryota; kingdom Metazoa; phylum Arthropoda; class Insecta; order Diptera; family Syrphidae; genus Brachypalpus; species Brachypalpus laphriformis. The sequence goes on from OX246754.1 coordinate 132,520,804, forward strand.
TCACTGTAAAGCTTCTCTCTGGAAATTTTCGAATGCAAAATGAAACATTTTAACCAGGAAAATAAGACATTATCTGTCAAAATACCACACCATTCAACGCAAAATCTGTGTGGCCGACGGTCACAGCTTCTCTGTAGAAATTTTCGAAGACAAAATAAAGCATTCTAACCAGGAAAATAAGATATTGTCTGTCAAAATGCCACACCATTGTACGGAAAATCTGTGTTGCCAGCCAGTCAGGGTTAAGCTTCTCCCTAGGAATTTTCGAAGACAAAATGAAATAGTTTAACCCGAAAAATAAGATAATGTCTGTCAAAATACCACACCATTGAACGCATAATCTGTGTGGCCAGTCAGTCTATGTTTAACTTCTCCCTAGAAATTTTCGAAGACAAAATGAAACCTTTTAACCTGGAAAATAAGACACTATCCTTCAAAATACCACACCAGTGAACGCAAAATCTGTGTGGCCGACAGTCACAGCTTCTTGTAGGAATTTTCGAAGTCAAAATGAACATTCTAACCTGGAAAATAAGATATTGTTTGTCAAAATACCACACCATTGAACGGAAAATCTGTGTGGAGAGCCACTGACTGTTATTCTTTTCCCTAGAAATTTTCGAAGACAAAATAAAGCATTTTAACCCTGAAAATAAGATATTATCTGTCAAAATACCACACCATTGAACGCAAAATCTGTGTTTCCAGTTAGTAATTATTAAGGTACACCCTTGAAATTTTCGAAAGCAAGGTAAAATATTTTAACCCACAAAATAACTGTCAAAATACCACAGAATTGAATGCAAAATCTGTGTGGCCAGTCAGTCACTGTTATTCTTTTCTTTGGAAATTTTCGAAGACAAAATAAAACATTTTAGGCAGGAAAATAAGACATTATCTGTCAAAATACACACCATTGAACACAAGATCTGTGTGGCCGACTGTCACATCTTCTCTGTAGAAATTTTCGAAGACAAAATGAAACATTTTAACCTGGAAAATAAGATACTATACTTCAAAATACCACACCATTGAACGCAAAATCTGTGGGCCAGCCAGTCACTGCGAAGCATCTCTCTAGAAATTTTCGAAAACAAAATTAACATTTTAACCCGGAAAATAAGACATTATCTGTCAAAATACCACACCATTGAACGCAAAATCTGTGCGGCCGACAGGAATATAAGATATTGTCTGTCACAATACCACACCGTTGAACGGAAAATCTGTGTTGCCAGAGAGTCACTGTAAAGCTTCTCCCTAGGAATTTTCGAAGACAAAATAAAGCATTTTAACTCGGAAAACATGGAATTATTTGTCAAATACCACACTATTGAACGCAAAATCTATGTGGTAAGCCCGTCACTGTAAAGCTTCTCTCTAGAAATTTTCGAAAACAAAATAAAACATTTTAACCAGGAAAATGAGACATTATCTGTCAAAATACCACACCATTGAACGCATAATCTGTGTGGCTAGTCAGTCAATGTTTAGCTTCTCCCTAGAAATTTTCGAAGACAAAATGAAACATTTTAGTCTGGAAAATAAGAGTATTGTCCGTCAAAGTACCACACAATTGAACGCAAAATCTGTGTGGCCAGTCAGTCACTGTTTAGCTTCTCCCTAGAAATTTTCGAAGACAAAATAAAACATTATAACCCGGAAAATAAGACATTATCTGTCAAAATACCACACCATTGAACGCAAAATCTGTGCGGCCTACAGGAATATAAGATATTGTCTGTCAAAATACCACACCGTTGAACGGAAAATGTGTGTGGCCAGCCAGGCACTGCTAAGCTTCTCCCTAGGAATTTTCGAGGACAAAATGAAACATCCTCACCCGGAAATTAAGATATTGTCTGTCAAAATACCACACCATTGAACGCCAAATCTCTGTGGAGAGTCAGTCACTGTTAAGCTTCTCCCTAGAAATTTTCGAAGACAAAATGAAATAGTTTAACCCGAAAAATAAGATAATGTCTGTCAAAATACCACGCCATTGAACGCATAATCTGTGTTGCTAGTCAGTCAATGTTTAGCTTCTCAATAGAAATTTTCGAAGACAAAATGAAACATTTTAGTCTCGAAAATAAGAGTATTGTCCGTCAAAGTACCACACAATTGAACGCAAAATCTGTGTGGCCAGTCAGTCACTGCGAAGCATCTCTCTAGAAATTTTCGAAAACAAAATGAACATTTTAACCCGGAAAATAAGACATTATCTGTCAAAATACCACACCATTGAACGCAAAATCTGTGCGGCCGACAGGAATATAAGATATTGTCTGTCAAAATACCACACCGTTGAACGGAAAATCTGTGTTGCCAGAGAGTCATTGTAAAGCTTCTCCCTACAAATTTTCGAAGACAAAATAAAGCATTTTAACTCGGAAAACATGATATTATTTTTCAAATACCACACCATTGAACGCAAAATCTGTGTGGCCAGCCAGTCACTGCAAAGCTTCTCTCTAGAAATATTCGAAGACAAAATGAAACATTTTAACCAGCAAAATAAGATAATGTCTGTCAAAATACCACACAATTGAACACAAAATCTGTGTGGCCGGGCATTCACTGTTATTCTTTTCAATAGACATTTTCGAAGACAATATAAAACTTTTTAGCCCCAAAAATAAGACATTATCTGTCAAAATACCATAGCATTGAACGCAAAATCTGTGTGGGCAGGCAGTTGCAGCTTCTATCTAGAAATTTTCAATTACAAACGAAACACTCTAACCCGAAAAATAAGATAGTGTCTGTCAAAATACCAAATCATTGAACGCATAATCAGTGTGGCCAGTCAGTCACTGTTTAGCTTCTCCCTAGAAATTTTCGAACACAAAATAAAGCATTTTAACCAAAAAAATAAGATTTTGTCTGTCAAAATACCACACGGTTCAACGCAAAATCTGTGTGGCCAGTCATTCACTGTTATTTTTTTTTCCTAGAAATTTTCGAAGACAAAATAAAGCATTTTAACCCCGAAAATAAGATATTATAAGTCAAAATATCACACCATTGAACGCAAAGTCTGTGTGGCCAGTCAGTCACTGTAAAGCTTCTCTCTAGAAAATTTCGAAAACAAAATGAACATTTTAACAGTGAAAATAAGATATTGTCCGTTAAAATACCACACGATTGAACACAACATCTGTGTCTCCAGTCAGTCACTGTTGAGCTTCTCATTAGAAGTTTTCGAGGGCAAAATGAAGCATTTTACCCCAGAAAATAAGATTTGTCTGTCAAAATACCACGCCATTGAACGCAAAATCTGTGTGGCCAGTTAGCAATTGTTAAGGTACTCCCTTGAAATTTTCGAAAGCAAAATAAAATATTTTAGCCCGCAAAATAAGATATTGTCTGTCAAAATACCACAGAATTGAATGCAAAATCTGTGTGGCCAGCCACTCACTGTAAAGCTTCTCTCTGGAAATTTTCGAATGCAAAATGAAACATTTTAACCAGGAAAATAAGACATTATCTGTCAAAATACCACACCATTCAACGCAAAATCTGTGTGGCCGACGGTCACAGCTTCTCTGTAGAAATTTTCGAAGACAAAATAAAGCATTCTAAGCAGGAAAATAAGATATTGTCTGTCAAAATGCCACACCATTGTACGGAAAATCTGTGTTGCCAGCCAGTCAGGGTTAAGCTTCTCCCTAGGAATTTTCGAAGACAAAATGAAATAGTTTAACCCGAAAAATAAGATAATGTCTGTCAAAATACCACACCATTGAACGCATAATCTGTGTGGCCAGTCAGTCTATGTTTAACTTCTCCCTAGAAATTTTCGAAGACAAAATGAAACCTTTTAACCTGGAAAATAAGACACTATCCTTCAAAATACCACACCAGTGAACGCAAAATCTGTGTGGCCGACAGTCACAGCTTCTTGTAGGAATTTTCGAAGTCAAAATGAACATTCTAACCTGGAAAATAAGATATTGTTTGTCAAAATACCACACCATTGAACGGAAAATCTGTGTGGAGAGCCACTGACTGTTATTCTTTTCCCTAGAAATTTTCGAAGACAAAATAAAGCATTTTAACCCTGAAAATAAGATATTATCTGTCAAAATACCACACCATTGAACGCAAAATCTGTGTTTCCAGTTAGTAATTATTAAGGTACACCCTTGAAATTTTCGAAAGCAAGGTAAAATATTTTAACCCACAAAATAACTGTCAAAATACCACAGAATTGAATGCAAAATCTGTGTGGCCAGTCAGTCACTGTTATTCTTTTCTTTGGAAATTTTCGAAGACAAAATAAAACATTTTAGGCAGGAAAATAAGACATTATCTGTCAAAATACACACCATTGAACACAAGATCTGTGTGGCCGACTGTCACATCTTCTCTGTAGAAATTTTCGAAGACAAAATGAAACATTTTAACCTGGAAAATAAGATACTATACTTCAAAATACCACACCATTGAACGCAAAATCTGTGGGCCAGCCAGTCACTGCGAAGCATCTCTCTAGAAATTTTCGAAAACAAAATTAACATTTTAACCCGGAAAATAAGACATTATCTGTCAAAATACCACACCATTGAACGCAAAATCTGTGCGGCCGACAGGAATATAAGATATTGTCTGTCACAATACCACACCGTTGAACGGAAAATCTGTGTTGCCAGAGAGTCACTGTAAAGCTTCTCCCTAGGAATTTTCGAAGACAAAATAAAGCATTTTAACTCGGAAAACATGGAATTATTTGTCAAATACCACACTATTGAACGCAAAATCTATGTGGTAAGCCCGTCACTGTAAAGCTTCTCTCTAGAAATTTTCGAAAACAAAATAAAACATTTTAACCAGGAAAATGAGACATTATCTGTCAAAATACCACACCATTGAACGCATAATCTGTGTGGCTAGTCAGTCAATGTTTAGCTTCTCCCTAGAAATTTTCGAAGACAAAATGAAACATTTTAGTCTGGAAAATAAGAGTATTGTCCGTCAAAGTACCACACAATTGAACGCAAAATCTGTGTGGCCAGTCAGTCACTGTTTAGCTTCTCCCTAGAAATTTTCGAAGACAAAATAAAACATTATAACCCGGAAAATAAGACATTATCTGTCAAAATACCACACCATTGAACGCAAAATCTGTGCGGCCTACAGGAATATAAGATATTGTCTGTCAAAATACCACACCGTTGAACGGAAAATGTGTGTGGCCAGCCAGGCACTGCTAAGCTTCTCCCTAGGAATTTTCGAGGACAAAATGAAACATCCTCACCCGGAAATTAAGATATTGTCTGTCAAAATACCACACCATTGAACGCCAAATCTCTGTGGAGAGTCAGTCACTGTTAAGCTTCTCCCTAGAAATTTTCGAAGACAAAATGAAATAGTTTAACCCGAAAAATAAGATAATGTCTGTCAAAATACCACGCCATTGAACGCATAATCTGTGTTGCTAGTCAGTCAATGTTTAGCTTCTCAATAGAAATTTTCGAAGACAAAATGAAACATTTTAGTCTCGAAAATAAGAGTATTGTCCGTCAAAGTACCACACAATTGAACGCAAAATCTGTGTGGCCAGTCAGTCACTGCGAAGCATCTCTCTAGAAATTTTCGAAAACAAAATGAACATTTTAACCCGGAAAATAAGACATTATCTGTCAAAATACCACACCATTGAACGCAAAATCTGTGCGGCCGACAGGAATATAAGATATTGTCTGTCAAAATACCACACCGTTGAACGGAAAATCTGTGTTGCCAGAGAGTCATTGTAAAGCTTCTCCCTACAAATTTTCGAAGACAAAATAAAGCATTTTAACTCGGAAAACATGATATTATTTTTCAAATACCACACCATTGAACGCAAAATCTGTGTGGCCAGCCAGTCACTGCAAAGCTTCTCTCTAGAAATATTCGAAGACAAAATGAAACATTTTAACCAGCAAAATAAGATAATGTCTGTCAAAATACCACACAATTGAACACAAAATCTGTGTGGCCGGGCATTCACTGTTATTCTTTTCAATAGACATTTTCGAAGACAATATAAAACTTTTTAGCCCCAAAAATAAGACATTATCTGTCAAAATACCATAGCATTGAACGCAAAATCTGTGTGGGCAGGCAGTTGCAGCTTCTATCTAGAAATTTTCAATTACAAACGAAACACTCTAACCCGAAAAATAAGATAGTGTCTGTCAAAGTACCAAATCATTGAACGCATAATCAGTGTGGCCAGTCAGTCACTGTTTAGCTTCTCCCTAGAAATTTTCGAACACAAAATAAAGCATTTTAACCAAAAAAATAAGATTTTGTCTGTCAAAATACCACACGGTTCAACGCAAGATCTGTCTGGCCAGTCATTCACTGTTATTCTTTTCCCTAGAAATTTTCGAAGACAAAATAAGGCATTTTAACCCGGAAAATAAGATATTATAAGTCAAAATATCACACCATTGAACGCAAAGTCTGTGTGGCCTGTCAGTCACTGTAAAGCTTCTCTCTAGAAATTTTCGAAAACAAAATGAACATTTTAACAGTGAAAATAAGATATTGCCCGTTAAAATACCACACGATTGAACGCAACATCTGTGTGGCCAGTCAGTCACTGTTGAGCTTCTCATTAGAAGTTTTCGAGGACAAAATGAAGCATTTTACCCCAGAAAATAAGATTTGTCTGTCAAAATACCATGCCATTGAACGCAAAATCTGTGTGGCCAGTTAGCAATTGTTAAGGTACTCCCTTGAAATTTTTCAAAGCAAAATAAAATATTTTAGCCCGCAAAATAAGATATTGTCTGTCAAAATACCACACAATTGAACGCAAAATCTGTGGGCCAGCCAGTCACTGTAGAGCTTCTCTCTGGAAATTTTCGAGGACAAAATGAAACATTTAAACCCGCAAAATAAGATACTGTCTGTCAAAATACCACACAATTGAACGCAAGATCTGCGTGGCCAGTCAGTCACTGTAAAGCTTCTCTCTAGAAATTTTCCAAAACGAAGTGAATATTAGCCCGGAAAATAAGATATTATTTGTCAAGTGCCACACTATTGAACGCAAAATCTGTGTGGCCGACAGTCACAGCCTCCCTGTAGAAATTTTTGAAGACAAAATATAGCATTCTAACCAGGAAAACAAGATATTGTCTGTCAAAATACCACACCATTGAACGGAACATCTGCGTGGCCAGCCAGTCACTGTTGAGCTTCTCATTAGAAGTTTTCGAGGACAAAATGATACATTTTACCCCAGAAAATAAGATTTTGTCTGTCAAAATACCACGCCATTGAACGCAAAATTTGTGTGGTCAGCAAAATAAAATATTTTAGCCCGCAAAATAAGATATTGTCTGTCAAAATACCACAGAATTGAATGCAAAATCTGTGTGGCCAGCCAGTCACTGTAAAGCTTCTCTATGGAAATTTTCGAAGGCAAAATGAAACATTTTAACCAGAAAAATAAGACATTATCTGTCAAAATACCACACCATTCAACACAAAATCTGTGTTGCCGACTGTCACAGCTTCTCTGTAGAAATTTTCGAAGACAAAATGAAACAATTTAACCTGGAAAATAAGACACTATCCTTCAGAATACCACACCATTGAACGCAAAATCAGTGTGGCCGACAGTCACAGCTTCTTGTAGAAATTTTCGAAGACAAAATGTAAATTCTAACCTGGAAAATAAGATATTGTCTGTCAAAATACCACACCATTGAACGGAAAATCTGTGTGGCCAGCCAGTCACTGTAAAGCTTCTCCCTAGGAATTTTCGAAGACAAAATAAGGCATTGTAACTCGGAAAACATGATATTATTTGTCAAATACCACACAATTGAACGCAAAATCTGTGTGGCCAGTCATTCACTGTTATTCTTTTCCCTAGAAATTTTCGAAGAGAAATTAAAGCATTTTAACCCGGAAAATAAGATATTATCTGTCAAAATACCACACCATTGAACGCAAAATTTGTGTGGCCAGTCAGTCACTGTTAAGCTTCTCCATAGAAATTTTCGAGGCCAAAATGAAGCATTTTACCCCGGAAATAAGATATTGTCTGTCAAAATAAAACACAATTGAACGCAAAATCTGTGTTTCCAGTTAGTAATTAATAGGGTACACCCTTGAAATTTTCGAAAGCAAGGTAAGATATTGTCTTTTAAAATACCACACAATTGAACGCAAAATCTGTGCGGCCAGTCAGTCACTGTAAAGCTTCCCTCTTGAAATTTTCGAAGACAAAATGAGACATCTTAACCCGCAAAATAAGATACTGTCTGTCAAAATACCACACAATTGAACGCGAAATCTGTGTGGCCAGACAGTCACTGCGAAGCATCTCTCTAGAAATTTTCGAAAACAAAATGAACATTTTAACCCGGAAAATAAGACATTATCTGTCAAAATACCACACCATTGAACGCAAAATCTGTGCGGCCGACAGGAATATAAGATGTTGTCTGTCAAAATACCACACCGTTGAACGGAAAATCTGTGTTGCCAGAGAGTCACCGTAAAGCTTCTCCCTAGGAATTTTCGAAGACAAAATAAAGCATTTTAACTCGGAAAACATGATATTATTTGTCAAAATACCACACTATTGAACACAAAATCTGTGTGGCCAGCCCGTCACTGTAAAGCTTCTCTCTAGAAATTTTCGAAGACAAAATAAAACATTTTAACCCGGAAAATAAGACATTATCTGTCAAAATACCACACCGTTGAACGGAAAATCTGTGTTGCCAGAGAGTCATTGTAAAGCTTCTCCCTAATAATTCTCGAAGACAAAATAAAGCATTTTAACTCGGAAAACATGATATTATTTGTCAAATACCACACTATTGAAACCAAAATCTGTGTGGCCAGCCAGTCACTGTAAAGCTTCTCCCTAGAAATTTTCGAAGACAAAATAAAGCATTTTAACCCGGAAAATAAGATATTGTCTCTCAAAATACCACAAAATTGAACGCCAAATCTGTGTGGCCAGTTAGTAATTGTTAAGGTACTCGCTTGAAATTTTCGAAAGCAAAATAGAACATTCTAACCCGCAAAATAAGATATTGTCTGTCAAAATACCACACAGCTGAACGCAAGATCTGTGTGGCGAGCCAGTCACTGCAAGGCTTCTCTCTAGAAATTTTCGAAGACAAAATGAAACATTTTAACCAGCAAAATAAGATAATGTCTGTCAAAATACCACACAATTGAACGCAAAATCTGTGTGGCCGGGCATTCACTGTTATTCTTTTCCCTAGACATTTTCGAAGACAAAATACAACTTTTTAGCCCCAAAAATGAGACATTATCTGTTAAAATACCATAGCATTGAACGCAAAATCTGTGTGGGCAGGCAGTCACAGCTTCTATCTAGAAATTTTCAAAGACAAAATGAAACACTCTAACCCGAAAAATAAGATAATGTCTGTCAAAATACCACATCATTGAAAGCATAATCTGTGTGGCCAGTCAGTCACTGTTTAGCTTCTCCCTAGAAATTTTCGAAGACAAAATAAAGCATTTTAACCAGGAAAATAAGATTTTGTCTGTCAAAATACTACACAGTTCAACGCAAAATCTGTGTGGCCAGTCATTCACTGTTATTCTTTTCCCTAGAAATTTTCGAAGAGAAAATAAAGCATTTTAACCCGGAAAATAAGATATTATCTGTCAAAATACCACACCATTGAACGCAAAATTTGTGTGGCCAGTCAGTCACTGTTAAGCTTCTCCATAGAAATTTTCGAGGACAAAATGAAAAATATTACCCCGAAAAATAAGATATTGTCTGTCAAAATAAAACACCATTGAACGCAAAATCTGTGTGGCCAGTTAGTAATTATTAAGGTACACCCTTGAAATTTTCGAAAGCAAGGTAAAATATTTTAACCCACAAAATAAGATATTGTGTCTTAAAATACCACACAATTGAACGCAAAATCTGTGTGGCCAGTCAGTCACTGCAAAGCTTCTCTCTAGAAATTTTCGAAGACAAAATGAAACATTTTAACCAGCAAAATAAGATAATGTCTGTCAAAATACCACACAATTGAACGCAAAATCTGTGTGGCCGGGCATTCACTGTTATTCTTTTCCCTAGACATTTTCGAAGACTTTGTAGCCCCAAAAATAAGACATTGTCTGTCAAAATACCGCACCATTGAACGCAAAATCTGTGCGGCCGTCAGGAATATAAGATATTGTTTGTGAAAATACCACACCGTTGAACGGAAAATATGTGTTGCCAGAGAGTCATTGTAAAGCTTCTCCCTAGGAATTTTCGAAGACAAAATAAAGCATTTTAACTCGGAAAACATGATATTATTTCTCAAATACCACACTATTGAAGGCAAAATCTGTGTGGACAGCCAGTCACTGTAAAGCTTCTCCCTAGAAATTTTCGAAGACAAAATAAAGCATTTTAACCAGGAAAATAAGATTTTGTCTGTCAAAATACCACACAGTTCAACGCAAAATCTGTGTGGCCAGTCATTCACTGTTATTCTTTTCCCTAGAAATTTTCAAAGGCAAAATAAAGCATTTTAACCCGGAAAATAAGATATTATAAGTCAAAATATCACACCATTGAACGCAAAGTCTGTGTGGCCAGTCAGTCACTGTTAGCCTTCTCCCAACAAATTTTCGAAGACAAAATAAAACATTTTAACCCGGAAAATAAGATATTATTTGTCAAATGCCACACCATTGAACGCAAAATCTGTGTGGGGAGTCAGTCACTGTAAAGCTTCCCTCTAGAAATTTTCGAAAACAAAATGAACATTTTAACCCGGAAAATCAGATATTGTCCGTTAAAATACAACACCATTGAACGCAAAATCTGTGTGGCCAGTCAGTCACATTTAAGCTTCTCCCTAGAAATTTTCGAAGACAAAATAAAGCATTTTAATGCGGAAAATAAGATATTATTGGTCAAATTTCACGCCATTGAACGCAAAATCTGTGTGGCCAGTCATTCACTGTTATTCTTTTATTTAGAAATTTTCGAAGACAAAATGAAACAATTTAACCAGGAAAATAAGATATTGTCTGTCAAAATACCACTCCATTGAACGCAAAATCTGTCAAAATACCACACAATTGAACGCAAAATCTGTGGGCCAGCCAGTCACTGTAGAGCTTCTCTCTGGAAATTTTCGAGGACAAAATGAAACATTTTAACCCGCAAAATAAAATACTGTCTGTCAAAATACCACACAATTGAACGCAAAATCTGCGTTCCCAGTCAGTCACTGTAAAGCTTCTCTCTAGAAATTTTCGAAAACAAAATGAATATTAGCCCGGAAAATAAGATATTATTTGTCAAATGCCACACAACTGAACGCAAAATATGTGTGGCCGACAGTCACAGCCTCCCTGTAGAAATTTTCGAAGACAAAATAAAGCATTCTAACCCGGAAAATAAGATATTGTCTGTCAAAAATATTTTAGCCCGCAAAATAAGATATTGTCTGTCAAAATACCACAGAATTGAATGCAAAATCTGTGTGGCCAGTCAGTCACTGTTATTCTTTTCTTTGGAAATTTTCGAAGACAAAATAAAACATTTTAGCCAGGAAAATAAGACATTATCTGTCAAAATCCACACCATTGAACACAAAATCTGTGTGGCCGACTGTCACATCTTCTCTGTAGAAATTTTCGAAGACAAAATGAAACATTTTAACCTGGAAAATAAGATACTATCCCTCAAAATACCACACCATTGAACGCAAAATCTGTCAAAATACCACACAATTGAACGCAAAATCTGTGGGCCAGCCAGTCACTGTAAAGCTTCCCTCTTGAAATTTTCGAAGACAAAATGAAACATCTTAACCCGCAGAATAAGATACTGTCTGTCAAAATACCACACAATTGAACGCAAAATCTGCGTGGCCAGTCAGTCACTGTAAAGCTTCTCTCTAGAAATCTTCGAAAACAAAATGAATATTAGCCCGGAAAATAAGATATTATTTGTCAAATGCCACACTACTGAACGCAAAATCTGTCAAAATACCACACAATTGAACGCAAAATCTGTGGGCCAGCCAGTCACTGTAGAGCTTCTCTCTGGAAATTTTCGAGGACAAAATGAAACATTTTAACCCGCAAAATAAAATACTGTCTGTCAAAATACCACACAATTGAACGCAAAATCTGCGTTCCCAGTCAGTCACTGTAAAGCTTCTCTCTAGAAATTTTCGAAAACAAAATGAATATTAGCCCGGAAAATAAGATATTATTTGTCAAATGCCACACAACTGAACGCAAAATATGTGTGGCCGACAGTCACAGCCTCCCTGTAGAAATTTTCGAAGACAAAATAAAGCATTCTAACCCGGAAAATAAGATATTGTCTGTCAAAAATATTTTAGCCCGCAAAATAAGATATTGTCTGTCAAAATACCACAGAATTGAATGCAAAATCTGTGTGGCCAGTCAGTCACTGTTATTCTTTTCTTTGGAAATTTTCGAAGACAAAATAAAACATTTTAACCAGGAAAATAAGACATTATCTGTCAAAATACACACCATTGAACACAAAATCTGTGTGGCCGACTGTCACATCTTCTCTGTAGAAATTTTCGAAGACAAAATGAAACATTTTAACCTGGAAAATAAGATACTATCCTTCAAAATACCACACCATTGAACGCAAAATCTGTCAAAATTCCACACAATTGAACGCAAAATCTGTGGGCCAGCCAGTCACTGCGAAGCATCTCTCTAGAAATTTTCGAAAACAAAATGAACATTTTAACCCGGAAAATAAGACATTATCTGTCAAAATACCAAACCATTGAACGCAAAATCTGTGCGGGTGACAGGAATATAAGATATTGTCTGTCACAATACCACACCGTTGAACGGAAAATCTGTGTTGCCAGAGAGTCACTGTAAAGCTTCTCCCTAGGAATTTTCGAAGACAAAATAAAGCATTTTAACCCGGAAAACATGATATTATTTGTCAAATACTACACTATTGAACACAAAATCTATGTGGTAAGCCCGTCACTGTAAAGCTTCTCTCTAGAAATTTTCGAAGACAAAATGAAACATTTTAGTCTGGAAAATAAGAGCATTGTCCGTCAAAGTACCACACAATTGAACGCAAAATCTGTGTGGCCAGTCAGTCACTGTTTAGCTTCTCCCTAGAAATTTTCGAAGACAAAATAAAACATTATAACCCGGAAAATAAGACATTATCTGTCAAAATACCACACAATTGAACGCAAAATCTGTGTGGCCAGACAGTCACTGCGAAGCTTCTCTCTAGAAATTTTCGAAAACGAAATGAACATTTTAACCCGGAAAATAAGACATTATCTGTCAAAATACCACACCATTAAACGCAAAATCTGTGTGGCCGACAGTCACAACTTCTTGTAGAAATTTTCGAAGACGAAATAAAGCATTCTAACCAGGAAAATAAGATATTGTCTGTCAAAATACCACATCATTGAACGGAAAATCTGTGTGGCCAGGCAGTCACTGTAAAGCTTCTCCCTAGGAATTTTCGAAGACAAAATAAAACATTTCAACCCGCAAAATATGATATTAATTGTCAAATACCACACAATTGAACGCAAAATCTGTGCGGCCAGTCATTCACTGTTATTCTTTTCCATAAAAATTTTCCAAGACAAAATAAAGCATTTTAACCCGGAAAATAAGATATTATCTGTCAAAATACCACACCATTGAACACAAAATTTGTGTAGCCAGTCAGTCACTGTTTAGCTTCTCCGTAGAAATTTTCGAAGACAAAAAGAAATATTTTTACTCGGAAAATAAGATATTGTCTGTCAAAATACCACGCAATTGAATGCAAAATCTGTGTGGCCAGCCAGTCACTGTTGAGCGTCTCTCTAGAAGTTTTCGAGGACAAAATGAAATATTTTACCCCAGAAAATAAGATTTTGTCTGTCAAAATACCACGCCATTGAACGCAAAATCTGTGTGGCCAGTTAGTAATTGTTAAGGTACTCCCTTGAAATTTTCGAAAGCAAAATAAAACAATTTAGCCCGCATAATAAGATGTTGTCTGTTAAAATACTACAGAATTGAATGCAAAATCTGTGTGGGAAGCCAGTCACTGTAAAGCTTCTCTATGGAAATTTTCGAAGGCAAATTGAAACATTTTAACCAATAAAATAAGACATTATCTGTCAAAATACCACACCATTGAACGCAAAATCTGTGTGGCCGACTGTCACAGCTTCAACCTAGAAATTTTCGAAAACAAAATGAACATTTTAACCCGCAAAATAAGATATTGTCTGTCAAAATGCCACACCATTGTATGGAAAATCGGTGTTGCCAGCCAGTCACTGTTAAGCTTCTCCCTAGGAATTTTCGAATACAAAATGAAATAGTTTAACCCGAAAAATAAGATAAAGTCTGTCAAAATACCACACCATTGAACGCATAATCTGTGTGGCCAGTCAGTCACTGTTATTCATTTCCCTAGAAATTTTCGAACACAAAATAAAGCATTTTAACCCGGAAAATAAGATATTGTCTGTCAAAATACCACACCATTGAACACAAAATTTGTGTGGCCAGTCAGTCACTGTTTAGCTTCTCCGTAGAAAATTTCGAAGACAAAAAGAAACATTTTTACCCGGAAAATAAGATATTGTCTGTCAAAATACCACACAATTGAATGTAAAATCTGTGTGGCCAGCCAGTCACTGTTGAGCTTCTCTCTAGAAGTTTTCGAGGACAAAATGAAACATTTTACCCCAGAAAATAAGATTTTGTCTGTCAAAATACCACGCCATTGAACGCAAAATCTGTGTGGGCAGTTAGTAATTGTTAAGGTTCTCCCTTGAAATTTTCGAAAGCGAAATAAAACATTTTAGGCCACAAAATAAGATATTGTTTGTCAAAATACTACAGAATTGAATGCAAAATCTGTGTGGCCAGCCAGTCACTGTAAAGCTTCTCTATGGAAATTTTCGAAGGTAGAATGAAACATTTTAACCAGGCAAATAAGACATTACCTGTCAAAATACCACACCACTGAACGCAATCTGTGTGGCTAACTGTCACAGCTTCTCTGTAGAAATTTTCGAAGACAAAATAAAGCATTCTAACCAGGAGAATAAGATATTGTCTGTCAAAATGCCACACCATTGAACGGAAAATCTGTGTGGCCAGCCAGTCACTGTTAAGCTTCTTCCTAGGAATTTTCGAAGACAAAATGAAATAGTTTAACCCGAAAAATAAGATAAAGTCCGTCAAAATACCACACCATTGAACGCAAAATCTGTGTGGCCGACTGCCACAGCAAGACAAAATGAAACATTTTCACCCGGAAGTTAAGATATTGTCTGTCAAAATACCACACAATTGAATGTAAAATCTGTGTTGCCAGCCAGTCGCTGTTAAGCTTCTTCCTAGGAATTTTCGAAGACAAAATGAAATAGTTTAACCCGAAAAATAAGATAAAGTCTGTCAAAATACCACACCATTGAACGCAAAATTTCTGTGGCCAGTGAGTCACTGTTTAGCTTCTCCCTAGAAATTTTCGAAGACAAAATGAAATATTTTAACCGGGAAAATAAGATATTGTCTGTCAAAATACCACACCATTGAACACAAAATCTGTGTGGCCAGTTAGTAATTATTAAGGTACACCCTTGAAATTTTCGAAAGCAAGGTAAAATATTTTAACCCACAAAATAAGATATTGTCTTTCAAAATACCACACAATTGAACGCAAAATCTGTGTTGCCAGTCAGTCACTGTAAAGCTTCCGTCTTGAAATTTTCGAAGACAAAATGAAACATTTTAACCCGCAAAGTAAGATACTATCTGTCAAAATACCACACAATTGAACGCAAAATCCGTGTGGCCAGACAGTCACTGCGAAGCATCTCTCTAGAAATTTCCGAAAACAAAATGAACATTTTAACCCGGAAAATAAGATATTATCTGTCAAAATACCACACCATTGAACGCCAGATCTGTGCGGCCGACAGGAATATGAGATATTGTCTGTCAAAATACCACACCGTTGAACGCA
This sequence comes from Brachypalpus laphriformis, assembly GCA_945910035.1. Taxonomy (NCBI): domain Eukaryota; kingdom Metazoa; phylum Arthropoda; class Insecta; order Diptera; family Syrphidae; genus Brachypalpus; species Brachypalpus laphriformis. The sequence goes on from OX246754.1 coordinate 132,536,825, forward strand.
AAATCTGTGTTGCGAGAGAGTCACTGGAAAGCTTCTCCCTAGGAATTTTCGAAGACAAAATAAAGCATTTTCACTCGGAAAACATTGTATTATTTATCATATACCACACTATTGAACGCAAAATCTGTGTGGCCAGTCAGTCAATGTTTAGCTTCTCCCTTGAAATTTTCGAAGACAAAATAAAACATTTTACCCCGGAAAATAAGACATTATCTGTCAGAATAAAACACCATTGAACGGAAAATCTGTGTGGCCAGCCAGTCACTGTAAAGCTTCTCCCTAGGAATTTTCGAAGACAAAATAAAGCATTTTAACCCGGAAAATAAGATATTATCTGTCAAAATACCACACCATTGAACGCAAAATTTGTGTGGCCAGTCAGTCACTGTTTAGCTTCTCCGTAGAAATTTTCGAAGACAAAATGAAATATTTTAACCCGGAAACTAAGATATTGTCTGTCAAAATACCACACAATTGAAGGCAAAGCCTGTGTGGCCAGACTGTCACAGCATCTTGTACAAATTTTCGAAGACAAAATAAAGCATTCTAACCAGGAAAATAAGATATTGTCTGCCAAAATACCACACCATTGAACGGAAAATCTGTGTGGCCAGCCAGTCACTGTAAAGCTTCTCCCTAGGAATTTTCGAAGACAAAATAAAGCATTTTATCTCGGAAAACATGATATTATTTGTCAAATACCACACAATTGAACGCAAAATCTGTGCAACCAGTCATTCACTGCTATTCTTTTCCCTAGAAATTTTCGAAGACAAAATAAAACATTTTAACCCGGAAAATAAGATATTGTCTGTCAAAATACCACACCATTGAACGCAAAATTTGTGTGGCCAGTCAGTCACTGTTTAGCTTCTCCGTAGAAATTTTCGAAGACAAAATGAAATATTTTAACCCGGAAACTAAGATATTGTCTGTCAAAATACCACAGAATTGAGTGCAAAATCTGCGTGGCCAGACAGTCACTGCGAAGCTTCTCCCTACAAATTTTCGAAAACAAAACGAACATTTTAACCAGAAAATAAGACAATATCTGTCAAAATTTTAACTCGGAAAACATGATATTATTTGTCAAATACCACACAATTGAACGCAAAATCTGTGTGGCCAGTCATTCACTGTTATTCTTTTCCCTAGAAATTTTCGAAGACAAAATAAAGCATTTTAACCCGGAAAATAAGATATTATCTGCCAAAATACCACACAATTGAACACAAAATCTGTGTGGGCAGTCAGTCACTGTTAAGCTTCTCCCTAGAAATTTTCGAGGGCAAAATGAAACATTTAACCCCGGAAAATAAGATCTTGTCTGTCAAAATAAAACACCATTGAACGCAAAATCAGTGCGGAAAGTTAGTAATTATTAAGGTACACCCTTAAAATTTTCGAAAGCAAGGTAAAATATTTTAACCCACGAAATAAGATATTGTCTTTTAAAATACCACACAATTGAACGCAAAATCTGTGTGGCCAGTCAGTCACTGTAAAGCTTCCGTCTTGAAATTTTCGAAGACAAAATGAAACATTTTAACCCGCAAAATAAGATATTACCTGTCAAAATTCCACACCATTGAACGCAACATTTGTGTGGCCATCCAGACACTATATAGCTTCTCTCTAGAAATTTTCGACGACAAAGTAGAACATTTTAACCTGGAAAATAAGACATTATCTGTCAAAATACCACTCCATTGAACGCAAAATCTGTGTGGCCAGCCAGTCACTGTTAAGCTTCTCCCTAGGAATTTTCGAAGACAAAATGAAACATTTCACCCGGAAGTTAAGATGTTGTCTGTCAAAATCCCACACCATTGAATGCCAAATCTCTGTGGCCAGTGAGTCACTGTTTAGCTTCTCCCTAGAAATTTTCGAAGACAAAATGAAATATTTTAACCGGGAAAATAAGATATTGTCTGTCAAAATACCACACCATTGAACACAAAATCTGTGTGGGCAGTCAGTCACTGTTAAGCTTCTCCCTAGAAATTTTCGAGGACAAAATGAAATATTTTACCCCGGAAAATAAGATATTGTCTGTCAAAATACCACACCATTGAACACAAAATCTGTGTGGGCAGTCAGTCACTGTTAAGCTTCTCCCTAGAAATTTTCGAGGACAAAATGAAATATTTTACCCCGGAAAATAAGATATTGTCTGTCAAATAAAGCACCATTGAACGCAAAATCTGTGTGGCCAGTTAGTAATTATTAAGGTACACCCCTGAAATTTTCAAAAGCAAGGTAAAATATTTTAACCCACAAAATAAGATATTGTCTTTTAAAATACCACACAATTGAACGCGAAATCTGTGTGGCCAGTCAGTCACTGTAAAGCTTCCGTCTTGAAATTTTCGAAGACAAAATGGAACATTTTAACCCGCAAAGTAAGATACTTTCTGTCAAAATACTACACAATTGAACGCAAAATCCGTGTGGCCAGTCATTCACTGTTATTCTTTTCACTAGAAATACTCGAAGACAAAATAAAGCATTTTAACCAGGAAAATAAGATATTATCTGTCAAAATACCACACCATTGAACGCAAAATTTGTGTGGCCAGTCAGTCACTGTTTAGCTTCTCCGTAAAAATTTTCGAAGACAAAATGAAACATTTTACCCCGGAAAATAAGATCTTGTCTGTCAAAATAAAACACCATTGAACGCAAAATCAGTGTGGAAAGTTAGTAATTATTAAGGTACACCCTTGAAATTTTCGAAAGCAAGGTAAAATATTTTAACCCACAAAATAAGATATTGTCTTTTAAAATACCACACAACTGAACGCAAAATCTGTGTGGCCAGTCAGTCGCTGTTTAGCTTCTCCCTAGAAATTTTCGAAGACAAAATAAAACATTATAACCCGGAAAATAAGACATTATCTGTCAAAATACCACACAAGTGAACGCAAAATCTGTGTGGCCGACAGTCACAACTTCTTGTAGAAATTTTCGAAGACGAAATAAATCATTCTAACCAGGAAAATAGGATATTGTCTGTCAAAATACCACATCATTGAACGGAAAATCTGTGTGGCCAGCCAGTCACTGTAAAGCTTCTCCCTAGGAATTTTCGAAGGCAAAATAAAACATTTCAACCCGCAAAACCTGATATCAATTGTCAAATACCACACAATTGAACGCAAAATCTGTGCGGCCAGTCATTCACTGTTATTCTTTTCCCTAGAAATTTTCCAAGACAAAATAAAGCACTTTAACCCGGAAAATAAGATATTATCTGTCAAAATACCACACCATTGAACACAAAATTTGTGTGGCCAGTCAGTCACTGTTTAGCTTCTCCGTAGAAATTTTCGAAGACAAAAAGAAATATTTTTGCCCGGAAAAAAAGATATTGTCTGTCAAAATACCACGCAATTGAATGCAAAATCTGTGTGGCCAGCCAGCCAGTCACTGTTGAGCTTCTCTCTAGAAGTTTTCGAGGACAAAATGAAACATTTTACCCCAGAAAATAAGATTTTGTCTGTCAAAATACCACGCCATTGAACGCAGAATCTGTGTGGCCAGTTAGTAATTGTTAAGGTACTCCCTTGAAATTTTCGAAAGCAAAATAAAACATTTTAGCCCGCAAAATAAGATATTGTCTGTCAAAATACTACAGAATTGAATGCAAAATCTGTGTGGGAAGCCAGTCACTGTAGAGCTTCTCTATGGAAATTTTCGAAGACAAATTGAAACATTTTAACCAGGAAAATAAGACATTATCTGTCAAAATACCACACCATTGAACGCAAAATCTGTGGGGCCGACTGTCACAGCTTCAACCTAGAAATTTTCGAAAACAAAATGAACATTTTAACCCGCAAAATAAGATATTGTCTGTCAAAATGCCACACCATTGAACGGAAAATCTGTGTTGCCAGCCAGTCACTGTTAAGCTTCTCCCTAGGAATTTTCGAATACAAAATGAAATAGTTTAACCCGAAAAATAAGATAAAGTCTGTCAAAATACCACACCAATGAACGCATAATCTGTGTGCCCAGTCAGTCAGTGTTATTCATTTCCCTAGAAATTTTCGAACACAAAATAAAGCATTTTAACGCGGAAAATAAGATATTATCTGTCAAAATACCACACCATTGAACACAAAATTTGTGTGGCCAGTCAGTCACTGTTTAGCTTCTCCGTAGAAATTTTCGAAGACAAAAGAAATATTTTTACCCGGAAAATAAGATATTGTCTGTCAAAATACCCCGCAATTGAATGCAAAATCTGTGTGGGGAGCCAGTCACTGTTGAGCTTCTCTCTAGAAGTTTTCGAGGACAAAATGAAACATTTTACCCCAGAAAATAAGATTTTGTCTGTCAAAATACCACGCCATTGAACGCAAAATCTGTGTGGCCAGTTAGTAATTGTTAAGGTACTCCCTTGAAATTTTCGAAAGCTAAATAAAATATTTTAGCCCGCAAAATAAGATATTGTCTGTCAAAATACTACAGAATTGTATGCAAAATCTGTGTGTTAATCCAGTCACTGTAAAGCTTCTCTATGGAAATTTTCGAAGGCAAATTGAAACATTTTAACCAGGAAAATAAGACATTATCTGTCAAAATACCACACCATTGAACGCAAAATCTGTGGGGCCGACTGTCACAGCTTCAACCTAGAAATTTTCGAAAACAAAATGAACATTTTAACCCGCAAAATAAGATATTGTCTGTCAAAATGCCACACCATTGAACGGAAAATCTGTGTTGCCAGCCAGTCACTGTTAAGCTTCTCCCTAGGAATTTTCGAATACAAAATGAAATAGTTTAACCCGAAAAATAAGATAAAGTCTGTCAAAATACCACACCATTGAACGCATAATCTGTGTGGCCAGTCAGTCAATGTTTAGCTTCTCCCTTGAAATTTTCGAAGACAAAATAAAACATTTTAACCCGGAAAATAAGATATTGTCTGCCAAAATACCACACCATTGAACGGAAAATCTGTGTGGCCAGCCAGTCACTGTAAAGCTTCTCCCTAGGAATTTTCGAAGACAACATAAAGCATTTTAACCCGGAAAATAAGATATTATCTGTCAAAATACCACACCATTGAACGCAAAATTTGTGTGGCCAGTCAGTCACTGTTTAGCTTCTCCGTAGAAATTTTCGAAGACAAAATGAAATATTTTAACCCGGAAACTAAGATATTGTCTGTCAAAATACCACACAATTGAAGGCAAAGCCTGTGTGGCCAGACTGTCACAGCATCTTGTACAAATTTTCGAAGACAAAATAAAGCATTCTAACCAGGAAAATAAGATATTGTCTGCCAAAATACCACACCATTGAACGGAAAATCTGTGTGGCCAGCCAGTCACTGTAAAGCTTCTCCCTAGGAATTTTCGAAGACAAAATAAAGCATTTTATCTCGGAAAACATGATATTATTTGTCAAATACCACACAATTGAACGCAAAATCTGTGCAACCAGTCATTCACTGCTATTCTTTTCCCTAGAAATTTTCGAACACAAAATAAAGCATTTTAACCCGGAAAATAAGATATTATCTGTCAAAATACCACACCATTGAACGCGAAATTTGTGTGGCCAGTCAGTCACTGTTTAGCTTCTCCGTAGAAATTTTCGAAGACAAAATGAAATATTTTGACCCGGAAAATAAGGTATTGTCTGTCAAAATACCACAGAATTGAATGGAAAATCTGTGCAACCAGTCATTCACTGCTATTCTTTTCCCTAGAAATTTTCGAAGACAAAATAAAGCATTTTAACCCGGAAAATAAGATATTATCTGTCAAAATACCACACCATTGAACACAAAATCTGTGTGGGCAGTCAGTCACTGTTAAGCTTCTCCCTAGAAATTTTCGAGGGCAAAATGAAACATTTTACCCCGGAAAATAAGATCTTGTCTGTCAAAATAAAACACCATTGAACGCAAAATCAGTGTGGAAAGTTAGTAATTATTAAGGTGCACCCTTGAAATTTTCGAAAGCAAGGTAAAATATTTTAACCCACGAAATAAGATATTGTCTTTTAAAATACCACACGATTGAACGCAAAATCTGTGTGGCCAGTCAGTCACTGTAAAGCTTCCCTCTTGAAATTTTCGAAGACAAAATGAAACATTTTAACCCGCAAAATAAGATATTACCTGTCAAAATACCACACCATTGAACGCAAAATTTGTGTGGCCATCCAGACACTGTATAGCTTCTCTCTAGAAATTTTCGAAGACAAAGTAGAACATTTTAACCTGGAAAATAAGACATTATCTGTCAAAATACCACTCCATTGAACGCAAAATCTGTGTTGCCAGCCAGTCACTGTTAAGCTTCTCCCTAGGAATTTTCGAAGACAAAATGAAAGATTTCACCCGGAAGTTAAGATATTGTCTGTCAAAATCCCACACCATTGAATGCCAAATCTCTGTGGAGAGTCAGTCACTGTTAAGCTTCTCCCTAGAAATTTTCGAAGACAAAATGAAATAGTTTAACCCGAAAAATAAGATAATGTCTGTCAAAATACCACACCATTGAACGCATAATCTGTGTGGCCAGTCAGTCAATGTTTAGCCGACTGTCACAGCTTCTCTGTAGAAATTTTCGAAGACAAAATAAAGCATTCTAACCCGAAAAATAAGATATTGTCTGTCAAAATACCACACCATTGTACGGAAAATCTGTGTGGCCAGCCAGTCACTGTTAAGCTTCTCCCTAGGAATTTTCGAAGACAAAATGAAACATTTTCACCCGGAAGTTAAGATATTGTCTGTCAAAATACCACACCATTGAATGCCAAATCTCTGTGGAGATTCAGTCACTGTTAAGCTTCTCCCTAGAAATTTTGGAAGACAAAATGAAATAGTTTAACCCGAAAAATAAGATAATGTCTGTCAAAATACCACACCATTGAACGCATAATCTGTGTGGCTAGTCAGTCAAGGTTTAGCTTCTCTCTAGAAATTTTCGAAGACAAAATAAAGTATTTTAACTCGGAAAACATGATATTATTTGTCAAATACCACACAACTGAACGCAAAATCTGTGCAACCAGTCATTCACTGTTATTCTTTTCCCTAGAAATTTTCGAAGACAAAATAAAACATTTTAACCCGGAAAATAAAATATTATCTGTCAAAATACCACAACATTGAACGCGAAATTTGTGTGGCCAGTCAGTCACTGTTTAGCTTCTCCGTAGAAATTTTCGAAGACAAAATGAAATATTTTGACCCGGAAAATAAGATATTGTCTGTCAAAATACCACAGAATTGAATGCAAAATCTGTGTGGCCAGACAGTCACTGCGAAGCTTCTCCCTAGAAATTTTCGAAAACAAAATGAACATTTTAACCCGGAAAATAAGACGTTATCTGTCAAAATACCACACCATTGAACGCAAAACCTGTGTGGCCGACAGTCACAGCTTCTTGTAGAAATTTTCGAAGACAAAATAAAGCATTCTAACCTGCAAAATAAGATACTGTCTGTCAAAATACCACACCATTGAACGGAAAATCTGTGTGGCCATCCAGTCACTGTAAAGCTTCTCCCTAGGAATTTTCGAAGACAAAATAAAACATTTTAACCCGCAAAACATGATATTATTTGTCAAATACCACAAAATTGAACGCCAGATCTGTGCGGCCAGTCATTCACTGTTATTCTTTTCACTAGAAATATTCGAAGACAAAACAAAATATTTTAACCAGGAAAATAAGATATTATCTGTCAAAATACCACACCATTGAACGCATAATTTGTGTGGCCAGTCAGTCACTGTTTAGTTTCTCCGTAAAAATTTTCGAAGACAAAATGAAACATTTTACCCCGGAAAATAAGATCTTGTCTGTCAAAATAAACACCATTGAACGCAAAATCAGTGTGGAAGGTTAGTAATTATTAAGGTACACCCCTGAAATTTTCAAAAGCAAGGTAAAATATTTTAACCCACAAAATAAGATATTGTCTTTTAAAATACCACACAATTGAACGCGAAATCTGTGTGGCCAGTCAGTCACTGTAAAGCTTCCGTCTTGAAATTTTCGAAGACAAAATGGAACATTTTAACCCGCAAAGTAAGATACTATCTGTCAAAATACCACACAATTGAACGCAAAATCCGTGTGGCCAGACAGTCACTGCGAAGCATCTCTCTAGAAATTTCCGAAAACAAAATGAACATTTTAACCCGGAAAATAAGATATTATCTGTCAAAATACCACACCATTGAACGCCAGATCTGTGCGGCCGACAGGAATATGAGATATTGTCTGTCAAAATACCACACCGTTGAACGCAAAATCTGTGTTGCGAGAGAGTCACTGGAAAGCTTCTCCCTAGGAATTTTCGAAGACAAAATAAAGCATTTTCACTCGGAAAACATTGTATTATTTATCATATACCACACTATTGAACGCAAAATCTGTGTGGCCAGTCAGTCAATGTTTAGCTTCTCCCTTGAAATTTTCGAAGACAAAATAAAACATTTTACCCCGGAAAATAAGACATTATCTGTCAGAATAAAACACCATTGAACGGAAAATCTGTGTGGCCAGCCAGTCACTGTAAAGCTTCTCCCTAGGAATTTTCGAAGACAAAATAAAGCATTTTAACCCGGAAAATAAGATATTATCTGTCAAAATACCACACCATTGAACGCAAAATTTGTGTGGCCAGTCAGTCACTGTTTAGCTTCTCCGTAGAAATTTTCGAAGACAAAATGAAATATTTTAACCCGGAAACTAAGATATTGTCTGTCAAAATACCACACAATTGAAGGCAAAGCCTGTGTGGCCAGACTGTCACAGCATCTTGTACAAATTTTCGAAGACAAAATAAAGCATTCTAACCAGGAAAATAAGATATTGTCTGCCAAAATACCACACCATTGAACGGAAAATCTGTGTGGCCAGCCAGTCACTGTAAAGCTTCTCCCTAGGAATTTTCGAAGACAAAATAAAGCATTTTATCTCGGAAAACATGATATTATTTGTCAAATACCACACAATTGAACGCAAAATCTGTGCAACCAGTCATTCACTGCTATTCTTTTCCCTAGAAATTTTCGAAGACAAAATAAAACATTTTAACCCGGAAAATAAGATATTGTCTGTCAAAATACCACACCATTGAACGCAAAATTTGTGTGGCCAGTCAGTCACTGTTTAGCTTCTCCGTAGAAATTTTCGAAGACAAAATGAAATATTTTAACCCGGAAACTAAGATATTGTCTGTCAAAATACCACAGAATTGAGTGCAAAATCTGCGTGGCCAGACAGTCACTGCGAAGCTTCTCCCTACAAATTTTCGAAAACAAAACGAACATTTTAACCAGAAAATAAGACAATATCTGTCAAAATTTTAACTCGGAAAACATGATATTATTTGTCAAATACCACACAATTGAACGCAAAATCTGTGTGGCCAGTCATTCACTGTTATTCTTTTCCCTAGAAATTTTCGAAGACAAAATAAAGCATTTTAACCCGGAAAATAAGATATTATCTGCCAAAATACCACACAATTGAACACAAAATCTGTGTGGGCAGTCAGTCACTGTTAAGCTTCTCCCTAGAAATTTTCGAGGGCAAAATGAAACATTTAACCCCGGAAAATAAGATCTTGTCTGTCAAAATAAAACACCATTGAACGCAAAATCAGTGCGGAAAGTTAGTAATTATTAAGGTACACCCTTAAAATTTTCGAAAGCAAGGTAAAATATTTTAACCCACGAAATAAGATATTGTCTTTTAAAATACCACACAATTGAACGCAAAATCTGTGTGGCCAGTCAGTCACTGTAAAGCTTCCGTCTTGAAATTTTCGAAGACAAAATGAAACATTTTAACCCGCAAAATAAGATATTACCTGTCAAAATTCCACACCATTGAACGCAACATTTGTGTGGCCATCCAGACACTATATAGCTTCTCTCTAGAAATTTTCGACGACAAAGTAGAACATTTTAACCTGGAAAATAAGACATTATCTGTCAAAATACCACTCCATTGAACGCAAAATCTGTGTGGCCAGCCAGTCACTGTTAAGCTTCTCCCTAGGAATTTTCGAAGACAAAATGAAACATTTCACCCGGAAGTTAAGATGTTGTCTGTCAAAATCCCACACCATTGAATGCCAAATCTCTGTGGCCAGTGAGTCACTGTTTAGCTTCTCCCTAGAAATTTTCGAAGACAAAATGAAATATTTTAACCGGGAAAATAAGATATTGTCTGTCAAAATACCACACCATTGAACACAAAATCTGTGTGGGCAGTCAGTCACTGTTAAGCTTCTCCCTAGAAATTTTCGAGGACAAAATGAAATATTTTACCCCGGAAAATAAGATATTGTCTGTCAAAATACCACACCATTGAACACAAAATCTGTGTGGGCAGTCAGTCACTGTTAAGCTTCTCCCTAGAAATTTTCGAGGACAAAATGAAATATTTTACCCCGGAAAATAAGATATTGTCTGTCAAATAAAGCACCATTGAACGCAAAATCTGTGTGGCCAGTTAGTAATTATTAAGGTACACCCCTGAAATTTTCAAAAGCAAGGTAAAATATTTTAACCCACAAAATAAGATATTGTCTTTTAAAATACCACACAATTGAACGCGAAATCTGTGTGGCCAGTCAGTCACTGTAAAGCTTCCGTCTTGAAATTTTCGAAGACAAAATGGAACATTTTAACCCGCAAAGTAAGATACTTTCTGTCAAAATACTACACAATTGAACGCAAAATCCGTGTGGCCAGTCATTCACTGTTATTCTTTTCACTAGAAATACTCGAAGACAAAATAAAGCATTTTAACCAGGAAAATAAGATATTATCTGTCAAAATACCACACCATTGAACGCAAAATTTGTGTGGCCAGTCAGTCACTGTTTAGCTTCTCCGTAAAAATTTTCGAAGACAAAATGAAACATTTTACCCCGGAAAATAAGATCTTGTCTGTCAAAATAAAACACCATTGAACGCAAAATCAGTGTGGAAAGTTAGTAATTATTAAGGTACACCCTTGAAATTTTCGAAAGCAAGGTAAAATATTTTAACCCACAAAATAAGATATTGTCTTTTAAAATACCACACAACTGAACGCAAAATCTGTGTGGCCAGTCAGTCGCTGTTTAGCTTCTCCCTAGAAATTTTCGAAGACAAAATAAAACATTATAACCCGGAAAATAAGACATTATCTGTCAAAATACCACACAAGTGAACGCAAAATCTGTGTGGCCGACAGTCACAACTTCTTGTAGAAATTTTCGAAGACGAAATAAATCATTCTAACCAGGAAAATAGGATATTGTCTGTCAAAATACCACATCATTGAACGGAAAATCTGTGTGGCCAGCCAGTCACTGTAAAGCTTCTCCCTAGGAATTTTCGAAGGCAAAATAAAACATTTCAACCCGCAAAACCTGATATCAATTGTCAAATACCACACAATTGAACGCAAAATCTGTGCGGCCAGTCATTCACTGTTATTCTTTTCCCTAGAAATTTTCCAAGACAAAATAAAGCACTTTAACCCGGAAAATAAGATATTATCTGTCAAAATACCACACCATTGAACACAAAATTTGTGTGGCCAGTCAGTCACTGTTTAGCTTCTCCGTAGAAATTTTCGAAGACAAAAAGAAATATTTTTGCCCGGAAAAAAAGATATTGTCTGTCAAAATACCACGCAATTGAATGCAAAATCTGTGTGGCCAGCCAGCCAGTCACTGTTGAGCTTCTCTCTAGAAGTTTTCGAGGACAAAATGAAACATTTTACCCCAGAAAATAAGATTTTGTCTGTCAAAATACCACGCCATTGAACGCAGAATCTGTGTGGCCAGTTAGTAATTGTTAAGGTACTCCCTTGAAATTTTCGAAAGCAAAATAAAACATTTTAGCCCGCAAAATAAGATATTGTCTGTCAAAATACTACAGAATTGAATGCAAAATCTGTGTGGGAAGCCAGTCACTGTAGAGCTTCTCTATGGAAATTTTCGAAGACAAATTGAAACATTTTAACCAGGAAAATAAGACATTATCTGTCAAAATACCACACCATTGAACGCAAAATCTGTGGGGCCGACTGTCACAGCTTCAACCTAGAAATTTTCGAAAACAAAATGAACATTTTAACCCGCAAAATAAGATATTGTCTGTCAAAATGCCACACCATTGAACGGAAAATCTGTGTTGCCAGCCAGTCACTGTTAAGCTTCTCCCTAGGAATTTTCGAATACAAAATGAAATAGTTTAACCCGAAAAATAAGATAAAGTCTGTCAAAATACCACACCAATGAACGCATAATCTGTGTGCCCAGTCAGTCAGTGTTATTCATTTCCCTAGAAATTTTCGAACACAAAATAAAGCATTTTAACGCGGAAAATAAGATATTATCTGTCAAAATACCACACCATTGAACACAAAATTTGTGTGGCCAGTCAGTCACTGTTTAGCTTCTCCGTAGAAATTTTCGAAGACAAAAGAAATATTTTTACCCGGAAAATAAGATATTGTCTGTCAAAATACCCCGCAATTGAATGCAAAATCTGTGTGGGGAGCCAGTCACTGTTGAGCTTCTCTCTAGAAGTTTTCGAGGACAAAATGAAACATTTTACCCCAGAAAATAAGATTTTGTCTGTCAAAATACCACGCCATTGAACGCAAAATCTGTGTGGCCAGTTAGTAATTGTTAAGGTACTCCCTTGAAATTTTCGAAAGCTAAATAAAATATTTTAGCCCGCAAAATAAGATATTGTCTGTCAAAATACTACAGAATTGTATGCAAAATCTGTGTGTTAATCCAGTCACTGTAAAGCTTCTCTATGGAAATTTTCGAAGGCAAATTGAAACATTTTAACCAGGAAAATAAGACATTATCTGTCAAAATACCACACCATTGAACGCAAAATCTGTGGGGCCGACTGTCACAGCTTCAACCTAGAAATTTTCGAAAACAAAATGAACATTTTAACCCGCAAAATAAGATATTGTCTGTCAAAATGCCACACCATTGAACGGAAAATCTGTGTTGCCAGCCAGTCACTGTTAAGCTTCTCCCTAGGAATTTTCGAATACAAAATGAAATAGTTTAACCCGAAAAATAAGATAAAGTCTGTCAAAATACCACACCATTGAACGCATAATCTGTGTGGCCAGTCAGTCAATGTTTAGCTTCTCCCTTGAAATTTTCGAAGACAAAATAAAACATTTTAACCCGGAAAATAAGATATTGTCTGCCAAAATACCACACCATTGAACGGAAAATCTGTGTGGCCAGCCAGTCACTGTAAAGCTTCTCCCTAGGAATTTTCGAAGACAACATAAAGCATTTTAACCCGGAAAATAAGATATTATCTGTCAAAATACCACACCATTGAACGCAAAATTTGTGTGGCCAGTCAGTCACTGTTTAGCTTCTCCGTAGAAATTTTCGAAGACAAAATGAAATATTTTAACCCGGAAACTAAGATATTGTCTGTCAAAATACCACACAATTGAAGGCAAAGCCTGTGTGGCCAGACTGTCACAGCATCTTGTACAAATTTTCGAAGACAAAATAAAGCATTCTAACCAGGAAAATAAGATATTGTCTGCCAAAATACCACACCATTGAACGGAAAATCTGTGTGGCCAGCCAGTCACTGTAAAGCTTCTCCCTAGGAATTTTCGAAGACAAAATAAAGCATTTTATCTCGGAAAACATGATATTATTTGTCAAATACCACACAATTGAACGCAAAATCTGTGCAACCAGTCATTCACTGCTATTCTTTTCCCTAGAAATTTTCGAACACAAAATAAAGCATTTTAACCCGGAAAATAAGATATTATCTGTCAAAATACCACACCATTGAACGCGAAATTTGTGTGGCCAGTCAGTCACTGTTTAGCTTCTCCGTAGAAATTTTCGAAGACAAAATGAAATATTTTGACCCGGAAAATAAGGTATTGTCTGTCAAAATACCACAGAATTGAATGGAAAATCTGTGCAACCAGTCATTCACTGCTATTCTTTTCCCTAGAAATTTTCGAAGACAAAATAAAGCATTTTAACCCGGAAAATAAGATATTATCTGTCAAAATACCACACCATTGAACACAAAATCTGTGTGGGCAGTCAGTCACTGTTAAGCTTCTCCCTAGAAATTTTCGAGGGCAAAATGAAACATTTTACCCCGGAAAATAAGATCTTGTCTGTCAAAATAAAACACCATTGAACGCAAAATCAGTGTGGAAAGTTAGTAATTATTAAGGTGCACCCTTGAAATTTTCGAAAGCAAGGTAAAATATTTTAACCCACGAAATAAGATATTGTCTTTTAAAATACCACACGATTGAACGCAAAATCTGTGTGGCCAGTCAGTCACTGTAAAGCTTCCCTCTTGAAATTTTCGAAGACAAAATGAAACATTTTAACCCGCAAAATAAGATATTACCTGTCAAAATACCACACCATTGAACGCAAAATTTGTGTGGCCATCCAGACACTGTATAGCTTCTCTCTAGAAATTTTCGAAGACAAAGTAGAACATTTTAACCTGGAAAATAAGACATTATCTGTCAAAATACCACTCCATTGAACGCAAAATCTGTGTTGCCAGCCAGTCACTGTTAAGCTTCTCCCTAGGAATTTTCGAAGACAAAATGAAAGATTTCACCCGGAAGTTAAGATATTGTCTGTCAAAATCCCACACCATTGAATGCCAAATCTCTGTGGAGAGTCAGTCACTGTTAAGCTTCTCCCTAGAAATTTTCGAAGACAAAATGAAATAGTTTAACCCGAAAAATAAGATAATGTCTGTCAAAATACCACACCATTGAACGCATAATCTGTGTGGCCAGTCAGTCAATGTTTAGCCGACTGTCACAGCTTCTCTGTAGAAATTTTCGAAGACAAAATAAAGCATTCTAACCCGAAAAATAAGATATTGTCTGTCAAAATACCACACCATTGTACGGAAAATCTGTGTGGCCAGCCAGTCACTGTTAAGCTTCTCCCTAGGAATTTTCGAAGACAAAATGAAACATTTTCACCCGGAAGTTAAGATATTGTCTGTCAAAATACCACACCATTGAATGCCAAATCTCTGTGGAGATTCAGTCACTGTTAAGCTTCTCCCTAGAAATTTTGGAAGACAAAATGAAATAGTTTAACCCGAAAAATAAGATAATGTCTGTCAAAATACCACACCATTGAACGCATAATCTGTGTGGCTAGTCAGTCAAGGTTTAGCTTCTCTCTAGAAATTTTCGAAGACAAAATAAAGTATTTTAACTCGGAAAACATGATATTATTTGTCAAATACCACACAACTGAACGCAAAATCTGTGCAACCAGTCATTCACTGTTATTCTTTTCCCTAGAAATTTTCGAAGACAAAATAAAACATTTTAACCCGGAAAATAAAATATTATCTGTCAAAATACCACAACATTGAACGCGAAATTTGTGTGGCCAGTCAGTCACTGTTTAGCTTCTCCGTAGAAATTTTCGAAGACAAAATGAAATATTTTGACCCGGAAAATAAGATATTGTCTGTCAAAATACCACAGAATTGAATGCAAAATCTGTGTGGCCAGACAGTCACTGCGAAGCTTCTCCCTAGAAATTTTCGAAAACAAAATGAACATTTTAACCCGGAAAATAAGACGTTATCTGTCAAAATACCACACCATTGAACGCAAAACCTGTGTGGCCGACAGTCACAGCTTCTTGTAGAAATTTTCGAAGACAAAATAAAGCATTCTAACCTGCAAAATAAGATACTGTCTGTCAAAATACCACACCATTGAACGGAAAATCTGTGTGGCCATCCAGTCACTGTAAAGCTTCTCCCTAGGAATTTTCGAAGACAAAATAAAACATTTTAACCCGCAAAACATGATATTATTTGTCAAATACCACAAAATTGAACGCCAGATCTGTGCGGCCAGTCATTCACTGTTATTCTTTTCACTAGAAATATTCGAAGACAAAACAAAATATTTTAACCAGGAAAATAAGATATTATCTGTCAAAATACCACACCATTGAACGCATAATTTGTGTGGCCAGTCAGTCACTGTTTAGTTTCTCCGTAAAAATTTTCGAAGACAAAATGAAACATTTTACCCCGGAAAATAAGATCTTGTCTGTCAAAATAAACACCATTGAACGCAAAATCAGTGTGGAAGGTTAGTAATTATTAAGGTACACCCTTGAAATTTTCGAAAGCAAGGTAAAATATTTTAACCCACAAAATAAGATATTGTCTTTTAAAATACCACACAATTGAACGCAAAATCTGTGTGGCCAGTCAGTCACTGTTTAGCTTCTCCCTAGAAATTTTCGAAGACAAAATAAACATTATAACCCGGAAAATAAGACATTATCTGTCAAAATACCACACAATTGAACGCAAAATCTGTGTGGCCAGACAGTCACTGCGAAGCTTCTCTCTAGAAATTTTCGAAAACGAAATGAACATTTTAACCCGGAAAATAAGACATTATCTGTCAAAATACCACACCATTAAACGCAAAATCTGTGTGGCCGACAGTCACAACTTCTTGTAGAAATTTTCGAAGACAAAATAAAGCATTCTAACCAGGAAAATAAGATATTGTCTGTCAAAATACCACATCATTGAACGGAAAATCTGTGTGGCCAGCCAGTCACTGTAAAGCTTCTCCCTAGGAATTTTCGAAGACAAAATAAAACATTTCAACCCGCAAAACATGATATTAACTGTCAAATACCACACAATTGAACGCAAAATCTGTGCGGCCAGTCAGTCACTGTTATTCTTTTCCCTAGAAATTTTCCAAGACAAAATAAAGCATTTTAACCCGGAAAATAAGATATTATCTGTCAAAATACCACACCATTGAACACAAAATTTGTGTGGCCAGTCAGTCACTGTTTAGCTTCTCCGTAGAAATTTTCGAAGACAAAAGAAATATTTTTACCCGGAAAATAAGATATTGTCTGTCAAAATACCCAGCAATTGAATGCAAAATCTGTGTGGGGAGCCAGTCACTGTTGAGCTTCTCTCTAGAAGTTTTCGAGGACAAAATGAAACATTTTACCCCAGAAAATAAGATTTTGTCTGTCAAAATACCACGCCATTGAACGCAAAATCTGTGTGGCCAGTTAGTAATTGTTAAGGTACTCCCTTGAAATTTTCGAAAGCAAAATAAAACATTTTAGCCCGCAAAATAAGATATTGTCTGTCAAAATACTACAGAATTGTATGCAAAATCTGTGTGGGAATCCAGTCACTGTAAAGCTTCTCTATGGAAATTTTCGAAGGCAAATTGAAACATTTTAACCAGGAAAATAAGACATTATCTGTCAAAATACCACACCATTGAACGCAAAATCTGTGGGGCCGACTGTCACAGCTTCAACCTAGAAATTTTCGAAAACAAAATGAACATTTTAACCCGCAAAATAAGATATTGTCTGTCAAAATGCCACACCATTGAACGGAAAATCTGTGTTGCCAGCCAGTCACTGTTAAGCTTCTCCCTAGGAATTTTCGAATACAAAATGAAATAGTTTAACCCGAAAAATAAGATAAAGTCTGTCAAAATACCACACCATTGAACGCATAATCTGTGTGGCCAGTCAGTCACTGTTATTCATTTCCCTAGAAATTTTCGAACACAAAATAAAGCATTTTAACGCGGAAAATAAGATATTATCTGTCAAAATACCACACCATTGAACACAAAATTTGTGTGGCCAGTCAGTCACTGTTTAGCTTCTCCGTAGAAATTTTCGAAGACAAAAAGAAACATTTTTACCCGGAAAATAAGATACTGTCTGTCAAAATACCACACAATTGAATGTAAAATCTGTGTGGCCAGCCAGTCACTGTTGAGCTTCTCTCTAGAAGTTTTCGAGGACAAAATGAAACATTTTACCCCAGAAAATAAGATTTTGTCTGTCAAAATACCACGCCATTGAACGCAAAATCTGTGTGGGCAGTTAGTAATTGTTAAGGTACTCCCTTGAAATTTTCGAAAGCAAAATAAAACATTTTAGGCCACAAAATAAGATATTGTTTGTCAAAATACTACAGAATTGAATGCAAAATCTGTGTGGCCAGCCAGTCACTGTAAAGCTTCTCCATGGAAATTTTCGAAGGCAAAATGAAACATTTTAGCCAGGCAAATAAGACATTATCTGTAAAAATACCACACCATTGAACGCAAAATCTGTGTGGCTAACTGTCACAGCTTCTCTGTAGAAATTTTCGAAGACAAAATAAAGCATTCTAACCAGGAGAATAAGATATTGTCTGTCAAAATGATACACCATTGAACGGAAAATCTGTGTTGCCAGCCAGTCACTGTTAAGCTTCTCCCTAGGAATTTTCGAAGACAAAATGAAATAGTTTAACCCGAAAAATAAGACAAAGTCTGTCAAAATACCACACCATTGAACGCAAAATCTGTGTGGCCGACTGTCACAGCTTCTCCGTAGAAATTTTCGAAGACAAAATAAAGCATTCTAACCAGGAAAATAAAATATTGTCTGTCAAAATGCCACACCATTGTACCAAAAATCTGTGTTGCCAGCCAGTCACTGTTAAGCTTCTCTCTAGGAATTTTCGAAGACAAAATGAAATAGTTTAACCCGAAAAATAAGATAAAGTCTGTCAAAATACCACACCATTGAACACAAAATCTGTGTCTGCAGTCAGTCACTGTTAATCTTCTCCCTAGAAATTTTCGAGGACAAAATGAAACATTTTACCCGGAAAATAAGATATTGTCTGTCAAAATAAAACGCCATTGAACGCAAAATCTGTGTGGCCAGTTAGTAATTATTAAGGTACACCCTTGAAATTTTCGGAGGCAAGGTAAAATATTTTAACCCACAAAATAAGATATTGTCTTTTAAAATACCACACCATTGAACGGAAAATCTGTGTGGCCAGCCAGTCACTGTAAAGCTTCAGTCTTGAAATTTTCGAAGACAAAATGAAACATTTTAACCCGCAAAGTAAGATACTGTCTGTCAAAATACCACACAATTGAACGCAAAATCCGTGTGGCCAGACAGTCACTGCGAAGCATCTCTCTAGAAATTTTCGAAAACAAAATGAACATTTTAACCCGGAAAATAAGATATTATCTGTCAAAATACCACACCATTGAACGCCAGACCTGTGCGGCCGACAGGAATATGAGATATTGTCTGTCAAAATACCACACCGTTGAACGGAAAATCTGTGTTGCCAGAGAAATTTTCTCGGAAAACATGATATTATTTGTCAAATACCACACAATTGAACGCAAAATCTGTGTGGCCAGTCATTCACTGTTATTCTTTTCCCTAGAAATTTTTGAAGACAAAATAAAGCATTTTAACCCGGAAAATAAGATATTATCTGTCAAAATACCACACCATTGAAAGCGAAATTTGTGTGGCCAGTCAGTCACTGTTTAGCTTCTCCGTAGAAATTTTCGAAGACAAAATGAAATATTTTGACCCGGAAAATAAGGTATTGTCTGTCAAAATACCACAGAATTGAATGCAAAATCTGTGTGGCCAGACAGTCACTGCGAAGCTTCTCCCTATAAATTTTCGAAAACAAAACGAACATTTTA
The DNA here is from genome assembly GCA_945910035.1 of Brachypalpus laphriformis. NCBI lineage: Eukaryota > Metazoa > Arthropoda > Insecta > Diptera > Syrphidae > Brachypalpus > Brachypalpus laphriformis. Next base: position 132,556,415 of record OX246754.1, read on the forward strand.
ACCAGAAAATAAGACAATATCTGTCAAAATACCACACCGTTGAACGCAAAATTTGTGTGGCCGACAGTCACAGCTTCTTGTAGAAATTTTCGAAGACAAAATAAAGCATTCTAACCAGGAAAATAAGATATTGTCTGTCAAAATTCCTCACCATTGAACGGAAAATCTGTGTGGCCAGCCGGTCACTGTAACGCTTCTCCCTAGGAATTTTCGAAGACAAAATAAAGCATTTTAACTCGGAAAACATGATATTATTTGTCAAATACCACACAATTGAACGCAAAATCTGTGTGGCCAGTCATTCACTGTTATTCTTTTCCGTAGAAATTTTCGAAGACAAAATAAAGCATTTTAACCCGGAAAATAAGATATTATCTGTCAAAATATCACACAATTGAACGCAAAATCTGTGTGGGCAGTCAGTCACTGTAAAGCTTCCCTCTTGAAATTTTCGAAGACAAAATGAAACATTTTAACCCGCAAAATAAGATATTACCTGTCAAAATACCACACCATTGAACGGAAAATCTGTGTGGCCAGCCAGTCACTGTAAAGCTTCTCCCTAGGAATTTTCGAAGACAAAATAAAGCATTTTAACCCGGAAAATAAGATATTATCTGTCAAAATACCACACCATTGAACGCAAAATTTGTGTGGCCAGTCAGTCACTGTTTAGCTTCTCCGTAGAAATTTTCGAAGACAAAATGAAATATTTTAACCCGGAAACTAAGATATTGTCTGTCAAAATACCACAGAATTGAGTGCAAAATCTGTGTGGCCAGACAGTCACTGCGAAGCTTCTCCCTACAAATTTTCGAAAACAAAACGAACATTTTAACCAGAAAATAAGACAATATCTGTCAAAATTTTAACTCGGAAAACATGATATTATTTGTGAAATACCACACAATTGAACGCAAAATCTGTGTGGCCAGTCATTCACTGTTATTCTTTTCCCTAGAAATTTTCGAAGACAAAATAAAGCATTTTAACCCGGAAAATAAGATATTATCTGTCAAAATACCACACAATTGAACACAAAATCTGTGTGGGCAGTCAGTCACTGTTAAGCTTCTCCCTAGAAATTTTCGGGGGAAAAATGAAACATTTAACCCCGGAAAATAAGATCTTGTCTGTCAAAATAAAACACCATTGAACGCAAAATCAGTGCGGAAAGTTAGTAATTATTAAGGTACACCCTTAAAATTTTCGAAAGCAAGGTAAAATATTTTAACCCACGAAATAAGATATTGTCTTTTAAAATACCACACAATTGAACGCAAAATCTGTGTGGCCAGTCAGTCACTGTAAAGCTTCCGTCTTGAAATTTTCGAAGACAAAATGAAACATTTTAACCCGCAAAATAAGATATTACCTGTCAAAATTCCACACCATTGAACGCAAAATTTGTGTGGCCATCCAGACACTGTATAGCTTCTCACTAGAAATTTTCGACGACAAAGTAGAACATTTTAACCTGAAAAATAAGACATTATCTGTCAAAATACCACTCCATTGAACGCAAAATCTGTGTTGCCAGCCAGTCACTGTTAAGCTTCTCCCTAGGAATTTTCGAAGACAAAATGAAACATTTCACACGGAAGTTAAGATGTTGTCTGTCAAAATCCCACACCATTGAATGCCAAATCTCTGTGGAGAGTCAGTCACTGTTAAGCTTCTCCCTAGAAATTTTGAACACAAAATAAAGCATTTTAACCAGGAAAATAAGATATTATCGGTCAAAATACCACACCATTGAACGCAAAATTTCTGTGGCCAGTCAGTCACTGTTTAGCTTCTCCCTAGAAATTTTCGAAGACAAAATGAAATATTTTAACCGGGAAAATAAGATATTGTCTGTCAAAATGCCACACCATTGAACGGAAAATCTGTGTTGCCAGCCAGTCACTGTTAAGCTTCTCCCTAGGAATTTTCGAAGACAAAATGAAATAATTTACCCCGGAAAATAAGATATTGTCTGTCAAATAAAACACCATTGAACGCAAAATCTGTGTGGCCAGTTAGTAATTATTAAGGTACACCCCTGAAATTTTCAAAAGCAAGGTAAAATATTTTAACCCACAAAATAAGATATTGTCTTTTAAAATACCACACAATTGAACGCGAAATCTGTGTGGCCAGTCAGTCACTGTAAAGCTTCCGTCTTGAAATTTTCGAAGACAAAATGAAACATTTTAACCCGCAAAGTAAGATACTTTCTGTCAAAATACTACACAATTGAACGTTAAATCCGTGTGGCCAGTCATTCACTGTTATTCTTTTCACTAGAAATATTCGAAGACAAAATAAAGCATTTTAACCAGGAAAATAAGATATTATCTGTCAAAATACCACACCATTGAACGCAAAATTTGTGTGGCCAGTCAGTCACTGTTTAGTTTCTCCGTAAAAATTTTCGAAGACAAAATGAAACATTTTACCCCGGAAAATAAGATCTTGTCTGTCAAAATAAAACACCATTGAACGCAAAATCAGTGTGGAAAGTTAGTAATTATTAAGGTACACCCTTGAAATTTTCGAAAGCAAGGTAAAATATTTTAACCCACAAAATAAGATATATTCTTTTAAAATACCACACAATTGAACGCAAAATCGGTGTGGCCAGTCAGTCGCTGTTTAGCTTCTCCCTAGAAATTTTCGAAGACAAAATAAAACATTATAACCCGGAAAATAAGACATTATCTGTCAAAATACCACACAAGTGAACGCAAAATCTGTGTGGCCAGACAGTCACTGCGAAGCTTCTCTCTAGAAATTTTCGAAAACGAAATGAACATTTTAACCCGGAAAATAAGACATTATCTGTCAAAATACCACACCATTAAACGCAAAATCTGTGTGGCCGACAGTCACAACTTCTTGTAGAAATTTTCGAAGACGAAATAAAGCATTCTAACCAGGAAAATAAGATATTGTCTGTCAAAATACCACATCATTGAACGGAAAATCTGTGTGGCCAGCCAGTCACTGTAAAGCTTCTCCCTAGGAATTTTCGAAGACAAAATAAAACATTTCAACCCGCAAAACATGATATTAATTGTCAAATACCACACAATTGAACGCAAAATCTGTGCGGCCAGTCATTCACTGTTATTCTTTTCCCTAGAAATTTTCCAAGACAAAATAAAGCACTTTAACCCGGAAAATAAGATATTATCTGTCAAAATACCACACCATTGAACACAAAATTTGTGTGGCCAGTCAGTCACTGTTTAGCTTCTCCGTAGAAATTTTCGAAGACAAAAAGAAATATTTTTACCCGGAAAAAAAGATATTGTCTGTCAAAATACCACGCAATTGAATGCAAAAATCTGTGTGGCCAGCCAGCCAGTCACTGTTGAGCTTCTCTCTAGAAGTTTTCGAGGACAAAATGAAACATTTTACCCCAGAAAATAAGATTTTGTCTGTCAAAATACCACGCCATTGAACGCAGAATCTGTGTGGCCAGTTAGTAATTGTTAAGGTACTCCCTTGAAATTTTCGAAAGCAAAATAAAACATTTTAGCCCGCAAAATAAGATATTGTCTGTCAAAATACTACAGAATTGAATGCAAAATCTGTGTGGGAAGCCAGTCACTGTAAAGCTTCTCTATGGAAATTTTCGAAGACAAATTGAAACATTTTAACCAGGAAAATAAGACATTATCTGTCAAAATACCACACCATTGAACGCAAAATCTGTGTGGCCAGCCAGTCACTGTTGAGCTTCTCTCTAGAAGTTTTCGAGGACAAAATGAAACATTTTACCCCAGAAAATAAGATTTTGTCTGTCAAAATACCACGCCATTGAACGCAAAATCTGTGTGGGCAGTTAGTAATTGTTAAGGTACTCCCTTGAAATTTTCGAAAGCAAAATAAAACATTTTAGGCCACAAAATAAGATATTGTTTGTCAAAATACTACAGAATTGAATGCAAAATCTGTGTGGCCAGCCAGTCACTGTACAGCTTCTCCATGGAAATTTTCGAAGGCAAAATGAAACATTTTAGCCAGGCAAATAAGACATTATCTGTCAAAATACCACACCATTTAACGCAAAATCTGTGTGGCCAGTCAGTCACTGTTATTCATTTCCCTAGAAATTTTCGAACACAAAATAAAGCATTTTAACGCGGAAAATAAGATATTATCTGTCAAAATACCACACCATTGAACACAAAATTTGTGTGGCCAGTCAGTCACTGTTTAGCTTCTCCGTAGAAATTTTCGAAGACAAAAGAAATATTTTTACCCGGAAAATAAGATATTGTCTGTCAAAATACCCCGCAATTGAATGCAAAATCAGTGTGGGGAGCCAGTCACTGTTGAGCTTCTCTCTAGAAGTTTTCGAGGACAAAATGAAACATTTTACCCCAGAAAATAAGATTTTGTCTGTCAAAATACCACGCCATTGAACGCAAAATCTGTGTGGCCAGTTAGTAATTGTTAAGGTACTCCCTTGAAATTTTCGAAAGCAAAATAAAACATTTTAGCCCGCAAAATAAGATATTGTCTGTCAAAATACTACAGAATTGTATGCAAAATCTGTGTGGGAATCCAGTCACTGTAAAGCTTCTCTATGGAAATTTTCGAAGGCAAATTGAAACATTTTAACCAGGAAAATAAGACATTATCTGTCAAAATACCACACCATTGAACGCAAAATCTGTGGGGCCGACTGTCACAGCTTCAACCTAGAAATTTTCGAAAACAAAATGAACATCTTAACCCGGAAAATAAGATATTGTCTGTCAAAATGCCACACCATTGTATGGAAAATCTGTGTTGCCAGCCAGTCACTGTTAAGCTTCTCCCTAGGAATTTTCGAATACAAAATGAAATAGTTTAACCCGAAAAATAAGATAAAGTCTGTCAAAATACCACACCATTGAACGCATAATCTGTGTGCCCAGTCAGTCAGTGTTATTCATTTCCCTAGAAATTTTCGAACACAAAATAAAGCATTTTAACGCGGAAAATAAGATATTATCTGTCAAAATACCACACCATTTAACACAAAATTTGTGTGGCCAGTCAGTCACTGTTTAGCTTCTCCGTAGAAATTTTCGAAGACAAAAGAAATATTTTTACCCGGAAAATAAGATATTGTCTGTCAAAATACCCCGCAATTGAATGCAAAATCTGTGTGGGGAGCCAGTCACTGTTGAGCTTCTCTCTAGAAGTTTTCGAGGACAAAATGAAACAGTTTACCCCAGAAAATAAGATTTTGTCTGTCAAAATACCACGCCATTGAACGCAAAATCTGTGTGGCCAGTTAGTAATTGTTAAGGTACTCCCTTGAAATTTTCGAAAGCAAAATAAAACATTTTAGCCCGCAAAATAAGATATTGTCTGTCAAAATACTACAGAATTGTATGCAAAATCTGTGTGGGAATCCAGTCACTGTAAAGCTTCTCTATGGAAATTTTCGAAGGCAAATTGAAACATTTTAACCAGGAAAATAAGACATTATCTGTCAAAATACCACACCATTGAACGCAAAATCTGTGGGGACGACTGTCACAGCTTCAACCTAGAAATTTTCGAAAACAAAATGAACATTTTAACCCACAAAATAAGATATTGTCTGTCAAAATGCCACACCATTGAACGGAAAATCTGTGTTGCCAGCCAGTCACCGTTAAGCTTCTCCCTAGGAATTTTCGAATACAAAATGAAATAGTTTAACCCGAAAAATAAGATAAAGTCTGTCAAAATACCACACCATTGAACGCATAATCTGTGTGGCCAGTCAGTCAATGTTTAGCTTCTCCCTTGAAATTTTCGAAGACAAAATAAAACATTTTAACCCGGAAAATAAGATATTGTCTGCCAAAATACCACACCATTGAACGGAAAATCTGTGTGGCCAGCCAGTCACTGTAAAGCTTCTCCCTAGGAATTTTCGAAGACAACATAAAGCATTTTAACCCGGAAAATAAGATATTATCTGTCAAAATACCACACCATTGAACGCAAAATTTGTGTGGCCAGTCAGTCACTGTTTAGCTTCTCCGTAGAAATTTTCGAAGACAAAATGAAATATTTTAACCCGGAAATTAAGATATTGTCTGTCAAAATACCACACAATTGAAGGCAAAGCCTGTGTGGCCAGACTGTCACAGCATCTTGTACAAATTTTCGAAGACAAAATAAAGCATTCTAACCAGGAAAATAAGATATTGTCTGCCAAAATACCACACCATTGAACGGAAAATCTGTGTGGCCAGCCAGTCACTGTAAAGCTTCTCCCTAGGAATTTTCGAAGACAAAATAAAGCATTTTATCTCGGAAAACATGATATTATTTGTCAAATACCACACAATTGAACGCAAAATCTGTGCAACCAGTCATTCACTGCTATTCTTTTCCCTAGAAATTTTCGAACACAAAATAAAGCATTTTAACCCGGAAAATAAGATATTATCTGTCAAAATACCACACCATTGAACGCGAAATTTGTGTGGCCAGTCAGTCACTGTTTAGCTTCTCCGTAGAAATTTTCGAAGACAAAATGAAATATTTTGACCCGGAAAATAAGGTATTGTCTGTCAAAATACCACAGAATTGAATGGAAAATCTGTGTGGCCAGACAGTCACTGCGAAGCTTCTCCCTAGAAATTTTCGAAAACAAAACGAACATTTTAACCAGAAAATAAGACAATATCTGTCAAAATACCACACCGTTGAACCCAAAATTTGTGTGGCTGACAGTCACAGCTTCTTGTAGAAATTTTCGAAGACAAAATAAAGCATTCTAACCAGGAAAATAAGATATTGTCTGTCAAAATTCCTCACCATTGAACGGAAAATCTGTGTGGCCAGCCGGTCACTGTAACGCTTCTCCCTAGGAATTTTCGAAGACAAAATAAAGCATTTTAACTCGGAAAACATGATATTATTTGTCAAATACCACACAATTGAACGCAAAATCTGTGTGGTAAGTCATTCACTGTTATTCTTTTCCCTAGAAATTTTCGAAGACAAAATAAAGCATTTTAACCCGGAAAATAAGATATTATCTGTCAAAATATCACACAATTGAACACAAAATCTGTGTGGGCAGTCAGTCACTGTTAAGCTTCTCCCTAGAAATTTTCGAGGGCAAAATGAAACATTTTACCCCGGAAAATAAGATCTTGTCTGTCAAAATAAAACACCATTGAACGCAAAATCAGTGTGGAAAGTTAGTAATTATTAAGGTGCACCCTTGAAATTTTCGAAAGCAAGGTAAAATATTTTAACCCACGAAATAAGATATTGTCTTTTAAAATACCACACGATTGAACGCAAAATCTGTGTGGGCAGTCAGTCACTGTAAAGCTTCCCTCTTGAAATTTTCGAAGACAAAATGAAACATTTTAACCCGCAAAATAAGATATTACCTGTCAAAATACCACACCATTGAACGCAAAATTTGTGTGGCCATCCAGACACTGTATAGCTTCTCTCTAGAAATTTTCGAAGACAAAGTAGAACATTTTAACCTGGAAAATAAGACATTATCTGTCAAAATACCACTCCATTGAACGCAAAATCTGTGTTGCCAGCCAGTCACTGGAAAGCTTCTCCCTAGGAATTTTCGAAGACAAAATGAAAGATTTCACCCGGAAGTTAAGATATTGTCTGTCAAAATCCCACACCATTGAATGCCAAATCTCTGTGGAGAGTAAGTCACTGTTAAGCTTCTCCCTAGAAATTTTCGAAGACAAAATGAAATAGTTTAACCCGAAAAATAAGATAATGTCTGTCAAAATACCACACCATTGAACTAATAATCTGTGTGGCCAGTCAGTCAATGTTTAGCCGACTGTCACAGCTTCTCTGTAGAAATTTTCGAAGACAAAATAAAGCATTCTAACCCGAAAAATAAGATATTGTCTGTCAAAATACCACACCATTGTACGGAAAATCTGTGTGGCCAGCCAGTCACTGTTAAGCTTCTCCCTAGGAATTTTCGAAGACAAAATGAAACATTTTCACCCGGAAGTTAAGATATTGTCTGTCAAAATACCACACCATTGAATGCCAAATCTCTGTGGAGATTCAGTCACTGTTAAGCTTCTCCCTAGAAATTTTGGAAGACAAAATGAAATAGTTTAACCCGAAAAATAAGATAATGTCTGTCAAAATACCACACCATTGAACGCATAATCTGTGTGGCTAGTCAGTCAAGGTTTAGCTTCTCTCTAGAAATTTTCGAAGACAAAATAAAGTATTTTAACTCGGAAAACATGATATTATTTGTCAAATACCACACAACTGAACGCAAAATCTGTGCAACCAGTCATTCACTGTTATTCTTTTCCCTAGAAATTTTCGAAGACAAAATAAAACATTTTAACCCGGAAAATAAAATATTATCTGTCAAAATACCACAACATTGAACGCGAAATTTGTGTGGCCAGTCAGTCACTGTTTAGCTTCTCCGTAGAAATTTTCGAAGACAAAATGAAATATTTTGACCCGGAAAATAAGATATTGTCTGTCAAAATACCACAGAATTGAATGCAAAATCTGTGTGGCCAGACAGTCACTGCGAAGCTTCTCCCTAGAAATTTTCGAAAACAAAATGAACATTTTAACCCGGAAAATAAGACGTTATCTGTCAAAATACCACACCATTGAACGCAAAACCTGTGTGGCCGACAGTCACAGCTTCTTGTAGAAATTTTCGAAGACAAAATAAAGCATTCTAACCTGCAAAATAAGATACTGTCTGTCAAAATACCACACCATTGAACGGAAAATCTGTGTGGCCATCCAGTCACTGTAAAGCTTCTCCCTAGGAATTTTCGAAGACAAAATAAAACATTTTAACCCGCAAAACATGATATTATTTGTCAAATACCACAAAATTGAACGCCAGATCTGTGCGGCCAGTCATTCACTGTTATTCTTTTCACTAGAAATATTCGAAGACAAAACAAAATATTTTAACCAGGAAAATAAGATATTATCTGTCAAAATACCACACCATTGAACGCATAATTTGTGTGGCCAGTCAGTCACTGTTTAGTTTCTCCGTAAAAATTTTCGAAGACAAAATGAAACATTTTACCCCGGAAAATAAGATCTTGTCTGTCAAAATAAAACACCATTGAACGCAAAATCAGTGTGGAAGGTTAGTAATTATTAAGGTACACCCTTGAAATTTTCGAAAGCAAGGTAAAATATTTTAACCCACAAAATAAGATATTGTCTTTTAAAATACCACACAATTGAACGCAAAATCTGTGTGGCCAGTCAGTCACTGTTTAGCTTCTCCCTAGAAATTTTCGAAGACAAAATAAACATTATAACCCGGAAAATAAGACATTATCTGTCAAAATACCACACAATTGAACGCAAAATCTGTGTGGCCAGACAGTCACTGCGAAGCTTCTCTCTAGAAATTTTCGAAAACGAAATGAACATTTTAACCCGGAAAATAAGACATTATCTGTCAAAATACCACACCATTAAACGCAAAATCTGTGTGGCCGACAGTCACAACTTCTTGTAGAAATTTTCGAAGACGAAATAAAGCATTCTAACCAGGAAAATAAGATATTGTCTGTCAAAATACCACATCATTGAACGGAAAATCTGTGTGGCCAGCCAGTCACTGTAAAGCTTCTCCCTAGGAATTTTCGAAGACAAAATAAAACATTTCAACCCGCAAAACATGATATTAACTGTCAAATACCACACAATTGAACGCAAAATCTGTGCGGCCAGTCAGTCACTGTTATTCTTTTCCCTAGAAATTTTCCAAGACAAAATAAAGCATTTTAACCCGGAAAATAAGATATTATCTGTCAAAATACCACACCATTGAACACAAAATTTGTGTGGCCAGTCAGTCACTGTTTAGCTTCTCCGTAGAAATTTTCGAAGACAAAAGAAATATTTTTACCCGGAAAATAAGATATTGTCTGTCAAAATACCCCGCAATTGAATGCAAAATCTGTGTGGGGAGCCAGTCACTGTTGAGCTTCTCTCTAGAAGTTTTCGAGGACAAAATGAAACATTTTACCCCAGAAAATAAGATTTTGTCTGTCAAAATACCACGCCATTGAACGCAAAATCTGTGTGGCCAGTTAGTAATTGTTAAGGTACTCCCTTGAAATTTTCGAAAGCAAAATAAAACATTTTAGCCCGCAAAATAAGATATTGTCTGTCAAAATACTACAGAATTGTATGCAAAATCTGTGTGGGAATCCAGTCACTGTAAAGCTTCTCTATGGAAATTTTCGAAGGCAAATTGAAACATTTTAACCAGGAAAATAAGACATTATCTGTCAAAATACCACACCATTGAACGCAAAATCTGTGGGGCCGACTGTCACAGCTTCAACCTAGAAATTTTCGAAAACAAAATGAACATTTTAACCCGCAAAATAAGATATTGTCTGTCAAAATGCCACACCATTGAACGGAAAATCTGTGTTGCCAGCCAGTCACTGTTAAGCTTCTCCCTAGGAATTTTCGAATGCAAAATGAAATAGTTTAACCCGAAAAATAAGATAAAGTCTGTCAAAATACCACACCATTGAACGCATAATCTGTGTGGCCAGTCAGTCACTGTTATTCATTTCCCTAGAAATTTTCGAACACAAAATAAAGCATTTTAACGCGGAAAATAAGATATTATCTGTCAAAATACCACACCATTGAACACAAAATTTGTGTGGCCAGTCAGTCACTGTTTAGCTTCTCCGTAGAAATTTTCGAAGACAAAAAGAAACATTTTTACCCGGAAAATAAGATACTGTCTGTCAAAATACCACACAATTGAATGTAAAATCTGTGTGGCCAGCCAGTCACTGTTGAGCTTCTCTCTAGAAGTTTTCGAGGACAAAATGAAACATTTTACCCCAGAAAATAAGATTTTGTCTGTCAAAATACCACGCCATTGAACGCAAAATCTGTGTGGGCAGTTAGTAATTGTTAAGGTACTCCCTTGAAATTTTCGAAAGCAAAATAAAACATTTTAGGCCACAAAATAAGATATTGTTTGTCAAAATACTACAGAATTGAATGCAAAATCTGTGTGGCCAGCCAGTCACTGTAAAGCTTCTCCATGGAAATTTTCGAAGGCAAAATGAAACATTTTAGCCAGGCAAATAAGACATTATCTGTAAAAATACCACACCATTGAACGGAAAATCTGTGTTGCCAGCCAGTCACTGTTAAGCTTCTCCCTAGGAATTTTCGAAAACAAAATTAAATAGTTTAACCCGAAAAATAAGACAAAGTCTGTCAAAATACCACACCATTGAACGTAAAATCTGTGTGGCCGACTGTCACAGCTTCTTTGTAGAAATTTTCGAAGACAAAATAAAGCATTCTAACCAGGAAAATAAAATATTGTCTGTCAAAATGCCACACCATTGTACGGAAAATCTGTGTTGCCAGCCAGTCACTGTTAAGCTTCTCTCTAGGAATTTTCGAAGACAAAATGAAATAGTTTAACCCGAAAAATAAGATAAAGTCTGTCAAAATACCACACCATTGAACGCAAAATTTCTGTGGCCAGTGAGTCACTGTTTAGCTTCTCCCTAGAAATTTTCGAAGACAAAATGAAATATTTTAACCGGGAAAATAAGATATTGTCTGTCAAAATACCACACCATTGAACACAAAATTTGTGTCTGCAGTCAGTCACTGTTAATCTTCTCCCTAGAAATTTTCGAGGACAAAATGAAACATTTTACCCCGGAAAATAAGATATTGTCTGTCAAAATAAAACACCATTGAACGCAAAATCTGTGTGGCCAGTTAGTAATTATTAAGGTACACCCTTGAAATTTTCGGAGGCAAGGTAAAATATTTTAACCCACAAAATAAGATATTGTCTTTTAAAATACCACACAATTGAACGCAAAATCTGTGTGGCCAGTCAGTCACTGTAAAGCTTCCGTCTTGAAATTTTCGAAGACAAAATGAAACATTTTAACCTGCAAAGTAAGATACTGTCTGTCAAAATACCACACAATTGAACGCAAAATCCGTGTGGCCAGTCAGTCAATGTTTAGCTTCTCCCTTGAAATTTTCGAAGACAAAATAAAACATTTTAACCCGGAAAATAAGACATTATCTGTCAAAATACCACACAATTGAACGCAAAGCCTGTGCGGCCAGACTGTCACAGCATCTTGTAGAAATTTTCGAAGACAAAACAAAGCATTCTAACCAGGAAAATAAGATATTGTCTGCCAAAGTACCACACCATTGAACGGAAAATCTGTGTTGCCAGCCAGTCACTGTTAAGCTTCTCCCTAGGAATTTTCGAAGACAAAATGAAATAGTTTAACCCGAAAAATAAGACAAAGTCTGTCAAAATACCACACCATTGAACGCAAAATCTGTGTGGCTAACTGTCACAGCTTCTCTGTAGAAATTTTCGAAGACAAAATAAAGCATTCTAACCAGGAGAATAAGATATTGTCTGTCAAAATGCCACACCATTGAACGGAAAATCTGTGTTGCCAGCCAGTCACTGTTAAGCTTCTCCCTAGGAATTTTCGAAGACAAAATGAAATAGTTTAACCCGAAAAATAAGACAAAGTCTGTCAGAATACCACACCATTGAACGCAAAATCTGTGTGGCCGACTGTCACAGCTTCTTTGTAGAAATTTTCGAAGACAAAATAAAGCATTCTAACCAGGAAAATAAAATATTGTCTGTCAAAATGCCACACCATTGTACCAAAAATCTGTGTTGCCAGCCAGTCACTGTTAAGCTTCTCTCTAGGAATTTTCGAAGACAAAATGAAATAGTTTAACCCGAAAAATAAGATAAAGTCTGTCAAAATACCACACCATTGAACACAAAATCTGTGTCTGCAGTCAGTCACTGTTAATCTTCTCCCTAGAAATTTTCGAGGACAAAATGAAACATCTTACCCCGGAAAATAAGATATTGTCTGTCAAAATAAAACACCATTGAACGCAAAATCTGTGTGGCCAGTTAGTAATTATTAAGGTAAACCCTTGAAATTTTCGGAGGCAAGGTAAAATATTTTAACCCACAAAATAAGATATTGTCTTTTAAAATACCACACAATTGAACGCAAAATCTGTGTGGCCAGTCAGTCACTGTAAAGCTTCAGTCTTGAAATTTTCGAAGACAAAATGAAACATTTTAACCCGCAAAGTAAGATACTGTCTGTCAAAATACCACACAATTGAACGCAAAATCCGTGTGGCCAGACAGTCACTGCGAAGCATCTCTCTAGAAATTTTCGAAAACAAAATGAACATTTTAACCCGGAAAATAAGATATTATCTGTCAAAATACCACACCATTGAACGCCAGACCTGTGCGGCCGACAGGAATATGAGATATTGTCTGTCAAAATACCACACCGTTGAACGGAAAATCTGTGTTGCCAGAGAGTCACTGGAAAGCTTCTCCCTAGGAATTTTCGAAGACAAAATAAGGCATTTTCACTCGCAAAACATGATATTATTTATCATATACCACACTATTGAACGCAAAATCTGTGTGGCCAGTCAGTCAATGTTTAGCTTCTCCCTTGAAATTTTCGGAGACAAAATAAAACATTTTACCCCGGAAAATAAGACATTATCTGTCAGAATAAAACACCATTGAACGCATAATCTGTGTGGCCAGCCAGTCACTGTGAAGCTTCTCTCTAGAAATTTTCGAAGACAAAATAGAATATTTTAACCCGGAAAATAAGACATTATCTGTCAAAATACTACACCATTGAACGCAAAATCTGTGTGGCCAGCCAGTCACTGTTAAGCTTCTCCCTAGGAATTTTCGAAGACAAAATGAAACATTTTCACCCGGAAGTTAAGATATTGTCTGTCAAAATACCACACCATTGAATGCCAAATCTCTGTGGAGAGTCAGTCACTGTTAAGCTTCTCCCTAGATATTTTCGAAGACAAAATGAAATAGTTTAACCCGAAAAATAAGATAATGTCTGTCAAAATACCACACCATTGAACGCATAATCTGTGTGGGCAGTCAGTCAATGTTTAGATATTGTCTGTCAAAATACCACACCATTGAACGCATAATCTGTGTGGCCAGTCAGTCAATGTTTAGCTTCTCCCTTGAAATTTTCGAAGACAAAATAAAACATTTTAACCCGGAAAATAAGACATTATCTGTCAAAATACCACACAATTGAACGCAAAGCCTGTGCGGCCAAACTGTCACAGCATCTTGTAGAAATTTTCGAAGACAAAACAAAGCATTCTAACCAGAAAAATAAGATATTGTCTGCCAAAATACCACACCATTGAACGGAAAATCTGTGTGGCCAGCCAGTCACTGTAAAGCTTCTCCCTAGGAATTTTCGAAGACAAAATAAAGTATTTTAACTCGGAAAACATGATATTATTTGTCAAATACCACACAATTGAACGCAAAATCTGTGTGGCCAGTCATTCACTGTTATTCTTTTCCCTAGAAATTTTTGAAGACAAAATAAAGCATTTTAACCCGGAAAATAAGATATTATCTGTCAAAATACCACACCATTGAAAGCGAAATTTGTGTGGCCAGTCAGTCACTGTTTAGCTTCTCCGTAGAAATTTTCGAAGACAAAATGAAATATTTTGACCCGGAAAATAAGGTATTGTCTGTCAAAATACCACAGAATTGAATGCAAAATCTGTGTGGCCAGACAGTCACTGCGATGCTTCTCCCTATAAATTTTCGAAAACAAAACGAACATTTTAACCAGAAAATAAGACAATATCTGTCAAAATACCACACCGTTGAACGCAAAATTTGTGTGGCCGACAGTCACAGCTTCTTGTAGAAATTTTCGAAGACAAAATAAAGCATTCTAACCAGGAAAATAAGATATTGTCTGTCAAAATTCCTCACCATTGAACGCAAAATTTGTGTGGCCAGTCAGTCACTGTTTAGCTTCTCCGTAAAAATTTTCGAAGACAAAATGAAACATTTTACCACGGAAAATAAGATCTTGTCTGTCAAAATAAAACACCATTGAACGCAAAATCAGTGTGGAAAGTTAGTAATTATTAAGGTACACCCTTGAAATTTTCGAAAGCAAGGTCAAATATTTTAACCCACGAAATAAGATATTGTCCTTTAAAATACCACACAATTGAACGCAAAATCTGTGTGGCCAGTCAGTCACTGTTTAGCTTCTCCCTAGAAATTTTCGAAGACAAAATGAAATATTTTAACCCGGAAACTAAGATATTGTCTGTCAAAATACCACAGAATTGAGTGCAAAATCTGTGTGGCCAGACAGTCACTGCGAAGCTTCTCCCTACAAATTTTCGAAAACAAAACGAACATTTTAACCAGAAAATAAGACAATATCTGTCAAAATTTTAACTCGGAAAACATGATATTATTTGTCAAATACCACACAATTCAACGCAAAATCTGTGTGGCCAGTCATTCACTGTTATTCTTTTCCCTAGAAATTTTCGAAGACAAAATAAAGCATTTTAACCCGGAAAATAAGATATTATCTGTCAAAATACCACACAATTGAACACAAAATCTGTGTGGGCAGTCAGTCACTGTTAAGCTTCTCCCTAGAAATTTTCGAGGGCAAAATGAAACATTTTACCCCGGAAAATAAGATCTTGTCTGTCAAAATAAAACACCATTGAACGCAAAATCAGTGTGGAAAGTTAGTAATTATTAAGGTACACCCTTGAAATTTTCGAAAGCAAGGTAAAATATTTTAACCCACGAAATAAGATATTGTCTTTTAAAATACCACACGATTGAACGCAAAATCTGTGTGGCCAGTCAGTCACTGTAAAGCTTCCCTCTTGAAATTTTCGAAGACAAAATGAAACATTTTAACCCGCAAAATAAGATATTACCTGTCAAAATACCACACCATTGAACGGAAAATCTGTGTGGCCAGCCAGTCACTGTAAAGCTTCTCCCTAGGAATTTTCGAAGACAAAATAAAGCATTTTAACCCGGAAAATAAGATATTATCTGTCAAAATATCACACAATTGAACACAAAATCTGTGTGGGCAGTCAGTCACTGTTAAGCTTCTCCCTAGAAATTTTCGAGGGCAAAATGAAACATTTTACCCCGGAAAATAAGATCTTGTCTGTCAAAATAAAACACCATTGAACGCAAAATCAGTGTGGAAAGTTAGTAATTATTAAGGTACACCCTTGAAATTTTCGAAAGCAAGGTAAAATATTTTAACCCACGAAATAAGATATTGTCTTTTAAAATACCACACGATTGAACGCAAAATCTGTGTGGCCAGTCAGTCACTGTAAAGCTTCCCTCTTGAAATTTTCGAAGACAAAATGAAACATTTTAACCCGCAAAATAAGATATTACCTGTCAAAATACCACACCATTGAACGGAAAATCTGTGTGGCCAGCCAGTCACTGTAAAGCTTCCCTCTTGAAATTTTCGAAGACAAAATGAAACATTTTAACCCGCAAAATAAGATATTACCTGTCAAAATACCACACCATTGAACGGAAAATCTGTGTGGCCAGCCAGTCACTGTAAAGCTTCTCCCTAGGAATTTTCGAGGACAAAATAAAGCATTTTAACCCGGAAAATAAGATATTATCTGTCAAAATACCACACCATTGAACGCCAGACCTGTGCGGCCGACAGGAATATGAGATATTGTCTGTCAAAATACCACACCGTTGAACGGAAAATCTGTGTTGCCAGAGAAATTTTCTCGGAAAACATGATATTATTTGTCAAATACCACACAATTGAACGCAAAATCTGTGTGGCCAGTCATTCACTGTTATTCTTTTCCCTAGAAATTTTTGAAGACAAAATAAAGCATTTTAACCCGGAAAATAAGATATTATCTGTCAAAATACCACACCATTGAAAGCGAAATTTGTGTGGCCAGTCAGTCACTGTTTAGCTTCTCCGTAGAAATTTTCGAAGACAAAATGAAATATTTTGACCCGGAAAATAAGGTATTGTCTGTCAAAATACCACAGAATTGAATGCAAAATCTGTGTGGCCAGACAGTCACTGCGAAGCTTCTCCCTATAAATTTTCGAAAACAAAACGAACATTTTAACCAGAAAATAAGACAATATCTGTCAAAATACCACACCGTTGAACGCAAAATTTGTGTGGCCGACAGTCACAGCTTCTTGTAGAAATTTTCGAAGACAAAATAAAGCATTCTAACCAGGAAAATAAGATATTGTCTGTCAAAATTCCTCACCATTGAACGGAAAATCTGTGTGGCCAGCCGGTCACTGTAACGCTTCTCCCTAGGAATTTTCGAAGACAAAATAAAGCATTTTAACTCGGAAAACATGATATTATTTGTCAAATACCACACAATTGAACGCAAAATCTGTGTGGCCAGTCATTCATTGTTATTCTTTTCCGTAGAAATTTTCGAAGACAAAATAAAGCATTTTAACCCGGAAAATAAGATATTATCTGTCAAAATATCACACAATTGAACGCAAAATCTGTGTGGGCAGTCAGTCACTGTAAAGCTTCCCTCTTGAAATTTTCGAAGACAAAATGAAACATTTTAACCCGCAAAATAAGATATTACCTGTCAAAATACCACACCATTGAACGGAAAATCTGTGTGGCCAGCCAGTCACTGTAAAGCTTCTCCCTAGGAATTTTCGAAGACAAAATAAAGCATTTTAACCCGGAAAATAAGATATTATCTGTCAAAATACCACACCATTGAACGCAAAATTTGTGTGGCCAGTCAGTCACTGTTTAGCTTCTCCGTAGCAATTTTCGAAAACAAAATGAAATATTTTAACCCGGAAACTAAGATATTGTCTGTCAAAATACCACAGAATTGAGTGCAAAATCTGTGTGGCCAGACAGTCACTGCGAAGCTTCTCCCTACAAATTTTCGAAAACAAAACGAACATTTTAACCAGAAAATAAGACAATATCTGTCAAAATTTTAACTCGGAAAACATGATATTATTTGTCAAATACCACACAATTGAACGCAAAATCTGTGTGGCCAGTCATTCACTGTTATTCTTTTCCCTAGAAATTTTCGAAGACAAAATAAAGCATTTTAACCCGGAAAATAAGATATTATCTGTCAAAATACCACACAATTGAACACAAAATCTGTGTGGGCAGTCAGTCACTGTTAAGCTTCTCCCTAGAAATTTTCGGGGGAAAAATGAAACATTTAACCCCGGAAAATAAGATCTTGTCTGTCAAAATAAAACACCATTGAACGCAAAATCAGTGCGGAAAGTTAGTAATTATTAAGGTACACCCTTAAAATTTTCGAAAGCAAGGTAAAATATTTTAACCCACGAAATAAGATATTGTCTTTTAAAATACCACACAATTGAACGCAAAATCTGTGTGGCCAGTCAGTCACTGTAAAGCTTCCGTCTTGAAATTTTCGAAGACAAAATGAAACATTTTAACCCGCAAAATAAGATATTACCTGTCAAAATTCCACACCATTGAACGCAAAATTTGTGTGGCCATCCAGACACTGTATAGCTTCTCACTAGAAATTTTCGACGACAAAGTAGAACATTTTAACCTGAAAAATAAGACATTATCTGTCAAAATACCACTCCATTGAACGCAAAATCTGTGTTGCCAGCCAGTCACTGTTAAGCTTCTCCCTAGGAATTTTCGAAGACAAAATGAAACATTTCACACGGAAGTTAAGATGTTGTCTGTCAAAATCCCACACCATTGAATGCCAAATCTCTGTGGAGAGTCAGTCACTGTTAAGCTTCTCCCTAGAAATTTTGAACACAAAATAAAGCATTTTAACCAGGAAAATAAGATATTATCGGTCAAAATACCACACCATTGAACGCAAAATTTCTGTGGCCAGTCAGTCACTGTTTAGCTTCTCCCTAGAAATTTTCGAAGACAAAATGAAATATTTTAACCGGGAAAATAAGATATTGTCTGTCAAAATGCCACACCATTGAACGGAAAATCTGTGTTGCCAGCCAGTCACTGTTAAGCTTCTCCCTAGGAATTTTCGAAGACAAAATGAAATAGTTTACCCCGGAAAATAAGATATTGTCTGTCAAATAAAACACCATTGAACGCAAAATCTGTGTGGCCAGTTAGTAATTATTAAGGTACACCCCTGAAATTTTCAAAAGCAAGGTAAAATATTTTAACCCACAAAATAAGATATTGTCTTTTAAAATACCACACAATTGAACGCGAAATCTGTGTGGCCAGTCAGTCACTGTAAAGCTTCCGTCTTGAAATTTTCGAAGACAAAATGAAACATTTTAACCCGCAAAGTAAGATACTTTCTGTCAAAATACTACACAATTGAACGTTAAATCCGTGTGGCCAGTCATTCACTGTTATTCTTTTCACTAGAAATATTCGAAGACAAAATAAAGCATTTTAACCAGGAAAATAAGATATTATCTGTCAAAATACCACACCATTGAACGCAAAATTTGTGTGGCCAGTCAGTCACTGTTTAGTTTCTCCGTAAAAATTTTCGAAGACAAAATGAAACATTTTACCCCGGAAAATAAGATCTTGTCTGTCAAAATAAAACACCATTGAACGCAAAATCAGTGTGGAAAGTTAGTAATTATTAAGGTACACCCTTGAAATTTTCGAAAGCAAGGTAAAATATTTTAACCCACAAAATAAGATATATTCTTTTAAAATACCACACAATTGAACGCAAAATCTGTGTGGCCAGTCAGTCGCTGTTTAGCTTCTCCCTAGAAATTTTCGAAGACAAAATAAAACATTATAACCCGGAAAATAAGACATTATCTGTCAAAATACCACACAAGTGAACGCAAAATCTGTGTGGCCAGACAGTCACTGCGAAGCTTCTCTCTAGAAATTTTCGAAAACGAAATGAACATTTTAACCCGGAAAATAAGACATTATCTGTCAAAATACCACACCATTAAACGCAAAATCTGTGTGGCCGACAGTCACAACTTCTTGTAGAAATTTTCGAAGACGAAATAAAGCATTCTAACCAGGAAAATAAGATATTGTCTGTCAAAATACCACATCATTGAACGGAAAATCTGTGTGGCCAGCCAGTCACTGTAAAGCTTCTCCCTAGGAATTTTCGAAGACAAAATAAAACATTTCAACCCGCAAAACATGATATTAATTGTCAAATACCACACAATTGAACGCAAAATCTGTGCGGCCAGTCATTCACTGTTATTCTTTTCCCTAGAAATTTTCCAAGACAAAATAAAGCACTTTAACCCGGAAAATAAGATATTATCTGTCAAAATACCACACCATTGAACACAAAATTTGTGTGGCCAGTCAGTCACTGTTTAGCTTCTCCGTAGAAATTTTCGAAGACAAAAAAAAAAATTTTTACCCGGAAAAAAAGATATTGTCTGTCAAAATACCACGCAATTGAATGCAAAAATCTGTGTGGCCAGCCAGCCAGTCACTGTTGAGCTTCTCTCTAGAAGTTTTCGATGACAAAATGAAACATTTTACCCCAGAAAATAAGATTTTGTCTGTCAAAATACCACGCCATTGAACGCAGAATCTGTGTGGCCAGTTAGTAATTGTTAAGGTACTCCCTTGAAATTTTCGAAAGCAAAATAAAACATTTTAGCCCGCAAAATAAGATATTGTCTGTCAAAATACTACAGAATTGAATGCAAAATCTGTGTGGGAAGCCAGTCACTGTAAAGCTTCTCCATGGAAATTTTCGAAGACAAATTGAAACATTTTAACCAGGAAAATAAGATAAAGTCTGTCAAAATACCACACCATTGAACGCAAAATCTGTGTGGCCAGCCAGTCACTGTTGAGCTTCTCTCTAGAAGTTTTCGAGGACAAAATGAAACATTTTACCCCAGAAAATAAGATTTTGTCTGTCAAAATACCACGCCATTGAACGCAAAATCTGTGTGGGCAGTTAGTAATTGTTAAGGTACTCCCTTGAAATTTTCGAAAGCAAAATAAAACATTTTAGGCCACAAAATAAGATATTGTTTGTCAAAATACTACAGAATTGAATGCAAAATCTGTGTGGCCAGCCAGTCACTGTAAAGCTTCTCCATGGAAATTTTCGAAGGCAAAATGAAACATTTTAGCCAGGCAAATAAGACATTATCTGTCAAAATACCACACCATTGAACGCAAAATCTGTGTGGCCAGCCAGTCACTGTAAAGCTTCTCCCTAGGAATTTTCGAAGACAAAATAAAGCATTTTAACGCGGAAAATAAGATATTATCTGTCAAAATACCACACCATTGAACACAAAATTTGTGTGACCAGTCAGTCACTGTTTAGCTTCTCCGTAGAAATTTTCGAAGACAAAAGAAATATTTTTACCCGGAAAATAAGATATTGTCTGTCAAAATACCCTGCAATTGAATGCAAAATCTGTGTGGGGAGCCAGTCACTGTTGAGCTTCTCTCTAGAAGTTTTCGAGGACAAAATGAAACATTTTAACCAGGAAAATAAGACATTATCTGTCAAAATACCACACCATTGAACGCAAAATCTGTGGATCCGACTGTCACAGCTTCAACCTAGAAATTTTCGAAAACAAAATGAACATTTTAACCCGCAAAATAAGATATTGTCTGTCAAAATGCCACACCATTGAACGGAAAATCTGTGTTGCCAGCCAGTCACTGTTAAGCTTCCCCCTAGGAATTTTCGAATACAAAATGAAATAGTTTAACCCGAAAAATAAGATAAAGTCTGTCAAAATACCACACCATTGAACGCATAATCTGTGTGGCCAGTCAGTCACTGTTATTCATTTCCCTAGAAATTTTCGAACACAAAATAAAGCATTTTAACCCGGAAAATAAGATATTATCTGTCAAAATACCACACCATTGAACACAGAATTTGTGTGGCCAGTCAGTCACTGTTTAGCTTCTCCGTAGAAATTTTCGAAGACAAAAAGAAACATTTTTACCCGGAAAATAAGATACTGTCTGTCAAAATACCACACAATTGAATGTAAAATCTGTGTGGCCAGCCAGTCACTGTTGAGCTTCTCTCTAGAAGTTTTCGAGGACAAAATGAAACATTTTACCCCAGAAAATAAGATTTTGTCTGTCAAGATACCACGCCATTGAACGCAAAATCTGTGTGGGCAGTTAGTAATTGTTAAGGTACTCCCTTGAAATTTTCGAAAGCAAAATAAAACATTTTAGGCCACAAAATAAGATATTGTTTGTCAAAATACTACAGAATTGAATGCAAAATCTGTGTGGCCAGCCAGTCACTGTAAAGCTTCTCCATGGAAATTTTCGAAGGCAAAATGAAACATTTTAGCCAGGCAAATAAGACATTATCTGTAGAAATACCACACCATTGAACGCAAAATCTGTGTGGCTAACTGTCACAGCTTCTCTGTAGAAATTTTCGAAGACAAAATAAAGCATTCTAACCAGGAGAATAAGATATTGTCTGTCAAAATGCCACACCATTGAACGGAAAATCTGTGTTGCCCGCCAGTCACTGTTAAGCTTCTCCCTAGGAATTTTCGAAGACAAAATGAAATAGTTTAACCCGAAAATTAAGATAAAGTCTGTCAAAATACCACACCATTGAACGCAAAATTTCTGTGGCCAGTGAGTCACTGTTTAGCTTCTCCCTAGAAATTTTCGAAGACAAAATGAAATATTTTAACCGGGAAAATAAGATATTGTCTGTCAAAATACCACACCATTGAACACAAAATCTGTGTCTGCAGTCAGTCACTGTTAATCTTCTCCCTAGAAATTTTCGAGGACAAAATGAAACATTTTACCCCGGAAAATAAGATATTGTCTGTCAAAATAAAACACCATTGAACGCAAAATCTGTGTGGCCAGTTAGTAATTATTAAGGTACACCCTTGAAATTTTCGGAGGCAAGGTAAAATATTTTAACCCACAAAATAAGATATTGTCTTTTAAAATACCACACAATTGAACGCAAAATCTGTGTGGCCAGTCAGTCACTGTAAAGCTTCCGTCTTGAAATTTTCGAAGACAAAATGAAACATTTTAACCTGCAAAGTAAGATACTGTCTGTCAAAATACCACACAATTGAACGCAAAATCCGTGTGGCCAGACAGTCACTGCGAAGCATCTCTCTAGAAATTTTCGAAAACAAAATGAACATTTTAACCCGGAAAATAAGATATTATCTGTCAAAATACCACACCATTGAACGCACGCAAAATCAGTGTGGAAAGTTAGTAATTATTAAGGTACACCCTTGAAATTTTCGAAAGCAAGGTAAAATATTTTAACCCACGAAATAAGATATTGTCTTTTAAAATACCACACGATTGAACGCAAAATCTGTGTGGCCAGTCAGTCACTGTAAAGCTTCCCTCTTGAAATTTTCGAAAACAAAATGAAACATTTTAACCCGCAAAATAAGATATTACCTGTCAAAATACCACACCATTGAACGCAAAATTTGTGTGGCCATCCAGACACTGTATAGCTTCTCTCTAGAAATTTTCGAAGACAAAGTAGAACATTTTAACCTGGAAAATAAGACATTATCTGTCAAAATACCACTCCATTGAACGCAAAATCTGTGCTGCCAGCCAGTCACTGTTAAGCTTCTCCCTAGGAATTTTCGAAGACAAAATGAAAGATTTCACCCGGAAGTTAAGATATTGTCTGTCAAAATCCCACACCATTGAATGCCAAATCTCTGTGGAGAGTCAGTCACTGTTAAGCTTCTCCCTAGAAATTTTCGAAGACAAAATGAAATAGTTTAACCCGAAAAATAAGATAATGTCTGTCAAAATACCACACCATTGAACGCATAATCTGTGTGGCCAGTCAGTCAATGTTTAGCCGACTGTCACAGCTTCTCTGTAGAAATTTTCGAAGACAAAATAAAGCATTCTAACCCGAAAAATAAGATATTGTCTGTCAAAATACCACACCATTGTACGGAAAATCTGTGTGGCCAGCCAGTCACTGTTAAGCTTCTCCCTATTAATTTTCGAAGACAAAATGAAATATTTTCACCCGCAAATTAAGATATTGTCTGTCAAAATATTACGCCATTGAACGCCAAATCTCTGTGGAGATTCAGTCGCTGTTAAGCTTCTCCCTAGAAATTTTGGAAGACAAAATGAAATAGTTTAACCCGAAAAATAAGATAATGTCTGTCAAAATACCACACCATTGAACGCATAAACTGTGTGGCTAGTCAGTCAAGGTTTAGCTTCTCTCTAGAAATTTTCGAAGACAAAATAAAGTATTTTAACTCGGAAAACATGATATTATTTGTCAAATACCACACAACTGAACGCAAAATCTGTGCAACCAGTCATTCACTGTTATTCTTTTCCCTAGAAATTTTCGAAGACAAAATAAAACATTTAAACCCGGAAAATAAAATACATATTATCTGTCAAAATACCACAACATTGAAAGCGAAATTTGTGTGGCCAGTCAGTCACTGTTTAGCTTCTCCGTAGAAATTTTCGAAGACAAAATGAAATATTTTGACCCGGAAAATAAGATATTGTCTGTCAAAATACCACAGAATTGAATGCAAAATCTGTGTGGCCAGACAGTCACTGCGAAGCTTCCCCCTAGAAATTTTCGAAAACAAAATGAACATTTTAACCCGGAAAATAAGACAATATCTGTCAAAATACCACACCGTTGAACGCAAAATTTGTGTGGCCGACAGTCACAGCTTCTTGTAGAAATTTTCGAAGACAAAATAAAGCATTCTAACCAGGAAAATAAGATATTGTCTGTCAAAATTCCTCACCATTGAACGGAAAATCTGTGTGGCCAGTCGGTCACTGTAACGCTTCTCCCTAGGAATTTTCGAAGACAAAATAAAGCATTTTAACTCGGAAAACATGATATTATTTGTCAAATACCACACAATTGAACGCAAAATCTGTGTGGCCAGTCATTCACTGTTATTCTTTTCCCTAGAAATTTTTGAAGACAAAATAAAGCATTTTAACCCGGAAAATAAGATATTATCTGTCAAAATACCACACAATTGAACACAAAATCTGTGTGGGCAGTCAGTCACTGTTAAGCTTCTCCCTAGAAATTTTCGAGGGCAAAATGAAACATTTTACCCCGGAAAATAAGATCTTGTCTGTCAGAATAAAACACCATTGAACGCAAAATCAGTGTGGAAAGTTAGTAATTATTAAGGTACACCCTTGAAATTTTCGAAAGCAAGGTAAAATATTTTAACCCACGAAATAAGATATTGTCTTTTAAAATACCACACGATTGAACGCAAAATCTGTGTGGCCAGTCAGTCACTGCAAAGCTTCCCTCTTGAAATTTTCGAAGACAAAATGAAACATTTTAACCCGCAAAATAAGATATTACCTGTCAAAATACCACACCATTGAACGCAAAATTTGTGTGGCCATCCAGACACTGTATAGCTTCTCTCTAGAAATTTTCGAAGACAAAGTAGAACACTTTAACCTGAAAAATAAGACATTATCTGTCAAAATACCACTCCATTGAACGCAAAATCTGTGTTGCCAGCCAGTCACTGTTAAGCTTCTCCCTAGGAATTTTCGAAGACAAAATGAAAGATTTCACCCGGAAGTTAAGATATTGTCTGTCAAAATCCCACACCATTGAATGCCAAATCTCTGTGGAGAGTAAGTCACTGTTAAGCTTCTCCCTAGAAATTTTCGAAGACAAAATGAAATAGTTTAACCCGAAAAATAAGATAATGTCTGTCAAAATACCACACCATTGAACGCATAATCTGTGTGGCCAGTCAGTCAATGTTTAGCCGACTGTCACAGCTTCTCTGTAGAAATTTTCGAAGACAAAATAAAGCATTCTAACCCGAAAAATAAGATATTGTCAGTCAAAATACCACACCATTGTACGGAAAATCTGTGTGGCCAGCCAGTCACAAAATGAAACATTTTCACCCGCAAATTAAGATATTGACTGTCAAAATATTACGCCATTGAACGCCAAATCTCTGTGGAGATTCAGTCACTGTTAAGCTTCTCCCTAGAAATTTTGCAAGACAAAATGAAATAGTTTAACCCGAAAAATAAGATAATGTCTGTCAAAATACCACACCATTGAACGCATAATCTGTGTGGCTAGTCAGTCAAGGTTTAGCTTCTCTCTAGAAATTTTCGAAGACAAAATAAAGTATTTTAACTCGGAAAACATGATATTATTTGTCAAATACCACACAACTGAACGCAAAATCTGTGCAACCAGTCATTCACTGTTATTCTTTTCCCTAGAAATTTTCGAAGACAAAATAAAACATTTTAACCCGGAAAATAAAATATTACCTGTCAAAATACCACAACATTGAACGCGAAATTTGTGTGGCCAGTCAGTCACTGTTTAGCTTCTCCGTAGAAATTTTCGAAGACAAAATGAAATATTTTGACCCGGAAAATAAGATATTGTCTGTCAAAATACCACACAATTGAAGGCAAAATCTGTGTGGCCAGACAGTCACTGCGAAGCTTCTCCCTAGAAATTTTCGAAAACAAAACGAACATTTTAACCAGAAAATAAGACAATATCTGTCAAAATACCACACCGTTGAACGCAAAATTTGTGTGGCCGACAGTCACAGCTTTTTGTAGAAATTTTCGAAGACAAAATAAAGCATTCTAACCAGGAAAATAAGATATTGTCTGTCAAAATTCCTCACCATTGAACGGAAAATCTGTGTGGCCATTCGGTCACTGTAACGCTTCTCCCTAGGAATTTTCGAAGACAAAATAAAGCATTTTAACCCGGAAAATAAGATATTATCTGTCAAAATACCACACAATTGAACACAAAATCTGTGTGGGCAGTCAGTCACTGTTAAGCTTCTCCCTAGATATTTTCGAGGGCAAAATGAAACATTTTACCCCGGAAAATAAGATCTTGTCTGTCAAAATAAAACACCATTGAACGCAAAATCAGTGTGGAAAGTTAGTAATTATTAAGGTACACCCTTGAAATTTTCCAAAGCAAGGTAAAATATTTTAACCCACGAAATAAGATATTGTCTTTTAAAATACCACACAATTGAACGCAAAATCGGTGTGGCCAGTCAGTCACTGTAAAGCTTCCCTCTTGAAATTTTCGAAGATAAAATGAAACATTTTAACCCGCAAAATATGATTTTACCTGTCAAAATACCACACCATTGAACGCAAAATTTGTGTGGCCATCCAGACACTGTATAGCTTCTCTCTAGAAATTTTCGAAGACAAAGTAAAACATTTTAACCTGCAAAATAAGACATTATCTGTCAAAATACCACTCCATTGAACGCAAAATCTGTGTTGCCAGCCAGTCACTGTTAAGCTTCTCCCTAGGAATTTTCGAAGACAAAATGAAAGATTTCACCCGGAAGTTAAGATATTGTCTGTCAAAATCCCACACCATTGAATGCCAAATCTCTGTGGAGAGTCAGTCACTGTTAAGCTTCTCCCTAGAAATTTTCGAAGACAAAATGAAATAGTTTAACCCGAAAAATAAGATAATGTCTGTCAAAATACCACACCATTGAACGCATAATCTGTGTGGCCAGTCAGTCAATGTTTAGCCGACTGTCACAGCTTCTCTGTAGAAATTTTCGAAGACAAAATAAAGCATTCTAACCCGAAAAATAAGATATTGTCTGTCAAAATACCACACCATTGTACGGAAAATCTGTGTGGCCAGCCAGTCACTGTTAAGCTTCTCCCTATTAATTTTCGAAGACAAAATGAAACATTTTCACCCGCAAATTAAGATATTGTCTGTCAAAATATTACGCCATTGAACGCCAAATCTCTGTGGAGATTCAGTCACTGTTAAGCTTCTCCCTAGAAATTTTGGAAGACAAAATGAAATAGTTTAACCCGAAAAATAAGATAATGTCTGTCAAAATACCACGCCATTGAACGCATAATCTGTGTGGCTAGTCAGTCAAGGTTTAGCTTCTCCCTAGAAATTTTCGAAGACAAAATGAAACATTTTAACCTTTAAAATAAGAGTATTGTCCGTCAAAGTACCACACAATTGAACGCAAAATCTGTGTGGCCAGTCAGTCACTGTTATTCTTTTCCCTAGAAATTTTCGAAGACAAAATAAAATATTTTAACCCACGAAATAAGACATTATCTGTCAAAATGCCACACAATTGACCGCAAAATCTGTGTGGCCAGACAGTCACTGCAACGCTTCTCTCTAGAAATTTTCGAAAATAAAATGAACATTTTAACCCGGAAAATAAGACATTATCTGTCAAAATACCACACCATTGAACGCAAAATCTGTGCGGCCGAAAGGAATATGAGATATTGTCTGTGAAAATACCACACCGTTGAACGGAAAATATGTGTTGCCAGAGAGTCACTCTAAAGCTTCTCCCTAGGAATTTTCGAAGACAAAATAAAGCATTTTAACTTGGAAAACATGATATTATTTGTCAAATACCACACTATTGAACGCAAAATCTGTGTGGCCAGTCACTCACTGTTATCCTTTTCCCTAGGAATTTTCGAAGACAAAATAAAGCATTCTAACCAGGAAAATAAGATATTGTCTGTCAAAATACTACACCATTGTACGGAAACTCTGTGTGGCCAGAAAGTCACTGTTAAGCTTCTCCCTGTTAATTTTCGAGGACAAAATGAAACATTTTCACCCGGAAATTAAGATATTGTCTGTCAAAATACCACACCATTGAACGCCAAATCTCTGTGGAGAGTCAGTCACTGTTAGGCTTCTCCCTAGAAATTTTGGAAGACAAAATGAAATAGTTTAACGAGAAAAATAAGATAGTGTTTGTCAAAATACCACGCCATTGAACGCATAATCTGTGTGGCTAGTCAGTCAAGGTTTAGCTTCTCCGTAGAAATTTTCGAAGACAAAATGAAACATTTTAACCTGGAAAATAAGAGTATTGTCTGTCAAAATACCACACAATTGAACGCAAAATCTGTGTGGCAAGATAGTCACTGCGGAGCTTCTCTCTGGAAATTTTCGAAAACAAAATGAACATTTTAAAACGGAAAATAAGACATTATCTGTCAAAATACCACACCATTGAACGCAAAATTTGTGTGGCCGACAGTCATAGCTTCTTGTAGAAATTTTCGAAGACAAAATAAAGCATTCTAACCTGCAAAATAAGATACTGTCTGTCAAAATACCACACCATTGAACGGAAAATCTGTGTGGCCATCCAGTCACTGTAAAGCTTCTCAATAGGAATTTTCGAAGACAAAATAAAACATTTTAACCCGCAAAACATGATATTATTTGTCAAATACCACAAAATTGAACGCCAGATCTGTGCGGCCAGTCATTCACTGTTATTCTTTTCACTAGAAATATTCGAAGACAAAACAAAATATTTTAACCAGGAAAATAAGATATTATCTGTCAAAATACCACACCATTGAACCCAAAATTTGTGTGGCCAGTCAGTCACTGTTTAGTTTCTCCGTAAAAATTTTCGAAGACAAAATGAAACATTTTACCCCGGAAAATAAGATCTTGTCTGTCAAAATAAAACACCATTGAACGCAAAATCAGTGTGGAAAGTTAGTAATTATTAAGGCACACCCTTGAAATTTTCGAAAGCAAGGTAAAATATTTTAACCCACAAAATAAGATATTGTCTTTTAAAATACCACACAATTGAACGCAAAATCTGTGTGGCCAGTCAGTCACTGTTTAGCTTCTCCCTAGAAATTTTCGAAGACAAAATAAACATTATAACCCGGAAAATAAGACATTATCTGTCAAAATACCACACAATTGAACGCAAAATCTGTGTGGCCAGACAGTCACTGCGAAGCTTCTCTCTAGAAATTTTCGAAAACGAAATGAACATTTTAACCCGGAAAATAAGACATTATCTGTCAAAATACCACAAAATTAAACGCAAAATCTGTGTGGCCGACAGTCACAACTTCTTGTAGAAATTTTCGAAGACAAAATAAAGCATTCTAACCAGGAAAATAAGATATTGTCTGTCAAAATACCACATCATTGAACGGAAAATCTGTGTGGCCAGCCAGTCACTGTAAAGCTTCTCCCTAGGAATTTTCGAAGACAAAATAAAACATTTCAACCCGCAAAACATGATATTAACTGTCAAATACCACACAATTGAACGCAAAATCTGTGCGGCCAGTCATTCACTGTTATTCTTTTCCCTAGAAATTTTCCAAGACAAAATAAAGCATTTTAACCCGGAAAATAAGATATTATCTGTCAAAATACCACACCATTGAACGGAAAATCTGTGTTGCCAGCCAGTCACTGTTAAGCTTCTCCCTAGGAATTTTCGAATACAAAATGGAATAGTTTAACCCGAAAAATAAGATAAAGTCTGTCAAAATACCACACCATTGAACGCATAATCTGTGTGGCCAGTCAGTCACTGTTATTCATTTCCCTAGAAATTTTCGAACACAAAATAAAGCATTTTAACCCGGAAAATAAGATATTATCTGTCAAAATACCACACCATTGAACACAAAATTTGTGTGGCCAGTCAGTCACTGTTTAGCTTCTCCGTAGAAATTTTCGAAGACAAAAGAAATATTTTTACCCGGAAAATAAGATATTGTCTGTCAAAATACCCCGCAATTGAATGCAAAATCTGTGTGGGGAGCCAGTCACTGTTGAGCTTCTCTCTAGAAGTTTTCGAGGACAAAATGAAACATTTTACCCCAGAAAATAAGATTTTGTCTGTCAAAATACCACGCCATTGAACGCAAAATCTGTGTGGCCAGTTAGTAATTGTTAAGGTACTCCCTTGAAATTTTCGAAAGCAAAATAAAACATTTTAGCCCGCAAAATAAGATATTGTCTGTCAAAATACTACAGAATTGTATGCAAAATCTGTGTGGGAATCCAGTCACTGTAAAGCTTCTCTATGGAAATTTTCGAAGGCAAATTGAAACATTTTAACCAGGAAAATAAGACATTATCTGTCAAAATACCACACCATTGAACGCAAAATCTGTGGGGCCGACTGTCACAGCTTCAACCTAGAAATTTTCGAAAACAAAATGAACATTTTAACCCGCAAAATAAGATATTGTCTGTCAAAATGCCACACCATTGAACGGAAAATCTGTGTTGCCAGCCAGTCACTGTTAAGCTTCTCCCTAGGAATTTTCGAATACAAAATGGAATAGTTTAACCCGAAAAATAAGATAAAGTCTGTCAAAATACCACACCATTGAACGCATAATCTGTGTGGCCAGTCAGTCACTGTTATTCATTTCCCTAGAAATTTTCGAACACAAAATAAAGCATTTTAACCCGGAAAATAAGATATTATCTGTCAAAATACCACACCATTGAACACAAAATTTGTGTGGCCAGTCAGTCACTGTTTAGCTTCTCCGTAGAAATTTTCGAAGACAAAAAGGAACATTTTTACCCGGAAAATAAGATATTGTCTGTCAAAATACCACACAATTGAATGTAAAATCTGTGTGGCCAGCCAGTCACTGTTGAGCTTCTCTCTAGAAGTTTTCGAGGACAAAATGAAACATTTTACCCCAGAAAATAAGATTTTGTCTGTCAAAATACCACGCCATTGAACGCAAAATCTGTGTGGGCAGTTAGTAATTGTTAAGGTACTCCCTTGAAATTTTCGAAAGCAAAATAAAACATTTTAGGCCACAAAATAAGATATTGTTTGTCAAAATACTACAGAATTGAATGCAAAATCTGTGTGGCCAGCCAGTCACTGTAAAGCTTCTCCATGGAAATTTTCGAAGGCAAAATGAAACATTTTAGCCAGGCAAATAAGACATTATCTGTAGAAATACCACACCATTGAACGCAAAATCTGTGTGGCTAACTGTCACAGCTTCTCTGTAGAAATTTTCGAAGACAAAATAAAGCATTCTAACCAGGAGAATAAGATATTGTCTGTCAAAATGCCACACCATTGAACGGAAAATCTGTGTTGCCAGCCAGTCACTGTTAAGCTTCTCCCTAGGAATTTTCGAAGACAAAATGAAATAGTTTAACCCGAAAAATAAGACAAAGTCTGTCAAAATACCACACCATTGAACGCAAAATCTGTGTGGCCGACTGTCACAGCTTCTTTGTAGAAATTTTCGAAGACAAAATAAAGCATTCTAACCAGGAAAATAAAATATTGTCTGTCAAAATGCCACACCATTGTACGGAAAATCTGTGTTGCCAGCCAGTCACTGTTAAGCTTCTCTCTAGGAATTTTCGAAGACAAAATGAAATAGTTTAACCCGAAAAATAAGATAAAGTCTGACAAAATACCACACCATTGAACGCAAAATTTCTGTGGCCAGTCAGTCACTGTTTAGCTTTTCCCTAGAAATTTTCGAAGACAAAATGAAATATTTTAACCGGGAAAAAAAGATATTGTCTGTCAAAATACCACACCATTGAACACAAAATCTGTGTCTGCAGTCAGTCACCGTTAATCTTCTCCCTAGAAATTTTCGAGGACAAAATGAAACATTTTACCCCGGAAAATAAGATATTGTCTGTCAAAATAAAACACCATTGAACGCAAAATCTGTGTGGCCAGTTAGTAATTATTAAGGTACACCCTTGAAATTTTCGGAGGCAAGGTAAAATATTTTAACCCACAAAATAAGATATTGTCTTTTAAAATACCACACAATTGAACGCAAAATCTGTGTGGCCAGTCAGTCACTGTAAAGCTTCCGTCTTGAAATTTTCGAAGACAAAATGAAACATTTTAACCCGCAAAGTAAGATACTGTCTGTCAAAATACCACACAATTGAACGCAAAATCCGTGTGGCCAGACAGTCACTGCGAAGCATCTCTCTAGAAATTTTCGAAGACAAAATGAACATTTTAACCCGGAAAATAAAATATTATCTGTCAAAATACCACACCATTGAACGCCAGACCTGTGCGGCCGACAGGAATATGAGATATTGTCTGTCAAAATACCACACCGTTGAACGCAAAATCTGTGTTGCCAGAGAGTCACTGGAAAGCTTCTCCCTAGGAATTTTCGAAGACAAAATAAGGCATTTTCACTCGCAAAACATGATATTATTTATCATATACCACACTATTGAACGCAAAATCTGTGTGGCCAGTCAGTCAATGTTTAGCTTCTCCCTTGAAATTTTCGGAGACAAAATAAAACATTTTACCCCGGAAAATAAGACATTATCTGTCAGAATAAAACACCATTGAACGCATAATCTGTGTGGCCAGCCAGTCACTGTGAAGCTTCTCTCTAGAAATTTTCGAAGACAAAATAGAATATTTTAACCCGGAAAATAAGACATTATCTGTCAAAAACTACACCATTGAATGCAAAATCTGTGTTGCCAGCCAGTCACTGTTAAGCTTCTCCCTAGATATTTTCGAAGACAAAATGAAATAGTTTAACCCGAAAAATAAGATAATGTCTGTCAAAATACCACACCATTGAACGCATAATCTGTGTGGGCAGTCAGTCAATGTTTAGATATTGTCTGTCAAAATACCACACCATTGAACGCATAATCTGTGTGGCCAGTCAGTCAATGTTTAGCTTCTCCCTTGAAATTTTCGAAGAAAAAATAAAACATTTTAACCCGGAAAATAAGACATTATCTGTCAAAATACCACACAATTGAACGCAAAGCCTGTGCGGCCAGACTGTCACAGCATCTTGTAGAAATTTTCGAAGACAAAACAAAGCATTCTAACCAGGAAAATAAGATATTGTCTGCCAAAATACCACACCATTGAACGGAAAATCTGTGTGGCCAGCCAGTCACTGTAAAGCTTCTCCCTAGGAATTTTCGAAGACAAAATAAAGTATTTTAACTCGGAAAACATGATATTATTTGTCAAATACCACACAATTGAACGCAAAATCTGTGTGGCCAGTCATTCACTGTTATTCTTTTCCCTAAAAATTTTTGAAGACAAAATAAAGCATTTTAACCCGGAAAATAAGATATTATCTGTCAAAATACCACACAATTGAACACAAAATTTGTGTGGCCAGTCAGTCACTGTTTAGCTTCTCCGTAGAAATTTTCGAAGACAAAATAAAGCATTCTAACCAGGAAAATAAGATATTGTCTGTCAAAATTCCTCACCATTGAACGGAAAATCTGTGTGGCCAGCCGGTCACTGTAACGCTTCTCCCTAGGAATTTTCGAAGACAAAATAAAGCATTTTAACTCGGAAAACATGATATTATTTGTCAAATACCACACAATTGAACGCAAAGTCTGTGTGGCCAGTCATTCACTGTTATTCTTTTCCGTAGAAATTTTCGAAGACAAAATAAAGCATTTTAACCCGGAAAATAAGATATTATCTGTCAAAATATCACACAATTGAACACAAAATCTGTGTGGGCAGTCAGTCACTGTTAAGCTTCTCCCTAGAAATTTTCGAGGGCAAAATGAAACATTTTACCCCGGAAAATAAAATCTTGTCTGTCAAAATAAAACACCATTGAACGCAAAATCAGTGTGGAAAGTTAGTAATTATTAAGGTACGCCCTTGAAATTTTCGAAAGCAAGGTAAAATATTTTAACCCACGAAATAAGATATTGTCTTTTAAAATACCACACGATTGAACGCAAAATCTGTGTGGCCAGTCAGTCACTGTAAAGCTTCCCTCTTGAAATTTTCGAAGACAAAATGAAACATTTTAACCCGCAAAATAAGATATTACCTGTCAAAATACCACACCATTGAACGGAAAATCTGTGTGGCCAGCCAGTCACTGTAAAGCTTCTCCCTAGGAATTTTCGAAGACAAAATAAAGCTTTTTAACCCGGAAAATAAGATATTATCTGTCAAAATACCACACCATTGAACGCAAAATTTGTGTGGCCAGTCAGTCACTGTTTAGCTTCTCCGTAGAAATTTTCGAAGACAAAATGAAATATTTTAACCCGGAAACTAAGATATTGTCTGTCAAAATACCACACAATTGAAGGCAAAGCCTGTGTGGCCAGACTGTCACAGCATCTTGTACAAATTTTCGAAGACAAAATAAAGCATTCTAACCAGGAAAATAAGATATTGTCTGCCAAAATACCACACCATTGAACGGAACATCTGTGTGGCCAGCCAGCCACTGTAAAGCTTCTCCCTAGGAATTTTCAAAGACAAAATAAAGCATTTTATCTCGGAAAACATGATATTATTTGTCAAATACCACACAATTGAACGCAAAATCTGTGCAACCAGTCATTCACTGCTATTCTTTTCCCTAGAAATTTTCGAAGACAAAATAAAACATTTTAACCCGGAAAATAAGATATTATCTGTCAAAATACCACACCATTGAACGCAAAATTTGTGTGGCCAGTCAGTCACTGTTTAGCTTCTCCGTAGAAATTTTCGAAGACAAAATGAAATATTTTAACCCGGAGACTAAGATATTGTCTGTCAAAATACCACAGAATTGAGTGCAAAATCTGTGTGGCCAGACAGTCACTGCGAAGCTTCTCCCTACAAATTTTCGAAAACAAAACGAACATTTTAACCAGAAAATAAGACAATATCTGTCAAAATTTTAACTCGGAAAACATGATATTATTTGTCAAATACCACACAATTGAACGCAAAATCTGTGTGGCCAGTCATTCACTGTTATTCTTTTCCCTAGAAATTTTCGAAGACAAAATAAAGCATTTTAACCCGGAAAATAAGATATTATCTGTCAAAATACCACACAATTGAACACAAAATCTGTGTGGGCAGTCAGTCACTGTTAAGCTTCTCCCTAGAAATTTTCGGGGGAAAAATGAAACATTTAACCCCGGAAAATAAGATCTTGTCTGTCAAAATAAAACGCCATTGAACGCAAAATCAGTGCGGAAAGTTAGTAATTATTACGGTACACCCTTAAAATTTTCGAAAGCAAGGTAAAATATTTTAACCCACGAAATAAGATATTGTCTTTTAAAATACCACTCAATTGAACGCAAAATCTGTGTGGCCAGTCAGTCACTGTAAAGCTTCCGTCTTGAAATTTTCGAAGACAAAATGAAACATTTTAACCCGCAAAATAAGATATTACCTGTCAAAATTCCACACCATTGAACGCAAAATTTGTGTGGCCATCCAGACACTGTATAGCTTCTCTCTAGAAATTTTCGACGACAAAGTAGAACATTTTAACCTGGAAAATAAGACATTATCTGTCAAAATACCACTCCATTGAACGCAAAATCTGTGTTGCCAGCCATTCACTGTCAAGCTTCTCCGTAGAAATTTTCGAAGACAAAATGAAACATTTCACCCGGAAGTTAAGATGTTGTCTGTCAAAATCCGACACCATTGAATGCCAAATCTCTGTGGAGAGTCAGTCACTGTTAAGCTTCTCCCTAGAAATTTTCGAAGACAAAATGAAATAGTTTAACCCGAAAAATAAGATAAAGTATGTCAAAATACTGCACCATTGAACGCATAATCTGTGTGGCCAGTCAGTCACTGTTATTCTTTTCCCTAGAAATTTTCGAACACAAAATAAAGCATTTTAACCGGGAAAATAAGATATTGTCTGTCAAAATACCACACCATTGAACACAAAATCTGTGTGGGCAGTCAGTCACTGTTAAGCTTCTCCCTAGAAATTTTCGAGGACAAAATGAAATATTTTACCCCGGAAAATAAGATATTGTCTGTCAAATAAAACACCATTGAACGCAAAATCTGTGTGGCCAGTTAGTAATTATTAAGGTACACCCCTGAAATTTTCAAAAGCAAGGTAAAATATTTTAACCCACAAAATAAGATATTGTCTTTTAAAATACCACACAATTGAACGTGAAATCTGTGTGGCCAGTCAGTCACTGTAAAGCTTCCCTCTTGAAATTTTCGAAGACAAAATGAAACATTTTAACCCGCAAAGTAAGATACTTTCTGTCAAAATACTACACAATTGAACGCAAAATCCGTGTGGCCAGTCATTCACTGTTATTCTTTTCACTAGAAATATTCGAAGACAAAATAAAGCATTTTAACCAGGAAAATAAGATATTATCTGTCTAAATACCACACCATTGAACGCAAAATTTGTGTGGCCAGTCAGTCACTGTTTAGCTTCTCCGTAAAAATTTTCGAAGACAAAATGAAACATTTTACCCCAGAAAATAAGATCTTGTCTGTCAAAATAAAACACCATTGAACGCAAAATCAGTGTGGAAAGTTAGTAATTATTAAGGTACACCCTTGAAATTTTCTAAAGCAAGGTAAAATATTTTAACCCACAAAATAAGATATTGTCTTTTAAAATACCACACAATTGAACGCAAAATCTGTGTGGCCAGTCAGTCGCTGTTTAGCTTCTCCCTAGAAATTTTCGAAGACAAAATAAAACATTATAACCCGGAAAATAAGACATTATCTGTCAAAATACCACACAAGTGAATGCAAAATCTGTGTGGCCAGACAGTCACTGCGAAGCTTCTCTCTAGAAATTTTCGAAAACGAAATGAACATTTTAACCCGGAAAATAAGACATTATCTGTCAAAATACCACACCATTAAACGCAAAATCTGTGTGGCCGACAGTCACAACTTCTTGTAGAAATTTTCGAAGACGAAATAAAGCATTCTAACCAGGAAAATAAGATATTGTCTGTCAAAATACCACATCATTGAACGGAAAATCTGTGTGGCCAGCCAGTCACTGTAAAGCTTCTCCCTAGGAATTTTCGAAGACAAAATAAAACATTTCAACCCGCAAAACATGATATTAATTGTCAAATACCACACAATTGAACGCAAAATCTGTGCGGCCAGTCATTCACTGTTATTCTTTTCCCTAGAAATTTTCGAAAACAAAATAAAGCACTTTAACCCGGAAAATAAGATATTATCTGTCAAAATACCACACCATTGAACACAAAATTTGTGTGGCCAGTCAGTCACTGTTTAGCTTCTCCGTAGAAATTTTCGAAGACAAAAAGAAATATTTTTACCCGGAAAAAAAGATATTGTCTGTCAAAATACCACACAATTGAATGCAAAATCTGTGTGGCC
The DNA here is from genome assembly GCA_945910035.1 of Brachypalpus laphriformis. NCBI lineage: Eukaryota > Metazoa > Arthropoda > Insecta > Diptera > Syrphidae > Brachypalpus > Brachypalpus laphriformis. Next base: position 132,594,357 of record OX246754.1, read on the forward strand.
AGCCAGCCAGTCACTGTTGAGCTTCTCTCTAAAAGTTTTCGAGGACAAAATGAAACATTTTACCCCAGAAAATAAGATTTTGTCTGTCAAAATACCACGCCATTGAACGCAGAATCTGTGTGGCCAGTTAGTAATTGTTAAGGTACTCCCTTGAAATTTTCGAAAGCAAAATAAAACATTTTAGCCCGCAAAATAAGATATTGTCTGTCAAAATACTACAGAATTGAATGCAAAATCTGTGTGGGAAGCCAGTCACTGTAAAGCTTCTCTATGGAAATTTTCGAAGACAAATTGAAACATTTTAACCAGGAAAATAAGACATTATCTGTCAAAATACCACACCATTGAACGCAAAATCTGTGTGACCGACTGTCACAGCTTCAACCTAGAAATTTTCGAAAACGAAATGAACATCTTAACCCGCAAAATAAGATATTGTCTGTCAAAATGCCACACCATTGTATGGAAAATCTGTGTTGCCAGCCAGTCACTGTTAAGCTTCTCCCTAGGAATTTTCGAATACAAAATGAAATAGTTTAACCCCAAAAATAAGATAAAGTCTGTCAAAATACCACACCATTGAACGCATAATCTGTGTGGCCAGTCAGTCACTGTTATTCATTTCCCTAGAAATTTTCGAACACAAAATAAAGCATTTTAACGCGGAAAATAAGATATTATCTGTCAAAATACCACACCATTGAACACAAAATTTGTGTGGCCAGTCAGTCACTGTTTAGCTTCTCCGTAGAAATTTTCGAAGACAAAAGAAATATTTTTACGCGGAAAATAAGATATTGTCTGTCAAAATACCCTGCAATTGAATGCAAAATCTGTGTGGGGAGCCAGTCACTGTTGAGCTTCTCTCTAGAAGTTTTCGAGGACAAAATGAAACATTTTACCCCAGAAAATAAGATTTTGTCTGTCAAAATACCACGCCATTGAACGCAAAATCTGTGTGGCCAGTTAGTAATTGTTAAGGTACTCCCTTGAAATTTTCGAAAGCAAAATAAAACATTTTAGCCCGCAAATTAAGATATTGTCTGTCAAAATACTACAGAATTGTATGCAAAATCTGTGTGGGAATCCAGTCACTGTAAAGCTTCTCTATGGAAATTTTCGAGGGCAAATTGAAACATTTTAACCAGGAAAATAAGACATTATCTGTCAAAATACCACACCATTGAACGCAAAATTTGTGGGGCCGACTGTCACAGCTTCAACCTAGAAATTTTCGAAGACAAAATGAACATTTTAACCCGCAAAATAAGATATTGTCTGTCAAAATGCCACACCATTGAACGGAAAATCTGTGTTGCCAGCCAGTCACTGTTAAGCTTCTCCCTAGGAATTTTCGAATACAAAATGAAATAGTTTAACCCGAAAAATAAGATAAAGTCTGTCAAAATACCACACCATTGAACGCATAATCTGTGTGGCCAGTCAGTCACTGTTATTCATTTCCCTAGAAATTTTCGAACACAAAATAAAGCATTTTAACCCGGAAAATAAGATATTATCTGTCAAAATACCACACCATTGAACACAAAATTTGTGTGGCCAGTCAGTCACTGTTTAGCTTCTCCGTAGAAATTTTCGAAGACAAAAAGAAACATTTTTACCCGGAAAATAAGATACTGTCTGTCAAAATACCACACAATTGAATGTAAAATCTGTGTGGCCAGCCAGTCACTGTTGAGCTTCTCTCTAGAAGTTTTCGAGGACAAAATGAAACATTTTACCCCAGAAAATAAGATTTTGTCTGTCAAAATACCACGCCATTGAACGCAAAATCTGTGTGGGCAGTTAGCAATTGTTAAGGTACTCCCTTGAAATTTTCGAAAGCAAAATAAAACATTTTAGGCCACAAAATAAGATATTGTTTGTCAAAATACTACAGAATTGAATGCAAAATCTGTGTGGCCAGCCAGTCACTGTAAAGCTTCTCCATGGAAATTTTCGAAGGCAAAATGAAACATTTTAGCCAGGCAAATAAGACATTATCTGTAGAAATACCACACCATTGAACGCAAAATCTGTGTGGCTAACTGTCACAGCTTCTCTGTAGAAATTTTCGAAGACAAAATAAAGCATTCTAACCAGGAGAATAAGATATTGTCTGTCAAAATGCCACACCATTGAACGGAAAATCTGTGTTGCCAGCCAGTCACTGTTAAGCTTCTCCCTAGGAATTTTCGAAGACAAAATGAAATAGTTTAACCCGAAAAATAAGACAAAGTCTGTCAAAATACCACACCATTGAACGCAAAATCTGTGTGGCCGACTGTCACAGCTTCTTTGTAGAAATTTTCGAAGACAAAATAAAGCATTCTAACCAGGAAAATAAAATATTGTCTGTCAAAATGCCACACCATTGTACGGAAAATCTGTGTTGCCAGCCAGTCACTGTTAAGCTTCTCTCTAGGAATTTTCGAAGACAAAATGAAATAGTTTAACCCGAAAAATAAGATAAAGTCTGTCAAAATACCACACCATTGAACGCAAAATTTCTGTGGCCAGTGAGTCACTGTTTAGCTTCTCCCTAGAAATTTTCGAAGACAAAATGAAATATTTTAACCGGGAAAATAAGATATTGTCTGTCAAAATACCACACCATTGAACACAAAATTTGTGTCTGCAGTCAGTCACTGTTAATCTTCTCCCTAGAAATTTTCGAGGACAAAATGAAACATTTTACCCCGGAAAATAAGATATTGTCTGTCAAAATAAAACACCATTGAACGCAAAATCTGTGTGGCCAGTTAGTAATTATTAAGGTACACCCTTGAAATTTTCGGAGGCAAGGTAAAATATTTTAACCCACAAAATAAGATATTGTCTTTTAAAATACCACACCATTGAACGCAAAATCTGTGTGGCCAGTCAGTCACTGTAAAGCTTCCGTCTTGAAATTTTCGAAGACAAAATGAAACATTTTAACCTGCAAAGTAAGATACTGTCTGTCAAAATACCACACAATTGAACGCAAAATCCGTGTGGCCAGTCAGTCAATGTTTAGCTTCTCCCTTGAAATTTTCGAAGACAAAATAAAACATTTTAACCCGGAAAATAAGACATTATCTGTCAAAATACCACACAATTGAACGCAAAGCCTGTGCGGCCAGACTGTCACAGCATCTTGTAGAAATTTTCGAAGACAAAACAAAGCATTCTAACCAGGAAAATAAGATATTGTCTGCCAAAATACCACACCATTGAACGGAAAATCTGTGTGGCCAGCCAGTCACTGTAAAGCTTCTCCCTAGGAATTTTCGAAGACAAAATAAAGTATTTTAACTCGGAAAACATGATATTATTTGTCAAATACCACACAATTGAACGCAAAATCTGTGTGGCCAGTCATTCACTGTTATTCTTTTCCCTAGAAATTTTTGAAGACAAAATAAAGCATTTTAACCCGGAAAATAAGATATTATCTGTCAAAATACCACACCATTGAACGCGAAATTTGTGTGGCCAGTCAGTCACTGTTTAGCTTCTCCGTAGAAATTTTCGAAGACAAAATGAAATATTTTGACCCGGAAAATAAGGTACTGTCTGTCAAAATACCACAGAATTGAATGCAAAATCTGTGTGGCCAGACAGTCACTGCGAAGCTTCTCCCTAGAAATTTTCGAAAACAAAACGAACATTTTAACCAGAAAATAAGACAATATCTGTCAAAATACCACACCGTTGAACGCAAAATTTGTGTGGCCGACAGTCACAGCTTCTTGTAGAAATTTTCGAAGACAAAATAAAGCATTCTAACCAGGAAAATAAGATATTGTCTGTCAAAATTCCTCACCATTGAACGGAAAATCTGTGTGGCCAGCCGGTCACTGTAACGCTTCTCCCTAGGAATTTTCGAAGACAAAATAAAGCATTTTAACTCGGAAAACATGATATTATTTGTCAAATACCACACAACTGAACGCAAAATCTGTGTGGCCAGTCATTCACTGTTATTCTTTTCCCTAGAAATTTTCGAAGACAAAATGAAACATTTTAACCCGCAAAATAAGATATTACCTGTCAAAATACCACACCATTGAACGCAAAATTTGTGTGGCCATCCAGACACTGTATAGCTTCTCTCTAGAAATTTTCGAAGACAAAGTAGAACATTTTAACCTGGAAAATAAGACATTATCTGTCAAAATACCACTCCATTGAACGCAAAATCTGTGTTGCCAGCCAGTCACTGTTAAGCTTCTCCCTAGGAATTTTCGAAGACGAAATGAAAGATTTCACCCGGAAGTTAAGATATTGTCTGTCAAAATCCCACACCATTGAATGCCAAATCTCTGTGGAGAGTCAGTCACTGTTAAGCTTCTCCCTAGAAATTTTCGAAGACAAAATGAAATAGTTTAACCCGAAAAATAAGATAATGTCTGTCAAAATACCACACCATTGAACGCATAATCTGTGTGGCCAGTCAGTCAATGTTTAGCCGACTGTCACAGCTTCTCTGTAGAAATTTTCGAAGACAAAATAAAGCATTCTAACCCGAAAAATAAGATATTGTCTGTCAAAATACCACACCATTGTACGGAAAATCTGTGTGGCCAGCCAGTCACTTTTAAGCTTCTCCCTATTAATTTTCGAAGACAAAATGAAACATTTTCACCCGCAAATTAAGATATTGTCTGTCAAAATACCACACCATTGAATGCCAAATCTCTGTGGAGATTCAGTCACTGTTAAGCTTCTCCCTAGAAATTTTGGAAGACAAAATGAAATAGTTTAACCCGAAAAATAAGATAATGTCTGTCAAAATACCACACCATTGAACGCATAATCTGTGTGGCTAGTCAGTCAAGGTTTAGCTTCTCTCTAGAAATTTTCGAAGACAAAATAAAGTATTTTAACTCGGAAAACATGATATTATTTGTCAAATACCACACAACTGAACGCAAAATCTGTGCAACCAGTCATTCACTGTTATTCTTTTCCCTAGAAATTTTCGAAGACAAAATAAAACATTTTAACCCGGAAAATAAAATATTATCTGTCAAAATACCACAACATTGAACGCGAAATTTGTGTGGCCAGTCAGTCACTGTTTAGCTTCTCCGGAGAAATTTTCGAAGACAAAATGAAATATTTTGACCCGGAAAATAAGATATTGTCTGTCAAAATACCACAGAATTGAATGCAAAATCTGTGTGGCCAGACAGTCACTGCGAAGCTTCTCCCTAGAAATTTTCGAAAACAAAACGAACATTTTAACCAGAAAATAAGACAATATCTGTCAAAATACCACACCGTTGAACGCAAAATTTGTGTGGCCGACAGTCACAGCTTCTTGTAGAAATTTTCGAAGACAAAATAAAGCATTCTAACCAGGAAAATAAGATATTGTCTGTCAAAATTCCTCACCATTGAACGGAAAATCTGTGTGGCCATTCGGTCACTGTAACGCTTCTCCCTAGGAATTTTCGAAGACAAAATAAAGCATTTTAACTCGGGAAACATGATATTATTTGTCAAATACCACACAATTGAACGCAAAATCTGTGTGGCCAGTCATTCACTGTTATTCTTTTCCCTAGAAATTTTTGAAGACAAAATAAAGCATTTTAACCCGGAAAATAAGATATTATCTGTCAAAATACCACACAATTGAACACAAAATCTGTGTGGGCAGTCAGTCACTGTTAAGCTTCTCCCTAGAAATTTTCGAGGGCAAAATGAAACATTTTACCCCGGAAAATAAGATCTTGTCTGTCAAAATAAAACAATATTGAACGCAAAATCAGTGTGGAAAGTTAGTAATTATTAAGGTACACCCTTGAAATTTTCCAAAGCAAGGTAAAATATTTTAACCCACGAAATAAGATATTGTCTTTTAAAATACCACACAATTGAACGCAAAATCGGTGTGGCCAGTCAGTCACTCTAAAGCTTCCCTCTTGAAATTTTCGAAGACAAAATGAAACATTTTAACCCGCAAAATAAGATTTTACCTGTCAAAATACGACACCATTGAACGCAAAATTTGTGTGGCCATCCAGACACTGTATAGCATCTCTCTAGAAATTTTCGAAGACAAAGTAGAACATTTTAACCTGGAAAATAAGACATTATCTGTCAAAATACCACTCCATTGAACGCAAAATCTGTGTTGCCAGCCAGTCACTGTTAAGCTTCTCCCTAGGAATTTTCGAAGACAAAATGAAAGATTTCACCCGGAAGTTAAGATATTGTCTGTCAAAATCCCACACCATTGAATGCCAAATCTCTGTGGAGAGTCAGTCACTGTTAAGCTTCTCCCTAGAAATTTTCGAAGACAAAATGAAATAGTTTAACCCGAAAAATAAGATAATGTCTGTCAAAATACCACACCATTGAACGCATAATCTGTGTGGCCAGTCAGTCAATGTTTAGCCGACTGTCACAGCTTCTCTGTAGAAATTTTCTAAGACAAAATAAAGCATTCTAACCCGAAAAATAAGATATTGTCTGTCAAAATACCACACCATTGTACGGAAAATCTGTGTGGCCAGCCAGTCACTGTTAAGCTTCTCCCTATTAATTTTCGAAGACAAAATGAAACATTTTCACCCGCAAATTAAGATATTGTCTGTCAAAATATTACGCCATTGAACGCCAAATCTCTGTGGAGATTCAGTCACTGTTAAGCTTCTCCCTAGAAATTTTGGAAGACAAAATGAAATAGTTTAACCCGAAAAATAAGATAATGTCTGTCAAAATACCACACCATTGAACGCATAATCTGTGTGGCTAGTCAGTCAAGGTTTAGCTTCTCTCTAGAAATTTTCGAAGACAAAATAAAGTATTTTAACTCGGAAAACATGATATTATTTGTCAAATACCACACAACTGAACGCAAAATCTGTGCAACCAGTCATTCACTGTTATTCTTTTCCCTAGAAATTTTCGAAGACAAAATAAAACATTTTAACCCGGAAAATAAAATATTATCTCTCAAAATACCACAACATTGAACGCGAAATTTGTGTGGCCAGTCAGTCACTGTTTAGCTTCTCCGTAGAAATTTTCGAAGACAAAATGAAATATTTTGACCCGGAAAATAAGATATTGTCTGTCAAAATACCACAGAATTGAATGCAAAATCTGTGTGGCCAGACAGTCACTGCGAAGCTTCTCCCTAGAAATTTTCGAGAACAAAACGAACATTTTAACCAGAAAATAAGACAATATCTGTCAAAATACCACACCGTTGAACGCAAAATTTGTGTGGCCGACAGTCACAGCTTCTTGTAGAAATTTTCGAAGACAAAATAAAGCATTCTAACCAGGAAAATAAGATATTGTCTGTCAAAATTCCTCACCATTGAACGGAAAATCTGTGTGGCCAGCCGGTCACTGTAACGCTTCTCCCTAGGAATTTTCGAAGACAAAATAAAGCATTTTAACTCGGAAAACATGATATTATTCGTCAAATACCACACAATTGAACGCAAAATCTGTGTGGCCAGTCATTCACTGTTTTTCTTTTCCCTAGAAATTTTTGAAGACAAAATAAAGCATTTTAACCCGGAAAATAAGATATTATCTGTCAAAATACCACACAATTGAACACAAAATCTGTGTGGGCAGTCAGTCACTGTTAAGCTTCTCCCTAGAAATTTTCGAGGGCAAAATGAAACATTTTACCCCGGAAAATAAGATCTTGTCTGTCAAAATAAAACACCATTGAACGCAAAATCAGTGTGGAAAGTTAGTAATTATTAAGGTACACCCTTGAAATTTTCGAAAGCAAGGTAAAATATTTTAACCCACGAAATAAGATATTGTCTTTTAAAATACCACACAATTGAACGCAAAATCGGTGTGGCCAGTCAGTCACTGTAAAGCTTCCCTCTTGAAATTTTCGAAGACAAAATGAAACATTTTAACCCGCAAAATATGATTTTACCTGTCAAAATACCACACCATTGAACGCAAAATTTGTGTGGCCATCCAGACACTGTATAGCTTCTCTCTAGAAATTTTCGAAGACAAAGTAGAACATTTTAACCTGGAAAATAAGACATTATCTGTCAAAATACCACTCCATTGAACGCAAAATCTGTGTTGCCAGCCAGTCACTGTTAAGCTTCTCCCTAGGAATTTTCGAAGACAAAATGAAAGATTTCACCCGGAAGTTAAGATATTGTCTGTCAAAATCCCACACCATTGAATGCCAAATCTCTGTGGAGAGTCAGTCACTGTTAAGCTTCTCCCTAGAAATTTTCGAAGACAAAATGAAATAGTTTAACCCGAAAAATAAGATAATGTCTGTCAAAATACCACACCATTGAACGCATAATCTGTGTGGCCAGTCAGTCAATGTTTAGCCGACTGTCACAGCTTCTCTGTAGAAATTTTCTAAGACAAAATAAAGCATTCTAACCCGAAAAATAAGATATTGTCTGTCAAAATACCACACCATTGTACGGAAAATCTGTGTGGCCAGCCAGTCACTGTTAAGCTTCTCCCTATTAATTTTCGAAGACAAAATGAAACATTTTCACCCGCAAATTAAGATATTGTCTGTCAAAATATTACGCCATTGAACGCCAAATCTCTGTGGAGATTCAGTCACTGTTAAGCTTCTCCCTAGAAATTTTGGAAGACAAAATGAAATAGTTTAACGAGAAAAATAAGATAATGTCTGTCAAAATACCACGCCATTGAACGCATAATCTGTGTGGCTAGTCAGTCAAGGTTTAGCTTCTCCGTAGAAATTTTCGAAGACAAAATGAAACATTTTAACCTGGAAAATAAGAGTATTGTCCGTCAAAATACCACACAATTGAACGCAAAATCTGTGTGGCCAGTCAGTCACTGCTATTCTTTTCCCTAGAAATTTTCGAAGACAAAATAAAATATTTTAACCCACGAAATAAGACATTATCTGTCAAAATGCCACACAATTGACCGCAAAATCTGTGTGGCCAGACAGTCACTGCAACGCTTCTCTCTAGAAATTTTCGAAAATAAAATGAACATTTTAACCCGGAAAATAAGACATTATTTGTCAAAATACCACACCATTGAACGCAAAATCTGTGCGGCCGACAGGAATATGAGATATTGTCTGTGAAAATACCACACCGTTGAACGGAAAATATGTGTTGCCAGAGAGTCACTCTAAAGCTTCTCCCTAGGAATTTTCGAAGACAAAATAAAGCATTTTAACTTGGAAAACATGATATTATTTGTCAAATACCACACTATTGAACGCAAAATCTGTGTGGCCAGTCACTCACTGTTATCCTTTTCCCTAGGAATTTTCGAAGACAAAATAAAGCATTCTAACCAGGAAAATAAGATATTGTCTGTCAAAATACCACACCATTGTACGGAAACTCTGTGTGGCCAGAAAGTCACTGTTAAGCTTCTACCTGTTAATTTTCGAAGACAAAATGAAACATTTTCACCCGGAAATTAAGATATTGTCTGTCAAAATACCACACCATTGAACGCCAAATCTCTGTGGAGAGTCAGTCACTGTTAGGCTTCTCCCTAGAAATTTTGGAAGACAAAATGAAATAGTTTAACGAGAAAAATAAGATAATGTTTGTCAAAATACCACGCCATTGAACGCATAATCTGTGTGGCTAGTCAGTCAAGGTTTAGCTTCTCCGTAGAAATTTTCGAAGACCAAATGAAACATTTTAACCTGGAAAATAAGAGTATTGTCCGTCAAAATACCACACAATTGAACGCAAAATCTGTGTGGCAAGATAGTCACTGCGGAGCTTATCTCTGGAAATTTTCGAAAACAAAATGAACATTTTAACCCGGAAAATAAGACATTATCTGTCAAAATACCACACCATTGAACGCAAAATCTGTGTGGCCGACAGTCACAGCTTCTTGTAGAAATTTTCGAAGACAAAATAAAGCATTCTAACCTGCAAAATAAGATACTGTCTGTCAAAATACCACACCATTGAGCGGAAAATCTGTGTGGCCATCCAGTCACTGTAAAGCTTCTCCCTAGGAATTTTCGAAGACAAAATAAAACACTTTAATCCGCAAAACATGATACTATTTGTCAAATACCACAAAATTGAACACCAGATCTGTGCGGCCAGTCATTCACTGTTATTCTTTTCACTAGAAATATTCGAAGACAAAACAAAATATTTTAACCAGGAAAATAAGATATTATCTGTCAAAATACCACACCATTGAACCCAAAATTTGTGTGGCCAGTCAGTCACTGTTTAGTTTCTCCGTAAAAATGTTCGAAGACAAAATGAAACATTTTACCCCGGAAAATAAGATCTTGTCTGTCAAAATAAAACACCATTGAACGCAAAATCAGTGTGGAAAATTAGTAATTATTAAGGTACACCCTTGAAATTTTCGAAAGCAAGGTAAAATATTTTAACCCACAAAATAAGATATTGTCTTTTAAAATACCACACAATTGAACGCAAAATCTGTGTGGCCAGTCAGTCACTGTTTAGCTTCTCCCTAGAGATTTTCGAAGACAAAATAAACATTATAACCCGGAAAATAAGACATTATCTGTCAAAATACCACACAATTGAACGCAAAATCTGTGTGGCCAGACAGTCACTGCGAAGCATCTCTCTAGAAATTTTCGAAAACGAAATGAACATTTTAACCCGGAAAATAAGACATTATCTGTCAAAATACCACACCATTAAACGCAAAATCTGTGTGGCCGACAGTCACAACTTCTTGTAGAAATGTTCGAAGACTAAATAAACCATTCTAACCAGGAAAATAAGATATTGTCTGTCAAAATACCACATCATTGAACGGAAAATCTGTGTGGCCAGCCAGTCACTGTAAAGCTTCTCCCTAGGAATTTTCGAAGACAAAATAAAACATTTCAACCCGCAAAACATGATATTAACTGTCAAATACCACACAATTGAACGCAAAATCTGTGCGGCCAGTCATTCACTGTTATTCTTTTCCCTAGAAATTTTCCAAGACAAAATAAAGCATTTTAACCCTCAAAATAAGATATTATCTGTCAAAATACCACACGATTGAACACAAAATTTGTGTGGCCAGTCAGTCACTGTTTAGCTTCTCCGTAGAAATTTTCGAAGACAAAAGAAATATTTTTACCCGGAAAATAAGATATTGTCTGTCAAAATACCCCGCAATTGAATGCAAAATCTGTGTGGGGAGCCAGTCACTGTTGAGCTTCTCTCTAGAAGTTTTCGAGGACAAAATGAAACATTTTACCCCAGAAAATAAGATTTTGTCTGTCAAAATACCACGCCATTGAACGCAAAATCTGTGTGGCCAGTTAGTAATTGTTAAGGTACTCCCTTGAAATTTTCGAAAGCAAAATAAAACATTTTAGCCCGCAAAATAAGATATTGTCTGTCAAAATACTACAGAATTGTATGCAAAATCTGTGTGGGAATCCAGTCACTGTAAAGCTTCTCTATGGAAATTTTCGAAGGCAAATTGAAACATTTTAACCAGGAAAATAAGACATTATCTGTCAAAATACCACACCATTGAACGCAAAATCTGTGGGGCCGACTGTCACAGCTTCAACCTAGAAATTTTCGAAAACAAAATGAACATTTTAACCCGCAAAATAAGATATTGTCTGTCAAAATGCCACACCATTGAACGGAAAATCTGTGTTGCCAGCCAGTCACTGTTAAGCTTCTCCCTAGGAATTTTCGAATACAAAATGAAACAGTTTAACCCGAAAAATAAGATAAAGTCTGTCAAAATACCACACCATTGAACGCATAATCTGTGTGGCCAGTCAGTCACTGTTATTCGTTTCCCTAGAAATTTTCGAACACAAAATAAAGCATTTTAACCCGGAAAATAAGATATTATCTGTCAAAATACCACACCATTGAACACAAAATTTGTGTGGCCAGTCAGTCACTGTTTAGCTTCTCCGTAGAAATTTTCGAAGACAAAAAGGAACATTTTTACCCGGAAAATAAGATACTGTCTGTCAAAATACCACACAATTGAATGTAAAATCTGTGTGGCCAGCCAGTCACTGTTGAGCTTCTCTCTAGAAGTTTTCGAGGACAAAATGAAACATTTTACCCCAGAAAATAAGATTTTGTCTGTCAAAATACCACGCCATTGAACGCAAACTCTGTGTGGGCAGTTAGTAATTGTTAAGGTACTCCCTTGAAATTTTCGAAAGCAAAATAAAACATTTTAGGCCACAAAATAAGATATTGTTTGTCAAAATACTACAGAATTGAATGCAAAATCTGTGTGGATAGCCAGTCACTGTAAAGCTTCTCCATGGAAATTTTCGAAGGCAAAATGAAACATTTTAGCCAGGCAAATAAGACATTATCTGTAAAAATACCACACCATTGAACGCAAAATCTGTGTGGCTAACTGTCACAGCTTCTCTGTAGAAATTTTCGAAGACAAAATAAAGCATTCTAACCAGGAGAATAAGATATTGTCTGTCAAAATGCCACACCATTGAACGGAAAATCTGTGTTGCCAGCCAGTCACTGTTAAGCTTCTCCCTAGGAATTTTCGAAGACAAAATGAAATAGTTTAACCCGAAAAATAAGACAAAGTCTGTCAAAATACCACACCATTGAACGCAAAATCTGTGTGGCCGACTGTCACAGCTTCTTTGTAGAAATTTTCGAAGACAAAATAAAGCATTCTAACCAGGAAAATAAAATATTGTCTGTCAAAATGCCACACCATTGTACGGAAAATCTGTGTTGCCAGCCAGTCACTGTTAAGCTTCTCTCCAGGAATTTTCGAAGACAAAATGAAATAGTTTAACCCGAAAAATAAGATAAAGTCTGTCAAAATACCACACCATTGAACGCAAAATTTCTGTGGCCATTCAGTCACTGTTTAGCTTCTCCCTAGAAATTTGCGAAGACAAAATGAAATATTTTAACCGGGAAAAAAAGATATTGTCTGTCAAAATACCACACCATTGAACACAAAATCTGTGTCTGCAGTCAGTCACCGTTAATCTTCTCCCTAGAAATTTTCGAGGACAAAATGAAACATTTTACCCCGGAAAATAAGATATTGTCTGTCAAAATAAAACACCATTGAACGCAAAATCTGTGTGGCCAGTTAGTAATTATTAAGGTACACCCTTGAAATTTTCGGAGGCAAGGTAAAATATTTTAACCCACAAAATAAGATATTGTCTTTTAAAATACCACACAATTGAACGCAAAATTTGTGTGGCCAGTCAGTCACTGTAAAGCTTCCGTCTTGAAATTTTCGAAGACAAAATGAAACATTTTAACCCGCAAAGTAAGATACTGTCTGTCAAAATACCACACAATTGAACGCAAAATCCGTGTGGCCAGACAGTCACTGCGAAGCATCTCTCTAGAAATTTTCGAAAACAAAATGAACATTTTAACCCGGAAAATAAGATATTATCTGTCAAAATACCACACCCTTGAACGCCAGACCTGTGCGGCCGACAGGAATATGAGATATTGTCTGTCAAAATACCACACCGTTGAACGGAAAATCTGTGTTGCCAGAGAGTCACTGGAAAGCTTCTCCCTAGGAATTTTCGAAGACAAAATAAGGCATTTTCACTCGCAAAACATGATATTATTTATCATATACCACACTATTGAACGCAAAATCTGTGTGGCCAGTCAGTCAATGTTTAGCTTCTCCCTTGAAATTTTCGGAGACAAAATAAAACATTTTACCCCGGAAAATAAGACATTATCTGTCAGAATAAAACACCATTGAACGCATAATCTGTGTGGCCAGCCAGTCACTGTGAAGCTTCTCTCTAGAAATTTTCGAAGACAAAATAGAATATTTTAACCCGGAAAATAAGACATTATCTGTCAAAATACTACACCATTGAACGCAAAATCTGTGTGGCCAGCCAGTCACTGTTAAGCTTCTCCCTAGGAATTTTCGAAGACAAAATGAAACATTTTCACCCGGAAGTTAAGATATTGTCTGTCAAAATACCACACCATTGAATGCCAAATCTCTGTGGAGAGTCAGTCACTGCTAAGCTTCTCCCTAGATATTTTCGAAGACAAAATGAAATAGTTTAACTCGAAAAATAAGATAATGTCTGTCAAAATACCACACCATTGAACGCATAATCTGTGTGGGCAGTCAGTCAATGTTTAGATATTGTTTGTCAAAATACCACACCATTGAACGCATAATCTGTGTGGCCAGTCAGTCAATGTTTAGCTTCTCCCTTGAAATTTTCGAAGACAAAATAAAACATTTTAACCCGGAAAATAAGACATTATCTGTCAAAATACCACACAATTGAACGCAAAGCCTGTGCGGCCAGACTGTCACAGCATCTTGTAGAAATTTTCGAAGACAAAACAAAGCATTCTAACCAGGAAAATAAAATATTGTCTGCCAAAATACCACACCATTGAACGGGAAATCTGTGTGGCCAGCCAGTCACTGTAAAGCTTCTCCCTAGGAATTTTCGAAGACAAAATAAAGTATTTTAACTCGGAAAACATGATATTATTTGTCAAATACCACACAATTGAACGCAAAATCTGTGTGGCCAGTCATTCACTGTTATTCATTTCCCTAGAAATTTTTGAAGACAAAATAAAGCATTTTAACCCGGAAAAAAAGATATTATCTGTCAAAATACCACACCATTGAAAGCGAAATTTGTGTGGCCAGTCAGTCACTGTTTAGCTTCTCCGTAGAAATTTTCGAAGACAAAATGAAATATTTTGACCCGGAAAATAAGGTATTGTCTGTCAAAATACCACAGAATTGAATGCAAAATCTGTGTGGCCAGACAGTCACTGCGAAGCTTCTCCCTAGAAATTTTCGAAAACAAAACGAACATTTTAACCAGAAAATAAGACAATATCTGTCAAAATACCACACCGTTGAACGCAAAATTTGTGTGGGCGACAGTCACAGCTTCTTGTAGAAATTTTCGAAGACAAAATAAAGCATTCTAACCAGGAAAATAAGATATTGTCTGTCAAAATTCCTCACCATTGAACGGAAAATCTGTGTGGCCAGCCGGTCACTGTAACGCTTCTCCCTAGGAATTTTCGAAGACAAAATAAAGCATTTTAACTCGGAAAACATGATATTATTTGTCAAATACCACACCATTGAACGCAAAATCTGTGTGGCCAGTCATTCACTGTTATTCTTTTCCGTAGAAATTTTCGAAGACAAAATAAAGCATTTTAACCCGGAAAATAAGATATTATCTGTCAAAATATCACACAATTGAACACAAAATCTGTGTGGGCAGTCAGTCACTGTTAAGCTTCTCCCTAGAAATTTTCGAGGGCAAAATGAAACATTTTACCCCGGAAAATAAGATCTTGTCTGTCAAAATAAAACACCATTGAACGCAAAATCAGTGTGGAAAGTTAGTAATTATTAAGGTACACCCTTGAAATTTTCGAAAGCAAGGTAAAATATTTTAACCCACGAAATAAGATATTGTCTTTTAAAATACCACACGATTGAACGCAAAATCTGTGTGGCCAGTCAGTCACTGTAAAGCTTCCCTCTTGAAATTTTCGAAGACAAAATGAAAAATTTTAACCCGCAAAATAAGATATTACCTGTCAAAATACCACACCATTGAACGCAAAATTTGTGTGGCCATCCAGACACTGTATAGCTTCTCTCTAGAAATTTTCGAAGACAAAGTAGAACATTTTAACCTGGAAAATAAGACATTATCTGTCAAAATACCACTCCATTGAACGCAAAATCTGTGTTGCCAGCCAGTCACTGTTAAGCTTCTCCCTAGGAATTTTCGAAGACAAAATGAAATAGTTTAACCCGAAAAATAAGATAAAGTCTGTCAAAATACCACACCATTGAACGCATAATCTGTGTGGCCAGTCAGTCACTGTTATTCATTTCCCTAGAAATTTTCGAACACAAAATAAAGCATTTTAACCCGGAAAATAAGATATTATCTGTCAAAATACCACACCATTGAACACAAAATTTGTGTGGCCAGTCAGTCACTGTTTAGCTTCTCCGTAGAAATTTTCGAAGACAAAATGAAATATTTTGACCCGGAAAATAAGGTATTGTCTGTCAAAATACCACAGAATTGAATGCAAAATCTGTGTGGCCAGACAGTCACTGCGAAGCTTCTCCCTAGAAATTTTCGAAAACAAAACGAACATTTTAACCAGAAAATAAGACAATATCTGTCAAAATACCACACCGTTGAACGCAAAATTTGTGTGGCCGACAGTCACAGCTTCTTGTAGAAATTTTCGAAGACAAAATAAAGCATTCTAACCAGGAAAATAAAATATTGTCTGTCAAAATGCCACACCATTGTACGGAAAATCTGTGTTGCCAGCCAGTCACTATTAAGCTTCTCCCTAGAAATTTTGGAAGACAAAATGAAATAGTTTAACCCGAAAAATAAGATAAAGTCTGTCAAAATAAACCATTGAATGCCAAATCTCTGTGGAGAGTCAGTCACTGTTAAGCTTCTCCCTAGAAATTTTCGAAGACAAAATGAAATAGTTTAACCCGAAAAATAAGATAATGTCTGTCAAAATACCACACCATTGAACGCATAATCTGTGTGGCCAGTCAGTCAATGTTTAGCCGACTGTCACAACTTCTATGTAGAATTTTTCGAAGACAAAATAAAGCATTCTAACCAGGAAAATAAGATATTGTCTGTCAAAATACCACACCATTGTACGGAAAATCAGTGTGGCCAGAAAGTCACTGTTAAGCTTCTCCCTATTAATTTTCGAAGACAAAATGAAACATTTTCACCCGGAAATTAAGATATTGTCTGTCAAAATACCACACCATTGAACGCCAAATCTCTGTGGAGAGTCAGTCACTGTTAGGCTTCTCCCTAGAAATTTTCGAAGACAAAATGAAACATTTTAACCCGGAAAATAAGACATTATCTGTCAAAATACCACACAATTGAACACAAAGCCTGTGCGGCCAGTCTGTCACAGCATCTTGTAGAAATTTTCGAAGACAAAATAAAGCATTCTAACCAGGAAAATAAGATTTTGTCTGCCAAAATACCACACCATTGAACGGAAAATCTGTGTGGCCAGCCAGTCACTGTAAAGCTTCTCCCTAGGAATTTTCGAAGACAAAATAAAGCATTTTAACCCGGAAAATAAGATATTATCTGTCAAAATACCACGCCATTGAACGCAAAATTTGTGTGGCCAGTCAGTCACTGTTTAGCTTCTCCGTAGAAATTTTCGAAGACAAAATGAAATATTTTAACCCCGAAAATAAGATATTGTCTGTCAAAATACCACAGAATTGAATGCAAAATCTGTGTGGCCAGACAGTCACTGCGAAGCTTCTCCCTAGAAATTTTCGAAAACAAAGCGAACATTTTAACCAGAAAATAAGACAATATCTGTCAAAATACCACACCGTTGAACGCAAAATTTGTGTGGCCGACAGTCACAGCTTCTTGTAGAAATTTTCGAAGACAAAATAAAGCATTCTAACCAGGAAAATAAGATATTGTCTGTCAAAATTCCTCACCATTGAACGGAAAATCTGTGTGGCCAGCCGGTCACTGTAACGCTTCTCCCTAGGAATTTTCGAAGACAAAATAAAGCATTTTAACTCGGAAACATGATATTATTTGTCAAATACAACACAATTGAACGCAAAATCTGTGTGGCCAGTCATTCACTGTTATTCTTTTCCCTAGAAATTTTCGAAGACAAAATAAAGCATTTTAACCCGGAAAATAAGATATTATCTGTCAAAATACCACACAATTGAACACAAAATCTGTGTGGGCAGTCAGTCACTGTTAAGCTTCTCCCTAGAAATTTTCGAGGGCAAAATGAAACATTTTACCCCGGAAAATAAGATCTTGTCCGTCAAAATAAAACACCATTGAACTCAAAATCAGTGCGGAAAGTTAGTAATTATTAAGGTACACCCTTAAAATTTTCGAAAGCGAGGTAAAATATTTTAACCCACGAAATAAGATACTGTCTTTTAAAATACCACACGATTGAACGCAAAATCTGTGTGGCCAGTCAGTCACTGTAAAGCTTCCCTCTTGAAATTTTCGAAGACAAAATGAAAAATTTTAACCCGCAAAATAAGATATTACCTGTCAAAATACCACACCATTGAACGCAAAATTTGTGTGGCCATCCAGACACTGTATAGCTTCTCTCTAGAAATTTTCGAAGACAAAGTAGAACATTTTAACCTGGAAAATAAGACATTATCTGTCAAAATACCACTCCATTGAACGCAAAATCTGTGTTGCCAGCCAGTCACTGTTAAGCTTCTCCCTAGGAATTTTCGAAGACAAAATGAAACATTTCACCCGGAAGTTAAGATATTGTCTGTCAAAATATTACGCCATTTAACGCCAAATCTCTGTGGAGATTCAGTCACTGTTAAGCTTCTCCCTAGAAATTTTCGAAGACAAAATGAAATAGTTTAACCCGAAAAATAAGATAATGTCTGTCAAAATACCACACCATTGAACGCATAATCTGTGTGGCCAGTCAGTCAATGTTTAGCCGACTGTCACAGCTTCTCTGTAGAAATTTTCGAAGACAAAATAAAGCATTCTAACCCGAAAAATAAGATATTGTCTGTCAAAATACCACACCATTATACGGAAAATCTGTTTGGCCAGCCAGTCACTGTTAAGCTTCTCCCTAGGAATTTTCGAAGACAAAATGAAACATTTTCACCCGCAAATTAAGATATTGTCTGTCAAAATATTACGCCATTGAACGCCAAATCTCTGTGGAGATTCAGTCACTGTTAAGCTCCTCCCTAGAAATTTTGGAAGACAAAATGAAATAGTTTAACCCGAAAAATAAAATAATGAATGTCAAAATACCACGCCATTGAACGCATAATCTATGTGGCTAGTCAGTCAAGGTTTAGCTTCTCCCTAGAAATTTTCGAAGACAAAATGAAACATTTTAACCTTTAAAATAAGAGTATTGTCCGTCAAAGTACCACACAATTGAACGCAAAATCTGTGTGGCCAGTCAGTCACTGTTATTCTTTTCCCTAGAAATTTTCGAAGACAAAATAAAATGTTTTAACCCGGAAAATAAGACATTATCTGTCAAAATGCCACACAATTGAACGCAAAATCTGTGTGGCCAGACAGTCACTGCAACGCTTCTCTCTAGAAATTTTCGAAAACAAAATGAACATTTTAACCCGGAAAATAAGACATTATCTGTCAAAATACCACACCATTGAACGCAAAATTTGTGTGGCCGACAGTCACAGCTTCTTGTAGAAATTTTCGAAGACAAAATAAAGCATTCTAACCAGGCAAATAAGATATTGCCTGTCAAAATACCACACCATTGAACGGAAAATCTGTGTGGCCAGCCAGTCACTGTAAAGCTTCTCCGTAAAAATTTTCGAAGACAAAATAACGCATTTTAACCCGGAAAATAAGATATTATCTGTCAAAATACCACACCATTGAACGCAAAATTTGTGTGGCCAGTCAGTCACTGTTTAGATTCTCCGTAGAAATTTTCGAAGACAAATGAAATATTTTAACTCGGAAAATAAGATATTGTCTGTCAAAATACCACAGAATTGAATGCAAAATCCGTGTGGCCACACAGTCACTTTTGAGCTTCTCCCTAGAAATTTTCGAAGACAAAATGAAATATTTTACCCCGGAAAATAAGATATTGTCTGTCCAAATAAAACACCATTGAACGCAAAATCTGTGTTTCCAGTTAGTAATTATTAAGGTCCTTGAAATTTTCGAAAGCAAGGTAAAATATTTTAACCCACAAAATAAGATATTGTCTTTTAAAATACCACACAATTGAACGCAAAATCTGTGTGGCCAGTCAGTCATTGTAAACCTTCCCTCTTGAAATTTTCGAAGACAAAATGAAACATCTTAACCCGCAAAATAAGATACTGTCTGTCAAAATACCACACAATTGAACGTAGAATCTGTGTGGCCAGACAGTCACTGCGAAGCATCTCTCTAGAAATTTTCGAAAACAAAATGAACATTTTAACCCGGAAAATAAGACATTATCTGTCAAAATACCACACTATTGAACGCAAAATCTCTGTGGCCAGTCACTCACTGTTAGCCTTTTCCCTAGGAATTTTCGAAGACAAAATAAAACATTTTAACGCGGAAAATAAGACATTATCTGTCAGAATACCACACCATTGAACGCATAATCTGTGTGGCCAGCCAGTCACTGTAAAGCTTCTCTCTAGAAATTTTCGAAGACAAAATAGAATATTTTAACCCGGAAAATAAGACATTATCTGTCAAAATACTACACCATAGAACGCAAAATCTGTGTTGCCAGCCAGTCACTGTTAAGCTTCTCCCTAGGAATTTTCGAAGACAAAATGAAACATTTTCACCAGGAAGTTAAGATATTGTCTGTCAAAATACCACACCATTGAATGCCAAATCTCTGTGGAGAGTCAGTCACTGTTAAGCTTCTCCCTAGAAATTTTCGAAGACAAAATGAAATAGTTTAACCCGAAAAATAAGATAATGTCTGTCAAAATACCACACCATTGAACGCATAATCTGTGTGGCCAGTCAGTCAATGTTTAGCCGACTGTCACAACTTCTATGTAGAATTTTTCGAAGACAAAATAAAGCATTCTAACCAGGAAAATAAGATACTGTCTGTCAAAATACCACACCATTGAACGGATAATCTGTGTGGCCATCCAGTCACTGTAAAGCTTATCCCTAGAAATTTTCGAAGACAAAATAAAGCATTTTAACTCGGAAAACATGATATTATTTGTCAAATACCACACAATTGAACGCCAGATCTGTGCGGCCAGTCATTCACTGTTATTCTTTTCACTAGAAATATTCGAAGACAAAATAAAGCATTTTAACCCGGAAAATAAGATATTATCTGTCAAAATACCACACCATTGAACGCAAAATTTGTGTGGCAAGTCAGTCACTGTTTAGCTTCGCCGTAAAAATTTTCGAAGACAAAATGAAACATTTTACCCCGGAAAATAAGATCTTGTCTGTCAAAATAAAACACCATTGAACGCAAAATCAGTGTGGAAAGTTAGTAATTATTAAGGTACACCCTTGAAATTTTCGAAAGCAAGGTCAAATATTTTAACCCACGAAATAAGATATTGTCCTTTAAAATACCACACAATTGAACGCAAAATCTGTGTGGCCAGTCAGTCACTGTTTAGCTTCTCCCTAGAAATTTTCGAAGACAAAATAAAACATTATAACCCGGAAAATAAGACATTATCTGTCAAAATACCACACAATTGAACGCAAAATCTGTGTGGCCAGACAGTCACTGCGAAGCTTCTCTCTAGAAATTTTCGAAAACGAAATGAACAGTTTAACCCGGAAAATAAGGCATTATTTGTCAAAATACCACACCATTAAACGCAAAATCTGTTTGGCCGACAGTCACAACTTCTTGTAGAAATTTTCGAAGACGAAATAAAGCATTCTAACCAGGAAAATAAGATATTGTCTGTCAAAATACCACATCATTGAACGGAAAATCTGTGTGGCCAGCCAGTCACTGTAAAGCTTCTCCCTACTAATTTTCGAAGACAAAATAAAACATTTCAACCCGCAAAACATGATATTAATTGCCAAATACCACACAATTGAACGCAAAATCTGTGCGGCCAGTCATTCACTGTTATTCTTTTCCCTAGAAATTTTCCAAGACAAAATAAAGCATTTTAACCCGGAAAATAAGACATTATCTGTCAAAATACTACACCATTGAACGCAAAATCTGTGTGGCCAGCCAGTCGCTGTTAAGCTTCTCCCTAGGAATTTTCGAAGGCAAAATGAAGCATTTTCAACCGGAAGTTAAGATATTGTCTTTTAAAATACCACACCATTGAATGCCAAATCTCTGTGGAGAGTCAGTCACTGTTAAGCTTCTCCCTAGATATTTTCGAAGACAAAATGAAATAGTTTAACCCGAAAAATTAGATAATGTCTGTCAAAATACCACTCCACTGAACGCATAATCTGTGTGGGCAGCCAGTCAATGTTTAGCCGACTGTCACAGCTTCTCTGTAGAAATTTTCGAAGACAAAATAAAGCATTCTAACCAGGAAAATTAGATATTGTCTGTCAAAATACCACACCATTGAACGCATAATCTGTGTGGCCAGTCAGACAATGTTTAGCTTCTCCCTTGAAGTTTTCGAAGACAAAATAAAACATTTTAACCCGGAAAATAAGACATTATCTGTCAAAATACCACACAATTGAACGCAAAGCCTGTGCGGCCAGACTGTCACAGCATCTTGTAGAAATTTTCGAAGACAAAATAAAGCGTTCTAACCAGGAAAATAAGATATTGTCTGCCAAAATAATACACCATTGAACGGAAAATCTGTGTGGGCAGCCAGTCACTGTAAAGCTTCTCCCTAGGAATTTTCGAAGACAAAATAAAGCATTTTAACTCGGAAAACATGATATTATTTGTCAAATACCACACAATTGAACGCAAAATCTGTGCAACCAGTCATTCACTGCTATTCTTTTCAATAGAAATTTTCGAAGACAAAATAAAACATTTCACTCGGAAGTTAAGATATTGTCTGTCAAAATATTACGCCATTTAACGCCAAATCTCTGTGGAGATTCAGTCACTGTTAAGCTTCTCCCTAGAAATTTTCGAAGACAAAATGAAATAGTTTAACCCGAAAAATAAGATAATGTCTGTCAAAATATCACACCATTGAACGCATAATCTGTGTGGCCAGTCAGTCAATGTTTAGCCGACTATCACAGCTTCTCTGTAGAAATTTTCGAAGACAAAATAAAGCATTCTAACCCGAAAAATAAGATATTGTCTGTCAAAATACCACACCATTATACGGAAAATCTGTGTGGCCAGTCAGTCACTGTTAAGCTTCTCCCTAGGAATTTTCGAAGACAAAATGAAACATTTTCACCCGCAAATTAAGATATTGTCTGTCAAAATATTACGCCATTGAACGCAAAATCTCTGTGGAGATTCAGTCACTGTTAAGCTTCTCCCTAGAAATTTTGGAAGACAAAATGAAATAGTTTAACCCGAAAAATAAAATAATGTCTGTCAAAATACCACACCATTGAACGCATAATCTGTGTGGCTAGTCAGTCAAGGTTTAGCTTCTCCCTAGAAATTTTCGAAGACAAAATGAAACATTTTAACCTTTAAAATAAGAGTATTGTCCGTCAAAGTACCACACAATTGAACGCAAAATCTGTGTGGCCAGTCAGTCACTGTTATTCTTTTCCCTAGAAATTTTCGAAGACAAAATAAAATATTTTAACCCGGAAAATAAGACATTATCTGTCAAAATACCACACAATTGAACGCAAAATCAGTGTGACCAGACAGTCACTGCAACGCTTCTCTCTAGAAATTTTCGAAAACAAAATGAACATTTTAACCCGGAAAATAAGACATTATCTGTCAAAATACCACACCATTGAACGCAAAATTTGTGTGGCCGACAGTCACAGCTTCTTGTAGAAATTTTCGAAGACAAAATAAAGCATTCTAACCAGGAAAATAAGATATTGTCTGTCAAAATACCACACCATTGAACGGAAAATCTGTGTGGCCAGCCAGTCACTGTAAAGCTTCTCCGTAAAAATTTTCGAAGACAAAATAACGCATTTTAACCCGGAAAATAAGATATTATCTGTCAAAATACCACACCATTGAACGCAAAATTTGTGTGGCCAGTCAGTCACTGTTTAGATTCTCCGTAGAAATTTTCGAAGACAAATGAAATGTTTTAACCCGGAAAATAAGATATTGTCTGTCAAAATACCACAGAATTGAATGCAAAATCCGTGTGGCCACACAGTCACTTTTGAGCTTCTCCCTAGAAGTTTTCGAGGACAAAATGAAACATTTTACCCCAGAAAATAAGATTTTGTCTGTCAAAATACCACGCCATTGAACGAAGGATCTCTGTGGCCAGTTAGTAATTGTTAAGGTACTCCCTTGAAATTTTCGAAAGCAATATAAAATATTTTAGCCCGCAAAATAAGATATTGTCTGTCAAAATACCACAGAATTGAATGCAAAATCTGTGTGGCCAGCCAGTCACTGTAAAGCTTCCCTATGGAAATTTTCGAAGGCAAAATGAAACATTTTAACAAGGAAAATAAGACATTATCTGTCAAAATACCACACCATTGGACGCAAAATCTGTGTGGCCGACTTTCACAGCTTCTCTGTAGAAATTTTTGGAAGACAAAATAAAGCATTCTAACCAGGAAAATAAGATATTGTCTGTCAAAATACCACACCATTGAACGGAAAATCTGTGTGGCCAGCCAGCCACTGTAAAGCTTCTCCGTAAAAATTTTCGAAGACAAAATAAAGCATTTTAACCCGGAAAATAAGATATTACCTGTCAAAATACCACACCATTGAACGCAAAATTTCTGTGGCCAGTCAGTCACTGTTTAGCTTCTCCCTAGAAATTTTCGAAGACAAAATGAAATATTTTAACCGGGAAAATAAGATATTGTCTGTCAAAATACCACACCATTGAACACAAAATCTCTGTGGGCAGTCAGTCACTGTTAAGCTTCTCCCTAGAAATTTTCGAGGACAAAATGAAATATTTTACCCCGGAAAATAAGATATTGTCTGTCAAAATAAAACACTATTGAACGCAAAATCTGTGTTTCCAGTTAGTAATTATTAAGGTCCTTGAAATTTTCGAAAGCGAGGTAAAATATTTTAACCCACAAAATAAGATATTGTCTTTTAAAATACCACACAATTGAACGCAAAATCTGTGTGGCCAGTCAGTCATTGTAAACCTTCCCTCTTGAAATTTTCGAAGACAAAATGAAACATCTTAACCCGCAAAATAAGATACTGTCTGTCAAAATACCACACAATTGAACGTAGAATCTGTGTGGCCAGACAGTCACTGCGAAGCATCTCTCTAGAAATTTTCGAAAACAAAATGAACATTTTAACCCGGAAAATAAGACATTATCTGTCAAAATACCACACTATTGAACGCAAAATCTCTGTGGCCAGTCACTCACTGTTATCCTTTTCCCTAGGAATTTTCGAAGACAAAATAAAACATTTTAACGCGGAAAATAAGACATTATCTGTCAGAATACCACACCATTGAACGCATAATCTGTGTGGCCAGCCAGTCACTGTAAAGCTTCTCTCTAGAAATTTTCGAAGACAAAATAGAATATTTTAACCCGGAAAATAAGACATTATCTGTCAAAATACTACACCATTGAACGCAAAATCTGTGTTGCCAGCCAGTCACTGTTAAGCTTCTCCCTAGGAATTTTCGAAGACAAAATGAAACATTTTCACCCGGAAGTTAAGATATTGTCTGTCAAAATACCACACCATTGAATGCCAAATCTCTGTGGAGAGTCAGTCACTGTTAAGCTTCTCCCTAGATATTTTCGAAGACAAACTGAAATAGTTTAACCCGAAAAATAAGATAATGTCTGTCAAAATACCACACCATTGAACGCATAATCTGTGTGGCCAGTCAGTCAATGTTTAGCCGACTGTCACAACTTCTATGTAGAATTTTTCGAAGACAAAATAAAGCATTCTAACCAGGAAAATAAGATATTGTCTGTCAAAATACCACACCATTGTACGGAAAATCTGTGTGGCCAGAAAGTCACTGTTAAGCTTCTCCCTATTAATTTTCGAAGACAAAATGAAACATTTTCACCCGGAAATTAAGATATTGTCTGTCAAAATACCACACCATTGAACGCCAAATCTCTGTGGAGAGTCAGTCACTGTTAGGCTTCTCCCTAGAAATTTTCGAAGACAAAATGAAATAGTTTAACGAGAAAAATAAGATAATGTCTGTCAAAATACCACGCCATTGAACGCATAATCTGTGTGGCTAGTCAGTCAAGGTTTAGCTTCTCCGTAGAAATTTTCGAAGACAAAATGAAACATTATAACCTGGAAAATAAGAGTATTGTCCGTCAAAATACCACACAATTGAACGCAAAATCTGTGTGGCAAGATAGTCACTGCGGAGCTTCTCTCTGGAAGTTTTCGAAAACAAAATGAACATTTTAACCCGGAAAATAAGACATTAGCTGTCAAAATACCACACCATTGAACGCAAAATCTGTGTGGCCGACAGTCACAGCTTCTTGTAGAAATTTTCGAAAACAAAATAAAGCATTGTAACCTTCAAAATAAGATACTGTCTGTCAAAATACCACACCATTGAACGGAAAATCTGTGTGGCCATCCAGTCACTGTTAAGCTTATCCCTAGAAATTTTCGAAGACAAAATAAAGCATTTTAACTCGGAAAACATGATATTATTTTCAAATACCACACAATTGAACGCCAGATCTGTGCGGCCAGTCATTCACTGTTATTCTTTTCACTAGAAATATTCGAAGACAAAATAAAGCATTTTAACCCGGAAAATAAGATATTATCTGTCAAAATACCACACCATTGAACGCAAAATTTGTGTGGCCAGTCAGTCACTGTTTAGCTTCTCCGTAAAAATTTTCGAAGACAAAATGAAACATTTTACCCCGGAAAATAAGATCTTGTCTGTCAAAATAAAACACCATTGAACGCAAAATCAGTGTGGAAAGTTAGTAATTATTAAGGTACACCCTTGAAATTTTCGAAAGCAAGGTCAAATATTTTAACCCACGAAATAAGATATTGTCCTTTAAAATACCACACAATTGAACGCAAAATCTGTGTGGCCAGTCAGTCACTGTTTAGCTTCTCCCTAGAAATTTTCGAAGACAAAATAAAACATTATAACCCGGAAAATAAGACATTATCTGTCAAAATACCACACAATTGAACGCAAAATCTGTGTGGCCAGACAGTCACTGCGAAGCTTCTCTCTAGAAATTTTCGAAAACGAAATGAACAGTTTAACCCGGAAAATAAGGCATTATCTGTCAAAATACCACACCATTAAACGCAAAATCTGTTTGGCCGACAGTCACAACTTCTTGTAGAAATTTTCGAAGACGAAATAAAGCATTCTAACCAGGAAAATAAGATATTGTCTGTCAAAATACCACATCATTGAACGGAAAATCTGTGTGGCCAGCCAGTCACTGTAAAGCTTCTCCCTACTAATTTTCGAAGACAAAATAAAACATTTCAACCCGCAAAACATGATATTAATTGCCAAATACCACACAATTGAACGCAAAATCTGTGCGGCCAGTCATTCACTGTTATTCTTTTCCCTAGAAATTTTCCAAGATAAAATAAAGCATTTTAACCCGGAAAATAAGACATTATCTGTCAAAATACTACACCATTGAACGGAAAATCTGTGTGGCCAGCCAGTCACTGTTAAGCTTCTCCCTAGGAATTTTCGAAGGCAAAATGAAACATTTTCACCCGGAAGTTAAGATATTGTCTTTTAAAATACCACACCATTGAATGCCAAATCTCTGTGGAGAGTCAGTCACTGTTAAGCTTCTCCCTAGATATTTTCGAAGACAAAATGAAATAGTTTAACCCGAAAAATAAGATAATGTCTGTCAAAATACCACTCCACTGAACGCATAATCTGTGTGGGCAGTCAGTCAATGTTTAGCCGACTGTCACAGCTTCTCTGTAGAAATTTTCGAAGACAAAATAAAGCATTCTAACCAGGAAAATTAGATATTGTCTGTCAAAATACCACACCATTGAACGCATAATCTGTGTGGCCAGTCAGTCAATGTTTAGCTTCTCCCTT
The DNA here is from genome assembly GCA_945910035.1 of Brachypalpus laphriformis. Taxonomy (NCBI): domain Eukaryota; kingdom Metazoa; phylum Arthropoda; class Insecta; order Diptera; family Syrphidae; genus Brachypalpus; species Brachypalpus laphriformis. Next base: position 132,622,074 of record OX246754.1, read on the forward strand.
GAAATTTTCGAAGACAAAATAAAACATTTTAACCCGGAAAATAAGACATTATCTGTCAAAATACCACACAATTGAACGCAAAGCCTGTGCGGCCAGACTGTCACAGCATCTTGTAGAAATTTTCGAAGACAAAATAAAGCGTTCTAACCAGGAAAATAAGATATTGTCTGCCAAAATAATACACCATTGAACGGAAAATCTGTGTGGGCAGCCAGTCACTGTAAAGCTTCTCCCTAGGAATTTTCGAAGACAAAATAAAGCATTTTAACTCGGAAAACATGATATTATTTGTCAAATACCACACAATTGAACGCAAAATCTGTGCAACCAGTCATTCACTGCTATTCTTTTCAATAGAAATTTTCGAAGACAAAATAAAACATTTCACTCGGAAGTTAAGATATTGTCTGTCAAAATATTACGCCATTTAACGCCAAATCTCTGTGGAGATTCAGTCACTGTTAAGCTTCTCCCTAGAAATTTTCGAAGACAAAATGAAATAGTTTAACCCGAAAAATAAGATAATGTCTGTCAAAATATCACACCATTGAACGCATAATCTGTGTGGCCAGTCAGTCAATGTTTAGCCGACTGTCACAGCTTCTCTGTAGAAATTTTCGAAGACAAAATAAAGCATTCTAACCCGAAAAATAAGATATTGTCTGTCAAAATACCACACCATTATACGGAAAATCTGTGTGGCCAGTCAGTCACTGTTAAGCTTCTCCCTAGGAATTTTCGAAGACAAAATGAAACATTTTCACCCGCAAATTAAGATATTGTCTGTCAAAATATTACGCCATTGAACGCAAAATCTCTGTAGAGATTCAGTCACTGTTAAGCTTCTCCCTAGAAATTTTGGAAGACAAAATGAAATAGTTTAACCCGAAAAATAAAATAATGTCTGTCAAAATACCACGCCATTGAACGCATAATCTGTGTGGCTAGTCAGTCAAGGTTTAGCTTCTCCCTAGAAATTTTCGAAGACAAAATGAAACATTTTAACCTTTAAAATAAGAGTATTGTCCGTCAAAGTACCACACAATTGAACGCAAAATCTGTGTGGCCAGTCAGTCACTGTTATTCTTTTCCCTAGAAATTTTCGAAGACAAAATAAAATATTTTAACCCGGAAAATAAGACATTATCTGTCAAAATACCACACAATTGAACGCAAAATCAGTGTGACCAGACAGTCACTGCAACGCTTCTCTCCAGAAATTTTCGAAAACAAAATGAACATTTTAACCCGGAAAATAAGACATTATCTGTCAAAATACCACACCATTGAACGCAAAATTTGTGTGGCCGACAGTCACAGCTTCTTGTAGAAATTTTCGAAGACAAAATAAAGCATTCTAACCAGGAAAATAAGATATTGTCTGTCAAAATACCACACCATTGAACGGAAAATCTGTGTGGCCAGCCAGTCACTGTAAAGCTTCTCCGTAAAAATTTTCGAAGACAAAATAAAGCATTTTAACCCGGAAAATAAGATATTATCTGTCAAAATACCACACCATTGAACGCAAAATTTGTGTGGCCAGTCAGTCACTGTTTAGATTCTCCGTAGAAATTTTCGAAGACAAATGAAATATTTTAACCCGGAAAATAAGATATTGTCTGTCAAAATACCACAGAATTGAATGCAAAATCCGTGTGGCCACACAGTCACTTTTGAGCTTCTCCCTAGAAGTTTTCGAGGACAAAATGAAACATTTTACCCCAGAAAATAAGATTTTGTCTGTCAAAATACCACGCCATTGAACGAAGGATCTCTGTGGCCAGTTAGTAATTGTTAAGGTACTCCCTTGAAATTTTCGAAAGCAATATAAAATATTTTAGCCCGCAAAATAAGATATTGTCTGTCAAAATACCACAGAATTGAATGCAAAATCTGCGTGGCCAGCCAGTCACTGTAAAGCTTCCCTATGGAAATTTTCGAAGGCAAAATGAAACATTTTAACAAGGAAAATAAGACATTATCTGTCAAAATACCACACCATTGGATGCAAAATCTGTGTGGCCGACTTTCACAGCTTCTCTGTAGAAATTTTTGGAAGACAAAATAAAGCATTTTAACCAGGAAAATAAGATATTGTCTGTCAAAATACCACACCATTGAACGGAAAATCTGTGTGGCCAGCCAGTCACTGTAAAGCTTCTCCGTAAAAATTTTCGAAGACAAAATAAAGCATTTTAACCCGGAAAATAAGATATTACCTGTCAAAATACCACACCATTGAACGCAAAATTTCTGTGGCCAGTCAGTCACTGTTTAGCTTCTCCCTAGAAATTTTCGAAGACAAAATGAAATATTTTAACCGGGAAAATAAGATATTGTCTGTCAAAATACCACTCCATTGAACACAAAATCTCGGTGGGCAGTCAGTCACTGTTAAGCTTCTCCCTAGAAATTTTCGAGGACAAAATGAAATATTTTTCCCCGGAAAATAAGATATTGTCTGTCAAAATAAAACACTATTGAACGCAAAATCTGTGTTTCCAGTTAGTAATTATTAAGGTCTTTTAATTTTCGAAAGCGAGGTAAAATATTTTAACCCACAAAATAAGATATTGTCTTTTAAAATACCACACAATTGAACGCAAAATCTGTGTGGCCAGTCAGTCATTGTAAACCTTCCCTCTTGAAATTTTCGAAGACAAAATGAAACATCTTAACCCGCAAAATAAGATACTGTCTGTCAAAATACCACACAATTGAACGTAGAATCTGTGTGGCCAGACAGTAACTGCGAAGCATCTCTCTAGAAATTTTCGAAAACAAAATGAACATTTTAACCCGGGAAATAAGACATTATCTGTCAAAATACCACACTATTGAACGCAAAATCTCTGTGGCCAGTCACTCACTGTTATCCTTTTCCCTAGGAATTTTCGAAGACAAAATAAAACATTTTAACGCGGAAAATAAGACATTATCTGTCAGAATACCACACCATTGAACGCATAATCTGTGTGGCCAGCCAGTCACTGTAAAGCTTCTCTCTAGAAATTTTCGAAGACAAAATAGAATATTTTAACCCGGAAAATAAGACATTATCTGTCAAAATACTACACCATTGAACGCAAAATCTGTGTTGCCAGCCAGTCACTGTTAAGCTTCTCCCTAGGAATTTTCGAAGACAAAATGAAACATTTTGACCCGCAAAATAAGATATTGTCTGTCAAAATACCACACCATTGAATGCCAAATCTCTGTGGAGAGTCAGTCACTGTTAAGCTTCTCCCTAGATATTTTCGAAGACAAAATGAAATAGTTTAACCCGAAAAATAAGATAATGTCTGTCAAAATACCACACCATTGAACGCATAATCTGTGTGGAAAGTCAGTCAATGTTTAGCCGACTGTCACAACTTCTATGTAGAATTTTTCGAAGACAAAATAAAGCATTCTAACCAGGAAAATAAGATATTGTCTGTCAAAATACCACACCATTGTACGGAAAATCTGTGTGGCCAGAAAGTCACTGTTAAGCTTCTCCCTATTAATTTTCGAAGGCAAAATGAAACATTTTCACCCGGAAATTAAGATATTGTCTGTCAAAATACCACACCATTGAACGCCAAATCTCTGTGGAGAGTCAGTCACTGTTAGGCTTCTCCCTAGAAATTTTCGAAGACAAAATGAAATAGTTTAACGAGAAAAATAAGATAATGTCTGTCAAAATACAACGCCATTGAACGCATAATCTGTGTGGCTAGTCAGTCAAGGTTTAGCTTCTCCGTAGAAATTTTCGAAGACAAAATGAAACATTTTAACCTGGAAAATAAGAGTATTGTCCGTCAAAATACCACACAATTGAACGCCAAATCTGTGTGGCAAGATAGTCACTGCGGAGCTTCTCTCTGGAAGTTTTCGAAAACAAAATGAACATTTTAACCCGGAAAATAAGACATTATCTGTCAAAATACCACACCATTGAACGCAAAATCTGTGTGGCCGACAGTCACAGCTTCTTGTAGAAATTTTCGAAAACAAAATAAAGCATTCTAACCTGCAAAATAAGATACTGTCTGTCAAAATACCACACCATTGAACGGAAAATCTGTGTGGCCATCCAGTCACTGTTAAGCTTATCCCTAGAAATTTTCGAAGACAAAATAAAGCATTTTAACTCGGAAAACATGATATTATTTTCAAATACCACACAATTGAACGCCAGATCTGTGCGGCCAGTCATTCACTGTTATTCTTTTCACTAGAAATATTCGAAGACAAAATAAAGCATTTTAACCCGGAAAATAAGATATTATCTGTCAAAATACCACACCATTGAACGCAAAATTTGTGTGGCCAGTCAGTCACTGTTTAGCTTCTCCGTAAAAATTTTCGAAGACAAAATGAAACATTTTACCCCGGAAAATAAGATCTTGTCTGTCAAAATAAAACACCATTGAACGCAAAATCAGTGTGGAAAGTTAGTAATTATTAAGGTACACCCTTGAAATTTTCGAAAGCAAGATAAAATATTTTAACCCACGAAATAAGATATTGTCTTTTAAAATACCACACAATTGAACGCAAAATCTGTGTGGCCAGTCAGTCACTGTTTAGCTTCTCCCTAGAAATTTTCGAAGACAAAATAAAACATTATAACCCGGAAAATAAGACATTATCTGTTAAAATACCACACAATTGAACGCAAAATCTGTGTGGCCAGACAGTCACTGCGAAGCTTCTCTCTAGAAATTTTCGAAAACGAAATGAACAGTTTAACCCGGAAAATAAGGCATTATCTGTCAAAATACCACACCAATAAACACCAAATCTGTGTGGCCGACAGTCACAACTTCTTGTAGAAATTTTCGAAGACGAAATAAAGCATTCTAACCAGGAAAATAAGATATTGTCTGTCAAAATACCACATCATTGAACGAAAAATCTGTGTGGCCAGCCAGTCACTGTAAAGCTTCTCCCTAGGAATTTTCGAAGACAAAATAAAACATTTCAACCCGCAAAACATGATATTAATTGTCAAATACCACACAATTGAACGCAAAATCTGTGCGGCCAGTCATTCACTGTTATTCTTTTCCCTAGAAATTTTCCAAGACAAAATAAAGCATTTTAACCCGGAAAATAAGACATTATCTGTCAAAATACTACACCATTGAACGCAAAATCTGTGTGGCCAGCCAGTCACTGTTAAGCTTCTCCCTAGGAATTTTCGAAGACAAAATGAAACATTTTCACCCGGAAGTTAAGATATTGTCTGTCAAAATACCACACCATTGAATGCCAAATCTCTGTGGAGAGTCAGTCACTGTTAAGCTTCTCCCTAGATATTTTCGAAGACAAAATGAAATAGTTTAACCCGAAAAATAAGATAATGTCTGTCAAAATACCACACCACTGAACGCATAATCTGTGTGGGCAGTCAGTCAATGTTTAGCCGACTGTCACAGCTTCTCTGTAGAATTTTTCGAAGACAAAATAAAGCATTCTAACCAGGAAAATTAGATATTGTCTGTCAAAATACCACACCATTGAACGCATAATCTGTGTGGCCAGTCAGTCAATGTTTAGCTTCTCCCTTGAAATTTTCGAAGACAAAATAAAACATTTTAACCCGGAAAATAAGACATTATCTGTCAAAATACCACACAATTGAACGCAAAGCCTGTGCGGCCAGACTGTCACAGCATCTTGTAGAAATTTTCGAAGACAAAATAAAGCGTTCTAACCAGGAAAATAAGATATTGTCTGCCAAAATACCACACCATTGAACGGAAAATCTGTGTGGCCAGCCAGTCACTGTAAAGCTTCTCCCTAGGAATTTTCGAAGACAAAATAAAGCATTTTAACTCGGAAAACATGATATTATTTGTCAAGTACCACACAATTGAACGCAAAATCTGTGCAACCAGTCATTCACTGTTATTCTTTTCAATAGAAATTTTCGAAGACAAAATGAAACATTTTAACCCGGAAAATAAGATATTATCTGTCAAGATACCACACCATTGAACGCAAAATTTGTGTGGCCAGTCAGTCACTGTTTAGCTTCTTCGTAGAATTTTTCGAAGACAAAATGAAATATTTTAACCCGGAAAATAAGATATTGTCTGTCAAAATACCACACCATTGAACACAAAATCTGTGTCCGCAGTCAGTCACTGTTAATCTTCTCCCTAGAAATTTTCGAGGACAAAATGAAACATTTTACCCCGGAAAATAAGATATTCTTTGTCAAAATAAAACACCATTGAACGCAAAATCTGTGTGGCCAGTTAGTAATTATTAAGGTACACCCTTGAAATTTTCGAAAGCAAGGTAAAATATTTTAACCCACAAAATAAGATATTGTCTTTTAAAATACCACACAATTGAACGCAAAATCTATGTGGCCAGCCAGTCACTGTAAAGCTTCTCCCTAGGAATTTTCGAAGACAAAATAAAGCATTTTAACTCGGAAAACATGATATAATTTGTCAAATACCACACAGTTGAACGCAAAATCTGTGTGGCCAGTCATTCACTGTTATTCTTTTCCCTAGAAATTTTCGAAGACAAAATGAAACATTTTAACCCGCAAAGTAAGATACTGTCTGTCAAAATACCACACAATTGAACGCAAAATCCGTGTGGCCAGACAGTCACTGCGAAGCATCTCTCTAGAAATTTTCGAAAACAAAATGACCATTTTAACCCGGAAAATAAGATATTATCTGTCAAAATACCACACCATTGAACGCCAGATCTGTGCGGCCGACAGGCATATGAGATATTGTCTGTCAAAATACCACACCGTTGAACGGAAAATCTGTGTTGCCAGAGAGTCACTGGAAAGCTTCTCAATAGGAATTTTCGAAGAAAAATTAAGCATTTTCACTCGGAAAACATGATATTATTTATCATATACCGCACTATTGAACGCAAAATCTGTGTGGTCAGTCAGTCAATGTTTAGCTTCTCCCTTGAAATTTTCGAAGACAAAATAAAACATTTTACCCCGGAAAATAAGACATTATCTGTCAAAATACTACACCATTGAACGCAAAATCTGTGTGGCCAGCCAGTCACTGTTAAGCTTCTCCCTAGGAATTTTCGAAGACAAAATGAAACATTTTCACCCGGAAGTTAAGATATTGTCTGTCAAAATACCACACCATTGAATGCCAAATCTCTGTGGAGAGTCAGTCATTGTTAAGCTTCTCCCTAGATATTTTCGAAGACAAAATGAAATAGTTTAACCCGAAAAATAAGATAATGTCTGTCAAAATACCACACCATTGAACGCATAATCTGTGTGGGTAGTCAGTCAATGTTTAGCCGACTGTCACAGCTTCTCTGTAGAATTTTCGAAGACAAAATAAAGCATTCTAACCAGGAAAATTAGATATTGTCTGTCAAAATACCACACTATTGAACGCATAATCTGTGTGGCCAGTCAGTCAATGTTAAGCTTCTCCCTTTAAATTTTCGAAGACAAAATAAAACATTTTAACCCGGAAAATAAGACATTATATGTCAAAATACCACACAATTGAACACAAAGCCTGTGCGGCCAGACTGTCACAGCATCTTGTAGAAATTTTCGAAGGCAAAATAAAGCATTCTAACCATTAAAATAAGATATTGTCTGCCAAAATACCACACCATTGAACGGAAAATCTGTGTGGCCAGCCAGTCACTGTAAAGCTTCTCCCTAGGAATTTTCGAAGACAAAATAAAGCATTTTAACTCGGAAAACATGATATTATTTGTCAAATACCACACAATTGAACGCAAAATCTGTGTGGCCAGTCATTCACTGTTATTCTTTTCCCTAGAAATTTTCGAAGACAAAATAAAATATTTTAACCCGGAAAATAAGATATTATCTGTCAAAATACCACACCATTGTACGCAAAATTTGTGTGGCCAGTCAGTCACTGTTTAGCTTCTCCGTAGAAAATTTCAAAAACAAAATGAAATATTTTAACCCGGAAAATAAGATATTGTCTGTCAAAATACCACAGAATTGAATGCAAAATCTGTGTGGCCAGACAGTCACTGCGAAGCTTCTCCCTAGAAATTTTCGAAAACAAAATGAACATTTTAACCGGAAAATAAGACAATATCTGTCAAAATACCACACCGTTGAATGCAAAATTTGTGTATCCGACAGTCACAGCTTCTTGTAGAAATTTTCGAAGACAAAATAAAGCATTCTAACCAGGAAAATAAGATATTGTCTGTCAAAATTCCTCACCATTGAACGGAAAATCTGTGTGGCCAGCCGGTCACTGTAACGCTTCTCCCTAGGAATTTTCGAAGACAAAATAAAGCATTTTAACTCGGAAAACATGATATTATTTGTCAAATACCACACAATTGAACGCAAAATCTGTGTGGCCAGTCATTCGCTGTTATTCTTTTCCCTAGAAATTTTCGAAGACAAAATAAAGCATTTTAACCCGGAAAATAAGATATTATCTGTCAAAATACCACACAATTGAACACAAAATCTGTGTGGGCAGTCAGTCACTGTTAAGCTTCTCCCTAGAAATTTTCGAGGGCAAAATGAAGCATTTTACCCCGGAAAATAAGATCTTGTCTGTCAAAATAAAACACCATTGAACGCAAAATCAGTGTGGAAAGTTAGTAATTATTAAGGTACACCCTTAAAATTTTCGAAAGCAAGGTAAAATATTTTAACCCACGAAATAACATATTGTCTTTTAAAATACCACACAATTGAACGCAAAATCTGTGTGGCCAGTCAGTCACTGTAAAGCTTCCCTCTTGAAATTTTCGAAGACAAAATGAAACATTTTGACCCGCAAAATAAGGTATTACCTGTCAAAATACCACACAATTGAACGCAAAATTTGTGTGGCCATCCAGACACTGTATAGCTTCTCTCTAGAAATTTTCGAAGACAAAGTAGAACATTTTAACCTGGAAAATAAGACATTATCTGTCAAAATACCACTCCATTGAACGCAAAATCTGTGTTGCCAACCAGTCACTGTTAAGCTTCTCCCTAGGAATTTTCGAAGACAAAATGAAAGATTTCACCCGGAAGTTAAGATATTGTCTGTCAAAATATTACGCCATTGAACGCATAATCTCTGTGGAGATTCAGTCACTGTTAAGCTTCTCCCTAGAAATTTTCGAAGACAAAATGAAATAGTTTAACCCGAAAAATAAGATAATGTCTGTCAAAATACCACACCATTGAACGCATAATCTGTGTGGCCAGTCAGTCAATGTTTAGCCGACTGTCACAGCTTCTCTGTAGAAATTTTCGAAGGCAAAATAAAGCATTCTAACCCGAAAAATAAGATATTGTCTGTCAAAATACCACACCATCATACGGAAAATCTGTGTGGCCAGCCAGTCACTGTTAAGCTTCTCCCTAGGAATTTTCGAAGACAAAATGAAACATTTTCACAAGCAAATTAAGATATTGTCTGTCAAAATATTACGCCATTGAACGCCAAATCTCTGTGGAGATTCAGTCACTGTTAAGCGTCTCCCTAGAAATCTTGGAAGACAAAATGAAATAGTTTAACGCGAAAAATAAGATAATGTCTGTCAAAATACCACGCCATTGAACGCATAATCTGTGTGGCTAGTCAGTCAAGGTTTAGCTTCTCCCTAGAAATTTTCGAAGACAAAATGAAACATTTTAACCTTTAAAATAAGAGTATTGTCCGTCAAAGTACCTCACAATTGAACGCAAAATCTGTGTGGCCATTCAGTCACTGTTATTCTTTTCCCTAGAAATTTTCGAAGACAAAATAAAATATTTTAACCCGGAAAATAAGACATTATCTGTCAAAATGCCACACAATTGAACGCAAAATCTGTGTGGCCAGACAGTCACTGCAACGCATCTCTCTAGAAATTTTCGAAAACAAAATGAACATTTCAACCCGGAAAATAAGACATTATCTGTCAAAATACCACACCATTGAACGCAAAATCTGTGTGGGGGACAGTCACAGCTTCTTGTAGAAATTTTCGAAGACAAAATAAAGCATTCTAACCAGGAAAATAAGATATTGTCTGTCAAAATACCACACTATTGAACGGAAAATCTGTGTGGCCAGCCAGTCACTGTAAAGCTTCTCCGTAAAAATTTTCGAAGACAAAATAAAGCATTTTAACCCGGAAAATAAGATACTATCTGCCAAAATACCACACCATTGAACGCAAAATTTGTGTGGCCAGTCAGTCACTGTTTAGATTCTCCGTAGAAATTTTCGAAGACAAATGAAATATTTTAACCAGGAAAATAAGATATTGTCTGTCAAAATACCATAGAATTGAATGCAAAATCCGTGTGGCCACGCAGTCACTTTTGAGATTCTCCCTAGAAGTTTTCGAGGACAAAATGAAACATTTTACCCCAGAAAATAAGATATTGTCTGTCAAAATACCACGCCATTGAACGCAGGATCTCTGTGGCCAGTTAGTAATTGTTAAGGTACTCCCTTGAAATTTTCGAAAGCAACATAAAATATTTTAGCCCGCAAAATAAGATATTGTCTGTCAAAATACCACAGAATTGAATGCAAAATCTGTGTGGCCAGCCAGTCACTGTAAAGCTTCCCTATGGAAATTTTCGAAGGCAAAATGAAACATTTTAGCCAGGAAAATAAGACATTATCTGTCAAAATACCACACAATTGGACGCAAAATATGTGTGGCCGACTTTCACAGCTTCTCTGTAGAGATTTTTGGAAGACAAAATAAAGCATTCTAACCAGGAAAATAAGATATTGTCTGTCAAAATGCCACACCATTGTACGGAAAATCTGTGTTGCCAGCCAGTCACTGTTAAGCTTCTCCCTAGGAATTTTCGAAGACAAAATGAAATAGTTTAACCCGAAAAATAAGATAAAGTCTGTCAAAATACCACACCATTGAACGCATAATCTGTGTGGCCAGTCAGTCACTGTTATTCTTTTCCCTAGAAATTTTCGAACACAAAATAAAGCATTTTAACCAGGAAAATAAGATATTATCGGTCAAAATACCACACCATTGAACGCAAAATTTCTGTGGATAGTCAGTCACTGTTTAGCTTCTCCCTAGAAATTTTCGAAGACAAAATGAAATATTTTAACCGGGAAAATAAGATATTGTCTGTCAAAATACCACACCATTGAACACAAAATCTCTGTGGGCAGTCAGTCACTGTTAAGCTTCTCCCTAGAAATTTTCGAGGACAAAATGAAATATTTTACCCCGGAAAAGAAGATATTGTCTGTCAAAATAAAACACCATTGAACGCAAAATCTGTGTTTCCAGTTAGTAATTATTAAGGTCCTTGAAATTTTCGAAAGCAAGGTAAAATATTTTAACCCACAAAATAAGATATTGTCTTTTAAAATACCACACAATTGAACGCAAAATCTGTGTGGCCACTCAGTCATTGTAAACCTTCCCTCTTGAAATTTTCGAAGACAAAATAAAACATTTTAACGCGGAAAATAAGACATTATCTGTCAGAATACCACACCATTGAACGCATAATATGTGTGGCCAGCCAGTCACTGCAAAGCTTCTCTCTAGAAATTTTCGAACACAAAATAGAATATTTTAACCCGGAAAATAAGACATTATCTGTCAAAATCCTACACCATTGAACGCAAAATCTGTGTTGCCAGCCAGTCACTGTTAAGCTTCTCCCTAGGAATTTTCGAAGACAAAATGAAACATTTCCACCCGGAAGTTAAGATATTGTCTGTCAAAATACCACACCATTGAATGCCAAATCTCAGTGGAGAGTCAGTCACTGTTAAGCTTCTCCCTAGAAATTTTCGAAGACAAAATGAAATAGTTTAACCCGAAAAATAAGATAATGTCTGTCAAAATACCACACCATTGAACGCATAATCTGTGTGGCCAGTCAGTCAATGTTTAGCCGACTGTCACAACTTCTATGTAGAATTTTTCGAAGACAAAATAAAGCATTCTAACCAGGAAAATAAGATATTGTCTGTCAAAATACCACACCATTGTACGGAAAATCAGTGTGGCCAGAAAGTCACTGTTAAGCTTCTCCCTATTAATTTTCGAAGACAAAATGAAACATTTTCACCCGGAAATTAAGATATTGTCTGTCAAAATACCACACCATTGAACGCCAAATCTCTGTGGAGAGTCAGTCACTGTTAGGCTTCTCCCTAGAAATTTTCGAAGACAAAATGAAATAGTTTAACGAGAAAAATAAGATAATGTCTGTCAAAATACCGCGCCATTGAATGCATAATCTGTGTGGCTAGTCAGTCAAGGTTTAGCTTCTCCGTAGAAATTTTCGAAGACAAAATGAAACATTTTAACCTGGAAAATAAGAGTATTGTCCGTCAAAATACCACACAATTGAACGCAAAATATGTGTGGCAAAATAGTCACTGCGGAGCTTCTCTCTGGAAATTTTCGCTTATCCCTAGGAATTTTCGGAGACAAAATAAAACATTTTAACCCGCAAGACATGATATTATTTGTCAAATACCACACAATTGAACGCCAGATCTGTCATTCACTGTTATTCTTTTCACTAGAAATATTCGAAGACAAAATAAAGCATTTTAACCAGGAAAATAAGATATTATCTGTCAAAATACCACACCATTGAACGCAAAATTTGTGTGGCCAGTCAGTCACTGTTTAGCTTCTCCGTAAAAATTTTCGAAGACAAAATGAAACATTTTACCCCGGAAAATAAGACCTTGTCTGTCAAAATAAAACACCATTGAACGCAAAATCAGTGTGGAAAGTTAGTAATTATTAAGGTACACCCTTGAAATTTTCGAAAGCAAGGTAAAATATTTTAACCCACAAAATAAGATATTGTCTTTTAAAATACCACACAATTGAACGCAAAATCTGTGTGGCATGAATGTCACTGTTTAGCTTCTCCCTATTAATTTTCGAAGACAAAAAGAAACATTTTCACCCGGAAATTAAGATATTGTCTGTCAAAATACCACACAATTGGACGCAAAATATGTGTGGCCGACTTTCACAGCTTCTCTGTAGAGATTTTTGGAAGACAAAATAAAGCATTCTAACCAGGAAAATAAGATATTGTCTGTCAAAATGCCACACCATTGTACGGAAAATCTGTGTTGCCAGCCAGTCACTGTTAAGCTTCTCCCTAGGAATTTTCGAAGACAAAATGAAATAGTTTAACCCGAAAAATAAGATAAAGTCTGTCAAAATACCACACCATTGAACGCATAATCTGTGTGGCCAGTCAGTCACTGTTATTCTTTTCCCTAGAAATTTTCGAACACAAAATAAAGCATTTTAACCAGGAAAATAAGATATTATCGGTCAAAATACCACACCATTGAACGCAAAATTTCTGTGGATAGTCAGTCACTGTTTAGCTTCTCCCTAGAAATTTTCGAAGACAAAATGAAATATTTTAACCGGGAAAATAAGATATTGTCTGTCAAAATACCACACCATTGAACACAAAATCTCTGTGGGCAGTCAGTCACTGTTAAGCTTCTCCCTAGAAATTTTCGAGGACAAAATGAAATATTTTACCCCGGAAAAGAAGATATTGTCTGTCAAAATAAAACACCATTGAACGCAAAATCTGTGTTTCCAGTTAGTAATTATTAAGGTCCTTGAAATTTTCGAAAGCAAGGTAAAATATTTTAACCCACAAAATAAGATATTGTCTTTTAAAATACCACACAATTGAACGCAAAATCTGTGTGGCCACTCAGTCATTGTAAACCTTCCCTCTTGAAATTTTCGAAGACAAAATAAAACATTTTAACGCGGAAAATAAGACATTATCTGTCAGAATACCACACCATTGAACGCATAATATGTGTGGCCAGCCAGTCACTGCAAAGCTTCTCTCTAGAAATTTTCGAACACAAAATAGAATATTTTAACCCGGAAAATAAGACATTATCTGTCAAAATCCTACACCATTGAACGCAAAATCTGTGTTGCCAGCCAGTCACTGTTAAGCTTCTCCCTAGGAATTTTCGAAGACAAAATGAAACATTTCCACCCGGAAGTTAAGATATTGTCTGTCAAAATACCACACCATTGAATGCCAAATCTCAGTGGAGAGTCAGTCACTGTTAAGCTTCTCCCTAGAAATTTTCGAAGACAAAATGAAATAGTTTAACCCGAAAAATAAGATAATGTCTGTCAAAATACCACACCATTGAACGCATAATCTGTGTGGCCAGTCAGTCAATGTTTAGCCGACTGTCACAACTTCTATGTAGAATTTTTCGAAGACAAAATAAAGCATTCTAACCAGGAAAATAAGATATTGTCTGTCAAAATACCACACCATTGTACGGAAAATCAGTGTGGCCAGAAAGTCACTGTTAAGCTTCTCCCTATTAATTTTCGAAGACAAAATGAAACATTTTCACCCGGAAATTAAGATATTGTCTGTCAAAATACCACACCATTGAACGCCAAATCTCTGTGGAGAGTCAGTCACTGTTAGGCTTCTCCCTAGAAATTTTCGAAGACAAAATGAAATAGTTTAACGAGAAAAATAAGATAATGTCTGTCAAAATACCGCGCCATTGAATGCATAATCTGTGTGGCTAGTCAGTCAAGGTTTAGCTTCTCCGTAGAAATTTTCGAAGACAAAATGAAACATTTTAACCTGGAAAATAAGAGTATTGTCCGTCAAAATACCACACAATTGAACGCAAAATATGTGTGGCAAAATAGTCACTGCGGAGCTTCTCTCTGGAAATTTTCGCTTATCCCTAGGAATTTTCGGAGACAAAATAAAACATTTTAACCCGCAAGACATGATATTATTTGTCAAATACCACACAATTGAACGCCAGATCTGTCATTCACTGTTATTCTTTTCACTAGAAATATTCGAAGACAAAATAAAGCATTTTAACCAGGAAAATAAGATATTATCTGTCAAAATACCACACCATTGAACGCAAAATTTGTGTGGCCAGTCAGTCACTGTTTAGCTTCTCCGTAAAAATTTTCGAAGACAAAATGAAACATTTTACCCCGGAAAATAAGACCTTGTCTGTCAAAATAAAACACCATTGAACGCAAAATCAGTGTGGAAAGTTAGTAATTATTAAGGTACACCCTTGAAATTTTCGAAAGCAAGGTAAAATATTTTAACCCACAAAATAAGATATTGTCTTTTAAAATACCACACAATTGAACGCAAAATCTGTGTGGCATGAATGTCACTGTTTAGCTTCTCCCTATTAATTTTCGAAGACAAAAAGAAACATTTTCACCCGGAAATTAAGATATTGTCTGTCAAAATACCACACAATTGAACGCAAAATCTGTGTGACCAGTCAGTCACTGCGGAGCTTCTCTCTGGAAATTTTCGAAAACGAAATGAACATTTTAACCCGGAAAATAAGGCATTATCTGTCAAAATACCACACCATTAAACGCAAAATCTGTGTGGCCGACACTCACAACTTCTTGTAGAAATTTTCGAAGACGAAATGAAGCATTCTAACCAGGAAAATAAGATATTGTCTGTCAAAATACCACATCATTGAACGGAAAATCTGTGTGGCCAGCCAGTCACTGTAAAGCTTCTCCCTAGGAATTTTCGAAGACAAAATAAAACATTTCAACACGCAAAACATTATATTAATTGTCAAATACCACACAATTGAACGCAAAATCTCTGCGGCCAGTCATTCACTGTTATTCTTTTCCCTAGAAATTTTCCAAGACAAAATAAAGCATTTTAACCCGCAAAATAAGATATTATCTGTCAAAATACCACACCATTGAACACAAAATTTGTGTGGCCAGTCAGTCACTGTTTAGCTTCTCCGTAGAAATTTTCGAAAACAAAAAAAATATTTTTACCCGGAAAATAAGATACTGTCTGTCAAAATACCACGCAATTGAATGCAAAATCTGTGTGGCCAGCCAGTCACTGTTGAGCTTCTCTCTAGAAGTTTTCGAGGACAAAATGAAACATTTTACCCCAGAAAATAAGATTTTGTCTGTCAAAATACCACGCCATTGAACGCAAAATCTGTGTGGCCAGTTAGTAATTGTTAAGGTACTCCCTTGAAGTTTTCGAAGGCAAAAAAAAACATTTTAGCCCGCAAAATAAGATATTATCTGTCAAAATACTACAGAATTTAATGCAAAATCTGTGTGGGAAGCCAGTCACTGTAAAGCTTCTCTATGGAAATTTTCGAAGACAAATTGAAACATTTTAACCCGGAAAATAAGACATTATCTGTCAAAATACCACACCATTGAACGCAAAATCTGTGTGGCCGACTGTCACAGCTTCAACCTAGAAATTTTCGAAAACAAAATGAACATTTTAACCCGCAAAATAAGATATTGTCTGTCAAAATGCCACACCATTGTATGGAAAATCTGTGTTGCCAGCCAGTCACTGTTAAGCTTCTCCCTAGGAATTTTCGAATACAAAATGAAATAGTTTAACCCGAAAAATAAGATAAAGTCTGTCAAAATACCACACCATTGAACGCATAATCTGTGTGGCCAGTCAGTCACTGTTATTCATTTCCCTAGAAATTTTCGAACACAAAATAAAGCATTTTAACCCGGAAAATAAGATATTATCTGTCAAAATACCACACCATTGAACACAAAATTTGTGTGGCCAGTCAGTCACTGTTTAGCTTCTCCGTAGAAATTTTCGAAGACAAAAAGAAACATTTTTACCCGGAAAATAAGATATTGTCTGTCAAAATACCACACAATTGAATGTAAAATCTGTGTGGCCAGCCAGTCACTGTTGAGCTTCTCTCTAGAAGTTTTCGAGGACAAAATGAAACATTTTACCCCAGAAAATAAGATTTTGTCTGTCAAAATACCACGCCATTGAACGCAAAATCTATGTGGGCAGTTAGTAATTGTTAAGGTACTCCCTTGAAATTTTCGAAAGCAAAATAAAACATTTTAGGCCACAAAATAAGATATTGTTTGTCAAAATACTACAGAATTGAATGCAAAATCTGTGTGGCCAGCCAGTCACTGTAAAGCTTCTCTATGGAAATTTTCGAAGGCAAAATGAAACTTTTTAACCAGGCAAATAAGACATTATCTGTCAAAATACCACACCATTGAAAGCAAAATCTGTGTGGCTAACTGTCACAGCTTCTCTGTAGAAATTTTCAAAGACAAAATAAAGCATTCTAACCAGGAGAATAAGATATTGTCTGTCAAAATGCCACACCATTGAACGGAAAATCTGTGTTGCCAGCCAGTCACTGTTAAGCTTCTCCCTATTAATTTTCGAAGACAAAATGAAATAGTTTAACCCGAAAAATAAGATAAAGTCTGTCAAAATACCACACCATTGAACGCAAAATCTGTGTGGCCGACTGTCACAGCTTCTCTGTAGAAATTTTCGAAGACAAAATAAAGCATTCTAACCAGGAAAATAAAATATTGTCTGTCAAAATGCCACACTATTGTACGGAAAATCTGTGTTACCAGCCAGTCACTGTTAAGTTTCTCCCTAGGAATTTTCGAAGACAAAATGAAATAGTTTAACCCGAAAAATAAGATAAAGTCTGTCAAAATACCACACCATTGAACGCAAAATTTCTGTGGCCATTCAGTCACTGTTTAGCTTCTCCCTAGAAATTTTCGAAGACAAAATGAAATATTTTAACCGGGAAAATAAGATATTGTCTGTCAAAATACCACACAATTGAACGCAAAATCCGTGTGGCCAGACAGTCACTGCGAAGCATCTCTCTAGAAATTTTCGAAAACAAAATGAACATTTTAACCCGGAAAATAAGATATTATCTGCCAAAATAATACACCATTGAACGCCAGATCTGTCCGGCCGACAGGAATATGAGATATTGTCTGTCAAAATACCACACCGTTGAACGGAAAATCTGTGTTGCCAGAGAGTCACTGGAAAGCTTCTCCCTAGGAATTTTCGAAGACAAAATAAAGCATTTTCACTCGGAAAACATGATATTATTTATCATATACCACACTATTGAACGCAAAATCTGTGTGGCCAGTCAGTCAATGTTTAGCTTCTCCCTTGAAATTTTCGAAGACAAAATAAAACATTTTACCCCGGAAAATAAGACATTATCTGTCAGAATAAAACACCATTGAACGCATAATCTGTGTGGCCAGCCAGTCACTGTAAAGCTTCTCTCTAGAAATTTTCGAAGACAAAATAGAATATTTTAACCCGGAAAATAAGACATTATCTGTCAAAATACTACACCATTGAACGCAAAATCTGTGTGGCCAGCCAGTCACTGTTAAGCTTCTCCCTAGGAATTTTCGAAGACAAAATGAAACATTTTCACCCGGAAGTTAAGATATTGTCTGTCAAAATACCACACCATTGAATGCCAAATCTCTGTGGAGAGTCAGTCATTGTTAAGCTTCTCCCTAGATATTTTCGAAGACAAAATGAAATAGTTTAACCCGAAAAATAAGATAATGTCTGTCAAAATACCACACCATTGAACGCATAATCTGTGTGGGTATTCAGTCAATATTTAGCCGACTGTCACAGCTTCTCTGTAGAATTTTCGAAGACAAAATAAAGCATTCTAACCAGGAAAATTAGATATTGTCTGTCAAAATACCACACTATTGAACGCATAATCTGTGTGGCCAGTCAGTCAATGTTAAGCTTCTCCCTTTAAATTTTCGAAGACAAAATAAAACATTTTAACCCGGAAAATAAGACATTATATGTCAAAATACCACACAATTGAACACAAAGCCTGTGCGGCCAGACTGTCACAGCATCTTGTTGAAATTTTCGAAGACAAAATAAAGCATTCTAACCATTAAAATAAGATATTGTCTGCCAAAATACCACACCATTGAACGGAAAATCTGTGTGGCCAGCCAGTCACTGTAAAGCTTCTCCCTAGGAATTTTCGAAGACAAAATAAAGCATTTTAACTCGGAAAACATGATATTATTTGTCAAATACCACACAATTGAACGCAAAATCTGTGTGGCCAGTCATTCACTGTTATTCTTTTCCCTAGAAATTTTGGGAGACAAAATAAAACATTTTAACCCGGAAAATAAGATATTATCTGTCAAAATACCACACCATTGTACGCAAAATTTGTGTGGCCAGTCAGTCACTGTTTAGCTTCTCCGTAGAAAATTTCAAAAACAAAATGAAATATTTTAACCCGGAAAATAAGATATTGTCTGTCAAAATACCACAGAATTGAATGCAAAATCTGTGTGGCCAGACAGTCACTGCGAAGCTTCTCCCTAGAAATTTTCGAAAACAAAACGAACATTTTAACCAGAAAATAAGACAATATCTGTCAAAATACCACACCGTTGAACGCAAAATTTGTGTATCCGACAGTCACAGCTTCTTGTAGAAATTTTCGAAGACAAAATAAAGCATTCTAACCAGGAAAATAAGATATTGTCTGTCAAAATTCCTCACCATTGAACGGAAAATCTGTGTGGCCAGCCGGTCACTGTAACGCTTCTCCCTAGGAATTTTCGAAGACAAAATAAAGCATTTTAACTCGGAAAACATGATATTATTTGTCAAATACCACACAATTGAACGCAAAATCTGTGTGGCCAGTCATTCGCTGTTATTCTTTTCCCTAGAAATTTTCGAAGACAAAATAAAGCATTTTAACCCGGAAAATAAGATATTATCTGTCAAAATACCACACAATTGAACACAAAATCTGTGTGGGCAGTCAGTCACTGTTAAGCTTCTCCCTAGAAATTTTCGAGGGCAAAATGAAACATTTTACCCCGGAAAATAAGATCTTGTCTGTCAAAATAAAACAAAATTGAACGCAAAATCAGTGTGGAAAGTTAGTAATTATTAAGGTACACCCTTAAAATTTTCGAAAGCAAGGTAAAATATTTTAACCCACGAAATAAGATATTGTCTTTTAAAATACCACACAATTGAACGCAAAATCTGTGTGGCCAGTCAGTCACTGTAAAGCTTCCCTCTTGAAATTTTCGAAGACAAAATGAAACATTTTAACCCGCAAAATAAGATACTACCTGTCAAAATACCACACCATTGAACGCAAAATTTGTGTGGCCATCCAGACACTGTATAGCTTCTCTCTAGAAATTTTCGAAGACAAAGTAGAATATTTTAACCTGGAAAATAAGACATTATCTGTCAAAATACCACCCCATTGAACGCAAAACCTGTGTTGCCAGCCAGTCACTGTTAAGCTTCTCCCTAGGAATTTTCGAAGACAAAATGAAACATTTCACCCGGAAGTTAAGATATTGTCTGTCAAAATCCCACACCATTGAATGCCAAATCTCTGTGGAGAATCAGTCACTGTTAAGCTTCTCCCTAGAAATTTTCGAAGACAAAATGAAATAGTTTAACCCGAAAAATAAGATAATGTCTGTCAAAATACCACACCATTGAACGCATAATCTGTGTGGCCAGTCAGTCAATGTTTAGCCGACTGTCACAGCTTCTCTGTAGAAATTTTCGAAGACAAAATAAAGCATTCTAACCCGAAAAATAAGATATTGTCTGTCAAAATACCACACCATTGTACGGAAAATCTGTGTGGCCAGCCAGTCACTGTCAAGCTTCTCCCTAGGAATTTTCGAAGACAAAATGAAACATTTTCACCCGCAAATTAAGATATTGTCTGTCAAAATATTACGCCATTGAACGCCAAATCTCTGTGGAGATTCAGTCACTGTTAAGCGTCTCCCTAGAAATTTTGGAAGACAAAATGAAATAGTTTAACCCGAAAAATAAGATAATGTCTGTCAAAATACCACGCCATTGAACGCATAATCTGTGTGGCTAGTCAGTCAAGGTTTAGCTTCTCAATAGAAATTTTCGAAGACAAAATGAAACATTTTAACCTTTAAAATAAGAGTATTGCCCGTCAAAGTACCACACAATTGAACGCAAAATCTCTGTGGCCAGTCAGTCACTTTTATTCTTTTCCCTAGAAATTATCGAAGACAAAATAAAATATTTAAACCCGGAAAATAAGACATTATCTGTCAAAATGCCACACAATTGAACGCAAAATCTGTGTGGCCAGACAGTCACTGCAACGCTTCTCTCTAGAAATTTTCGAAAACAAAATGAACATTTTAACCCGGAAAATAAGACCATTGAACGCAAAATCTGTGTGGCCGACAGTCACAGCTTCTTGTAGAAATTTTCGAAGACAAAATAAAGCATTCTAACGAGGAAAATAAGATATTGTCTGTCAAAATACCACACCATTGAACGGAAAATCTGTGTGGCCAGCCAGTCACTGTAAAGCTTCCCTATGGAAATTTTCGAAGGCAAAATGAAACATTTTAACCAGGAAAATAAGACATTATCTGTCAAAATACCACACCATTGGACGCAAAATCTGTGTGGTTGACTTTCACAGCTTCTCTGTAGAAATTTTTGGAAGACAAAATAAAGCATTCTAACCAGGAATATAAGATATTGTCTGTCAAAATGCCACACCATTGTACGGAAAATCGGTGTTGCCAGCCAGTCAGTGTTAAGCTTCTCCCTAGGAATTTTCGAAGACAAAATGAAATAGTTTAACCCGAAAAATAAGATAAAGTCTGTCAAAATACCACACCATTGAACGCATAATCTGTGTGGCCAGTCAGTCACTGTTATTCTTTTCCCTAGAAATTTTCGTAGACAAAATAAAGCATTTTAACCCGGAAAATAAGATATTATCGGTCAAAATACCACACCATTGAACGCAAAATTTCTGTGGCCAGTCAGTCACTGTTTAGCTTCTCCCTAGAAATTTTCGAAGATAAAATGAATTATTTTAACCGGGAAAATAAGATATTGTCTGTCAAAATACCACACCATTGAACACAAAATCTGTGTGGGCAGTCAGTCACTTTTAAGCTTCTCCCTAGAAATTTTCGAGGACAAAATGAAATATTTTACCCCGGAAAATAAGATATTCTCTGTCAAAATAAAACACCATTGAACGCAAAATCTGTGTGGCCAGTTAGTAATTATTAAGGTACACCCCTGAAATTTTCAAAAGCAAGGTAAAATATTTTAACCCACAAAATAAGATATTGTCTTTTAAAATACCACACAATTGAACGCGAAATCTGTGTTGCCAGTCAATCACTGTAAAGCTTCCGTCTTGAAATTTTCGAAGACAAAATGAAACATTTTAACCCGCAAAGTAAGATACTTTCTGTCAAAATACCACACAATTGAACGCAAAATCCGTGTGGCCAGACAGTCATAGCGAAGCATCTCTCTAGAAGTTTTCGAAAACAAAATGAACATTTTAACCCGGAAAATAAGACATTATCTGTCAAAATACCACACCATTGAACGCAAAATCTGTGCGGCCGACAGGAATATGATATATTGTCTGTCAAAATACCACACCGTTGAACGGAATATATGTGTTGCCAGAGAGTCACTGTAAAGCTTCTCCCTAGGAATTTTCGAAGACAAAATAAAGCATTTTAACTTGGAAAACATGATATTATTTGTCAAATACCACACTATTGAACGCAAAATCTGTGTGGCCAGTCACTCATTGTTATCCTTTTCCCTAGGAATTTTCGAAGACAAAATAAAACATTTTAACGCGGAAAATAAGACATTATCTGTCAGAATACCACACCATTGAACGCATAATCTGTGTGGCCAGCCAGTCACTGTAAAGCTTCTCTCTAGAAATTTTCGGAGACAAAATAGAATATTTTAACCCGGACAATAAGACATTATCTGTCAAAATACTACACCATTGAACGCAAAATCTGTGTTGCCAGCCAGTCACTGTTAAGCTTCTCCCTAGAAATTTTCGAAGACGAAATGAAATAGTTTAACCCGAAAAATAAGATAATGTCTGTCAAAATACCACACCATTGAACGCATAATCTGTGTGGCCAGTCAGTCAATGTTTAGCCGACTGTCACAGCTTCTCTGTAGAATTTTTCGAAGACAAAATAAAGCATTCTAACCAGGAAAATAAGATATTGTCTGTCAAAATACCACACCATTGTACGGAAAATCTGTGTGGCCAGAAAGTCACTGTTAAGCTTCTCCCTATTAATTTTCGAAGACAAAAGAAACATTTTCACCCGGAAATTAAGATATTGTCTGTCAAAATACCACACCATTGAACGCCAAATCTCTGTGGAGAGTCAGTCACTGTTAGGCTTCTCCCTAGAAATTTTCGAAGACAAAATGAAATAGTTTAACGAGAAAAATAAGATAATGTCTATCAAAATACCACGCCATTGAACGCATAATCTGTGCGGCTAGTCAGTCAAGGTTTAGCTTCTCCGTAGAAATTTTCGAAGACAAAATGAGACATTTTAACCTGGAAAATAAGAGTATTGTCCGTCAAAATACCACACAATTGAACGCAAAATCTGTGTGGCAAGATAGTCACTGCGAAGCTTCTCTCTGGAAATTTTCGAAAACAAAATGAACATTTTAACCCGGAAAATAAGACATTATCTGTCAAAATACCACACCATTGAACGCAAAATCTGTGTGGCCGACAGTCACAGCTTCTTGTAGAAATTTTCGAAGACAGAATAAAGCATTCTAACCTGCAAAATAAGATACTGTCTGTCAAAATACCACACCATTGAACGGAAAATCTGTGCGGCCATCCAGTCACTGTAAAGCTTCTCCCTAGGAATTTTCGAAGACAAAATAAAACATTTTAACCCGCAAAACATGATATTATTTGTCAAATACCACACAATTGAACGCCAGATCTGTGCGGCCAGTCATTCACTGTTATTCTTATCACTAGAAATTTTCGAAGACAAAATGAAACATTTTAACCTTTAAAATAAGAGTATTGTCCGTCAAAGTACCACACAATTGAACGCAAAATCTGTGTGGCCAGTCAGTCACTGTTATTCTTTTCCCTAGAAATTTTCGAAGACAAAATAAAATATTTTAACCCGGAAAATAAGACATTATCTGTCAAAATGCCACACAATTGAACGCAAAATCTGTGTGGCGAGACAGTCACTGCAACGATTCTCTCTAGAAATTTTCGAAAACAAAATGAACATTTTAACCCGGAAAATAAGACATTATCTGTCAAAATACCACACCATTGAACGCAAAATCTGTGTGGCCGACAGTCACAGCTTCTTGTAGAAATTTTCGAAGACAAAATAAAGCATTCTAACCAGGAAAATAAGATATTGTCTGTCAAAATACCACACCATTGAACGGAAAATCTGTGTGGCCAGCCAGTCACTGTAAAGCTTCTCCGTAAAAATTTTCGAAGACAAAATAAAGCATTTTAACCCGGAAAATAAGATACTATCTGTCAAAATACCACACCATTGAACGCAAAATTTGTGTGGCCAGTCAGTCACTGTTTAGATTCTCCGTAGAAATTTTCGAAGACAAATGAAATATTTTAACCCGGAAAATAAGATATTATCTGTCAAAATACCACAGAATTGAATGCAAAATCCGTGTGGCCACACAGTCACTTTTGAGCTTCTCCCTAGAAATTTTCGAGGACAAAATGAAACATTTTACCCCAGAAAATAAGATTTTGTCTGTCAAAATACCACGCCATTGAACGCAGGATCTCTGTGGTCAGTTAGTAATTGTTAAGGTACTCCCTTGAAATTTTCGAAAGCAAAATAAAATATTTTAGCCCGCAAAATAAGATATTGTCTGTCAAAATACCACAGAATTGAATGCAAAATCTGTGTGGCCAGCCAGTCACTGTAAAGCTTCACTATGGAAATTTTCGAAGGCAAAATGAAACATTTTAACCAGGAAAATAAGACATTATCTGTCAAAATACCACACCATTGGACGCAAAATCTGTGTGGCCGACTTTCACAGCTTCTCTGTAGAAATTTTTGGAAGACAAAATAAAGCATTCTAACCAGGAAAATAAGATATTGTCTGTCAAAATGCCACACCATTGTACGGAAATCCTGTGTTGCCAGCCAGTCATTGTTAAGCTTCTCCCTAGGAACTTTCGAAGACAAAATGAAATAGTTTAACCCAAAAAATAAGATAATGTCTGTCAAAATACCACACCATTGAACGCATAATCTGTGTGGCCAGCCAGTCACTGTAAAGCTTCCCTATGGAAATTTTCGAAGGCAAAATGAAACATTTTAACCAGGAAAATAAGACATTATCTGTCAAAATACCACACCATTGGACGCAAAATTTGTGTGGCCGACTTTCACAGCTTCTCTGTAGAAATTTTTGGAAGACAAAATAAAGCATTCTAACCAGGAAAATAAGATTTTGTCTGTCAAAATGCCACACCATTGTACGGAAAATCTGTGTTGCCAGCCAGTCACTGTTAAGCTTCTCCCTAGGAACCTTCGAAGACAAAATGAAATAGTTTAACCCGAAAAATAAGATAAAGTCTGTCAAAATACCACACCATTGAACGCATAATCTGTGTGGCCAGTCAGTCACTGTTATTCTTTTCCCTAGAAATTTTCGAACACAAAATAAAGCATTTTAACCCGGAAAATAAGATATTATCGGTCAAAATACCACACCATTGAACGCAAAATTTCTGTGGCCAGTCAGTCGCTGTTTAGCTTCTCCGTAGAAATTTTCGAAGACAAAATGAAATATTTTAACCGGGAAAATAAGATATTGTCTGTCAAAATACCACACCATTGAACACAAAATCTGTGTGGGCAGTCAGACACTTTTAAGCTTCTCCCTAGAAATTTTCGAGGACAAAATGAAATATTTTACCCCGGAAAATAAGATATTGTCTGTCAAAATAAAACACCATTGAACGCAAAATCTGTGCGGCCAGTTAGTAATTATTAAGGTACACCCCTGAAATTTTCAAAAGCAAGGTAAAATATTTTAACCCACAAAATAAGATATTGTCTTTTAAAATACCACACAATTGAACGCGAAATCTGTGTGGCCAGTCAGTCACTGTTATCCTTTTCCCTAGGAATTTTCGAAGACAAAATAAAACATTTTAACGCGGAAAATAAGACATTATCTGTCAGAATACCCCACCATTGAACGCATAATCTGTGTGGCCAGCCAGTCACTGTTAAGCTTCTCTCTAGAAATTTTCGAAGACAAAAGAAATATTTTAACCCGGAAAATAAGACATTATCTGTCAAAATACTACACCATTGAACGCAAAATCTTTGTTGCCAGCCAGTCACTAGGAATTTTCGAAGACAAAATAAAGCATTTTAACTTGGAAAACATGATATTATTTGTCAAATACCACACTATTGAACGCAAAATCTGTGTGGCCAGTCACTCACTGTTATCCTTCTCCCTAGGAATTTTCGAAGACAAAATGAAACATTTTCACCCGGAAGTTAAGATATTGTCTATCAAAATACCACACCATTGAATGCCAAATCTCTGTGGAGAGTCAGTCACTGTTAAGCTTCTCCCTAGAAATTTTCGAAGACAAAATGAAATAGTTTAACCCGAAAAATAAGATAATGTCTGTCAAAATACCACACCATTGAACGCATAATCTGTGTGGCCAGTCAGTCAATGTTTAGCCGACTGTCACAGCTTCTCTGTAGAATTTTTCGAAGACAAAATAAAGCGTTCTAACCAGGAAAATAAGATATTGTCTGTCAAAATACCACACCATTGTACTTAAAATCTGTGTGGCCAGAAAGTCACTGTTAAGCTTCTCCCTATTAATTTTCGAAGACAAAATGAAACATTTTCACCCGGAAATTAAGATATTGTCTGTCAAAATACCACACCATTGAACGCCAAATCTCTGTGGAGAGTCAGTCACTGTTAGGCTTCTCCCTAGAAATTTTCGAAGACAAAATGAAATAGTTTAACGAGAAAAATAAGATAATGTCTGTCAAAATACCACGCCATTGAACGCATAATCTATGCGGCTAGTCAGTCAAGGTTTAGCTTCTCCGTAGAAATTTTCGAAGACAAAATGAAACATTTTAACATGGAAAATAAGAGTATTGTCCGTCAAAATACCACACAATTGAACGCAAAATCTGTGTGGCAAGATAGTCACTGCGAAGCTCCTCTCTGGAAATTTTCGAAAACAAAATGAACATTTTAACCCGGAAAATAAAACATTATCTGTCAAAATACCACACCATTGAACGCAAAATCTGTGTGGCCGACAGTCACAGCTTCTTTTAGAAATTTTCGAAGACAAAATAAAGCATTCTAACCTGCAAAATAAGATACTGTCTGTCAAAATACCACACCATTGAACGGAAAATCTGTGTGGCCAACCAGTCACTGTAAAGCTTCTCCCTAGGAATTTTCGAAGACAAAACAAAACATTTTAACCCGCAAAACATGATATTATTTGTCAAATACCACACAATTGAACGCCAGATCTGTGTGGCCAGTCATTCACTGTTATTCTTTTCACTTGAAATTTTCGAAGACAAAATGAAACAATTTAACCTTTAAAATAAGAGTATTGTCCGTCAAAGTACCACACAATTGAACGCAAAATCCGTGTGGACAGACAGTCACTGCGAAGCATCTCTCTAGAAGTTTTCGAAAACAAAATGAACATTTTAACCAGGAAAATAAGACATTATCTGTCAAAATACCACACAATTGAACGCAAAATCTGTGTGGCCGACAGTCACAGCTTCTTGCAGAAATTTTCGAAGACAAAATAAAGCATTCTAACCAGCAAAATCTGTGTTGCCAGCCAGTCACTGTTAAGCTTCTCCCTAGGAATTTTCGAAGACAAAATGAAACATTTTCACCCGGAAGTTAAGATATTGTCTGTCAAAATACCACACCATTGAATGCCAAATCTCTGTGGAGAGTCAGTCACTGTTAAGCTTCTCCCTAGAAATTT
The DNA here is from genome assembly GCA_945910035.1 of Brachypalpus laphriformis. Classification (NCBI taxonomy): domain Eukaryota; kingdom Metazoa; phylum Arthropoda; class Insecta; order Diptera; family Syrphidae; genus Brachypalpus; species Brachypalpus laphriformis. Next base: position 132,649,856 of record OX246754.1, read on the forward strand.
TCGAAGACAAAATGAAATAGTTTAACCCGAAAAATAAGATAATGTCTGTCAAAATACCACACCATTGAACGCATAATCTGTGTGGCCAGTCAGTCAATGTTTAGCCGACTGTCACAGCTTCTCTGTAGAATTTTTCGAAGACAAAATAAAGCATTCTAACCAGGAAAATAAGATATTGTCTGTCAAAATACCACACCATTGTACGGAAAATCTGTGTGGCCAGAAAGTCACTGTTAAGCTTCTCCCTATTAATTTTCGAAGACAAAATGAAACATTTTCAAACGGAAATTAAGATATTGTCTGTCAAAATACCACACCATTGAACGCCAAATCTCTGTGGAGAGTCAGTCACTGTTAGGCTTCTCCCTAGAAATTTTCGAAGACAAAATGAAATAGTTTAACGAGAAAAATAAGATAATGTCTATCAAAATACCACGCCATTGAACGCATAATCTGTGCGGCTAGTCGGTCAAGGTTTAGCTTCTCCGTAGAAATTTTCGAAGACAAAATGAGACATTTTAACCTGGAAAATAAGAGTATTGTCCGTCAAAATACCACACAATTGAACGCAAAATCTGTGTGGCAAGATAGTCACTGCGAAGCTTCTCTCTGGAAATTTTCGAAAACAAAATGAACATTTTAACCCGGAAAATAAGACATTATCTCTCAAAATACCACACCATTGAACGCAAAATCTGTGTGGCCGACAGTCACAGCTTCTTGTAGAAATTTTCGAAGACAAAATAAAGCATTCTAACCTGCAAAATAAGATACTGTCTGTCAAAATACCACACCATTGAACGGAAAATCTGTGTGGCCATCCAGTCACTGTAAAGCTTCTCCCTAGGAATTTTCGAAGACAAAATAAAACATTTTAACCCGCAAAACATGATATTATTTGTCAAATACCACACAATTGAACGCCAGATCTGTGCGGCCAGTCATTCACTGTTATTCTTATCACTAGAAATTTTCGAAGACAAAATGAAACATTTTAACCTTTAAAATAAGAGTATTGTCTGTCAAAGTACCACACAATTGAACGCAAAATCTGTGTGGCCAGTCAGTCACTGTTATTCTTTTCCCTAGAAATTTTCGAAGACAAAATAAAATATTTTAACCCGGAAAATAAGACATTATCTGTCAAAATGCCACACAATTGAACGCAAAATCTGTGTGGCCAGACAGTCACTGCAACGATTCTCTCTAGAAATTTTCGAAGACAAAATGAACATTTTAACCCGGAAAATAAGACATTATCTGTCAAAATACCACACCATTGAACGCAAAATCTCTGTGGCCGACAGTCACAGCTTCTTGTAGAAATTTTCGAAGACAAAATAAAGCATTCTAACCAGGAAAATAAGATATTGTCTGTCAAAATACCACACCATTGAACGGAAAATCTGTGTGGCCAGCCAGTCACTGTAAAGCTTCTCCGTAAAAATTTTCGAAGACAAAATAAAGCATTTTAACCCGTAAAATAAGATACTATCTGTCAAAATACCACACCATTGAACGCAAAATTTGTGTGGCCAGTCAGTCACTGTTTAGATTCTCCGTAGAAATTTTCGAAGACAAATGAAATATTTTAACCCGGAAAATAAGATATTATCTGTCAAAATACCACCGAATTGAATGCAAAATCCGTGTGGCCACACAGTCACTTTTGAGCTTCTCCCTAGAAATTTTCGAGGACAAAATGAAACATTTTACCCCAGAAAATAAGATTTTGTCTGACAAAATACCACGCCATTGAACGCAGGATCTCTGTGGCCAGTTAGTAATTGTTAAGGTACTCCCTTGAAATTTTCGAAAGCAAAATAAAATATTTTAGCCCGCAAAATAAGATATTGTCTGTCAAAATACCACAGAATTGAATGCAAAATCTGTGTGGCCAGCCAGTCACTGTAAAGCTTCCCTATGGAAATTTTCGAAGGCAAAATGAAACATTTTAACCAGGAAAATAAGACATTATCTGTCAAAATACCACACCATTGGACGCAAAATCTGTCTGGCCGACTTTCACAGCTTCTCTGTAGAAATTTTTGGAAGACAAAATAAAGCATTCCAACCAGGAAAATAAGATATTGTCTGTCAAAATGCCACACCATTGTACGGAAATTCTGTGTTGCCAGCCAGTCATTGTTAAGCTTCTCCCTAGGAACTTTCGAAGACAAAATGAAATAGTTTAACCCAAAAAATAAGATAATGTCTGTCAAAATACCACACCATTGAACGCATAATCTGTGTGGCCGACAGTCACAGCTTCTTTTAGAAATTTTCGAAGACAAAATAAAGCATTCTAACCTGCAAAATAAGATACTGTCTGTCAAAATACCACACAATTGAACGCAAAATCTGTCTGGCCGACTTTCACAGCTTCTCTGTAGAAATTTTTGGAAGACAAAATAAAGCATTCTAACCAGGAAAATAAGATATTGTCTGTCAAAATGCCACACCATTGTACGGAAATTCTGTGTTGCCAGATAGTCATTGTTAAGCTTCTCCCTAGGAACTTTCGAAGACAAAATGAAATAGTTTAACCCAAAAAATAAGATAATGTCTGTCAAAATACCACACCATTGAACGCATAATCTGTGTGGCCGACAGTCACAGCTTCTTGTAGAAATTTTCGAAGACAAAATAAAGCATTCTAACCTGCAAAATAAGATACTGTCTGTCAAAATACCACACCATTGAACGGAAAATCTGTGTGGCCATCCAGTCACTGTAAAGCTTCTCCCTAGGAATTTTCGAAGACAAAATAAAACATTTTAACCCGCAAAACATGATATTATTTGTCAAATACCACACAATTGAACGCCAGATCTGTGTGGCCAGTCATTCACTGTTATTCTTTTCACTTGAAATTTTCGAAGACAAAATGAAACATTTTAACCCGAAAAATAAGAGTATTGTCCGTCAAAGTACCACACAATTGAACGCAAAATCTGTGTGACCAGTCAAAATACAAATATACAAATATTTGGCGCAACAGCTCTTTAAAGTGCCAGGGCCTAGCTTCTCGCAACCACTCGTGTTGTGCGCGTTATATTTTTCACACGAATGGAAGGGACCTACAGTTTAGTGCCGACTCCGAACGGCGATTTGAGAAGCTTTTTCATGACAACAATACTCTCGGATGTTTGTCAGACGCTCGCGAGAGGTGGGACCGTGAAAAAACTTTTTGGTGTTTTCTGGGATTCGAACTTGGAACCTCATGTGACCAGTCAGTCACTGTTATTTTTTTCCCTAGAAATTTTCGAAGACAAAATAAAATATTTTAACCCGGAAAATAAGACATTATCTGTCAAAATGCCACACAATTGAACGCAAAATCTGTGTGGCCAGACAGTCACTGCAACGCTTCTCTCTAGAAATTTTCGAAAACAAAATGAACATTTCAACCAGGAAAATAAGACATTATCTGTCAAAATACCACACCATTGAACGCAAAATCTGTGTGGCCGACAGTCACAGCTTCTTGTAGAAATTTTCGAAGACAAAATAAAGCATTCTAACCAGGAAAATAAGATATTGTCTGTCAAAATACCACACCATTGAACGGAAAATCTGTGTGGCCAGCCAGTCACTGTAAAGCTTCTCCGTAAAAATTTTCGAAGACAAAATAAAGCATTTTAACCCGGAAAATAAGATACTATCTGTCAAAATACCACACCATTGAACGCAAAATTTGTGTGGCCAGTCAGTCACTGTTTAGATTCTCCGTAGAAATTTTCGAAGACAAATGAAGTATTTGAACCCGGAAAATAAGATATTATCTGTCAAAATACCACAGAATTGAATGCAAAATCCGTGTGGCCACACAGTCACTTTTGAGCTCCTCCCTAGAAGTTTTCGAGGACAAAATGAAACATTTTGCCCCAGAAAATAAGATTTTGTCTGTCAAAATACCACGCCATTGAACGCAGGATCTCTGTGGCCAGTTAGTAATTGTTAAGGTACTCCCTTGAAATTTTCGAAAGCAAAATAAAATATTTTAGCCCGCAAAATAAGATATTGTCTGTCAAAATACCACAGAATTGAATGCAAAATCTGTGTGGCCTGCCAGTCACTGTAAAGCTTCCCTATGGAAATTTTCGAAGGCAAAATGAAACATTTTAACCAGGAAAATAAGACATTATCTGTCAAAATACCACACCATTGGACGCAAAATCTGTGTGGCCGACTTTCACAGCTTCTCTGTAGAAATTTTTGGAAGACAAAATAAAGCATTCTAACCAGGAAAATAAGATATTGTCTGTCAAAATGCCACACCATTGTACGGAAAATCTGTGTTGCCAGCCAGTCACTGTTAAGCTTCTCCCTAGGAATTTTCGAAGACAAAATGAAACATTTTCACCCGGAAGTTAAGATATTGTCTGTCAAAATACCACACCATTGAATGCCAAATCTCTGTGGAGAGTCAGTCACGGTTAAGCTTCTCCCTAGAAATTTTCGAAGACAAAATGAAATAGTTTAACCCGAAAAATAAGATAATGTCTGTTAAAATACCACACCATTGAACGCATAATCTGTGTGGCCAGTCAGTCAATGTTTAGCCGACTGTCACAGCTTCTCTGTAGAATTTTTCGAAGACAAAATAAAGCATTCTAACCAGGAAAATAAGATATTGTCTGTCAAAATACCACACCATTGTACGGAAAATCTGTGTGGCCAGAAAGTCACTGTTAAGCTTCTCCCTATTAATTTTCGAAGACAAAATGAAACATTTTCACCCGGAAATTAAGATATTGTCTGTCAAATACCACACAATTGAACGCCAGATCTGTGCGGCCAGTCATTCACTGTTATTCTTTTCACTAGAAATTTTCGAAGACAAAATGAAACATTTTAACCTTTAAAATAAGAGTATTGTCCGTCAAAGTACCACACAATTGAACGCAAAATCTGTGTGGCCAGTCAGTCACTGTTATTCTTTTCCCTAGAAATTTTCGAAGACAAAATAAAATATTTTAACCCGGAAAATAAGACATTATCTGTCAAAATGCCACACAATTGAACGCAAAGTCTGTGTGGCCAGACAGTCACTGCAACGCTTCTCTCTAGAAATTTTCGAAAACAAAATGAACATTTTAACCCGGAAAATAAGACATTATCTGTCAAAATACCACATCATCAAACGCAAAATTTGTGTGGCCGACAGTCACAGCTTCTTGTAGAAATTTTCGAAGACAAAATAAAGCATTCTAACCAGGAAAATAAGATATTGTCTGTCAAAATACCACACCATTGAACGGAACATCTGTGTGGCCAGCCAGTCACTGTAAAGCTTCTCCGTAAAAATTTTCGAAGACAAAATAAAGCATTTTAACCCGGAAAATAAGATATTATCTGTCAAAATACCACACCATTGAACGCAAAATTTGTGTGGCCAGTCAGTCACTGTTTAGATTCTCCGTAGAAATTTTCGAAGACAAATGAAATATTTTAACCCGGAAAATATGATATTGTCTGTCAAAATACCACAGAATTGAACGCAAAATCCGTGTGGCCACACAGTCACTTTTGAGCTTCTCCCTAGAAGTTTTCGAGGACAAAATGAAACATTTTACCCCAGAAAATAAGATTTTGTCTGTCAAAATAGCACGCCATTGAACACAGGATCTCTGTGGCCAGTTAGTAATTGTTAAGGTACTCCCTTGAAATTTTCGAAAGCAAAATAAAATATTTTAGCCCACAAAATAAGATATTGTCTGTGAAAATACCACAGAATTGAATGCAAAATCTGTGTGGCCAGCCAGTCACTGTAAAGCTTCCCTATGGAAATTTTCGAAGGCAAAATGAAACATTTTAACCAGGAAAATAAGACATTATCTGTCAAAATACCACACCATTGGACGCAAAATCTGTGTGGCCGACTTTCACAGCTTCTCTGTAGAAATTTTTGGAAGACAAAATAAAGCATTCTAACCAGGAAAATAAGATATTGTCTGTCAAAATGCCACACCATTGTACGGAAAATCTGTGTTGCCAGCCAGTCACTGTTAAGCTTCTCCCTAGGAATTTTCGAAGACAAAATGAAATAGTTTAACCCGAAAAATAAGAAAATATCTGTCAAAATACCACACCATTGAACGCATAATCTGTGTGGGCAGTCAGTCAATGTTTAGCTTCTCCCTTAAAATTTTCGAAGACAAAATAAAACATTTTAACCAGGAAAATAAGACATTATCTGTCAAAATACCACACAATTGAACGCAAAGCCTGTGTGGCCAGACAGTCACAGCATCTTGTAGAAATTTTCGAAGACAAAATAAAGCATTCTAACCAGGAAAATAAGATATTGTCTGCCAAAATACCACACCATTGAACGGAAAATCTGTGTGGCCAGCCCGTCACTGTAAAGCTTCTCCCTAGGAATTTTCGAAGGCAAAATAAAGCATTTTAACTCAGAAAACATGACATTATTTGTCAAATACCACACAATTGAACGCAAAATCTGTGCAACCAGTCATTCACTGTTATTCTTTTCCCTAGAAATTTTCGAAGACAAAATAAAGCATTTTAACCCGGAAAATAAGTTATTATCTGTAAAAATACCACACCATTGAACGCAAAATTTGTGTGGCCAGTCAGTCACTGTTTAGCTTCTCCGTAGAAATTTTCGAAGACAAAATGAAATATTTTAACCCGGAAAATAAGATATTGTCTGTCAAAATACCACAGAATTGAATGCAAAATCTGTGTGGCCAGACAGTCACTGCGAAGTTTCTCCCTAGAAATTTTCAAAAACGAAATGAACATTTCAACCCGGAAAATAAGACAATATCTGTCAAAATACCACACCATTGAACGCAAAATTTGTGTGGCCGACAGTCACAGCTTCTTGTAGAAATTTTCGAAGACAAAATAAAGCATTCTAACCAGGAAAATAAGATATTGTCTGTCAAAATACCTCACCAGTGAACGGAAAATCTGTGTGGCCAGCCAGTCACTGTAAAGCTTCTCCCTAGGAATTTTCGAAGACAAAATAAAGCATTTTAACTCGGAAAACATGATATAATTTGTCAAATACCACACAGTTGAACGCAAAATCTGTGTGGCCAGTCATTCACTGTTATTCTTTTCCCTAGAAATTTTCGAAGACAAAATAAAGCATTTTAACCCGGAAAATAAGATAATATCTGTCAAATTATTACACAATTGAACGCAAAATCTGTGTGGCCAGACAGTCACTGCGAAGCTTCTCTCCAGAAATTTTGGAGGACAAAAAGAAACATTTTACCCCGGAAAATAAGATATTGTCTATCAAAATAAAACACCATTGAACGCAAAATCAGTGTGGAAAGTTAGTAATTATTAAGGTACACCCTTGAAATTTTCGAAAGCAAGGTAAAATATTTTAACCCACAAAATAAGATATTGTCTTTTAAAATACCACACAATTGAACACAAAATCTGCGTGGGCAGTCAGTCACTGTTATTCTTTTCCCTAGAAATTTTCGAAGACAAAATAAAACATTTTAACCCGGAAAATAAGACATTATCTGTCAAAATATTACACAATTGAACGCAAAATCTGTGTGGCCAGACAGTCACTGCGAAGCTTCTCTCTAGGAATTTTCGAAGACAAACTAAAGCATTTTGACCCGGAAAATAAGATATTATCTGTCAAAATACCAAAGAATTGAACGCAAAATTTGTGTGGCCAGTCAGTCACTGTTTAGCTTCTCCGTAAAAATTTTCGAAGACAAAATGAAATATTTTAACCCGGAAAATAAGATATTGTCTGTCAAAATACCACAGAATTGAATGCAACATCTGTGTGACCAGAGAGTCACTGCGAAGCTTCTCTCTAGAAATTTTCGAAAACAAAATGAACATTTTAACCAGGAAAATAAGACACTAACTGTCAAAATACCACACCATTGAACGCAAAATCTGTGTGGCCGCCAGTCACAGCTTCTTGTAGAAATTTTCGAAGACAAAACAAAGCATTCTAACCAGGAAAATAATATATTGTCTGTCAAAATACCACACCATTGAACGAAAAATCTCTGTGGCCATCCAGTCACTGTAAAGCTTTTCCCTAGGAATTTTCGAAGACAAAATAAAGCATTTTAACCCGGAAAATAAGATATTGTCTGTCAAAATACCACAGAATTGAATGCAAAATCTGTGTGGCCAGCCAGGCACTGTTGAGCTTCTCTCTAGAAGTTTTCGAGGACAAAATGAAACATTTTACCCCAAAAAATAAGATTTTGTCTGTCAAAGTACCACGACATTGATCGCAAAATCTGTGTGGCCAGTTAGTAATTGTTAAGGTACTCAGATGAAATTTTCGAAAGCAAAATAAAACATTTTAGAGCGCAAAATAAGATATTGTCCGTCAAAATACCACAGAATTGAATGCAAAATCTGTGTGGCCGACAGTCACAGCTTCATGTAGAAATTTTCGAAGACAAAATAAAGCATTCTAACCAGGAAAATAAGATATTGTCTGTCAAAATACCACACCATTGAACGGAAAATCTGTATGGCCAGCCAGTCGCTGTAAAGCTTCTCCCTAGGAATTTTCGAAGACAAAATAAACAATTTTAACGCCGAAAACATGATATTATTTGTCAAATACCACACAATTGAACGCAAAATCTTTGCAACCAGTCAGTCACTGTTATTCTTTTCCCTAGAAATTTTCGAAGACAAAATAAAGCATTTTAACCCGGAAAATAAGATATTATCTGTCAAAATACCACACGATTGAACGCAAAATTTGTGTGGCCAGTCAGTCACTGTTTAGCTTCTCCGTAGAAATTTTCGAAGACAAAATGAAATATTTTAACCCGGAAAATAAGATATTGTCTGTCAAAATACCACAGAATTGAATGCAAAATCTGTGTGACCAGACAGTCACTGCGTAGCTTCTCTCTATAAATTTTCGAAAACAAAATGAACATTTTAACCAGGAAAATAAGACATTATCTGTAAAAATACCACACCATTGAACGCAAGATCTGTGTGGCCGACAGTCACAGCTTCTTGCAGAAATTTTCGAAGACAAAATAAAGCATTCTAACCATTAAAATAAGATATTGTCGGTCAAAATACCACACCATTGAACGGAAAATTTGTGTGGCCTGCCAGTCACTGTAAAGCTTCTAACTAGGAATTTTCGAAGACAAAATAAAACATTTTAACCCGCAAAACATGATATTATTTGTCAAATACCACACAATTGAACGCAAAATTTGTGCGGCCAGTCATTCACTGTTATTCTTTTCCCTAGAAATTTTCGAAGACAAAATAAAGCATTTTAACCCGGAAAATAAGATATAATCTGTCAAAATACCACACCATTGAACGCAAAATTTATGTGGCCAGTCAGTCACTGTTTAGCTTCTCCGTAAAAATTTTCAAAGACAAAATAAAGCATTTTAACCCGGAAAATAAGATATTATCTGTCAAAATACCACACCATTAATCACAAAATCTGTGTGGCCAGTTAGTAATTGTTAAGGCACTCCCTTGAAATTTTCGAAAGCAAAATAAAACATTTTAGGGCGCAAAATAAGATATTTTCTGTCAAAATACCACAGAATTGAATGCAAAATCTGTGTGGCCAGCCAGTCACTGTAAAACTTCTCCCTAGAAATTTTCGAACGCAAAATGAAACATTTTAACCAGGAAAATAAGACATTATCTGTCAAAATACCGCACCATTGAAGGCAAAATCTGTGTGGCCGACTGGCACAGCTTCTCTGTAGAAATTTTCGAAGACAAAATAAAGCAGTCTAACCAGGAAAATAAGATATTGTCTGTTAAAATACCACTCCATTGAACGCAAAATCTGTATGGCCGGCAGTCACAGCTTCTCTCTAGAAATTTTCGAAGACAAAATAAAGCACTCTAACCAGGAAAATAAGATATTGTCTGTCAAAATGCCACACCATTGTACGGAAAATCTGTGTTGCTAGCCAGTCACTGTTACGCTTCTCAGTAGGAATTTTCGAAGACAAAATGAAATAGTTTAACCCGAAAAATAAGATAATGTCTGTCAAAATACCACACAACTGAACGCAAAATCTGTGTAGCCGACAGTCACAGCGTCTTGTTGAAATTTTCGAAGACAAAATAAAGCATTCTAACCAGGAAAATAAGATATTGTCTGTTAAAATACCACACCATTGAACGCAAAATCTGTGTGGCCGGCAGTCACAGCTTCTCTCTAGAAATTTTTGTAAGACAAAATAAAGCATTCTAACCAGGAAAATAAGATATTGTCTGTCAAAGTGCCACACCATTGTTCGGAAAATCTGTGTTGCCAGCCAGTCACTGTTAAGCTTCTCCCTAGGAATTTTCGAAGACAAAATGAAATAGTTTAACCCGAAAAATAAGATAATATCTGTCAAAATACCACACCATTGAACGCATAATCTGTGTGGGCAGTCAGTCAATGTTTAGCTTCTCCCTTAAAATTTTCGAAGACAAAATAAAACATTTTAACCAGGAAAATAAGACATTATCTGTCAAAATACCACACAATTGAACGCAAAGCCTGTGTGGCCAGACAGTCACAGCATCTTGTAGAAATTTTCGAAGACAAAATAAAGCATTGTAACCAGGAAAATAAGATATTGTCTGCCAAAATACCACACCATTGAACGGAAAATCTGTTTGGCCAGCCCGTCACTGTAAAGCTTCTCCCTAGGAATTTTCGAAGGCAAAATAAAGCATTTTAACTCAGAAAACATGACATTATTTGTCAAATACCACACAATTGAACGCAAAATCTGTGCAACCAGTCATTCACTGTTATTCTTTTCCCTAGAAATTTTCGAAGACAAAATAAAGCATTTTAACCCGGAAAATAAGTTATTATCTGTAAAAATACCACACCATTGAACGCAAAATTTGTGTGGCCAGTCAGTCACTGTTTAGCTTCTCCGTAGAAATTTTCGAAGACAAAATGAAATATTTTAACCCGGAAAATAAGATATTGTCTGTCAAAATACCACAGAATTGAATGCAAAATCTGTGTGGCCAGACAGTCACTGCGAAGTTTCTCTCTAGAAATTTTCGAAAACGAAATGAACATTTCAACCCGGAAAATAAGACATTATCTGTCAAAATACCACACCATTGAACGCAAAATTTGTGTGGCCGACAGTCACAGCTTCTTGTAGAAATTTTCGAAGACAAAATAAAGCATTCTAACCAGGAAAATAAGATATTGTCTGTCAAAATACCTCACCATTGAACGGAAAATCTGTGTGGCCGGCCAGTCACTGTAAAGCTTCTCCCTAGGAATTTTCGAAGACAAAATAAAGCATTTTAACTCGGAAAACATGATATAATTTGTCAAATACCACACAGTTGAACGCAAAATCTGTGTGGCCAGTCATTCACTGTTATTCTTTTCCCTAGAAATTTTCGAAGACAAAATAAAGCATTTTAACCCGGAAAATAAGATAATATCTGTCAAATTATTACACAATTGAACGCAAAATCTGTGTGGCCAGACAGTCACTGCGAAGCTTCTCTCTAGAAACTTTGGAGGACAAAAAGAAACATTTTACCCCGGAAAATAAGATATTGTCTATCAAAATAAAACACCATTGAACGCAAAATCAGTGTGGAAAGTTAGTAATTATTAAGGTACACCCTTGAAATTTTCGAAAGCAAGGTAAAATATTTTAACCCACAAAATAAGATATTGTCTTTTAAAATACCACACAATTGAACACAAAATCTGTGTGGCCAGTCAGTCACTGTTATTCTTTTCCCTAGAAATTTTCGAAGACAAAATAAAACATTTTAACCCGGAAAATAAGACATTATCTGTCAAAATATTACACAATTGAACGCAAAATCTGTGTGGCCAGACAGTCACTGCGAAGCTTCTCTCTAGGAATTTTCGAAGACAAACTAAAGCATTTTGACCCGGAAAATAAGATATTATCTGTCAAAATACCAAAGAATTGAACGCAAAATTTGTGTGGCCAGTCAGTCACTGTTTAGCTTCTCCGTAAAAATTTTCGAAGACAAAATGAAATATTTTAACCCGGAAAATAAGATATTGTCTGTCAAAATACCACAGAATTGAATGCAACATCTGTGTGACCAGAGAGTCACTGCGAAGCTTCTCTCTAGAAATTTTCGAAAACAAAATGAACATTTTAACCAGGAAAATAAGACACTAACTGTCAAAATACCACACCATTGAACGCAAAATCTGTGTGGCCGCCAGTCACAGCTTCTTGTAGAAATTTTCGAAGACAAAACAAAGCATTCTAACCAGGAAAATAAGATATTGTCTGTCAAAATACCACACCATTGAACGAAAAATCTGTGTGGCCATCCAGTCACTGTAAAGCTTTTCCCTAGGAATTTTCGAAGACAAAATAAAGCATTTTAACCAGGAAAATAAGATATTGTCTGTCAAAATACCACAGAATTGAATGCAAAATCTGTGTGGCCAGCCAGGCACTGTTGAGCTTCTCTCTAGAAGTTTTCGAGGACAAAATGAAACATTTTACCCCAAAAAATAAGATTTTGTCTGTCAGAGTACCACGACATTGATCGCAAAATCTGTGTGGCCAGTTAGTAATTGATAAGGTACTCAGATGAAATTTTCGAAAGCAAAATAAAACATTTTAGAGCGCAAAATAAGATATTGTCCGTCAAAATACCACAGAATTGAATGCAAAATCTGTGTGGCCGACCGTCACAGCTTCATGTAGAAATTTTCGAAGACAAAATAAAGCATTCTAACCAGGAAAATAACATATTGTCTGTCAAAATACCACACCATTGAACGGAAAATCTGTATGGCCAGCCAGTCACTGTAAAGCTTCTCCCTAGGAATTTTCGAAGACAAAATAAACAATTTTAACGCCGAAAACATGATATTATTGGTCAAATACCACACAATTGAACGCAAAATCTTTGCAACCAGTCAGTCACTGTTATTCTTTTCCCTAGAAATTTTCGAAGACAAAATAAAGCATTTTAACCCGGAAAATAAGATATTATCTGTCAAAATACCACACCATTGAACGCAAAATTTGTGTGGCCAGTCAGTCACTGTTTAGCTTCTCCGTAGAAATTTTCGAAGACAAAATGAAATATTTTAACCCGGAAAATAAGGTATTGTCTGTCAAAATACCACAGAATTGAATGCAAAATCTGTGTGACCAGACAGTCACTGCGTAGCTTTTCTCTATAAATTTTCGAAAACAAAATGAACATTTTAACCAGGAAAATAAGACATTATCTGTAAAAATACCACACCATTGAACGCAAGATCTGTGTGGCCGACAGTCACAGCTTCTTGCAGAAATTTTCGAAGACAAAATAAAGCATTCTAACCATTAAAATAAGATATTGTCGGTCAAAATACCACACCATTGAACGGAAAATTTGTGTGGCCTGCCAGTCACTGTAAAGCTTCTAACTAGGAATTTTCGAAGACAAAATAAAACATTTTAACCCGCAAAACATGATATTATTTGTCAAATACCACACAATTGAACGCAAAATTTGTGCGGCCAGTCATTCACTGTTATTCTTTTCCCCAGAAATTTTCGAAGACAAAATAAAGCATTTTAACAAGGAAAATAAGATATAATCTGTCAAAATACCACACCATTGAACGCAAAATTTATGTGGCCAGTCAGTCACTGTTTAGCTTCTCCGTAAAAATTTTCAAAGAAAAAATAAAGCATTTTAACCCGGAAAATAAGATATTATCTGTCAAAATACCACACCATTAATCACAAAATCTGTGTGGCCAGTTAGTAATTGTTAAGGCACTCCCTTGAAATTTTCGAAAGCAAAATAAAACATTTTAGGGCGCAAAATAAGATATTTTCTGTCAAAATACCACAGAATTGAATGCAAAATCTGTGTGGCCAGCCAGTCACTGTAAAACTTCTCCCTAGAAATTTTCGAACGCAAAATGAAACATTTTAACCAGGAAAATAAGACATTATCTGTCAAAATACCGCACCATTGAAGGCAAAATCTGTGTGGCCGACTGGCACAGCTTCTCTGTTGAAATTTTCGAAGACAAAATAAAGCATTCTAACCAGGAAAATAAGATATTGTCTGTTAAAATACCACTCCATTGAACGCAAAATCTGTGTGGCCGGCAGTCACAGCTTCTCTCTAGAAATTTTCGAAGACAAAATAAAGCACTCTAACCAGGAAAATAAGATATTGTCTGTCAAAATGCCACACCATTGTACGGAAAATCTGTGTTGCTAGCCAGTCACTGTTACGCTTCTCAGTAGGAATTTTCGAAGACAAAATGAAATAGTTTAACCCGAAAAATAAGATAATGTCTGTCAAAATACCACACAACTGAACGCAAAATCTGTGTAGCCGACAGTCACAGCGTCTTGTTGAAATTTTCGAAGACAAAATAAAGCATTCTAACCAGGAAAATAAGATATTGTCTGTTAAAATACCACTCCATTGAACGCAAAATCTGTGTGGCCGGCAGTCACAGCTTCTCTCTAGAAATTTTCGAAGACAAAATAAAGTACTCTAACCAGGAAAATAAGATATTGTCTATCAAAATGCCACACCATTGAACGCATAATCTGTGTGGCCAGTCAGTCAATGTTTAGCTTCTTCCTTGAAATTTTCGAAGACAAAATAAAACATTTTAACCCGGAAAATAAGACATTATCTGTCAAAATACCACACCATTGAACGCAAAATCCGTGTGGCCAGACAGTCACAGCTTCTTGTAAAAATTTTCGAAGACAAAATAAAGCATTCTAACCAGGAAAATAAGATATTGTCTGTCAAAATACCACACCATTGAACGGAAAATCTGTGTGGCCAGCCAGTCACTGTAAAGCTTCTCCCTACGAATTTTCGAAGACAAAATAAAGCATTTTAACTCGGAAAACATGATATTATATGTCAAATACCACACAATTGAACGCAAAATCTGTGCAACCAGTCATTCACTGTTATTCCTTTCCCTAGAAATTTTCGAAGACAAAATAAAGCATTTTAACCCGGAAAATAAGATATTATCTGTCAAATACCACACCATTGGACGCAAAATTTGTGTGGCCAGTCAGTCACTGTTTAGCTTCTCCGTAGAAATTTTCGAAGACAAAATGAAATATTTTAACCCGGAAAATAAGATATTGTCTGTCAAAATACCACAGAATTGAATGCAAAATCTGTGTGACCAGACAGTCACTGCGAAGCTTCTCTCTAGAAATTTTCGAAAACAAAATGAACATTTTAACCAGAAAAATAAGACATTATCTGTCAAAATACCACACCATTGAACGCAAAATCCGTGTGGCCGACAGTCACAGCGTCGTGTAGAAATTTTCGAATTCAAAATAAAGCATTCTAACCAGGAAAATAAGATATTGTCTGTCAAAATAACACACCATTGAACGGAAAATCTGTGTGGCCAGCCAGTCACTGTAAAACTTCTCGCTAGGAATTTTCGAAGACAAAATAAAGCATTTCAACTCGGAAAACATGATATTATTTGTCAAATACCACACAATTGAACGCAAAATCTGTGTGGGCAGACATTCACTGTTATTCTTTTCCCTAGAAATTTTCGAAGACAAAATAAAGCATTTTAACCCGGAAAATAATATATTATCTGTAAAAATATCACACAATTGAACGCAAAATTTCTGTGGCCAGTCAGTCACTGTTTAGCTTTTCCCTAGAAATTTTCGAAGACAAAAAAAGTATTCTAACCAGCAAAATAAGATATTATCTGTCAAAATACCACACCATTAATCACAAAATCTGTGCACCCGACAGTCACAGCTTCTCCATAGAAATTTTCGAAAACAAAATAAAGCATTTTAACCCTGAAAATAAGATATTGTCTTTCAAAATACCACAACATTGAACGCAAAATCTGTGCGGGCAGTCAGTCGCTGTTAAGCTTCTCCCTAGAAATTTTCGAGGACAAAATTAAACATTTTACCGCGGAAAACAAGATTTTGCCTGTCAAAATAAAACACAATTGAACGCTAAATCAGTGTGGCCAGTTAGTAATTATTATTGAAATTTTCGAAAGCAAGGTAAAATATTTTAACCCACAAAATAAGATATTGTCTTTTAAAATACCACACAATTGAACGCAAAATCTGTGTGGCCAGTCAGTCACTGTAAAGCTTCCCTCTTAAATTTTCGAAGACAAAATGAAACATTTTAACCCGCAAAACAAGATACTGTCTGTCAAAATACCACACAATTGAACGGTAAATCTGTGTGGTCAGACAGTCACTTCGAAACATCTCTCTAGAAATTTTCGAAAACAAAATGAACATCTTAACCCGGAAAATAAGACATTATCTGACAAAATACCACACCATTGAATGCAAAATCTGTGTTGCCAGAGAGTCACTGTAAAGCTTCTCCCTAGGAATTTTCGAAGACAAAATAAAGCACTTTAACTCGGAAAACATGATATTATTTGCCAAATACCACACAATTGAACGCAAAGTCTGTGTGGCCAGCCAGTCACTGTAAAGCTTCTCTCTAGAAATTTTCGAATACAAAATAAAACATTTTAACCCGGAAAATAAGACATTATATGTCAAAATACCACACTATTGAACGCAAAATTTGTGTGGAGAGTCGGTCACTGTTTAGCTTCTCCGTAGAAATTTTCGAAGACAAAATGAAATATTTTAACCCGGAAAATGAGACATTGTCTCTCAAAATACCACACAATTTAATGCAAGATCGGTGTGGCGAGCCAGTCACGGTAAAGCTTCTCTCTAAAAATTTTTGAATTCAAAATGAAACATTTCAACCCGCAAAATAAGATACTGTTTGTCAAAATACCACACAATTGAACGCAAAATCTGTGTGGCCAGTCAGTCACTGTTATTCTTTTCCCTAGAAATTTTCGAAGACAAGGTGAAACATTTTAACCCGAAAAATAAGTTAGTGTCAGTCAAAATACCACACCATTGAACGCATAATCTGTGTGGCCAGTCAGTAACTGTTTAGCTTCTCCATAGAAATTTTCGAAGACAAAATGAAACATTCTAACCCGTAATATAAGATATTGTCTATCAAAATACCACACCACTGAACGCCAAATCTCTGTGGCCAGTCAGTAACTGTTAAGCTTCTCCCTAGAAATTTTCGAAGACAAAATGAAACATTTTAACCTGGAAAATAAGATATTGTCTGTCAAAATACCACACAATTGAACGCAAAATCCGTGTGGCGGGGTGGTCACTGTAAACATTCTCTCTAGAAATTTTCGAAGACAAAATGAAATATTTTAACCCGCAAAATAAGATACTGTCTGTCAAAATCCCACACAATTGAACGCAAAATCTCTCTGTCCAGTCATTCACTGTTATTCATTTCCCTAGAAATTTTCGAAGACAAAATAAAACATTTTACCCCGGAAAATAAGATATTGTCTGTCAAAATACCACACCATTGAACGCATAATCTGTGTGGCCAGCCAGTCACTGTTTAGCTTCTCCCTAGAAATTTTCGAAAACAAAATGAAATATTTTAACCCGGAAAATAAGACATTGTCTTCTAAAATACCACACAATTGAACGCAAAATCAGTGTGGCCAGTTAGTAATTATTAATGTACACCCTTGAAATTTTCGAAAGCAAGGTAAAATATTTAACCCACAAAATAAGATATTGTCTTTTAAAATACCACACAATTGATCGCAAAATCTGTGTGGCCAGTCAGTCACTGTAAAGCTTCGCTCTTGAAATTTTCGAAGACAAAATGAAACATTTTCACCCGGAAGTTAAGATATTGTCTGTCAAAATACCACACCATTGAATGCCAAATCTCTGTGGAGAGTCAGTCACGGTTAAGCTTCTCCCTAGAAATTTTCGAAGACAAAATGAAATAGTTTAACCCGAAAAATAAGATAACGTCTGTCAAAATACCACACCATTGAACGCATAATCTGTTTGGCCAGTCAGTCAATGTTTAGCCGACTGTCACAGCTTCTCTGTAGAATTTTTCGAAGACGAAATAAAGCATTCTAACCAGGAAAATAAGATATTGTCTGTCAAAATACCACACCATTGTACGGAAAATCTGTGTGGCCAGAAAGTCACTGTTAAGCTTCTCCGTATTAATTTTCGAAGACAAAATGAAACATTTTCACCCGGAAATTAAGATATTGTCTGTCAAAATACCACACCATTGAACGCCAAATCTCTGTGGAGAGTCAGTCACTGTTAGGCTTCTCCCTAGAAATTTTCGAAGACAAAATGAAATAGTTTAACGAGAAAAATAAGATAATGTCTGTCAAAATACTACGCCATTGAACGCATAATCCGTGTGGCTAGTCAGTCAAGGTTTAGCTTCTCCGTAGAAATTTGCGAAGACAAAATGAAACATTTTAACCTGGAAAATAAGAGTATTGTCCGTCAAAATACCACACAATTGAACGCAAAATCTGTGTGGCAAGATAGTCACTGCGAAGCTCCTCTCTGGAAATTTTCGAAAACAAAATGAACATTTTAACCCGGAAAATAAGACATTATCTGTCAAAATACCACACCATTGAACGCAAAATCTGTGTGGCCGACAGTCACAGCTTCTTTTAGAAATTTTCGAAGACAAAATAAAGCATTCTAACCTGCAAAATAAGATACTGTCTGTCAAAATACCACACCATTGAACGGAAAATCTGTGTGGCCATCCAGTCACTGTAAAGCTTCTCCCTAGGAATTTTCGAAGACAAAATAAAACATTTTAACCCGCAAAACATGATATTATTTGTCAAATACCACACAATTGAACGCCAGATCTGTGCGGCCAGTCATTCACTGTTATTCTTTTCACTAGAAATTTTCGAAGACAAAATGAAACATTTTACCCCAGAAAATAAGATTTTGTATGTCAAAATAGCACGCCATTGAACGCAGGATCTCTGTGGCCAGTTAGTAATTGTTAAGGTACTCGCTTGAAATTTTCGAAAGCAAAATAAAATATTTTAGCCCGCAAAATAAGATATTGTCTGTCAAAATACCACAGAATTGAATGCAAAATCTGTGTGGCCAGCCAGTCACTGTAAAGCTTCCCTATGGAAATTTTCGAAGGCAAAATGAAACATTTTAACCAGGAAAATAAGACATTATCTGTCAAAATACCACACCATTGGACGCAAAATCTGTGTGGCCGACTTTCACAGCTTCTCTGTAGAAATTTTTGGAAGACAAAATAAAGCATTCTAACCAGGAAAATAAGATATTGTCTGTCAAAATGCCACACCATTGTACTGAAAATCTGTGTTGCTAGCCAGTCACTGTTACGCTTCTCCCTAGGAATTTTCGAAGACAAAATAAAACATTTTAACCCGCAAAACATGATATTATTTGTCAAATACCACACAATTGAACGCCAGATCTGTGCGGCCAGTCATTCACTGTTATTCTTTTCACTAGAAATTTTCGAAGACAAAATGAAACATTTTAACCTTTAAAATAAGAGTATTGTCCGTCAAAGTACCACACAATTGAACGCAAAATCTGTGTGGCCAGTCAGTCACTGTTATTCTTTTCCCTAGAAATTTTCGAAGACAAAATAAAATATTTTAACCCGGAAAATAAGACATTATCTGTCAAAATGCCACACAATTGAACGCAAAGTCTGTGTGGCCAGACAGTCACTGCAACGCTTCTCTCTAGAAATTTTCGAAAACGAAATGAACATTTTAACCCGGAAAATAAGACATTATCTGTCAAAATACCACACCATCGAACGCAAAATTTGTGTGGCCGACAGTCACAGCTTCTTGTAGAAACTTTCGAAGACAAAATAAAGCATTCTAACCAGGAAAATAAGATATTGTCTGTCAAAATACCACACCATTGAACGGAACATCTGTGTGGCCGCCAGTCACTGTAAAGCTTCTCCGTAAAAATTTTCGAAGACAAAATAAAGCATTCTAACCCGGAAAATAAGATATTATCTGTCAAAATACCACACCATTGAACGCAAAATTTGTGTGGCCAGTCAGTCACTGTTTAGATTCTCCGTAGAAATTTTCGAAGACAAATGAAATATTTTAACCCGGAAAATAAGATATTGTCTGTCAAAATACCACAGAATTGAATGCAAAATCCGTGTGGCCACACAGTCACTTTTGAGCTTCTCCCTAGAAGTTTTCGAGGACAAAATGAAACATTTTACCCCAGAAAATAAGATTTTGTCTGTCAAAATAGCACGCCATTGAACGCAGGATCTCTGTGGCCAGTTAGTAATTGTTAAGGTACTCCCTTGAAATTTTCGAAAGCAAAATAAAATATTTTAGCCCGCAAAATAAGATATTGTCTGTCAAAATACTACAGAATTGAATGCAAAATCTGTGTGGGAAGCCAGTCACTGTAAAGCTTCTCTATGGAAATTTTTGAAGACAAATTGAAACATTTTAACCAGGAAAATAAGACATTATCTGTCAAAATACCACACCATTGAACGCAAAATCTGTGTGACCGACTGTCACAGCTTCAACCTAGAAATTTTCGAAAACAAAATGAACATCTTAACCCGGAAAATAAGATATTGTCTGTCAAAATGCCACACCATTGTATGGAAAATCTGTGTTGCCAGCCAGTCACCGTTAAGCTTCTCCCTAGGAATTTTCGAAGACAAAATAAAGCATTTTAACTCGGAAAACATGATATTATTTGTCAAATACCACACTATTGAACGCAAAGTCTGTGTGGCCAGTCATTCACTGTTATTCTTTTCCCTAGGAATTTTCGAAGACAAAATAAAACATTTTAACGCGGAAAATAAGACATTATCTGTCAAAATACCACACCATTGAACGCAAAATCTGTGTGGCCAGCCAGTCACTGTAAAGCTTCTCTCTAGAAATTTTCGACGACCAAATAAAAGATTTTAAAACGGTAAATAAGACATTATCTGTCAAAATACCACACCATTGAACGCATAATCTGTGTGGCCAGTCAGTCACTGTTTAGCTTCTTCCTAGTAATTGTCGAAGACAAAATGAAATATTTTAACCCGGAAAATAAGATATTGTCTTTTAAAATACCACACAATTGAACGCAAAATCTGTGTGGCCAGTCAGTCACTGTAAAGCTTTTCTCTAGAAATTTTCGAAAACAAAATGAACATTTTAACCCGGAAAATAAGGTACTGTCTGTCAAAATACCACACTATTGAACGCAAAATTTGTGTGGCCAGTTAGTAATTGTTAAGGTACTCCGTAGAAATTTTCGAAGACAAAATAAAATATTTTAACCAGGGAAATAGGTGGGCATAAATCCGCTTCTCTAGTCCTCCCCGTGGGCGCCCGCTGGAAATGGCTAATCCTAGTTCGCTAGGTTAGTGTCAGCTAAGACTAACACGCACGCATCAATCGTGCGCAGTGGTCATCGAGAATGAGGTAACAACAGATACCTAACTCCCTGGTGGTGTGAGCTTGAGAATGGGTGGCTTGAGATGGAAGACTGGGGGTTAAACCAGTCCTAACGAGCTCCTGTGGGCGCCCTGGCAGGGCCCACAGTAAGTTGCGCCTTATCTTAGCATGCCGGTAAACTAAGATCGACCAGTTGTTCCGTGCTTACCCGTGGGAATCAAAATGAACAATGAAAACCTAAACAAACAAATAACAAATATAAAATTACAAAAAACACAAAAAAATTTAATTTTATCTGGGGAAGTACTCTCTGGACAGATAGGGATGGAACTGGGGGTCGATGTCGTAGTGTCATCCCCACAGTCTTCCGTGTCTGGGCTAGAGAAGGAGTAAGAGGACGTTTTACTGGCCAGTGACAGCGAGGATGCGGACAGCACACTCACTGACGCTAGCGCAGTGGGAGGTGAGCAGGCTAGCACTCTCACTTCCGTGATTAAGGGCGATAGTGGGTTGGCTAGTACTCCCATCTTATTAGAGCAGGGCACACGTGAGTTGGCTGGTACTCTCACGGAAGTTAGAAAGGGTAGGAGTGAGTTAGCTGGCACTCTCACTAAAGGTGGCAGGGGATTAGTGACCAAAGGGACTAGTAGCGCAGCTGGCGAGAACTCTGCTGCTCCTAGTTTCTCTGAGGTCGTGTGGAAGGGTAGCAGGAAAAATGCACACCCACTGGAGAAGATGCTTGTGCGCAATGCTCGGCGGAAGGTTGAGAGTGCTAAGCGCAAGGTCCAACAGTACGGGGGGTGTGACGTTAACACCTTGAGTGCTTGGGATAGGTTGCAGCTTGATCGGGCTAAGGCAGTCTTAGCCGATGAGGCTGCCAAGAAGGTAGCGGCCGCACAGACAGGTGAGGCTAGAAGTAGGGAGGAGCTGGGGGCCTCTACGAGTGGAGTAGAGCCTCCCAGCAAAACTGAGGGCACAGGCAGGGAGGGGAGACTTCAGCTGCGGGGGCCAGTAGGGTGGCGTTCCAAAGCAAAAGGAGCAGGTCCGACGATGTCGTGGAACCGAGCGCGGCGAAAAAGGTGAAGGCTGGTATTTCGCCCTCGGCGCTCCCGAACTACGACACGGAGGATGAGCTCCATGTTGCTATTGTCAACGAGCAGGAGCCCTGCGGTCGCCTGACCATGGACCAGTGGATTGCCCTCGAGGAGAAGTTTCAGGATGCTCTGTGGAAGAAGATGTCTTCCACTGAGGATAGTGACCTTCAATTCGACGGTGCTGGATGGGAAGGGGGCCGGAAGGTTGTTGCCTGTGGGAACAAAGCCTCTGCTGACTTCCTCAGACAGTTTATTTCGGAGGTTGGGGAAGTGTGGCTCAAGTGCGTGACTATGGCGTAGTTGGCGAGATACACTCCGCCCAAAGCTTGGGTCTGGGTTCCCTTGCCATACACCTACCCAGAAAAACTGCTTGATCACCTCCACATGCAGAACAGGGAGTTGAAGGCCAATACATGGAGGGTGCTCAAGACAGGGCCTAGGAAGCAGTTTGGTCAGCACTTCGTGCTGGCCCTAAATAGGGAATCGCTGCCACCCCTTGAAAAGGCCAAAGGGATGGTGCGATATAGCATGGGGAAGGTCATGCTAAAGATCATGACCAAGGGTGTTGAGGAGGAGGAGGAGCCCAAAGATGGTGGAAGTGATGCAGATAAACCTGCATCACAGTAAAGCTGCGACGGCATGCTTGATCAACTATATCATCAAGCATGACGTCTCGGCCATACTGGTACCAGAGCCATGGATCAGCGACAACAACCAGATCCAAGGGCTCAAAAACAGGAATTACACGTTGTTCTACAAAGCCAATGAAGGTAAAATCAGGGCTTGTATACTTTTAAAAAACAACATAAGGGCATTTCTTTTGAATAATTTCAGTGACGGCGATCTAGTAGCAGTCTCCTCTGAAAGAGAGGGAAGTAAACCGCTGTGTCTGGTCTCTGCATACCTCCCGTACGAGCTGGCGGAGATTGCATCTGTGAAGTTGAAGCAGTTGGTAAGGAAGGACAACTGGCTCTTCATCGGGGGCTGTGATGCAAATGCGCATCACTCACAATGGGGTAGCAGTGATACTAATACAAGAGGTGAGTGTCTTTTTGATTTCATCCTTTCGACCAAGCTCACCATATGCAAGAAGGGTTCTACGCCAACTTTTGTAGTAAGGAACAGACAAGAAGTGATTGATATAACCTTAGCTTCTTGTTCTGTTCACCTAACGGTAGAAAAGTGGAGGGTTTTGGAGGAGGCATCTCTGTCTGATCACAGATGGATACGCTTTCAAATTAATTTCGAGACTAGGGTTAGCAACAGCTACAGAAACCCTAAGAGTACAGACTGGGGTATGTATACAGAGCTAGTAAGGAAACATCTTAAGGATAGGCCTATTCGCAACGGCGATCCTCAAGGTATAGATAAGGCGGTAGATAACTTAGGCAAAGTAATGAACATGGCATTCGAAAGGGCCTGTCCACGAAGAAAGAATTCCAAGAGGTCCCAACCTCCTTGGTGGAGCAAGGAAATCAACTCCAAGGTTCGGCATTTCTACAACAGGGCCAAAGAAATAAGAGACGGTACCACATGGGACGAATATATGAACCGCAGGCGGGAGTTTAAGTACTTAATCAGGCAATCAAAAAGAAAGTCGTGGAAGGAATTTTGTCAGTCCATTGCGGATACTAGTGAAGCTTCCAGACTTCGCAAGATGCTAGCCAAAGACACTTCTGTCCCAAGCTTCATCAAAAAATCTGACGGCTCGTGGGCAGAAAGTAGCGAAGAAGTTTTAGAAACGTTAATTGAAGCTCACTTCCCAGGAAGTAGATCGCCAATAGATTCTACTACTAATAGCTACTCGTATAATGGTAGGTCAATAGGGGACGACGTAGAGAATCTCATTACATGGAAGAATCTGCGATGGGGCATTATGTCATTCGCACCATTCAAAGCACCAGGCCCTGATGGAATTTTGACAGCTATGCTGCAAAAAGCTCCAGCCAAGGTCAGAAGCAGGCTTAGGAAAATTTTTAAACATTGTTTAAGGTCATGTTACGTACCAGTGGCATGGAGGGAAGTGAGGGTTATATTCATACTTAAAGCAGGTAAACCAAGCCACACTTCAGCGAAAGACTACAGACCCATAAGTCTCTCGTCATTCCTCCTCAAGACACTTGAAAGACTTCTTGATATTCACATCAGAAGTAAGTGTTGCAACGGGATTCTATGCAAAGCTCAGCACGCATATCTGAAGGGGAAATCGGTGGCAACAGCTTTACACGACGTAGTAGGGAAGATAGAGACTAGCCTTCACCATAAGGAATATGCACTAGCAGCCTTCCTAGATATAGAAGGTGCGTTCAATAACGTAGAAGGAAGGGCCATCAAACAGGCTCTGGAAACAATGAACGTCGAGCATAGCATTACCAATTGGCTCTGCAATATGCT
This sequence comes from Brachypalpus laphriformis, assembly GCA_945910035.1. Lineage (NCBI taxonomy): Eukaryota > Metazoa > Arthropoda > Insecta > Diptera > Syrphidae > Brachypalpus > Brachypalpus laphriformis. Next base: position 132,674,699 of record OX246754.1, read on the forward strand.
GGGCACTAGAAACATTATCTCCACTATCGGAAACAGTTCAATAAGAAAATCCGTTACCAGGGGGACTCCCCAGGGAGGCGTTATCTCACCCCTCCTCTGGGTTCTAGTCATCGATGAGATACTTAAAGAACTAAGCAACACAGGCATAAGCGTCACTGCTTACGCAGACGGCGTGGTGATTTTAGTTCAGGGCAAGTTCCGTGACACATTAAGTGAAATGATGGAATCAGCTCTTAATAGTCTTGAAAAATGGGCTAGAGGGTGTGGACTACACGTCAACCCGGATAAAATCGAATTGGTACTCTTCAGCAAAAAATACAAGATACCACCCTTCAAACTGCCTTAGCTAGCAGGAGTGGAGCTTTCCCTTTCGGATCGCGCTAGATATCTTGGGATAATGCTAGATAGGAAACTAAATTGGAAACTTAACATACAGGAAAGGGTCCGCAAAGCTTATAATGCTCTTTTCATCTGTAAGCGGACCGCGGGGAAAAAATGGTGCCTGGAGCCCGCAATGATGCACTGGCTGTACATCATGGTAGTCAGACCCATCCTCACGTATGGGGCTCTTGTGTGGTGGAAGGCAACGAATACGAAAAACACACGGGATATGTTGGCCATGGTACAAAGAACAGCTTGCATTGCCATCACAGGTGCTCTACGCACAACACCTACGGCTGCACTCGAGATCTTTCTGTATCTTTTACCATTAGACCACAAATTAAATTTCAAGCGGGCAATAGTGCGCTTCGGCTCACTAACGTTGGTCTCTTCAGGACTAATAACATAGGACACAGCTCCATTCTCAAGGAATCTTTTCCCGGAATCCCTGACGAATCGGACGATATACTTGGCACCTTAGACTTCGACACACCATACGAATTACTGTATCCAATTAGAGAGGACTGGCGAAGGAAGACAGTCTCTGTCCATAACGAGATAGCAATATACACAGATGGTTCTAAGACCAACGAGGGCACGGGGTCAGGTATTTACTCGAGAGATACGAACCTACAGGTGGCCCTGAGACTTCCGGACACATGCAGAGTGTTCCTCGATCCCTACCTTGTCGTGGTGGAGAGGCTTAATCTATTTCCTATGAACCGAAGGTCGAGACGAGGAGAATAACTAAATCTAGTCTGCGTCCAGCTAGATGTTTTCCCACATATCGGTTCGACTAAAGGGGAGGTTTTAGAGACCAAAAGGTGATCACCCAAGGCAAGGTACGACGCGCCGAGGCCTGCATGGCTGGGGGGAAGCTCAGTCGCGAGCGCAAACTCTGAATACCTGGGGACCTTCAGTTTTATTTTAATTCCTCTCACCTGCATACAGGGGGTGAGTGCAGGCGGACATCTTCTTCCCCCTTACTCGTGGGATCCAAATGCTAAATATTTCAAAAAATAATAAATCAAAAGCGAAGAGTGTAATTCGATCGGGCACTCCTAGCTCTATAAAAAACGATCAAGGTGTAGGAGTGGAGGAAGAAGCAATTCTTCTCCGTACGTCGGATGAGGAAAGCGTTGGTGCAATTGACGTTAATCTTAAAAATCTTTTTCTGGAATCAAGCGACACTTGCTCCATTGCCAGTTCATCCTTCTCCAATATGTCAACATCCTCCAAGCGCTCAAAAAATTGCAAGTTAACAGTCCGGAGATTAGGGACTAAGAAATAAGAGGAGTTAACGGAATGCGACCGGAAGAGGCTCCATAACGCACGAGCCTTCCTGCAGGAACAGTCCTTGGCGGAGTGTAAGCCTATTGCTAGCTCTCCAAAAACAACAGCGACGGCGGAAGTCACGAGCGAGGAAGGGTTGATGGAACCACCTAAGTCTGCGATAAGCCTTAGCCAGTCAGGACGCAAGGTGATCTCATCGGCCAATCCGGAGCACAATCGTGATTCAGTGGTACTGCAAAAGCCTACCGATAAAGCCTCTGACTCGACGACTGGGGTAGTCCCAGTGTTAGGTGAGAGTGCGACTTTGTAGGATGCCAAGATGGTCAAGATGGACACTTCCAGCGTGTCAAGCCTCAGCTACTCACGCTGGAAGGATACGTCAACACCTCAGCAACCTGGCGATTGCAGTCCTGCTGAGCCCAGGATTGACTCTTCTGCCTGTAGCTTCGCGACGGTAGTTAGCGTAGGTAGCCATGGTTTGGGACTAGCCCGACCACCCAAAATAGGGAAGACCAGCGACGTAGACATCTACCCAAGACAGACGACGGTGCGCAACCGTATACGCAACGCTATCCGGTTAATACGGCGGCTTAAAAAGCGTGATCTGGAGTCCTACACGGACAAGGAAAGAGTGGCTGGATAGAGCCACTAACACGCTTAAGCTGAGAGGATCCACCCGACAAGACAGGACGGGCCGTAAGGTAAGAAGTTCCCTCGCGGCGGGGGCGGGAAGCCTCTTGCTCCCCGCTTCAGCCGCGAGGAGACTTCGGCCAGCTACCGACTCAGACTCAACCCCTGAGCCCGTTGCTGGCTGTTCCAATAAGGCGACTATGTCACGGAACTCGATCGCAACAGGAACGGGTGTAGGACTGACCGCGGCGAGGAGGGAACGCCTTTTGCCATCCACCTCAGCCGGGGACAGACCTAAACCGCTTTCAGTCGATCCAAGCAAAGACGCACAGTCCAAACCTAGGTCGACTGCGAGGCGTTCTGTTGCTGACTCAGGCAACAATCGACGTAGCATAGGGCAGACTAGGGGAACAGGCAGGAGACTGTTCGAGTCGAGGAAGGAAAGCCTCTTGCCATCCACCTCAGTCTCGGACAGACTCAAGCCCCCGCCAACCGTTTCGGATGGGGCCGCAAGGCTCACGGCCGAGCCGATTGCGGGGTGTTCCAAGAGAGGTAGGCACGACGACACGACATCGCCGCCAACACGAAGAATAAGCAAAAAAGCCAAGATGGCATCACGAAAAGAAATAGCTAATCTTCAGGTGGCGATCGTCGATTTCAATAACCCTGACCGTAAGCTATCCGGAGACCAATGGAGGCTGGTGGAACTGCGTATACTCGACGGAGTAAACGACTCCATAGTCAAGAATCAGGGAACTATCCCTTTCTTGGAGCAGCTCACCACCTTCAAAGGCTTCAAGGTCATGTCGTGTGACAACGAGACAACACTCAATTGGCTCAAGAATTTTGTAACCAGCACGCAGGCTGCTTGGGCGAATGCCGACCTGCGACTTGTGGAAAAAACATATCTGCTGGAATTCACTAGGCCTAAAGGACGCATTCTCATTCCGGGCCCACACATTCCTAGAGAACGGCTGGAAAGAAACCTCCAACACCTCAACCTCGAGCTATATAGCCAAAATTGGGAGGTGTTAGAAGTGGGTACCCATACAGAAGCCGGAACTGAGATTGTGGTGTTGCTTAACCACAAGTCCATGCCCATCCTAAGGAGATACAACTATAAGGTTCGCATTGGAATTACCCGATGCAAGGTCAGACCTTTAGTTGGGATGCACGAAAAGAAAAGAAGGAACGCGGGTGATAAGGTAAATCAATGATGAAGATTGCTCAAATAAACCTTCACCATAGCATAGCAGCTAGCGCCAACCTCATCTATCTCATGGGAGATAGAAACATAGACATTGCCCTAATTCAAGAGCCATGGATCTCCCGTGGCAAAATAAGTGGGCTAAGGCATAAAGACCTTACTACATACAGCATCGAACCGCTACACGCGGAATGTAAGAACAGAACGTGCATCGTAGCTAGGAAACAAATTAACCTTTTTCTTTTATCTAGCTACAGCAATGAGGACCAAACAGTGGTAAGGCTTGAGCGGAGGGAGCTGATTCTATCAGCCGTCTACATGCCTTTTGATGCCAAGGAGGGACCGCCATCCACACTGACCCGCTCTCTTGTGCAAAAGGCGGAACAGGAAAGATGGGACTTGCTGCTGCGGTGTGATGTCAACTCTCATCACTCTCAATGGGGTAGCAGCAGTTTATAATTGAAAATAACCTTATTGTAGCGAATAGGGGTAACGAACCTACTTTTGTAGTAAAGAACAGGCAAGAAGTTATAGATGTAACTTTAGCCAGTAACTCGAGCACCCTAACTATTGACAAGTGGAACGTGATAGGGGAAGAGTCCTACTCCGACCACAAATTGATCGAATTCCTCGTGGGTAACAACTATGACTCTCCCAAACCTTACAGGAACCCCAGGAAAACCAACTGGGATCTATTTAACAACGAGGTGAGGAAAGGTGTAAGATCCTTGCAGGATAGCAACTGGCTCGGAACTGCCGACATTGACCGCAAGGCGGAGGATATTACATCCATTTTTAATGAAGCCTATGTCAAAGCATGTCCAGAAACCAAACGAAAAGATAAAAAATCACCACCATGGTGGTCATCTGAACTAGCTAGAATTAGGAGAGTAACTAGACACCTTCTAAATAAGGCCAAAAGAACTATGCTAGAAACGGACTGGGAACAATGTAAGTCCAGTCAGAGAAATTTCAAAAACGAGACACAGAAGGCCAAACGCCACTCTTGGCAGCACTTCTGTAATGAAATCAAGGGTACGACAGAATCTGCGAGACTGAGAAAAATTCTATCCAGGGAATCAAAAACTCTTGGATCTCTCAAGGAATCCGACGGAAGGTGGACTGAATCCTGTGCAGAATCGCTTAGCTCCCTGCTAAAAGCGCACTTTCCGTGTTGTACGACCCATCCTGATAATAACATCGTAACTAACAGTAGTTTTGTAACGGAAACTCCGGCGGATTTTATCACAGAGGAAAGAATTGAGTGGGCAAACGGATCACATTCTCCCTTTAAATCCCCAGGACCCGACGGGATTATCCCGATCATGCTACAGAAAACAATAACCACAATCATCCCGGTACTTAAAGAAATGTACCTCAACAGCCTCATGTGGGGGTATATACTTAGATCATGGAAAGAGGTCAAAGTGGTCTTCATACCCAAGGCCGGTAAAGCAAGCCACACTACTGCAAAGGACTTTAGGCCAATTAGCCTTACCTCCTTTGTCCTAAAGACCTTTGAAAGACTAGCTGACATATACATCCGTAGTAAACTACGCCCAGGTGACATATCCCCAGCGCAGCACGCTTATACAAAAGGAAAAAGCGTAGAGACAGCACTGCACTGTGTAGTCGGCTCAATAGAAAAATCACTGAAAAATAAAGAATATACACTAGCCGCTTTCCTGGACATTGAAGGAGCCTTTAACAATGTCAAAACGGAAGCGGTCAATAGAACTCTAACGAACCTTAATATTAACAATTCTGTGATAAAATGGATCGTCAATATGCTAAAGGAAAGACATATCAAAGTTGAACTCGGAGGTACTAAGCTCGAAGTCTATGCCTCAAGAGGCACCCCTCAAGAACTTCTTAAACTTAGAAACAGCGGCGTCAAGGCCATTGCATATGCGGACGATGTTGTGCTGCTAGCAACAGGTAAGTTTCTCCCGACCCTGAGCGAACAAATCGAAGGGGCGCTGGAAATCATTGACTCCTGGACGGAGAGATGTGGGCTGGCGGTTAATCCCCAGAAGACAGAGTTAGTACTATTCACTAACAAAAGAATAATTCCACAATTCGTAACTACTTCCGTAAGAGGTACTCCCCTGAGTACCTCCGATAGTGCGAGATACCTTGGCCTGGTGCTCGATAGGAAACTGAACTGGAGACTAAACATCAACGAAAGAGTCAAAAAAGCCACGATAGCTTTTTACTCGTGCAATAGAATATTTGGGAAGACTTGGGGACCGAGCCCCAAAATCATCCTATGGATGTATACAGCTATAGTAAGGCCAATACTAACGTATGGCAGCCTTGTATGGTGGCAGGCAGCCAGCAAAATAAATAACCTAGCTGCTATCACAAAAGTACAAAGACTAGCGTGCATCGCCACAACCAGTGCGATGAGAACGACACCTACAGCAGGACTCGAGGCCATTCTCAATCTGCTTCCGCTAGACATCTTTATACAAGTATCGGCAGTCCATAGTGCCGTAAGATTAAGCCAAATAGATAGCTGGAGACCAAATGCAATGGGTCACACCACGATCCTGCAGAGATATCTAGGCAGTGTATCTAATACAGACTACTTAACGCCTTACCTAGACTTCTTAAGACCATTCTCTAGCACCTATCCGAGCAGGGAAGACTGGAAAAATGACAGAACGCCTAACGAGCGATCCTTAGCTGTTTACATCGATGGATCCAAAATGGAAATAGGTGTAGGCGCAGGCATCTTCTCTGAAACGCTTGGCCTTTCCATGTCAGCTCGGCTTCCGAACTACAGCAGCGTTTTCCAGGCGGAGGTCCTAGCAGTTACAATAGCATCTCGTGAGACTGCGATGAGGGCAATACCACGAGAGGATATCACCTTTTTCATCAACAGCCAGGCAGCGATAAAAGCAATATCTGCTATAGAAATAAAATCGAAGCTTGTGAAGTGTTGTAGAGAAGAGCTCAAGGTTCTTGGAACACAGCACGAGGTAAAGCTCTGCTGGGTCCCTGGTCATGAAGGCATACCAGGGAATGAGAAAGCCGATGAACTGGCTAGAGGAGGCTCAGCACTAAGCTCGGACCAATCCGACCCCTCGGTGTACATCCCGCCTTGCGCCCTTAAGCTCGTAGCAGGAAACAAAGCCATAACGGAGGCTAACAATAGGTGGACCTGTTTAGATACTTGTGTCACCACGAGGAAGCTGTGGCCCGCTTTTGACAGAGTAAGAACCAATAGACTCATACAGAGGCACAGAAAATCCCTCTCTACTCTAATTGGAGTCATTACGGGGCATAACACCATGCGATACCACATGAAAAAACTACGTGTGACTAGCGAAGACCTTTGTAGAGGCTGCGGCAACGAGGAGGCTCAGGAGGACACCGCCCACTTTCCCTGTTATTGCCTAGGCCTCTATCATTTGAGAAATAAGATCCTTGGGCAACATTTCTTTGAGGATCTAGAAGAGTTGTCCAACAGACCAATAAATGACATCTCAAACTTCATCAAATCCTCTGGATGGTTTGTATCTAGGACACAGTGAGTACTTAGTTCTTTCTTTAGGATATTTACAAAGACAGTATTTTTCCACGAGGTAGGGATTTCCTTTTCTATCTCCTTTCCCCCCTTGGGTATCACAATGGGTCTATACTGAACTGAGTGTGGTGTGGAGGTTTTCTATCCCCCTACACCTGCCCACTTACCTAACCTAACCTAAGCAGAGGCTCTAGCTGTACTTAAAGCTGCGGAATTACTTGAGATGGGATCAATATCCGATAAGAATATCGCCATCTACATTGACAGTCAGGCTGCGCTAAAGGCGCTAGAGTCTTACGTCACCAAATCTGATATAATCAGGAATTGCCGCACAATGCTTAGGGCATTATGTACGCAGAACCGAGTCAGATTATGTTGGGTACCTGGACACTGCGATATTGAAGGCAACGAGTAGGCCGACGCGCTGGCTAAAAGAGGAGCGGGGCTCCCACGTAGCGAAATAATTGGTAGTATTAAGCCACCAGGGTGCGTGGCCAAGGGAATTATTCGGGATAAAGTCATTGACACGGCTAATCTAGGATGGTCAAACATAGATGGTCACAGGGTGTCTAAGGCCTTGTGGCCTGTGCTAGATCGCAGAAAATCTGGGGAGATCATCAAGTTAGATAGATCGGGGCTAAGTACAGTAATAGGAATACTCTCTGGCCACTGTCTTCTAAGGAGGCATGCCATGAGACTAGGGTTATCCGGTACGGATGTTTGTAGGTACTGCGACGACCTACATGTCTCAGAGGATATAGCTCATATACTCTGTGAATGTTAAGGAATTGCCAGGACAATGCTAAAGCATCTTGGAAGATACTTCTTCGATAAACTTGAAGAGGTGGGGTCCCTAAACCATAACAAGGATCTTTTCAGATTCTGTAGGGAGATTAATGGCTTGGGAGAATGGGTTTAGGTCTTCTGCCGTAAAGGTTCCCTAGGGATCGCGATGTGCCCACTTTGGTGCCTAGTGTTTTATGATAACCTCATAACCCTACCTAACCTAACCTAACCTAACCTAACCAGGAAAATAAGATATTGTCTCTCAAAATACCACAAAATTGAACGCAAAATCTGTGTGGTCAGTTAGTAATTGTTAAGGTACTCGCTTGAAATTTTCGAAAGCAAAATAGAACATTTTAACCCGCAAAATAAGATATTGTCTGTCAAAATACCACACAATTGAACGCAAAATCTGTGTGGCGAGCCAGTCACTGTAAAGCCTCTCTCTAGAAATTTTCAAAGACAAAATGAAACATTTTAACCCGCAAAATAAGATAATGTCTGTCAAAATAATACACAATTGAACGCAAAATCTGTGTGGCCAGGCATTCACTGTTATTCTTTACCCTAGACATTTTTGAAGACAAAAAAAGCATTTTAACCAGGAAAATAAGACATTATCTCTCAAAATACTACACCATTGAACGCAATATCTGTAGGGCCGACAGTCACAGCTTCTCCCTAGAAATTTTCGAAGACAAAATAAAGCATTTTAACCAGGAAAATAAGATATTGTCTCTCAAAATACCATAAAATTGAACGCAAAATCTGTGTGGTCAGTTAGTAATTGTTATGGTACTTGCTTGAAATTTTCGAAAGCAGAATAAAACATTTTAAAACGCAAAATAAGATATTGTCTGTCAAAATACCACACAATTGAACGCAAAATCTGTGTGGCGAGCCAGTCACTGTAAAGCTTCTCTCTAGAAATTTTCTAAGACAAAATGAAACACTCTAACCCGAAAAAAAAAGACAATGTCTGCCAAAATACCACACCATTGAACGCATAATCTGTGAGGCCAGTCAGTCATTGTTTAGCTCCTCCCTAGAAATTTTGGAAGACAAAATAAAGCATTTTAACCAGGAAAATAAGATATTGTCTGTCAAAATACCACACAGTTGAACGCAAAATCTGTGTGGCCAGTCATTCACTGTTATTCTTTTCCCTAGAAATTTTCGAAGACAAAATAAAGCATTTTAACCAGAAAAATAAGATATTATCTGTCAAAATATCACACCATTGAACGCAAAATCTGTGTGGCCAGTCAGTCACTGTTAAGCTTCTCCCTAGAAATTTTCGAAGACAAAATAAAGCATTTTAACCCAGAAAATAAGATATTATTTGTCAAATGTTTTCAATTTCGAAAACAAAATGAACATTTTAACCCGCAAAATAAGGTAATGTCTGTCAAAATACCACACAATTGAACGCAAAATCTGTGTGGCCAGTAAGTAATTCTTAAGGTACTCCCTTGAAATTTTCGAAAGCAAAATAAAACATTTTAACCCGCAAAATAAGATATTATTTGTCAAAATACCACACCATTGAACGCAAAATCAGTGTGGCGAGCCAGTCACTGTAAAGCTTCTCTCTAGAAATTTTCGAAGACTAAATGAATCATTTTAACCCGCAAAATAATATACTGTCTGTCAAAACACCACACAATTGAACACAAAATCTATGTGGCCAGGAAGCCACAGCCTCTATCTAGAAATTTTCAAAGACCAAATGAAACACTTTAACCCGAAAAATAAGATAATGTCTGTCAAAATACCTCACCATTGAACGCAAAATCTGTGTGGCCTACAGTCACAGCTTCTCTGTAGAAATTTTCGAAGACAAAATAAAGCATTCTAACCAGGAAAATAAGATATTGTCTGTCAAAATACCACACCATTGAACGGAAAATCTGTGTTGAGAGCCAGTCACTATAAAGCTTCTCCCTAGGAATTTTCGAAGACTAAATAAAGCATTTTAACTCGGAAAACATGACATTATTTGTCAAATACCACACTATTGAACGCAGAATCTGTGTGGCCAGTCATTCACTGTTATTCTTTTCCCTAGGAATTTTCGAAGACAAAATAAAACATTTTATCCCGGAAAATAAGACATTATCCATCAAAATAAGACATCATTAAACGCAAAATCTGTGTGGCCAGTCAGTCACTGTTAAGCTTCTCCGTAGAAATTTTCGAAGACAGAATAAAACATTTTAACGCGAAAAATAAGTTATTATCTGTCAAAATACCACACCCCTGAACGCAAAATCTGTGTGGACAGTCAGTCACTGATTAGCTTCTCCCTAGAAATTTTCGAGGATATAATGAAACATTTCGCCCCGGAAAATAAGATATTATCTGTCAAAATACCACACATTGAACTCTAAATCTGTGTGGCCAGGCAGTCACAGCTTCTATCTAGGAATTTTTAAAGACAAACTGAAACACTTTAACAAGAAAAATAAGATAATGTCTGTCAAAATATGACAAAATATAAAGCATTTTAACCAGGAATATAAGATATTGTCTGTCAAAATACCACACAGTTGAACGCAAAATCTGTGTGGCCAGTCACTCGCTGTTATTCTTTTCCCTAGAATTTTCGAAGACAAAATAAAGCATTTTAACCAGGAAAATAAAATACTATCTGTCAAAATACCACACAATTGAACGCAAAATCTGTGTGGCCAGTCAGTCACTGTAAAGCTTCTCTCTAGAAATTTTCGAAAACAAAATGAACATGTCAACCCGCAAAATAAGTTACTGTCTGTCAAAATACCACACAATTGAACGCAAAATCTGTGTGGCCAATCATTCAATGTTATTCTTTTCCCTAGAAATTTTCGAAGACAAAATAAAATATTTTAACCCGAAAAATAAGATAAAGTCTGTCAAAATACTACACCATTGGACACAAAATTTGTGTGGCCAGTCTGTCACGGGTAAAGCTTGTCTCTAGAAATTTTCGAAATTAAAATGAAACATTTTAACCCGAAAAATAAGATAAAGTCTGTCAAAATACCATATTATGTTCGATAGAAATTTTCGACGACAAAATAAAACATTTTAACCCGGAAAATTAGACATTATCGGTCAAAATACCACACAATTGAACGCAAAATCTGTGTGGTCAGGCAGTAACAGCTTCTATCTAGATATTTTCGAAGACAAAATGAAACATTTTAAGCCGAAAAGTAACATAGTGTCTGTCAGAATACCACACCATTGAACGCATAATCTGTGTCACCAGTCAACAATTGTTTAGCTCCTTCCTAGAAATTTTCGAAGACAAAATGAAACATTTTAACCCGGGAAATAACATATTGTCTGTCAAAATACCACACAATTGAACGCAAAATCTGTTTGGCCGGCAGTCACAGCTTCTGCCTAGAAATTTTCCAAGACAAAGTAAAGCATTTTAACCCGAAAAATAAGACATTGTCTGTCAAAATACCACATTATGTTCCCTAGAAATTTTCGAAGACAAAATAAAACATTTTTGCCGGGAAAATTAGACATTATCTGTCAAAATACCACACCATTGAACGCAAAATCTGTGTGGCCAGTCAGTTAGTGTTAAGCTTCTCCCTAGAAGTTTTCGAAGACCAATTGAAGCATTTCAACCCTTAATATAAGATGTTATATGTAAAAATAATACACAATTGAACGCAAAAACTCCGAAAATAAGATACTGTCTGTCAAAATACCACACCATTTAACACAAGATCTGTGTGGCCAGTCAGAGACTCTTAAGCTTCTCCCTAGAAATTTTCGAAGACAAAATGAAGCATTTTAGCCCGGAAAATAAGACGTTGTCTGTCAAAACACGACACTATTTAAGGCAAAATCCGTGTTGCTAGTCAGTCACGGTTAAGTCTCTCCCTAGAAATTTTCGAAGACAAAATGAATCATTTGAAACCGGAAAATAAGATGTTTTCTGTCAATATACCACACCATTGAACGCAATCTGTGTGGCCAGTCAGACACTCTTACGCTTCTCCCTAGAAGTTTGCGAAGACAAAATAAAACATTTTAACCCATAAAATAAGATATTGTTTGTCAAAATAACACGCCATTGAACGCAAAATCTGTGTGGCCAGTCAGACACTCTTACGCTTCTCCCTAGAAGTTTGCGAAGACAAAATAAAACATTTTAACCCGGAAAATAAGATATTGCTAGTCAAAATACCACACCATTGAACGCCAAATCTGTGTGGCCAGTCAGTTAGTGTTAAGCTTCTCCCTAAAAGTATTCGAAGGACAATTGAAGCATTTCAATCCGTAAAATAAGATGTTGTCTGTCAAAATAAAACACCATTTAACGCAAAAACTCCGAAAATAAGATATTGTCTGTCAAAATACCACACCACTTAACGCAAGTTCTGTGTGGCCAGTCAGACACTCTTAAGCTTCTCCCTAGAAGTTTGCGAAGACAAAATGACGCATTTCAACCCGTAAAGTAAGATGTTGTCTGTCAAAATACCATACCATTGAACGCAAAAACTCCGAAAATAAGATATTGTCTGTCAAAATACCACACCAAAATCTGTGTGGCCAGTCAGTTAGTGTTAAGCTTCTCCCTAGAAATTTTCGAAGACAAAATGACGCATTTCAACCCGTAAAATAAGATGTTGTCTGTCAAAATACCATACCATTGAACGCAAAAACTCCGAAAATAAGATATTGTCTGTCAAAATACCACACCAAAATCTGTGTGGCCAGTCAGTTAGTGTTAAGCTTCTCCCTAGAAATTTTCGAAGACAAAATGACGCATTTCAACCCGTAAAATAAGATATTGTCTGTCAAAATACCACACCATTGAACGCAAAATCTGTGTGGCCAGTCAGTTAGGGTTAAGCTTCTCCCTAGAAATTTTCGAAGACAAAATGAAGCACTTTAACCCGGAAAGTAGGATATTGTCTCTCAAAATACCACACCATTCAATGCAAAAACTTGGAAAATAAGATACTGTCTGTCCAAATACCACACCATTGAACGCAAAATCTGTGTGGCAAGTCAGTTAGTGTTAAGCTTCTCCCTTGAAATTTTCGAAGACAAAATTAAGCATTTCAACCCGTAAAATAAGATGTTGCCTGTCAAAATACCACACCATTGAACGCAAAAACTCCGAAAATAGGATATTGTCTGTCAAAATACCACACCATTGAACGCAAAATCTTTGTGGCCAGTCAGTTAGTGTTAAGCTTCTCCCTAGAAGATTTCGAAGACCAATAGAAGCATTTCAAAACTTAATATAAGATGTTATCTGTAAAAATACTACACCATTGAATGCAAAAACTCCGAAAATAAGATATTGTCTGTCAAAATACCACACCATTTAACACAAGATCTGTGTGGCCAGTCAGACACTCTTAAGCTTATCCCTAGAAGTTTGCGAAGACAAAATAAAATATTTTAACCCGGAAAATAAGATATTATCTGTCAAAATACCACACCATTGAACGCAAAATCTGTGTGGCCAGTCAGTTAGGGTTAAGCTTCTCCCTAGAAATTTTCGAAGACAAAATGGAGCACTTTAACCCGGAAAGTAAGATATTGTCCCTCAAAATACCACACCATTGAATGCAAAAACTTGGAAAATAAGATACTGTCTGTCCAAATACCACACCATTGAACGCAAAATCTGTGCGGCCAGTCAGTTAGTGTTAAGCTTCTCCCTTGAAATTTTCGAAGACAAAATGAAGCATTTCAACCCCAAAATAAGATGTTGTCTGTCAAAGTACCATACCATTGAACGCAAAAACTCCGAAAATAAGATATTGTCTGTCAAAATACCACACCATTCAACGCAAAATCTGTGTTGCCAGTCAGACACTCTTAAGCTTCTCCCTAGAAGTTTGCGGAGACAAAATAAAACAGTTTAACCCGGCAAATAAAATATTGTCTGTCAAAATACCACACCATTGAACGCAAAATCTGTGTGGCCAGTCAGTTAGGGTTAAGCTTCTCCCCAGAAATTTTCGAAGACAAAATGAAGCACTTTAACCCGGAAAGTAGGATATTGTCTCTCAAAATACCACACCATTCAATGCAAAAACTTGGAAAAGAAGATACTGTCTGTCAAAATACCACACCATTGAACGCAAAATCTGTGTGGCAAGTCAGTTAGTGTTAAGCTTCTCCCTTGAAATTTTCGAAGACAAAATTAAGCATTTCAACCCGTAAAATAAGATGTTGCCTGTCAAAATACCACACCATTGAACGCAAAAACTCCGAAAATAGGATATTGTCTGTCAAAATACCACACCATTGAACGCAAAATCTTTGTGGCCAGTCAGTTAGTGTTAAGCTTCTCCCTAGAAGATTTCGAAGACCAATAGAAGCATTTCAACCCTTAATATAAGATGTTATCTGTAAAAATACTACACCATTGAATGCAAAAACTCCGAAAATAAGATATTGTCTGTCAAAATACCACACCATTTAACACAAGATCTGTGTGGCCAGTCAGACACTCTTAAGCTTATCCCTAGAAGTTTGCGAAGACAAAATAAAATATTTTAACCCGGAAAATAAGATATTATCTGTCAAAATACCACACCATTGAACGCAAAATCTGTGTGGCCAGTCAGTTAGGGTTAAGCTTCTCCCTAGAAATTTTCGAAGACAAAATGGAGCACTTTAACCCGGAAAGTAAGATATTGTCCCTCAAAATACCACACCATTGAATGCAAAAACTTGGAAAATAAGATACTGTCTGTCCAAATACCACACCATTGAACGCAAAATCTGTGCGGCCAGTCAGTTAGTGTTAAGCTTCTCCCTTGAAATTTTCGAAGACAAAATGAAGCATTTCAACCCCAAAATAAGATGTTGTCTGTCAAAGTACCATACCATTGAACGCAAAAACTCCGAAAATAAGATATTGTCTGTCAAAATACCACACCATTCAACGCAAAATCTGTGTTGCCAGTCAGACACTCTTAAGCTTCTCCCTAGAAGTTTGCGGAGACAAAATAAAACAGTTTAACCCGGCAAATAAAATATTGTCTGTCAAAATACCACACCATTGAACGCAAAATCTGTGTGGCCAGTCAGTTAGGGTTAAGCTTCTCCCTAGAAATTTTCGAAAACAAAATGAAGCACTTTAACCCGGAAAGTAGGATATTGTCTCTCAAAATACCACACCATTCAATGCAAAAACCTGGAAAATAAGATACTGTCTGTCCAAATACCACACCATTGAACGCAAAATCTGTGTGCCCAGTCAGTTAGTGTTAAGCTTCTCCCTTGAAATTTTCGAAGACAAAATTAAGCATTTCAACCCGTAAAATAAGATGTTTCCTGTCAAAATACCACACCATTGAACGCAAAAACTCCGAAAATAAGATTTTGTCTGTCAAAATACCACACCATTGAACGCAAAATCTGTGTGGCCAGTCAGTTAGTGTTAAGCTTCTCCCTAGAAGATTTCGAAGACCAATAGAAGCATTTCAACCCTTAATATAAGATGTTATCTGTAAAAATACTACACCATTGAATGCAAAAACTCCGAAAATGAGATATTGTCTGTCAAAATACCACAGCATTTAACACAAGATCTGTGTGGCCAGTCAGACACTCTTAAGCTTATACCTAGAAGTTTGCGAAGACAAAATAAAATATTTTAACCCGGAAAATAAGATATTGTCTGTCAAAATACCACACCATTGAACGCAAAATCTGTGTGGCCAGTCAGTTAGTGTTAAGTTTCTCCCTTGAAATTTTCGAAGACAAAATGAAGCATTTCAGCCCGTAAAATAAGATGTTGCCTGTCAAAATACCACACCATTGAACGCAAAAACTCCGAAAATAAGATATTGTCTGTGAAAATACCACACCATTGAACGCAAAATCTGTGTGGCCAGTCAGTTAGTGTTAAGCTTCTCCGTAGAAGTTTTCGAAGACCAATTGAAGCATTTCAACCAGGAATATAAGATGTTATCTGTCAAAATACTACACCATTGAACGCAAGAACTCCGAAAATAAGATATTGTCTGTCAAAAAACTACACTATTTAAGGCAAAATCTGTGTGGCCAGTCAGTCACCTCTCAGTCTCTCCTTAGAAATTTTCGAAGATGAAATGAAACTTTCTAACCCGGAAAATAAGATTTTGTCTGTCAAAATACCACACCATGAACGCAAAATCTGTGTGGCCAGTCAGACACTGTTAAGCTTCTCCCTAGAAATTTGCGAAGACAAAATAAAACATTTTAACCTGGAAAATAAGATATTGTCTGTCAAAATACCACACCATTGAACGCAAAATCTGTGTGGCCAGTCAGTTAGAGTTAAGATTCTCCCTAGAAATTTTCGAAGGCAAAATGAAGCATTTCCACCCGTAAAATAAGATGTTGTCTGTCAAAATACCACACCAGTGAACGCAAAAACTGCGAAAATAAGATATTGTCTGTCAAAATACTATACCATTGAACGCAAAATCTGTGTGGCCCGTCAGTTAGTGTTAAGCTTCTACCTAGAAATTTTCGAGGAAAAAATGAAGCATTTTAGCCCGGAAAATAAGTCGTTGTCTGTCAAAATACTACACCATTGAACGCAAAAACTCGGCAAATAATATAGTGTCTGTCAAAACACCATACT
Organism: Brachypalpus laphriformis; assembly: GCA_945910035.1. NCBI lineage: Eukaryota > Metazoa > Arthropoda > Insecta > Diptera > Syrphidae > Brachypalpus > Brachypalpus laphriformis. Next base: position 132,691,133 of record OX246754.1, read on the forward strand.
ATTTAAGTCAGTCAGTCACGGCTAAGTCTCTCCCTAGAAATTTTCGAAGATTAAATGAACCTTTTTAACCCGGAAAATAAGATATTGCCTGTCAAAATACCACACCATTGAACGCAAAATCTGTGTGGCCAGCCAGTTATTTTTGAGCTTCTCCCTTGAAATTTTCGAAGACAAAATGAAGCATTTCAACGTGTAAAATAAGTTGTTGTCTGTCAAAATACCACACCATTGAACGCAAAAACTCCGAAAATAAGATATTGTCTGTCAAAATATAACACCATTACGCAAAATCTGTGTGGCCAGTCAGTTAGAGTGAAGCGCTTCCCTAGAGATAATGAAACATTATCGAGGATATAATGAAACATTTCGCCCCGGAAAATAAGATATTATCTGTCAAAATACCACACATTGAACTCTAAATCTGTGTGGCCAGGCAGTCACAGCTTCTATCTAGATATTTTCGAAGACAAAATGAAACATTTTAAGCCGAAAAGTAACATAGTGTCTGTCAGAATACCACACCATTGAACGCATAATCTGTGTCACCAGTCAACAATTGTTTAGCTCCTTCCTAGAAATTTTCGAAGACAAAATGAAACATTTTAACCCGGGAAATAACATATTGTCTGTCAAAATACCACACAATTGAACGCAAAATCTGTTTGGCCGGCAGTCACAGCTTCTGCCTAGAAATTTTCCAAGACAAAGTAAAGCATTTTAACCCGAAAAATAAGACATTGTCTGTCAAAATACCACATTATGTTCCCTAGAAATTTTCGAAGACAAAATAAAACATTTTTGCCGGGAAAATTAGACATTATCTGTCAAAATACCACACCATTGAACGCAAAATCTGTGTGGCCAGTCAGTTAGTGTTAAGCTTCTCCCTAGAAGTTTTCGAAGACCAATTGAAGCATTTCAACCCTTAATATAAGATGTTATATGTAAAAATAATACACAATTGAACGCAAAAACTCCGAAAATAAGATACTGTCTGTCAAAATACCACACCATTTAACACAAGATCTGTGTGGCCAGTCAGAGACTCTTAAGCTTCTCCCTAGAAATTTTCGAAGACAAAATGAAGCATTTTAGCCCGGAAAATAAGACGTTGTCTGTCAAAACACCACACCATTTAAGGCAAAATCCGTGTTGCTAGTCAGTCACGGTTAAGTCTCTCCCTAGAAATTTTCGAAGACAAACTGAATCATTTTAAACCGGAAAATAAGATGTTTTCTGTCAATATACCACACCATTGAACGCAATCTGTGTGGCCAGTCAGACACTCTTACGCTTCTCCCTAGAAGTTTGCGAAGACAAAATAAAACATTTTAACCCATAAAATAAGATATTGTTTGTCAAAATAACACGCCATTGAACGCAAAATCTGTGTGGCCAGTCAGACACTCTTACGCTTCTCCCTAGAAGTTTGCGAAGACAAAATAAAACATTTTAACCCGGAAAATAAGATATTGCTAGTCAAAATACCACACCATTGAACGCCAAATCTGTGTGGCCAGTCAGTTAGTGTTAAGCTTCTCCCTAAAAGTATTCGAAGGACAATTGAAGCATTTCAATCCGTAAAATAAGATGTTGTCTGTCAAAATAAAACACCATTTAACGCAAAAACTCCGAAAATAAGATATTGTCTGTCAAAATACCACACCACTTAACGCAAGTTCTGTGTGGCCAGTCAGACACTCTTAAGCTTCTCCCTAGAAGTTTGCGAAGACAAAATGACGCATTTCAACCCGTAAAGTAAGATGTTGTCTGTCAAAATACCATACCATTGAACGCGAAAACTCCGAAAATAAGATATTGTCTGTCAAAATACCACACCAAAATCTGTGTGGCCAGTCAGTTAGTGTTAAGCTTCTCCCTAGAAATTTTCGAAGACAAAATGACGCATTTCAACCCGTAAAATAAGATGTTGTCTGTCAAAATACCATACCATTGAACGCAAAATCTGTGTGGCCAGTCAGTTAGGGTTAAGCTTCTCCCTAGAAATTTTCGAAGACAAAATGAAGCACTTTAACCCGGAAAGTAGGATATTGTCTCTCAAAATACCACACCATTCAATGCAGAAACTTGGAAAATAAGATACTGTCTGTCCAAATACCACACCATTGAACGCAAAATCGGTGTGGCCAGTCAGTTAGTGTTAAGCTTCTCCCTTGAAATTTTCGAAGACAAAATTAAGCATTTCAACCCGTAAAATAAGATGTTGCCTGTCAAAATACCACACCATTGAACGCAAAAACTCCGAAAATAGGATATTGTCTGTCAAAATACCACACCATTGAACGCAAAATCTTTGTGGCCAGTCAGTTAGTGTTAAGCTTCTCCCTAGAAGATTTTGAAGACCAATAGAAGCATTTCAACCCTTAATATAAGATGTTATCTGTAAAAATACTACACCATTGAATGCAAAAACTCCGAAAATAAGATATTGTCTGTCAAAATACCACACCATTTAACACAAGATCTGTGTGGCCAGTCAGACACTCTTAAGCTTATCCCTAGAAGTTTGCGAAGACAAAATAAAATATTTTAACCCGGAAAATAAGATATTGTCTGTCAAAATACCACACCATTGAACGCAAAATCTGTGTGGCCAGTCAGCTAGGGTTAAGCTTCTCCCTAGAAATTTTCGAAGACAAAATGGAGCACTTTAACCCGGAAAGTAAGATATTGTCCCTCAAAATACCACACCATTGAATGCAAAAACTTGGAAAATAAGATACTGTCTGTCCAAATACCACACCATTGAACGCAAAATCTGTGCGGCCAGTCAGTTAGTGTTAAGCTTCTCCCTTGAAATTTTCGAAGACAAAATGAAGCATTTCAACCCCAAAATAAGATGTTGTCTGTCAAAATACCATACCATTGAACGCAAAAACTCCGAAAATAAGATATTGTCTGTCAAAATACCACACCATTCAACGCAAAATCTGTGTTGCCAGTCAGACACTCTTAAGCTTCTCCCTAGAAGTTTGCGGAGACAAAATAAAACAGTTTAACCCGGCAAATAAAATATTGTCTGTCAAAATACCACACCATTGAACGCAAAATCTGTGTGGCCAGTCAGTTAGGGTTAAGCTTCTCCCTAGAAATTTTCGAAAACAAAATGAAGCACTTTAACCCGGAAAGTAGGATATTGTCTCTCAAAATACCACACCATTCAATGCAAAAACCTGGAAAATAAGATACTGTCTGTCCAAATACCACACCATTGAACGCAAAATCTGTGTGGCCAGTCAGTTAGTGTTAAGCTTCTCCCTTGAAATTTTCGAAGACAAAATTAAGCATTTCAACCCGTAAAATAAGATGTTTCCTGTCAAAATACCACACCATTGAATGCAAAAACTCCGAAAATAAGATATTGTCTGTCAAAATACCACACCATTGAACGCAAAATCTGTGTGGCCAGTCAGTTAGTGTTAAGCTTCTCCCTAGAAGATTTCGAAGACCAATAGAAGCATTTCAACCCTTAATATAAGATGTTATCTGTAAAAATACTACACCATTGAATGCAAAAACTCCGAAAATGAGATATTGTCTGTCAAAATACCACAGCATTTAACACAAGATCTGTGTGGCCAGTCAGACACTCTTAAGCTTATACCTAGAAGTTTGCGAAGACAAAATAAAATATTTTAACCCGGAAAATAAGATATTGTCTGTCAAAATACCACACCATTGAACGCAAAATCTGTGTGGCCAGTCAGTTAGTGTTAAGTTTCTCCCTTGAAATTTTCGAAGACAAAATGAAGCATTTCAGCCCGTAAAATAAGATGTTGCCTGTCAAAATACCACCCCATTGAACGCAAAAACTCCGAAAATAAGATATTGTCTGTGAAAATACCACACCATTGAACGCAAAATCTGTGTGGCCAGTCAGTTAGTGTTAAGCTTCTCCGTAGAAGTTTTCGAAGACCAATTGAAGCATTTCAACCAGGAATATAAGATGTTATCTGTCAAAATACTACACCATTGAACGCAAGAACTCCGAAAATAAGATATTGTCTGTCAAAAAACTACACTATTTAAGGCAAAATCTGTGTGGCCAGTCAGTCACCTCTTAGTCTCTCCTTAGAAATTTTCGAAGATGAAATGAAACTTTCTAACCCGGAAAATAAGATTTTGTCTGTCAAAATACCACACCATGAACGCAAAATCTGTGTGGCCAGTCAGACACTGTTAAGCTTCTCCCTAGAAATTTGCGAAGACAAAATAAAACATTTTAACCTGGAAAATAAGATATTGTCTGTCAAAATACCACACCATTGAACGCAAAATCTGTGTGGCCAGTCAGTTAGAGTTAAGATTCTCCCTAGAAATTTTCGAAGGCAAAATGAAGCATTTCCACCCGTAAAATAAGATGTTGTCTGTCAAAATACCACACCAGTGAACGCAAAAACTGCGAAAATAAGATATTGTCTGTCAAAATACTATACCATTGAACGCAAAATCTGTGTGGCCCGTCAGTTAGTGTTAAGCTTCTACCTAGAAATTTTCGAGGAAAAAATGAAGCATTTTAGCCCGGAAAATAAGTCGTTGTCTGTCAAAATACTACACCATTGAACGCAAAAACTCGGCAAATAATATAGCGTCTGTCAAAACACCATACTATTTAAGTCAGTCAGTCACGGCTAAGTCTCTCCCTAGAAATTTTCGAAGATAAAATGAACCTTTTTAACCCGGAAAATAAGATATTGCCTGTCAAAATACCACACCATTGAACGCAAAATCTGTGTGGCCAGCCAGTTATTTTTGAGCTTCTCCCTTGAAATTTTCGAAGACAAAATGAAGCATTTCAACGTGTAAAATAAGATGTTGTCTGTCAAAATACCACACCATTGAACGCAAAAACTCCGAAAATAAGATATTGTCTGTCAAAATATAACACCATTACGCAAAATCTGTGTGGCCAGTCAGTTAGTGTGAAGCGCTTCCCTAGAGATTTTCGAGACAAAATGAAGCATTTCAACTCGTAAAATAAGATGTTGTCTGTCAAAACACCACACCATTGAACGCAAAATCTGTGTGGCCAGTCAGACACTCTCAAGCTTCTCCCTAGAAATTTGCGAAGACAAAATAAAACATTTTAACCCGGAAAATAAGATATTACTTGTCAAAGCACCACACCATTGAACGCAAAATCTGTGTGGCCAGTCAGTTAGTGTTAAGCTTCTCCCTTGAAATTTTCGAAGACAAAATGAAGCATTTCAACCCGTCAAATAAGATGCTGTCTGGCAAAATACCACACCATTGAACGCAAAAACTCCGAAAATAAGATATTGTCTGTCAAAATACCACACCATTGAACGCAAAATCTGTGTGGCCAGTCAGACACTCTTAAGCTTCTCCCTAGATGTTTGCGGAGACAAAATAAAACAGTTTAAGCCGGCAAATAAGATATTGTCTGTCAAAATGCCACACCATTGAACGCAAAATCTGTGTGGCCAGCCAGTTAGTGTTAAGTTTCTCCCTAGAAATTTTCGAAGACAAAATGAAGCATTTCAACTTGTAAAATAAGATGCTGTCTTTCAAAATAAGGCAAAAACTCCGAAAATAAGATATTGTCTGTCAAAATATAACACCATTGAAGGCAAAATCTGTGTGGCCAGTCAGTTAGTGTTAAGCGTCTCCCTAGAGATTTTCGAACACAAAATGAAGCATTTCAACTCGTAAAATAAGATGTTGTCTGTCAAAATACCACACCATTGAACGCAAAATCTGTGTGGCCAGTCAGACATTCTTAAGCTTCTCCCTAGAAGTTTGCGGAGACAAAATAAAACAGTTTAACCCGGCAAACAAGATATTGTCTGTCAAAATACCACACCATTGAACGCAAAATCTGTGTGGCCAGTCAGACACCCTTAAGCTCATCCCTACAAGTTTGCGAAGACAAAATGAATCATTTTAACCCGGAAAATAAGATATTGTCTGTCAAAATACGACACTATTGAACGCAAAATCTGTGTGGCCAGTCAGTTAGTGTTAAGCTTCTCCCTAGAAGATTTTGAAGACAAAATGAAGCATTTCAGCCCGGAATATAAGATGTTATCTGTCAAACTATTACATCACTGAATGCAAAAACTCCGAAAATAAGATATTGTCTGTCAAAATACCACACCATTTAATGTGGCCAGTCAGACATTCTTAAGCTTCTCCATAGAAATTTTCGAAGATAATATAAATCACTTTAACCCGGAAAACAAGATATTGCCTGTCAAAATACTACACCATTGAACGCAAAAACCCGGAAAATAATATAGTATCTGTCAAATCACCACACTATTTAAGGCAAAATCTGTGTTGCCAGTCAGTCACGGTTAAGTCTCTCCCTAGAAATTTTCAAAGACAAAATGAACCATTTTAACCCGGAAAATAAGATATTATCTGTCAAAGCACCACAGCATTGAACGCAACATCTGTGTGGCCAGTCAGACACTCTTAAGCTTCTCCATAGAAGTTTACGAAGACAAAATAAAACATTTTAACCCGGAAAATAAGATATTGTCTATCAAAATACCACACCATTGAACGGAAAATCTGTGTGGCCAGCCAGTCACTGTAAAGCTTCTCCGTAAAAATTTTCGAAGACAAAATAAAGCATTTTAACCCGGAAAATAAGATATTATCTGTCAAAGCACCACACCATTGAACGCAAAATCTGTATGGCCAGTCAGTTAGTGTTAAGCTTCTCCCTAGAGATTTTCGAAGACAAAATGAAGCATTTCAACCCGTAAAATGAGATGTTGTCTGTCAAAATACCGCACCATTGAACGCAAAAACTCCGAAAATAAGATATTGTCTGTCAAAATACCATACCATTGAACGCAAAATCTGTCTGGAGAGTCAGTTAGTGTTAAGCTTCTCCCTAGAGATTTTCGAAGACAAAATGAAGCATTTCAACCCGTAAAATGAGATGTTGTCTGTCAAAATATCGCACCATTGAACGCAAAAACTCCGAAAATAAGATATTGTCTGTCAAAATACCATACCATTGAACGCAAAATCTGTCTGGCCAGTCAGACACCCTTAAGCTTCTCCCTAGAAGTTTGCGAAGAAAAAATAAAACATTTTAACCGGGAAAATAAGATATTGTCTGTCAAAATACCACACCATTGAACGCAAAATCTGTGTGTCCAGTCAGACACTCTTAAGCTTCTTCCTAGCAGTTTGCGAAGACAAAATAAAACATTTTAACCGGGAAAATAAGATATTGTCTGTCAAAATACCACACTATAGAACGCAAAAACTCCGAAAATAAGATATTGTCAGTCAAAATACCACACCATTGAACGCAAAATCTGTGTGGCCAGTCAGTTAGGGTTAATCTTCTCCCTAGAGATTTTCGAAGACAAAATGAAGTATTTCAAAGTGTAAAATAAGGTGTTGTCTGTGTGGCCAGTCAGTTAATGTCAAGCTTCTCCCTAGAAGTTTTCGAAGACCAATTGAAGCATTTCAAATCGGAATATAAGATATTATCTATCAAACTATTACATCGTTGAATGCAAAAACTCCGAAAATAAGATATTGTCTCTCAAAATACCACACCATTGAACGCAAAAACTCCGAAAATAAGATATTGTCAGTCAAAATACCACACCATTGAACGCAAAATCTGTGTGGCCAGTCAGTTAGGGTTAATCTTCTCCCTAGAGATTTTCGAAGACAAAATGAAATATTTCAAAGTGTAAAATAAGGTGTTGTCTGTCAAAATACCACACCATTGAACGCAAAAACTCCGAAAATACGATATTGTCTGTTAAAATACCACATCAATGAACGCGAAATCTGTGTGGCCAGTCAGTTAGTGTTAAGTTTCTCCCTAGAAATTTTCGAAGACGAATTGAACCATTCGAACGCGGAAAATAAGATATTATCTGTCAAAGCACCACACCATTGAACGCAAAATCTGTGTGGCCAGTCAGTTAGTGTTAAACTTCTCCCTTGAAATTTTCGAAGACAAAATGAAGCATTTCAACCCGTCAAATAAGATGTTGTCTGGCAAAATACCACACCATTGAACGCAAAAACTCCGAAAATAAGATATTGTCTGTCAAAATACCACACCATTGAACGCAAAATCTGTGTGGCCAGTCAGACACTCTTAAGCTTCTCCCTAGAAGTTTGCGGAGACAAAATAAAACAGTTTAACCCGGCAAATAAGATATTGTCTGTCAAAATACCACACCATTGAACGCAAAATCTGTGTGGCCAGTCAGACACCCTTAAGCGTATCCCTAAAAACTTGCGAAGACAAAATTAAATATTTTAACCCGGAAAATAAGATATTGTCTGTCAAAATACCACACCATTGAACGCAAAATCTGTGTGGCCAGTCAGTTAGTGTTAAGATTCTCCCTAGAAACTTTCGAAGATAAAATGAAGCATTTCAACCCGTAAAATAAGATGTTGTCTGTCGAAATACCACCCCATTGAACGCAAAAACTGCGAAAATAAGATATTGTCTGTCAAAATACCACTCCATTGAACGCAAAATCTGTGTGGCCAGTCAGTTAGTGTTAAGCTTCTACCTAGAAATTTTCGAAGAAAAAATTAAGCATTTTAGCCCGGAAAATAAGTCGTTGTCTGTCAAAATACTACACCATTGAACGCAAAAACTCGGCAAATAATATAGTGTCTGTCAAAACACCATACTATTTAAGTCAGTCAGTCACGGCTTAGTCTCTCCCTAGAAATTTTCGAAGATAAAATGAACTTTTTAGCCCGGAAAATAAGATATTGTCTGTCAAAGTACCACACCATTGAGCGCAAAATCTGTGTGGCCAGTCAGTTAGTGTTGAGCTTCTCCCTTGAAATTTTCGAAGACAAAATGAAGCATTTCAACTTGTAAAATAAGATGCTGTCTGTCAAAATACCGCAAAAACTCCGAAAATAAGATATTGTCTGTCAAAATATAACACCATTGAAGGCAAAATCTGTGTGGCCAGTCAGTTAGTGTTAAGCGTCTCCCTAGAGATTTTCGAACACAAAATGAAGCATTTCAACTCGTAAAATAAGATGTTGTCTGTCAAACTACCACACCATTGAACGCAAAATCTGTGCGGCCAGTCAGACATTCTTAAGCTTCTCCCTAGAAGTTTGCGGAGACAAAATAAAACAGTTTAACCCGGCAAACAAGATATTGTCTGTCAATATACCACACCATTGAACGCAAAATCTGTGTGGCCAGTCAGACACCCTTAAGCTCATCCCTACAGGTTTGCGAAGACAAAATGAATCATTTTAACCCGGAAAATAAGATATTGTCTGTCAAAATACGACACAATTGAACGCAAAATCTGTGCGGCCAGTCAGTTAGTGTTAAGCTTCTCCCTAGAAGTTTTTGAAGACAAAATGAAGCATTTCAGCCCGGAATATAAGATGTTATCTGTCAAACTATTACATCATTGAATGCAAAAACTCCGAAAGTAAGATATTGTCTGTCAAAATACCACACCATTTAATGTGGCTAGTCAGACATTCTTAAGCTTCTCCATAGAAATTTTCGAAGATAATATAAAGCACTTTAACCCGGAAAACAAGACATTGTCTCTCAAAATACCACACCATTGAACGCAAAAACTCCGAAAATAAGATATTGTCTGTCAAAATACCACACCATTGAACGCAAAATCTGTGTGGCCAGTCAGTTAGGGTTAATCTTCTCCCTAGAGATTTTCGAAGACAAAATGAAGTATTTCAAAGTGTAAAATAAGGTGTTGTCTGTCAAAATACCACACCATTGAACGCAAAAACTCCGAAAATACGATATTGTCTGTTAAAATACCACACCAATGAACGCGAAATCTGTGTGGCCAGTCAGACACTCTTAAGTTTCTCTCTAGAAGTTTGCGAAGCCAAAATAAAACATTTTAACCCGGAAAATAAGAAGTTGTCTGTCAAAATACCACACCATTTAACGCAAAATCTGTGTGTTAAGTCAGTTAGTACTAAGCTTCTCCCTAGAAGTTTTCGAAGACCAATTGAAGCATTTCAACCCGGACTATAAGATGTTATCTGTCAAAATACTACACCATTGAACGCAAAAACTCCGAAAATAAGATATTGTCTGTCAAAACACCATACCATTGAACGCAAGATCTGTGTCTCCAATCAGACACTCTTAAGCTTCTCCCTAGAAATTTTTGAAGACAAAATGAAGCATTTTAGCCGCAAAATAAGACGCTGTCTGTCAAAATACCACACCATTGAACGCAAAAGCTCCGAAATTAATATAGTGTCTGTCAAACCACCACACTATTTAACGCAAAATCTGTGTTGCCACTCAGTCACGGTTAAGTCTCTCCCTAGAAATTTTCAAAGACAAAATGAACCATTTTAACCCGGAAAATAAGATATTATCTGTCAAAGCACCACACCATTGAACGCAAAACCTGTGTGGCCAGTCAGTTAGTGTTAAACTTCTCCCTTGAAATTTTCGAAGACAAAATGAAGCATTTCAGCCCGTAAAATGAGATGTTGTCTGTCAAAATACCACACCATTGAATGCAAAAACTCCGAAAATAAGATATTGTCTGTCAAAATACCACACCATTGAACGCATAATCTGTGTGGCCAGTCAGACACTCTTAGGCTTCTCCCTAGAAGTTTGCGGAGACAAAATAAAACAGTTTAACCCGGCAAATAAGGTATTGTCTGTCAAAATACCACACCATTGAACGCAAAATCTGTGTGGCCAGTCAGACACCCTTAAGCTTATCCCTAGAAGTTTGCGAAGACAAAATTAAATATTTTAACCCGGAAAATAAGATGTTGTCTGTCAAAATGCCACAGTATTGAACGCAAAATCTGTGTGGCCAGTCAGTTAGTGTTAAGCTTCTCCCTAGAAGTTTTCGAAGACCAATTGAAGCATTTCAACCCGGAATATACGATATTATCTGTCAAACTATTACATCATTGAATGCAAAAACTCCGAAAATAAGATATTGTCTGTCAAAATACCACACCATTTAACGCAAGATCTGTGTGGCCAGTCAGACATTCTTAAGCTTCTGCCTAGAAATTTTTGAAGATAATATAAAGCACTTTGAGCCGGAAAATAAGATATTGTCTGTCAAAATACCACACCATTGAACACAAAAACTCGGAAAATAATACAGTATCTGTCAAAACACCACACTATTTAAGGCAAAATCTGTGCTGCCAGTCAGTCACGGTTAAGTCTCTCCCTAGAAATTTTCAAAGACAAAATGAACCATTTTAACCCGGAAAATAAGATATTATCTGTCAAAGCACCACAGCATTGAACGCAACATCTGTGTGGCCAGTCAGACACCCATAAGCTTCTCCCTAGAAGTTTGCGAAGACAAAATAAAACATTTTAACCCGGAAAATAAGATATTGACTGTCAAAATACCACACCATTTAACGCAAAATCTGTGTGGCCAGCCAGTTACTGTTGAGTTTCTCCCTAGAAATTTTCGAAGAGAAAATGGACCATTTTAACCCGGCAAATAAGATATTATCTGTCAAAGCATCACAGTATTGAAAGCAAAATCTGTGTGGGACGTCAGTTAGTATTAAGCTTCTCCCTAGAAATTTTCGAAGACAAAATGAAGCACTTCAATCCGTAAAATAAGATGTTGTCTGTCAAAATACAATACCATTGAACGCAAAAACTCCGAAAATGAGATATTGTCTGTCAAAATACCACGCCATTGAACGCAAAATCTGTGTGGCCAGTCAGACACTCTTAAGATTCTCCCTAGAAGTTTGCGAAGACAAAATAAAACATTTTAACCCGGAAAATAAGATATTACCTGTCAAAGCACCACACCATTGAACGCAAACTCTGTGTGGCCAGTCAGTTAGTGTTAAGCTTCTCTCTTGAAATTTTCGAAGACAAAGTGAAGCATTTCAACCCGTAAAATAAGATGTTGTCTGTCAAAATACCACACCATTGAACGCAAAAACTCCGAAAATAAGATATTGTCTGTCAAAATACTACACCACTGAACGCAAAATCTGTGTGGCCAATCAGTTAGTGTTAAGCTTCTCCCTAGAAGTTATCGAAGCCCAATTGAAGCATTTCAACCAGGAATATAAGATGTTATCTGTCAAAATACTACACCATTGAACGCAAAAACTCCGAAAATAAAATATTGTCTGTCAGAATAAAACACCATTTAACGCAAGATCTGTGTGGCCAGTCAGACACTCTTAAGCTCCTCGCTAGAAATTTTCGAAGACCAAAAGAAGCATTTTAGCCCGGAAAATAAGAGAGTGCCTGTCAAAATACTACACCATTGAACGCAAAAACTCGGAAAAAAAATATAGAGTCTGTCAAAAAACTACACTATTTAAGGCAAAATCTGTGTGGCCAGTCAGTTAGTGTTAAGCTTCTCCCTAGAAGTTTTCGAAGACCAATTGCATTGAAGTATTTCAACCCGGAATATAAGATGTTATCTGTCAAACTATTACATCATTGAATGCAAAACCTCCGAAAATAAAATATTGTTTGTCAAAATGCCACACCATTTAACGCAAGATCTGTGTGGCCAGTCAGACATTCTTAAGCTTCTCCCTAGAAATTTTTGAAGATAATATAAAGCACTTTAACCCGGAAAATAAGATATTTTCTGTCAAAATAATACACCATTGAACGCAAAAACTCCGAAAATAATATAGTATCTGTCAAAACACCACACCATTTTAGGCAAAATCTGTGTTGCCAGTCAGTCACAGTTAAGTCTCTCCCTAGAAATTTTCAAAGACAAAATGAACCATTTTAACCCGGAAAATAAGTTATTATCTGTCAAAGCACCACAGCATTGAACGCAAAATCTTTGTGGTCAGTCAGACACCCTTAAGCTTCTCCCTAGAAGTTTGCGAAGACAAAATAAAATATTTTAACCTGGAAAATAAGATATTGTCTGTCAAAATACCACACCATTTAACGCAAAATCTATGTGGGCAGCCAGTTACTGTTGAGTTTCTCCCTAGAAATTTTCGAAGAGAAAATGGACCATTTTAACCCGGCAAATAAGATATTATCTGTCAAAGCATAACACCATTGAACGCAAAATCTGTGTGGCCAGTCAGTTGAAATTTTCGAAGACAAAATGAAGCATTTCAACCCGTAAAATAAGATGTTGTCTGTCAAAATAATACACCATTGAACGCAAGAACTCCGAAAATAAGATATTGTCTGTCTAAGTACCACACCATTTAACGCCAAATCTGTATGGCCAGTCAGTTAGTGTTAAGCTTCTCCCTAGAGATTTTTGAAGACAAAATGAAGCATTTCAACCCGTAAAATGAGATGTTGTCTGTCAAAATACCGCACCATTGAACGCAAAATCTGTCTGGCCAGTCAGACACTCTTAAGCTTCTGCCTAGAAGTTTGCGAAAACAAAATAAAACATTTTAACCCGGAAAATAAGATTTTGTCTGTCAAAATACCACACCATGAACGCAAAATCTGTGTGGCCAGTCAGACACTGTTAAGCTTCTCCCTAGAAGTTTGCGAAGACAAAATAAAATATTTTAACCCGGAAAATAAGATATTGTCTGTCAAAATACCACACCATTGAACGCAAAATCTGTGTGGCCAGTCAGTTAGTGTTAAGATTCTCCCTAGAAACTTTCGAAGATAAAATGAAGCATTTCAACCCGTAAAATAAGATGTTGTCTGTCAAAATACCACACCATTGAACGCAAAAACTCCGAAAATAAGATATTGTCTGTCAAAATACCACTCCATTGAACGCAAAATCTGTGTGGCCAGTCAGTTAGTGTTAAGCTTCTTCCTAGAAATTTTCGAAGAAAAAATTAAGCATTTTAGCCCGGAAAATAAGTCGTTGTCTGTCAAAATACTACACCATTGAACGCAAAAACTCGGCAAATAATATAGTGTCTGTCAAAACACCATACTATTTAAGTCAGTCAGTCACGGCTTAGTCTCTCCCTAGAAATTTTCGAAGATAAAATGAACTTTTTAACGCGGAAAATAAGATATTGTCTGTCAAAGTACCACACCATTGAGCGCAAAATCTGTGTGGCCAGTGAGTTAGTGTTGAGCTTCTCCCTTGAAATTTTCGAAGACAAAATGAAGCATTTCAACTTGTAAAATAAGATGCTGTCTGTCAAAATACCGCAAAAACTCCGAAAATAAGATATTGTCTGTCAAAATATAACACCATTGAAGGCAAAATCTGTGTGGCCAGTCAGTTAGTGTTAAGCGTCTCCCTAGAGATTTTCGAACACAAAGTGAAGCATTTCAACTCGTAAAATAAGATGTTGTCTGTCAAACTACCACACCATTGAACGCAAAATCTGTGCGGCCAGTCAGACATTCTTAAGCTTCTCCCTAGAAGTTTGCGGAGACAAAATAAAACAGTTTAACCCGGCAAACAAGATATTGTCTGTCAAAATACCACACCATTGAACGCAAAATCTGTGTGGCCAGTCAGACACCCTTAAGCTCATCCCTACAGGTTTGCGAAGACAAAATGAATCATTTTAACCCGGAAAATAAGATATTGTCTGTCAAAATACGACACAATTGAACGCAAAATCTGTGTGGCCAGTCAGTTAGTGTTAAGCTTCTCCCTAGAAGTTTTTGAAGACAAAATGAAGCATTTCAGCCCGGAATATAAGATGTTATCTGTCAAACTATTACATCATTGAATGCAGAAACTCCGAAAATAAGATATTGTCTGTCAAAATACCACACCATTTAATGTGGCTAGTCAGACATTCTTAAGCTTCTCCATAGAAATTTTCGAAGATAATATAAAGCACTTTAACCCGGAAAACAAGATATTGCCTGTCAAAATACTACACCATTGAACGCAAAAACCCGGAAAATAATATAGTATCTGTCAAATCACCACACTATTTAAGGCAAAATCTGTGTTGCCAGTCAGTCACGGTTAAGTCTCTCCCTAGAAATTTTCAAAGACAAAATGGACCATTTTAACCCGGAAAATAAGATATTATCTGTCAAAGCACCACAGCATTGAACGCAACATCTGTGTGGCCAGTCAGACACTCTTAAGCTTCTCCATAAAAGTTTACGAAGACAAAATAAAACATTTTAACCCGGAAAATAAGATATTGTCTATCAAAATACCACACCATTGAACGGAAAATCTGTGTGGCCAGCCAGTCACTGTAAAGCTTCTCCGTAAAAATTTTCGAAGACAAAATAAAGCATTTTAACCCGGAAAATAAGATATTATCTGTCAGAGCACCACACCATTGAACGCAAAATCTGTATGGCCAGTCAGTTAGTGTTAAGCTTCTCCCTAGAGATTTTCGAAGACAAAATGAAGCATTTCAACCCGTAAAATGAGATGTTGTCTGTCAAAATACCGCACCATTGAACGCAAAAACTCCGAAAATAAGATATTGTCTGTCAAAATACCATACCATTGAACGCAAAATCTGTCTGGAGAGTCAGTTAGTGTTAAGCTTCTCCCTAGAGATTTTCGAAGACAAAATGAAGCATTTCAACCCGTAAAATGAGATGTTGTCTGTCAAAATATCGCACCATTGAACGCAAAAACTCCGAAAATAAGATATTGTCGGTCAAAATACCACACCATTGAACGCAAAATCTGTGTGTCCAGTCAGACACTCTTAAGCTTCTTCCTAGCAGTTTGCGAAGACAAAATAAAACATTTTAACCGGGAAAATAAGATATTGTCTGTCAAAATACCACACTATAGAACGCAAAATCTGTGTGGCCAGTCAGTTAATGTCAAGCTTCTCCCTAGAAGTTTTCGAAGACCAATTGAAGCATTTCAAATCGGAATATAAGATATTATCTATCAAACTATTACATCGTTGAATGCAAAAACTCCGAAAATAAGATATTGTCTCTCAAAATACCACACCATTGAACGCAAAAACTCCGAAAATAAGATATTGTCTGTCAAAATACCACACCATTGAACGCAAAATCTGTGTGGCCAGTCAGTTAGGGTTAATCTTCTCCCTAGAGATTTTCGAGGACAAAATGAAGTATTTCAAAGTGTAAAATAAGGTGTTGTCTGTCAAAATACCACACCATTGAACGCAAAAACTCCGAAAATACGATATTGTCTGTTAAAATACCACACCAATGAACGCGAAATCTGTGTGGCCAGTCAGACACTCTTAAGTTTCTCTCTAGAAGTTTGCGAAGCCAAAATAAAACATTTTAACCCGGAAAATAAGAAGTTGTCTGTCAAAATACAAAACCATTTAACGCAAAATCTGTGTTAAGTCAGTTAGTACTAAGCTTCTCCCTAGAAGTTTTCGAAGACCAATTGAAGCATTTCAACCCGGACTATAAGATGTTATCTGTCAAAATACTACACCATTGAACGCAAAAACTCCGAAAATAAGATATTGTCTGTCAAAACACCATACCATTGAACGCAAGATCTGTGTCTCCAATCAGACATTCTTAAGCTTCTCCCTAGAAATTTTTGAAGACAAAATGAAGCATTTTAGCCGCAAAATAAGACGCTGTCTGTCAAAATACCACACCATTGAACGCAAAAGCTCCGAAATTAATATAGTGTCTGTCAAACCACCACACTATTTAACGCAAAATCTGTGTTGCCACTCAGTCACGGTTAAGTCTCTCCCTAGAAATTTTCAAAGACAAAATGAACCATTTTAACCCGGAAAATAAGATATTATCTGTCAAAGCACCACACCATTGAACGCAAAACCTGTGTGGCCAGTCAGTTAGTGTTAAACTTCTCCCTTGAAATTTTCGAAGACAAAATGAAGCATTTCAGCCCGTAAAATGAGATGTTGTCTGTCAAAATACCACACCATTGAATGCAAAAACTCCGAAAATAAGATATTGTCTGTCAAAATACCACACCATTGAACGCATAATCTGTGTGGCCAGTCAGACACTCTTAGGCTTCTCCCTAGAAGTTTGCGGAGACAAAATAAAACAGTTTAAACCGGCAAATAAGGTATTGTCTGTCAAAATACCACACCATTGAACGCAAAATCTGTGTGGCCAGTCAGACACCCTTAAGCTTATCCCTAGAAGTTTGCGAAGACAAAATTAAATATTTTAACCCGGAAAATAAGATGTTGTCTGTCAAAATGCCACAGTATTGAACGCAAAATCTGTGTGGCCAGTCAGTTAGTGTTAAGCTTCTCCCTAGAAGTTTTCGAAGACCAATTGAAGCATTTCAACCCGGAATATAAGATATTATCTGTCAAACTATTACATCATTGAATGCAAAAACTCCGAAAATAAGATATTGTCTGTCAAAATACCACACTATTTAACGCAAGATCTGTGTGGCCAGTCAGACATTCTTAAGCTTCTGCCTAGAAATTTTTGAAGATAATATAAAGCACTTTGACCCGGAAAATAAGATATTGTCTGTCAAAATACCACACCATTGAACACAAAAACTCGGAAAATAATATAGTATCTGTCAAAACACCACACTATTTAAGGCAAAATCTGTGCTGCCAGTCAGTCACGGTTAAGTCTCTCCCTAGAAATTTTCAAAGACAAAATGAACCATTTTAACCCGGAAAATAAGATATTATCTGTCAAAGCACCACAGCATTGAACGCAACATCTGTGTGGCCAGTCAGACACACATAAGCTTCTCCCTAGAAGTTTGCGAAGACAAAATAAAACATTTTAACAGGGAAAATAAGATATTGACTGTCAAAATACCACACCATTTAACGCAAAATCTGTGTGGCCAGCCAGTTACTGTTGAGTTTCTCCCTAGAAATTTTCGAAGAGAAAATGGACCATTTTAACCCGGCAAATAAGATATTATCTGTCAAAGCATCACAGTATTGAACGCAAAATCTGTGTGGGACGTCAGTTAGTATCAAGCTTCTCCCTAGAAATTTTCGAAGACAAAATGAAGCACTTCAATCCGTAAAATAAGATGTTGTCTGTCAAAATACAATGCCATTGAACGCAAAAACTCCGAAAATGAGATATTGTCTGTCAAAATACCACGCCATTGAACGCAAAATCTGTGTGGCCAGTCAGACACTCTTAAGATTCTCCCTAGAAGTTTGCGAAGACAAAATAAAACATTTTAACCCGGAAAATAAGATATTACCTGTCAAAGCACCACACCATTGAACGCAAACTCTGTGTGGCCAGTCAGTTAGTGTTAAGCTTCTCTCTTGAAATTTTCGAAGACAAAGTGAAGCATTTCAACCCGTAAAATAAGATGTTGTCTGTCAAAATACCACACCATTGAACGCAAAAACTCCGAAAATAAGATATTGTCTGTCAAAATACTACACTACTGAACGCAAAATCTGTGTGGCCAATCAGTTAGTGTTAAGCTTCTCCCTAGAGATTTTCGAAGACAAAATGAGGCATTTCAACGTGTAAAATAAGATGTTGTCTGTCAAAATACCACACAATCGAAGGCAATAACTCCGAAAATAAGATATTGTCTGTCAAAATACCACACCATTCAACGCAAAATCTGTGTGGCTAGTCAGACACTCTTAAGATTATCACTAGAACTTTGCGAAGACAAAATAAAATATTTTAACCCGGAAAATAAGATATTGTCTGTCAAAATACCACACAATTGAACGCCAAATTAGTGTATCCAGTCAGTTAGTGTTAAGCTTCTCCCTAGAAGTTTTCGAAGTCCAATTGAAGTATTTCAACCCGCAATATAAGATGTTGTCTGTCAAAATACTACACCATTGAACGCAAAAACTCGGAAAATAAGATATTGTCTGTGAAAATACCACACCATTTAAAGCAAGATCTGTGTGGCCAGTCAGTTAGTGTTAAGCTTCTCCCTTGAAATTTTCGAAGACAAAATGAAGCATTTCAACCCGTAAAATAAGATGTTGTCTGTCAAAATACCACACCGTTGAACGCAAAAACTCCGAAAATAAGATATTGTCTGTCAAAATACTACACCATTGAACGCAAAATCTGTGTGGCCAGTCAGTTAGTGTTAAGCTTCTCCCTTGAAATTTTCGAAGACAAAATGAGGCATTTCAACCCCAAAATAAGATGTTGTCTGTCAAAATACCACACTTGAAGGCAAAAACTCCGAAAATAAGATATTGTCTGTCAAAATGCCACACCATTCAACGCATAATCTGTGTGGCTAGTCAGGCACTCTTAAGCTTATCCCTAGAACTTTGCGAAGACAAAATAAAACATTTTAACCCGGAAAATAAGATGTTGTCTGTCAAAATACCACACCATTGAACGCAAAAACTCCGAAAATAATATAGTATCTGTCAAAACACCACACCATTTTAGGCAAAATCTGTGTTGCCAGTCAGTCACGGTTAAGTCTCTCCCTAGAAATTTTCAAAGATAAAATGAACCATTTTAACCCGGAAAATAAGTTATTATCTGTCAAAGCACCACAGCATTGAACGCAAAATCTTTGTGGTCAGTCAGACACCCTTAAGCTTCTCCCTAGAAGTTTGCGAAGACAAAATAAAATATTTTAACCTGGAAAATAAGATATTGTCTGTCAAAATACCACACCATTTAACGCAAAATCTATGTGGCCAGCCAGTTACTGTTGAGTTTCTCCCTAGAAATTTTCGAAGAGAAAATGGACCATTTTAACCCGGCAAATAAGATATTATCTGTCAAAGCATAACACCATTGAACGCAAAATCTGTGTGGCCAGTCAGTTGAAATTTTCGAAGACAAAATGAAGCATTTCAACCCGTAAAATAAGATGTTGTCTGTCAAAATAATACACCATTGAACGCAAAAACTCCGAAAATTAGATATTGTCTGTCAAAATACTACACCATTGAACGCAAAATCTGTGTGGCCAATCAGTTAGTGTTCTCCCTAGAGATTTGCGAAGACAAAATGAGGCATTTCAACCCGTAAAATAAGATGTTGTCTATCAAAATACAATACCATTGAACGCAAAAACTCCGAAAATAACATATTGTCTGTCAAAATACTACACCATTGAACGCAAAACCTGTGTGGCCAATCAGTTAGTGTTAAGCTTCTCCCTAGAGATTTTCGAAGACAAAATGAAGCATTTCAACCCGTGAAATAAGATGTTGTCTGTCAAAATACCACACCATTGAACGCAAAAACTCGGAAAATAAGATATTGTCTGTCAAAATACCACACTATTGAACGCAAAATCCGTGTGGCCAGTCAGTTAGTGTTAAGCTTCTCCCTAGAAGTTTTTGAAGACCAATTGAAGCATTTCAACCCGGAATATAAGATGTTATCTGTCAAAATACTACACCATTGAACGCAGAAACTCCGAAAATGAGATGTTGTCTGCCAAAATACCACACCATTTAACGGAAGATCCGTGTGGCCAGTCAGACACCCTTAGGCTTCTCCCTAGAAATTTTCGAAGACAAAATGAAGCATTTTAGCCCGGAAAATAAGATATTGTCGGTCAAAATACCACACCATTGAACGCAAAAACTCCGAAAATAATACAGTGTCTGTCAAAACACGACACTATTTAAGGCAAAATCTGTGTTGGCAGTCAGTCACTTTTAAGTCTCTCCCTAGAAATTTTCGAAGACAACGTTAAACATTTTAACCCGGAAAATAAGATATTGTCTTTAAAAATACCACACCATTGAACGAAAAATCTGTGGCCAGTCAGTTTGTGTCAGGCTTCTCCCTAGAAGTTTTCGAAGACCAATTGAAGCATTTCAACCCGGAGTATAAGATGTTATCTGTCAACATACTACACCATTGAATGCAAAAACTCCGAAAATTAGATACTGTCCGTCAAAATACCACACCGTTTAACGCGAGATCTGTGTGGCCAGTCAGACATTCTTAAGCTTCTCCCTAATATAAAGCACTTTAACCCGTAAAATAAGATACTGTCTGTCAAAATACCACACCATTGAATGCAAATACTGTGTGGCCAGTCAGTTAGTGTTAAGCTTCTCCCTAGAAATTTTCCCTCGTCCTTGGGGAATAATTAAGGAACTGGCCCTCCAGGTTGGGGGTTGTTCCGTCGGGGTAACTTCCCTACCACGTAAAAACCGCATGGTTCCGAAACAACCAAAAGCCTCGGATAAGGATGACCCAACTAATGACGACCCCAGCAAACGAAATAAGGACAACGACCTTCGGATCTGTACGTGGAATGTTCTGTCCCTTTACAGACCACGTGCAGCCGAACAACTAGCAGAGGCCCTAGACTGCTATAAAGCAGATATTACCGCCATCCAGGAAGTGCGATGGGATGGGCCGGGCAAAAAGAGGATGAAAAACTGTGACATCTACTACGGTGATTGCTACAGAGGCAACAGGCAACGCTTATTCGGATGCGGAATTGTCATACGCGGCAGACTTAGGCAAGAAGTCTTAAGCTTCCGACACGTGAGCGAGCGTATTATGACGATCCGGATCAAGGCTAAATTCGCTAACATAAGCCTAATATGTGTTCATGCCCCCACAGAAGAAAAGGACCCTGCCACCAAAGAGTGTTTCTACGAGCTCCTCGACAAAACATACGAGCAATGTCCTAAATACGACGTTAAAATCGTATTGGGCGATTTTAACGCCAAAATAGGAAAGGAGGACGTCTTTGGTAGGGCAGTCGGTAAGCATAGCCTACACGACACCACGTCTGATAACGGACTAAGGCTAATTGATTTCGCTGTGGAGCGAAATGTCACCATGGCAAGCACATGGTTTCCTCATCTCGATATTCATAAGCAGACATGGCGGTCCAATGATCATGTAACGATCAACCAAATTGATCATATTGCGATCGACGCAAGGCATGCCTCCAGTATTCTGGATGTCCGGACCTTCCGAGCGGCCAACATAGACTCGGATCATTACCTTGTTGTAGCCAAAGTACGAATGCGGATATCCCAATCTGAGCAACAAAGAAGAATTACTGTGAGAAAATTTAACGTCGAAAAGCTACAATCGCAAGAGACCGCCAGACTCTTCGCTGATCGCGTATCCCGAAATCTCTCAATCACCCCTTTGCCGCCAGCATCAAGTACCGAAGACCAGTGGCAACGCTGCCAACATGCCATCAGAAACGCCGCGACTGATGTGTTGGGTCTCGCTCGACCACCACCGCGAAACCCCTGGTTTGACGAAGAATGCCGGCGAGTGCATGCAGCAAAATAAGAGGCATACAAAGCGGCGCTGCAAAGGAAGACGAGAGCTGCTCGTGAGCTCTACGAGCAAAAGAGACGGGAAGAACATCGGCTTCTCCAAAAGAAGAAGAAAGAGCATGAGAAGCGCGCGTTTGAGAATATCGAGAGTCTATACTCCAGGAACAATGTACGGAAGTTTTACCAAAAGGTAAAAAGAACGTGTCAGAGAAGTAATACCCGTACAGAAACCTGTAGAGATGAAAATGGAAACCTCGTAGTAGAATCACAGTCGGTGCTGAGAATATGGAAAAACTACTTCTGCAGACTGTATAACGGCGACGAAGACCAACATCCCGCTGTCAGGCAGAATGAACCATTCAACATAGACGATGATAGTCAAAATTTCCGTCCACCTGACCAAAACGAAGTGAGGATAGCAATATCCAAGCTAAAATCCAACAAGGCTGCTGGACCTGACGGCTTACCGGCCGAACTTTTCAAGGCAGCTGGGGATGAATTGGTAGAGTGCATACACCAACTCATTTCTAATATTTGGTCAGACGAGTGTATGCCTGATGAATGGAATCTCAGCATCGTTTGCCCGATCCACAAGAAAGGAGACCCCCTCAACTGCGCCAATTATAGAGGCATCAGTCTCCTCAACATCGCATACAAGATCTTTTCTGCGATATTGTGTGAACGCCTGAAACCCTTTATCAACAGCCTGATTGGACCCTATCAGTGCGGTTTCAGGCCAGGAAAGTCCATCATCGATCAAATCTTCACACTTCGGCAGATCCTGGAGAAAACCCAAGAATTCCAAATCGATACTCACCACCTCTTTATCGATTTCAAGGCCGCCTATGACAGCATCTATAGAGAAGAGCTTTATAGAGCCATGTCTAGTTTTGACATCCCTGCCAAACTTGTCCGTCTGTGCAGGCTGACGATGGAGAACGCTCGCTGCTCCATCAAGGTCGGTAATGACCTCACCGAGACCTTTGATGTCAAAAAAGGCTTTAGACAAGGTGACGCGCTGTCATGTGACTTCTTCAATATTGTACTTGAACGGATTGTGCGGAACTCACAAGCCAACACCGGAGGCACAATCTATTACAAGTCTGTACAACTGCTTGCATACGCCGACGATATAGACATTATCGGAAGATCTCAGCGGGCTGTCACCGGTGCTTTTGCAAGCATTGAGGCGGAAGCGGCCAAAATGGGTTTGGCGATAAACGAGGGCAAAACCAAGTATATGCTGTCAACTAGAAGGGAAAACCAACACCGACGAATTGGACAAAACGTCACCGTGGGCAGCTATAACTTCGAGGTAGTAAGGGACTTTGTCTACCTTGGCTCTGCTATAAATTCTTCTAACAAAATCAGCGGAGAAATCAATCGAAGAATAACTCTTGCCAATCGCTGTTTTTTTGGGCCTATAAGGCAATTCAACAGTAAAGCCCTATCTCGAACAACTAAGGA
Source organism: Brachypalpus laphriformis (assembly GCA_945910035.1). Classification (NCBI taxonomy): domain Eukaryota; kingdom Metazoa; phylum Arthropoda; class Insecta; order Diptera; family Syrphidae; genus Brachypalpus; species Brachypalpus laphriformis. Next base: position 132,714,701 of record OX246754.1, read on the forward strand.
GACTCTATATAAGACCTTGATCATCCCAGTCCTGCTTTACGGCGCTGAAACATGGACTTTATTAAAAGAGGATGAAGATATCCTTGGTCGCTTCGAGAGAAAAATTCTTCGTAAGATTTTCGGTCCCGTTTGTGTTGACGGGTTTTGGAGGAGAAGATTCAATCACGAACCATACGAGCTGTACAGCGACATCGACCTAGTCAAAAAACTGCGTATTGGACGTCTGAGATGGCTAGGACATGTAGAGCGAATGGACACCAACGCTCCGGCCCGTAGAGTCTTCGAATCTAACCCGGAGGGACGGCGCAGTAGAGGGAATCATCGCCGTAGGTGGCGCGCACAAGTTCAAGGGGACCTCGACCAACTTGGAGTGCGCAACTGGAGGCAATTAGCTAAAGACCGAGCTAAATGGAGAGGCTTGTTGGTTGAGGCCCAGGTTCACCCCGAACTGTAGCGCCACCTAAGTAAGTAAGTAAGTCCGTAAAATAAGATGTTGCTGTCAAAATACTACACCATTGCCCGCAAAAAATCCGAAAATAAAATATTGCCTGTCAAAATACCATACCATTGAACGCAAAATATGTGTGGGCAGTCAGTTAGGGTTAAGCTTCTCCCTAGAAATTTTCGAAGACAAAATGAAGCACTTCAACCCGTAAAATAAGATGTTGTCTGTCAAAATACCACACCATTGAACGCAAGAACCCCGAAAATAAGATATTGTCTGTCAAAATACCACACCATTTAACGCAAGATCTGTGTGGCCAGTCAGACATTCTTAAGCTTCTCCCTAGAAATTTTCGAAGACAAATTGAAGCATTTCAATCCGGAAAATAAGATACTGTCTGTCCAAATACCACACCATTGAACGCAAATACTGTGTGGCCAGTCAGTTAGTGTTAAGCTTCTCCATAGAAATTTTCGAAGACAAAATGGAGCATTTCAACCCGGAAAATAAGATCTTGTCTGTCAAAATACCACACCATTGAACGCAAAATCTGTGTGGCCAGTCAGTTAGTTTTAAGCTTCTCCCTAGAAATTTTCGAAGACAAAATGAAGCATTTCAACCCGTAAAATAAGATGTTGTCTGTCAAAATACCACACCGCAAAAACTCCGAAAATAAAATATCGCCTGTCAAAATACCACACCATTGAACGCGAAATATGTGTGGGCAGTCAGTTAGGGTTAAGCTTCTGATTAGAAATTTTCGAAGACAAATTGAAGCATTTTAACCCGGAATATAATATGTTATCTGTCCAAATACTACACCATTGAACGCAAAAACTCCGAAAATATAATATTGTCTGTCAAAATACCACACCATTGAACGCAAAATCTGTGTGGCCAGTCAGTTAGTGTTAAGCTTCTCCCTACAAATTTTCGAAGACAAAATGAAGCATTTCAACCCGTAAAAGAAGCTATTGTCTGTCAAAATACCACACCATTTAGCGCAAGAACTCCGAAAATAAGATATTGTCTGTCAAAATACCACACCATTGAACGCAAAGTCTGCGTGGCTAGTCAGTTAGTGTTAAGCTTCTCCCTAGATATTTTCGAAAACAAAATGAAGTAATTCAACCCGGAAAATAAGATGTTGTCTGTCAAAATACCACACCGTTGAACGCAAAAACTCCGAAAATAAGATATTGTCTGTAAAAATACCATACCATTGAACGCAAAATCTATGTGGCCAGTCAGACACTCTTAAGCTTCTTCCTAGAAATATTCGAAGACAAATTGAAGCATTTCAATCCGTAAAATAAGAGTTGTCTGTCAAAATACCACACCATTGACCGCAAAAACTCCGAAAATAAAATATTGAATGTCGAAATAAAACAAAATTGAACGCAAAATTTGTGTGGCCAGTAAATTAGTGTTAAGCTTCTCCCTAAAAATTTTCGAAGACAAAATGAAGCATTTCAGCCCGTAAAATAAGATATTGTCTGTCAAAATACCACACCATTGAACGCAAAAACCCCGAAAATGAGATATTGTCTGTCAAAATACGACACCATTGAACACAAAAATTCCGAAAATAAGATATTGTCTGTCAAAATACCACACCATTGAACGCAAAGTCTGCGTGGCTAGTCAGTTAGTTTAAGCTTCTCCCTAGAAATTTTCGAAGACAAAATGAAGCATTTCAATCCGTAAAATAAGATGTTGTCTGTCAAAATACCACACCATTGTCCGCAAAAACTCCGAAAATAAAATATTGTCTATCAAAATACCACACCATTGAACGCAAAATTTGTGTGGCCAGTAAGTTAGGGTTAAGCTTCTCCCGCGAAATTTTCGAAGACAAATTGAAGCATCTCAACCCGTAAAATAAGATTTTGTCTGTCAAAATACCACATCATTGAACGCGAAAACTCCGAAAATAAGATATTGTCTGTCGAAATACCACAAAATTGAGCGAAAAATTTGTGTGGCCAGTAAATTAGTGTTAAGCTTCTCCCTAGAAATTTTCGAAGACAAAACGAAGCATTTCAGCCCGTAAAATAAGATATTGTCTGTCAAAATACCACACCATTGAACGCACAGACCCCGAAAATGAGATATTGTCTGTCAAAATACGACACCACTGAACGCAAAAACTCCGAAAATAAGATATTGTCTGTCAAAGTACCACACCATTGAATTCAAAGTGTGCGCGGCCAGTCAGTTAGTGTTAAGCTTCTCCCTAGATATTTTCGAAGACAAAATGAAGCATTTCCACCTGGAAAACAAGATGTTGTCTGTCAAAATACCACAAAATTGAACGCAAAAACTCCGAAAATAAGATATTGTCTGTACAAATACCACACCATTGAACGCAAAATATGTGTGGGCAGTCAGTTAGGGTTAAGCCTCTCCCTAGAAATTTTTGAAGACAAAATGAACCATTTCAACCCGTACAATAAGATGTTGTCTGTCAAAATACCACACCATTGACCGCAAAAACTCCGAAAATAAGATATTGTCTGTCAAAATACAGCACCATTGAACGCAAAATTTGTGTGGCCAGTCAGTTAGTGTTAAGCGTCTCCCTAGAGATTTTCGAACACAAAATGAAGCATTTCAACTCGTAAAATAAGATGTTGTCTGTCAAAATACCACACCATTGAACGCAAATACTGTGTGGCAAGTCAGTTAGTGTTAAGCTTCTCTATAGAAATTTTCGAAGACAAAATGAAGCATTTCAACCCGTAAAATAAGATGTTGTCTGTCAAAATACCACACCATTGACCGCAAAAACTCCGAAAATAAAATATTGCCTGCCAAAATACCACACCATTGAACGCCAAAACTCCGAAAATAAGATATTGTCTGTCGAAATACCACACCATTGAAAGCAAAATCTGTGTGGCCTGCCAGTTAGTGTTAAGCTTCTCCCTAGAAATTTTCGAAGACAAAATGAAGCATTTCAATCCGTAAAATAAGATGTTGTCTGTCAAAATACCACACCATTGAACGCAAAATCTGTGTGGCCAGTCAGACGCTCTTAAGCTTCTCCCTAGAACTTTGCGGAGACAAAATAAAACAGTTTAACCGGGAAAATAAGATATTGTCTATCAAAATACCACACTATTGAACGAAAAATCTGTGTGGCCAGCCAGCTAGTGTTAAGCTTCTCCCTAGAGATTTTCGAAGACAATATGAAGCATTTCAACCCGTAAAACAAGATGTTGTCTGTCAAAATACCGCACCATTGAACGCAAAAACTCCGAAAATAAGATATTGTCTGTCAAAATACCACACCATTGAACGCAAAATCTGTCTGGCCAGTCAGTTAGTGTTAAGCTTCTCCATAGAGATTTTCGAAGACAAAATGAAGCATTTCAACCCGTAAAATGAGATGTTGTCTGTCAAAATACCGCACCATTGAACGCAAAAACTCAGAAAATAAGATATTGTCTGTCAAAATACCATACCATTGAACGCAAAATCTGTGTGTCCATTCAGACACTCTTAAGCTTCTTCCTAGCAGTTTGCGAAGACAAAATAAAACATTTTAACCGGGAAAATAAGATATTGTCTATCAAAATACCACACTATTGAACGCAAAATCTGTGTGGCCAGCCAGTTAGTGTTAAGCTTCTCCCTAGAAGTTTTCGAAGACCAATTGAAGCATTTCAACCCGGAATATAAGATATTATCTATCAAACTATTACATCACTGAATGCAAAAACTCCGAAAATAAGATATTGTCTGTCAAAATACCACACCATTTAACGCAAGATCTGTGTGGCCAGTCAGACACTCTTAAGCTTCTTCCTAGCAGTTTGCGAAGACAATATAAAACATTTTAACCGGGAAAATAAGATATTGTCTATCAAAATACCACACCATTGAATGCAAAATCTGTGTGGCCAGTCAGTTAGTGTTAAGCTTCTCCCTAGAAGTTTTCGAAGACCAATTGAAGCATTTCAACCCGGAATATAAGATATTATCTATCAAACTATTAATTACATCATTGAATGCAAAAACTCCGAAAATAAGATATTGTCTGTCAAAATACCACACCATTTAACGCAAGATCTGTGTGGCCACTCAGACACTCTTAAGCATCTCCCTAGAAAATTTCGAAGACAAAATGAAGCATTTCAACCCCAAAATAAGATGTTGTCTGTCAAAATACCACACCATTGAACGCAAAAACTCCGAAAATAAGATATTGTCCGTCAAAATACCACACAATTGAACGCCAAATCTGGGTGGCCAGTCAGTTAGTGTTAAGTCTCTCCATAGAAATTTTCGAAGATAAAATGAACCTTTTTAACCCGGAAAATAAGATATTGTCTGTCAAAATGCCACACCATTGAACGCAAAATCTGTGTGGCCAGTCAGTTAGTGTTGAGCTTCTCCCTTGAAATTTTCGAAGACAAAATGAAGCATTTCAACTTGTAAAATAAGATGCTGTCTGTCAAAATATGACACCATTGCACGCAAAAACTCCGAAAATAAGCTATTGTCTGTCAAAATATAACACCATTGAAGGCAAAATCTGTGTGGCCAGTCAGTTAGTGTTAAGCGTCTCCCTAGAGATTTTCGAACACAAAATGAAGCATTTCAACTCGTAAAATAAGATGTTGTCTGTCAAAATACCACACCATTGAACGCAAAATCTCTGTGGCCAGTCAGACGCTCTTAAGCTTCTCCCTAGAACTTTGCGGAGACAAAATAAAACAGTTTAACCCGGCAAACAAGATACTGTCTGTCAAAATACCACACCATTGAACGCAAAATCTGTGTGGCCAGTCAGTTAGTGTTAAGCTTCTCCCTAGAAGTTTTTGAAGACAAAATGAAGCATTTCAACCCGGAATATAAGATGTTACCTGTCAAACTATTACATCATTGAATGCAAAAACTCCGAAAATAAGATATTGTCTGTCAAAATACCACACCATTTAACTCAAGATCTGTGTGGCCAGTCAGACATTCTTAAGCATCTCCCTAGAAAATTTCGAAGACAAAATGAAGCATTTCAACCCCAAAATAAGATGTTGTCTGTCAAAATATCACACCATTGAACGCAAAAACTCCGAAAATAAGATATTGTCTGTCAAAATACCACACCATTGAACGCAAAATCTGTGTGGCCAGTCAGTTAGTGTTAAGCTTCTCCCTAGAGATTTTCGAAGACAAAATGAAGCATTTCAACGTGTAAAATAAGGTGTTGTCTGTCAAATTACCACACCATTGAACGCAAAAACTCCAAAAATACGATATTGTCTGTTAAAATACCACACCAATGAACGCGAAATCTGTGTGGCCAGTCAGACACTCTTAAGTTTCTCTCTAGAAGTTTGCGAAGACAAAATAAAACATATTAACCCCTAAAATAAGAAGTTGTCTCTCAAAATACCACACAATTGAACGCAAAATCTGTGTGGGAAGTCAGTTAGTATTAAGCTTCTCCCTAGAAGTTTTCGAAGACCAATTGAAGCATTTCAACCCGGACTATAAAATGTTATCTGTCAAAATACTACACCATTGAACGCAAAAACTCCGAAAATGAGATATTGTCTGTCAAAATACCATACCATTGAATGCAAGATCTGTGTCTCCAGCCGGACATTCTTAAGCTTCTCCCTAGAAATTTTTGAAGACAAAATGAAGCATTTTAGCCGCAAAATAAGACGTTGTCTGTCAAAATACTACACCATTGAACGCAAAAACTCGGAAATTGATATAGTGTCTATCAAACCACCACACTATTTAACGCAAAATCTGTGTTGCCACTCAGTCACGGTTAAGTCTCTCCCTAGAAATTTTCAAAGACAAAATGAACCATTTTAACCCGGAAAATAAGATATTATCTGTCAAAGCACCACACCATTGAACGCAAAATCTGTGTGGCCAGTCAGACACTCTTACGCTTCTTCCTAGAAGTTTGCGAACATTTTAACCTGGAAAATAAGATATTGTCTGTCAAAATACCACACCATTGAACGCAAAATCTGTGTGGCCAGCCAGTTAGTGTTAAGTTGCTCCCTAGAAATTTTCGAAGACGAATTGAACCATTCCAACCCGGAAAATAAGATATTATCTGTCACAGCACCACACCATTGAACGCAAAATCTGTGTGGCCAGTCAGTTAGTGTTAAACTTCTCCCTTGAAATTTTCGAAGACAAAATGAAGCATTTCAGCCCGTAAAATAAGATGTTGTCTGTCAAAATACCACACCATTGAACGCAAAAACTCCGAAAATAAGATATTGTCTGTCAAAATACCACACCATTGAACGCATAATCTGTGTGGCCATTCAGACACTCTTAGGCTTCTCCCTAGAAGTTTGCGGAGACAAAATAAAACAGTTTAATCCGCAAATAAGATATTGTCTGTCAAAATACCACACCATTGAACGCAAAATCTGTGTGGCCAGTCAGTTAGTGTTAAACTTCTCCCTTGAAATTTTCGAAGACCAATTGAAGCATTTCAGCCCGTAAAATAAGATGTTGTCTGTCAAAATACCACACCATTGAACGCAAAACTCCGAAAATAAGATATTGTCTGTCAAAATATTACACCATTGAACGCATAAACTGTGTGGCCAGTCAGACACTCTTAGGCTCCTCCCTAGAAGTTTGCGGAGACAAAATAAAACAGTTTAACATGGCAAATAAGATGTTGTCTGTCAAAATACCACACTATTGAACGCAAAATCTGTGTGGCCAGTCAGTTAGGGTTAAGCTTCTCCCTAGAAGTTTTCGAAGACCAACTGAAACATTTCAACCCGGAATATAAGATGTTATCTGTCAAACTATTACATCATTGAATGCAAAACCTCCGAAAATAAGATATTGTCTGTCAAAATACCACACCATTTAACGCAAGATCTGTGTGGCCAGTCAGACATTCTTAAGCTTCTCTATAGAAATTTTTGAAGATAATATAAAGCACTTTAACCCGGAAAATAAGATATTGTCTGTCAAAATACAACACCATTGAACGCAAAAACTCGGAAAATAATATAGTATCTGTCAAAACGCCACACTATTTAAGGCAAAATCTGTGTTGCCAGTCAGTCACGGTTAAGTCTCTCCATAGAAATTTTCAAAGACAAAATGAACCATTTTAACCCGGAAAATAAGATATTATCTGTCAAAGCACCACAGCATTGTACGCAACATCTGTGTGGCGAGTCAGACACGGTTAAGCTTCTCCCTAGAAGTTTGCGAAGACAAAATAAAATATTTTAACCCGGAAAATAAGATATTGTCTGTCAAAATACCACACCATTTGACGTAAAATCTGTGTGGCCAGCCAATCAGACATTCTTAAGCTTCTCACTAGAAATTTTTGAAGACAAAATGAAGCATTTTAGCCGCAAAATAAGACGCTGTCTGTCAAAATACCACACCATTGAACGCAAAAGCTCGGAAATTAATATAGTGTCTGTCAAACCACCACACTATTTAACGCAAAATCTGTGTTGCCACTCAGTCACGGTTAAGTCTCTCCCTAGAAATTTTCAAAGACAAAATGAACCATTTTAACCCGCAAAATAAGATATTATCTGTCAAAGCACCACACCATTGAACGCAAAACCTGTGTGGCCAGTCAGTTAGTGTTAAACTTCTCCCTTGAAATTTTCGAAGACAAAATGAAGCATTTCAGCCCGTAAAATGAGATGTTGTCTGTCAAAATACCACACCATTGAACGCAAAAACTCCGAAAATAAGATATTGTCTGTCAAAATACCACACCATTGAACGCATAATCTGTGTGGCCAGTCAGACACTCTTAGGCTTCTCCCTAGAAGTTTGCGGAGACAAAATAAAACAGTTTAACCCGGCAAATAAGGTATTGTCTGTCAAAATACCACACCATTGAACGCAAAATCTGTGTGGCCAGTCAGACACCCTTAAGCTTATCCCTAGAAGTTTGCGAAGACAAAATTAAATATTTTAACCCGGAAAATAAGATGTTGTCTGTCAAAATGCCACAGTATTGAACGCAAAATCTGTGTGGCCAGTCAGTTAGTGTTAAGCTTCTCCCTAGAAGTTTTCGAAGACCAATTGAAGCATTTCAACCCGGAATGTAAGATATTATCTGTCAAACTATTACATCATTGAATGCAAAAACTCCGAAAATAAGATATTGTCTGTCAAAATACCACACCATTTAACGCAAGATCTGTGTGGCCAGTCAGACATTCTTAAGCTTCTGCCTAGAAATTTTTGAAGATAATATAAAGCACTTTGACCCGGAAAATAAGATATTGTCTGTCAAAATACCACACCATTGAACACAAAAACTCGGAAAATAATATAGTATCTGTCAAAATACCACACTATTTAAGGCAAAATCTGTGCTGCCAGTCAGTCACGGTTAAGTCTCTCCCTAGAAATTTTCAAAGACAAAATGAACCATTTTAACCCGGAAAATAAGATATTATCTGTCAAAGCACCACAGCATTGAACGCAACATCTGTGTGGCCAGTCAGACACCCATAAGCTTCTCCCTAGAAGTTTGCGAAGACAAAATAAAACATTTTAACCCGGAAAATAAGATATTGACTGTCAAAATACCACACCATTTAACGCAAAATCTGTGTGGCTAGCCAGTTACTGTTGAGTTTCTCCCTAGAAATTTTCGAAGAGAAAATGGACCATTTTAACCCGGCAAATAAGATATTATCTGTCAAAGCATCACAGTATTGAACGCAAAATCTGTGTGGCCCGTCAGTTAGTATTAAGCTTCTCCCTAGAAATTTTCGAAGACAAAATGAAGCACTTCAATTCGTAAAATAAGATGTTGTCCGACAAAATACAATACCATTGAACGCAAAAACTCCGAAAATGAGATATTGTCTGTCAAAATACCACGCCATTGAACGCAAAATCTGTGTGGCCAGTCAGACACCCTTAAGATTCTCCCTAGAAGTTTGCGAAGACAAAATAAAACATTTTAACCCGGAAAATAAGATATTACCTGTCAAAGCACCACACCATTGAACGCAAACTCTGTGTGGCCAGTCAGTTAGTGTTAAGCTTCTCTCTTGAAATTTTCGAAGACAAAGTGAAGCATTTCAACCCGTAAAATAAGATGTTGTCTGTCAAAATACAACACCATTGAACGCAAAAACTCCGAAAATAAGATATTGACTGTCAAAATACTACACCACTGAACGCAAAATCTGTGTGGCCAATCAGTTAGTGTTAAGCTTCTCCCTAGAGATTTTCGAAGACAAAATGAGGCATTTCAACGTGTAAAATAAGATGTTGTCTGTCAAAATACCACACAACCGAAGGCAATAACTCCGAAAATAAGATATTGTCTGTCAAAATACCACACCATTCAATGCAAAATCTGTGTGGCTAGTCAGACACTCTTAAGATTATCACTAGAACTTTCGAAGACAAAATAAAATATTTTAACCCGGAAAATAAGATAGTGTCTGTCAAAATACCACACAATTGAACGCCAAATTAGTGTATCCCGTCAGTTAGTGTTAAGCTTCTCCCTAGAAGTTTTCGAAGTAAAATTGAAGCATTTCAACCCGCAATATAAGATGTTGTCTGTCAAAATACTACACCATTGAACGCAAAAACTCGGAAAATAAGATATTGTCTGTCAAAATACCACACCATTTAAAGCAAGATCTGCGTGGCCAGTCAGTTAGTGTTAAGCTTCTCCCTTGAAATTTTCGAAGACAAAATGAAGCATTTCAACCCGTAAAATAAGATGTTGTCTGTCAAAATACCACACCGTTGAACGCAAAAACTCCGAAAATAAGATATTGTCTGTCAAAATACTACACCATTGAACGCAAAATCTGTGTGGCCAATCAGTTAGTGTTAAGCTTCTCCGTAGAGATTTTCGAAGACAAAATGAGGCATTTCAACCCCAAAATAAGATGTTGTCAGTCAAAATACCACACTTGAAGGCAAAAACTCCGAAAATAAGATATTGTCTGTCAAAATACCACACCATTAAACGCATAATCTGTGTGGCTAGTCAGACACTCTTAAGCTTATCCCTAGAACTTTGCGAAGACAAAATAAAACATTTTAACCCGGAAAATAAGATGTTGTCTGTCAAAATACCACCCTATTGAACGCAAAATCTGTGTGGCCAGTCAGTTAGTACTAAGCTTCTCCCTAAAAGTTTTCGAAGACCAATTGAAGCATTTCAACCAGGAATATAAGATGTTATCTGTCAAAATACTACACCATTGAACGCAAAAACTCCGAAAATAAGATATTGTCTGTCAGAATAAAACACCATTTAACGCAAGATCTGTGTGGCCAGTCAGACACTCTTAAGCTCCTCGCTAGAAATTTTCGAAGACAAAAAGAAGCATTTTAGCCCGGAAAATAAGAGAGTGTCTGTCAAAATACTACACCATTGAACGCAAAAACTCGGAAAAAAATATAGAGTCTGTCAAAAAACTACACTATTTAAGGCAAAATCTGTGTGGCCAGTCAGTTAGGGTTAAGCTACTCCCTAGAAGTTTTCGAAGACCAATTGCAATTGAAGTATTTCAACCCGGAATATAAGATGTTATCTGTCAAACTATTACATCATTGAATGCAAAACCTCCGAAAATAAAATATTGTTTGTCAAAATACCACACCATTTAACGCAAGATCTGTGTGGCCAGTCAGACATTCTGAAGCTTCTCCCTAGAAATTTTTGAAGATAATATAAAGCACTTTAACCCGGAAAATAAGATATTTTCTGTCAAAATACCACACCATTGAACGCAAAAACTCCGAAAATAATATAGTATCTGTCAAAACACCACACCATTTTAGGCAAAATCTGTGTTGCCAGTCAGTCACGGTTAAGTCTCTCCCTAGAAATTTTCAAAGACAAAATGAACCATTTTAACCCGGAAAATAAGTTATTATCTGTCAAAGCACCACAGCATTGAACGCAAAATCTTTGTGGCCAGTCAGACACCCTTAAGCTTCTCCCTAGAAGTTTGCGAAGACAAAATAAAATATTTTAACCTGGAAAATAAGATATTGTCTGTCAAAATACCACACCATTTAACGCAAAATCTATGTGGCCAGCCAGTTACTGTTGAGTTTCTCCCTAGAAATTTTCGAAGAGAAAATGGACCATTTTAACCCGGCAAATAAGATATTATCTGTCAAAGCATAACACCATTGAACGCAAAATCTGTGTGGCCAGTCAGTTGAAATTTTCGAAGGCAAAATGAAGCATTTCAACCCGTAAAATAAGATGTTGTCTGTCAAAATAATACACCATTGAACGCAAAAACTCCGAAAATAAGATATTGTCTGTCAAAATACTACACCATTGAACGCAAAATCTGTGTGGCCAATCAGTTAGTGTTAAGCTTCTCCCTAGAGATTTGCGAAGACAAAATGAGGCATTTCAACCCGTAAAATAAGATGTTGTCTATCAAAATACAATACCATTGAACGCAAAAACTCCGAAAACAAGATATTGTCTGTCAAAATACTACACCATTGAACGCAAAACCTGTGTGGCCAATCAGGTAGTGTTAAGCTTCTCCCTAGAGATTTTCGAAGACAAAATGAAGCATTTTAACCCGTGAAATAAGATGTTGTCTGTCAAAATACCACACAATTGAACGCAAAAACTCGGAAAATAAGATATTGTCTGTCAAAATACCACACTATTGAACGCAAAATCCGTGTGGCCAGTCAGTTAGTGTTAAGCTTCTCCCTAGAAGTTTTTGAAGACCAATTGAAGCATTTCAACCCGGAATATAAGATGTTATCTGTCAAAATACTACACCATTGAACGCAGAAACTCCGAAAATGAGATGTTGTCTGCCAAAATACCACACCATTTAACGGAAGATCCGTGTGGCCAGTCAGACACCCTTAGGCTTCTCCCTAGAAATTTTCGAAGACAAAATGAAGCATTTTAGCCCGGAAAATAAGATATTGTCGGTCAAAATACCACACCATTGAACGCAAAAACTCCGAAAATAATACAGTGTCTGTCAAAACACCACACTATTTAAGGCAAAATCTGTGTTGGCAGTCAGTCACTTTTAAGTCTCTCCCTAGAAATTTTCGAAGACAACGGCGACGAAGACCAACATCCCGCTGTCAGGCAGAATGAACCATTCAACATAGACGATGATAGTCAAAATTTCCGTCCACCTGACCAAAACGAAGTGAGGATAGCAATATCCAAGCTAAAATCCAACAAGGCTGCTGGACCTGACGGCTTACCGGCCGAACTTTTCAAGGCAGCTGGGGATGAATTGGTAGAGTGCATACACCAACTCATTTCTAATATTTGGTCAGACGAGTGTATGCCTGATGAATGGAATCTCAGCATCGTTTGCCCGATCCACAAGAAAGGAGACCCCCTCAACTGCGCCAATTATAGAGGCATCAGTCTCCTCAACATCGCATACAAGATCTTTTCTGCGATATTGTGTGAACGCCTGAAACCCTTTATTAACAGCCTGATTGGACCCTATCAGTGCGGTTTCAGGCCAGGAAAGTCCACCATCGATCAAATCTTCACACTTCGGCAAATCCTGGAGAAAACCCAAGAATTCCAAATCGATACTCACCACCTCTTTATCGATTTCAAGGCCGCCTATGACAGCATCTATAGAGAAGAGCTTTATAGAGCCATGTCTAGTTTTGACATCCCTGCCAAACTTGTCCGTCTGTGCAGGCTGACGATGGAGAACGCTCGCTGCTCCATCAAGGTCGGTAATGACCTCACCGAGACCTTTGATGTCAAAAAAGGCTTTAGACAAGGTGACGCGCTGTCATGTGACTTCTTCAATATTGTACTTGAACGGATTGTGCGGAACTCACAAGCCAACACCGGAGGCACAATCTATTACAAGTCTGTACAACTGCTTGCATACGCCGACGATATAGACATTATCGGAAGATCTCAGCGGGCTGTCACCGGTGCTTTTGCAAGCATTGAGGCGGAAGCGGCCAAAATGGGTTTGGCGATAAACGAGGGCAAAACCAAGTATATGCTGTCAACTAGAAGGGAAAACCAACACCGACGAATTGGACAAAACGTCACCGTGGGCAGCTATAACTTCGAGGTAGTAAGGGACTTTGTCTACCTTGGCTCTGCTATAAATTCTTCTAACAAAATCAGCGTAGAAATGAATCGAAGAATAACTCTTGCCAATCGCTGTTTTTTTGGGCTTATAAGGCAATTCAACAGTAAAGCCCTATCTCGAACAACTAAGGAGACTCTATATAAGACCTTGATCATCCCAGTCCTGCTTTACGGCGCTGAAACATGGACTTTATTAAAAGAGGATGAAGATATCCTTGGTCGCTTCGAGAGAAAAATTCTTCGTAAGATTTTCGGTCCCGTTTGCGTTGACGGGTTTTGGAGGAGAAGATTCAATCACGAACTATACGAGCTGTACAGCGACATCGACCTAGTCAAAAAACTGCGTATTGGACGTCTGAGATGGCTAGGACATGTAGAGCGAATGGACACCAACGCTCCGGCCCGCAGAGTCTTCGAATCTAACCCGGAGGGACGACGCACTAGAGGGAATCATCGCCGTAGGTGGCGCGCACAAGTTCAAGGGGACCTCGACCAACTTGGAGTGCGCAACTGGAGGCAATTAGCTAAAGACCGAGCTAAATGGAGAGGCTTGTTGGTTGAGGCCCAGGTTCACCCCGAACTGTAGCGCCACCTAAGTAAGTAAGTAAGTCCGTAAAATAAGATGTTGCTGTCAAAATACTACACCATTGCCCGCAAAAAATCCGAAAATAAAATATTGTCTGTCAAAATACCACACCATTGAACGCAAGAACCCCGAAAATAAGATATTGTCTGTCAAAATACCACACCATTTAACGCAAGATCTGTGTGGCCAGTCAGACATTCTTAAGCTTCTCCCTAGAAATTTTCGAAGACAAATTGAAGCATTTCAATCCGGAAAATAAGATACTGTCTGTCAAAATACCACACCATTGAACGCAAATACTGTGTGGCCAGTCAGTTAGTGTTAAGCTTCTCCCTAGAAATCTTCGAAGACAAAATGGAGCATTTCAACCCTGAAAATAAGATCTTGTCTGTCAAAATACCACACCATTGAACGCAAAATCTGTGTGGCCAGTCAGTTAGTTTTAAGCTTCTCCCTAGAAATTTTCGAAGACAAAATGAAGCATTTCAACCCGTAAAATAAGAATTTGTCTGTCAAAATACCACACCGCAAAAACTCCGAAAATAAAATATCGCCTGTCAAAATACCACACCATTGAACGCGAAATATGTGTGGGCAGTCAGTTAGGGTTAAGCTTCTGATTAGAAATTTTCGAAGACAAATTGAAGCATTTCAACCCGGCATATAATATGTTATCTGTCCAAATACTACACCATTGAACGCAAAAACTCCGAAAATATAATATTGTTTGCCAAAATACCACACCATTGAACGCAAAATCTGTGTGGCCAGTCAGTTATTGTTAAGCTTCTCCCTACAAATTTTCGAAGACAAAATGAAGCATTTCAACCCGTAAAAGAAGCTATTGTCTGTCAAAATACCACACCATTTAGCGCAAGAACTCCGAAAATAAGATATTGTCTGTCAAAATACCACACCATTGAACGCAAAATCTGTGTGGCCAGTCGTTAGTGTTAAGCTTCTCCCTAGAAATTTTCTAAGACAAAATGAAGCATTTCAACCCGTAAAATAAGACGTTGTCTGTCAAAATACCACACCATTTACCGCAAAAACTCCGAAAACAAGATATTGTCTGTCAAAATACCACACCATTGAACGCAAAGTCTGCTTGGCTTGTCAGTTAGTGTCAAGCTTCTCCCTAGATATTTCCGAAGACAAAATGAAGCATTTCAACCCGGAAAATAAGACGTTGTCTGTCAAAATACCACACCATTGAACGCAAATTCTATGTGGCCACTCAGACACTCTTAAGCCTCTTCCTAGAAATTTTCGAAGACAAATTGAAGTATTTCAATCCGTAAAATAAGATGTTGTCTCTCAAAATACCACACCATTGACCGCAAAAACTCCGAAAATAAAATATTGCTTGTCAAAATACCACAGCATTGAACGCAAAATATGTGTGGACAGTCAGTTAGGGTTAAGCCTCTCCCTGGAAATTTTCGAAGACAAAATGAGGCATTTCAACCCGTAAAATAAGATGTTTTCTGTCAAAATACCACACTATTGACCGCAAAAACTCGGAAAATAAAATATTGCCTGTCAAAATACCACACCATTGAACGCGAAATATGTGTGGGCAGTCAGTTAGGGTTAAGCTTCTCCCTAGAAATTTTCGAAGACAAATTGAAGCATTTCAATCCGGAAAATAAGATACTGTCTGTCAAAATACCACACCATTGAACGCAAATACTGTGTGGCCAGTCAGTTAGTGTTAAGCTTCTCCCTAGAAATTTTCGAAGACAAAATGGAGCATTTCAAGCAGGAAAATAAGATGTTGTCTGTCAAAATACCACACCATTGAACGCAAAAACTCCGAAAATGAGATATTGTCTGTCAAAATACCACACCATTTAACGCGAGATCTGTGGGGCCAGTCAGACACTCTTAAGCTTCTCCCTAGAAATTTTCGAAGACA
This sequence comes from Brachypalpus laphriformis, assembly GCA_945910035.1. NCBI lineage: Eukaryota > Metazoa > Arthropoda > Insecta > Diptera > Syrphidae > Brachypalpus > Brachypalpus laphriformis. The sequence continues at coordinate 132,730,740 of OX246754.1, forward strand.
GAATGAATCATTTTAACCCGGAAAATAAGATACTGCCTGTCAAAATACCACACTATTGAACGCAAGATCTGTGTGGCCAGTCAGTTAGTGTTAAGCTTCTCCCTAGAAGATTCCGAAGACCAATTGAAGCATTTCAACCCGGAATATAAGATGTTATCTGTCAAACTATTACATCATTGAATGCAAAAACTCCGAAAATAAGATACTGTCTGTCAAAATACCACACTATTGAACGCAAAATCTGTGTGGCCCGTCAGTTAGTGTTAAGCTTCTCCCTAGAAGTTTTCGAAGAACAATTGAAGCATTTCAACCCGGAATATAAAATGTTATCTGTCAAACTATTACATCATTGAATGCAAAAACTCCGAAAATAAGATGTTGTCTGTCAAAATACCACACCATTGAACGCAAGAACTCCGAAAATAAGATATTGTCTATCAATATACCACACCATTGAACGCAAAATCTGTGTGGCCAGTCGTTAGTGTTAAGCTTCTCCCTAGAAGTTTTCGAAGACCAATTGAAGCATTTCAACCCGGAATATAGTTAAGGTGATGCTTTAACACGAGTCGAAAAAAAACCAACTTAACGAAAACAACGCAACCTTTTTTTCCAAAGAACAAATTTATTGATTCGACGTTAGAGTACAAAAAGAGACTACGAATAATTTCTTAATTCTACCTTTACTTATACATATTTCTACATTAAAAGTGCTTACGTTTACACAATGTGCACGCAGCGCGTGGCTGATGCAGCGAATGCGGTGCATGCGCGGATATCTGAGTAGTTTTTTAAAAAAAAATGCATTCCTAAGGGAATGTGGGAAAATTTATGAAATTAAATATTAAGCGGGAATGTTAAGCGGGAATCTGCTGATTAGGATTATGATGACATATACTGCAGCGTTCTGGGGGTTGTTGAGGGTACGGTTACCGTAACTCCCCCATCCTTAAGATGAGACTCCGGCGAATTAGATTGATGTGATGCGGTTGTGGATCTTATGCGTCTTTTCCTTATGCTTACTGCTAGGTATATTGTTGCAAATATTATTATAAACAAGATAAGAATATATTGAGTTGAATTATGCATACTATTTTTAAAATGAATTTCACTCATTAGGTTTGTATTTTGAAAGTTATAATTTTCTAATTTCTTTAAGTTTAATTCGGGTAGAACTTGGTTATGAGTTATGTTTAAACTATGTAGTGGTATAATGTGAAAATCTTCGTAAAAAATGGTTTTGAAATCTTCGTACTTTATGTTGTTTATAGTTATTGAACAATTTTTTAACTTTATTAAAGCATTTCCATTAATATTTCTTTTTGGCATGCAATTTGATTCTATTATAGTATCTCTTAAATTTTTAACAATAACAAAATTGTCGTTAATTTGTCTTACAATATTAATTTCATTATCCTCATTATAGTTACAAATACTGGATAATCCTAGAATTATTTTAGAGTAACATGAATCATTAGTTATATTTATGAGCTTGTTATTATGGCAAATTCTTAAATTGTTAATGCTATAGCATTCTTCTTTGCTGAAGTAAGATTCTTCATTGTTTTGTATGATTTTTGGATAAGGTATGGATAAGGATTTGTTTGTTGTGGTAGGAACAGTTTCTAGAAAATATGCTTTAAATTTTTTCTGATGAAAGATAGGAATTTTAATGACGAAAATTATACTTGTTTCATAATAAAATGCCTGTAGTTCACAGATGCTGTATATTTGTTCGAGTGCATCGACAGAAATTCCTTGCAAACTCAGTTTACTGTAAGCAAATTCTAATTCTTTAGGAGTTAAAATATTTCTTGAAATTACTTTAAGCTTTGCTAGTTGAATAGACTCAGAGATATCATCTAAATGGCCCTTGAGTACATCAATATCGTAGGAGGTTTGGTATATGTACTGCATAAAGGTGAAGTCGTCCTCATGAGTTTTGGTAATCTGGGTCCCTATTTGGCTAAGGTATGTATTAATGGTTTCTTGTTGTTGGTTTATGTGTTCTGTTATATTATCAAATCTGTCTATCATGTCCTGATTAATTCTTGTTTGTGAGTTTTGATAGCTTATCAGTTGTTCCTTGTTCAATTGAAGCTCTCTAATTTGGTTGTTGATTTCTATTGCGTCAGTGTGGTCCATGTTTCCAGTTATGAATTTTATTCCTGTTCCAAGTAGGTCTATCAGTCCTCTTTTGTTACGGTTATGTGGATAAATAATGTTAAATGTCCTCTGTAAGTCGTCAAATTTTTGTTGAAGCGTTTTGATGATGATATTATTCTTAAGAAAGTTTACGTTCTGTCCAATGTTGTCGATACTTGCTTTGTATTTTTCTAAATTTATTATGTGGATAAGTTTATAGTAGTTAGTGATTATGTTAACGTTGCTACTCGTCTGTATTGCTACTAGTCCCGGGTTGTTCGTCAAATCCTGGATTTCTAGTTGCGTCCGTGCTGTCCTGAGCCTGAAATTTTCGAGGTTTCTTAATTTTATTTTTATGAAATTTCCTATCTAGATTATCAAAAGCTGTATTCTTTTCTTGTCTTTGTACTCTCATTTTCTTAAATCTTTTTTGAAGTTTGTTGGTCGGTCTTTCTTTCTTGTAAACGTCTTTGTCAGTAGGTAATGTAATTGGATCTTCCCTATTCTGGTTAAGTTTATTAATATAATTTTCTTTTTGTTTACTACTATTTTCATGAGCTTCCCTAAAAATTTCTATCCTGTGCTTGTTGATTGCTTCTGGGTTTGGTTCTAATGGAGTATCGTATTTTCTGCCAAAAAATAATTCGAATGGAGTAAATTTAGTGATCTGATTTATAGAGTTGTTGTACCCAAAGAGTGCTTTGTAAATAGATTCCTCGAAAGACACATTTTCGTGATTTGTAATTATCCTTAAGTGCTCTAGCAGGGTGGAATGGAATCTTTCTATTGGTGCATTAGAGGTTGAAGAGTTTGATGACGTAAAATGTATACCTATATTATTATCAGAAAAGAATTCCTTCATTGTTATGGTTGTAACTGCACCTTCTTGATCAGTTACCAATAGTTTTGGTTTTCCAAATTGGCTGAAGAATTTTAGTAAGGCCTCTTTAATATGTGGAGTGTTACGAGTTTCTAAAGGATAGGCTTGGGCATATCTCGAAAATTTATCTATTATGGTTAGTAATGGTTTACCCTTACTAGGAAAGAACAGGTCTATATGACAGATTTCTAAAGGCGATTTAGGAGTTGGTGTAAACTCAAACTTTTGTTTTGTGGGATTTCTTTCATATTTTTCGGTTTGGCATATTTCGCACTGATTAATGAATACTGTTATTTTACGTTTAAGGGTAGGAAAGAAGTATTTTCTTTTAATATGTTCAAAGCATTCATTGATTCCTCTATGATTGTTTTCTAAATGGCACTTCTTTATGATTTCGTCCTGCTGTAATTCGTCCGTTATGTCTTCTTTTAACCGAGTACATCGGAGAATTCTCATTTGTTTACTTCTGGAAAAATATTTCTCATAGACAGTTTGAAGAGCTAGAAATAGATCTAAATTTTCTACATAGACGGCGTTAACTTGCTTAGGATTGAAGTGATTCTTTACTATTTGTACTAAAGAATCCTCATCGTAATTTTTTAACTGTATTATTTTCCTTGTATTGTTGAAAATTTTCAATGTCTTAATAGAGGCGCTACCGCTTTGTTTTAATGATATTATAAATTGGTTCTTAAATTGATTGAGACATGACTCAGATATAGGGATTAGGTCGTGATTGTCGGTTTCTGCACTATGAGCTGTATTTCCTGATGATGATTCTAGCATGTTGATTTCCGTTTGTTCTTTGAGTTTTTTATCAGATTCCTGAGGTATTCTTGAAAGAGCATCCGCGTTGTTATTTATTTTACCTGGTTTATACTGGATCTCATAGTTAAATTCTTCAAGTTTAAGCCTCCAGCGTACTAGTTTAGAATTTGGTTCCTTTAATGACATGAGCCAATTGAGAGGCTTGTGATCCGTCTGGATCTTGAACTTATTACCAAAGAGGTATGGCCTGAAATATTTAGTGGCCCATACTATTGCCAATAGCTCTTTCTCGATTGTAGAATAATTTTGCTCATGTTCGTTGAGCGTTCTACTGGCATAACAAATTGGGTGTTCATTTCCATTTTGTATTTGAGAAAGTACTGCTCCAAGAGCCAGGTTTGATGCATCCGTTGTTAATACGAAAGGTTTTTCGAAATCTGGATACGCTAAGATTGGGTCGTTTACTAACATATCTTTGCACATCTCAAAGCATTGAATGTAAGATGGGTCCTGAAGGTTAATTTTCGCTCCTTTCTTTAATTTCGATGTGAGGGGTTTTGTTAATTTCGCAAAATCCTTTATGAATTTACGATAGTAGCCCAATAGTCCGAGAAATTGTTTAATCTGTCTTGGTGTTTTAGGAATGGGGTATTCTTTAACGGCTTTTATTTTTTCGGGATTAGGTTTGATACCGTCTTCCGAGATAATATGCCCAAGAAAGGCAACCTCTTTTTGCAAAAACTCAGACTTATCTAATTGGATTTTCAGGTTTGCTTTCTGGAGTGCATCAAAGACTTTGCCTAAATTTTGTATGTGTTCAGTTAGCGAAGTCGAAAAAACAATAATGTCGTCCATATAGACTAGACACGCATTACCTTGCAAATCTTTAAGGACATTGTCCAATACACGCTGAAAAGTGGCGGGTGCGTTTTTCAGCCCGAATGGCATTCGCACGTATTCATAATGCCCATTTTCCACCGTGAATGCTGTCTTTTTTATATCCGCTGGATGTACCTCTATTTGATGGAATCCCGAAGCGAGATCCAAGGTGCTAAAATACATTGCCCTTCCTAATTTATCTAAAATTTCTGAAATATTTGGTAGGGGATACTTATCATTAATGGTTCTCTCATTAAGCTTTCTGTAATCCACCACCAATCTCCACTTCTTTTTGCCTGAAGCATCTGCTTTTTTTGGCACAATCCATATTGGTGATGACCATGGGGAATAACTTTGTCGTATAATACCTTCTTTAAGCATTTTATCTATTTGTCGCTTAACTTCATCCTTGTGAATGTAAGGGTATCGGTACGTTTTTGAATATATCGGAATGTCGTCAGAAGTTTTAATCCTATGCTTAACTTGGTTTGTGAAACTGAGGTCTTCGCCTTCTTTATAGAATAGTTCGCTGTACCTGTGTATTAATTTCAGTATCATTTTCTGTTCTTCTGCATTTAAGTGGTTAACTCGAATTTTTTCACGCAGATCTTCGTTCTGGTATTCGTTCACTGTAATGCTATTGACTTCCATTGTGTTAACTAAAATTGTCTTCAAGGGTTGGTTAATTCTCAAAATAATCTCGTGATCCATATTGTTTTCAATTATTGCCCTAGTTTTCCAATTATTTGCTTCATATAGTCCGCCTAGTATTCGGGCATTATCGATTACTTGTTCTTCCAAGAGAATCTCTCCATATTCCTTATCCACAGGTATTTCGAGATATTTGGTTGTATTTGGGGATATTGAATAGACGTATGTTTCCGTTAATGGCTTATAAAAAATTGGAATTTCATTTCCGTTCCTTTTAATTATATTTTTATTAAAATCTATTTGCATTTCACACTTTGACAAGATATCATGTCCAATGAGTCCGTCGAAATATTTGTGAAATTCGAACAAATAGAATGTAATTGGTGGAGGATTTTCTCCGAAGTCCTTAAATAAATATGTTTCTACTTTTTCATTTATAACAGTAGAATTCCCTAAGGCTTTAATTGACATTGGTTGAATTTTTATCTTATGATGGGATTGAATTAAACCTGGGCTTAGAAGTGAGCTTGAAGCACCAGTATCTATAAGTAATTTAAGCATTTTGTTTGGGGTTTTTATATTAACGTAAGGGAGTGTTTTTATTTGGGATTGCTTGTTAGGCCTTCCTCCTGAAAATTTTCGTATGAGAATAATTCCTCGGGTCGTGCTCTTCGATTTCGGGTTTGTGCAGATGGGTCAACCTCCATTGGTGTGTGGTGAGGTTGGTGCCTAGTGTTTTGCCTATACTGCCTAGAATTGTCAACGTTCATTGATTCCTGTCTAAAATTTGTTGTCCCTTCTCTTCTTGGGTGATTAAAGTTGTTCCTAAACTGACCTGAACCAAAAGCTCTTTGTGGCTGATTAAAATTATTTCTAAGTTGACCTGAACCAGACGCTCTTTGCGGTTGGTTGAAATTATGTCTAAATTGACCTGAACCAGACGCTCTATGTTGTTGGTTGAAGTGGTGAAAATTATGCGGAATACTATCGTAATACCTAGAGTTTTCGTTATTACTATTTTGTTGAGGCAACGGACCTCTTTGTTTGTTGAAAGATTTATATGGGTGGTCAGAATACGGATCTATGCTAAGAGCGATATCAAAAGCTTCATCTATTGATTTAGGATTCCTAGAGAGAAGTATTGTCCTTATTGGTTCCTTACAGCCTTTTATGAATGTGTCTAATCCTTCCGCAAGGTTTCTTTCTATCATAATTTTTTTCATATTTTCATCTCCTTCTATTGATGTATTCAATGCTGTTACTAAAGATAGAATTTGCTCATAGAAATTACTGATTGAACCGGTTTGTTTAAGTGTAGATAAGGCACTGTACAAAGTTCTTTGATCTCTGTGATCTGAGAAATGTCTGATGAGACATTCACTAATTTCCTTCCAGGTTTTTGGTTCACCGTGCAGGCGTAATCTATCACTTGCTCTTCCTTTTATTTTTTGTCGTATTGCTTGTAGCCATACAGCGGAGATTAGGTCATTTGGTGCAGAGTGAGACAAAATTACCTCGATTCTGTTTACGGCATTAACAAAGGGATGAAGATCTCTTGAATCTCCATGGAATTCTGGAAGAGTTTTTACTATATCTGGAGTATTGTAGTCCGCTATATTTATAGGAGAAATTTGAGTATTTGAATTTGTTTGAGGATGAGGGGAGGGTTCTGGGTTTGTCGAATCTTGCCCCATGTCTGAGTTAATTGATAATTTCTCAAATGCAAGTAACCACGACTCAATTTTGACTGATTTCTATTGATTTTTTACACACACAACAAAAAAACTAGTTTCTACTAGTACAAATTTATAATATAATATTATATATAACAATATAATTGGTAGCTCAATAAGATTCCTTAATAATCACTTACATAAATAAAATTATTATAAATATATTCTGCATTCTCTGGAGATCTGTTGGTATGTTTTTGAAGGCTTCTTTTCGTCGTGCACCTCGCCTTTTTATTTATTTCGTGCTCACAGGTTCATAAAAATCGCTTCAACGATTCACTTTTGAAAATGATTTTTAAGTTGGTTCAACTTTGGTTGTTTCAACTTCAGCTTGAATAGATTACTTTCACTTCACAATTGGTTGATCTTCATTCAACGCGTGAACAATGAAGTAAAAATTCGTTAGCTTTCGAGTTCACTTTCATTTATTAGGGAGAAAATGGAGTAAAATTCGCTTTTAGGTTATCACTTATTGAAGTAAAATTCATTCGCGTTTTTTTCAAAGTTTTACTTCCACTTAATTTTGTGACCGGGGTTCGTACACCGACTGCGCCAGTTAAGGTGATGCTTTAACACGAGTCGAAAAAAAACCAACTTAACGAAAACAACGCAACCTTTTTTTCCAAAGAACAAATTTATTGATTCGACGTTAGAGTACAAAAAGAGACTACGAATAATTTCTTAATTCTACCTTTACTTATACATATTTCTACATTAAAAGTGCTTACGTTTACACAATGTGCACGCAGCGCGTGGCTGATGCAGCGAATGCGGTGCATGCGCGGATATCTGAGTAGTTTTTTAAAAAAAAATGCATTCCTAAGGGAATGTGGGAAAATTTATGAAATTAAATATTAAGCGGGAATGTTAAGCGGGAATCTGCTGATTAGGATTATGATGACATATACTGCAGCGTTCTGGGGGTTGTTGAGGGTACGGTTACCGTAACTATATAAGATGTTATCTGTCAAACTATTACATCATTGAATGCAAAAACTCCGAAAATAAGATACTGTCTGTCAAAATACCACACCATTGAACGCAAATACTGTGTGGCCAGTCAGTTAGTGTTAAGCTTCTCCCTAGAAATTTTCCCTCGTCCTTGGGGAATAATTAAGGAACTGGCCCTCCAGGTTGGGGGTTGTGCCGTCGGGGTAACTTCCCTACCACGTAAAAACCGCATGGTTCCGAAACAACCAAAAGCCTCGGATAAGGATGACTCAACTAATGACGACCCCAGCAAACGAAATAAGGACAACGACCTTCGGATCTGTACGTGGAATGTTCTGTCCCTTTACAGACCACGTGCAGCCGAACAACTAGCAGAGGCCCTAGACTGCTATAAAGCAGATATTACCGCCATCCAGGAAGTGCGATGGGATGGGCCGGGCAAAAAGAGGATGAAAAACTGTGACATCTACTACGGTGATTGCTACAGAGGCAACAGGCAACGCTTATTCGGATGCGGATTTGTCATACGCGGCAGACTTAGGCAAGAAGTCTTAAGCTTCCGACACGTGAGCGAGCGTATTATGACGATCCGGATCAAGGCTAAATTCGCTAACATAAGCCTAATATGCGTTCATGCCCCCACAGAAGAAAAGGACCCTGCCACCAAAGAGTGTTTCTACGAGCTCCTCGACAAAACATACGAGCAATGTCCTAAATACGACGTTAAAATCGTATTGGGCGATTTTAACGCCAAAATAGGAAAGGAGGACGTCTTTGGTAGGGCAGTCGGTAAGCATAGCCTACACGACACCACGTCTGATAACGGACTAAGGCTAATTGATTTCGCTGTGGAGCGAAATGTCACCATGGCAAGCACATGGTTTCCTCATCTCGATATTCATAAGCAGACATGGCGGTCCAATGATCATGTAACGATCAACCAAATTGATCATATTGCGATCGAAGCAAGGCATGCCTCCAGTATTCTGGATGTCCGGACCTTCCGAGCGGCCAACATAGACTCGGATCATTACCTTGTTGTAGCCAAAGTACGAATGCGGATATCCCAATCTGAGCAACAAAGAAGAATTACTGTGAGAAAATTTAACGTCGAAAAGCTACAATCGCAAGAGACCGCCAGACTCTTCGCTGAACGCGTATCCCGAAATCTCTCAATCACCCCTTTGCCGCCAGCATCAAGTACCGAAGACCAGTCTAACGCTGCCAACATGCCATCAGAAACGCCGCGACTGATGTGTTGGGTCTCGCTCGACCACCACCGCGAAACCCCTGGTTTGACGAAGAATGCCGGCGAGTGCATGCAGCTTCTCCAAAAGAAGAAGAAAGAGCATGAGAAGCGCGCGTTTGAGAATATCGAGAGTCTATACTCCAGGAACAATGTACGGAAGTTTTACCAAAAGGTAAAAAGAACGTGTCAGAGAAGTAATACCCGTACAGAAACCTGTAGAGATGAAAATGGAAACCTCGTAGTAGAATCACAGTCGGTGCTGAGAATATGGAAAAACTACTTCTGCAGACTGTATAACGGCGACGAAGACCAACATCCCGCTGTCAGGCAGAATGAACCATTCAACATAGACGATGATAGTCAAAATTTCCGTCCACCTGACCAAAACGAAGTGAGGATAGCAATATCCAAGCTAAAATCCAACAAGGCTGCTGGACCTGACGGCTTACCGGCCGAACTTTTCAAGGCAGCTGGGGATGAATTGGTAGAGTGCATACACCAACTCATTTCTAATATTTGGTCAGACGAGTGTATGCCTGATGAATGGAATCTCAGCATCGTTTGCCCGATCCGCAAGAAAGGAGACCCCCTCAACTGCGCCAATTATAGAGGCATCAGTCTCCTCAACATCGCATACAAGATCTTTTCTGCGATATTGTGTGAACGCCTGAAACCCTTTATCAACAGCCTGATTGGACCCTATCAGTGCGGTTTCAGGCCAGGAAAGTCCACCATCGATCAAATCTTCACACTTCGGCAGATCCTGGAGAAAACCCAAGAATTCCAAATCGATACTCACCACCTCTTTATCGATTTCAAGGCCGCCTATGACAGCATCTATAGAGAAGAGCTTTATAGAGCCATGTCTAGTTTTGACATCCCTGCCAAACTTGTCCGTCTGTGCAGGCTGACGATGGAGAACGCTCGCTGCTCCATCAAGGTCGGTAATGACCTCACCGAGACCTTTGATGTCAAAAAAGGCTTTAGACAAGGTGACGCGCTGTCATGTGACTTCTTCAATATTGTACTTGAACGGATTGTGCGGAACTCACAAGCCAACACCGGAGGCACAATCTATTACAAGTCTGTACAACTGCTTGCATACGCCGACGATATAGACATTATCGGAAGATCTCAGCGGGCTGTCACCGGTGCTTTTGCAAGCATTGAGGCGGAAGCGGCCAAAATGGGTTTGGCGATAAACGAGGGCAAAACCAAGTATATGCTGTCAACTAGAAGGGAAAACCAACACCGACGAATTGGACAAAACGTCACCGTGGGCAGCTATAACTTCGAGGTAGTAAGGGACTTTGTCTACCTTGGCTCTGCTATAAATTCTTCTAACAAAATCAGCGTAGAAATGAATCGAAGAATAACTCTTGCCAATCGCTGTTTTTTTGGGCTTATAAGGCAATTCAACAGTAAAGCCCTATCTCGAACAACTAAGGAGACTCTATATAAGACCTTGATCATCCCAGTCCTGCTTTACGGCGCTGAAACATGGACTTTATTAAAAGAGGATGAAGATATCCTTGGTCGCTTCGAGAGAAAAATTCTTCGTAAGATTTTCGGTCCCGTTTGTGTTGACGGGTTTTGGAGGAGAAGATTCAATCACGAACTATACGAGCTGTACAGCGACATCGACCTAGTAAAAAAACTGCGTATTGGACGTCTGAGATGGCTAGGACATGTAGAGCGAATGGACACCAACGCTCCGGCCCGCAGAGTCTTCGAATCTAACCCGGAGGGACGACGCACTAGAGGGAATCATCGCCGTAGGTGGCGCGCACAAGTTCAAGGGGACCTCGACCAACTTGGAGTGCGCAACTGGAGGCAATTAGCTAAAGACCGAGCTAAATGGAGAGGCTTGTTGGTTGAGGCCCAGGTTCACCCCGAACTGTAGCGCCACCTAAGTAAGTAAGTAAGTCCGTAAAATAAGATGTTGCTGTCAAAATACTACACCATTGCCCGCAAAAAATCCGAAAATAAAATATTGTCTGTCAAAATACCACACCATTGAACGCAAGAACCCCGAAAATAAGATATTGTCTGTCAAAATACCACACCATTTAACGCAAGATCTGTGTGGCCAGTCAGACATTCTTAAGCTTCTCCCTAGAAATTTTCGAAGACAAATTGAAGCATTTCAATCCGGAAAATAAGATACTGTCTGTCAAAATACCACACCATTGAACGCAAATACTGTGTGGCCAGTCAGTTAGTGTTAAGCTTCTCCCTAGAAATTTTCGAAGACAAAATGGAGCATTTCAAGCAGGAAAATAAGATGTTGTCTGTCAAAATACCACACCATTGAACGCAAAAACTCCGAAAATGAGATATTGTCTGTCAAAATACCACACCATTTAACGCGAGATCTGTGGGGCCAGTCAGACACTCTTAAGCTTCTCCCTAGAAATTTTCGAAGACAGAATGAATCATTTTAACCCGGAAAATAAGATACTGCCTGTCAAAATACCACACTATTGAACGCAAGATCTGTGTGGCCAGTCAGTTAGTGTTAAGCTTCTCCCTAGAAGATTCCGAAGACCAATTGAAGCATTTCAACCCGGAATATAAGATGTTATCTGTCAAACTATTACATCATTGAATGCAAAAACTCCGAAAATAAGATACTGTCTGTCAAAATACCACACTATTGAACGCAAAATCTGTGTGGCCCGTCAGTTAGTGTTAAGCTTCTCCCTAGAAGTTTTCGAAGAACAATTGAAGCATTTCAACCCGGAATATAAAATGTTATCTGTCAAACTATTACATCATTGAATGCAAAAACTCCGAAAATAAGATGTTGTCTGTCAAAATACCACACCATTGAACGCAAGAACTCCGAAAATAAGATATTGTCTATCAATATACCACACCATTGAACGCAAAATCTGTGTGGCCAGTCGTTAGTGTTAAGCTTCTCCCTAGAAGTTTTCGAAGACCAATTGAAGCATTTCAACCCGGAATATAAGATGTTATCTGTCAAACTATTACATCATTGAATGCAAAAACTCCGAAAATAAGATACTGTCTGTCAAAATACCACACCATTGAACGCAAATACTGTGTGGCCAGTCAGTTAGTGTTAAGCTTCTCCCTAGAAATTTTCCCTCGTCCTTGGGGAATAATTAAGGAACTGGCCCTCCAGGTTGGGGGTTGTGCCGTCGGGGTAACTTCCCTACCACGTAAAAACCGCATGGTTCCGAAACAACCAAAAGCCTCGGATAAGGATGACTCAACTAATGACGACCCCAGCAAACGAAATAAGGACAACGACCTTCGGATCTGTACGTGGAATGTTCTGTCCCTTTACAGACCACGTGCAGCCGAACAACTAGCAGAGGCCCTAGACTGCTATAAAGCAGATATTACCGCCATCCAGGAAGTGCGATGGGATGGGCCGGGCAAAAAGAGGATGAAAAACTGTGACATCTACTACGGTGATTGCTACAGAGGCAACAGGCAACGCTTATTCGGATGCGGATTTGTCATACGCGGCAGACTTAGGCAAGAAGTCTTAAGCTTCCGACACGTGAGCGAGCGTATTATGACGATCCGGATCAAGGCTAAATTCGCTAACATAAGCCTAATATGCGTTCATGCCCCCACAGAAGAAAAGGACCCTGCCACCAAAGAGTGTTTCTACGAGCTCCTCGACAAAACATACGAGCAATGTCCTAAATACGACGTTAAAATCGTATTGGGCGATTTTAACGCCAAAATAGGAAAGGAGGACGTCTTTGGTAGGGCAGTCGGTAAGCATAGCCTACACGACACCACGTCTGATAACGGACTAAGGCTAATTGATTTCGCTGTGGAGCGAAATGTCACCATGGCAAGCACATGGTTTCCTCATCTCGATATTCATAAGCAGACATGGCGGTCCAATGATCATGTAACGATCAACCAAATTGATCATATTGCGATCGAAGCAAGGCATGCCTCCAGTATTCTGGATGTCCGGACCTTCCGAGCGGCCAACATAGACTCGGATCATTACCTTGTTGTAGCCAAAGTACGAATGCGGATATCCCAATCTGAGCAACAAAGAAGAATTACTGTGAGAAAATTTAACGTCGAAAAGCTACAATCGCAAGAGACCGCCAGACTCTTCGCTGAACGCGTATCCCGAAATCTCTCAATCACCCCTTTGCCGCCAGCATCAAGTACCGAAGACCAGTCTAACGCTGCCAACATGCCATCAGAAACGCCGCGACTGATGTGTTGGGTCTCGCTCGACCACCACCGCGAAACCCCTGGTTTGACGAAGAATGCCGGCGAGTGCATGCAGCTTCTCCAAAAGAAGAAGAAAGAGCATGAGAAGCGCGCGTTTGAGAATATCGAGAGTCTATACTCCAGGAACAATGTACGGAAGTTTTACCAAAAGGTAAAAAGAACGTGTCAGAGAAGTAATACCCGTACAGAAACCTGTAGAGATGAAAATGGAAACCTCGTAGTAGAATCACAGTCGGTGCTGAGAATATGGAAAAACTACTTCTGCAGACTGTATAACGGCGACGAAGACCAACATCCCGCTGTCAGGCAGAATGAACCATTCAACATAGACGATGATAGTCAAAATTTCCGTCCACCTGACCAAAACGAAGTGAGGATAGCAATATCCAAGCTAAAATCCAACAAGGCTGCTGGACCTGACGGCTTACCGGCCGAACTTTTCAAGGCAGCTGGGGATGAATTGGTAGAGTGCATACACCAACTCATTTCTAATATTTGGTCAGACGAGTGTATGCCTGATGAATGGAATCTCAGCATCGTTTGCCCGATCCGCAAGAAAGGAGACCCCCTCAACTGCGCCAATTATAGAGGCATCAGTCTCCTCAACATCGCATACAAGATCTTTTCTGCGATATTGTGTGAACGCCTGAAACCCTTTATCAACAGCCTGATTGGACCCTATCAGTGCGGTTTCAGGCCAGGAAAGTCCACCATCGATCAAATCTTCACACTTCGGCAGATCCTGGAGAAAACCCAAGAATTCCAAATCGATACTCACCACCTCTTTATCGATTTCAAGGCCGCCTATGACAGCATCTATAGAGAAGAGCTTTATAGAGCCATGTCTAGTTTTGACATCCCTGCCAAACTTGTCCGTCTGTGCAGGCTGACGATGGAGAACGCTCGCTGCTCCATCAAGGTCGGTAATGACCTCACCGAGACCTTTGATGTCAAAAAAGGCTTTAGACAAGGTGACGCGCTGTCATGTGACTTCTTCAATATTGTACTTGAACGGATTGTGCGGAACTCACAAGCCAACACCGGAGGCACAATCTATTACAAGTCTGTACAACTGCTTGCATACGCCGACGATATAGACATTATCGGAAGATCTCAGCGGGCTGTCACCGGTGCTTTTGCAAGCATTGAGGCGGAAGCGGCCAAAATGGGTTTGGCGATAAACGAGGGCAAAACCAAGTATATGCTGTCAACTAGAAGGGAAAACCAACACCGACGAATTGGACAAAACGTCACCGTGGGCAGCTATAACTTCGAGGTAGTAAGGGACTTTGTCTACCTTGGCTCTGCTATAAATTCTTCTAACAAAATCAGCGTAGAAATGAATCGAAGAATAACTCTTGCCAATCGCTGTTTTTTTGGGCTTATAAGGCAATTCAACAGTAAAGCCCTATCTCGAACAACTAAGGAGACTCTATATAAGACCTTGATCATCCCAGTCCTGCTTTACGGCGCTGAAACATGGACTTTATTAAAAGAGGATGAAGATATCCTTGGTCGCTTCGAGAGAAAAATTCTTCGTAAGATTTTCGGTCCCGTTTGTGTTGACGGGTTTTGGAGGAGAAGATTCAATCACGAACTATACGAGCTGTACAGCGACATCGACCTAGTAAAAAAACTGCGTATTGGACGTCTGAGATGGCTAGGACATGTAGAGCGAATGGACACCAACGCTCCGGCCCGCAGAGTCTTCGAATCTAACCCGGAGGGACGACGCACTAGAGGGAATCATCGCCGTAGGTGGCGCGCACAAGTTCAAGGGGACCTCGACCAACTTGGAGTGCGCAACTGGAGGCAATTAGCTAAAGACCGAGCTAAATGGAGAGGCTTGTTGGTTGAGGCCCAGGTTCACCCCGAACTGTAGCGCCACCTAAGTAAGTAAGTAAGTCCGTAAAATAAGATGTTGCTGTCAAAATACTACACCATTGCCCGCAAAAAATCCGAAAATAAAATATTGTCTGTCAAAATACCACACCATTGAACGCAAGAACCCCGAAAATAAGATATTGTCTGTCAAAATACCACACCATTTAACGCAAGATCTGTGTGGCCAGTCAGACATTCTTAAGCTTCTCCCTAGAAATTTTCGAAGACAAATTGAAGCATTTCAATCCGGAAAATAAGATACTGTCTGTCAAAATACCACACCATTGAACGCAAATACTGCGTGGCCAGTCAGTTAGTGTTAAGCTTCTCCCTAGAAATCTTCGAAGACAAAATGGAGCATTTCAACCCGGAAAATAAGATCTTGTCTGTCAAAATACCACACCATTGAACGCAAAATCTGTGTGGCCAGTCAGTTAGTTTTAAGCTTCTCCCTAGAAATTTTCGAAGACAAAATGAAGCATTTCAACCCGTAAAATAAGAATTTGTCTGTCAAAATACCACACCGCAAAAACTCCGAAAATAAAATATCGCCTGTCAAAATACCACACCATTGAACGCGAAATATGTGTGGGCAGTCAGTTAGGGTTAAGCTTCTGATTAGAAATTTTCGAAGACAAATTGAAGCATTTCAACCCGGAATATAATATGTTATCTGTCCAAATACTACACCATTGAACGCAAAAACTCCGAAAATATAATATTGTCTGCCAAAATACCACACCATTGAACGCAAAATCTGTGTGGCCAGTCAGTTAGTGTTAAGCTTCTCCCTACAAATTTTCGAAGACAAAATGAAGCATTTCAACCCGTAAAAGAAGCTATTGTCTGTCAAAATACCACACCATTTAGCGCAAGAACTCCGAAAATAAGATATTGTCTGTCAAAATACCACACCATTGAACGCAAGTTAGTGTTAAGCTTCTCCCTAGATATTTTCGAAGACAAAATGAAGTAATTCAACCCGGAAAATAAGATGTTGTCTGTCAAAATACCACACCGTTGAACGCAAAAACTCCGAAAATAAGATATTGTCTGTAAAAATACCACACCACTGAACGCAAAATCTATGTGGCCAGTCAGACACTCTTAAGCTTCTTCCTAGAAATATTCGAAGACAAATTGAAGCATTTCAATCCGTAAAATAAGAGTTGTCTGTCAAAATACCACACCATTGACCGCAAAAACTCCGAAAATAAAATATTGAATGTCGAAATAAAACAAAATTGAACGCAAAATTTGTGTGGCCAGTAAATTAGTGTTAAGCTTCTCCCTAAAAATTGTCGAAGACAAAATGAAGCATTTCAGCCCGTAAAATAAGATATTGTCTGTCAAAATACCACACCATTGAACGCAAAAACCCCGAAAATGAGATATTGTCTGTCAAAATACGACACCATTGAACACAAAAACTCCGAAAATAAGATATTGTCTGTCGAAGTACCACACCATTGAAGGCAAAGTCTGCGTGGCCATTCAGTTAGTGTTAAGTATCTCCCTACAAATTTTCGAAGACAAAATGAAGCATTTCAACCCGTAAAAGAAGCTGTTGTCTGTCAAAATACCACAATATTGAACGCAAGATCTCCGAAAATAAGATATTGTCTGTCAAAATACCACACCATTGAACGCAAAGTCTGCGTGGCTAGTCAGTTAGTGTTAAGCTTCTCCCTAGAAATTTTCGAAGACAAAATGAAGCATTTCAATCCGTAAAATAAGATGTTGTCTGTCAAAATACCACACCATTGTCCGCAAAAACTCCGAAAATAAAATATTGTTTATCAAAATACCACACCATTGAACGCAAAATTTGTGTGGCCAGTAAGTTAGGGTTAAGCTTCTCCCGCGAAATTTTCGAAGACAAAATGAAGCATCTCAACCCGTAAAATAAGATTTTGTCTGTCAAAATACCACATCATTGAACGCGAAAACTCCGAAAATAAGATATTGTCTGTCGAAATACCACAAAATTGAACGCAAAATTTGTGTGGCCAGTAAATTAGTGTTAAGCTTCTCCCAAGAAATTTTCGAAGACAAAACGAAGCATTTCAGCCCGTAAAATAAGATATTGTCTGTCAAAATACCACACCATTGAACGCACAGACCCCGAAAATGAGATATTGTCTGTCAAAATACGACACCACTGAACGCAAAAACTCCGAAAATAAGATATTGTCTGTCAAAGTACCACACCATTGAAGGCAAAGTGTGCGCGGCCAGTCAGTTAGTGTTAAGCTTCTCCGTAGATATTTTCGAAGACAAAATGAAGCATTTCCACCTGGAAAACAAGATGTTGTCTGTCAAAATACCACAAAATTGAACGCAAAAACTCCGAAAATAAGATATTGTCTGTACAAATACCACACCATTGAACGCAAAATATGTGTGGGCAGTCAGTTAGGGTTAAGCCTCTCCCTAGAAATTTTTGAAGACAAAATGAACCATTTCAACCCGTACAATAAGATGTTGTCTGTCAAAATACCACACCATTGACCGCAAAAACTCCGAAAATAAGATATTGTCTGTCAAAATACAGCACCATTGAACGCAAAATCTGTGTGGCCAGTCAGTTAGTGTTAAGCTTCTCCCGCGAAATTTTCGAAAACAAAATGAAGCATTTCAACCCGTAAAATAAGATGTTGTCTGTCAAAATACCACACCATTGAACGCAAGAACTCCGAAAATAAAATATTGTCTGTCAAAATACCACACCATTGAACGCAAAATCTGTGTGGCCAGTCGTTAGTGTTAAGCTTCTCCCTAGAAATTTTCTAAGACAAAATGAAGCATTTCAACCCGTAAAATAAGACGTTGTCTGTCAAAATACCACACCATTTACCGCAAAAACTCCGAAAATAAGATATTGTCTGTCAAAATACCACACCATTGAACGCAAAGTCTGCTTGGCTTGTCAGTTAGTGTCAAGCTTCTCCCTAGATATTTCCGAAGACAAAATGAAGCATTTCAACCCGGAAAATAAGACGTTGTCTGTCAAAATACCACACCATTGAACGCAAAATCTATGTGGCCACTCAGACACTCTTAAGCCTCTTCCTAGAAATTTTCGAAGACAAATTGAAGTATTTCAATCCGTAAAATAAGATGTTGTCTCTCAAAATACCACACCATTGACCGCAAAAGCTATGAAAATAAAATATTGCTTGTCAAAATACCACAGCATTGAACGCAAAATATGTGTGGACAGTCAGTTAGGGTTAAGCCTCTCCCTGGAAATTTTCGAAGACAAAATGAGGCATTTCAACCCGTAAAATAAGATGTTTTCTGTCAAAATACCACACTATTGACCGCAAAAACTCCGAAAATAAAATATTGCCTGTCAAAATACCACACCATTGAACGCGAAATATGTGTGGGCAGTCAGTTAGGGTTAAGCTTCTCCCTAGAAATTTTCGAAGACAAATTGAAGCATTTCAATCCGGAAAATAAGATACTGTCTGTCAAAATACCACACCATTGAACGCAAATACTGTGTGACCAGTCAGTTAGTGTTAAGCTTCTCCCTAGAAATTTTCGAAGACAAAATGGAGCATTTCAAGCAGGAAAATAAGATGTTGTCTGTCAAAATACCACACCATTGAACGCAAAAACTCCGAAAATGAGATATTGTCTGTCAAAATACCACACCATTTAACGCGAGATCTGTGGGGCCAGTCAGACACTCTTAAGCTTCTCCCTAGAAATTTTCGAAGACAGAATGAATCATTTTAACCCGGAAAATAAGATACTGCCTGTCAAAATACCACACTATTGAACGCAAGATCTGTGTGGCCAGTCAGTTAGTGTTAAGCTTCTCCCTAGAAGATTCCGAAGACCAATTGAAGCATTTCAACCCGGAATATAAGATGTTATCTGTCAAACTATTACATCATTGAATGCAAAAACTCCGAAAATAAGATACTGTCTGTCAAAATACCACACTATTGAACGCAAAATCTGTGTGGCCCGTCAGTTAGTGTTAAGCTTCTCCCTAGAAGTTTTCGAAGAACAATTGAAGCATTTCAACCCGGAATATAAAATGTTATCTGTCAAACTATTACATCATTGAATGCAAAAACTCCGAAAATAAGATGTTGTCTGTCAAAATACCACACCATTGAACGCGAAATATGTGTGGGCAGTCAGTTAGGGTTAAGCTTCTGATTAGAAATTTTCGAAGACAAATTGAAGCATTTCAACCCGGAATATAATATGTTATCTGTCCAAATACTACACCATTGAACGCAAAAACTCCGAAAATATAATATTGTCTGCCAAAATACCACACCATTGAACGCAAAATCTGTGTGGCCAGTCAGTTAGTGTTAAGCTTCTCCCTACAAATTTTCGAAGACAAAATGAAGCATTTCAACCCGTAAAAGAAGCTATTGTCTGTCAAAATACCACACCATTTAGCGCAAGAACTCCGAAAATAAGATATTGTCTGTCAAAATACCACACCATTGAACGCAAAGTCTGCGTGGCTAGTCAGTTAGTGTTAAGCTTCTCCCTAGATATTTTCGAAGACAAAATGAAGTAATTCAACCCGGAAAATAAGATGTTGTCTGTCAAAATACCACACCGTTGAACGCAAAAACTCCGAAAATAAGATATTGTCTGTAAAAATACCACACCACTGAACGCAAAATCTATGTGGCCAGTCAGACACTCTTAAGCTTCTTCCTAGAAATATTCGAAGACAAATTGAAGCATTTCAATCCGTAAAATAAGAGTTGTCTGTCAAAATACCACACCATTGACCGCAAAAACTCCGAAAATAAAATATTGAATGTCGAAATAAAACAAAATTGAACGCAAAATTTGTGTGGCCAGTAAATTAGTGTTAAGCTTCTCCCTAAAAATTGTCGAAGACAAAATGAAGCATTTCAGCCCGTAAAATAAGATATTGTCTGTCAAAATACCACACCATTGAACGCAAAAACCCCGAAAATGAGATATTGTCTGTCAAAATACGACACCATTGAACACAAAAACTCCGAAAATAAGATACTGTCTGTCGAAGTACCACACCATTGAAGGCAAAGTCTGGGTGGCCATTCAGTTAGTGTTAAGTATCTCCCTACAAATTTTCGAAGACAAAATGAAGCATTTCAACCCGTAAAAGAAGCTGTTGTCTGTCAAAATACCACAATATTGAACGCAAGATCTCCGAAAATAAGATATTGTCTGTCAAAATACCACACCATTGAACGCAAAGTCTGCGTGGCTAGTCAGTTAGTGTTAAGCTTCTCCCTAGAAATTTTCGAAGACAAAATGAAGCATTTCAATCCGTAAAATAAGATGTTGTCTGTCAAAATACCACACCATTGTCCGCAAAAACTCCGAAAATAAAATATTGTTTATCAAAATACCACACCATTGAACGCAAAATTTGTGTGGCCAGTAAGTTAGGGTTAAGCTTCTCCCGCGAAATTTTCGAAGACAAAATGAAGCATCTCAACCCGTAAAATAAGATTTTGTCTGTCAAAATACCACATCATTGAACGCGAAAACTCCGAAAATAAGATATTGTCTGTCGAAATACCACAAAATTGAACGCAAAATTTGTGTGGCCAGTAAATTAGTGTTAAGCTTCTCCCAAGAAATTTTCGAAGACAAAACGAAGCATTTCAGCCCGTAAAATAAGATATTGTCTGTCAAAATACCACACCATTGAACGCACAGACCCCGAAAATGAGATATTGTCTGTCAAAATACGACACCACTGAACGCAAAAACTCCGAAAATAAGATATTGTCTGTCAAAGTACCACACCATTGAAGGCAAAGTGTGCGCGGCCAGTCAGTTAGTGTTAAGCTTCTCCGTAGATATTTTCGAAGACAAAATGAAGCATTTCCACCTGGAAAACAAGATGTTGTCTGTCAAAATACCACAAAATTGAACGCAAAAACTCCGAAAATAAGATATTGTCTGTACAAATACCACACCATTGAACGCAAAATATGTGTGGGCAGTCAGTTAGGGTTAAGCCTCTCCCTAGAAATTTTTGAAGACAAAATGAACCATTTCAACCCGTACAATAAGATGTTGTCTGTCAAAATACCACACCATTGACCGCAAAAACTCCGAAAATAAGATATTGTCTGTCAAAATACAGCACCATTGAACGCAAAATCTGTGTGGCCAGTCAGTTAGTGTTAAGCTTCTCCCGCGAAATTTTCGAAAACAAAATGAAGCATTTCAACCCGTAAAATAAGATGTTGTCTGTCAAAATACCACACCATTGAACGCAAGAACTCCGAAAATAAGATATTGTCTGTCAAAATACCACACCATTGAACGCAAAATCTGTGTGGCCAGTCGTTAGTGTTAAGCTTCTCCCTAGAAATTTTCTAAGACAAAATGAAGCATTTCAACCCGTAAAATAAGACGTTGTCTGTCAAAATACCACACCATTTACCGCAAAAACTCCGAAAATAAGATATTGTCTGTCAAAATACCACACCATTGAACGCAAAGTCTGCTTGGCTTGTCAGTTAGTGTCAAGCTTCTCCCTAGATATTTCCGAAGACAAAATGAAGCATTTCAACCCGGAAAATAAGACGTTGTCTGTCAAAATACCACACCATTGAACGCAAAATCTATGTGGCCACTCAGACACTCTTAAGCCTCTTCCTAGAAATTTTCGAAGACAAATTGAAGTATTTCAATCCGTAAAATAAGATGTTGTCTCTCAAAATACCACACCATTGACCGCAAAAGCTATGAAAATAAAATATTGCTTGTCAAAATACCACAGCATTGAACGCAAAATATGTGTGGACAGTCAGTTAGGGTTAAGCCTCTCCCTGGAAATTTTCGAAGACAAAATGAGGCATTTCAACCCGTAAAATAAGATGTTTTCTGTCAAAATACCACACTATTGACCGCAAAAACTCCGAAAATAAAATATTGCCTGTCAAAATACCACACCATTGAACGCGAAATATGTGTGGGCAGTCAGTTAGGGTTAAGCTTCTCCCTAGAAATTTTCGAAGACAAATTGAAGCATTTCAATCCGGAAAATAAGATACTGTCTGTCAAAATACCACACCATTGAACGCAAATACTGTGTGACCAGTCAGTTAGTGTTAAGCTTCTCCCTAGAAATTTTCGAAGACAAAATGGAGCATTTCAAGCAGGAAAATAAGATGTTGTCTGTCAAAATACCACACCATTGAACGCAAAAACTCCGAAAATGAGATATTGTCTGTCAAAATACCACACCATTTAACGCGAGATCTGTGGGGCCAGTCAGACACTCTTAAGCTTCTCCCTAGAAATTTTCGAAGACAGAATGAATCATTTTAACCCGGAAAATAAGATACTGCCTGTCAAAATACCACACTATTGAACGCAAGATCTGTGTGGCCAGTCAGTTAGTGTTAAGCTTCTCCCTAGAAGATTCCGAAGACCAATTGAAGCATTTCAACCCGGAATATAAGATGTTATCTGTCAAACTATTACATCATTGAATGCAAAAACTCCGAAAATAAGATACTGTCTGTCAAAATACCACACTATTGAACGCAAAATCTGTGTGGCCCGTCAGTTAGTGTTAAGCTTCTCCCTAGAAGTTTTCGAAGAACAATTGAAGCATTTCAACCCGGAATATAAAATGTTATCTGTCAAACTATTACATCATTGAATGCAAAAACTCCGAAAATAAGATGTTGTCTGTCAAAATACCACACCATTGAACGCAAATACTGTGTGGCCAGTCAGTTAGTGTTAAGCTTCTCCCTAGAAATTTTCCCTCGTCCTTGGGGAATAATTAAGGAACTGGCCCTCCAGGTTGGGGGTTGTGCCGTCGGGGTAACTTCCCTACCACGTAAAAACCGCATGGTTCCGAAACAACCAAAAGCCTCGGATAAGGATGACTCAACTAATGACGACCCCAGCAAACGAAATAAGGACAACGACCTTCGGATCTGTACGTGGAATGTTCTGTCCCTTTACAGACCACGTGCAGCCGAACAACTAGCAGAGGCCCTAGACTGCTATAAAGCAGATATTACCGCCATCCAGGAAGTGCGATGGGATGGGCCGGGCAAAAAGAGGATGAAAAACTGTGACATCTACTACGGTGATTGCTACAGAGGCAACAGGCAACGCTTATTCGGATGCGGAATTGTCATACGCGGCAGACTTAGGCAAGAAGTCTTAAGCTTCCGACACGTGAGCGAGCGTATTATGACGATCCGGATCAAGGCTAAATTCGCTAACATAAGCCTAATATGTGTTCATGCCCCCACAGAAGAAAAGGACCCTGCCACCAAAGAGTGTTTCTACGAGCTCCTCGACAAAACATACGAGCAATGTCCTAAATACGACGTTAAAATCGTATTGGGCGATTTTAACGCCAAAATAGGAAAGGAGGACGTCTTTGGTAGGGCAGTCGGTAAGCATAGCCTACACGACACCACGTCTGATAACGGACTAAGGCTAATTGATTTCGCTGTGGAGCGAAATGTCACCATGGCAAGCACATGGTTTCCTCATCTCGATATTCATAAGCAGACATGGCGGTCCAATGATCATGTAACGATCAACCAAATTGATCATATTGCGATCGACGCAAGGCATGCCTCCAGTATTCTGGATGTCCGGACCTTCCGAGCGGCCAACATAGACTCGGATCATTACCTTGTTGTAGCCAAAGTACGAATGCGGATATCCCAATCTGAGCAACAAAGAAGAATTACTGTGAGAAAATTTAACGTCGAAAAGCTACAATCGCAAGAGACCGCCAGACTCTTCGCTGAACGCGTATCCCGAAATCTCTCAATCACCCCTTTGCCGCCAGCATCAAGTACCGAAGACCAGTCTAACGCTGCCAACATGCCATCAGAAACGCCGCGACTGATGTGTTGGGTCTCGCTCGACCACCACCGCGAAACCCCTGGTTTGACGAAGAATGCCGGCGAGTGCATGCAGCTTCTCCAAAAGAAGAAGAAAGAGCATGAGAAGCGCGCGTTTGAGAATATCGAGAGTCTATACTCCAGGAACAATGTACGGAAGTTTTACCAAAAGGTAAAAAGAACGTGTCAGAGAAGTAATACCCGTACAGAAACCTGTAGAGATGAAAATGGAAACCTCGTAGTAGAATCACAGTCGGTGCTGAGAATATGGAAAAACTACTTCTGCAGACTGTATAACGGCGACGAAGACCAACATCCCGCTGTCAGGCAGAATGAACCATTCAACATAGACGATGATAGTCAAAATTTCCGTCCACCTGACCAAAACGAAGTGAGGATAGCAATATCCAAGCTAAAATCCAACAAGGCTGCTGGACCTGACGGCTTACCGGCCGAACTTTTCAAGGCAGCTGGGGATGAATTGGTAGAGTGCATACACCAACTCATTTCTAATATTTGGTCAGACGAGTGTATGCCTGATGAATGGAATCTCAGCATCGTTTGCCCGATCCGCAAGAAAGGAGACCCCCTCAACTGCGCCAATTATAGAGGCATCAGTCTCCTCAACATCGCATACAAGATCTTTTCTGCGATATTGTGTGAACGCCTGAAACCCTTTATCAACAGCCTGATTGGACCCTATCAGTGCGGTTTCAGGCCAGGAAAGTCCACCATCGATCAAATCTTCACACTTCGGCAGATCCTGGAGAAAACCCAAGAATTCCAAATCGATACTCACCACCTCTTTATCGATTTCAAGGCCGCCTATGACAGCATCTATAGAGAAGAGCTTTATCGAGCCATGTCTAGTTTTGACATCCCTGCCAAACTTGTCCGTCTGTGCAGGCTGACGATGGAGAACGCTCGCTGCTCCATCAAGGTCGGTAATGACCTCACCGAGACCTTTGATGTCAAAAAAGGCTTTAGACAAGGTGACGCGCTGTCATGTGACTTCTTCAATATTGTACTTGAACGGATTGTGCGGAACTCACAAGCCAACACCGGAGGCACAATCTATTACAAGTCTGTACAACTGCTTGCATACGCCGACGATATAGACATTATCGGAAGATCTCAGCGGGCTGTCACCGGTGCTTTTGCAAGCATTGAGGCGGAAGCGGCCAAAATGGGTTTGGCGATAAACGAGGGCAAAACCAAGTATATGCTGTCAACTAGAAGGGAAAACCAACATCGACGAATTGGACAAAACGTCACCGTGGGCAGCTATAACTTCGAGGTAGTAAGGGACTTTGTCTACCTTGGCTCTGCTATAAATTCTTCTAACAAAATCAGCGTAGAAATCAATCGAAGAATAACTCTTGCCAATCGCTGTTTTTTTGGGCTTATAAGGCAATTCAGCAGTAAAGCCCTATCTCGAACAACTAAGGAGACTCTATATAAGACCTTGATCATCCCAGTCCTGCTTTACGGCGCTGAAACATGGACTTTATTAAAAGAGGATGAAGATATCCTTGGTCGCTTCGAGAGAAAAATTCTTCGTAAGATTTTCGGTCCCGTTTGTGTTGACGGGTTTTGGAGGAGAAGATTCAATCACGAACTATACGAGCTGTACAGCGACATCGACCTAGTAAAAAAACTGCGTATTGGACGTCTGAGATGGCTAGGACATGTAGAGCGAATGGACACCATCGCTTCGGCCCGCAGAGTCTTCGAATCTAACCCGGAGGGACGACGCACTAGAGGGAATCATCGCCGTAGGTGGCGCGCACAAGTTCAAGGGGACCTCGACCAACTTGGAGTGCGCAACTGGAGGCAATTAGCTAAAGACCGAGCTAAATGGAGAGGCTTGTTGGTTGAGGCCCAGGTTCACCCCGAACTGTAGCGCAACCTAAGTAAGTAAGTAAGTCCGTAAAATAAGATGTTGCTGTC
The DNA here is from genome assembly GCA_945910035.1 of Brachypalpus laphriformis. Lineage (NCBI taxonomy): Eukaryota > Metazoa > Arthropoda > Insecta > Diptera > Syrphidae > Brachypalpus > Brachypalpus laphriformis. The sequence continues at coordinate 132,756,945 of OX246754.1, forward strand.
AAAATACTACACCATTGCCCGCAAAAAATCCAAAAATAAAATATTGCCTGTCAAAATACCATACCATTGAACGCAAAATATGTGTGGGCAGTCAGTTAGGGTTAAGCTTCTCCCTAGAAATTTTCGAAGACAAAATGAAGCACTTCAACCCGTAAAATAAGATGTTGTCTGTCAAAATACCACACCATTGAACGCAAGAACCATGAAAATAAGATATTGTCTGTCAAAATACCACACCATTTAACGCAAGATCTGTGTGGCCAGTCAGACATTCTTAAGCTTCTCCCTAGAAATTTTCGAAGACAAATTGAAGCATTTCAATCCGGAAAATAAGATACTGTCTGTCAAAATACCACACCATTGAACGCAAATACTGTGTGGCCAGTCAGTTAGTGTTAAGCTTCTCCCTAGAAATTTTCGAAGACAAAATGGAGCATTTCAACCCGGAAAATAAGATCTTGTCTGTCAAAATACCACACCATTGAACGCAAAATCTGTGTGGCCAGTCAGTTAGTGTTAAGCTTCTCCCTAGAAATTTTCGAAGACAAAATGAAGCATTTCAACCCGCAAAATAAGATGTTGTCTGTCAAAATACCACACCGCAAAAACTCCGAAATTAAAATATCGCCTGTCAAAATACCACACCATTGAACGCGAAATATGTGTGGGCAGTCAGTTAGGGTTAAGCTTCTGATTAGAAATTTTCGAAGACAAATTGAAGCATTTCAACCCGGAATATAATATGTTATCTGTCCAAATACTACACCATTGAACGCAAAAACTCCGAAAATATAATATTGTCTGTCAAAATACCACACCATTGAACGCAAAATCTGTGTGGCCAGTCAGTTAGTGTTAAGCTTCTCCCTACAAATTTTCGAAGACAAAATGAAGCATTTCAACCCGTAAAAGAAGCTATTGTCTGTCAAAATACCACACCATTTAGCGCAAGAACTCCGAAAATAAGATATTGTCTGTCAAAATACCACACCATTGAACGCAAAGTCTGCGTGGCTAGTCAGTTAGTGTTAAGCTTCTCCCTACAAATTTTCGAAGACAAAATGAAGCATTTCAACCCGTAAAAGAAGCTATTGTCTGTCAAAATACCACACCATTGAACGCAAAAACCCCGAAAATGAGATATTGTCTGTCAAAATACGACACCATTGAACATGAAAACTCCGAAAATAAGATATTGTCTGTCGAAGTACCACACCATTGAAGGCAAAGTCTGCGTGGCCATTCAGTTAGTGTTAAGTTTCTCCCTACAAATTTTCGAAGACAAAATGAAGCATTTCAACCCGTAAAAGAAGCTGTTATCTGTCAAAATACCACAACATTGAACGCAAGATCTCCGAAAATAAGATATTGTCTGTCAAAATACCACACCATTGAACGCAAAGTCTGCGTGGGTAGTCAGTTAGTGTTAAGCTTCTCCCTAGAAATTTTCGAAGACAAAATGAAGCATTTCAATCCGTAAAATAAGATGTTGCCTGTCAAAATAAAACACCATTGTCCGCAAAAACTCCGAAAATAAAATATTGTCTATCAAAATACCACACCATTGAACGCAAAATTTGTGTGGCCAGTAAGTTAGGGTTAAGCTTCTCCCGCGAAATTTTCGAAGACAAAATGAAGCATCTCAACCCGTAAAATAAGATTTTGTCTGTCAAAATACCACATCATTGAACGCGAAAACTCCGAAAATAAGATATTGTCTGTCGAAATACCACAAAATTGAACGCAAAATTTGTGTGGCCAGTAAATTAGTGTTAAGCTTCTCCCTAGAAATTTTCGAAGACAAAACGAAGCATTTCAGCCCGTAAAGTAAGATATTGTCTGTCAAAATACCACACCATTGAACGCACAGACCCCGAAAATGAGATATTGTCTGTCAAAATACGACACCACTGAACGCAAAAACTCCGAAAATAAGATATTGTCTGTCAAAGTACCACACCATTGAAGGCAAAGTGTGCGCGGCCAGTCAGTTAGTGTTAAGCTTCTCCCTAGATATTTTCGAAGACAAAATGAAGCATTTCCACCTGGAAAACAAGATGTTGTCTGTCAAAATACCACAAAATTGAACGCAAAAACTCCGAAAATAAGATATTGTCTGTACAAATACCACACCATTGAACGCAAAATATGTGTGGGCAGTCAGTTAGGGTTAAGCCTCTCCCTAGAAATTTTTGAAGACAAAATGAACCATTTCAACCCGTACAATAAGATGTTGTCTGTCAAAATACCACACCATTGACCGCAAAAACTCCGAAAATAAGATATTGTCTGTCAAAATACAGCACCATTGAACGCAAAATCTGTGTGGCCAGTCAGTTAGTGTTAAGCTTCTCCCGCGAAATTTTCGAAAAAAAATGAAGCATTTCAACCCGTAAAATAAGATGTTGTCTGTCAAAGTACCACACCATTGAACGCAAGAACTCCGAAAATAAGATATTGTCTGTCAAAATACCACACCATTGAACGTAAAATCTGTGTGGCCAGTCGTTAGTGTTAAGCTTCTCCCTAGAAATTTTCTAAGACAAAATGAAGCATTTCAACCCGTAAAATAAGACGTTGTCTGTCAAAATACCACACCATTGAACGCAAAAACTCCGAAAATAAGATATTGTCTGTCAAAATACCACACCATTGAACGCAAAGTCTGCTTGGCTTGTCAGTTAGTGTCAAGCTTCTCCCTAGATATTTCCGAAGACAAAATGAAGCATTTCAACCCGGAAAATAAGACGTTGTCTGTCAAAATACCACACCATTGAACGCAAAATCTATGTGGCCAGTCAGACACTCTTAAGCCCCTTCCTAGAAATTTTCGAAGACAAATTGAAGTATTTCAATCCGTAAAATAAGATGTTGTCTCTCAAAATACCACACCATTGACCGCAAAAACTATGAAAATAAAATATTGCTTGTCAAAATACCACAGCATTGAACGCAAAATATGTGTGGACAGTCAGTTAGGGTTAAGCCTCTCCCTGGAAATTTTCGAAGACAAAATGAGGCATTTCAACCCGTAAAATAAGATGTTTTCTGTCAAAATACCACACCATTGAACGCAAGATCGGTGTGGCCAGTCAGTTAGTGTAAAGCTTCTCACTAGAAATTTTTGAAGACAAAATGAAGTATTTCAAGCAGGAAAATAAGATGTTGTCTGTCAAAATACCACACGACTGAACGCAAAAACTCCGAAAATAAGATATTGTCTGTCAAAATACCACACTATTGACCGCAAAAACTCCGAAAATAAAATATTGCCTGTCAAAATACCACACCATTGAACGCGAAATATGTGTGGGCAGTCAGTTAGGGTTAAGCTCCTCCCTAGAATTTTTCGAAGACCAATTGAAGCATTTCAAACTGGAATATAAGATGTTATCTGTAAAAAATCCGAAAATAAAATATTATCTGTCAAAATACCACACCATTTAACACAAGATCTGTGTGGCCAGTCAGACATTCCAAAGCTTCTCCCTAGAAATTTTCGAAGACAAATTGAAGCATTTCAATCCGGAAAATAAGATACTGTCTGTCAAAATACCACGCCATTGAACGCAAATACTGTGTGGCCAGTCAGTTAGTGTTAAGCTTCTCCCTAGAAATTTTCGAAGACAAAATGGAGCATTTCAAGCAGGAAAATAAGATGTTGTCTGTCAAAATACCACACCATTGAACGCAAAAACTCCGAAAATAAGATATTGTCTGTCAAAATACCACACCATTTAACGCGAGATCTGTGGGGCCAGTCAGACACTCTTAAGCTTCTCCCTAGAAATTTTCGAAGACAGAATGAATCATTTTAACCCGGAAAATAAGATACTGCCTGTCAAAATACCACACTATTGAACGCAAGATCTGTGTGGCTAGTCAGTTAGTGTTAAGCTTCTCCCTAGAAGTATCCGAAGACCAATTGAAGCATTTCAAACCGGAATATAAGATGTTATCTGTCAAACTATTACATCATTGAATGCAAAAACTCCGAAAATAAGATACTGTCTGTCAAAATACCACACTATTGAACGCAAAATCTGTGTGGCCCGTCAGTTAGTGTTAAGCTTCTCCCTAGAAATTTTCGAAGAACAATTGAGGCATTTCAACCCGGAATATAAGATGTTATCTGTCAAACTATTACATCATTGAATGCAAAAACTCCGAAAATAAGATGTTGTCTGTCAAAATACCACACCATTGAACGCAAGAACTCCGAAAATAAGATATTGTCTAGCAATATACCACACCATTGAACGCAAAATCTGTGTGGCCAGTCGTTAGTGTTAAGCTTCTCCCTAGAAGTTTTCGAAGACCAATTGAAGCATTTCAACCCGGAATATAAGATGTTATCTGTCAAACTATTACATCATTGAATGCAAAAACTCCGAAAATAAGATACTGTCTGTCAAAATACCACACCATTGAACGCAAGATCTATGTGGCCAGTCAGTTAGTGTAAAGCTTCTCACTAGAAATTTCTGAAGACAAAATGAAGTATTTCAAGCAGGAAAATAAGATGTTGTCTGTCAAAATACCACACCATTGAACACAAAAACTCCGAAAATAAGATATTGTCTGTCAAAATACCACACTATTGACCGCAAAAACTCCGAAAATAAAATATTGCCTGTCAAAATACCACACCATTGAACGCGAAATATGTGTGGGCAGTCAGTTAGTGTTAAGCTCCTCCCTAGAAATTTTCGAAGACCAATTGAAGCATTTCAAACTGGAATATAAGATGTTATCTGTCAAAATACTACACCATTGAACGCAAAAACTCCGAAAATAAAATATTATCTGTCAAAATACCACACCATTTAACACAAGATCTGTGTGGCCAGTCAGACATTCTAAAGCTTCTCCCTAGAAATTTTCGAAGACAAATTGAAGCATTTCAATCCGGAAAATAAGATACTGTCTGTCAAAATACCACGCCATTGAACGCAAATACTGTGTGGCCAGTCAGTTAGTGTTAAGCTTCTCCCTAGAAATTTTCGAAGACAAAATGGAGCATTTCAAGCAGGAAAATAAGATGTTGTCTGTCAAAATACCACACCATTTAACGCGAGATCTGTGGGGCCAGTCAGACACTCTTAAGCTTCTCCCTAGAAATTTTCGAAGACAGAATGAATCATTTTAACCCGGAAAATAAGATACTGCCTGTCAAAATACCACACTATTGAACGCAAGATCTGTGTGGCTAGTCAGTTAGTGTTAAGCTTCTCCCTAGAAGTTTCCGAAGACCAATTGAAGCATTTCAACCCGGAATATAAGATGTTATCTGTCAAACTATTACATCATTGAATGCAAAAACTCCGAAAATAAGATACTGTCTGTCAAAATACCACACTATTGAACGCAAAATCTGTGTGGCCCGTCAGTTAGTGTTAAGCTTCTCCCTAGAAGTTTTCGAAGAACAATTGAAGCATTTCAACCCGGAATATAAGATGTTATCTGTCAAACTATTACATCATTGAATGCAAAAACTCCGAAAATAAGATACTGTCTGTCAAAATACCACACCATTGAACGCAAGATCTGTGGGGCCAGTCAGTTAGTGCAAAGCTTCTCAATAGAAATTTTTGAAGACAAAATGAAGTATTTCAAACAGGAAAATAAGATGTTGTCTGTCAAAATACCACACCATTGAACGCAAAAACTCCGAAAATAAGATATTGTCTGTAAAAATACCACACCATTTAACGCGAGATCTGTGGGGCCAGTCAGACACTCTTAAGCTTCTCCCTAGAAATTTTCGAAGACAAAATGAATCATTTTAACCCGGAAAATAAGATACTGTCTGTCAAAATACCACACTATTGAACGCAAGATCTGTGTGGCCAGTCAGTTAGTGTTAAGCTTCTCCCTTGAAGTTTCCGAAGACCAATTGAAGCATTTCAGCCCGGAATATAAGATGTTATCTGTCAAACTATTACATCATTGAACGCAAAAGCTCCAAAAATAAGATACTGTCTGTCAAAATACGACACTATTGAACGCAAAATCTGTGTGGCCAGTCAGTAAGTGTTAAGATTCTCCCTAGAAGTTTTCGAAGAACAATTGAAGCATTTCAACCCGGAATATAAAATGTTATCTGTCAAACTATTACATCATTGAATGCAAAAACTCCGAAAACAAGATGTTGTCTGTCAAAATACCACACCATTGAACGCAAGAACTCCCAAAATAAGATTTTGTCTGTCAGTATACCACACCATTGAACGCAAAATCTGTGTGGCCAGTCGTTAGTGTTAAGCTTCTCCCTAGAAATTTTCTAAGACAAAATGAAACATTTCAACCCGTAAAATGAGACGTTGTCTGTCAAAATGCCACACCACTGAACGCAAAAACTCCGAGAGTAAGATATTGTCTGTCAAAACACCACACCATTTAACGCAAGATCTGTGTGGCCAGTCAGACATTCTTAGGCTTCTCCCTAGAAATTTTCGAAGACAAATTGAAGCATTTAAACCCGTAAAATAAGATGTTGTCTGTCAAAATACCACACCATTGAACGCAAAAACTCCGAAAATAAGATATTGTCTGTAAAAATACCACACCATTGAACGCAAAATCTGTGTTGCCAATCAGTCACAGTTAAGTCTCTCCCTAGAAGTTTGCGAAGACAAAATAAAACATTTTAACCCGGAAAATAAAATATTGTCTGCCAAAATACCACACCATTGAACGCAAGATCTATGTGGCCAGCCAGTTAGTGTTAAGCTTCTCCATAGAAATTTTCGAAGACAAAATGAAGCACTTCAATCCGTAAAATGAGATGTTGTCTGTCAAAATACCACAACATTGACCGCAAAAACTCCGAAAATTAAATATTGTCTGTCAAAATACCACACCATTTAACGCAAAATCGGTGTGGCCAGTCAGTTAGGGTTAAGCTTCTCCCCAGAAATTTTCTAAGACAAAATGAAGCATTTCAACCTGTAAAATAAGATGTTGTCTGTCAAAATTCCACACCATTGAACGCGAAAACTCCGAAAATAAGATATTGTCTGTCGAAATACCACAAAATTGAACGCAAAATTTGTGTGGCCAGTCAATTAGTGTTAAGCTTCTCCCTAGAAATTTTCGAAGACAAAACGAAGCATTTCAACCTAGAAAATAAGATATTGTCTGTCAAAACACCACACCATTGAACGCAGAAACCCCGAAAATGAGATATTGTCTGTCCAAATACGACACCACTGAACGCAAAAACTCCGAAAATAAGATATTGTCTGTCAAAGTACCACACCATTGAAGGCAAAGTCTGCGTGGGTAGTCAGTTAGTGTTAAGCTTCTCCCTAGATATTTTCGCAGACAAAATGAAGCATTTCAACCTGGAAAATAAGATGTTGTCTGTCAAAATACCACACCATTGAACGCAAAAACTCCGAAAATAAGATATTGTCTGTACAAATACCACACCATTGAACGCAAAATATGTGTGGGCAGTCAGTTAGGGTTAAGCCTCTCCCTAGAAATTTTTGAAGACAAAATGAAGCATTTCAGCCCGTAAAATAAGATGTTGTCTGTCAAAATACCACACTATTGAACGCAGTAACTCCGAAAATAAGATATTGTCTGTCAAAATACCACACCATTGAACCCAAAATCTGTGTGGCCAGTCGTTAGTGTTAAGCTTCTCCCTAGAAATTTTCTAAGACAAAATGAAGCATTTCAACCCGTAAAATGAGACGTTGCCTGTCAAAATACCACACCATTGAACGCAAAAACTCCGAAAATAAGATGTTGTCTGTCAAAATACCACACCATTGAACGCAAAAACTCCGAAAATAAGATATTGTCTGTCAAAATACAGCACCATTGAACGCAAAATCTCCGAAAATAAGATATTGTCTGTCAAAATTCTACACCATTTAACGCAAGATCTGTGTGTCCAGTCAGACATTCTTAAGCTTCTCCCTAGTAATTTTCGAAGACAATTTGAAGCATTTCAATCCGGAAAATAAGATACAGTCTGTCAAAATACCACACCATTGTCCGCAAAAACTCCGAAAATAAAATACTGTCTGTCAAAATACCACACCATTGAACGAAAAATCTGTGTGGTCAGTCAGTTAGGGTTAAGCTTCTCCCTTGAAATTTTCGAAGACAAAGTAAAGCATTTCAGCCCGTAAAATATAATATTGTCTGTCAAAATACCACACCATTGAACGCAAAAACCCCGAAAATGAGATATTGTCTGTCAAAATACGACACCATTGAACGCAAAAACTCCGAAAATAAGATATTGTCTGTCAAAGTACCACACCATTGAAAGCAAATTCTGCGTGGCCAGTTAGTTAGTGTTAAGCTTCTCCCTAGATATTTTCGAAGACAAAATGAAGCATTTCAACTTGGAAAATAAGATGTTGTCTCTCGAAATACCACACCATTGAGCGCAAAAACTCGGAAAATAAAATATTGTCTGTCAAAATACCACACTATTGAACGCAAAATCTGTGTGGCCAGTCAGTTAGGGTTAAGCTTCTCCCTAGAAATTTTCGAAGACAAAATGAACCATTTCAACCCGGAATATAAGATGTTATCTGACAAAATACTACACCATGAAGCTTCTCAATAGATATTTTCGAAGACAAAATGAAGCATTTCAACCCGGAAAATAAGATGTTGTCTGTCAAAATACCACACCATTGAACGCAAAATCTATGTGGCCAGTCAGACACTCTTAAGCCTCTTCCTAGAAATTTTCGAAGACAAATTGAAGTATTTCAATCCGTAAAATAAGATGTTGTCTCTCAAAATACCACACCATTGACCGCGAAAACTCCGAAAATAAGATATTGTCTGTCGAAATACCACAAAATTGAACGCAAAATTTGTGTGGCCAGTCAATTAGTGTTTAGCTTTTCCCTAGAAATTTTCGAAGACGAAACGAAGCATTTCAGCCCGTAAAATAAGATATTGTCTGTCAAAACACCACACCATTGAACGCAAAAACCCCGAAAATGAGATATTGTCTGTCCAAATACGACACCACTGAACGCAAAAACTCCGAAAATAAGATATTGTCTGTCAAAGCACCACACCATTGTAGGCAAAGTCTGCGTGGCCAGTCAGTTAGTGTTAAGCTTCTTCCTAGATATTTTCGAAGACAAAATGAAGCATTTCAACCTATAAAATAAGATGTTGTCTGTCAAAATACCACACCATTGAACGCAAAAACTCCGAAAATACGATATTGTCTGTACAAATACCACACTATTGAACGCAAAATATGTGTGGGTAGTCAGTTAGTGTTAAGCCTCTCCCTAGAAATTTTTGAAGACAAAATGAACCATTTCAACCCGTACAATAAGATGTTGTCTATCGAAATACCACACCATTGAACGCAAAAACTCCGAAAATAATATAGTGTCTGTCAAAATACAGCACCATTGAACGCAAAATCTGTGTGGCCAGTCAGTTAGAGTTAAGCTTCTCCATAGAAATTTTCGAAGACAAAATGAAGCATTTCAGCCCGTAAAATAAGATGTTGTCTGTCAAAATACCACACCATTGAACGCAAAATCTGTGTGGCCAGTCGTTAGTGTTAAGCTTCTCCCTAGAAATTTTCTAAGACAAAATGAAGCATTTCAACCCGGAAAATAAGACGTTGCCTGTCAAAATACCACACCATTGAACGCAAAAACTCCGAAAATAAGATGTCGTCTGTCAAAATACCACACCATTGAACGCAATAACTCCGAAAATAAGATATTGTCTGTCAAAATACTACACCATTGAACGCAAAATCTGTGTGGCCAGTCGTTAGTGTTAAGCTTCTCCCTAGAAATTTTCTAAGACAAAATGAAGCATTTCAACCCGGAAAATAAGACGTTGCCTGTCAAAATACCACACCATTGAACGCAAAAACTCCGAAAATAAGATGTCGTCTGTCAAAATACCACACCATTGAACGCAAAAACTCCGAAAATAAGATATTGTCTGTCAAAATACAGCACCATTGAAAGCAAAATCTGTGTGGCCAGTCAGTTAGTGTTAGGCTTCTCCCTAGAAATTTTCGAAGAAAAAATGAAGCATTTCAGCCCGTAAAATAAGATGTTGTCTGTCAAAATACCACGCCATTGAACGCAATAACTCCGAAAATAAGATATTGTCTGTCAAAATACCACACAATTGAACGCAAAATCTGTGTGGCCAGTCGTTAGTGTTAAGCTTCTCCCTAGAAATTTTCTAAGACAAAATGAAACATTTCAACCCGGACAATAAGACGTTGCCTATCAAAATACCACACCATTGAACGGAAAAACTCCGAAAATAAGATGTGGTCTGTCAAAATACCACACCATTGACCGCAAAAACTCCGAAAATAAGATATTACCTGTCAAAATACCACACCATTGAACGCAAAATATGTGTGGGCAGTCAGTTAGGGTTGAGCTTCTCCCTGGAAATTTTCGAAGACAAAATGAGGCATTCCAATCCGTAAAATAAGATGTTGTCTGTCAAAATACCACACTATTAACCGCAAAAACTCCGAAAATAAAATATTGCCCGTCAAAATACCACACCATTGAACGCGAAATATGTGTGGGCAGTCAGTTAAGGTTAAGCTTCTCCCTAGAAACATTCGAAGACCAATTGAAGCATTTCAACCCGGAATATAAGATGCTATCTGTCAAAATACTACACCATTGAACGCAAAAACTCCGAAAATAAGATATTGTCTGTCAAAATACCACACCATTTAACGCAAGATCTGTGTGTCCAGTCAGACATTCTTAAGCTTCTCCCTAGTAATTTTCGAAGACAAATTGAAGCATTTCAATCCGGAAAATAAGATACTGTCTGTCAAAATACCACACCATTGTCCGCAAAAACTCCGAAAATAAAATATTGTCTGTCGAAATTCCACACCATTGATCGCAAAATCTGTGTGGTCACTCAGTTAGGGTTAAGCTTCTTCCTTGAAATTTTCGAAGACAAAGTAAAGCATTTCAGCCCGTAAAATATGATACTGTCTGTCAAAATACCACACCATTGAACGCAAAAACCCCGAAAATGAGATATTGTCTGTCAAAATACGACACCACTGAACGCAAAAACTCCGAAAATAAGATATTGTCTGTCAAAGTACCACACCATTGAAAGCAAATTCTGCGTCGCCAGTCAGTTAGTGTTAAGCTTCTCCCTAGATATTTTCGAAGACAAAATGAAGCATTTCAACTTGGAAAATAAGATGTTGTCTCTCGAAATACCACACCATTGAACGCAAAAACTCGGAAAATAAAATATTGTCTGTCAAAATACCACACTATTGAACGCAAAATCTGTGTGGCCAGTCAGTTAGGATTAAGCTTCTCCCTAGAAATTTTCGAAGACAAAATGAACCATTTCAACCCGGAATATAAGATGTTATCTGTCAAAATACTACACCATTGAACACAAAATCTGTGTGGCCAGTCAGACACTCTTAAGCTTCTCCCTAGAAGTTTGCGAAGACAAAGTAAAACATTTTAACCCGGAAAATAAGATATTGTCTGTCAAACTACTACATCATTGAACGCAAAATCTGTGTTGCCAGTCAGTTAGTGTTAAGCTTCTCCCTAGAAATTTTCGAAGACCAATTGAGGCATTTCAACCTGGAGAATAAGATGTTGTCTGTCGAAATACAACACCACTGAACGCAAAAACTCCGAAAATAAGATATTGTCTGTCAAAATACCACACCATTGAACGCAAAAACCCCGAAAATGAGATATTGTCTGTCAAAATACGACACCACTGAACGCAAAAACTCCGAAAATAAAATATTGCCTGTCAAAATACCACACCATTGAACGAAAAATATGTGTGGGCAGTCAGTTAGGGTTAAGCTTCTCCCTAGAAAGTTTCTAAGACAAAAAGACTCATTTTAATCCGGAAAATAAGATGTTGTGTGTCAAAATACCACACCATTGACTACAAAAACTCCGAAAATAAAATATTGCCCGTCAAAATACCACACAATCGAACGCGAAATATGTGTGGGCAGTCAGTTAGGGTTAAGCTTCTCCCTAGAAATTTTCGAAGACAAAATGAAGCATTTCAACCCGTAAAGTAAGTTGTTGTCTGTCAAAATACCACACATTTGAACGCAAAAACTCCGAGAGTAGGATATTGTCTGTCGAAATACTACACCATTGAACGCAAAATCTGTGTGGCCAGTCAGTTAGTGTTAAGCTTTTCACTAGAAATTTTCGAAGACAAAATGAAGCATTTCAATCCGTAAAATAAGATGTTGTCTGTCAAAATATGACACCATTGGCCGCAAAAACTCCGAAAATAAGATATTGTCTGTCGAAATACCACACCATTGAACGCAAAAACTCCGAAAATAAGATATTGCCTGTTAAAATACCACACCATTGAACGCAAAATCTGTGTGGCCAGTCAGACACTCTTAAGCTTCTTCCTAGAATTTCGTGAAGACAAAATAAAACATTTTAACCTGGAAAATAAGATATTGTCTGTCAAAATACGACACTATTGAACGCAAAATCTGTGTGGCCAGTCAGTTAGAGTTGAGCTTCTCCCTAGAAGTTTTCGAAGACCAATTGAAGCATTTCAACCCGGAATATAAGATGTTATCTGTCAAAATACTACACCACTGGACCCAAAAACTCCGAAAATGAGATGTTGTCTGCCAAAATACCACACCATTTAACGGAGGATCTGTGTGGCCAGTCAGACACTCTTAGGCTTCTAGCTAGAAATTTTCGAAGACAAAATGAAGCATTTTAGCCCGGAAAATAAGATATTGTCGGTCAAAATACCACACCACTTATCGCAAAATCTGTGTGGCCACCCAGTTACTGTTAAGTATCTCACTAGAAATTTTCGAAGAGAAAATGGACCATTTTAACCCGGAAAATAAGATATTATCTGTCAAAGCACCACACCATTGAACGCAAAATCCGTGTGGGAAGTCAGTTAGTGTTAAGCTTCTCCCTAGAAATTTTCGAAGACAAAATGAAGTACTTCAATCCGTAAAATAAAATGTTGTCTGTCAAAATACAATACCATTGAACGCAAAAACTCCGAAAATAAGATATTGTCTGTCAAAATACCACACCATTTAACGCGAGATCTGTGTGGTCAGTCAGACCTTCTTAAGCTTCTCCCTAGAAATTTTCGAAGACAAATTGAAGCATTTCAACCCGTAAGATAAGATGTTGTCTGTCAAAATACCACAACATTGAACGCAAAAACTCCGAAAATAAAATATTGTCTGTCAAAATACCACACCATTTAACGCAAGATCTGTGCGGCCAGTCAGACATTCTTATGCTTCTAGCTACAAATTTTCGAAGACAAAATGAAGCATTTTAACACGGAGAATAAGACGTTGTCTGTCAAAATACTACACCAATGCCCGCAAAAAATCCGAAAATAAAATATTGCCTGTCAAAATACCACACCATTGATCGCAAGATCTGTGTGGCCAGTCAGTTAGTGTTAAGCTTCTCCCTAGAAATTTTTGAAGACAAAATGAAGCATTTCAAGCAGGAAAATAAGATGTTGTCTGTCAAAATACCACACCATTGAACGCGAAAACTCCGAAAATAAGATATTGTCTGTAAAAATACCACACCATTTAACGCGAGATCTGTGGGGCCAGTCAGACACTCTTAAGCTTCTCCCTAGAAATTTTCGAAGACAAAATGAATCATTTTAACCCGGAAAATAAGATACTATCTGTCAAAATACCACACTATTGAACGCAAGATCTGTGTGGCCAGTCAGTTAGTGTTAAGCTTCTCCCTAGAAATTTCCGAAGACCAATTGAAGCATTTCAACCCGGAATATAAGATGTTATCTGTCAAACTATTACATCATTGAATGCAAAAGCTCCGAAAATAAGATACTGTCTGTGAAAATACCACACTATTGAACGCAAAATCTGTGTGGCCAGTCAGTTAGTGTTAAGATTCTCCCTAGAAGTTTTCGAAGACAAAATGAAGCACTTCAATCCGTAAAATGAGATGTTGTCTGTCAAAATACCACACCATTGACCGCAAAAACTCGGAAAATAAAATACTGTCTGTAAGCATTTCAACCCGGAATATAAGATGTTATCTGTCAAACTATTACATCAGTGAATGCAAAAACTCCGAAAATAAGATGTTGTCTGTCAAAATACCACACCATTGAACGCAAGAACTCCGAAAATAAGATTTTGTCTGTCAAAATACCACACCATTGAACGCGAAATATGTGTGGCCAGTCGTTAGTGTTAAGCTTCTCCCTAGAAATTTTCTAAGACAAAATGAAACATTTCAACCCGCAAAATGAGACGTTGTCTGTCAAAATACCACACCACTGAACGCAAAAACTCCGAGAGTAAGATATTGTCTGTCAAAATACCACACCATTTAACGCAAGATCTGTGTGGCCAGTCAGACATTCTTAGGCTTCACCCTAGAAATTTTCGAAGACAAATTGAAGCATTTCAACCCGGAAAATAAGATGTTGTCTGTCAAAATACCACACCATTGAACGCAAAAACTCCGAAAATAAGATATTGTCTGTAAAAATACCACACCATTGAACGCAAAATCTGTGTTGCCAGTCAGTCACAATTAAGTCTCTCCCTAGAAATTTTCGAAGACAAAATGAACCATTTTAACCGGGAAATAAGATATTGTCTGTCAAAATACCACACCATTGAACGCAAAATCTGTGTGGAGAGTCAGACACTCTTAAGCTGCTCCCTAGAAGTTGGCGAAGACAAAATAAAGCATTTTAACCCGGAAAATAAGATATTGTCTGCCAAAACACCACACAATTGAACGCAAGATCTGTGTGGCCAGTCAGTTAGTGTTAAGCTTCTCAATAGAAATTTTCGAAGACAAAATGAAGCACTTCAATCCGTAAAATGAGATGTTGTCTGTCAAAATACCACACCATTGACCGCAAAAACTCGGAAAATAAAATACTGTCTGTCAAAATACCACACCATTTAACGCAAAATCTGTGTGGTCATTCAGTTAGGGTTAAGCTTCTCCCGCGATATTTTCCAAGACAAAATGAAGCATTTCAACCCGTAAAATAAGATGTTGTCTGTCAAAATACCTCACCATTGAACGCAAAAACTCCGAAAATAAGATATTGTCTGTCGAAATACCACAAAATTGAACGCAAAATTTGTGTGGTCAGTCAATTAGTGTTAAGCTTCTCCCTAGAAATTTTTGAAGACAAAATGAACCATTTCAACCTGGAAAATAAGATGTTGTCTGTCAAAATACCACACCATTGTTCGCAAAAACTCCGAAAATAGGATATTGTCTGTACAAATACCACACCATTGAACGCAAAATATGTGTGGGCAGTCAGTTAGTGTTAAGCCTCTCCCTAGAAATTTTTGAAGACAAAATGAACCATTTCAACCCGTACAATAAGATGTTGTCTGTCAAAATAACACACCATTGAACGCAAAAACTCCGAAAATAAGATATTGTCTGTCAAAATACAGCACCATTGAACGCAAAATCTGTGTGGCCAGTCAGTTAGGGTTAAGCTTCTCCCTAGAAAATTTCGAAGACAAAATGAAGCATTTCAGCCCGTAAAATAAGATGTTGTCTGTCAAAATACCACACCATTGAACGCAAGAACTCCGAAAATAAGATATTGTCTGTCAAAATACCACACCATTGAACGCAAAATCTGTGTGGCCAGTCGTTAGTGTTAAGCTTCTCCCTAGAGATTTTCTAAGACAAAATGAAGCATTTCAACCCGTAAAATAAGACGTTGTCTGTCAGAATACCACACCATTGAACGCAAAAACTCCGAAAATAAGATATTGTCTGTCAAAATACCACACCATTGAACGCAAAGTCTGCTTGGCTAGTCAGTTAGTGTTAAGCTTCTCCCTAGATATTTTCGAAGACAAAATGAAGCATTTCAACCCGGAAAATAAGATGTTGTCTGTCAAAATACCACACCATTGAACGCAAAATCTATGTGGCCATTCAGACACTCTTAAGCCTCTTCCTAGAAATTTTCGAAGACAAATTGAAGTATTTCAATCCGTAAAATAAGATGTTGTCTCTCAAAATACCACACCATTGACCGCGAAAACTCCGAAAATAAGATATTGTCTGTCGAAATACCACAAAATTGAACGCAAAATTTGTGTGGCCAGTCAATTAGTGTTAAGCTTTTCCCTAGAAATTTTCGAAGACAAAACGAAGCATTTCAGCCCGTAAAATAAGATATTGTCTGTCAAAACACCACACCATTGAACGCAGAAACCCCGAAAATGAGATATTGTCTGTCCAAATACGACACCACTGAACGCAAAAACTCCGAAAATAAGATATTGTCTGTCAAAGTACCACACCATTGAAGGCAAAGTCTGCGTGGGTAGTCAGTTAGTGTTAAGCTTCTCCCTAGATATTTTCGCAGACAAAATGAAGCATTTCAACCTGGAAAATAAGATGTTGTCTGTCAAAATACCACACCATTGAACGCAAAAACTCCGAAAATAAGATATTGTCTGTACAAATACCACACCATTGAACGCAAAATATGTGTGGGCAGTCAGTTAGTGTTAAGCCTCTACCTAGAAATTTTTGAAGACAAAATGAAGCATTTCAGCCCGTAAAATAAGATGTTGTCTGTCGAAATACCACACTATTGAACGCAGTAACTCCGAAAATAAGATATTGTCTGTCAAAATACCACACCATTGAACGCAAAATCTGTGTGGCCAGTCAGTTAGTGTTAAGCCTCTCCCTAGAAATTTTCGAAGACAAAATGAAGCATTTCAGCCCGTAAAATAAGATGTTGTCTGTCAAAATACCACACCATTGAACGCAGTAACTCCGAAAATAAGATATTGTCTGTCAAAATACCACACCATTGAACGCAAAATCTGTGTGGCCAGTCGTTAGTGTTAAGCTTCTCCCTAGAAATTTTCTAAGACAAAATGAAGCATTTCAACCCGTAAAATGAGACGTTGCCTGTCAAAATACCACACCATTGAACGCAAAAACTCCGAAAATAAGATGTTGTCTGTCAAAATACCACACCATTGAACGCAAAAACTCCGAAAATAAGATATTGTCTGTCAAAATACAGCACCATTGAACGCAAAATCTGTGTAGCCTGTCAGTTAGTGTTTAGCTTCTCCCTAGAAATTTTCGAAGACAAAATGAAGCATTTCAGCCCGTAAAATAAGATGTTGGCTGTCAAAATACCACACCATTGAACGCAATAACTCCGAAAATAAGATATTGTCGGTAAAAATACCACACCATTGAACGCAAAATCTGTGTGGCCAGTCGTTAGTGTCAAGCTTCTCCCTAGAAATTTTCTAAGACAAAATGAAGCATTTCAACCCGGAAAATAAGATGTTGTCTGTCAAAATACCACACCATTGAACGCAAAATCTATGTGGCCAGTCAGACACTCTTAGGCCTCTTCCTAGAAATTTTCGAAGACAAATTGAAGTATTTCAATCCGTAAAATAAGATGTTGTCTCTCAAAATACCACACCATTGTCCGCAAAAACTCCGAAAATAAGATATTACCTGTCAAAATACCACACCATTGAACGCAAAATATGTGTGGGCAGTCAGTTAGGGTTGAGCTTCTCCCTGGAAATTTTCAAAGACAAAATGAGGCATTCCAATCCGTAAAATAAGATGTTGTCTGTCAAAATACCACACTATTGACCGCAAAAACTCCGAAAATAAAATATTGCCTGCCAAATAACACACCATTGAACGCGAAATATGTGTGGGCAGTCAGTTAGGGTTAAGCTTCTCCCTAGAAATTTTCGAAGACCAATTGAAGCATTTCAACCCGGAATATAACATGCTATCTGTCAAAATACTACACCATTGAACGCAAAATCTCCGAAAATAAGATATTGTCTGTCAAAATTCTACACCATTTAACGCAAGATCTGTGTGTCCAGTCAGACATTCTTAAGCTTCTCCCTAGTAATTTTCGAAGACAATTTGAAGCATTTCAATCCGGAAAATAAGATACAGTCTGTCAAAATACCACACCATTGTCCGCAAAAACTCCGAAAATAAAATACTGTCTGTCAAAATACCACACCATTGAACGAAAAATCTGTGTGGTCAGTCAGTTAGGGTTAAGCTTCTCCCTTGAAATTTTCGAAGACAAAGTAAAGCATTTCAGCCCGTAAAATATAATATTGTCTGTCAAAATACCACACCATTGAACGCAAAAACCCCGAAAATGAGATATTGTCTGTCAAAATACGACACCATTGAAAGCAAAAACTCCGAAAATAAGATATTGTCTGTCAAAGTACCACACCATTGAAAGCAAATTCTGCGTGGCCAGTTAGTTAGTGTTAAGCTTCTCCCTAGATATTTTCGAAGACAAAATGAAGCATTTCAACTTGGAAAATAAGATGTTGTCTCTCGAAATACCACACCATTGAGCGCAAAAACTCGGAAAATAAAATATTGTCTGTCAAAATACCACACTATTGAACGCAAAATCTGTGTGGCCAGTCAGTTAGGGTTAAGCTTCTCCCTAGAAATTTTCGAAGACAAAATGAACCATTTCAACCCGGAATATAAGATGTTATCTGACAAAATACTACACCATGAAGCTTCTCAATAGATATTTTCGAAGACA
This sequence comes from Brachypalpus laphriformis, assembly GCA_945910035.1. Classification (NCBI taxonomy): domain Eukaryota; kingdom Metazoa; phylum Arthropoda; class Insecta; order Diptera; family Syrphidae; genus Brachypalpus; species Brachypalpus laphriformis. Next base: position 132,775,578 of record OX246754.1, read on the forward strand.
AAATGAAGCATTTCAACCCGGAAAATATGATGTTGTCTGTCAAAATACCACACCATTGAACGCAAAATCTATGTGGCCAGTCAGACACTCTTAAGCACTACACCACTGGACCCAAAAACTCCGAAAATGAGATGTTGTCTGCCAAAATACCACACCATTTAACGGAGGATCTGTGTGGCCAGTCAGACACTCTTAGGCTTCTCCCTAGAAATTTTCGAAGACAAAATGAAGCATTTTAGCCCGGAAAATAAGATATTGTCGGTCAAAATACCACACCACTTATCGCAAAATCTGTGTGGCCACCCAGTTACTGTTAAGTATCTCACTAGAAATTTTCGAAGAGAAAATGGACCATTTTAACCCGGAAAATAAGATATTATCTGTCAAAGCACCACACCATTGAACGCAAAATCCGTGTGGCAAGTCAGTTAGTGTTAAGCTTCTCCCTAGAAATTTTCGAAGACAAAATGAAGTACTTCAATCCGTAAAATAAAATGTTGTCTGTCAAAATACAATACCATTGAACGCAAAAACTCCGAAAATAAGATATTGTCTGTCAAAATACCACACCATTTAACGCGAGATCTGTGTGGCCAGTCAGACCTTCTTAAGCTTCTCCCTAGAAATTTTCGAAGACAAATTGAAGCATTTCAACCCGTAAGATAAGATGTTGTCTGTCAAAATACCACAACATTGAACGCAAAAACTCCGAAAATAAAATATTGTCTGTCAAAATACCACACCATTTAACGCAAGATCTGTGCGGCCAGTCAGACATTCTTATGCTTCTAGCTACAAATTTTCGAAGACAAAATGAAGCATTTTAACACGGAGAATAAGACGTTGTCTGTCAAAATACTACACCAATGCCCGCAAAAAATCCGAAAATAAAATATTGCCTGTCAAAATACCACACCATTGATCGCAAGATCTGTGTGGCCAGTCAGTTAGTGTTAAGCTTCTCCCTAGAAATTTTTGAAGACAAAATGAAGCATTTCAAGCAGGAAAATAAGATGTTGTCTGTCAAAATACCACACCATTGAACGCGAAAACTCCGAAAATAAGATATTGTCTGTAAAAATACCACACCATTTAACGCGAGATCTGTGGGGCCAGTCAGACACTCTTAAGCTTCTCCCTAGAAATTTTCGAAGACAAAATGAATCATTTTAACCCGGAAAATAAGATACTATCTGTCAAAATACCACACTATTGAACGCAAGATCTGTGTGGCCAGTCAGTTAGTGTTAAGCTTCTCCGTAGAAATTTCCGAAGACCAATTGAAGCATTTCAACCCGGAATATAAGATGTTATCTGTCAAACTATTACATCATTGAATGCAAAAGCTCCGAAAATAAGATACTGTCTGTGAAAATACCACACTATTGAACGCAAAATCTGTGTGGCCAGTCAGTTAGTGTTAAGATTCTCCCTAGAAGTTTTCGAAGACAAAATGAAGCACTTCAATCCGTAAAATGAGATGTTGTCTGTCAAAATACCACACCATTGACCGCAAAAACTCGGAAAATAAAATACTGTCTGTAAGCATTTCAACCCGGAATATAAGATGTTATCTGTCAAACTATTACATCAGTGAATGCAAAAACTCCGAAAATAAGATGTTGTCTGTCAAAATACCACACCATTAAACGCAAGAACTCCGAAAATAAGATTTTGTCTGTCAAAATACCACACCATTGAACGCGAAATATGTGTGGCCAGTCGTTAGTGTTAAGCTTCTCCCTAGAAATTTTCTAAGACAAAATGAAACATTTCAACCCGCAAAATGAGACGTTGTCTGTCAAAATACCACACCACTGAACGCAAAAACTCCGAGAGTAAGATATTGTCTGTCAAAATACCACACCATTTAACGCAAGATCTGTGTGGCCAGTCAGACATTCTTAGGCTTCACCCTAGAAATTTTCGAAGACAAATTGAAGCATTTCAACCCGGAAAATAAGATGTTGTCTGTCAAAATACCACACCATTGAACGCAAAAACTCCGAAAATAAGATATTGTCTGTAAAAATACCACACCATTGAACGCAAAATCTGTGTTGCCAGTCAGTCACAATTAAGTCTCTCCCTAGAAATTTTCGAAGACAAAATGAACCATTTTAACCGGGAAATAAGATATTGTCTGTCAAAATACCACACCATTGAACGCAAAATCTGTGTGGAGAGTCAGACACTCTTAAGCTGCTCCCTAGAAGTTGGCGAAGACAAAATAAAGCATTTTAACCCGGAAAATAAGATATTGTCTGCCAAAATACCACACAATTGAACGCAAGATCTGTGTGGCCAGTCAGTTAGTGTTAAGCTTCTCAATAGAAATTTTCGAAGACAAAATGAAGCACTTCAATCCGTAAAATGAGATGTTGTCTGTCAAAATACCACACCATTGACCGCAAAAACTCGGAAAATAAAATACTGTCTGTCAAAATACCACACCATTTAACCCAAAATCTGTGTGGTCAGTCAGTTAGGGTTAAGCTTCTCCCGCGATATTTTCCAAGACAAAATGAAGCATTTCAACCCGTAAAATAAGATGTTGTCTGTCAAAATACCTCACCATTGAACGCAAAAACTCCGAAAATAAGATATTGTCTGTCGAAATACCACAAAATTGAACGCAAAATTTGTGTGGTCAGTCAATTAGTGTTAAGCTTCTCCCTAGAAATTTTTGAAGACAAAATGAACCATTTCAACCTGGAAAATAAGATGTTGTCTGTCAAAATACCACACCATTGTTCGCAAAAACTCCGAAAATAGGATATTGTCTGTACAAATACCACACCATTGAACGCAAAATATGTGTGGGCAGTCAGTTAGTGTTAAGCCTCTCCCTAGAAATTTTTGAAGACAAAATGAACCATTTCAACCCGTACAATAAGATGTTGTCTGTCAAAATAACACACCATTGAACGCAAAAACTCCGAAAATAAGATATTGTCTGTCAAAATACAGCACCATTGAACGCAAAATCTGTGTGGCCAGTCAGTTAGGGTTAAGCTTCTCCCTAGAAAATTTCGAAGACAAAATGAAGCATTTCAGCCCGTAAAATAAGATGTTGTCTGTCAAAATACCACACCATTGAACGCAAGAACTCCGAAAATAAGATATTGTCTGTCAAAATACCACACCATTGAACGCAAAATCTGTGTGGCCAGTCGTTAGTGTTAAGCTTCTCCCTAGAGATTTTCTAAGACAAAATGAAGCATTTCAACCCGTAAAATAAGACGTTGTCTGTCAGAATACCACACCATTGAACGCAAAAACTCCGAAAATAAGATATTGTCTGTCAAAATACCACACCATTGAACGCAAAGTCTGCTTGGCTAGTCAGTTAGTGTTAAGCTTCTCCCTAGATATTTTCGAAGACAAAATGAAGCATTTCAACCCGGAAAATAAGATGTTGTCTGTCAAAATACCACACCATTGAACGCAAAATCTATGTGGCCATTCAGACACTCTTAAGCCTCTTCCTAGAAATTTTCGAAGACAAATTGAAGTATTTCAATCCGTAAAATAAGATGTTGTCTCTCAAAATACCACACCATTGACCGCGAAAACTCCGAAAATAAGATATTGTCTGTCGAAATACCACAAAATTGAACGCAAAATTTGTGTGGCCAGTCAATTAGTGTTAAGCTTTTCCCTAGAAATTTTCGAAGACAAAACGAAGCATTTCAGCCCGTAAAATAAGATATTGTCTGTCAAAACACCACACCATTGAACGCAGAAACCCCGAAAATGAGATATTGTCTGTCCAAATACGACACCACTGAACGCAAAAACTCCGAAAATAAGATATTGTCTGTCAAAGTACCACACCATTGAAGGCAAAGTCTGCGTGGGTAGTCAGTTAGTGTTAAGCTTCTCCCTAGATATTTTCGCAGACAAAATGAAGCATTTCAACCTGGAAAATAAGATGTTGTCTGTCAAAATACCACACCATTGAACGCAAAAACTCCGAAAATAAGATATTGTCTGTACAAATACCACACCATTGAACGCAAAATATGTGTGGGCAGTCAGTTAGTGTTAAGCCTCTCCCTAGAAATTTTTGAAGACAAAATGAAGCATTTCAGCCCGTAAAATAAGATGTTGTCTGTCGAAATACCACACTATTGAACGCAGTAACTCCGAAAATAAGATATTGTCTGTCAAAATACCACACCATTGAACGCAAAATCTGTGTGGCCAGTCAGTTAGTGTTAAGCTTCTCCCTAGAAATTTTCGAAGACAAAATGAAGCATTTCAGCCCGTAAAATAAGATGTTGTCTGTCAAAATACCACACCATTGAACGCAGTAACTCCGAAAATAAGATATTGTCTGTCAAAATACCACACCATTGAACGCAAAATCTGTGTGGCCAGTCGTTAGTGTTAAGCTTCTCCCTAGAAATTTTCTAAGACAAAATGAAGCATTTCAACCCGTAAAATGAGACGTTGCCTGTCAAAATACCACACCATTGAACGCAAAAACTCCGAAAATAAGATGTTGTCTGTCAAAATACCACACCATTGAACGCAAAAACTCCGAAAATAAGATATTGTCTGTCAAAATACAGCACCATTGAACGCAAAATCTGTGTAGCCTGTCAGTTAGTGTTTAGCTTCTCCCTAGAAATTTTCGAAGACAAAATGAAGCATTTCAGCCCGTAAAATAAGATGTTGTCTGTCAAAATACCACACCATTGAACGCAATAACTCCGAAAATAAGATATTGTCGGTAAAAATACCACACCATTGAACGCAAAATCTGTGTGGCCAGTCGTTAGTGTCAAGCTTCTCCCTAGAAATTTTCTAAGACAAAATGAAGCATTTCAACCCGGAAAATAAGATGTTGTCTGTCAAAATACCACACCATTGAACGCAAAATCTATGTGGCCAGTCAGACACTCTTAGGCCTCTTCCTAGAAATTTTCGAAGACAAATTGAAGTATTTCAATCCGTAAAATAAGATGTTGTCTCTCAAAATACCACACCATTGTCCGCAAAAACTCCGAAAATAAGATATTACCTGTCAAAATACCACACCATTGAACGCAAAATATGTGTGGGCAGTCAGTTAGGGTTGAGCTTCTCCCTGGAAATTTTCAAAGACAAAATGAGGCATTCCAATCCGTAAAATAAGATGTTGTCTGTCAAAATACCACACTATTGACCGCAAAAACTCCGAAAATAAAATATTGCCTGCCAAATAACACACCATTGAACGCGAAATATGTGTGGGCAGTCAGTTAGGGTTAAGCTTCTCCCTAGAAATTTTCGAAGACCAATTGAAGCATTTCAACCCGGAATATAACATGCTATCTGTCAAAATACTACACCATTGAACGCAAAATCTCCGAAAATAAGATATTGTCTGTCAAAATTCTACACCATTTAACGCAAGATCTGTGTGTCCAGTCAGACATTCTTAAGCTTCTCCCTAGTAATTTTCGAAGACAATTTGAAGCATTTCAATCCGGAAAATAAGATACAGTCTGTCAAAATACCACACCATTGTCCGCAAAAACTCCGAAAATAAAATACTGTCTGTCAAAATACCACACCATTGAACGAAAAATCTGTGTGGTCAGTCAGTTAGGGTTAAGCTTCTCCCTTGAAATTTTCGAAGACAAAGTAAAGCATTTCAGCCCGTAAAATATAATATTGTCTGTCAAAATACCACACCATTGAACGCAAAAACCCCGAAAATGAGATATTGTCTGTCAAAATACGACACCATTGAACGCAAAAACTCCGAAAATAAGATATTGTCTGTCAAAGTACCACACCATTGAAAGCAAATTCTGCGTGGCCAGTTAGTTAGTGTTAAGCTTCTCCCTAGATATTTTCGAAGACAAAATGAAGCATTTCAACTTGGAAAATAAGATGTTGTCTCTCGAAATACCACACCATTGAGCGCAAAAACTCGGAAAATAAAATATTGTCTGTCAAAATACCACACTATTGAACGCAAAATCTGTGTGGCCAGTCAGTTAGGGTTAAGCTTCTCCCTAGAAATTTTCGAAGACAAAATGAACCATTTCAACCCGGAATATAAGATGTTATCTGACAAAATACTACACCATGAAGCTTCTCAATAGATATTTTCGAAGACAAAATGAAGCATTTCAACCCGGAAAATAAGATGTTGTCTGTCAAAATACCACACCATTGAACGCAAAATCTATGTGGCCAGTCAGACACTCTTAAGCCTCTTCCTAGAAATTTTCGAAGACAAATTGAAGTATTTCAATCCGTAAAATAAGATGTTGTCTCTCAAAATACCACACCATTGACCGCGAAAACTCCGAAAATAAGATATTGTCTGTCGAAATACCACAAAATTGAACGCAAAATTTGTGTGGCCAGTCAATTAGTGTTAAGCTTTTCCCTAGAAATTTTCGAAGACGAAACGAAGCATTTCAGCCCGTAAAATAAGATATTGTCTGTCAAAACACCACACCATTGAACGCAAAAACCCCGAAAATGAGATATTGTCTGTCCAAATACGACACCACTGAACGCAAAAACTCCGAAAATAAGATATTGTCTGTCAAAGCACCACACCATTGTAGGCAAAGTCTGCGTGGCCAGTCAGTTAGTGTTAAGCTTCTCCCTAGATATTTTCGAAGACAAAATGAAGCATTTCAACCTATAAAATAAGATGTTGTCTGTCAAAATACCACACCATTGAACGCAAAAACTCCGAAAATACGATATTGTCTGTACAAATACCACACTATTGAACGCAAAATATGTGTGGGTAGTCAGTTAGTGTTAAGCTTCTCCCTAGAAATTTTTGAAGACAAAATGAACCATTTCAACCCGTACAATAAGATGTTGTCTATCGAAATACCACACCATTGAACGCAAAAACTCCGAAAATAATATAGTGTCTGTCAAAATACAGCACCATTGAACGCAAAATCTGTGTGGCCAGTCAGTTAGAGTTAAGCTTCTCCATAGAAATTTTCGAAGACAAAATGAAGCATTTCAGCCCGTAAAATAAGATGTTGTCTGTCAAAATACCACACCATTGAACGCAATAACTCCGAAAATAAGATATTGTCTGTCAAAATACTACACCATTGGACGCAAAATCTGTGTGGCCAGTCGTTAGTGTTAAGCTTCTCCCTAGAAATTTTCTAAGACAAAATGAAGCATTTCAACCCGGAAAATAAGACGTTGCCTGTCAAAATACCACACCATTGAACGCAAAAACTCCGAAAATAAGATGTCGTCTGTCAAAATACCACACCATTGAACGCAAAAACTCCGAAAATAAGATATTGTCTGTCAAAATACAGCACCATTGAAAGCAAAATCTGTGTGGCCAGTCAGTTAGTGTTAGGCTTCTCCCTAGAAATTTTCGAAGACAAAATGAAGCATTTCAGCCCGTAAAATAAGATGTTGTCTGTCAAAATACCACGCCATTGAACGCAATAACTCCGAAAATAAAATATTGTCTGTCAAAATACCACACAATTGAACGCAAAATCTGTGTGGCCAGTCGTTAGTGTTAAGCTTCTCCCTAGAAACCCGGAAAATAAGACGTTGCCTATCAAAATACCACACCATTGAACGGAAAAACTCCGAAAATAAGATGTTGTCTGTCAAAATACCACACCATTGACCGCAAAAACTCCGAAAATAAGATATTACCTGTCAAAATACCACACCATTGAACGCAAAATATGTGTGGGCAGTCAGTTAGGGTTGAGCTTCTCCCTGGAAATTTTCGAAGACAAAATGAGGCATTCCAATCCGTAAAATAAGATGTTGTCTGTCAAAATACCACACTATTAACCGCAAAAACTCCGAAAATAAAATATTGCCCGTCAAAATACCACACCATTGAACGCGAAATATGTGTGGGCAGTCAGTTAAGGTTAAGCTTCTCCCTAGAAACATTCGAAGACCAATTGAAGCATTTCAACCCGGAATATAAGATGCTATCTGTCAAAATACTACACCATTGAACGCAAAAACTCCGAAAATAAGATATTGTCTGTCAAAATACCACACCATTTAACGCAAGATCTGTGTGTCCAGTCAGACATTCTTAAGCTTCTCCCTAGTAATTTGCGAAGACAAATTGAAGCATTTCAATCCGGAAAATAAGATACTGTCTGTCAAAATACCACACCATTGTCCGCAAAAACTCCGAAAATAAAATATTGTCTGTCAAAATTCCACACCATTGATCGCAAAATCTGTGTGGTCACTCAGTTAGGGTTAAGCTTCTTCCTTGAAATTTTCGAAGACAAAGTAAAGCATTTCAGCCCGTAAAATATGATATTGTCTGTCAAAATACCACACCATTGAACGCAAAAACCCCGAAAATGAGATATTGTCTGTCAAAATACGACACCACTGAACGCAAAAACTCCGAAAATAAGATATTGTCTGTCAAAGTACCACACCATTGAAAGCAAATTCTGCGTCGCCAGTCAGTTAGTGTTAAGCTTCTCCCTAGATATTTTCGAAGACAAAATGAAGCATTTCAACTTGGAAAATAAGATGTTGTCTCTCGAAATACCACACCATTTAACGCAAAAACTCGGAAAATAAAATATTGTCTGTCAAAATACCACACTATTGAACGCAAAATCTGTGTAGCCAGTCAGTTAGGATTAAGCTTCTCCCTAGAAATTTTCGAAGACAAAATGAACCATTTCAACCCGGAATATAAGATGTTATCTGTCAAAATACTACACCATTGAACACAAAATCTGTGTGGCCAGTCAGACACTCTTAAGCTTCTCCCTAGAAGTTTGCGAAGACAAAGTAAAACATTTTAACCCGGAAAATAAGATATTGTCTGTCAAACTACTACATCATTGAACGCAAAATCTGTGTTGCCATTCAGTTAGTGTTAAGCTTCTCCCTAGAAATTTTCGAAGACCAATTGAGGCATTTCAACCTGGAGAATAAGATGTTGTCTGTCGAAATACAACACCACTGAACGCAAAAACTCCGAAAATAAGATATTGTCTGTCAAAATACCACACCATTGAACGCAAAAACCCCGAAAATGAGATATTGTCTGTCAAAATACGACACCACTGAACGCAAAAACTCCGAAAATAAAATATTGCCTGTCAAAATACCACACCATTGAACGAAAAATATGTGTGGGCAGTCAGTTAGGGTTAAGCTTCTCCCTAGAAAGTTTCTAAGACAAAAAGAATCATTTTAATCCGGAAAATAAGATGTTGTGTGTCAAAATACCACACCATTGACTACAAAAACTCCGAAAATAAAATATTGCCCGTCAAAATACCACACAATCGAACGCGAAATATGTGTGGGCAGTCAGTTAGGGTTAAGCTTCTCCCTAGAAATTTTCGAAGACAAAATGAAGCATTTCAACCCGTAAAGTAAGTTGTTGTCTGTCAAATTACCACAACTTTGAACGCAAAAACTCCGAGAGTAGGATATTGTCTGTCGAAATACTACACCATTGAACGCAAAATCTGTGTGGCCAGTCAGTTAGTGTTAAGCTTTTCACTAGAAATTTTCGAAGACAAAATGAAGCATTTCAATCCGTAAAATAAGATGTTGTCTGTCAAAATATGACACCATTGGCCGCAAAAACTCCGAAAATAAGATATTGTCTGTCGAAATACCACACCATTGAACGCAAAAACTCCGAAAATAAGATATTGCCTGTTAAAATACCACACCATTGAACGCAAAATCTGTGTGGCCAGTCAGACGCTCTTAAGCTTCTTCCTAGCATTTTGTGAAGACAAAATAAAACATTTTAACCTGGAAAATAAGATATTGTCTGTCAAAATACCACACTATTGAACGCAAAATCTGTGTGGCCAGTCAGTTAGAGTTGAGCTTCTCCCTAGAAGTTTTCGAAGACCAATTGAAGCATTTCAACCCGGAATATAAGATGTTATCTGTCAAAATACTACACCACTGGACCCAAAAACTCCGAAAATGAGATGTTGTCTGCCAAAATACCACACCATTTAACGGAGGATCTGTGTGGCCAGTCAGACACTCTTAGGCTTCTCCCTAGAAATTTTCGAAGACAAAATGAAGCATTTTAGCCCGGAAAATAAGATATTGTCGGTCAAAATACCACACCACTTAACGCAAAATCTGTGTGGCCAGCCAGTTACTGTTAAGTATCTCACTAGAAATTTTCGAAGAGAAAATGGACCATTTTAACCCGGAAAATAAGATATTATCTGTCAAAGCACCACACCATTGAACGCAAAATCCGTGTGGCAAGTCAGTTAGTGTTAAGCTTCTCCCTAGAAATTTTCGAAGACAAAATGAAGTACTTCAATCCGTAAAATAAAATGTTGTCTGTCAAAATACAATACCATTGAACGCAAAAACTCCGAAAATAAGATATTGTCTGTCAAAATACCACACCATTTAACGCGAGATCTGTGTGGCCAGTCAGACACTCTTAAGCTTCTCCCTAGAAATTTTCGAAGACAGAATGAATCATTTTAACCCGGAAAATAAGATACCGCCTGTCAAAATACCACACTATTGAACGCAAGATCTGTGTGGCTAGTCAGTTAGTGTTAGGCTTCTCCCTAGAAGTTTCCGAAGACCAATTGAAGCATTTCAACCCGGAATATAAGATGTTATCTGTCAAACTATTACATCATTGAATGCAAAAACTCCGAAAATAAGATACTGTCTGTCAAAATACCACACCATTGAACGCAAGGTCTGTGTGACCAGTCAGTTAGTGTAAAGCTTCTCACTAGAAATTTTTGAAGACAAAATGAAGTATTTCAAGCAGGAAAATAAGATGTTGTCTGTCAAAATACCACACCATTGTCCCCAAAAACTCCGAAAATAAAATATTGTCTGTCAAAATACCACACCACTGAACGCAAAATCTGTGTGGGCAGTCAGTTAGTGTTAAGCTTCTCCCTAGAAATTTTCGAAGACGAAATGGAGCATTTCAACCCGTAAAATAAGATGTTGTCTGTCAAAATACCACAACATTGAACGCAAAAACTCCGAAAATAGAATATTGTCTATCAAAATACCACACCATTTAACGCAAGATCTGTGCGGCCAGTCAGACATTCTTATGCTTCTAGCTACAAATTTTCGAAGACAAAATGAAGCATTTTAACACGGAGAATAAGACGTTGTCTGTCAAAATACCACACCAATGCCCGCAAAAAATCCGAAAATAAAATATTGCCTGTCAAAATACCACACCATTGATCGCAAGATCTGTGTGGCCAGTCAGTTAGTGTTAAGCTTCTCCCTAGAAATTTTTGAAGACAAAATGAAGCATTTCTAGCAGGAAAATAAGATGTTGTCTGTCAAAATACCACACCATTGAACGCGAAAACTCCGAAAATAAGATATTGTCTGTAAAAATACCACACCATTTAACGCGAGATCTGTGGGGCCAGTCAGACACTCTTAGGCTTCTCCCTAGAAATTTTCGAAGACAAAATGAATCATTTTAACCCGGAAAATAAGATACTATCTGTCAAAATACCACACTATTGAACGCAAGATCTGTGTGGCCAGTCAGTTAGTGTTAAGCTTCTCCCTAGAAATTTCCGAAGACCAATTGAAGCATTTCAACCCGGAATATAAGATGTTATCTGTCAAACTATTACATCAGTGAATGCAAAAACTCCGAAAATAAGATATTGTCTGTCAAAATACCACACCATTGAACGCACGAACTCCGAAAATAAGATTTTGTCTGTCAAAATACCACACCATTGAACGCGAAATATGTGTGGCCAGTCGTTAGTGTTAAGCTTCTCCCTAGAAATTTTCTAAGACAAAATGAAACATTTCAACCCGCAAAATGAGACGTTGTCTGTCAAAATACCACACCACTGAACGCAAAAACTCCGAGAGTAAGATATTGTCTGTCAAAATACCACACCATTTAACGCAAGATCTGTGTGGCCAGTCAGACATTCTTAGGCTTCACCCTAGAAATTTTCGAAGACAAATTGAAGCATTTCAACCCGGAAAATAAGATGTTGTCTGTCAAAATACCACACCATTGAACGCAAAACTCCGAAAATATGATATTGTCTGTAAAAATACCACACCATTGAACGCAAAATCTGTGTTGCCAGTCAGTCACAATTAAGTCTCTCCCTAGAAATTTTCGAAGACAAAATGAACCATTTTAACCGGGAAATAAGATATTGTCTGTCAAAATACCACACCATTGAACGCAAAATCTGTGTGGAGAGTCAGACACTCTTAAGCTGCTCCCTAGAAGTTGGCGAAGACAAAATAAAGCATTTTAACCCGGAAAATAAGATATTGTCTGCCAAAATACCACACAATTGAACGCAAGATCTGTGTGGCCAGTCAGTTAGTGTTAAGCTTCTCCCTAGAAATTTTCGAAGACAAAATGAAGCACTTCAATCCGTAAAATGAGATGTTGTCTGTCAAAATACCACACCATTGACCGCAAAAACTCGGAAAATAAAATACTGTCTGTCAAAATACCACACCATTTAACGCAAAATCTGTGTGGTCAGTCAGTTAGGGTTAAGCTTCTCCCGCGAAATTTTCCAAGACAAAATGAAGCATTTCAACCCGTAAAATAAGATGTTGTCTGTCAAAATACCTCACCATTGAACGCAAAAACTCCGAAAATAAGATATTGTCTGTCGAAATACCACAAAATTGAACGCAAAATTTGTGTGGTCAGTCAATTAGTGTTAAGCTTCTCCCTAGAAATTTTTGAAGACAAAATGAACCATTTCAACCTGGAAAATAAGATGTTGTCTGTCAAAATACCACACCATTGTTCGCAAAAACTCCGAAAATAGGATATTGTCTGTACAAATACCACACCATTGAACGCAAAATATGTGTGGGCAGTCAGTTAGTGTTAAGCCTCTCCCTAGAAATTTTTGAAGACAAAATGAACCATTTCAACCCGTACAATAAGATGTTGTCTGTCAAAATAACACACCATTGAACGCAAAAACTCCGAAAATAAGATATTGTCTGTCAAAATACAGCACCATTGAACGCAAAATCTGTGTGGCCAGTCAGTTAGGGTTAAGCTTCTCCCTAGAAAATTTCGAAGACAAAATGAAGCATTTCAGCCCGTAAAATAAGATGTTGTCTGTCAAAATACCACACCATTGAACGCAAGAACTCCGAAAATAAGATATTGTCTGTCAAAATACCACACCATTGAACGCAAGGTCTGTGTGACCAGTCAGTTAGTGTAAAGCTTCTCACTAGAAATTTTTGAAGACAAAATGAAGTATTTCAAGCAGGAAAATAAGATGTTGTCTGTCAAAATACCACACCATTGTCCCCAAAAACTCCGAAAATAAAATATTGTCTGTCAAAATACCACACCACTGAACGCAAAATCTGTGTGGGCAGTCAGTTAGTGTTAAGCTTCTCCCTAGAAATTTTCGAAGACGAAATGGAGCATTTCAACCCGTAAAATAAGATGTTGTCTGTCAAAATACCACAACATTGAACGCAAAAACTCCGAAAATAGAATATTGTCTATCAAAATACCACACCATTTAACGCAAGATCTGTGCGGCCAGTCAGACATTCTTATGCTTCTAGCTACAAATTTTCGAAGACAAAATGAAGCATTTTAACACGGAGAATAAGACGTTGTCTGTCAAAATACCACACCAATGCCCGCAAAAAATCCGAAAATAAAATATTGCCTGTCAAAATACCACACCATTGATCGCAAGATCTGTGTGGCCAGTCAGTTAGTGTTAAGCTTCTCCCTAGAAATTTTTGAAGACAAAATGAAGCATTTCTAGCAGGAAAATAAGATGTTGTCTGTCAAAATACCACACCATTGAACGCGAAAACTCCGAAAATAAGATATTGTCTGTAAAAATACCACACCATTTAACGCGAGATCTGTGGGGCCAGTCAGACACTCTTAGGCTTCTCCCTAGAAATTTTCGAAGACAAAATGAATCATTTTAACCCGGAAAATAAGATACTATCTGTCAAAATACCACACTATTGAACGCAAGATCTGTGTGGCCAGTCAGTTAGTGTTAAGCTTCTCCCTAGAAATTTCCGAAGACCAATTGAAGCATTTCAACCCGGAATATAAGATGTTATCTGTCAAACTATTACATCAGTGAATGCAAAAACTCCGAAAATAAGATATTGTCTGTCAAAATACCACACCATTGAACGCACGAACTCCGAAAATAAGATTTTGTCTGTCAAAATACCACACCATTGAACGCGAAATATGTGTGGCCAGTCGTTAGTGTTAAGCTTCTCCCTAGAAATTTTCTAAGACAAAATGAAACATTTCAACCCGCAAAATGAGACGTTGTCTGTCAAAATACCACACCACTGAACGCAAAAACTCCGAGAGTAAGATATTGTCTGTCAAAATACCACACCATTTAACGCAAGATCTGTGTGGCCAGTCAGACATTCTTAGGCTTCACCCTAGAAATTTTCGAAGACAAATTGAAGCATTTCAACCCGGAAAATAAGATGTTGTCTATCGAAATACCACACCATTGAACGCAAAAACTCCGAAAATAATATAGTGTCTGTCAAAATACAGCACCATTGAACGCAAAATCTGTGTGGCCAGTCAGTTAGAGTTAAGCTTCTCCATAGAAATTTTCGAAGACAAAATGAAGCATTTCAGCCCGTAAAATAAGATGTTGTCTGTCAAAATACCACACCATTGAACGCAATAACTCCGAAAATAAGATATTGTCTGTCAAAATACTACACCATTGGACGCAAAATCTGTGTGGCCAGTCGTTAGTGTTAAGCTTCTCCCTAGAAATTTTCTAAGACAAAATGAAGCATTTCAACCCGGAAAATAAGACGTTGCCTGTCAAAATACCACACCATTGAACGCAAAAACTCCGAAAATAAGATGTCGTCTGTCAAAATACCACACCATTGAACGCAAAAACTCCGAAAATAAGATATTGTCTGTCAAAATACAGCACCATTGAAAGCAAAATCTGTGTGGCCAGTCAGTTAGTGTTAGGCTTCTCCCTAGAAATTTTCGAAGACAAAATGAAGCATTTCAGCCCGTAAAATAAGATGTTGTCTGTCAAAATACCACGCCATTGAACGCAATAACTCCGAAAATAAAATATTGTCTGTCAAAATACCACACAATTGAACGCAAAATCTGTGTGGCCAGTCGTTAGTGTTAAGCTTCTCCCTAGAAACCCGGAAAATAAGACGTTGCCTATCAAAATACCACACCATTGAACGGAAAAACTCCGAAAATAAGATGTTGTCTGTCAAAATACCACACCATTGACCGCAAAAACTCCGAAAATAAGATATTACCTGTCAAAATACCACACCATTGAACGCAAAATATGTGTGGGCAGTCAGTTAGGGTTGAGCTTCTCCCTGGAAATTTTCGAAGACAAAATGAGGCATTCCAATCCGTAAAATAAGATGTTGTCTGTCAAAATACCACACTATTAACCGCAAAAACTCCGAAAATAAAATATTGCCCGTCAAAATACCACACCATTGAACGCGAAATATGTGTGGGCAGTCAGTTAAGGTTAAGCTTCTCCCTAGAAACATTCGAAGACCAATTGAAGCATTTCAACCCGGAATATAAGATGCTATCTGTCAAAATACTACACCATTGAACGCAAAAACTCCGAAAATAAGATATTGTCTGTCAAAATACCACACCATTTAACGCAAGATCTGTGTGTCCAGTCAGACATTCTTAAGCTTCTCCCTAGTAATTTGCGAAGACAAATTGAAGCATTTCAATCCGGAAAATAAGATACTGTCTGTCAAAATACCACACCATTGTCCGCAAAAACTCCGAAAATAAAATATTGTCTGTCAAAATTCCACACCATTGATCGCAAAATCTGTGTGGTCACTCAGTTAGGGTTAAGCTTCTTCCTTGAAATTTTCGAAGACAAAGTAAAGCATTTCAGCCCGTAAAATATGATATTGTCTGTCAAAATACCACACCATTGAACGCAAAAACCCCGAAAATGAGATATTGTCTGTCAAAATACGACACCACTGAACGCAAAAACTCCGAAAATAAGATATTGTCTGTCAAAGTACCACACCATTGAAAGCAAATTCTGCGTCGCCAGTCAGTTAGTGTTAAGCTTCTCCCTAGATATTTTCGAAGACAAAATGAAGCATTTCAACTTGGAAAATAAGATGTTGTCTCTCGAAATACCACACCATTTAACGCAAAAACTCGGAAAATAAAATATTGTCTGTCAAAATACCACACTATTGAACGCAAAATCTGTGTGGCCAGTCAGTTAGGATTAAGCTTCTCCCTAGAAATTTTCGAAGACAAAATGAACCATTTCAACCCGGAATATAAGATGTTATCTGTCAAAATACTACACCATTGAACACAAAATCTGTGTGGCCAGTCAGACACTCTTAAGCTTCTCCCTAGAAGTTTGCGAAGACAAAGTAAAACATTTTAACCCGGAAAATAAGATATTGTCTGTCAAACTACTACATCATTGAACGCAAAATCTGTGTTGCCATTCAGTTAGTGTTAAGCTTCTCCCTAGAAATTTTCGAAGACCAATTGAGGCATTTCAACCTGGAGAATAAGATGTTGTCTGTCGAAATACAACACCACTGAACGCAAAAACTCCGAAAATAAGATATTGTCTGTCAAAATACCACACCATTGAACGCAAAAACCCCGAAAATGAGATATTGTCTGTCAAAATACGACACCACTGAACGCAAAAACTCCGAAAATAAAATATTGCCTGTCAAAATACCACACCATTGAACGAAAAATATGTGTGGGCAGTCAGTTAGGGTTAAGCTTCTCCCTAGAAAGTTTCTAAGACAAAAAGAATCATTTTAATCCGGAAAATAAGATGTTGTGTGTCAAAATACCACACCATTGACTACAAAAACTCCGAAAATAAAATATTGCCCGTCAAAATACCACACAATCGAACGCGAAATATGTGTGGGCAGTCAGTTAGGGTTAAGCTTCTCCCTAGAAATTTTCGAAGACAAAATGAAGCATTTCAACCCGTAAAGTAAGTTGTTGTCTGTCAAATTACCACAACTTTGAACGCAAAAACTCCGAGAGTAGGATATTGTCTGTCGAAATACTACACCATTGAACGCAAAATCTGTGTGGCCAGTCAGTTAGTGTTAAGCTTTTCACTAGAAATTTTCGAAGACAAAATGAAGCATTTCAATCCGTAAAATAAGATGTTGTCTGTCAAAATATGACACCATTGGCCGCAAAAACTCCGAAAATAAGATATTGTCTGTCGAAATACCACACCATTGAACGCAAAAACTCCGAAAATAAGATATTGCCTGTTAAAATACCACACCATTGAACGCAAAATCTGTGTGGCCAGTCAGACGCTCTTAAGCTTCTTCCTAGCATTTTGTGAAGACAAAATAAAACATTTTAACCTGGAAAATAAGATATTGTCTGTCAAAATACCACACTATTGAACGCAAAATCTGTGTGGCCAGTCAGTTAGAGTTGAGCTTCTCCCTAGAAGTTTTCGAAGACCAATTGAAGCATTTCAACCCGGAATATAAGATGTTATCTGTCAAAATACTACACCACTGGACCCAAAAACTCCGAAAATGAGATGTTGTCTGCCAAAATACCACACCATTTAACGGAGGATCTGTGTGGCCAGTCAGACACTCTTAGGCTTCTCCCTAGAAATTTTCGAAGACAAAATGAAGCATTTTAGCCCGGAAAATAAGATATTGTCGGTCAAAATACCACACCACTTAACGCAAAATCTGTGTGGCCAGCCAGTTACTGTTAAGTATCTCACTAGAAATTTTCGAAGAGAAAATGGACCATTTTAACCCGGAAAATAAGATATTATCTGTCAAAGCACCACACCATTGAACGCAAAATCCGTGTGGCAAGTCAGTTAGTGTTAAGCTTCTCCCTAGAAATTTTCGAAGACAAAATGAAGTACTTCAATCCGTAAAATAAAATGTTGTCTGTCAAAATACAATACCATTGAACGCAAAAACTCCGAAAATAAGATATTGTCTGTCAAAATACCACACCATTTAACGCGAGATCTGTGTGGCCAGTCAGACACTCTTAAGCTTCTCCCTAGAAATTTTCGAAGACAGAATGAATCATTTTAACCCGGAAAATAAGATACCGCCTGTCAAAATACCACACTATTGAACGCAAGATCTGTGTGGCTAGTCAGTTAGTGTTAGGCTTCTCCCTAGAAGTTTCCGAAGACCAATTGAAGCATTTCAACCCGGAATATAAGATGTTATCTGTCAAACTATTACATCATTGAATGCAAAAACTCCGAAAATAAGATACTGTCTGTCAAAATACCACACCATTGAACGCAAGGTCTGTGTGACCAGTCAGTTAGTGTAAAGCTTCTCACTAGAAATTTTTGAAGACAAAATGAAGTATTTCAAGCAGGAAAATAAGATGTTGTCTGTCAAAATACCACACCATTGTCCCCAAAAACTCCGAAAATAAAATATTGTCTGTCAAAATACCACACCACTGAACGCAAAATCTGTGTGGGCAGTCAGTTAGTGTTAAGCTTCTCCCTAGAAATTTTCGAAGACGAAATGGAGCATTTCAACCCGTAAAATAAGATGTTGTCTGTCAAAATACCACAACATTGAACGCAAAAACTCCGAAAATAGAATATTGTCTATCAAAATACCACACCATTTAACGCAAGATCTGTGCGGCCAGTCAGACATTCTTATGCTTCTAGCTACAAATTTTCGAAGACAAAATGAAGCATTTTAACACGGAGAATAA
Source organism: Brachypalpus laphriformis (assembly GCA_945910035.1). Taxonomy (NCBI): domain Eukaryota; kingdom Metazoa; phylum Arthropoda; class Insecta; order Diptera; family Syrphidae; genus Brachypalpus; species Brachypalpus laphriformis. The sequence goes on from OX246754.1 coordinate 132,794,356, forward strand.
GACGTTGTCTGTCAAAATACCACACCAATGCCCGCAAAAAATCCGAAAATAAAATATTGCCTGTCAAAATACCACACCATTGATCGCAAGATCTGTGTGGCCAGTCAGTTAGTGTTAAGCTTCTCCCTAGAAATTTTTGAAGACAAAATGAAGCATTTCTAGCAGGAAAATAAGATGTTGTCTGTCAAAATACCACACCATTGAACGCGAAAACTCCGAAAATAAGATATTGTCTGTAAAAATACCACACCATTTAACGCGAGATCTGTGGGGCCAGTCAGACACTCTTAGGCTTCTCCCTAGAAATTTTCGAAGACAAAATGAATCATTTTAACCCGGAAAATAAGATACTATCTGTCAAAATACCACACTATTGAACGCAAGATCTGTGTGGCCAGTCAGTTAGTGTTAAGCTTCTCCCTAGAAATTTCCGAAGACCAATTGAAGCATTTCAACCCGGAATATAAGATGTTATCTGTCAAACTATTACATCAGTGAATGCAAAAACTCCGAAAATAAGATATTGTCTGTCAAAATACCACACCATTGAACGCACGAACTCCGAAAATAAGATTTTGTCTGTCAAAATACCACACCATTGAACGCGAAATATGTGTGGCCAGTCGTTAGTGTTAAGCTTCTCCCTAGAAATTTTCTAAGACAAAATGAAACATTTCAACCCGCAAAATGAGACGTTGTCTGTCAAAATACCACACCACTGAACGCAAAAACTCCGAGAGTAAGATATTGTCTGTCAAAATACCACACCATTTAACGCAAGATCTGTGTGGCCAGTCAGACATTCTTAGGCTTCACCCTAGAAATTTTCGAAGACAAATTGAAGCATTTCAACCCGGAAAATAAGATGTTGTCTGTCAAAATACCACACCATTGAACGCAAAACTCCGAAAATATGATATTGTCTGTAAAAATACCACACCATTGAACGCAAAATCTGTGTTGCCAGTCAGTCACAATTAAGTCTCTCCCTAGAAATTTTCGAAGACAAAATGAACCATTTTAACCGGGAAATAAGATATTGTCTGTCAAAATACCACACCATTGAACGCAAAATCTGTGTGGAGAGTCAGACACTCTTAAGCTGCTCCCTAGAAGTTGGCGAAGACAAAATAAAGCATTTTAACCCGGAAAATAAGATATTGTCTGCCAAAATACCACACAATTGAACGCAAGATCTGTGTGGCCAGTCAGTTAGTGTTAAGCTTCTCCCTAGAAATTTTCGAAGACAAAATGAAGCACTTCAATCCGTAAAATGAGATGTTGTCTGTCAAAATACCACACCATTGACCGCAAAAACTCGGAAAATAAAATACTGTCTGTCAAAATACCACACCATTTAACGCAAAATCTGTGTGGTCAGTCAGTTAGGGTTAAGCTTCTCCCGCGAAATTTTCCAAGACAAAATGAAGCATTTCAACCCGTAAAATAAGATGTTGTCTGTCAAAATACCTCACCATTGAACGCAAAAACTCCGAAAATAAGATATTGTCTGTCGAAATACCACAAAATTGAACGCAAAATTTGTGTGGTCAGTCAATTAGTGTTAAGCTTCTCCCTAGAAATTTTTGAAGACAAAATGAACCATTTCAACCTGGAAAATAAGATGTTGTCTGTCAAAATACCACACCATTGTTCGCAAAAACTCCGAAAATAGGATATTGTCTGTACAAATACCACACCATTGAACGCAAAATATGTGTGGGCAGTCAGTTAGTGTTAAGCCTCTCCCTAGAAATTTTTGAAGACAAAATGAACCATTTCAACCCGTACAATAAGATGTTGTCTGTCAAAATAACACACCATTGAACGCAAAAACTCCGAAAATAAGATATTGTCTGTCAAAATACAGCACCATTGAACGCAAAATCTGTGTGGCCAGTCAGTTAGGGTTAAGCTTCTCCCTAGAAAATTTCGAAGACAAAATGAAGCATTTCAGCCCGTAAAATAAGATGTTGTCTGTCAAAATACCACACCATTGAACGCAAGAACTCCGAAAATAAGATATTGTCTGTCAAAATACCACACCATTGAACGCAAAATCTGTGTGGCCAGTCGTTAGTGTTAAGCTTCTCCCTAGAGATTTTCTAAGACAAAATGAAGCATTTCAACCCGTAAAATAAGACGTTGTCTGTCAGAATACCACACCATTGAACGCAAAAACTCCGAAAATAAGATATTGTCTGTCAAAATACCACACCATTGAACGCAAAGTCTGCTTGGCTAGTCAGTTAGTGTTAAGCTTCTCCCTAGATATTTTCGAAGACAAAATGAAGCATTTCAACCCGGAAAATAAGATGTTGTCTGTCAAAATACCACACCATTGAACGCAAAATCTATGTGGCCACTCAGACACTCTTAAGCCTCTTCCTAGAAATTTTCGAAGACAAATTGAAGTATTTCAATCCGTAAAATAAGATGTTGTCTCTCAAAATACCACACCATTGACCGAAAATAAAATATTACCTGTCAAAATACCACACCATTGAACGCGAAATATGTGTGGGCAGTCAGTTAGGGTTAAGCTTCTCCCTGGAAATTTTCGAAGACAAAATGAGGCATTTCAACCCGTAAAATAAGATTTTGTCTGTCAAAATACCACAATATTGACCGCAAAAACTCCGAAAATAAAATATTGCCTGTCAAAATACCACACCATTGAACGCGAAATATGTGTGGGCAGTCAGTTAGGGTTAAGCTTCTCCCTAGAAAATTTCGAAGACAAAATGAACCATTTCAACCCGGAAAATAAGATACTGTCTGTCAAAATACCACACCATTGTCCGCAAAAACTCCGAAAATAAAATATTGTCTGTCAAAATACCACACCATTGAACGCAAAATCTGTGTGGTCAGTCAGTTAGTGTTAAGCTTCTCCCTAGAAATTTTCGAAGACAAAAAAAAGCATTTCAACCCGTAAAATAAGACGTTGTCTGTCAAAATACCACACCATTGAAAGCAAATTCTGCGTGGCCAGTCAGTTAGTGTTAAGCTTCTCCCTAGTTATTTTCGAAGACAAAATGAAGCATTTCAACCTGGAAAATAAGTTGTTGTCTCTCAAAATACCACACCATTGAACGCAAGTACGCCGAAAATAAGATATTGTCTGTCAAAGTACCACACCATTGAAAGCAAATTCTGCGTGGCCAGTCAGTTAGTGTTAAGCTTCTCCCTAGTTATTTTCGAAGACAAAATGAAGCATTTCAACCTGGAAAATAAGTTGTTGTCTCTCAAAATACCACACCATTGAACGCAATAACTCGGAAAATAAAATATTGTCTGTTAAAATACCACACTATTGAACGCAAAATCTGTGTGGCCAGTCAGTTAGGGTTAAGCTTCTCCCTAGAAATTTTCGAAGACAAAATGAACCATTTCAACCCGGAATATAAGATGTTATCTGACAAAATACTACACCATTGAACACAAAATCTGTGTGGTCAGTGAGACACTCTTAAGCTTCTCCCTAGAAGTTTGCGAAGACAAAGTAAAACATTTTAACCCGGAAAATAAGATATTGTCTGTGAAACTACCACATCATTGAACGCAAAATCTGTGTGGCCAGTCAGTTAGTGTTAAGCTTCTCCCTAGAAATTTTCGAAGACCAATTGAAGCATTTCAACCTGGAGAATAAAATGTTGTCTGTCCAAATACCACACCATTGACCGCAAAAACTCCGAAAATAAAATATTGAATGTCAAAATACGACACCATTGAACGAAAAATATGTGTGGGCAGTCAGTTAGGGTAAAGCTTCTCCCTAGAAATTTTCTAAGACAAAAAAAATCATTTTAATCCGGAAAATAAGATGTTGTCTGTCAAAATACAACACCATTGACCACAAAAACTCCGAAAATAAAATATTGCCCGTCAAATACCACACCATTGAACGCGAAATATGTGTGGGCAGTCAGTTAGGGTTAAGCTTCTCCCTAGAAATTTTCGAAGACAAAATGAAGCATTTCAACCCGTAAAATAAGTTGTTGTCTGTCAAAATACCACACCTTTGAACGCAAAAACTCAGAGAGTAAGATATTGTCTGTCGAAATACCACACCATTGAACGCAAAATCTGTGTGGCCAGTCAGTTAGTGTTAAGCTTCTCACTAGAAATTTTCGAAGACAAAATGAAGCGTTGCAATCCGTAAAATAAGATGTTGTCTGTCAAAATACCACGCCGTTGACCGCAAAAACTCAGAAAATAAGATATTGTCTGTCGAAATACCACACCATTGAACGCAAAAACTCCGAAAATAAGATATTGTCTGTTAAAATACCACACCATTGAACGCAAAATCTGTGTGGCCAGTCAGACACTCTTAAGTTTCTTCCTAGAATTTTGTGAAGACAAAATAAAACATTTTAACCCGGAAAATAAGATATTGTCTGTCAAAATACCACACTATTGAACGCAAAATCTGTGTGGCCAGGCAGTTAGTGTTGAGCTTCTCCCTAGAAGTTTTCGAAGACCAACTGAAGCATTTCAACCCGGAATATAAGATGTTATCTGTCAAAATACTACACCATTGGACGCAAAAACTCCGAAAATGAGATGTTGTCTGCCAAAATACCACACCATTTAACGGAGGATCTGTGTGGCCAGTCAGACATTCTTAGGCTTCTCCCTAGAAATTTTCGAAGACAATATGAAGCATTTTAGCCCGGAAAATAAGATATTGTCGGTCAAAATACCACACCATTGAACGCAAAAACTCGGAAAATAATATAGTGTCTGTCAAAACATTACACTATTTAAGGCAAAATCTGTGTTGCCAGTCAGTCACTTTTAAGTCTCTCCCTAGAAATTTTCGAAGACAAAATGAACCATTTTAACGCGGAAAATGAGATATTGTCTGTCAAAATACTACACCATTGAACGCAAAATCTGTGTGGCCGGTCAGTTAGTGTTAAGCTTCCCCTAGAAAATTTCGAAGACAAAATGAAGCATTTCAACCCGTAAAATAAGATGTTGTCTGTCAAAATACCACAATATTGAACGCAAAAACTCCGAAAATAAAATAATGTCTGTCAAAATACCACACCATTTAACGCAAGATCTGTGCGGAGAGTCAGACATTCTTATGCTTCTAGCTACAAATTTTCGAAGACAAAATGAAGCATTTTAACACGGAAAATAAGACGTTGTCTGTCAAAATACTACACCATTGCCTGCAAAACTCCGAAAATAAAATATATCCTGTCAAAATACCACACCATTGAACGCAAAATATGTGTGGGCAGTCAGTTAGGGTTAAGCTTCTCCCTAGAAATTTTCGAAGACAAAATGAAGCATTTCAACCCGTAAGATAAGATGTTGTCTGTCAAAATACCACAACATTGAACGCAAAAACTCCGAAAGTGAAATATTGTCTTTCAAAATACCACACCATTTAACGCAAAATCTGTGCGGCCAGTCAGACACTCTTAAGCTTCATCCTAGAAGTTTGCGAAAACAAAATAAAACATTTTAACCCGTAAAATAAGATATTGTCTGTCAAAATACCACACTATTGAACGCAAAATCTGTGTTGCCAGTCAGACATTGTTAAGCTTCTCCCTAGAAGTTTGCGAAGACAAAATAAAACATTTTATCCCGGAAAATAAGATATTGTCTGTCAAAATACCACACCATTGAACGCAAAATCTGTGTGGCCAGTCAGTTAGTGTAAAGCTTCTCCCTAGAAGTTTTCGAAGACCCATTGAAGCATTTCAACCCGGAATATAAGATGTTATCTATCAAAATACTACACCATTGAACGCAAAAACTCCGAAAATGAGATCTTGTCTGCCAAAATACCACACCATTTAACGAAAGATCTGTGTGGCCAGTCAAACACTCTTAGGCTTCTCCCTAGAAATTTTCGAAGACAAAATGAAGCATTTTAGCCCGGCAAATTAGATATTGTCGGTCAAAATACCACACCATTGAACGCAAAAACTCGGAAAATAAAATATTGTCTGTCAAAATACCACACCATTGAACGCAAAATCTCTGTGACCAGTCAGACACTCTTAAGCTTCTCCCTAGAAGTTTGCGAAGACAACGTAAAACATTTTAACCCGGAAAATAAGATATTGTCTTTAAAAATACCACACCATTGAACGAAAAATCTGTGGTGTGTCAGTTAGTGTTAAGCTTCTCCCTAGAAGATTTCGAAGACCAATTGAAGCATTTCAACCCGGAATATAAGATGTTATCTGTCAAAATACTACACTATTGATCGCAAAAACTCCGAAAATAAGATATTGTCTGTCAAAATACCACACCATTTAACGCGAGATCTGTGTGGCCAGTCAGACCTTCTTAAGCTTCTCCCTAGAAATTTTCGAAGACAAATTGAAGCATTTCAACCCGTAAGATAAGATGTTGTCTGTCAAAATACCACACAATTTAACGCAAGATCTGTGCGGCCAGTCAGACATTCTTATGCTTCTAGCTACAAATTTTCGAAGACAAAATGAAGCATTTTAACACGGAAAATAAGACGTTGTCTGTCAAAATACTACACCATTGAATGCAAAACTCCGAAAATAAAATATATCCTGTCAAAATACCACACCATTGAACGCAAAATATGTGTGGGCAGTCAGTTAGGGTTAAGCTTCTCCCTAGAAATTTTCGAAGACAAAATGAAGCATTTCAACCCGTAAGATAAGATGTTGTCTGTCAAAATACCACAACATTGAACGCAAAAACTCCGAAAGTAAAATATTGTCTTTCAAAATACCACACCATTTAACGCAAAATCTGTGCGGCCAGTCAGACACTCTTAAGCTTCATCCTAGAAGTTTGCGAAAACAAAATAAAACATTTTAACCCGTAAAATAAGATATTGTCTGTCAAAATACCACACTATTGAACGCAAAATCTGTGTGGCCAGTCAGTTGGTGTTGGGCTTCTCCCTAGAAGTTTTCGAAGACCAATTGAAGCATTTCAACTCGGAATATAAGATGTTATCTGTCAAAATACTACACCATTGAACGCAAAAACTCCGAAAATGAGATGTTGTCTGCCAAAATACCACACCATTTAACGGAAGTTCTGTGTGGCCAGTCAGACACTCTTAGGCTTCTCCCTAGAAATTTTCGAAGACAAAATGAAGCATTTTAGCCTGGAAAATAAGATATTGTCGGTCAAAATACCACACCATTGAACGCAAAAACTCGGAAAATAATATAGTGTCTGTCAAAACACCACACTATTTAAGGCAAAATCTGTGTTGCCAGTCAGTCACGGTTAAGTCTCTCCCTAGAAATTTTCGAAGACAAAATGAACCATTCTAACCCGGAAAAATACCACACCATTGAACGCAAAATCTGTGTGGCCGGTCAGTTAGTGTTAAGCTTCCCCTAGAAAATTTCGAAGACAAAATGAAGCATTTCAACCCGTAAAATAAGATGTTGTCTGTCAAAATACCACAACATTGAACGCAAAAACTCCGAAAATAAAATATTGTCTGTCAAAATACCACACCATTTAGCGCAAGATCTGTTTGGAAAGTCAGATATTCTTTTGCTTCAAGTTACAAATTTTCGAAGACAAAATGAAGCACTTTAACATGGAAAATAAGACGTTGTCTGTCAAAATACTACACCATTGAACGCAAAATCTGTGTTGCCAGTCAGACATTGTTAAGCTTCTCCCTAGAAGTTTGCGAAGACAAAATAAAACATTTTATCCCGGAAAATAAGATATTGTCTGTCAAAATACCACACCATTGAACGCAAAATCTGTGTTGCCGGTCAGTCACGGTTAAGTTTCTCCCTAGAAATTTTCGAAGACAAAATGAAACATTTTAACCCGGAAAATAAGATATTATCTGTCAAAGCACAACACCATTGAACGCAAAATCTGTGTGGCCACCCAGTTAGTATTAAGCTTCTCCCCAGAAATTTTCTAAGACAAAATGAAGCATTTCAACCCGTAAAATAAGATGTTGTCTTTGAAAATACCACACCATTGAACGCAAAATCTGTGTTGCCAGTCAATTACGGTTAAGTTTCTCTCTAGAAATTTTTGAAGACAAAATGAAACATTTTAACCCGGAAAATAAGATATTATCTGTCAAAGCACCACACCATTGAACGCAAAATCTGTGTGGCCAGTCAGCTAGTGTTAAGCTTCTCCCTAGAAATTTTCTAAGACAAAATGAAGCATTTCAATCCGTAAAATAAGATGTTGTCTGTCAAAATACCGTACCATTGTCCGCAAAAACTCCGAAAATAAAATATTGTCTGTCAAAATACCACACCATTGTCCGCAAAAACTCCGAAAATAAAATATTGCCTGCCAAAATACCACACCATTGAACGCCAAAACTCCGAAAATAAGATATTGTCTGTCGAAATACCACACCATTGAACGCAAGATCTGTGTGGCCAGTCAGTTAGTGTTAAGCTTCTCCCTAGAAGATTCCGAAGACCAATTGAAGCATTTCAACCCGGAATATAAGATGTTATCTGTCAACCTATTACATCATTGAATGCAAAAACTCCGAAAGTAAGATACTGTCTGTCAAAATACCACACTATTGAACGCAAAATCTGTGTGGCCCGTCGTTAGTGTTAAGCTTCTCCCTAGAAGTTTTCGAAGACAAAATGAAGCATTTCAATCCGTAAAATAAGATGTTGCCTGTCAAAATACCACACCATTGTCCGCAAAAACTCCGAAAATAAAATATTGTCTGTCAAAATACCACACCATTGAACGCAAGATCTGTGTGGCCAGCCAGTTAGTGTTAAGCTTCTCCCTAGAAGATTCCGAAGACCAATTGAAGCATTTCAACCCGGAATATAAGATGTTATCTGTCAACCTATTACATCATTGAATGCAAAAACTCCGAAAGTAAGATACTGTCTGTCAAAATACCACACTATTGAACGCAAAATCTGTGTGGCCCGTCGTTAGTGTTAAGCTTCTCCCTAGAAATTTTCGAAGACAAAATGGAGCATTTCAACCCGTAAAATAAGATGTTGTCTGTCAAAATACCACACCATTGAACGCAAAATCTCTGCGGCCAGTCAGTTAGTGTTAAGCTTCTCCCTAGAAATTTTCGAAGACAAAATGGAGCGTTTCAACCCGTAAAATAAGACGTTGTCTGTCAAAATACCACACCATTGAACGCAAAAACTCCGAAAATAAAATATTGTCTGTCAAAATACCACACCATTGAACGCAAGATCTGTGTGGCCAGTCAGTTAGTGTTAAGCTTCTCCCTAGAAGATTCCGAAGACCAATTGAAGCATTTCAACCCGGAATATAAGATGTTATCTGTCAACCTATTACATCATTGAATGCAAAAACTCCGAAAGTAAGATACTGTCTGTCAAAATACCACACTATTGAACGCAAAATCTGTGTGGCCCGTCGTTAGTGTTAAGCTTCTCCCTAGAAGTTTTCGAAGAACAATTGAAGCATTTCAACCCGGAATATAAAATGTTATCTGTCAAACTATTACATCATTGAATGCAAAAACTCCGAAAATAAGATGTTGTCTGTCAAAATACCACACCATTGAACGCAAGAACTCCGAAAATAAGATATTGTCTATCAATATACCACACCATTGAACGCAAAATCTGTGTGGCCAGTCGTTAGTGTTAAGCTTCTCCCTAGAAGTTTTCGAAGACCAATTGAAGCATTTCAACCCGGAATATAAGATGTTATCTGTCAAACTATTACATCATTGAATGCAAAAACTCCGAAAATAAGATACTGTCTGTCAAAATACCACACCATTGAACGCAAGATCTGTGTGGCCAGTCAGTTAGTGTAAAGCTTCTCACTAGAAATTTTTGAAGACAAAATGAAGTATTTCAAGCAGGAAAATAAGAAGTTGTCTGTCAAAATACCACACCATTGAACACAAAAATTCCGAAAATAAGATATTGTCTGTCAAAATACCACACTATTGACCGCAAAAACTCCGAAAATAAAATATTGCCTGTCAAAATACCACACCATTGAACGCGGAATATGCGTGGGCAGTCAGTTAGGGTTAAGCTCCTCGATAGAAATTTTCGAAGATCAATTGAAGCATTTCAAACTGGAATATAAGATGTTATCTGTCAGAATACTACACCATTGAACGCAAAAACTCCGAAAATAAAATATTATCTGTCAAAATACCACACCATTTAACACAAGATCTGTGTGGCCAGTCAGACATTCTAAAGCTTCTCCCTAGAAATTTTCGAAGACAAATTGAAGCATTTCAATCCGGAAAATAAGATACTGTCTGTCAAAATAATACGCCATTGAACGCAAATACTGTGTGGCCAGTCAGTTAGTGTTAAGCTTCTCCCTAGAAATTTTCGAAGACAAAATGAACCATTTCAACCCGGAATATAAGATGTTGTCTGTCAAAATACCACACCATTGAACGCAAAACTCCGAAAATAAGATATTGTCTGTCAAAATACCACACCATTTAACGCGAGATCTGTGTGGCCAGTCAGACACTCTTAAGCTTCTCCCTAGAAATTTTCGAAGACAGAATGAATCATTTTAACCCGAAAAATAAGATACCGCCTGTCAAAATACCACACTATTGAACGCAAGATCTGTGTGGCTAGTCAGTTAGTGTTAGGCTTCTCCCTAGAAGTTTCCGAAGACCAATTGAAGCATTTCAACCCGGAATATAAGATGTTATCTGTCAACCTATTACATCATTGAATGCAAAAACTCCGAAAATAAGATACTGTCTGTCAAAATACCACACTATTGAACGCAAAATCTGTGTGGCCCGTCAGTTAGTGTTAAGCTTCTCCCTAGAAGTTTTCGAAGAACAATTGAAGCATTTCAACCCGGAATATAAAATGTTATCTGTCAAACTATTACATCATTGAATGCAAAAACTCCGAAAATAAGATGTTGTCTGTCAAAATACCACACCATTGAACGCAAGAACTCCGAAAATAAGATATTGTCTATCAATATACCACACCATTGAACGCAAAATCTGTGTGGCCAGTCGTTAGTGTTAAGCTTCTCCCTAGAAGTTTTCGAAGACCAATTGAAGCATTTCAACCCGGAATATAAGATGTTATCTGTCAAACTATTACATCATTGAATGCAAAAACTCCGAAAATAAGATACTGTCTGTCAAAATACCACACCATTGAACGCAAGATCTGTGTGGCCAGTCAGTTAGTGTAAAGCTTCTCACTAGAAATTTTTGAAGACAAAATGAAGTATTTCAAGCAGGAAAATAAGAAGTTGTCTGTCAAAATACCACACCATTGAACACAAAAACTCCGGAAAATAAGATATTGTCTGTCAAAATACCACACTATTGACCGCAAAAACTCCGAAAATAAAATATTGCCTGTCAAAATACCACACCATTGAACGCGGAATATGCGTGGGCAGTCAGTTAGGGTTAAGCTCCTCCCTAGAAATTTTCGAAGACCAATTGAAGCATTTCAAACTGGAATATAAGATGTTATCTGTCAAAATACTACACCATTGAACGCAAAAACTCCGAAAATAAAATATTATCTGTCAAAATACCACACCATTTAACACAAGATCTGTGTGGCCAGTCAGACATTCTAAAGCTTCTCCCTAGAAATTTTCGAAGACAAATTGAATCATTTCAATCCGGAAAATAAGATACTGTCTGTCAAAATAATACGCCATTGAACGCAAATACTGTGTGGCCAGTCAGTTAGTGTTAAGCTTCTCCCTAGAAATTTTCGAAGACAAAATGAACCATTTCAACCCGGAATATAAGATGTTGTCTGTCAAAATACCACACCATTGAACGCAAAAACTCCGAAAATAAGATATTGTCTGTCAAAATACCACACCATTTAACGCGAGATCTGTGTGGCCAGTCAGACACTCTTAAGCTTCTCCCTAGAAATTTTCGAAGACAGAATGAATCATTTTAACCCGAAAAATAAGATACCGCCTGTCAAAATACCACACTATTGAACGCAAGATCTGTGTGGCTAGTCAGTTAGTGTTAGGCTTCTCCCTAGAAGTTTCCGAAGACCAATTGAAGCATTTCAACCCGGAATATAAGATGTTATCTGTCAACCTATTACATCATTGAATGCAAAAACTCCGAAAATAAGATACTGTCTGTCAAAATACCACACTATTGAACGCAAAATCTGTGTGGCCCGTCAGTTAGTGTTAAGCTTCTCCCTAGAAGTTTTCGAAGAACAATTGAAGCATTTCAACCCGGAATATAAAATGTTATCTGTCAAACTATTACATCATTGAATGCAAAAACTCCGAAAATAAGATGTTGTCTGTCAAAATACCACACCATTGAACGCAAGAACTCCGAAAATAAGATATTGTCTATCAATATACCACACCATTGAACGCAAAATCTGTGTGGCCAGTCGTTAGTGTTAAGCTTCTCCCTAGAAGTTTTCGAAGACCAATTGAAGCATTTCAACCCGGAATATAAGATGTTATCTGTCAAACTATTACATCATTGAATGCAAAAACTCCGAAAATAAGATACTGTCTGTCAAAATACCACACCATTGAACGCAAGATCTGTGTGGCCAGTCAGTTAGTGTAAAGCTTCTCACTAGAAATTTTTGAAGACAAAATGAAGTATTTCAAGCAGGAAAATAAGAAGTTGTCTGTCAAAATACCACACCATTGAACACAAAAACTCCGAAAATAAGATATTGTCTGTCAAAATACCACACTATTGACCGCAAAAACTCCGAAAATAAAATATTGCCTGTCAAAATACCACACCATTGAACGCGGAATATGCGTGGGCAGTCAGTTAGGGTTAAGCTCCTCCCTAGAAATTTTCGAAGACCAATTGAAGCATTTCAAACTGGAATATAAGATGTTATCTGTCAAAATACTACACCATTGAACGCAAAAACTCCGAAAATAAAATATTATCTGTCAAAATACCACACCATTTAACACAAGATCTGTGTGGCCAGTCAGACATTCTAAAGCTTCTCCCTAGAAATTTTCGAAGACAAATTGAATCATTTCAATCCGGAAAATAAGATACTGTCTGTCAAAATAATACGCCATTGAACGCAAATACTGTGTGGCCAGTCAGTTAGTGTTAAGCTTCTCCTAGAAATTTTCGAAGACAAAATGGAGCATTTCAAGCAGGAAAATTAGATGTTGTCTGTCAAAATACCACACCATTGAACGCAAAAACTCCGAAAATAAGATATTGTCTGTCAAAATACCACACCATTTAACGCGAGATCTGTGTGGCCAGTCAGACACTCTTAAGCTTCTCCCTAGAAATTTTCGAAGACAGAATGAATCATTTTAACCCGGAAAATAAGATACCGCCTGTCAAAATACCACACTATTGAACGCAAGATCTGTGTGGCTAGTCAGTTAGTGTTAGGCTTCTCCCTAGAAGTTTCCGAAGACCAATTGAAGCATTTCAACCCGGAATATAAGATGTTATCTGTCAAACTATTACATCATTGAATGCAAAAACTCCGAAAATAAGATACTGTCTGTCAAAATACCACACCATTGAACGCAAGATCTGTGTGACCAGTCAGTTAGTGTAAAGCTTCTCACTAGAAATTTTTGAAGACAAAATGAAGTATTTCAAGCAGGAAAATAAGATGTTGTCTGTCAAAATACCACACCATTGAACGCAAAAACTCCGAAAATAAGATATTGTCTGTCAAAATACCACACTATTGAACGCAAAAACTCCGAAAATAAAATATTGCCTGCCAAAATACCACACCATTGAACGCGAAATATGTGTGGGCAGTCAGTTAGGGTTAAGCTCCTCCCTAGAAATTTTCGAAGACCAATTGAAGCATTTCAAACTGGAATATAAGATGTTAACTGTCAAAATACTACACCATTGAACGCAAAAACTCCGAAAATAAAATATTATCTGTCAAAATACCACACCATTTAACACAAGATCTGTGTGGCCAGTCAGACATTCTAAAGCTACTCCCTAGAAATTTTCGAAGACAGATTGAAGCATTTCAATCCGGAAAATAAGATACTGTCTGTCAAAATACCACGCCATTGAACGCAAATACTGTGTGGCCAGTCAGTTAGTGTTAAGCTTCTCCCTAGAAATTTTCGAAGACAAAATGGAGCATTTCAAGCAGGAAAATAAGATGTTGTCTGTCAAAATACCACACCATTGAACGCAAAAACTCCGAAAATAAGATATTGTCTGTCAAAATACCACACCATTTAACGCGAGATCTGTGTGGCCAGTCAGACACTCTTAAGCTTCTCCCTAGAAATTTTCGAAGACAGAATGAATCATTTTAACCCGGAAAATAAGATACCGCCTGTCAAAATACCACACTATTGAACGCAAGATCTGTGTGGCTAGGTCAGTTAGTGTTAGGCTTCTCCCTAGAAGTTTCCGAAGACCAATTGAAGCATTTCAACCCGGAATATAAGATGTTATCTGTCAAACTATTACATCATTGAATGCAAAAACTCCGAAAATAAGATACTGTCTGTCAAAAATACCACACTATTGAACGCAAAATCTGTGTGGCCCGTCAGTTAGTGTTAAGCTTCTCCCTAGAAGTTTTCGAAGAACAATTGAAGCATTTCAACCCGGAATATAAGATGTTATCTGTCAAACTATTACATCATTGAATGCAAAAACTCCGAAAATAAGATGCTATCTGTCAAAATACCACACCATTGAACGCAAGAACTCCGAAAATAAGATATTGTCTGTCAATATACCACACCATTGAACGCAAAATCTGTGTGGCCAGTCGTTAGTGTTAAGCTTTTCCCTAGAAGTTTTCGAAGACCAATTGAAGCATTTCAACCCGGAATATAAGATGTTATCTGTCAAACTATTACATCTTTGAATGCAAAAACTCCGAAATAAGATACTGTTTGTCAAAATACCACACCATTGAACGCAAGATCTGTGTGGCCAGTCGGTTAGTGTAAAGCTTCTCACTAGAAATTTTTGAAGACAAAATGAAGTATTTCAAACAGGAAAATAAGATGTTGTCTGTCAAAATACCACACCATTGAACGCAAAAACTCCGAAAATAAGATATTGTCTGTAAAAATACCACACCATTTAACGCGAGATCTGTGGGGCCAGTCAGACACTCTTAAGCTTCTCACTAGAAATTTTCGAAGACAAAATGAATCATTTTAACCCGGAAAATAAGATACTGTCTGTCAAAATACCACACTATTGAACGCAAGATCTGTGTGGCCAGTCAGTTAGTGTTAAGCTTCTCCCTTGAAGTTTCCGAAGACCAATTGAAGCATTTCAACCCGGAAAATAAGATGTTGTCTGTCAAAATACCACACTATTGAACGCAAAAACTCCGAAAATAAGAAATTGTCTGTAAAAATACCACACCATTGAACGCAAAATCTGTGTTGCCAATCAGTCACAGTTAAGTCTCTCCCTAGAAATTTTCGAAGACAAAATGAACCATTTTACCCCGGAAATAAGATATTGTCTGTCAAAATACCACACCATTGAACGCAAAATCTGTGTGAAGAGTCAGACACCCTTAAGCTTCTCCCTAGAAGTTCGCGAAGACAAAATAAAACATTTTAACCCGGAAAATAAAATATTGTCTGCCAAAATACCACACCATTGAACGCAAGATCTGTGTGGCCAGTCAGTTAGTGTTAAGCTTCTCCCTAGAAATTTTCGAAGACAAAATGAAGCACTTCAATCCGTAAAATGAGACGTTGTCTGTCAGAATACCACACCATTGACCGCAAAAACTCGGAAAATTAAATATTGTCTGTCAAAATACCACACCATTTAACGCAAAATCGGTGTGGCCAGTCAGTTAGGGTTAAGCTTCTCCCGCGAAATTTTCGAAGACAAAATGAAGCATTTCAACCTGTAAAATAAGATGTTGTCTGTCAAAATTCCACACCATTGAACGCGAAAACTCCGAAAATAAGATATTGTCTGTCGAAATACCAAAAAATTGAACGCAAAATTTGTGTGGCCAGTCAATTAGTGTTAAGCTTCTCCCTAGAAATTTTCGAAGACAAAACGAAGCATTTCAGCCCGTAAAATAAGATATTGTCTGTCAAAACACCACACCATTGAACGCAAAAACCCCGAAAATGAGATATTGTCTGTCCAAATACGACACCACTGAACGCAAAAACTCCGAAAATAAGATATTGTCTGTCAAAGTACCACACCATTGAAGGCAAAGTCTGCGTGGCCAGTCAGTTAGTGTTAGGCTTCTCCCTAGATATTTTCGCAGACAAAATGGAGCATTTCAACCTAGAAAATAAGATGTTGTCTGTCAAAATACCACACCATTGAACGCAAAAACTCCGAAAATAAGATATTGTCTGTACAAATACCACACCATTGAACGCAAAATATGTGTGGGCAGTCAGATAGTGTTAAGCCTCTCCCTAGAAATTTTTGAAGACAAAATGAACCATTTCAACCCGCACAATAAGATGTTGTCTGTCAAAATACCACACCATTGAACGCAAAAACTCCGAAAATAAGATATTGTCTGTCAAAATACAGCACCATTGAACGCAAAATCTGTGTGGCCAGTCAGTTAGTGTTAAGCTTCTCCCTAGAAATTTTCGAAGACAAAATGAAGCATTTCAGCCCGTAAAATAAGATGCTGTCTGTCAAAATACCACACCTGTCTGTCAAAATACCACACCATTGAACGCAAAAACTCAGAAAATAAGATATTGTCTGTCAAAATACAGCACCATTGAACGCAAAATCTGTGTGGCCTGTCAGTTAGTGTTTAGCTTCTCCTAGAAATTTTCGAAGACAAAATGAAGCATTTCAGCCCGTAAAATAAGATGTTGTCTGTCAAAATACCACACCATTGAACGCAATAACTCCGAAAATAAGATATTGTCTGTCAAAATACCACACCATTGAACGCAAAATCCGTGTGGCCAGTCGTTAGTGTTAAGCTTCTCCCTAGAAATTTTCTAAGACAAAATGAAGCATTTCAACCCGGAAAATAAGATGTTGTCTGTCAAAATACCACACCATTGAACGCAAAATCTATGTGGCCAGTCAGACACTCTTAAGCCTCTTCCTAGAAATTTTCGAAAACAAATTGAAGTATTTCAATCCGTAAAATAAGATGTTGTCTCTCAAAATACCACACCATTGACCGCAAAAACTCCGAAAATAAGATATCACCTGTCAAAATACCACACCATTGAACGCAAAATATGTGTGGGCAGTCAGTTAGGGTTGAGCTTCTCCCTGGAAATTTTCAAAGACAAAATGAGGCATTCCAATCCGTAAAATAAGATGTTGTCTGTCAAAATACCACACTATTGACCGCAAAAACTCCGAAAATAAAATATTGCCTGCCAAATAACACACCATTGAACGCGAAATATGTGTGGGCAGTCAGTTAGGGTTAAGCTTCTCCCTAGAAATTTTCGAAGACCAATTGAAGCATTTCAAATCGGAATATAAGATGCTATCTGTCAAAATACCACACCATTGAACGCAAAAACTCCGAAAATAAGATATTGTCTGTCAAAATTCCACACCATTTAACGCAAGATCTGTGTGTCCAGTCAGACATTCTTAAGCTTCTCCCTAGTAATTTTCGAAGACAAATTGAAGCATTTCAATCCGGAAAATAAGATACAGTCTGTCAAAATACCACACCATTGTCCGCAAAAAATCCGAAAATAAAATACTGTCTGTCAAAATACCACACCATTGAACGCAAAATCTGTGTGGTCAGTCAGTTAGGGTTAAGCTTCTCTCTTGAAATTTTCGAAGACAAAGTAAAGCATTTCAGCCCGTAAAATATAATATTGTCTGTCAAAATACCACGCCATTGAACGCAAAAACCCCGAAAATGAGATATTGTCTGTCAAAATACGACACCATTGAACGCAAAAACTCCGAAAATAAGATATTGTCTGTCAAAGTACCACACCATTGAAAGCAAATTCTGCGTGGCCAGTTAGTTAGTGTTAAGCTTCTCCCTAGATATTTTCGAAGACAAAGTGAAGCATTTCAACTTGGAAAATAAGATGTTGTCTCTCGAAATACCACACCATTGAACGCAAAAACTCGGAAAATAAAATATTGTCTGTCAAAATACCACACTATTGAACGCAAAATCTGTGTGGCCAGTCAGTTAGGGTTAAGCTTCTCCCTAGAAATTTTCGAAGACAAAATGAACCATTTCAACCCGGAATATAAGATGTTATCTGACAAAATACTACACCATGAAGCTTCTCAATAGATATTTTCGAAGACAAAATGAAGCATTTCAACCCGGAAAATAAGATGTTGTCTGTCAAAATACCACACCATTGAACGCAAAATCTATGTGGCCAGTCAGACACTCTTAAGCCTCTTCCTAGAAATTTTCGAAGACAAATTGAAGTATTTCAATCCGTAAAATAAGATGTTGTCTCTCAAAATACCACACCATTGACCACGAAAACTCCGAAAATAAGATATTGTCTGTCGAAATACCACAAAATTGAACGCAAAATTTGTGTGGCCAGTCAATTAGTGTTAAGCTTTTCCCTAGAAATTTTCGAAGACGAAACGAAGCATTTCAGCCCGTAAAATAAGATATTGTCTGTCGAAACACCACACCATTGAACGCAAAAACCCCGAAAATGAGATATTGTCTGTCCAAATACGACACCACTGAACGCAAAAACTCCGAAAATAAGATATTGTCTGTCAAAGCACCACACCGTTGTAGGCAAAGTCTGCGTGGCCAGTCAGTTAGTGTTTAGCTTCTCCCTAGATATTTTCGAAGAAAAAATGAAGCATTTTAACCTGGAAAATAAGATGTTGTCTGTCAAAATACCACACCATTGAACGCAAAAACTCCGAAAATAAGATATTGTCTGTCAAAATACCACACCATTTAACGCGAGATCTGTGGGGCCAGTCAGACACTCTTAAGCTTCTCCCTAGAAATTTTCGAAGACATAATGAATCATTTTAACCCGGAAAATAAGATACCGCCTGTCAAAATACCACACTATTGAACGCAAGATCTGTGTGGCTAGTCAGTTAGTGTTAGGCTTCTCCCTAGAAGTTTCCGAAGACCAATTGAAGCATTTCAACCCGGAATATAAGATGTTATCTGTCAAACTATTACATCATTGAATGCAAAAACTCCGAAAATAAGATACTGTCTGTCAAAATACCACACTATTGAACGCAAAATCTGTGTGGCCTGTCAGTTAGTGTTTAGCTTCTCCCTAGAAATTTTCGAAGACAAAATGAAGCATTTCAGCCCGTAAAATAAGATGTTGTCTGTCAAAATACCACACCATTGAACGCAATAACTCCGAAAATAAGATATTGTCTGTCAAAATACCACACCATTGAACGCAAAATCTGTGTGGCCAGTCGTTAGTGTTAAGCTTCTCCCTAGAAATTTTCTAAGACAAAATGAAGCATTTCAACCCGGAAAATAAGATGTTGTCTGTCAAAATACCACACCATTGAACGCAAAATCTACGTGGCCAGTCAGACACTCTTAAGCCTCTTCCTAGAAATTTTCGAAGACAAATTGAAGTATTTCAATCCGTAAAATAAGATGTTGTCTCTCAAAATACCACACCATTGACCGCAAAAACTCCGAAAATAAGATATCACCTGTCAAAATACCACACCATTGAACGCAAAATATGTGTGGGCAGTCAGTTAGGGTTGAGCTTCTCCCTGGAAATTTTCAAAGACAAAATGAGGCATTCCAATCCGTAAAATAAGATGTTGTCTGTCAAAATACCACACTATTGACCGCAAAAACTCCGAAAATAAAATATTGCCTGCCAAATAACACACCATTGAACGCGAAATATGTGTGGGCAGTCAGTTAGGGTTAAGCTTCTCCCTAGAAATTTTCGAAGACCAATTGAAGCATTTCAAATCGGAATATAAGATGCTATCTGTCAAAATACTACACCATTGAACGCAAAAACTCCGAAAATAAGATATTGTCTGTCAAAATTCCACACCATTTAACGCAAGATCTGTGTGTCCAGTCAGACATTCTTAAGCTTCTCCCTAGTAATTTTCAAAGACAAATTGAAGCATTTCAATCCGGAAAATAAGATACAGTCTGTCAAAATACCACACCATTGTCCGCAAAAACTCCGAAAATAAAATACTGTCTGTCAAAATACCACACCATTGAACGCAAAATCTGTGTGGTCAGTCAGTTAGGGTTAAGCTTCTCCCTTGAAATTTTCGAAGACAAAGTAAAGCATTTCAGCCCGTAAAATATAATATTGTCTGTCAAAATACCACACCATTGAACGCAAAAACCCCGAAAATGAGATATTGTCTGTCAAAATACGACACCATTGAACGCAAAAACTCCGAAAATAAGATATTGTCTGTCAAAGTACCACACCATTGAAAGCAAATTCTGCGTGGCCAGTTAGTTAGTGTTAAGCTTCTCCCTAGATATTTTCGAAGACAAAATGAAGCATTTCAACTTGGAAAATAAGATGTTGTGTCTCGAAATACCACACCATTGAACGCAAAAACTCGGAAAATAAAATATTGTCTGTCAAAATACCACACTATTGAACGCAAAATCTGTGTGGCCAGTCAGTTAGGGTTAAGCTTCTCCCTAGAAATTTTCGAAGACAAAATGAACCATTTCAACCCGGAATATAAGATGTTATCTGACAAAATACTACACCATGAAGCTTCTCAATAGATATTTTCGAAGACAAAATGAAGCATTTCAACCCGGAAAATAAGATGTTGTCTGTCAAAATACCACACCATTGAACGCAAAATCTATGTGGCCAGTCAGACACTCTTAAGCCTCTTCCTAGAAATTTTCGAAGACAAATTGAAGTATTTCAATCCGTAAAATAAGATGTTGTCTCTCAAAATACCACACCATTGACCACGAAAACTCCGAAAATAAGATATTGTCTGTCGAAATACCACAAAATTGAACGCAAGATTTGTGTGGCCAGTCAATTAGTGTTAAGCTTTTCCCTAGAAATTTTCGAAGACGAAACGAAGCATTTCAGCCCGTAAAATAAGATATTGTCTGTCGAAACACCACACCATTGAATGCGAAAACCCCGAAAATGAGATATTGTCTGTCCAAATACGACACCACTGAACGCAAAAACTCCGAAAATAAGATATTGTCTGTCAAAGCACCACACTATTGTAGGCAAAGTCTGCGTGGCCAGTCAGTTAGTGTTAAGCTTCTCCCTAGATATTTTCGAAGACAAAATGAAGCATTTCAACCTGGAAAATAAGATGTTGTCTGTCAAAATACCACACCATTGAACGCAAAAACTCCGAAAATAAGATATTGTCTGTCAAAATACCACACCATTTAACGCGAGATCTGTATGGCCAGTCAGACACTCTTAAGCTTCTCCCTAGGAATTTTCGAAGACAGAATGAATCATTTTAACCCGGAAAATAAGATACCGCCTGTCAAAATACCACACTATTGAACGCAAGATCTGTGTGGCTAGTCAGTTAGTGTTAGGCTTCTCCCTAGAAGTTTCCGAAGACCAATTGAAGCATTTCAACCCGGAATATAAGATGTTATCTGTCAAACTATTGCATCATTGAATGCAAAAACTCCGAAAATAAGATACTGTCTGTCAAAATACCACACTATTGAACGCAAAATCTGTGTGGCCCGTCAGTTAGTGTTAAGCTTCTCCCTAGAAGTTTTCGAAGAACAATTGAAGCATTTCAACCCGGAATATAAGATGTTATCTGTCAAACTATTACATCATTGAATGCAAAAACTCCGAAAATAAGATGCTGTCTGTCAAAATACCACACCATTGAACCCAAGAACTCCGAAAACAAGATATTGTCTGTCAATATACCACACCATTGAACGCAAAATCTGTGTGGCCAGTCGTTAGTGTTAAGCTTCTCCCTAGATATTTTCGAAGACAAAATGAAGCATTTCAACCTGGAAAATAAGATGTTGTCTGTCAAAATACCACACCATTGAACGCAAAAACTCCGAAAATAAGATATTGTCTGTAAAAATACCACACCATTTAACGCAAGATCTGTGTGGCCAGTCAGTTAGTGTTAAGTTTCTCCCTTGAAGTTTCCGAAGACCAATTGAAGCATTTCAACCCGGAATATAAGATGTTATCTGTCAAACTATTACATCATTGAATGCAAAAACTCCGAAAATAAGATACTGTCTGTCAAAATACCACACCATTGAACGCAAGATCTGTGTGGCCAGTCAGTTAGTGTAAAGCTTCTCACTAGAAATTTTTGAAGACAAAATGAAGTATTTCAAACAGGAAAATAAGATGTTGTCTGTCAAAATACCACACCATTGAACGCAAAAACTCCGAAAATAAGATATTGTCTGTAAAAATACCACACCATTTAACGCGAGATCTGTGGGGATAGTCAGACACTCTTAAGCTTCTCCCTAGAAATTTTCGAAGACAAAATGAATCATTTTAACCCGGAAAATAAGATACTGTCTGTCAAAATACCACACTATTGAACGCAAGATCTGTGTGGCCAGTCAGTTAGTGTTAAGCTTCTCCCTTGAAGTTTCCGAAGACCAATTGAAGCATTTCAACCCGGAATATAAGATGTTATCTGTCAAACTATTACATCATTGAACGCAAAAGCTCCGAAAATAAGATACTGTCTGTCAAAATACGACACTATTGAACGCAAAATCTGTGTGGCCAGTCAGTAAGTGTTAAGATTCTCCCTAGAAGTTTTCGAAGAATAATTGAAGCATTTCAACCCGGAATATAAGATGCTATCTGTCAAACTATTACATCATTGAATGCAAAAACTCCGAAAATAAGATGTTCTCTGTCAAAATACCACACCATTGAACGCAAGAACTCCGAAAATAGGATTTTGTCTGTCAGTATACAACACCATTGAACGCAAAGTCTGTGTAACCAGTCGTTAGTGTTAAGCTTCTCCCTAGAAATTTTCTAAGACAAAATGAAACATTTCAACCCGTAAAATGAGACGTTGTCTGTCAAAATGCCACACCACTGAACGCAAAATCTCCGAGAGTAAGATATTGTCTGTCAAAATACCACACCATTTAACGCAAGATCTGTGTGGCCAGTCAGACATTCTTAAGCTTCTCCCTAGAAATTTTCGAAGACAAATTGAAGCATTTCAACCCGGAAAATAAGATGTTGTCTGTCAAAATACCACACCATTGAACGCAAAAACTCCGAAAATAAGATATTGTCTGTAAAAATACCACAGCATTGAACGCAAAATCTGTGTTGCCAATCAGTCACAGTTAAGTCTCTCCCTAGAAATTTTCGAAGACAAAATGAACCATTTTACCCCGGAAATAAGATATTGTCTGTCAAAATACCACACCATTGAACGCAAAATCTGTGTGGAGAGTCAGACACCCTTAAGCTTCTCCCTAGAAGTTTGCGAAGACAAAATAAAGCATTTTAACCCGGAAAATAAAATATTGTCTGCCAAAATACCACACCATTGAACGCAAGATCTGTGTGGCCAGTCAGTTAGTGTTAAGCTTCTCCATAGAAATTTTCGAAGACAAAATGAAGCACTTCAATCCGTAAAATGAGATGTTGTCTGTCAGAATACCACACCATTGACCGCAAAAACTCGGAAAATTAAATATTGTCTGTCAAAATACCACACTATTTAACGCAAAATCGGTGTGGCCAGTCAGTTAGGGTTAAGCTTCTCCCGCGAAATTTTCGAAGACAAAATGAAGCATTTCAGCCCGTAAAATAAGATGTTGTCTGTCAAAATACCACACCATTGAACGCAATAACTCCGAAAATAAGATATTGTCTGTCAAAATACCACACCATTGAACGCAAAATCCGTGTGGCCAGTCGTTAGTGTTAAGCTTCTCCCTAGAAATTTTCTAAGACAAAATGAAGCATTTCAACCCGGAAAATAAGATGTTGTCTGTCAAAATACCACACCATTGAACGCAAAATCTATGTGGCCAGTCAGACACTCTTAAGCCTCTTCCTAGAAATTTTCGAAAACAAATTGAAGTATTTCAATCCGTAAAATAAGATGTTGTCTCTCAAAATACCACACCATTGACCGCAAAAACTCCGAAAATAAGATATTACCTGTCAAAATACCACACCATTGAACGCAAAATATGTGTGGGCAGTCAGTTAGGGTTGAGCTTCTCCCTGGAAATTTTCAAAGACAAAATGAGGCATTCCAATCCGTAAAATAAGATGTTGTCTGTCAAAATACCACACTATTGACCGCAAAAACTCCGAAAATAAAATATTGCCTGCCAAATAACACACCATTGAACGCGAAATATGTGTGGGCAGTCAGTTAGGGTTAAGCTTCTCCCTAGAAATTTTCGAAGACCAATTGAAGCATTTCAAATCGGAATATAAGATGCTATCTGTCAAAATACCACACCATTGAACGCAAAAACTCCGAAAATAAGATATTGTCTGTCAAAATTCCACACCATTTAACGCAAGATCTGTGTGTCCAGTCAGACATTCTTAAGCTTCTCCCTAGTAATTTTCGAAGACAAATTGAAGCATTTCAATCCGGAAAATAAGATACAGTCTGTCAAAATACCACACCATTGTATGCAAAAAATCCGAAAATAAAATACTGTCTGTCAAAATACCACACCATTGAACGCAAAATTTGTGTGGTCAGTCAGTTAGGGTTAAGCTTCTCCCTTGAAATTTTCGAAGACAAAGTAAAGCATTTCAGCCCGTAAAATATAATATTGTCTGTCAAAATACCACACCATTGAACGCAAAAACCCCGAAAATGAGATATTGTCTGTCAAAATACGACACCATTGAACGCAAAAACTCCGAAAATAAGATATTGTCTGTCAAAGTACCACACCATTGAAAGCAAATTCTGCGTGGCCAGTTAGTTAGTGTTAAGCTTCTCCCTAGATATTTTCGAAGACAAAATGAAGCATTTCAACTTGGAAAATAAGATGTTGTCTCTCGAAATACCACACCATTGAACGCAAAAACTCGGAAAATAAAATATTGTCTGTCAAAATACCACACTATTGAACGCAAAATCTGTGTGGCCAGTCAGTTAGGGTTAAGCTTCTCCCTAGAAATTTTCGAAGACAAAATGAACCATTTCAACCCGGAATATAAGATGTTATCTGACAAAATACTACACCATGAAGCTTCTCAATAGATATTTTCGAAGACAAAATGAAGCATTTCAACCCGGAAAATAAGATGTTGTCTGTCAAAATACCACACCATTGAACGCAAAATCTATGTGGCCAGTCAGACACTCTTAAGCCTCTTCCTAGAAATTTTCGAAGACAAATTGAAGTATTTCAATCCGTAAAATAAGATGTTGTCTCTCAAAATACCACACCATTGACCACGAAAACTCCGAAAATAAGATATTGTCTGTCGAAATACCACAAAATTGAACGCAAAATTTGTGTGGCCAGTCAATTAGTGTTAAGCTTTTCCCTAGAAATTTTCGAAGACGAAACGAAGCATTTCAGCCCGTAAAATAAGATATTGTCTGTCGAAACACCACACCATTGAACGCAAAAACCCCGAAAATGAGATATTGTCTGTCCAAATACGACACCACTGAACGCAAAAACTCCGAAAATAAGATATTGTCTGTCAAAGCACCACACCGTTGTAGGCAAAGTCTGCGTGGCCAGTCAGTTAGTGTTAAGCTTCTCCCTAGATATTTTCGAAGAAAAAATGAAGCATTTCAACCTGGAAAATAAGATGTTGTCTGTCAAAATACCACACCATTGAACGCAAAAACTCCGAAAATAAGATATTGTCTGTCAAAATACCACACCATTTAACGCGAGATCTGTGGGGCCAGTCAGACACTCTTAAGCTTCTCCCTAGAAATTTTCGAAGACAGAATGAATCATTTTAACCCGGAAAATAAGATACCGCCTGTCAAAATACCACACTATTGAACGCAAGATCTGTGTGGCTAGTCAGTTAGTGTTAGGCTTCTCCCTAGAAGTTTCCGAAGACCAATTGAAGCATTTCAACCCGGAATATAAGATGTTATCTGTCAAACTATTACATCATTGAATGCAAAAACTCCGAAAATAAGATACTGTCTGTCAAAATACCACACTATTGAACGCAAAATCTGTGTGGCCTGTCAGTTAGTGTTTAGCTTCTCCCTAGAAATTTTCGAAGACAAAATGAAGCATTTCAGCCCGTAAAATAAGATGTTGTCTGTCAAAATACCACACCATTGAACGCAATAACTCCGAAAATAAGATATTGTCTGTCAAAATACCACACCATTGAACGCAAAATCTGTGTGGCCAGTCGTTAGTGTTAAGCTTCTCCCTAGAACTTTTCTAAGACAAAATGAAGCATTTCAACCCGGAAAATAAGATGTTGTCTGTCAAAATACCACACCATTGAACGCAAAATCTACGTGGCCAGTCAGACACTCTTAAGCCTCTTCCTAGAAATTTTCGAAGACAAATTGAAGTATTTCAATCCGTAAAATAAGATGTTGTCTCTCAAAATACCACACCATTGACCGCAAAAACTCCGAAAATAAGATATCACCTGTCAAAATACCACACCATTGAACGCAAAATATGTGTGGGCAGTCAGTTAGGGTTGAGCTTCTCCCTGGAAATTTTCAAAGACAAAATGAGGCATTCCAATCCGTAAAATAAGATGTTGTCTGTCAAAATACCACACTATTGACCGCAAAAACTCCGAAAATAAAATATTGCCTGCCAAATAACACACCATTGAACGCGAAATATGTGTGGGCAGTCAGTTAGGGTTAAGCTTCTCCCTAGAAATTTTCGAAGACCAATTGAAGCATTTCAAATCGGAATATAAGATGCTATCTGTCAAAATACTACACCATTGAACGCAAAAACTCCGAAAATAAGATATTGTCTGTCAAAATTCCACACCATTTAACGCAAGATCTGTGTGTCCAGTCAGACATTCTTAAGCTTCTCCCTAGTAATTTTCAAAGACAAATTGAAGCATTTCAATCCGGAAAATAAGATACAGTCTGTCAAAATACCACACCATTGTCCGCAAAAACTCCGAAAATAAAATACTGTCTGTCAAAATACCACACCATTGAACGCAAAATCTGTGTGGTCAGTCAGTTAGGGTTAAGCTTCTCCCTTGAAATTTTCGAAGACAAAGTAAAGCATTTCAGCCCGTAAAATATAATATTGTCTGTCAAAATACCACACCATTGAACGCAAAAACCCCGAAAATGAGATATTGTCTGTCAAAATACGACACCATTGAACGCAAAAACTCCGAAAATAAGATATTGTCTGTCAAAGTACCACACCATTGAAAGCAAATTCTGCGTGGCCAGTTAGTTAGTGTTAAGCTTCACCCTAGATATTTTCGAAGACAAAATGAAGCATTTCAACTTGGAAAATAAGATGTTGTCTCTCGAAATACCACACCATTGAACGCAAAAACTCGGAAAATAAAATATTGTCTGTCAAAATACCACACTATTGAACGCAAAATCTGTGTGGCCAGTCAGTTAGGGTTAAGCTTCTCCCTAGAAATTTTCGAAGACAAAATGAACCATTTCAACCCGGAATATAAGATGTTATCTGACAAAATACTACACCATGAAGCTTCTCAATAGATATTTTCGAAGACAAAATGAAGCATTTCAACCCGGAAAATAAGATGTTGTCTGTCAAAATACCACACCATTGAACGCAAAATCTATGTGGAAAGTCAGACACTCTTAAGCCTCTTCCTAGAAATTTTCGAAGACAAATTGAAGTATTTCAATCCGTAAAATAAGATGTTGTCTCTCAAAATACCACACCATTGACCACGAAAACTCCGAAAATAAGATATTGTCTGTCGAAATACCACAAAATTGAACGCAAGATTTGTGTGGCCAGTCAATTAGTGTTAAGCTTTTCCCTAGAAATTTTCGAAGACGAAACGAAGCATTTCAGCCCGTAAAATAAGATATTGTCTGTCGAAACACCACACCATTGAATGCGAAAACCCCGAAAATGAGATATTGTCTGTCCAAATACGACACCACTGAACGCAAAAACTCCGAAAATAAGATATTGTCTGTCAAAGCACCACACTATTGTAGGCAAAGTCTGCGTGGCCAGTCAGTTAGTGTTAAGCTTCTCCCTAGATATTTTCGAAGAAAAAATGAAGCATTTCAACCTGGAAAATAAGATGTTGTCTGTCAAAATACCACACCATTGAACGCAAAAACTCCGAAAATAAGATATTGTCTGTCAAAATACCACACCATTTAACGCGAGATCTGTATGGCCAGTCAGACACTCTTAAGCTTCTCCCTAGGAATTTTCGAAGACAGAATGAATCATTTTAACCCGGAAAATAAGATACCGCCTGTCAAAATACCACACTATTGAACGCAAGATCTGTGTGGCTAGTCAGTTAGTGTTAGGCTTCTCCCTAGAAGTTTCCGAAGACCAATTGAAGCATTTCAACCCGGAATATAAGATGTTATCTGTCAAACTATTGCATCATTGAATGCAAAAACTCCGAAAATAAGATACTGTCTGTCAAAATACCACACTATTGAACGCAAAATCTGTGTGGCCCGTCAGTTAGTGTTAAGCTTCTCCCTAGAAGTTTTCGAAGAACAATTGAAGCATTTCAACCCGGAATATAAGATGTTATCTGTCAAACTATTACATCATTGAATGCAAAAACTCCGAAAATAAGATGCTGTCTGTCAAAATACCACACCATTGAACCCAAGAACTCCGAAAACAAGATATTGTCTGTCAATATACCACACCATTGAACGCAAAATCTGTGTGGCCAGTCGTTAGTGTTAAGCTTCTCCCTAGATATTTTCGAAGACAAAATGAAGCATTTCAACCTGGAAAATAAGATGTTGTCTGTCAAAATACCACACCATTGAACGCAAAAACTCCGAAAATAAGATATTGTCTATAAAAATACCACACCATTTAACGCAAGATCTGTGTGGCCAGTCAGTTAGTGTTAAGTTTCTCCCTTGAAGTTTCCGAAGACCAATTGAAGCATTTCAACCCGGAATATAAGATGTTATCTGTCAAACTATTACATCATTGAATGCAAAAACTCCGAAAATAAGATACTGTCTGTCAAAATACCACACCATTGAACGCAAGATCTGTGTGGCCAGTCAGTTAGTGTAAAGCTTCTCACTAGAAATTTTTGAAGACAAAATGAAGTATTTCAAACAGGAAAATAAGATGTTGTCTGTCAAAATACCACACCATTGAACGCAAAAACTCCGAAAATAAGATATTGTCTGTAAAAATACCACACCATTTAACGCGAGATCTGTGGGGATAGTCAGACACTCTTAAGCTTCTCCCTAGAAATTTTCGAAGACAAAATGAATCATTTTAACCCGGAAAATAAGATACTGTCTGTCAAAATACCACACTATTGAACGCAAGATCTGTGTGGCCAGTCAGTTAGTGTTAAGCTTCTCCCTTGAAGTTTCCGAAGACCAATTGAAGCATTTCAACCCGGAATATAAGATGTTATCTGTCAAACTATTACATCATTGAACGCAAAAGCTCCGAAAATAAGATACTGTCTGTCAAAATACGACACTATTGAACGCAAAATCTGTGTGGCCAGTCAGTAAGTGTTAAGATTCTCCCTAGAAGTTTTCGAAGAATAATTGAAGCATTTCAACCCGGAATATAAGATGCTATCTGTCAAACTATTACATCATTGAATGCAAAAACTCCGAAAATAAGATGTTCTCTGTCAAAATACCACACCATTGAACGCAAGAACTCCGAAAATAGGATTTTGTCTGTCAGTATACAACACCATTGAACGCAAAGTCTGTGTAACCAGTCGTTAGTGTTAAGCTTCTCCCTAGAAATTTTCTAAGACAAAATGAAACATTTCAACCCGTAAAATGAGACGTTGTCTGTCAAAATGCCACACCACTGAACGCAAAATCTCCGAGAGTAAGATATTGTCTGTCAAAATACCACACCATTTAACGCAAGATCTGTGTGGCCAGTCAGACATTCTTAAGCTTCTCCCTAGAAATTTTCGAAGACAAATTGAAGCATTTCAACCCGGAAAATAAGATGTTGTCTGTCAAAATACCACACCATTGAACGCAAAAACTCCGAAAATAAGATATTGTCTGTAAAAATACCACAGCATTGAACGCAAAATCTGTGTTGCCAATCAGTCACAGTTAAGTCTCTCCCTAGAAATTTTCGAAGACAAAATGAACCATTTTACCCCGGAAATAAGATATTGTCTGTCAAAATACCACACCATTGAACGCAAAATCTGTGTGGAGAGTCAGACACCCTTAAGCTTCTCCCTAGAAGTTTGCGAAGACAAAATAAAGCATTTTAACCCGGAAAATAAAATATTGTCTGCCAAAATACCACACCATTGAACGCAAGATCTGTGTGGCCAGTCAGTTAGTGTTAAGCTTCTCCATAGAAATTTTCGAAGACAAAATGAAGCACTTCAATCCGTAAAATGAGATGTTGTCTGTCAGAATACCACACCATTGACCGCAAAAACTCGGAAAATTAAATATTGTCTGTCAAAATACCACACTATTTAACGCAAAATCGGTGTGGCCAGTCAGTTAGGGTTAAGCTTCTCCCGCGAAATTTTCGAAGACAAAATGAAGCATTTCAGCCCGTAAAATAAGATGTTGTCTGTCAAAATACCACACCATTGAACGCAATAACTCCGAAAATAAGATATTGTCTGTCAAAATACCACACCATTGAACGCAAAATCCGTGTGGATAGTCGTTAGTGTTAAGCTTCTCCCTAGAAATTTTCTAAGACAAAATGAAGCATTTCAACCCGGAAAATAAGATGTTGTCTGTCAAAATACCACACCATTGAACGCAAAATCTATGTGGCCAGTCACACACTCTTAAGCCTCTTCCTAGAAATTTTCGAAAACAAATTGAAGTATTTCAATCCGTAAAATAAGATGTTGTCTCTCAAAATACCACACCATTGACCGCAAAAACTCCGAAAATAAGATATTACCTGTCAAAATACCACACCATTGAACGCAAAATATGTGTGGGCAGTCAGTTAGGGTTGAGCTTCTCCCTGGAAATTTTCAAAGACAAAATGAGGCATTCCAATCCGTAAAATAAGATGTTGTCTGTCAAAATACCACACTATTGACCGCAAAAACTCCGAAAATAAAATATTGCCTGCCAAATAACACACCATTGAACGCGAAATATGTGTGGGCAGTCAGTTAGGGTTAAGCTTCTCCCTAGAAATTTTCGAAGACCAATTGAAGCATTTCAAATCGGAATATAAGATGCTATCTGTCAAAATACCACACCATTGAACGCAAAAACTCCGAAAATAAGATATTGTCTGTCAAAATTCCACACCATTTAACGCAAGATCTGTGTGTCCAGTCAGACATTCTTAAGCTTCTCCCTAGTAATTTTCGAAGACAAATTGAAGCATTTCAATCCGGAAAATAAGATACAGTCTGTCAAAATACCACACCATTGTCCGCAAAAAATCCGAAAATAAAATACTGTCTGTCAAAATACCACACCATTGAACGCAAAATCTGTGTGGTCAGTCAGTTAGGGTTAAGCTTCTCCCTTGAAATTTTCGAAGACAAAGTAAAGCATTTCAGCCCGTAAAATATAATATTGTCTGTCAAAATACCACACCATTGAACGCAAAAACCCCGAAAATGAGATATTGTCTGTCAAAATACGACACCATTGAACGCAAAAACTCCGAAAATAAGATATTGTCTGTCAAAGTACCACACCATTGAAAGCAAATTCTGCGTGGCCAGTTAGTTAGTGTTAAGCTTCTCCCTAGATATTTTCGAAGACAAAATGAAGCATTTCAACTTGGAAAATAAGATGTTGTCTCTCGAAATACCACACCATTGAACGCAAAAACTCGGAAAATAAAATATTGTCTGTCAAAATACCACACTATTGAACGCAAAATCTGTGTGGCCAGTCAGTTAGGGTTAAGCTTCTCCCTAGAAATTTTCGAAGACAAAATGAACCATTTCAACCCGGAATATAAGATGTTATCTGACAAAATACTACACCATGAAGCTTCTCAATAGATATTTTCGAAGACAAAATGAAGCATTTCAACCCGGAAAATAAGATGTTGTCTGTCAAAATACCACACCATTGAACGCAAAATCTATGTGGCCAGTCAGACACTCTTAAGCCTCTTCCTAGAAATTTTCGAAGACAAATTGAAGTATTTCAATCCGTAAAATAAGATGTTGTCTCTCAAAATACCACACCATTGACCACGAAAACTCCGAAAATAAGATATTGTCTGTCGAAATACCACAAAATTGAACGCAAAATTTGTGTGGCCAGTCAATTAGTGTTAAGCTTTTCCCTAGAAATTTTCGAAGACGAAACGAAGCATTTCAGCCCGTAAAATAAGATATTGTCTGTCGAAACACCACACCATTGAACGCAAAAACCCCGAAAATGGGATATTGTCTGTCCAAATACGACACCACTGAACGCAAAAACTCCGAAAATAAGATATTGTCTGTCAAAGCACCACACCATTGTAGGCAAAGTCTGCGTGGCCAGTCAGTTAGTGTTAAGCTTCTCCCTAGATATTTTCGAAGACAAAATGAAGCATTTCAACCTGGAAAATAAGATGTTGTCTGTCAAAATACGCAAAAACTCCGAAAATAAGATATTGTCTGTAAAAATACCACACCATTGAACGCAAAATATGTGTGGGCAGTCAGTTAGTGTTAAGCCTCTCCCTAGAAATTTTTGAAGACAAAATGAACCATTTCAACATGTACAATAAGATGTTGTCTGTCGAAATACCACACCATTGACTGCAAAAACTCGGAAAATTAAATATTGTCTGTCAAAATACCACACCATTTAACGCAAAATCGGTGTGGCCAGTCAGTTAGGGTTAAGCTTCTCCCGCGAAATTTTCGAAGACAAAATGAAGCATTTCAACCTGTAAAATAAGATGTTGTCTGTCAAAATTCCACACCATTGAACGCGAAAACTCCGAAAATAAGATATTGTCTGTCGAAATACCACAAAATTGAACGCAAAATTTGTGTGGCCAGTCAATTAGTGTTAAGCTTCTCCCTAGAAATTTTCGAAGACAAAACGAAGCATTTCAGCCCGTAAAATAAGATATTGTCTGTCAAAGCACCACACCATTGAACGCAAAAACCCCGAAAATGAGATATTGTCTGTCCAAATACGACACCACTGAACGCAAAAACTCCGAAAATAAGATATTGTCTGTCAAAGTACCACACCATTGAAGGCAAAGTCTGCGTGGCCAGTCAGTTAGTGTTAGGCTTCTCCCTAGATATTTTCGCAGACAAAATGAAGCATTTCAACCTAGAAAATAAGATGTTGTCTGTCAAAATACCACACCATTGAACGCAAAAACTCCGAAAATAAGATATTGTCTGTAAAAATACCACAGCATTGAACGCAAAACCTGTGTTGCCAATCAGTCACAGTTAAGTCTCTCCCTAGAAATTTTCGAAGACAAAATGAACCATTTTACCCCGGAAATAAGATATTGTCTGTCAAAATACCACACCATTGAACGCAAAATCTGTGTGGAGAGTCAGACACCCTTAAGCTTCTCCCTAGAAGTTTGCGAAGACAAAATAAAACATTTTAACCCGGAAAATAAAATATTGTCTGCCAAAATACCACACCATTGAACGCAAGATCTGTGTGGCCAGTCAGTTAGTGTTAAGCTTCTCCATAGAAATTTTCGAAGACAAAATGAAGCACTTCAATCCGTAAAATGAGATGTTGTCTGTCAGAATACCACACCATTGACCGCAAAAACTCGGAAAATTAAATATTGTCTGTCAAAATACCACACTATTTAACGCAAAATCGGTGTGGCCAGTCAGTTAGGGTTAAGCTTCTCCCGCGAAATTTTCGAAGACAAAATGAAGCATTTCAACCTGTAAAATAAGATGTTGTCTGTCAAAATTCCACACCATTGAACGCGAAAACTCCGAAAATAAGATATTGTCTGTCGAAATACCACAAAATTGAACGCGAAATTTGTGTGGCCAGTCAATTAGTGTTAAGCTTCTCCCTAGAAATTTTCGAAGACAAAACGAAGCATTTCAGCCCGTAAAATAAGATATTGTCTGTCAAAGCACCACACTATTGAACGCAAAAACCCCGAAAATGAGATATTGTCTGTCCAAATACGACACCACTGAACGCAAAAACTCCGAAAATAAGATATTGTCTGTCAAAGTACCAGACCATTGAAGGCAAAGTCTGCGTGTCCAGTCAGTTAGTGCTAGGCTTCTCCCTAGATATTTTCGCAGACAAAATGAAGCTTTTAATCCTAGAAAATAAGATGTTGTCTGTCAAAATACCACACCATTGAACGCAAAATCTCCGAAAATAAGATATTGTCTGTACAAATGCCACACCATTGAACGCAAAATATGTGTGGGCAGTCAGTTAGTGTTAAGCCTCTCCCTAGAAATTTATGAAGACAAAATGAACCATTTCAACCCGTACAATAAGATGTTGTCTGTCAAAATACTACACCATTGAACGCAAAAACTCCGAAAATAAGATATTGTCTGTCAAAATACAGCACCATTGAACGCAAAATCTGTGTGGCCAGTCATTTAGTGTTAAGCTTCTCCCTAGAAATTTTCGAAGACAAAATGAAGCATTTCAGCCCGTAAAATAAGATGTTGTCTGTCAAAATACCACACCTGTCTGTCAAAATACCACACCATTGAACGCAAAAACTCCGATAATAAGATATTGTCTGTCAAAATACAGCACCATTGAACGCAAAATCTGTGTGGCCTGTCAGTTAGTGTTTAGCTTCTCCCTAGAAATTTTCGAAGACAAAATGAAGCATTTCAGCCCGTAAAATAAGATGTTGTCTGTCAAAATACCACACCATTGAACGCAATAACTCCGAAAATAAGATATTGTCTGTCAAAATACCACACCATTGAACGCAAAATCTGTGTGGCCAGTCGTTAGTGTTAGGCTTCTCCCTAGAAATTTTCTAAGACAAAATGAAGCATTTCAACCCGTAAAATAAGATGTTGTCTGTCAAAATACCACACCATTGAACGCAAAATCTATGTGGCCAGTCAGACACTCTTAAGCCTCTTCCTAGAAATTTTCGAAGACAAATTGAAGTATTTCAATCCGTAAAATAAGATGTTGTCTCTCAAAATACCACACCATTGACCGCAAAAACTCCGAAAATAAGATATTACTTGTCAAAATACCACACCATTGAACGCAAAATATGTGTGGGCAGTCAGTTAGGGTTGAGCTTCTCCCTGGAAATTTTCAAAGACAAAATGAGGCATTCCAATCCGTAAAATAGGATGTTGTCTGTCAAAATACCACACTATTGACAGCAGAAACTCCGAAAATAAAATATTGCCTGCCAAATAACACACCATTGAACGCGAAATATGTGGTGGCAGTCAGTTAGGGTTAAGCTTCTCCCTAGAAATTTTCGAAGACCAATTGAAGCATTTCAAATCGGAATATAAGATGCTATCTGTTAAAATACTACACCATTGAACGCAAAAACTCCGAAAATAAGATATTGTCTGTCAAATTTCCACACCATTTAACGCAAGATCTGTGTGTCCAGTCAGACATTCTTAAGCTCCTCCCTAGTAATTTTCGAAGACAAATTGAAGCATTTCAATCCGGAAAATAAGATACAGTCTGTCAAAATACCACACCATTGTCCGCAAAAACTCCGAAAATAAAATACTGTCTGTCAAAATACCACACCATTGAACGCAAAATCTGTGTGGTCAGTCAGTTAGGGTTAAGCTTCTCCCTTGAAATTTTCGAAGACAAAGTAAAGCATTTCAGCCCGTAAAATATAATATTGTCTGTCAAAATACCACACCATTGAACGCAAAAACCCCGAAAATGAGATATTGTCTGTCAAAATACGACACCATTGAACGCAAAAACTCCGAAAATAAGATATTGTCTGTCAAAGTACCACACCATTGAAAGCAAATTCTGCGTGGCCAGTTAGTTAGTGTTAAGCTTCTCCCTAGATATTTTCGAAGACAAAATGAAGCATTTCAACTTGGAAAATAAGATGTTGTCTCTGGAAATACCACACCATTGAACGCAAAAACTCGGAAAATAAAATATTGTCTGTCAAAATACAGCACCATTGAACGCAAAATCTGTGTGGCCAGTCAGTTAGGGTTAAGCTTCTCCCTAGAAATTTTCGAAGACAAAATGAACCATTTCAACCCGGAATATAAGATGTTATCTGACAAAATACTACACCATGAAGCTTCTCAATAGATATTTTCGAAGACAAAATGAAGCATTTCAACCCGGAAAATAAGATGTTGTCTGTCAAAATACCACACCATTGAACGCAAAATCTATGTGGCCAGTCAGACACTCTTAAGCCTCTTCCTAGAAATTTTCGAAGACAAATTGAAGTATTTCAATCCGTAAAATAAGATGTTGTCTCTCAAAATACCACACCATTGACCACGAAAACTCCGAAAATAAGATATTGTCTGTCGAAATACCACAAAATTGAACGCAAAATTTGTGTGGCCAGTCAATTAGTGTTAAGCTTTTCCCTAGAAATTTTCGAAGACGAAACGAAGCATTTCAGCCCGTAAAATAAGATATTGTCTGTCGAAACACCACACCATTGAACGCAAAAACCCCGAAAATGGGATATTGTCTGTCCAAATACGACACCACTGAACGCAAAAACTCCGAAAATAAGATATTGTCTGTCAAAGCACCACACCATTGTAGGCAAAGTCTGCGTGGCCAGTCAGTTAGTGTTAAGCTTCTCCCTAGATATTTTCGAAGACAAAATGAAGCATTTCAACCTGGAAAATAAGATGTTGTCTGTCAAAATACGCAAAAACTCCGAAAATAAGATATTGTCTGTAAAAATACCACACCATTGAACGCAAAATATGTGTGGGCAGTCAGTTAGTGTTAAGCCTCTCCCTAGAAATTTTTGAAGACAAAATGAACCATTTCAACATGTACAATAAGATGTTGTCTGTCGAAATACCACACCATTGACCGCAAAAACTCGGAAAATTAAATATTGTCTGTCAAAATACCACACCATTTAACGCAAAATCGGTGTGGCCAGTCAGTTAGGGTTAAGCTTCTCCCGCGAAATTTTCGAAGACAAAATGAAGCATTTCAACCTGTAAAATAAGATGTTGTCTGTCAAAATTCCACACCATTGAACGCGAAAACTCCGAAAATAAGATATTGTCTGTCGAAATACCACAAAATTGAACGCAAAATTTGTGTGGCCAGTCAATTAGTGTTAAGCTTCTCCCTAGAAATTTTCGAAGACAAAACGAAGCATTTCAGCCCGTAAAATAAGATATTGTCTGTCAAAGCACCACACCATTGAACGCAAAAACCCCGAAAATGAGATATTGTCTGTCCAAATACGACACCACTGAACGCAAAAACTCCGAAATTAAGATATTGTCTGTCAAAGTACCACACCATTGAAGGCAAAGTCTGCGTGGCCAGTCAGTTAGTGTTAGGCTTCTCCCTAGATATTTTCGCAGACAAAATGAAGCATTTCAACCTAGAAAATAAGATGTTGTCTGTCAAAATACCACACCATTGAACGCAAAATCTCCGAAAATAAGATATTGTCTGTACAAATACCACACCATTGAACGCAAAATATGTGTGGGCAGCCAGTTAGTGTTAAGCCTCTCCCTAGAAATTTTTGAAGACAAAATGAACCATTTCAACCCGTACAATAAGATGTTGTCTGTCAAAATACCACACCATTGAACGCAAAAATTCCGAAAATAAGATATTGTCTGTCAAAATACAGCACCATTGAACGCAAAATCTGTGTGGCCAGTCAGTTAGTGTTAAGCTTCTCCCTAGAAATTTTCGAAGACAAAATGAAGCATTTCAGCCCGTAAAATAAGATGTTGTCTGTCAAAATACCACACCTGTCTGTCAAAATACCACACCATTGAACGCAAAAACTCCGAAAATAAGATATTGTCTGTCAAAATACAGCACCATTGAACGCAAAATCTGTGTGGCCTGTCA
Source organism: Brachypalpus laphriformis (assembly GCA_945910035.1). Classification (NCBI taxonomy): domain Eukaryota; kingdom Metazoa; phylum Arthropoda; class Insecta; order Diptera; family Syrphidae; genus Brachypalpus; species Brachypalpus laphriformis. The sequence continues at coordinate 132,832,451 of OX246754.1, forward strand.
GTTAGTGTTTAGCTTCTCCCTAGAAATTTTCAAAGACAAAATGAAGCATTTCAGCCCGTAAAATAAGATGTTGTCTGTCAAAATACCACACCATTGAACGCAATAACTCCGAAAATAAGATATTGTCTGTCAAAATACCACACCATTGAACGCAAAATCTGTGTGGCCAGTCGTTAGTATTAAGCTCCTCCCTAGTAATTTTCGAAGACGAATTGAAGCATTTCAATCCGGAAAATAAGATACAGTCTGTCAAAATACCACACCATTGTCCGCAAAAACTCCGAAAATAAAATACTGTCTGTCAAAATACCACACCATTGAACGCAAAATCTGTGTGGTCAGTCAGTTAGGGTTAAGCTTCTCCCTCGAAATTTTCGAAGACAAAGTAAAGCATTTCAGCCCATTTAATAAAAAATAAGATAGTGTTAAGCCTCTCCCTAGAAATTTTTGAAGACAAAATGAACCATTTCAACCCGTACAATAAGATGTTGTCTGTCAAAATACCACACCATTGAACGCAAAAACTCCGAAAATAAGATATTGTCTGTCAAAATACAGCACCATTGAACGCAAAATCTGTGTGGGCAGTCAGTTAGTGTTAAGCTTCTCCCTAGAAATTTTCGAAGACAAAATGAAGCATTTCAGCCCGTAAAATAAGATGTTGTCTGTCAAAATACCACACCTGTCTATCAAAATACCACACCATTGAACGCAAAAACTCCGAAAATAAGATATTGTCTGTCAAAATACAGCACCATTGAACGCAAAATCTGTGTGGCCTGTCAGTTAGTGTTTAGCTTCTCCCTAGAAATTTTCGAAGACAAAATGAAGCATTTCAGCCCGTAAAATAAGATGTTGTCTGTCAAAATACCACACCATTTAACGCAATATCTGTGTGGCCAGTCAGTTAGTGTTAAGCTTCTCCCTAGAAATTTTCGAAGACAAAATGAACCATTTCAACCCGGAATATAAGATGTTATCTGACAAAATACTACACCATGAAGCTTCTCAATAGATATTTTCGAAGACAAAATGAAGCATTTCAACCCGGAAAATAAGATGTTGTCTGTCAAAATACCACACCATTGAACGCAAAATCTATGTGGCCAGTCAGACACTCTTAAGCCTCTTCCTAGAAATTTTCGAAGACAAATTGAAGTATTTCAATCCGTAAAATAAGATGTTGTCTCTCAAAATACCACACTATTGACCACGAAAACTCCGAAAATAAGATATTGTCTGTCGAAATACCACAAAATTGAACGCAAAATTTGTGTGGCCAGTCAATTAGTGTTAAGCTTTTCCCTAGAAATTTTCGAAGACGAAACGAAGCATTTCAACCCGTAAAATAAGATATTGTCTGTCGAAACACCACACCATTTAACGCAAAATCGGTGTGGCCAGTCAGTTAGGGTTAAGCTTCTCCCGCGAAATTTTCGAAGACAAAATGAAGCATTTCAACCTGTAAAATAAGATGTTGTCTGTCAAAATTTGACACCATTGAACGCGAAAACTCCGAAAATAAGATATTGTCTGTCGAAATACCACAAAATTGAACGCAAAATTTGTGTGGCCAGTCAATTAGTGTTAAGCTTCTCCCTAGAAATTTTCGAAGACAAAACGAAGCATTTCAGCCCGTAAAATAAGATATTGTCTGTCAGAGCACCACACCATTGAACGCAAAAACCCCGAAAATGAGATATTGTCTGTCCAAATACGACACCACTGAACGCAAAAACTCCGAAAATAAGATATTGTCTGTCAAAGTACCACACCATTGAAGGCAAAGTCTGCCTGGCCAGTCAGTTAGTGTTAGGCTTCTCCCTAGATATTTTCGCAGACAAAATGAAGCATTTCAACCTAGAAAATAAGATGTTGTCTGTCAAAATACCACACCATTGAACGCAAAAACTCCGAAAATAAGATATTGTCTGTACAAATACCACACCATTGAACGCAAAATATGTGTGGGCAGTCAGTTAGTGTTAAGCCTCTCCCTAGAAATTTTTGAAGACAAAATGAACCATTTCAAACCGTACAATAAGATGTTGCCTGTCAAAATACCACACCATTGAACGCAAAAAGTCCGAAAATAAAATATTGTCTGTCAAAATACAGCACCATTGAACGCAAAATCTGTGTGGCCAGTCAGTTAGTGTTAAGCTTCTCCCTAGAAATTTTCGAAGACAAAATGAAGCATTTCAGCCCGTAAAATAAGATGTTGTCTGTCAAAATACCACACCTGTCTGTCAAAATACCACACCATTGAACGCAAAAACTCCGAAAATAAGATATTGTCTGTCAAAATACAGCACCATTGAACGCAAAATCTGTGTGGCCTGTCAGTTAGTGTTTAGCTTCTCCCTAGAAATTTTCGAAGACAAAATGAAGCATTTCAGCCCGTAAAATAAGATGTTGTCTGTCAAAATACCACACCATTGAACGCAATAACTCCGAGAATAAGATATTGTCTGTCAAAATACCACACCATTGAACGCAAAATCTGTGTGGCCAGTCGTTAGTGTTAAGCTTCTCCCTAGAAATTTTCTAAGACAAAATGAAGCATTTCAACCCGGAAAATAAGATGTTGTCTGTCAAAATACCACACCATTGAACGCAAAATCTATGTGGCCAGTCAGACACTCTTAAGCCTCTTCCTAGAAATTTTCGAAGACAAATTGAAGTATTTCAATCCGTAAAATAAGATGTTGTCTCTCAAAATACCACACCATTGACCGCAAAAACTCCGAAAATAAGATATTACCTGTCAAAATACCACACCATTGAACGCAAAATATGTGTGGGCAGTCAGTTAGGGTTGAGCTTCTCCCTGGAAATTTTCAAAGACAAAATGAGGCATTCCAATCCGTAAAATAAGATGTTGTCTGTCAAAATACCACACTATTGATAGCAAAAACTCCGAAAATAAAATATTGCCTGCCAAATAACACACCATTGAACGCGAAATATGTGTGGGCAGTCAGTTAGTGTTAAGCTTCTCCCTAGAAATTTTCGAAGACCAATTGAAGCATTTCAAATCGGAATATAAGATGCTATCTGTCAAAATACTACACCATTGAACGCAAAAACTCCGAAAATAAGATATTGTCTGTCAAAATTCCACACCATTTAACGCAAGATCTGTGTGTCCAGTCAGACATTCTTAAGCTCCTCCCTAGTAATTTTCGAAGACAAATTGAAGCATTTCAAACCGGAAAATAAGATACAGTCAGTCAAAATACCACACCATTGTCCGCAAAAACTCCGAAAATAAAATACTGTCTGTCAAAATACCACACCATTGAACGCAAAATCTGTGTGGTCAGTCAGTTAGGGTTAAGCTTCTCCCTTGAAATTTTCGAAGACAAAGTAAAGCATTTCAGCCCGTAAAATATAATATTGTCTGTCAAAATACCACACCATTGAACGCAAAAACCCCGAAAATGAGATATTGTCTGTCAAAATACGACACCATTGAACGCAAAATTCCGAAAATAAGATATTGTCTGTCAAAGTACCACACCATTGAAAGCAAATTCTGCGTGGCCAGTTAGTTAGTGTTAAGCTTCTCCCTAGATATTTTCGAAGACAAAATGAAGCATTTCAACTTGGAAAATAAGATGTTGTCTCTCGAAATACCACACCATTGAACGCAAAAACTCGGAAAATAAAATATTGTCTGTCAAAATACCACACTATTGAACGCAAAATCTGTGTGGCCAGTCAGTTAGGGTTAAGCTTCTCCCTAGAAATTTTCGAAGACTAAATGAACCATTTCAACCCGGAATATAAGATTTTATCTGACAAAATACTACACCATGAAGCTTCTCAATAGATATTTTCGAAGACAAAATGAAGCATTTCAACCCGGAAAATAAGATGTTGTCTGTCAAAATACCACACCATTGAACGCAAAATCTATGTGGCCAGTCAGACACTCTTAAGCCTCTTCCTAGAAATTTTCGAAGACAAATTGAAGTATTTCAATCCGTAAAATAAGATGTTGTCTCTCAAAATACCACACCATTGACCACGAAAACTCCGAAAATAAGATATTGTCTGTCGAAATACCACAAAATTGAACGCAAAATTTGTGTGGCCAGTCAATTAGTGTTAAGCTTTTCCCTAGAAATTTTCGAAGACGAAACGAAGCATTTCAGCCCGTAAAATAAGATATTGTCTGTCGAAACACCACACCATTGAACGCAAAAACCCCGAAAATGAGATATTGTCTGTCCAAATACGACACCACTGAACGCAAAAACTCCGAAAATAAGATATTGTCTGTCAAAGCACCACACCATTGTAGGCAAAGTCTGCGTGGCCAGTCAGTTAGTGTTAAGCTTCTCCCTAGATATTTTCCAAGACAAAATGAAGCATTTCAACCTGGAAAATAAGATGTTGTCTGTCAAAATACCACACCATTGAACGCAAAAGCTCCGAAAATAAGATGTTGTATGTCAAAATGCCACACCATTGAACGCAAAAACTCCGAAAATAAGATATTGTCTGTCAAAATACAGCACCATTGAAAGCAAAATCTGTGTGGCCAGCCAGTTAGTGTTAGGCTTCTCCCTAGAAATTTTCGAAGACAAAATGAAGCATTTCAGCCCGCAAAATAAGATGTTGTCTGTCAAAATACCACAACATTGAACGCAATAATTCCGAAAATAAGACATTGTCTGTCAAAATACCACACAATTGAACGCAAAATCTGTGTGGCCAGTCGTTAGTGTTAAGCTTCTCCCTAGAAATTTTCTAAGACAAAATGAAGCATTTCAACCCGGAAAATAAGACGTTGCCTGTCAAAATACCACATCATTGAACGCAAAAACTCCGAAAATAAGATGTTGTATGTCAAAATGCCACACCATTGAACGCAAAAACTCCGAAAATAAGATATTGTCTGTCAAAATACAGCACCATTGAAAGCAAAATCTGTGTGGCCAGCCAGTTAGTGTTAGGCTTCTCCCTAGAAATTTTCGAAGACAAAATGAAGCATTTCAGCCCGTAAAATAAGATGTTGTCTGTCAAAATACCACAACATTGAACGCAATAATTCCGAAAATAAGACATTGTCTGTCAAAATACCACACAATTGAACGCAAAATCTGTGTGGCCAGTCGTTAGTGTTAAGCTTCTCCCTAGAAATTTTCTAAGACAAAATGAAGCATTTCAACCCGGAAAATAAGACGTTGCCTGTCAAAATACCACATCATTGAACGCAAAAACTCCGAAAATAAGATGTTGTATGTCAAAATGCCACACCATTGAACGCAAAAACTCCGAAAATGATATAGTGTCTGTCAAAATACAGCACCATTGAACGCAAAATCTGTGTGGCCAGTCAGGTAGTGTTAAGCTTCTGACTAGAAATTTTCGAAGACAAAATGAAGCATTTCAGCCCGTAAAATAAGATATTGTCTGTCAAAATACCACACCATTGAACGCAATAACTCCGAAAATAAGATATTGTCTGTCAAAATACTACACCATTGAACGCAAAATCTGTGTGGCCAGTCGTTAGTGTTAAGCTTCTCCCTAGAAATTTTCTAAGACAAAATGAAGCATTTCAACCCGGAAAATAAGACGTTGCCTGTCAAAATACCACATCATTGAACGCAAAAACTCCGAAAATAAGATGTTGTATGTCAAAATGCCACACCATTGAACGCAAAAACTCCGAAAATAAGATATTGTCTGTCAAAATACAGCACCATTGAAAGCAAAATCTGTGTGGCCAGCCAGTTAGTGTTAGGCTTCTCCCTAGAAATTTTCGAAGACAAAATGAAGCATTTCAGCCCGTAAAATAAGATGTTGTCTGTCAAAATACCACAACATTGAACGCAATAATTCCGAAAATAAGACATTGTCTGTCAGAATACCACACAATTGAACGCAAAATCTGTGTGGCCAGTCGTTAGTGTTAAGCTTCTCCCTAGAAATTTTCTAAGACAAAATGAAGCATTTCAACCCGGAAAATAAGACGTTGCCTATCAAAATACCACACCATTGAACGCAAAAACTCCGAAAATAAGATGTTGTCTGTCAAAATACCACACCATTGAACGCGAAATATGTGTGGGCAGTCAGTTAAGGTTAAGCTTCTCCCTAGAAACATTCGAAGACCAATAGAAGCATTTCAACCCGGAATATAAGATGCTATCTGTCAAAATACTACACCATTGAACGCAAAAACTCCGAAAATAAGATATTGTCTGTCAAAATACCACACCATTTAGCGCAAGATCTGTGTGTCCAGTCAGACATTCTTAAGCTTCTCCCTAGTAATTTTCGAAGACAAATTGAAGCATTTCAATCCGGAAAATAAGATGTTGTCTCTCAAAATACCACACCATTGACCGCAAAAACTCCGAAAATAAGATATTACCTGTCAAAATACCACACCATTGAACGCAAAATATGTGTGGGCAGTCAGTTAGGGTTGAGCTTCTCCCTGGAAATTTTCGAAGACAAAATGAGGCATTCCAACCCGTAAAATAAGATGTTGTCTGTCAAAATACCACACTATTATCCGCAAAAACTCCGAAAATAAAATATTGCTCGTCAAAATACCACACAATTGAACGCGAAATATGTGTGGGCAGTCAGTTAAGGTTAAGCTTCTCCCTAGAAATATTCGAAGACCAATTGAAGCATTTCAACCCGGAATATAAGATGCTATCTGTCAAAATACTACACCATTGAACGCAAAAACTCCGAAAATAAGATATTGTCTGTCAAAATACCACACCAGTTAACGCAAGATCTGTGTGTCCAGTCAGACATTCTTAAGCTTCTCCCTAGTAATTTTCGAAGACAAATTGAAGCATTTCAATCCGGAAAATAAGATACTGTCTGTCAAAATACCACACCTTTGTCCGCAAAAACTCCGAAAATAAAATATTGTCTGTCAAAATACCACACCATTGAACGCGAAATCTGTGTGGTCACTCAGTTAGGGTTAAGCTTCTCCCTTGAAATTTTCGAAGACAAAGTAAAGCATTTCAGCCCGTAAAATATGATATTGTCTGTCAAAATACCACACAATTGAACGCAAAAACCCCGAAAATGAGATATTGTCTGTCAAAATACGACACCACTGAACGCAAAAACTCCGAAAATAAGATATTGTCTGTCAAAGTACCACACCATTGAAAGCAAATTCTGCGTCGCCAGTCAGTTAGTGTTAAGCTTCTCCCCAGATATTTTCGAAGACAAAATGAAGCATTTCAACTTGGAAAATAAGATGTTGTCTCTCGAAATACCACACCATTGAACGCAAAAACTCGGAAAATAAAATATTGTCTGTCAAAATACCACACTATTGAACGCAAAATCTGTGTGGTGAGTCAGTTAGGGTTAAGCTTCTCCCTAGAAATTTTCGAAGACAAAATGAACCATTTCAACCCGGAATATAAGATGTTATCTGTCAAAATACTACACCATTGAACGCAAAAGCTCCGAAAATAAGATATTGTCTCTAAAAATACCACACCAAATACTACACCATTGAACGCAAAGTCTGCGTGGCTAGTCAGTTAGTGTTAAGCTTCTCCCTAGAAATTTTCGAAGACAAAATGAAGCACTTCAACCAGGCAAATAAGACGTTGTCTGTCAAAATACCACACCATTGAACGCAAAAGCTCCGAAAATAAGATATTGTCTCTAAAAATACCACACCATTGAACGCAAAATCTGTGTGGCCAGTCAGACACTCTTAAGCTTCTTCCTAGAAGTTTGCGAAGGCAAAATAAAACATTGCAACCCGGAAAATAAGATATTGTCTGTCAAAATACCACACTATTGAACGAAAATCTGTGTGGCCACTCAGTTAGTGTTAAGCTTCTCCCTAGAAGTTTTCGAAGACGAATTGAATCATTTCAACCCGGAATATAAGATGTTATCTGTCAAAATACTACACCACTGGACCCAAAAACTCCGAAAATGAGATGTTGTCTGCCAAAATACCACACCATTTAACGGAGGATCTGTGTGGCCCGTCAGACACTCTTAGGCTTCTCCCTAGAAATTTTCGAAGACAAAATGAAGCATTTTAGCCCGGAAAATAAGATATTGTCGGTCAAAATACCACACCATTTAACGCAAAATCTGTGTGGCCAGCCAGTTACTGTTAAGTTTCTCCCTAGAAATTTTCGAAGAGAAAATGGACCATTTTAACCCGGAAAATAAGATATTATCTGTCAAAGCACCACACCATTGAACGCAAAATCCGTGTGGCAAGTCAGTTAGTGTTAAGCTTCTCCCTAGAAATTTTCGAAGACAAAATGAAGCACTTCAATCCGTAAAATAAAATGTTGTCTGTCAAAATACAATACCTTTGAACGCAAAAACTCCGAAAATAAGATATTTTCTGTCAAAATACCACACCATTTAACGCGAGATCTGTGTGGCCAGTCAGACCTTCTTAAGCTTCTCCCTAGAAATTTTCGAAGACAAATTGAAGCATTTCAACCCGTAAGATAAGATGTTGTCTGTCAAAATACCACAACATTGAACGCAAAAACTCCGAAAATAAAATATTGTCTGTCAAAATACCACACCATTTAACGCAAATACTGTGCGGCCAGTCAGACATTCTTATGCTTCTAGCTACAAATTTTCGAAGACAAAATGAAGCATTTTAACACGGAGAATAAGACGTTGTCTGTCAAAATACTACACCATTGCCGCAAAAAATCCGAAAATAAAATATTGCCTGTCAAAATACCACACCATTGAACGCAAGATCTGTGTGGCCAGTCAGTTAGTGTTAAGCTTCTCCCTAGAAATTTTTGAAGACAAAATGAAGCATTTCAAGCAGGAAAATAAGATGTTGTCTGTCAAAATACCACACCATTGAACGCAAAAACTCCGAAAATAAGATATTGTCCGTAAAAATACCACACCATTTAACGCGAGATCTGTGGGGCCAGTCAGACACTGTTAGGCTTCTCCCTAGAAATTTTCGAAGACAAAATGAATCATTTTAACCCGGAAAATAAGATACTATCTGTCAAAATACCACACTATTGAACGCAAGATCTGTGTGGCCAGTCAGTTAGTGTTAAGCTTCTCCCTAGAAATTTCCGAAGACCAATTGAAGCATTTCAACCCGGAATATAAGATGTTATCTGTCAAACTATTACATCATTGAATGCAAAAGCTCCGAAAATAAGATACTGTCTGTGAAAATACCACACTATTGAACGCAAAATCTGTGTGGATAGTCAGTTAGTGTTAAGATTCTCCCTAGAAGTTTTCGAAGAACAATTGAGGCATTTCAACCCGGAATATAAGATGTTATCTGTCAAACTATTACATCAGTGAATGCAAAAACTCCGAAAATAAGATGTTGTCTGTCAAAATACCACACCACTGAACGCAAGAACTCCGAAAATAAGATTTTGTCTGTCAATATACCACACCATTGAACGCGAAATATGTGTGGCCAGTCGTTAGTGTTAAGCTTCTCCCTTGAAATTTTCTAAGACAAAATGAACCATTTCAACCCGCAAAATGAGACGTTGTCTGTCAAAATACCACACCACTGAACGCAAAAACTCCGAGAGTAAGATATTGTCTGTCAAAATACCACACCATTTAACGCAAGATCTGTGTGGCCAGTCAGACATTCTTAGGCTTCACCCTAGAAATTTTCGAAGACAAATTGAAGCATTTCAACCCGGAAAATAAGATGTTGTCTGTCAAAATACCACACCATTGAACGCAAAAACTCCGAAAATAAGATATTGTCTGTAAAAATACCACACCATTGAACGCAAAATCTGTGTTGCCAGTCAGTCACAGTTAAGTCTCTCCCTAGAAATTTTCGAAGACAAAATGAACCATTTTAACCCGGAAATAAGATATTGTCTGTCAAAATACGACACCATTGAACGCAAAATCTGTGTGGAGAGTCAGACACTCTTAAGCTGCTCCCTAGAATTTGGCGAAGACAAAATAAAATATTTCAACCCGGAAAATAAGATATTGTCTGCCAAAATACCACACCATTGAACGCAAGATCTGTGTGGCCAGTCAGTTAGTGTTAAGCTTCTCCCTAGAAATTTTCGAAGACAAAATGAAGCACTTCAATCCGTAAAATGAGATGTTGTCTGTCAAAATACCACACCATTGACCGCAAAAACTCGGAAAATAAAATACTGTCTGTCAAAATACGACACCATTTAACGCAAAATCTGTGTGGTCACTCAGTTAGGGTTAAGCTTCTCCCGCGAAATTTTCCAAAAAAAAATGAAGCATTTCAACCCGTAAAATAAGATGTTGTCTGTCAAAATGCCTCACCATTGAACGCAAAAACTCCGAAAATAAGATATTGTCTGTCGAAATACCACAAAATTGAACGCAAAATTTGTGTGGTCAGTCAATTAGTGTTAAGCTTCTCCCTAGAAATTTTTGAAGACAAAATGAAGCATTTCAACCTGGAAAATAAGATGTTGTCTGTCAAAATACCACACCATTGAACGCAAAAACTCCGAAAATAGGATATTGTCTGTACAAATACCACACCATTGAACGCAAAATATGTGTGGGCAGTCAGTTAGTGTTAAGCCTCTCCCTAGAAATTTTTGAAGACAAAATGAACCATTTCAACCCGTAAAATAAGATGTTGTCTGTCAAAATACCACACCATTGAACGCAAGAACTCCGAAAATAAGATATTGTCTGTCAAAATTCCACACCATTGAACGCAAAATCTGTGTGGCCAGTCGTTAGTGTTAAGCTTCTCCCTAGAGATTTTCTAAGACAAAATGAATCATTTCAACCCGTAAAATAAGACGTTGTCTGTCAAAATACCACACCATTGAACGCAAAAACTCCGAAAATAAGACATTGTCTGTCAAAATACCACACCATTGAACGCAAAGTCTGCTTGGCTAGTCAGTTAGTGTTAAGCTTCTCCCTAGATATTTTCGAAGACAAAATGAAGCATTTCAACCCGGAAAATAAGATGTTGTCTGTCAAAATACCACACCATTGAACGCAAAATCTATGTGGCCACTCAGACACTCTTAAGCCTCTTCCTAGAAATATTCGAAGACAAATTGAAGTATTTCAATCCGTAAAATAAGATGTTGTCTCTCAAAATACCACACCATTGACCGAAAATAAAATATTACCTGTCAAAATACCACACCATTGAACGCGAAATATGTGTGGGCAGTCAGTTAGGGTTAAGCTTCTCCCTAGAAATTTTCGAAGACAAAATGAGGCATTTCAACCCGTAAAATAAGATTTTGTCTGTCAAAATACCACACTATTGACCGCAAAAACTCCGAAAATAAAATATTGCCTGTCAAAATACCACACCACTGAACGCGAAATATGTGTGGGCAGTCAGTTAGGGTTAAGCTTCTCCCTAGAAATTTTCGAAGACAAAATGAACCATTTCAACCCGGAAAATAAGATACTGTCTATCAAAATACCACACCATTGTCCGCAAAAACTCCGAAAATAAAATATTGTCTGTCAAAATACCACACCATTGAACGCAAAATCTGTGTGGTCAGTCAGTTAGTGTTAAGCTTCTCCCTAGAAATTTTCGAAGACAAAAAAAAGCATTTCAACCCGTAAAATAAGACGTTGTCTGTCAAAATACCACACCATTGAACGCAAATACTGTGTGGCCAGTCAGTTAGTGTTAAGCTTCTCCCTAGATATTTTCGAAGACAAAATGAAGCATTTCAACCTGGAAAATAAGATATTGTCTCTCAAAATACCACACCATTGAACGCAATAACTCGGAAAATAAAATATTGTCTGTCAAAATACCACACCATTGAACGCAAAATCTGTGTGGTCAGTCAGTTAGGGTTAAGCTTCTCCCTAGAAATTTTCGAAGACAAAATGAACCATTTCAACCCGGAATATAAGACAAAATACTACTCCATTGAACACAAAATCTGTGTGGTCAGTCAGACACTCTTAAGCTTCTCCCTAGAAGTTTGCGAAGACAAAGTAAAACATTTTAACCCGGAAAATAAGATATTGTCTGTCAAACTACCACATCATTGAACGCAAAATCTGTGTTGCCAGTCAGTTAGTGTTAAGCTTCTCCCTAGAAATTTTCGAAGACCAATTGAAGCATTTCAACCTGGAGAATAAGATGTTGTCTGTCCAAATACCACACCATTGACCGCAAAAACTCCGAAAATAAAATATTGCCTGTCAAAATACGACACCGTTGAACGAAAAATATGTGTGGGAAGTCAGTTAGGGTTAAGCTTCTCCCTAGAAATTTTCTAAGACAAAAAGAATCATTTTAATCCGGAAAATAAGATGTTGTCTGTCAAAATACAACACCATTGACCACAAAAACTCCGAAAATAAAATATTGCCCGTCAAAATACCACACCATTGAACGCGAAATATGTGTGGGCAGTCAGTTATTGTTAAGCTTCTCCCTAGAAATTTTCGAAGACCAATTGAAGCATTTCAACCCGGAATATAAGATGCTATCTGTCAAAATACTACGCCATTGAACGCAAAATCTATGTGGCCAGTCAGACATTCTTAAGCTTCTCCCTAGTAATTTTCGAAGACAAAAAAAATCATTTTAATCCGGAAAATAAGATGTTGTCTGTCAAAATACAACACCATTGACCACAAAAGCTCCGAAAATAAAATATTGCCCGTCAAAATACCACACCATTGAACGCGAAATATGTGTGGGCAGTCAGTTAGGGTTAAGCTTCTCCCTAGAAATTTTCGAAGACAAAATGAAGCATTTCAACCCGTAAAATAAGTTGTTATCTGTCAAAATACCACACCTTTGAACGCAAAAACTCAGAGAGTAAGATATTGTCTGTCGAAATACCACACCATTGAACGCAAAATCTGTGTGGCCAGACAGTTAGTGTTAAGCTTCTCACTAGAAATTTTCGAAGACAAAATGAAGCATTGCAATCCGTAAAATAAGATGTTGTCGGTCAAAATACCACGCCATTGACCGCAAAAACTCAGAAAATAAGATATTGTCTGTCGAAATACCACACCATTGAACGCAAAAACTCCGAAAATAAGATATTGTCTGTTAAAATACCACACCATTGAACGCAGAATCTGGGTGGCCAGTCAGACACTCTTAAGCTTCTTCCTAGAATTTTGTGAAGACAAAATAAAACATTTTAACCCGGAAAATAAGATATTGTCTGTCAAAATACCACACTATTGAACGCGAAATCTGTGTGGCCAGGCAGTTAGTGTTGAGCTTCTCCCTAGAAGTTTTCGAAGACCAACTGAAGCATTTCAACCCGGAATATAAGATGTTATCTGTCAAAATACTACACCATTGGACGCAAAAACTCCGAAAATGAGATGTTGTCTGCCAAAATACCACACCATTTAACGGAGGATCTGTGTGGCCAGTCAGACATTCTTAGGCTTCTCCCTAGAAATTTTCGAAGACAAAATGAAGCATTTTAGCCCGGAAAATAAGATATTGTCCGTCAAAATACCACACCATTGAACGCAAAAACTCGGAAAATAATATAGTGTCTGTCAAAACACCACACTATTTAAGGCAAAATCTGTGTTGCCAGTCAGTCACTTACAAGTCTCTCCCTAGAAATTTTCGAAGACAAAATGAGCCATTTTAACCCGGAAAATGAGATATTGTCTGTCAAAATACTACACCATTGAACGCAAAATCTGTGTGGCCGGTCAGTTAGTGTTAAGCTTCCCCTAGAAAATTTCGAAGTCAAAATGAAGCATTTCAACCCGTAAAATAAGATGTTGTCTGTCAAAATACCACACCATTGAACGCAAGAACTCCGAAAATAAGATATTGTCTGTCAAAATACCACACCATTGAACGCAAAATCTGTGTGGCCAGTCGTTAGTGTTAAGCTTCTCCCTAGAGATTTTCTAAGACAAAATGAAGCATTTCAACCCGTAAAATAAGACGTTGTCTGTCAAAATAATACACCATTGAACGCAAAAACTCCGAAAATAAGATATTGTCTGTCAAAATACCACACCATTGAACGCAAAGTCTGCTTGGCTAGTCAGTTAGTGTTAAGCTTCTCCCTAGATATTTTCGAAGACAAAATGAAGCATTTCAACCCGGAAAATAAGATGTTGTCTGTCAAAATACCACACCATTGAACGCAAAATCTATGTGGCCACTCAGACACTCTTAAGCCTCTTCCTAGAAATTTTCGAAGACAAATTGAAGTATTTCAATCCGTAAAATAAGATGTTGTCTCTCAAAATACCACACCATTGACCGAAAATAAAATATTACCTGTCAAAATACCACACCATTGAACGCGAAATATGTGTGGGCAGTCAGTTAGGGTTAAGCTTCTCCCTGGAAATTTTCGAAGACAAAATGAGGCATTTCAACCCGTAAAATAAGATTTTGTCTGTCAAAATACCACACTATTGACCGCAAAAACTCCGAAAATAAAATATTGCCTGTCAAAATACCACACCACTGAACGCGAAATATGTGTGGGCAGTCAGTTAGGGTTAAGCTTCTCCCTAGAAATTGTCGAAGACAAAATGAACCATTTCAACCCGGAAAATAAGATACTGTCTGTCAAAATACCACACCATTGTCCGCAAAAACACCGAAAATAAAATATTGTCTGTCAAAATACCACACCATTGAACGCAAAATCTGTGTGGTCAGTCAGTTAGTGTTAAGCTTCTCCCTAGAAATTTTCGAAGACAAAAAAAAGCATTTCAACCCGTAAAATAAGACGTTGTCTGTCAAAATACCACACCATTGAACGCAAATACTGTGTGGCCAGTCAGTTAGTGTTAAGCTTCTCCCTAGATATTTTCGAAGACAAAATGAAGCATTTCAACCTGGAAAATAAGATGTTGTCTCTCAAAATACCACACCATTGAACGCAATAACTCGGAAAATAAAATATTGTCTGTCAAAATACCACACCATTGAACGCAAAATCTGTGTGGTCAGTCAGTTAGGGTTAAGCTTCTCCCTAGAAATTTTCGAAGACAAAATGAACCATTTCAACCCGGAATATAAGACAAAATACTACTCCATTGAACACAAAATCTGTGTGGTCAGTCAGACACTCTTAAGCTTCTCCCTAGAAGTTTGCGAAGACAAAGTAAAACATTTTAACCCGGAAAATAAGATATTGTCTGTCAAACTACCACATCATTGAACGCAAAATCTGTGTTGCCAGTCAGTTAGTGTTAAGCTTCTCCCTAGAAATTTTCGAAGACCAATTGAAGCATTTCAACCTGGAGAATAAGATGTTGTCTGTCCAAATACCACACCATTGACCGCAAAAACTCCGAAAATAAAATATTTGCCTGTCAAAATACGACACCGTTGAACGAAAAATATGTGTGGGAAGTCAGTTAGGGTTAAGCTTCTCCCTAGAAATTTTCTAAGACAAAAAGAATCATTTTAATCCGGAAAATAAGATGTTGTCTGTCACAATACAACACCATTGACCACAAAAACTCCGAAAATAAAATATTGCCCGTCAAAATACCACACCATTGAACGCGAGATATGTGTGGGCAGTCAGTTAGGGTTAAGCTTCTCCCTAGAAATTTTCGAAGACAAAATGAAGCATTTCAACCCGTAAAATAAGTTGTTATCTGTCAAAATACCACACCTTTGAACGCAAAAACTCAGAGAGTAAGATATTGTCTGTCGAAATACCACACCATTGAACGCAAAATCTGTGTGGCCAGTCAGTTAGTGTTAAGCTTCTCACTAGAAATTTTCGAAGACAAAATGAAGCATTGCAATCCGTAAAATAAGATGTTGTCGGTCAAAATACCACGCCATTGACCGCAAAAACTCAGAAAATAAGATATTGTCTGTCGAAATACCACACCATTGAACGCAAAAACTCCGAAAATAAGATATTGTCTGTTAAAATACCACACCATTGAACGCAGAATCTGGGTGGCCAGTCAGACACTCTTAAGCTTCTTCCTAGAATTTTGTGAAGACAAAATAAAACATTTTAACCCGGAAAATAAGATATTGTCTGTCAAAATACCACACTATTGAACGCAAAATCTGTGTGGCCAGGCAGTTAGTGTTGAGCTTCTCCCTAGAAGTTTTCGAAGACCAACTGAAGCATTTCAACCCGGAATATAAGATGTTATCTGTCAAAATACTACACCATTGGACGCAAAAACTCCGAAAATGAGATGTTGTCTGCCAAAATACCACACCATTTAACGGAGGATCTGTGTGGCCAGTCAGACATTCTTAGGCTTCTCCCTAGAAATTTTCGAAGACAAAATGAAGCATTTTAGCCCGGAAAATAAGATATTGTCCGTCAAAATACCACACCATTGAACGCAAAAACTCGGAAAATAATATAGTGTCTGTCAAAACACCACACTATTTAAGGCAAAATCTGTGTTGCCAGTCAGTCACTTACAAGTCTCTCCCTAGAAATTTTCGAAGACAAAATGAGCCATTTTAACCCGGAAAATGAGATATTGTCTGTCAAAATACTACACCATTGAACGCAAAATCTGTGTGGCCGGTCAGTTAGTGTTAAGCTTCCCCTAGAAAATTTCGAAGTCAAAATGAAGCATTTCAACCCGTAAAATAAGATGTTGTCTGTCAAAATACCACACCATTGAACGCAAGAACTCCGAAAATAAGATATTGTCTGTCAAAATACCACACCATTGAACGCAAAATCTGTGTGGCCAGTCGTTAGTGTTAAGCTTCTCCCTAGAGATTTTCTAAGACAAAATGAAGCATTTCAACCCGTAAAATAAGACATTGTCTGTCAAAATAATACACCATTGAACGCAAAAACTCCGAAAATAAGATATTGCCTGTCAAAATACCACACCATTGAACGCAAAGTCTGCTTGGCTAGTCAGTTAGTGTTAAGCTTCTCCCTAGATATTTTCGAAGACAAAATGAAGCATTTCAACCCGGAAAATAAGATGTTGTCTGTCAAAATACCACACCATTGAACGCAAAATCTATGTGGCCACTCAGACACTCTTAAGCCTCTTCCTAGAAATTTTCGAAGACAAATTGAAGTATTTCAATCCGTAAAATAAGATGTTGTCTCTCAAAATACCACACCATTGACCGAAAATAAAATATTACCTGTCAAAATACCACACCATTGAACGCGAAATATGTGTGGGCAGTCAGTTAGGGTTAAGCTTCTCCCTGGAAATTTTCGAAGACAAAATGAGGCATTTCAACCCGTAAAATAAGATTTTGTCTGTCAAAATACCACACTATTGACCGCAAAAACTCCGAAAATAAAATATTGCCTGTCAAAATACCACACCACTGAACGCGAAATATGTGTGGGCAGTCAGTTAGGGTTAAGCTTCTCCCTAGAAATTGTCGAAGACAAAATGAACCATTTCAACCCGGAAAATAAGATACTGTCTGTCAAAATACCACACCATTGTCCGCAAAAACACCGAAAATAAAATATTGTCTGTCAAAATACCACACCATTGAACGCAAATACTGTGTGGCCAGTCAGTTAGTGTTAAGCTTCTCCCTAGATATTTTCGAAGACAAAATGAAGCATTTCAACCTGGAAAATAAGATGTTGTCTCTCAAAATACCACACCATTGAACGCAATAACTCGGAAAATAAAATATTGTCTGTCAAAATACCACACCATTG
The DNA here is from genome assembly GCA_945910035.1 of Brachypalpus laphriformis. Taxonomy (NCBI): domain Eukaryota; kingdom Metazoa; phylum Arthropoda; class Insecta; order Diptera; family Syrphidae; genus Brachypalpus; species Brachypalpus laphriformis. The sequence goes on from OX246754.1 coordinate 132,850,093, forward strand.
AACGCAAAATCTGTGTGGTCAGTCAGTTAGGGTTAAGCTTCTCCCTAGAAATTTTCGAAGACAAAATGAACCATTTCAACCCGGAATATAAGACAAAATACTACTCCATTGAACACAAAATCTGTGTGGTCAGTCAGACACTCTTAAGCTTCTCCCTAGAAGTTTGCGAAGACAAAGTAAAACATTTTAACCCGGAAAATAAGATATTGTCTGTCAAACTACCACATCATTGAACGCAAAATCTGTGTTGCCAGTCAGTTAGTGTTAAGCTTCTCCCTAGAAATTTTCGAAGACCAATTGAAGCATTTCAACCTGGAGAATAAGATGTTGTCTGTCCAAATACCACACCATTGACCGCAAAAACTCCGAAAATAAAATATTGCCTGTCAAAATACGACACCGTTGAACGAAAAATATGTGTGGGAAGTCAGTTAGGGTTAAGCTTCTCCCTAGAAATTTTCTAAGACAAAAAGAATCATTTTAATCCGGAAAATAAGATGTTGTCTGTCAAAATACAACACCATTGACCACAAAAACTCCGAAAATAAAATATTGCCCGTCAAAATACCACACCATTGAACGCGAAATATGTGTGGGCAGTCAGTTATTGTTAAGCTTCTCCCTAGAAATTTTCGAAGACCAATTGAAGCATTTCAACCCGGAATATAAGATGCTATCTGTCAAAATACTACGCCATTGAACGCAAAATCTATGTGGCCAGTCAGACATTCTTAAGCTTCTCCCTAGTAATTTTCGAAGACAAAAAAAATCATTTTAATCCGGAAAATAAGATGTTGTCTGTCACAATACAACACCATTGACCACAAAAACTCCGAAAATAAAATATTGCCCGTCAAAATACCACACCATTGAACGCGAGATATGTGTGGGCAGTCAGTTAGGGTTAAGCTTCTCCCTAGAAATTTTCGAAGACAAAATGAAGCATTTCAACCCGTAAAATAAGTTGTTATCTGTCAAAATACCACACCTTTGAACGCAAAAACTCAGAGAGTAAGATATTGTCTGTCGAAATACCACACCATTGAACGCAAAATCTGTGTGGCCAGTCAGTTAGTGTTAAGCTTCTCACTAGAAATTTTCGAAGACAAAATGAAGCATTGCAATCCGTAAAATAAGATGTTGTCTGTCAAAATACCACGCCATTGACCGCAAAAACTCAGAAAATAAGATATTGTCTGTCGAAATACCACACCATTGAACGCAAAAACTCCGAAAATAAGATATTGTCTGTTAAAATACCACACCATTGAACGCAGAATCTGTGTGGCCAGTCAGACACTCTTAAGCTTCTTCCTAGAATTTTGTGAAGACAAAATAAAACATTTTAACCCGGAAAATAAGATATTGTCTGTCAAAATACCACACTATTGAACGCGAAATCTGTGTGGCCAGGCAGTTAGTGTTGAGCTTCTCCCTAGAAGTTTTCGAAGACCAACTGAAGCATTTCAACCCGGAATATAAGATGTTATCTGTCAAAATACTACACCATTTGACGGAAAAACTCCGAAAATGAGATGTTGTCTGCCAAAATACCACACCATTTAACGGAGGATCTGTGTGGGGAGTCAGACATTCTTAGGCTTCTCCCTAGAAATTTTCGAAGACAAAATGAAGCATTTTAGCCCGGAAAATAAGATATTGTCCGTCAAAATACCACACCATTGAACGCAAAAACTCGGAAAATAATATAGTGTCTGTCAAAACACCACACTATTTAAGGCAAAATCTGTGTTGCCAGTCAGTCACTTTTAAGTCTCTCCCTAGAAATTTTCGAAGACAAAATGAACCATTTTAACCCGGAAAATGAGACATTGTCTGTCAAAATACTACACCATTGAACGCAAAATCTGTGTGGCCGGTCAGTTAGTGTTAAGCTTAACCTAGAAAATTTCGAAGTCAAAATGAAGCATTTCAACCCGTAAAATAAGATGTTGTCTGTCAAAATACCACAACATTGAACGCAAAAACTCCGAAAATAAAATAATGTCTGTCAAAATACCACACCATTTAACGCAAGATCTGTGCGGAGAGTTAGACATTCTTATGCTTCTAGCTACAAATTTTCGAAGACAAAATGAAGCATTTTAACACGGAAAATAAGACGTCTGTCAAAATACTACACCATTGAACGCAAAATCTGTGTTACCAGTCAGTTAGTGTTAAGCTTCTCCCTAGAAATTTTCGAAGACAAAATGAAGCACTTCAATCCGTAAAATGAGATGTTGTCTGTCAAAATACCACACCATTGACCGCAAAAACACGGAAAATAAAATACTGTCTGTCAAAATACGACACCATTTAACGCAAAATCTGTGTGGTCAGTCCGTTAGGGTTAAGCTTCTCCCGCGAAATTTTCCAAGAAAAAATGAAGCATTTCAACCCGTAAAATAAGATGTTGTCTGCCAAAATGCTTCACCATTGAACGCAAAAACTCCGAAAATAAGATATTGTCTGTCGAAATACCACAAAATTGAACGCAAAATTTGTGTGGTCAGTCAATTAGTGTTAGGCTTCTCCCTAGAAATTTTTGAAGACAAAATGAAGCATTTCAACCTGGAAAATAAGATGTTTTCTGTCAAAATACCACACCATTGAACGCAAAAACTCCGAAAATAGGATATTGTCTGTACAAATACCACACCATTGAACGCAAAATATGTGTGGGCAGTCAGTTAGTGTTAAGCCTCTCCCTAGAAATTTTTGAAGACAAAATGAACCATTTCAACCCGTAAAATAAGATGTTGTCTGTCAAAATACCACACCATTGAACGCAAGAACTCCGAAAATAAGATATTGTCTGTCAAAATACCACACCATTGAACGCAAAATCTGTGTGGCCAGTCGTTAGTGTTAAGCTTCTCCCTAGAGATTTTCTAAGACAAAATGAAGCATTTCAACCCGTAAAATAGGACGTTGTCTGTCAAAATACCACACCATTGAACGCAAAAACTCCGAAAATAAGATATTGTCTGTCAAAATACCACACCATTGAACGCAAAGTCTGCTTGGCTAGTCAGTTAGTGTTAAGCTTCTCCCTAGATATTTTCGAAGACAAAATGAAGCATTTCAACCCGGAAAATAAGATGTTGTCTGTCAAAATACCACACCATTGAACGCAAAATCTATGTGGCCACTCAGACACTCTTAAGCCTCTTCCTAGAAATTTTCGAAGACAAATTGAAATATTTCAATCCGTAAAATAAGATGTTGTCTCTCAAAATACCACACCATTGACCGAAAATAAAATATTACCTGTCAAAATACCACACCATTGAACGCTAAATATGTGTGGGCAGTCAGTTAGGGTTAAGCTTCTCCCTGGAAATTTTCGAAGACAAAATGAGGCATTTCAACCCGTAAAATAAGATTTTGTCTGTCAAAATACCACACTATTGACCGCAAAAACTCCGAAAATAAAATATTGCCTGTCAAAATACCACACCACTGAACGCGAAATATGTGTGGGCAGTCAGTTAGGGTTAAGCTTCTCCCTAGAAATTTTCGAAGACAAAATGAACCATTTCAACCCGGAAAATAAGATACTGTCTGTCAAAATAGCACACCATTGTCCGCAAAAACTCCGAAAATAAAATATTGTCTGTCAAAATACCACACCATTAAACGCAAAATCTGTGTGGTCAGTCAGTTAGTGTTAAGCTTCTCCCTAGAAATTTTCGAAGACAAAAAAAAGCATTTCAACCCGTAAAATAAGACGTTGTCTGTCAAAATACCACACCATTGAACGCAAATACTGTGTGGCCAGTCAGTTAGTGTTAAGCTTCTCCCTAGATATTTTCGAAGACAAAATGAAGCACTTCAACCTGGAAAATAAGATGTTGTCTCTCAAAATACCACACCATTGAACGCAACAACTCGGAAAATAAAATATTGTCTGTTAAAATACCACACTATTGAACGCAAAATCTGTGTGGTCAGTCAGTTAGGGTTAAGCTTCTCCCTAGAAATTTTCGAAGACAAAATGAACCATTTCAACCCGGAATATAAGATGTTATCTGACAAAATACTACTCCATTGAACACAAAATCTGTGTGGTCAGTCAGACACTCTTAAGCTTCTCCCTAGAAGTTTGCGAAGACAAAGTAAAACATTTTAACCCGGAAAATAAGATATTGTCTGTCAAACTTCCACATCATTGAACGCAAAATCTGTGTTGCCAGTCAGTTAGTGTTAAGCTTCTCCCTAGAAATTTTCGAAGACCAATTGAAGCATTTCAACCTGGAGAATAAGATGTTGTCTGTCCAAATACCACACCATTGACCGCAAAAACTCCGAAAATAAAATATTGCCTGTCAAAATACGACACCATTGAACGAAAAATATGTGTGGGAAGTCAGTTAGGGTTAAGCTTCTCCCTAGAAATTTTCTAAGACAAAAAGAATCATTTTAATCCGGAAAATAAGATGTTGTCTGTCAAAAGACAACACCATTGACCACAAAAACTCCGAAAATAAAATATTTCCCGTCAAAATACCACACCATTGAACGCGAAATATGTGTGGGCAGTCAGTTAGGGTTAAGCTTCTCCCTAGAAATTTTCGAAGACCAATTGAAGCATTTCAACCCGGAATATAAGATGCTATCTGTCAAAATACTACGCCATTGAACGCAAAATCTATGTGGCCAGTCAGACATTCTTAAGCTTATCCCTAGTAATTTTCGAAGACAAAAAAAATCATTTTAATCCGGAAAATAAGATGTTGTCTGTCAAAATACAACACCATTGACCACAAAAACTCCGAAAATAAAATATTGCCCGTCAAAATACCACACCATTGAACGCGAAATATGTGTGGGCAGTCAGTTAGGGTTAAGCTTCTCCCTAGAAATTTTCGAAGACAAAATGAAGCATTTCAAAACGTAAAATAAGTTGTTATCTGTCAAAATACCACACCTTTGAACGCAAAAACTCAGAGAGTAAGATATTGTCTGTCGAAATACCACACCATTGAACGCAAAATCTGTGTGGCCAGTCAGTTAGTATTAAGCTTCTCACTAGAAATTTTCGTAGACAAAATGAAGCATTGCAATCCGTAAAATAAGATGTTGTCTGTCAAAATACCACGCCATTGACCGCAAAAACTCAGAAAATAAGATATTGTCTGTCGAAATACCACACCATTGAACGCAAAAACTCCGAAAATAAGATATTGTCTGTTAAAATACCACACCATTGAACGCAGAATCTGTGTGGCCAGTCAGACACTCTTAAGCTTCTTCCTAGAATTTTGTGAAGACAAAATAAAACATTTTAACCCGGAAAATAAGATATTGTCTGTCAAAATACCACACTATTGAACGCGAAATCTGTGTGGCCAGGCAGTTAGTGTTGAGCTTCTCCCTAGAAGTTTTTGAAGACCAACTGAAGCATTTCAACCCGGAATATAAGATGTTATCTGTCAAAATACTACACCATTGGACGCAAAAACTCCGAAAATGAGATGTTGTCTGCCAAAATACCACACCATTTAACGGAGGATCTGTGTGGCCACTCAGACATTCTTAGGCTTCTCCCTAGAAATTTTCGAAGACAAAATGAAGCATTTTAGCCCGGAAAATAAGATATAAGTAAAAGATAATAAGTTCGTCAAAATACCACACCATTGCCCGCAAAACTCCGAAAATAAAATATATATTGTCAAAATACCACACCATTGAACGCAAAATCTGTGTGGCCGGTCAGTTAGTGTTAAGCTTCCCCTAGAAAATTTCGAAGACAAAATGAAGCATTTCAACCCGTAAAATAAGATGTTGTCTGTCAAAATACCACAACATTGAACGCAAAAACTCCGAAAATAAAATATTGCCTGTAAAAATACCACACCATTTAACGCAAGATCTGTTTGGAAAGTCAGACATTCTTGTGCTTCAAGTTACAAATTTTCGAAGACAAAATGAAGCACTTTAACATGGAAAATAAGACGTTGTGTGTCAAAATACTGCACCATTGAACGCAAAATCTGTGTTGCCAGTCAGACATTGTTAAGCTTCTCCCTAGAAGTTTGCGAAGACAAAATAAAACATTTTATCCAGGAAAATAAGATATTGTCTGTCAAACTACCACACCATTGAACGCAAAATCTGTGTTGCCGGTCAGTCACGGTTAAGTTTCTCCCTAGAAATTTTCGAAGACAAAATGAAACATTTTAACCCGGAAAATAAGATATTATCTGTCAAAGCACAACACCATTGAACGCAAAATCTGTGTGGCCAGCCAGTTAGTATTAAGCTTCTCCCCAGAAATTTTCTAAGACAAAATGAAGCATTTCAACCCGTAAAATAAGATGTTGTCTGTCAAAATACCACACCATTGAACGCAAAATCTGTGTTGCCAGTCAATTACGGTTAAGTTTCTCTCTAGAAATTTTCGAAGACAAAATGAAACATTTTAACCCGGAAAATAAGATATTATCTGTCAAAGCACCACACCATTGAACGCAAAATCTGTGTGGCCAGTCAGCTAGTGTTAAGCTTCTCCCTAGAAATTTTCTAAGACAAAATGAAGCATTTCAATCCGTAAAATAAGATGTTGTCTGTCAAAATGCCGCACCATTGTCCGCAAAAACTCCGAAAATAAAATATTGTCTGTCAAAATACCACACCATTGAACGCAAGGTCTGTGTTTCCAGTCAGTTGGGGTTAAGCTTCTCCCTAGAAATTTTCGAAGACAAAATGAAGCATTTCAACCCGTAAAATAAGATGTTGTCTGTCAAAATACCACACCATTGTCCGCAAAAACTCCGAAAATAAAATATTGCCTGCCAAAATACCACACCATTGAACGCCAAAACTCCGAAAATAAGATATTGTCTGTCGAAATACCACACCATTGAAAGCAAAATCTGTGTGGCCTGTGAGTTAGTGTTAAGCTTCTCCCTAGAAATTTTCGAAGACAAAATGGAGCATTTCAACCCGTAAAATAAGATGTTGTCCGTCAAAATACCACACCATTGAACGCAAAATCTCCGAAAATAAAATATTGTCTGTCAAAATACCACACCATTGAACGCAAGATCTGCGTTTCCAGTCAGTTAGGGTTAAGCTTCTCCCTAGAAATTTTCGAAGACAAAATGAAGCATTTCAACCCGTAAAATAAGATGTTGTCTGTCAAAATACCACACTATTGACCGCAAAAATTCCGAAAATAAAATATTGCCTGCCAAAATACCACACCATTGAACGCCAAAATTTCGAAAATACGATATTGTCTGTCGAAATACCACACCATTGAACGCAAAATCTGTGTGGCCTGTCAGTTAGTGTTAAGCTTCTCCCTAGAAATTTTCGAAGACAAAATGAAGCATTTCAACCCGTAAAATAAGATGTTGTCTGTCAAAATACCACACCATTGTAAGCAAAAACTCCGAAAATAAAATATTGCCTGCCAAAATACCACACCATTGAACGCCAAAACTCCGAAAATAAGATATTGTCTGTCGAAATACCACACCATTGAAAGCAAAATCTGTGTGGCCTGTGAGTTAGTGTTAAGCTTCTCCCTAGAAATTTTCGAAGACAAAATGAAGCATTTCAATCCGTAAAATAAGATGTTGTCTGTCAAAATACCACACCATTGTCCGCAAAAACTCCGAAAATAAAATATTGTCGGTCAAAATACCACACCATTGAACGCAAAATCTGTGTGGGCAGTCAGTTAGTGTTAAGCTTCTCCCTAGAAATTTTCGAAGACAAAATGGAGCATTTCAACCCGTAAAATAAGATGTTGTCTGTCAAAATACCACACCATTGAACGCAAAATCTCCGAAAATAAAATATTGTCTGTCAAAATACCACACCATTGAACGCAAGATCTGTGTTTCCAGTCAGTTAGGGTTAAGCTTCTCCCTAGAAATTTTCGAAGACAAAATGAAGCATTTCAACCCGTAAAATAAGATGTTGTCTGTCAAAATACCACACTATTGACCGCAAAAATTCCGAAAATAAAATATTGCCTGCCAAAATACCACACCATTGAACGCCAAAATTTCGAAAATACGATATTGTCTGTCGAAATACCACACCATTGAACGCAAAATCTGTGTGGCCTGTCAGTTAGTGTTAAGCTTCTCCCTAGAAATTTTCGAAGACAAAATGAAGCATTTCAATCCGTAAAATAAGATGTTGTCTGTCAAAATACCACACCATTGTCCGCAAAAACTCCGAAAATAAAATATTGTCTGTCAAAATACCACACCATTGAACGCAAAATCTATGTGGGCAGTCAGTTAGGGTTAAGCTTCTCCCTAGAAATTTTCGAAGACAAAATGAAGCATTTCAACCCGTAAAATAAGATGCTGTCTGTCAAAATACCACACCATTGAACGCAAAATCTCTGTGGCCAGTCAGTTAGTGTTAAGCTTCTCCCTAGAAATTTTTGAAGACCAAATGGAGCATTTCAACCCGGAAAATAAGATGTTGTCTGTCAAAATACCACACCATTGAACGCAAATACTGTGTGGCAAGTCAGTTAGTGTTAAGCTGCTCCCTAGAAATTTTCTAAGACAAAATGAAGCATTTCAACCCGTAAAATAAGATGTTGTCTGTCAAAATACCACACCATTGACCGCAAAAACTCCGAAAATAAAATATTGCCTGCCAAAATACCACACCATTGAACGCCAAAACTCCGAAAATAAGATATTGTCTGTCGAAACACCACACCATTGAAAGCAAAATCTGTGTGGCCTGTCAGTTAGTGTTAAGCTTCTCCTTAGAAATTTTCGAAGACAAAATGAAGCATTTCAATCCGTAAAATAAGATGTTGTCTGTCAAAATACCACACCATTGTAAGCAAACTCTCTGTCAAAATACAACACCATTGAACGCAAATACTATGTGGCCAGTCAGTTAGTTTTAAGCTTCTCCCTAGAAATTTTTGAAGACAAAATGGAGCATTTCAACCCGAAAAATAAGACGTTGTCTGTCAAAATACCACACCATTGAACGCATATACTATGTGGCCAGTCAGTTAGTGTTAAGCTTCTCCCTAGAAATTTTTTAAGACAAAATGGAGCATTTCAAACCGGAAAATAAGATGTTGTCTGTAAAAATACCACACCATTGAACGCAAATACTGTGTGGCAAGTCAGTTAATGTTAAGCTTCTCCCTAGAAATTTTCGAAGACAAAATGGAGCATTTCAACCCGTAAAATAAGACGTTGTCTGTCAAAATACCACACCATTGAACGCAAATACAGTGTGGCCAGTCAGTTAGTGTTAAGCTGCTCCCTAGAAATTTTCGAAGACAAAATGGAGCATTTCGACCCGTAAAATAAGACGTTGTCTGTCAAAATACAACACCATTGAACGCAAATACTATGTGGCCAGTCAGTTAGTTTTAAGCTTCTCCCTAGAAATTTTTGAAGACAAAATGGAGCATTTCAACCCGTAAAATAAGACGTTGTCTGTCAAAATACCACACCATTGAACGCAAATACTATGTGGCCAGCCAGTTAGTGTTAAGCTTCTCCCTAGAAATTTTTTAAGACAAAATGGAGCATTTCAAACCGGAAAATAAGATGTTGTCTGTCAAAATACCACACCATTGAACGCAAATACTGTGTGGCAAGTCAGTTAGTGTTAAGCTTCTCCCTAGAAATTTTCGAAGACAAAATGAATCATTTCAACCCGTAAAATAAGATGTTGTCTGTCAAAATACCACACCATTGCCCGCAAAAACTCCGAAAATAAAATATTGCCTGTCAAAATACCACACCATTGAACGCAAAATCTCTGTGGCCAGTCAGTTAGTGTTAAGCTTCTCCCTAGAAATTTTCGAAGACAAAATGGAGCATTTCAACCCGTAAAATAAGACGTTGTCTGTCAAAATACAACACCATTGAACGCAAATACTATGTGGCCAGTCAGTTAGTTTTAAGCTTCTCCCTAGAAATTTTTGAAGACAAAATGGAGCATTTCAACCCGTAAAATAAGACGTTGTCTGTCAAAATACCACACCATTGAACGCAAATACTATGTGGCCAGTCAGTTAGTGTTAAGCTTCTCCCTAGAAATTTTTTAAGACAAAATGGAGCATTTCAAACCGGAAAATAAGATGTTGTCTGTCAAAATACCACACCATTGAACGCAAATACTGTGTGGCAGGTCAGTTAGTGTTAAGCTTCTCCCTAGAAATTTTCGAAGACAAAATGAAGCATTTCAACCCGTAAAATAAGATGTTGTCTGTCAAAATACCACACCATTGTCCGCAAAAACTCCGAAAATAAAATATTGTCTGTCAAAATACCACACCATTGAACGCAAAATCTATGTGGGCAGTCAGTTAGGGTTAAGCTTCTCCCTAGAAATTTTCGAAGACAAAATGTAGCATTTCAACCCGTAAAATAAGATGCTGTCTGTCAAAATACCACACCATTGAACGCAAAATCTCTGTGGCCAGTCAGTTAGTGTTAAGCTTCTCCCTAGAAATTTTTGAAGACAAAATGGAGCATTTCAAGCCGGAAAATAAGATGTTGTCTGTCAAAATACCACACCATTGAACGCAAATACTGTGTGGCAAGTCAGTTAGTGTTAAGCTGCTCCCTAGAAATTTTCGAAGACAAAATGAAGCATTTCAACCCGTAAAATAAGATGTTGTCTGTCAAAATACCACACCATTGACCGCAAAAACTCCGAAAATAAAATATTGCCTGCCAAAATACCACACCATTGAACGCCAAAACTCCGAAAATAAGATATTGTCTGTCGAAATACCACACCATTGAAAGCAAAATCTGTGTGGCCTGTCAGTTAGTGTTAAGCTTCTCCCTAGAAATTTTCGAAGACAAAATGAAGCATTTCAATCCGTAAAATAAGATGTTGTCTGTCAAAATACCACACCATTGTCCGCAAACTCTCTGTCAAAATACAACACCATTGAACGCAAATACTATGTGGCCAGTCAGTTAGTTTTAAGCTTCTCCCTAGAAATTTTTGAAGACAAAATGGAGCATTTCAACCCGTAAAATAAGACGTTGTCTGTCAAAATACCACACCATTGAACGCAAATACTATGTGGCCAGTCAGTTAGTGTTAAGCTTCTCCCTAGAAATTTTTTAAGACAAAATGGAGCATTTCAAACCGGAAAATAAGATGTTGTCTGTCAAAATACCACACCATTGAACGCAAATACTGTGTGGCAAGTCAGTTAGGGTTAAGCTTCTCCCCAGAAATTTTCGAAGACAAAATGGAGCATTTCAACCCGTAAAATAAGACGTTGTCTGTCAAAATACCACACCATTGAACGCAAATACAGTGTGGCCAGTCAGTTAGTGTTAAGCTTCTCCCTAGAAATTTTCGAAGACAAAATGGAGCATTTCGACCCATAAAATAAGACGTTGTCTGTCAAAATACAACACCATTGAACGCAAATACTATGTGGAAAGTCAGTTAGTTTTAAGCTTCTCCCTAGAAATTTTTGAAGACAAAATGGAGCATTTCAACCCGTAAAATAAGACGTTGTCTGTCAAAATACCACACCATTGAACGCAAATACTATGTGGCCAGTCAGTTAGTGTTAAGCTTCTCCCTAGAAATTTTTTAAGACAAAATGGAGCATTTCAAACCGGAAAATAAGATGTTGTCTGTCAAAATACCACACCATTGAACGCAAATACTGTGTGGCAAGTCAGTTAGTGTTAAGCTTCTTCCTAGAAATTTTCGAAGACAAAATGAAGCATTTCAACCCGTAAAATAAGATGTTGTCTGTCAAAATACCACACCATTGCCCGCAAAAACTCCGAAAATAAAATATTGCCTTTCAAAATACCACACCATTGAACGCAAAATCTCTGTGGCCAGTCAGTTAGTGTTAAGCTTCTCCCTAGAAATTTTCGAAGACAAAATGGAGCATTTCAACCCGTAAAATAAGACGTTGTCTGTCAAAATACAACACCATTGAACGCAAATACTATGTGGCCAGTCAGTTAGTGTTAAGCTTCTCCCTAGAAATTTTTTAAGACAAAATGGAGCATTTCAAACCGGAAAATAAGATGTTGTCTGTAAAAATACCACACCATTGAACGCAAATACTGTGTGGCAAGTCAGTTAATGTTAAGCTTCTCCCTAGAAATTTTCGAAGACAAAATGGAGCATTTCAACCCGTAAAATAAGACGTTGTCTGTCAAAATACCACACCATTGAACGCAAATACAGTGTGGCCAGTCAGTTAGTGTTAAGCTGCTCCCTAGAAATTTTCGAAGACAAAATGGAGCATTTCGACCCGTAAAATAAGACGTTGTCTGTCAAAATACAACACCATTGAACGCAAATACTATGTGGCCAGTCAGTTAGTTTTAAGCTTCTCCCTAGAAATTTTTGAAGACAAAATGGAGCATTTCAACCCGTAAAATAAGACGTTGTCTGTCAAAATACCACACCATTGAACGCAAATACTATGTGGCCAGCCAGTTAGTGTTAAGCTTCTCCCTAGAAATTTTTTAAGACAAAATGGAGCATTTCAAACCGGAAAATAAGATGTTGTCTGTCAAAATACCACACCATTGAACGCAAATACTGTGTGGCAAGTCAGTTAGTGTTAAGCTTCTCCCTAGAAATTTTCGAAGACAAAATGAATCATTTCAACCCGTAAAATAAGATGTTGTCTGTCAAAATACCACACCATTGCCCGCAAAAACTCCGAAAATAAAATATTGCCTGTCAAAATACCACACCATTGAACGCAAAATCTCTGTGGCCAGTCAGTTAGTGTTAAGCTTCTCCCTAGAAATTTTCGAAGACAAAATGGAGCATTTCAACCCGTAAAATAAGACGTTGTCTGTCAAAATACAACACCATTGAACGCAAATACTATGTGGCCAGTCAGTTAGTTTTAAGCTTCTCCCTAGAAATTTTTGAAGACAAAATGGAGCATTTCAACCCGTAAAATAAGACGTTGTCTGTCAAAATACCACACCATTGAACGCAAATACTATGTGGCCAGTCAGTTAGTGTTAAGCTTCTCCCTAGAAATTTTTTAAGACAAAATGGAGCATTTCAAACCGGAAAATAAGATGTTGTCTGTCAAAATACCACACCATTGAACGCAAATACTGTGTGGCAGGTCAATTAGTGTTAAGCTTCTCCCTAGAAATTTTCGAAGACAAAATGAAGCATTTCAACCCGTAAAATAAGATGTTGTCTGTCAAAATACCACACCATTGTCCGCAAAAACTCCGAAAATAAAATATTGTCTGTCAAAATACCACACCATTGAACGCAAAATCTATGTGGGCAGTCAGTTAGGGTTAAGCTTCTCCCTAGAAATTTTCGAAGACAAAATGTAGCATTTCAACCCGTAAAATAAGATGCTGTCTGTCAAAATACCACACCATTGAACGCAAAATCTCTGTGGCCAGTCAGTTAGTGTTAAGCTTCTCCCTAGAAATTTTTGAAGACAAAATGGAGCATTTCAACCCGGAAAATAAGATGTTGTCTGTCAAAATACCACACCATTGAACGCAAATACTGTGTGGCAAGGCAGTTAGTGTTAAGCTGCTCCCTAGAAATTTTCGAAGACAAAATGAAGCATTTCAACCCGTAAAATAAGATGTTGTCTGTCAAAATACCACACCATTGACCGCAAAAACTCCGAAAATAAAATATTGCCTGCCAAAATACCACACCATTGAACGCCAAAACTCCGAAAATAAGATATTGTCTGTCGAAATACCACACCATTGAAAGCAAAATCTGTGTGGCCTGTCAGTTAGTGTTAAGCTTCTCCCTAGAAATTTTCGAAGACAAAATGAAGCATTTCAATCCGTAAAATAAGATGTTGTCTGTCAAAATACCACACCATTGTCCGCAAACTCTCTGTCAAAATACAACACCATTGAACGCAAATACTATGTGGCCAGTCAGTTAGTTTTAAGCTTCTCCCTAGAAATTTTTGAAGACAAAATGGAGCATTTCAACCCGTAAAATAAGACGTTGTCTGTCAAAATACCACACCATTGAACGCAAATACTATGTTTCCAGTCAGTTAGTGTTAAGCTTCTCCCTAGAAATTTTTTAAGACAAAATGGAGCATTTCAAACCGGAAAATAAGATGTTGTCTGTCAAAATACCACACCATTGAACGCAAATACTGTGTGGCAAGTCAGTTAGGGTTAAGCTTCTCCCTAGAAATTTTCGAAGACAAAATGGAGCATTTCAACCCGTAAAATAAGACGTTGTCTGTCAAAATACCACACCATTGAACGCAAATACAGTGTGGCCAGTCAGTTAGTGTTAAGCTTCTCCCTAGAAATTTTCGAAGACAAAATGGAGCATTTCGACCCATAAAATAAGACGTTGTCTGTCAAAATACAACACCATTGAACGCAAATACTATGTGGAAAGTCAGTTAGTTTAAAGCTTCTCCCTAGAAATTTTTGAAGACAAAATGGAGCATTTCAACCCGTAAAATAAGACGTTGTCTGTCAAAATACCACACCATTGAACGCAAATACTATGTGGCCAGTCAGTTAGTGTTAAGCTTCTCCCTAGAATTTTTTTAAGACAAAATGGAGCATTTCAAACCGGAAAATAAGATGTTGTCTGTCAAAATACCACACCATTGAACGCAAATACTGTGTGGCAAGTCAGTTAGTGTTAAGCTTCTTCCTAGAAATTTTCGAAGACAAAATGAAGCATTTCAACCCGTAAAATAAGATGTTGTCTGTCAAAATACCACACCATTGCCCGCAAAAACTCCGAAAATAAAATATTGCCTTTCAAAATACCACACCATTGAACGCAAAATCTCTGTGGCCAGTCAGTTAGTGTTAAGCTTCTCCCTAGAAATTTTCGAAGACAAAATGGAGCATTTCAACCCGTAAAATAAGACGTTGTCTGTCAAAATACAACACCATTGAACGCAAATACTATGTGGCCAGTCAGTTAGTTTTAAGCTTCTCCCTAGAAATTTTTGAAGACAAAATGGAGCATTTCAACCCGTAAAATAAGACGTTGTCTGTCAAAATACCACACCATTGAACGCAAGTACTATGTGGCCAGTCAGTTAGTGTTAAGCTTCTCCCTAGAAATTTTTTAAGACAAAATGGAGCATTTCAAACCGGAAAATAAGATGTTGTCTGTCAAAATACCACACCATTGAACGCAAATACTGTGTGGCAAGTCAGTTAGTGTTAAGCTTCTCCCTAGAAATTTTCGAAGACAAAATGAAGCATTTCAACCCGTAAAATAAGATGTTGTCTGTCAAAATACCACACCATTGACCGCAAAAACTCAGAAAATAAAATATTGCCTGTCAAAATACCACACCATTCAACGCAAAATCTCTGTGGCCAGTCAGTTAGTGTTAAGCTTCTCCCTAGAAATTTTCGAAGACAAAATGGAGCATTTCAACCCGTAAAATAAGACGTTGTCTGTCAAAATACCACACCATTGAACGCAAA
Organism: Brachypalpus laphriformis; assembly: GCA_945910035.1. Classification (NCBI taxonomy): domain Eukaryota; kingdom Metazoa; phylum Arthropoda; class Insecta; order Diptera; family Syrphidae; genus Brachypalpus; species Brachypalpus laphriformis. The sequence continues at coordinate 132,865,530 of OX246754.1, forward strand.
TACTGTGTGGCCAGTCAGTTAGTGTTAAGCTTCTCCCTAGAAATTTTCTAAGACAAAATGGAGCATTTCAGCCCGGAAAATAAGATGTTGTCTGTCAAAATACCACACCATTGAACGCAAAATCTGTGTGGGCAGTCAGTTAGTGTTAAGCTTCTCCCTAGAAATTTTCGAAGACAAAATGGAGCATTTCAACCCGTAAAATAAGACGTTGTCTGTCAAAATACAACACCATTGAACGCAAATACTATGTGGCCAGTCAGTTAGTTTTAAGCTTCTCCCTAGAAATTTTTGAAGACAAAATGGAGCATTTCGACCCGTAAAATAAGACGTTGTCTGTCAAAATACCACACCATTGAACGCAAATACTATGTGGCCAGTCAGTTAGTGTTAAGCTTCTCCCTAGAATTTTTTTAAGACAAAATGGAGCATTTCAAACCGGAAAATAAGATGTTGTCTGTCAAAATACCACACCATTGAACGCAAATACTGTGTGGCAAGTCAGTTAGTGTTAAGCTTCTCCCTAGAAATTTTCGAAGACAAAATGAAGCATTTCAACCCGTAAAATAAGATGTTGTCTGTCAAAATACCACACCATTGACCGCATAAACTCCGAAAATAAAATATTGCCTGTCAAAATACCACACCATTGAACGCAAATACTATGTGGCCAGTCAGTTAGTGTTAAGCTTCTCCCTAGAAATTTTTTAAGACAAAATGGAGCATTTCAACCCGGAAAATAAGATGTTGTCTGTCAAAATACCACACCATTGAACGCAAATACTGTGTGGCAGGTCAGTTAGTGTTAAGCTTCTCCCTAGAAATTTTCGAAGACAAAATGAAGCATTTCAACCCGTAAAATAAGATGTTGTCTGTCAAAATACCACACCATTGACCGCAAAAACTCCGAAAATAAAATATTGCCTGTCAAAATACCACACCATTGAACGCAAATACTATGTGGCCAGTCAGTTAGTGTTAAGCTTCTCCCTAGAAATTTTTTAAGACAAAATGGAGCATTTCAACCCGGAAAATAAGATGTTGTCTGTCAAAATACAACACCATTGAACGCAAATACTATGTGGCCAGTCAGTTAGTGTTAAGCTTCTCCCTAGAAATTTTTTAAGACAAAATGGAGCATTTCAAACCGGAAAATAAGATGTTGTCTGTCAAAATACCACACCATTGAACGCAAATACTGTGTGGCAGGTCAGTTAGTGTTAAGCTTCTCCCTAGAAATTTTCGAAGACAAAATGAAGCATTTCAACCCGTAAAATAAGATGTTGTCTGTCAAAATACCACACCATTGACCGCAAAAACTCCGAAAATAAAATATTGCCTCCCAAAATACCACACCATTGAACGCCAAAACTCCGAAAATAAGATATTGTCTGTCGAAATACCACACCATTGAAAGCAAAATCTGTGTGGCCTGTCAGTTAGTGTTAAGCTTCTCCCTAGAAATTTTCGAAGACAAAATGAAGCATTTCAAACCGGAAAATAAGATGTTGTCTGTCAAAATACCACACCATTGAACGCAAATACTGTGTGGCAAGTCAGTTAGTGTTAAGCTTCTCCCTAGAAATTTTCGAAGACAAAATGAAGCATTTCAACCCGTAAAATAAGATGTTGTCTGTCAAAATACCACACCATTCCCCGCAAAAACTCCGAAAATAAAATATTGCCTGTCAAAATACCACACCATTGAACGCAAAATCTCTGTGGCCAGTCAGTTAGTGTTAAGCTTCTCCCTAGAAATTTTCGAAGACAAAATGGAGCATTTCAACCCGTAAAATAAGACGTTGTCTGTCAAAATACCACACCATTGAACGCAAATACTATGTGGCCAGTCAGTTAGTTTTAAGCTTCTCCCTAGAAATTTTTGAAGACAAAATGGAGCATTTCAACCCGTAAAATAAGACGTTGTCTGTCAAAATACCACACCATTGAACGCAAATACTATGTGGCCAGTCAGTTAGTGTTAAGCTTCTCCCTAGAAATTTTTTAAGACAAAATGGAGCATTTCAAACCGGAAAATAAGATGTTGTCTGTCAAAATACCACACCATTGAACGCAAATACTGTGTGGCAGGTCAGTTAGTGTTAAGCTTCTCCCTAGAAATTTTCGAAGACAAAATGAAGCATTTCAACCCGTAAAATAAGATGTTGTCTGTCAAAATACCACACCATTGAACGCAAATACTGTGTGGCAAGTCAGTTAGTGTTAAGCTTCTCCCTAGAAATTTTTGAAGACAAAATGGAGCATTTCAACCCGTAAAATAAGACGTTGTCTGTCAAAATACCACACCATTGAACGCAAGTACTATGTGGCCAGTCAGTTAGTGTTAAGCTTCTCCCTAGAAATTTTTTAAGACAAAATGGAGCATTTCAAACCGGAAAATAAGATGTTGTCTGTCAAAATACCACACCATTGAACGCAAATACTATGTGGCCAGTCAGTTAGTGTTAAGCTTCTCCCTAGAAATTTTTTAAGACAAAATGGAGCATTTCAAACCGGAAAATAAGATGTTGTCTGTCAAAATACCACACCATTGAACGCAAATACTGTGTGGCAGGTCAGTTAGTGTTAAGCTTCTCCCTAGAAATTTTCGAAGACAAAATGAAGCATTTCAACCCGTAAAATAAGATGTTGTCTGTCAAAATACCACACCATTGAACGCAAAATCTCTGTGGCCAGTCAGTTAGTGTTAAGCTTCTCCCTAGAAATTTTCGAAGACAAAATGGAGCATTTCAACCCGTAAAATAAGACGTTGTCTGTCAAAATACCACACCATTGAACGCAAATACTATGTGGCCAGTCAGTTAGTTTTAAGCTTCTCCCTAGAAATTTTTGAAGACAAAATGGAGCATTTCAACCCGTAAAATAAGACGTTGTCTGTCAAAATACCACACCATTGAACGCAAGTACTATGTGGCCAGTCAGTTAGTGTTAAGCTTCTCCCTAGAAATTTTCGAAGACAAAATGAAGCATTTCAACCCGTAAAATAAGATGTTGTCTGTCAAAATACCACACCATTGACCGCAAAAACTCAGAAAATAAAATATTGCCTGTCAAAATACCACACCATTCAACGCAAAATCTCTGTGGCCAGTCAGTTAGTGTTAAGCTTCTCCCTAGAAATTTTCGAAGACAAAATGGAGCATTTCAACCCGTAAAATAAGACGTTGTCTGTCAAAATACCACACCATTGAACGCAAATACTGTGTGGCCAGTCAGTTAGTGTTAAGCTTCTCCCTAGAAATTTTCTAAGACAAAATGGAGCATTTCAGCCCGGAAAATAAGATGTTGTCTGTCAAAATACCACACCATTGAACGCAAAATCTGTGTGGGCAGTCAGTTAGTGTTAAGCTTCTCCCTAGAAATTTTCGAAGACAAAATGGAGCATTTCAGCCCGTAAAATAAGACGTTGTCTGTCAAAATACAACACCATTGAACGCAAATACTATGTGGCCAGTCAGTTAGTTTTAAGCTTCTCCCTAGAAATTTTTGAAGACAAAATGGAGCATTTCGACCCGTAAAATAAGACGTTGTCTGTCAAAATACCACACCATTGAACGCAAATACTATGTGGCCAGTCAGTTAGTGTTAAGCTTCTCCCTAGAAATTTTTTAAGACAAAATGGAGCATTTCAAACCGGAAAATAAGATGTTGTCTGTCAAAATACCACACCATTGAACGCAAATACTGTGTGGCAAGTCAGTTAGTGTTAAGCTTCTCCCTAGAAATTTTCGAAGACAAAATGAAGCATTTCAACCCGTAAAATAAGATGTTGTCTGTCAAAATACCACACCATTGACCGCAAAAACTCCGAAAATAAAATATTGCCTGTCAAAATACCACACCATTGAACGCAAATACTATGTGGCCAGTCAGTTAGTGTTAAGCTTCTCCCTAGAAATTTTTTAAGACAAAATGGAGCATTTCAACCCGGAAAATAAGATGTTGTCTGTCAAAATACCACACCATTGAACGCAAATACTGTGTGGCAGGTCAGTTAGTGTTAAGCTTCTCCCTAGAAATTTTCGAAGACAAAATGAAGCATTTCAACCCGTAAAATAAGATGTTGTCTGTCAAAATACCACACCATTGACCGCAAAAACTCCGAAAATAAAATATTGCCTGTCAAAATACCACACCATTGAACGCAAATACTATGTGGCCAGTCAGTTAGTGTTAAGCTTCTCCCTAGAAATTTTTTAAGACAAAATGGAGCATTTCAACCCGGAAAATAAGATGTTGTCTGTCAAAATACAACACCATTGAACGCAAATACTATGTGGCCAGTCAGTTAGTGTTAAGCTTCTCCCTAGAAATTTTTTAAGACAAAATGGAGCATTTCAAACCGGAAAATAAGATGTTGTCTGTCAAAATACCACACCATTGAACGCAAATACTGTGTGGCAGGTCAGTTAGTGTTAAGCTTCTCCCTAGAAATTTTCGAAGACAAAATGAAGCATTTCAACCCGTAAAATAAGATGTTGTCTGTCAAAATACCACACCATTGACCGCAAAAACTCCGAAAATAAAATATTGCCTCCCAAAATACCACACCATTGAACGCCAAAACTCCGAAAATAAGATATTGTCTGTCGAAATACCACACCATTGAAAGCAAAATCTGTGTGGCCTGTCAGTTAGTGTTAAGCTTCTCCCTATAAATTTTCGAAGACAAAATGAAGCATTTCAAACCGGAAAATAAGATGTTGTCTGTCAAAATACCACACCATTGAACGCAAATACTGTGTGGCAAGTCAGTTAGTGTTAAGCTTCTCCCTAGAAATTTTCGAAGACAAAATGAAGCATTTCAACCCGTAAAATAAGATGTTGTCTGTCAAAATACCACACCATTGCCCGCAAAAACTCCGAAAATAAAATATTGCCTGTCAAAATACCACACCATTGAACGCAAAATCTCTGTGGCCAGTCAGTTAGTGTTAAGCTTCTCCCTAGAAATTTTCGAAGACAAAATGGAGCATTTCAACCCGTAAAATAAGACGTTGTCTGTCAAAATACAACACCATTGAACGCAAATACTATGTGGCCAGTCAGTTAGTTTTAAGCTTCTCCCTAGAAATTTTTGAAGACAAAATGGAGCATTTCAACCCGTAAAATAAGACGTTGTCTGTCAAAATACCACACCATTGAACGCAAATACTATGTGGCCAGTCAGTTAGTGTTAAGCTTCTCCCTAGAAATTTTTTAAGACAAAATGGAGCATTTCAAACCGGAAAATAAGATGTTGTCTGTCAAAATACCACACCATTGAACGCAAATACTGTGTGGCAGGTCAGTTAGTGTTAAGCTTCTCCCTAGAAATTTTCGAAGACAAAATGAAGCATTTCAACCCGTAAAATAAGATGTTGTCTGTCAAAATACCACACCATTGTCCGCAAAAACTCCGAAAATAAAATATTGTCTGTCAAAATACCACACCATTGAACGCAAAATCTATGTGGGCAGTCAGTTAGGGTTAAGCTTCTCCCTAGAAATTTTCGAAGACAAAATGTAGCATTTCAACCCGTAAAATAAGATGCTGTCTGTCAAAATACCACACCATTGAACGCAAAATCTCTGTGGCCAGTCAGTTAGTGTTAAGCTTCTCCCTAGAAATTTTTGAAGACAAAATGGAGCATTTCAACCCGGAAAATAAGATGTTGTCTGTCAAAATACCACACCATTGAACGCAAATACTATGTGGCAAGTCAGTTAGTGTTAAGCTGCTCCCTAGAAATTTTCGAAGACAAAATGAAGCATTTCAACCCGTAAAATAAGATGTTGTCTGTCAAAATACCACACCATTGACCGCAAAAACTCCGAAAATAAAATATTGCCTGCCAAAATACCACACCATTGAACGCCAAAACTTAGAAAATAAGATATTGTCTGTCGAAATACCACACCATTGAAAGCAAAATCTGTGTGGCCTGTCAGTTAGTGTTAAGCTTCTCCCTAGAAATTTTCGAAGACAAAATGAAGCATTTCAATCCGTAAAATAAGATGTTGTCTGTCAAAATACCACACCATTGTCCGCAAACTCTCTGTCAAAATACAACACCATTGAACGCAAATACTATGTGGCCAGTCAGTTAGTTTTAAGCTTCTCCCTAGAAATTTTTGAAGACAAAATGGAGCATTTCAACCCGTAAAATAAGACGTTGTCTGTCAAAATACCACACCATTGAACGCAAACACTATGTGGCCAGTCAGTTAGTGTTAAGCTTCTCCCTAGAAATTTTTTAAGACAAAATGGAGCATTTCAAACCGGAAAATAGGATGTTGTCTGTCAAAATACCACACCATTGAACGCAAATACTGTGTGGCAAGTCAGTTAGGGTTAAGCTTCTCCCTAGAAATTTTCGAAGACAAAATGGAGCATTTCAACCCGTAGAATAAGACGTTGTCTGTCAAAATACCACACCATTGAACGCAAATACTGTGTGGCCAGTCAGTTAGTGTTAAGCTTCTCCCTAGAAATTTTCGAAGACAAAATGGAGTATTTCAGCCCGTAAAATAAGACGTTGTCTGTCAAAATACAACACCATTGAACGCAAATACTATGTGGCCAGTCAGTTAGTTTTAAGCTTCTCCCTAGAAATTTTTGAAGACAAAATGGAGCATTTCAACCCGTAAAATAACACGTTGTCTGTCAAAATACCACACCATTGAACGCAAATACTATGTGGCCAGTCAGTTAGTGTTAAGCTTCTCCCTAGAAATTTTTTAAGACAAAATGGAGCATTTCAAACCGGAAAATAAGATGTTGTCTGTCAAAATACCACACCATTGAACGCAAATACTGTGTGGCAAGTCAGTTAGTGTTAAGCTTCTCCCTAGAAATTTTCGAAGACAAAATGAAGCATTTCAACCCGTAAAATAAGATGTTGTCTGTCAAAATACCACACCATTGACCGCAAAAACTCCGAAAATAAAATATTGCCTGTCAAAATACCACACCATTGAACGCAAATACTAGAAGGCTAGGCTTCTCCCTAGAAATTTTTTAAGACAAAATGGAGCATTTCAACCCGGAAAATAAGATGTTGTCTGTCAAAATACCACACCATTGAACGCAAATACTGTGTGGCAGGTCAGTTAGTGTTAAGCTTCTCCCTAGAAATTTTCGAAGACAAAATGAAGCATTTCAACCCGTAAAATAAGATGTTGTCTGTCAAAATACCACACCATTGACCGCAAAAACTCCGAAAATAAAATATTGCCTGTCAAAATACCACACCATTGAACGCAAATACTATGTGGCCAGTCAGTTAGTGTTAAGCTTCTCCCTAGAAATTTTTTAAGACAAAATGGAGCATTTCAACCCGGAAAATAAGATGTTGTCTGTCAAAATACCACACCATTGAACGCAAATACTATGTGGCCAGTCAGTTAGTGTTAAGCTTCTCCCTAGAAATTTTTTAAGACAAAATGGAGCATTTCAAACCGGAAAATAAGATGTTGTCTGTCAAAATACCACACCATTGAACGCAAAATCTCTGTGGCCAGTCAGTTAGTGTTAAGCTTCTCCCTAGAAATTTTCGAAGACAAAATGGAGCATTTCAACCCGTAAAATAAGACGTTGTCTGTCAAAATACAACACCATTGAACGCAAATACTATGTGGCCAGTCAGTTAGTTTTAAGCTTCTCCCTAGAAATTTTTGAAGACAAAATGGAGCATTTCAACCCGTAAAATAAGACGTTGTCTGTCAAAATACCACACCATTGAACGCAAATACTATGTGGCCAGTCAGTTAGTGTTAAGCTTCTCCCTAGAAATTTTTTAAGACAAAATGGAGCATTTCAAACCGGAAAATAAGATGTTGTCTGTCAAAATACCACACCATTGAACGCAAATACTGTGTGGCAGGTCAGTTAGTGTTAAGCTTCTCCCTAGAAATTTTCGAAGACAAAATGAAGCATTTCAACCCGTAAAATAAGATGTTGTCTGTCAAAATACCACACCATTGACCGCAAAAATTTCGAAAATAAAATATTGCCTGCCAAAATACCACACCATTGAACGCCAAAACTCCGAAAATAAGATATTGTCTGTCGAAATACCACACCATTGAAAGCAAAATCTGTGTGGCCTGTCAGTTAGTGTTAAGCTTCTCCCTAGAAATTTTCGAAGACAAAATGAAGCATTTCAATCCGTAAAATAAGATGTTGTCTGTCAAAATACCACACCATTGAACGCAAATACTATGTGGCCAGTCAGTTAGTGTTAAGCTTCTCCCTAGAAATCTTTTAAGACAAAATGGAGCATTTCAAACCGAAAAATAGGATGTTGTCTGTCAAAATACCACACCATTGAACGCAAATACTGTGTGGCAAGTCAGTTAGGGTTAAGCTTCTCCCTAGAAATTTTCGAAGACAAAATGGAGCATTTCAACCCGTAAAATAAGACGTTGTCTGTCAAAATACCACACCATTGAACGCAAATACTGTGTGGCCAGTCAGTTAGTGTTAAGCTTCTCCCTATAAATTTTCGAAGACAAAATGGAGCATTTCGACCCATAAAATAAGACGTTGTCTGTCAAAATACAACACCATTGAACGCAAATACTATGTGGCCAGTCAGTTAGTTTTAAGCTTCTCCCTAGAAATTTTTGAAGACAAAATGGAGCATTTCAACCCGTAAAATAAGACGTTGTCTGTCAAAATACCACACCATTGAACGCAAATACTATGTGGCCAGTCAGTTAGTGTTAAGCTTCTCCCTAGAAATCTTTTAAGACAAAATGGAGCATTTCAAACCGAAAAATAGGATGTTGTCTGTCAAAATACCACACCATTGAACGCAAATACTGTGTGGCAAGTCAGTTAGGGTTAAGCTTCTCCCTAGAAATTTTCGAAGACAAAATGGAGCATTTCAACCCGTAAAATAAGACGTTGTCTGTCAAAATACCACACCATTGAACGCAAATACTGTGTGGCCAGTCAGTTAGTGTTAAGCTTCTCCCTATAAATTTTCGAAGACAAAATGGAGCATTTCGACCCATAAAATAAGACGTTGTCTGTCAAAATACAACACCATTGAACGCAAATACTATGTGGCCAGTCAGTTAGTTTTAAGCTTCTCCCTAGAAATTTTTGAAGACAAAATGGAGCATTTCAACCCGTAAAATAAGACGTTGTCTGTCAAAATACCACACCATTGAACGCAAATACTATGTGGCCAGCCAGTTAGTGTTAAGCTTCTCCCTAGAAATTTTTTAAGACAAAATGGAGCATTTCAAACCGGAAAATAAGATGTTGTCTGTCAAAATACCACACCATTGAACGCAAATACTGTGTGGCAAGTCAGTTAGTGTTAAGCTTCTCCCTAGAAATTTTCGAAGACAAAATGAAGCATTTCAACCCGTAAAATAAGATGTTGTCTGTCAAAATACCACACCATTGCCCGCAAAAACTCCGAAAATAAAATATTGCCTGTCAAAATACCACACCATTGAACGCAAAATCTCTGTGGCCAGTCAGTTAGTGTTAAGCTTCTCCCTAGAAATTTTCGAAGACAAAATGGAGCATTTCAACCCGTAAAATAAGACGTTGTCTGTCAAAATACAACACCATTGAACGCAAATACTATGTGGCCAGTCAGTTAGTTTTAAGCTTCTCCCTAGAAATTTTTGAAGACAAAATGGAGCATTTCAACCCGTAAAATAAGACGTTGTCTGTCAAAATACAACACCATTGAACGCAAATACTATGTGGCCAGTCAGTTAGTTTTAAGCTTCTCCCTAGAAATTTTTTAAGACAAAATGGAGCATTTCAACCCGTAAAATAAGACGTTGTCTGTCAAAATACCACACCATTGAACGCAAATACTGTGTGGCAGGTCAGTTAGTGTTAAGCTTCTCCCTAGAAATTTTCGAAGACAAAATGAAGCATTTCAACCCGTAAAATAAGATGTTGTCTGTCAAAATACCACACCATTGAACGCAAATACTGTGTGGCAAGTCAGTTAGTGTTAAGCTTCTCCCTAGAAATTTTCGAAGACAAAATGAAGCATTTCAACCCGTAAAATAAGATGTTGTCTGTCAAAATACCACACCATTGACCGATAAACTCCGAAAATAAAATATTGCCTGTCAAAATACCACACCATTCAACGCAAAATCTCTGTGGCCAGTCAGTTAGTGTTAAGCTTCTCCCTAGAAATTTTCGAAGACAAAATGGAGCATTTCAACCCGTAAAATAAGACGTTGTCTGTCAAAATACCACACCATTGAACGCAAATACTGTGTGGCCAGTCAGTTAGTGTTAAGCTTCTCCCTAGAAATTTTCTAAGACAAAATGGAGCATTTCAGCCCGGAAAATAAGATGTTGTCTGTCAAAATACCACACCATTGAACGCAAAATCTGTGTGGGCAGTCAGTTAGTGTTAAGCTTCTCCCTAGAAATTTTCGAAGACAAAATGGAGCATTTCAGCCCGTAAAATAAGACGTTGTCTGTCAAAATACAACACCATTGAACGCAAATACTATGTGGCCAGTCAGTTAGTTTTAAGCTTCTCCCTAGAAATTTTTGAAGACAAAATGGAGCATCTCAACCCGTAAAATAAGACGTTGTCTGTCAAAATACCACACCATTGAACGCAAATACTATGTGGCCAGTCACTTAGTGTTAAGCTTCTCCCTAGAAATTTTTTAAGACAAAATGGAGCATTTCAAACCGGAAAATAAGATGTTGTCTGTCAAAATACCACACCATTGAACGCAAATACTGTGTGGCAAGTCAGTTAGTGTTAAGCTTCTCCCTAGAAATTTTCGAAGACAAAATGAAGCATTTCAACCCGTAAAATAAGATGTTGTCTGTCAAAATACCACACCATTGACCGCAAAAACTCCGAAAATAAAATATTGCCTGTCAAAATACCACACCATTGAACGCAAATACTATGTGGCCAGTCAGTTAGTGTTAAGCTTCTCCCTAGAAATTTTTTAAGACAAAATGGAGCATTTCAACCCGGAAAATTAGATGTTGTCTGTCAAAATACCACACCATTGAACGCAAATACTGTGTGGCAAGTCAGTTAGGGTTAAGCTTCTCCCTAGAAATTTTCGAAGACAAAATGGAGCATTTCAACCCGTAAAATAAGACGTTGTCTGTCAAAATACCACACCATTGAACGCAAATACTGTGTGGCCAGTCAGTTAGTGTTAAGCTTCTCCCTAGAAATTTTCGAAGACAAAATGGAGCATTTCAACCCATAAAATAAGATGTTGTCTGTCAAAATACCACACCATTGAACGCAAAATCTGTGTGGGCAGTCAGTTAGTGTTAAGCTTCTCCCTAGAAATTTTCGAAGACAAAATGGAGCATTTCAACCCGTAAAATAAGACGTTGTCTGTCAAAATACCACACCATTGAACGCAAAATCTCTGTGGCCAGTCAGTTAGTGTTAAGTTTCTCCCTAGAAATTTTCGAAGACAAAATGGAGCATTTCAACCCGTAAAATAAGACGTTGTCTGTCAAAATACCACACCATTGAACGCAAATACTGTGTGGCCAGTCAGTTGGTGTTAAGCTTCTCCCTAGAAATTTCCGAAGACAAAATGGAGCATTTCAACCCGGAAAAGAAGATGTTGTCTGTCAAAATACCACACCATTGAACGCAAATACTGTGTGGAGAGTCAGTTAGTGTTAAGCTTCTCCCTAGAAACTTTCGAAGACAAAATGAAGCATTTCAACCCGTAAAATAAGATGTTGTCTGACAAAATACCACACTATTGACCGCAAAAACTCCGAAAATAAAATATTGCCTGCCAAAATACCACACCATTGAACGCCAAAACTCCGAAAATAAGATATTGTCTGTCGAAATACCACACCATTGAACGCAAATACCGTGTGGCCTGTCAGTTAGTGTTAGGCTTCTCCCTAGAAATTTTCGAAGACAAAATGAAGCATTTCAACCCGTAAAATAAGATGTTGTCTGTCAAAATACCGCACCATTCACCGCAAATCTCCGAAAATAATATATTGCCTGTCAAAATAACACACCATTAAATGCAAAATCTGTGTTGCCAGTCAGTCACGGTTAAGTTTCTCCCTAGAAATTTTCGAAGACAAAATGAAACATTTCAACCCGGAAAATAAGATATTATCTGTCAAATCACCACGCCATTGAACGCAAAATCTGTGTGGCCAGTCAGTTAGTGTTAAGCTTTTCCCTAGAAATTTTTGAAGACAAAATGGAGCATTTCAATCCGTAAAATAAGATGTTGTCTGTCAAAATACCACACCATTGAACGCAAGAACTCCGAAAATAAGTTATTGTCTGTCAAAATACCACACCATTGGACGCAAAATCTGTGCGGCCAGTCGTTAGTGTTAAGCTTCTCCCTAGAAATTTTCTAAGACATAACGAAGCATTTCAACCCGTAAAATAAGACGTTGTCTCTCAAAATACCACACCATTGAATGCAAAAACTCCGAAAATAAGATATTGTCCGTCAAAATACCACACCATTGAACGCAAAGTCTGCGTGGCCAGTCAGTTAGTGTTAAGCTTCTCCCTAGATATTTTCGAAGACAAAATGAAAAATTTCAACCCGGAAAATAAGATGTGGTCTGTCAAAATACCACACCATTGAACGCAAAAAGTTCGAAAATAAGATATTGTCTGTAAAAATACCACACCATTGAACGCAAAATCTATGTGGCCAGTCAGACACTCTTAAGCTTCTTCCTAGAAATTTTCGAAGACAAAATGAAGCATTTCAATCCGTAAAATAAGATGTTGTCTGTCAAAATACTACACCATTGTCCGCAAAAAGTCCGAAAATAAAATATTGCCTGTCAAAATACCACACCATTGAACCCAAAATATGTGTGTGCAGTCAGTTAGGGTTAAGCTTCTCCCTGGAAATTTTCGAAGGCAAAATGAAGCATTTCAACCCGTAAAATAAGATGTTGTCTGTCAAAATACCACACCGCAAAAGCTCCGAAAATAAAATATCGCCTGTCAAAATACCTCACCATTGAACGCGAAATATGTGTGGGCAGCCAGTTAGGGTTAGGCTTCTCCCTAGAAATTTTCGAAGAGCAATTGAAGCATTTCAACCCGGAATATAAGATGTTATCTGTCAAAATTCTACACCATTGAACGCAAAAACTCCGAAAATAAGATATTGTCTGTCAAAATACCACACCATTTAACGCAAGATCTGTGTGGCCAGTCAGACACTCTTAAGCTTCTCCCTAGAAATTTTCGAAGACAAAATGTATCATTTTAACCCGGAAAATAAGATACTGTCTGTCAAAATACCACACCATTGAACGCAAATACTATGTGGCCAGTCAGTTAGTGTTAAGCTTCTCCCTAGAAATTTTCGAAGACAAAATGAAGCATTTCAACCCGTAAAATAAGATGTTGTCTGTCCAAATACCACACCATTGACCGCAAAGACTCCGAGAATAAAATATTGCCTGTCAAAATACCACACCATTCAACGCAAAATCTGTGTTGCCAGTCAGTCACGGTTAAGTTTCTCCCTAGAAATTTTCGAAGACAAAATGAAACATTTTAACCCTCAAAATAAGATATTGTCTGTCAAAATACCATACCATTGAACGCAAAATCTGTGTTGCCAGTCAGTCACGGTTAAGTTTCTCTATAGAAATTTTCGAAGACAAAATAAAACATTTTAACCCGGAAAACAAGATATTATCTGTCAAAGCACCACACCATTGAACGCAAAATCTGTGTGGCCAGTCAGTTAGTGTTAAGCTTCTCCCTAGAAATTTTCGAAGACAAAGTGAAGCACTTCAACCCGTAAAATAAGACGTTGTCTGTCAAAATACCACACCATTGAACGCAAAAACCCCGAAAATGAGATATTGTCTGTCAAAATACGACACCATTGAACGCAAAAACTCCGAAAATAAGATATTGTCTGTCAAAGTACCACACCATTGAAGGCAAAGTCTGCGTGGCCAGTCAGTTAGTGTTAAGCTTCTCCCTAGATATTTTCGAAGACAAAATGAAGCATTTCAACCTGGAAAATAAGATGTTGTCTGTCAAAATACCACACCATTGAACGCAAAAACTCCGAAAATAAAGTACTGCCTGTCAAAATACGACACCATTGAACGAAAAATATGTGTGGGCAGTCAGTTAGGGTTAAGCTTCTCCCTAGAAAATTTCTAAGACAAAAAGTATCATTTTAATCCGGAAAATAAGATGTTGTCTGTCAAAATACAACACCATTGACCACAAAAATTCCGAAAATATAATATTGCCCGTCAAAATACCACACCATTGAACGCGAAATATGTGTGGGCAGTCAGTTAGGGTTAAGCTTCTCCCTAGAAATTTTCGAAGACAAAATGAAGCATTTCAACCCGTAAAATAAGTTGTTGTCTGTCACAATACCACACCTTTGAACGCAAAAACTCCGAGAGTAAGATATTGTCTGTCAAAATACCACACCATTTAACGCGAGATCTGTGTGGCCAGTCAGACCTTCTTAAGCTTCTCCGTAGAAATTTTCGAAGACAAATTGAAGCATTTCAACCCGGAATATAAGATGTTATCTGTCAAAATACTACACCATTGAACGCAAAAACTCCGAAAATTAGATATTGTCTGTCAAAATACCACACCATTTAACGCAAGATCTGTGTGGCCAGTCAGACATTCTTATGCTTCTAGCTACAAATTTTCGAAGACAAAATGAAGCATTTTAACAAGGAAAATAAGACGTTGTCTGTCAAAATACTACACCATTGCCCGCAAAAATCCGAAAATAAAATATATCCTGTCAAAATACCACACCATTGAACGCAAAATATGTGTGGGCAGTCAGTTAGGGTTAAGCTTCTAACTAGAAATTTTCGAAGACAAAATGAAGCATTTCAACCCGTAAGATAAGATGTTGTCTGTCAAAATACCACAACATTGAACGCAAAAACTCCGAAAGTAAATTATTGTCTGTCAAAATACCACACCATTTAACGCAAAATCTGTGTGGCCAGTCAGACACTCTTAAGCTTCATCCTAGAAGTTTGCGAAAACAATATAAAACATTTTAACCCGTAAAATAAGATATTGTCTGTCAAAATACCACACTATTGAACGCAAAATCTGTGTGGCCAGTCAGTTGGTGTTGAGCTTCTCCCTAGAAGTTTTCGAAGACCAATTGAAGCATTTCAACCCGGAATATAAGATGTTATCTGTCAAAATACTACACCATTGAGCGCAAAAACTCCGAAAATGAGATGTTGTCTGCCAAGATACCACACCATTTAACGGAAGATCTGTGTGGCCAGTCAGACACTCTTAGGCTTCTCCCTAGAAATTTTCGAAGGCAAAATGAAGCATTTTAGCCTGGAAAATAAGGTATTGTCGGTCAAAATACCACACCATTGAACGCAAAAACTCGGAAAATAATATAGTGTCTGTCAAAACACCACACTATTTAAGGCAAAATCTGTGTTGCCAGTCAGTCACGGTTAAGTCTCTCCCTAGAAATTTTCGAAGACAAAATGAACCATTTTAACCCGGAAAATAAGATATTGTCTGTCAAAATACCACACCATTGAACGCAAAATCTGTGTGGCCGGTCAGTTAGTGTTAAGCTTCCCCTAGAAAATTTCGAAGACAAAATGAAGCATTTCAACCCGTAAAATAAGATGTTGTCTGTCAAAATACCACACCATTGAACGCAAAAACTCCGAAAATAAAATATTGTCTGTAAAAATACCACACCATTTAACGCAAGATCTGTTCGGAAAGTCAGACATTCTTGCGCTTCAAGCTACAAATTTTCGAAGACAAAATGAAGCATTTTAACACGGAAAATAAGACGTTGTCTGTCAAAATACTACACCATTGAACGCAAAATCTGTGTTGCCAGTCAGACATTGTTAAGCTTCTTCCTAGAAGTTTGCGAAGACAAAATAAAACATTTTATCCCGGAAAATAAGATATTGTCTGTCAAAATACCACACCATTGAACGCACAATCTGTGTTGCCGGTCAGTCACGGTTAAGTTTCTCCCTAGAAAATTTCGAAGACAAAATGAAACATTTTAACCCGGAAAATAAGATATTATCTGTCAAAGCACAACACCATTGAACGCAAAATCTGTGTGGCCAGCCAGTTAGTACTAAGCTTCTCCCAAGAAATTTTCTAAGACAAAATGAAGCATTTCAACCCGTAAAATAAGATGTTGTCTGTCAAAATACCACACCATTGTCCGCAAAAACTCCGAAAATTAAATATTGTCTGTCAAAATACCACACCATTGCACGCAAAATCTGTGTTGCCAGTCAGTCACGGTTAAGTTTCTCCCTAGAAATTTTCGAAGACAAAATGAAACATTTTAACACGGAAAATAAGATATTATCTGTCAAAGCACCACACCATTGAACGCAAAATCTGTATGGATAGTCAGCTAGTGTTAAGCTTCTCCCTAGAAATTTTCTAAGACAAAATGAAGCATTGCAATCCCTAAAATAAGATGTTGTCTGTCAAAATACCACACCATTGACCGCAAAAACTCCGAAAATAAGATATTGTCTGTCGAAATACCACACCATTGAACGCAAAAACTCCGAAAATGAGATATTGTCTGTTAAAATACCACACCATTGAACGCAAAATCTGTGTGGCCAGTCAGACACCCTTAAGCTTCTTCCTAGAATTTTGTGAAGACAAAATAAAACATTTTAACCCGGAAAATAAGATATTGTCTTTCAAAATACCACACTATTGAACGCAAAATCTGTGTGGCCTGTCAGTTAGTGTTGAGCTTCTCCCTAGAAGTTTTCGATGACCAATTGAAGCATTTCAACCCGGAATATAAGATGTTATCTGCCAAAATACTACACCATTGGACGCAAAAACTCCGAAAATGAGATGTTGTCTGCCAAAATACCACACCATTTAACGGAGGATCTGTGTGGCCAGCCAGACATTCTTAGGCTTCTCCCTAGAAATTTTCGAAGACAAAATGAAGCATTTTAGCCTGGAAAATAAGATATTGTCGGTCAAAATACCACACCATTGAACGCAAAAACTCGGAAAATAATATAGTGTCTGTCAAAACACCACATTATTTAAGGCAAAATCTGTGTTGTGAGTCAGTCACTTTTAAGTCTCTCCCTAGAAATTTTCGAAGACAAAATGAACCATTTTAACCCGGAAAATGAGATATTGTCTGTCAAAATACTACACCATTGAACGCAAAATCTCTGTGGCCGGTCAGTTAGTGTTAAGCTTCCCCTAGAAAATTTCGAAGACAAAATGAAGCATTTCAACCCGTAAAATAAGATGTTGTCTGTCAAAATACCACAACATTGAACGCAAAAACCGCGAAAATAAAATAATGTCTGTCAAAATACCACACCATTTAACGCAAGATCTGTGCGGAGAGTCAGACATTCTTATGCTTCTAGCTACAAATTTTCGAAGACAAAATTAAGCATTTTAACACGGAAAATAAGACGTCTGTCAAAATACTACACCATTGAAAGCAAAATCTGTGTTGCCAGTCAGACATTGTTAAGCTTCTCCCTAGAAGTTTGCGAAGACAAAATAAAACATTTTATCCCGGAAAATAAGACATTGTCTGTCAAAATACCACACCATTGAACGCACAATCTGTGTTGCCAGTCAGTCACGGTTAAGTTTCTCTCTAGAAATTTTCGAAGACAAAATGAAACATTTTAACCCGGAAAATAAGATATTATCTGTCAAAGCACCACACCATTGAACGCAAAATCAGTGTGGCCAGTCAGTTAGTATTAAGCTTCTTACCAGAAATTTTCTAAGAAAAAATGAAGCATTTCAACCCGTAAAATAAGATGTTGTCTGTCAAAATAACACAACATTGAACGCAAAAACTCCGAAAATAAAATATTGTCTGTAAAAATACCACACCATTTAACGCAAGATCTGTTCGGAAAGTCAGACATTCTTGTGCTTCAAGCTACAAATTTTCGAAGACGAAATGAAGCATTTTAACACGGAAAATAAGACGTTGTCTGACAAAATACTACACCATTGAACGCAAAATCTGTGTTGCCAGTCAGACATTGTTAAGCTTCTTCCTAGAAGTTTGCGAAGACAAAATAAAACATTTTATCCCGGAAAATAAGATATTGTCTGCCAAAATACCACACCATTTAACGAAAGATCTGTGTGGCCAGTCAAACACTCTTAGGCTTCTTCCTAGAAATTTTCGAAGACAAAATGAAGCATTTTAGCCCGGAAAATTAGATATTGCCGGTCAAAATACCACACCATTGAACGCAAAATATGTGTGGGCAGTCAGTTAGGGTTAAGCTTCTCCCTAGAAATTTTCGAAGACAAAATGGAGCATTTCAACCCGTAAGATAAGATGTTGTCTGTCAAAATACCACAACATTGAACGCAAAAACTCCGAAAGTAAAATATTGTCTGTCAAAATACCACACCATTTAACGCAAAATCTGTGTGGCCAGTCAGACACTCTTAAGCTTCTTCCTAGTAGTTTGCGAAAACAAAATAAAACATTTTAACCCGTAAAATAAGATATTGTCTCTCAAAATACCACACTATTGAACGCAAAATCTGTGTGACCAGTCAGTTGGTGTTGAGCTTCTCCCTAGAAGTTTTCGAAGACCAATTGAAGCATTTCAACCCGGAATATAAGATGTTATCTGTCAAAATGCTACACCATTGAGCGCAAAAACTCCGAAAATGAGATGTTGTCTGCCAAAATACCACACCATTTAACGGAAGATCTGTGTGGCCAGTCAGTTAGGGTTAAGCTTCTCCCTAGAAATTTTCGAAGACAAAATTAAGCATTTCAGCCCGTAAAATAAGATGTTGTCTGTCAAAATACCATACTATTGACCGCAAAAACTCCGAAAATAAAATATTGCCTGCCAAAATACCACACCATTGAACGCCAAAACTCCGAAAATAAGATATTGTCTGTCGAAATACCACACCATTGAAAGCAAAATTTGTGTGGCCTGTCAGTTAGCGTTAAGCTTCTCCCTAGAAATTTTCGAAGACAAAATGAAGCATTTCAATCCGTAAAATAAGATGTTGTCTGTCAAAATACCACACCATTGTCCGCAAAAACTCGGAAATAAAATATTGTCTGTCAAAATACCACACCATTTAACGCAAGATCTGTTCGGAAAGTCAGACATTCTTGTGCTTCAAGCTACAAATTTTCGAAGACAAAATGAAGCATTTTAACCCGGAAAATAAGATATTGTCTGCCAAAATACCACACCATTGAACGCAAAATCTGTGTGGCCGGTCAGTTAGTGTTAAGCTTCCCCTAGAAAATTTCGAAGACAAAATGAAGCATTTCAACCCGTAAAATAATATGATGTCTGTCAAAATACCACAACATTGAACGCAAAAACTCCGAAAATAAAATATTGTCTGTAAAAATACCACACCATTTAACGCAAGATCTGTTCGGAAAGTCAGACATTCTTGTGCTTCAAGCTACAAATTTTCGAAGACAAAATGAAGCATTTTAACCCGGAAAATAAGATATTGTCTGTAAAAATACCACACCATTGAACGCAAAATCTATGTGGCCAGTCAGACACTCTTAAGCTTCTTCCTAGAAATTTTCGAAGACAAAATGAAGCATTTCAATCCGTAAAATAAGATGTTGTCTGTCAAAATACTACACCATTGTCCGCAAAAAGTCCGAAAATAAAATATTGCCTGTCAAAATACCACACCATTGAACCCAAAATATGTGTGTGCAGTCAGTTAGGGTTAAGCTTCTCCCTGGAAATTTTCGAAGGCAAAATGAAGCATTTCAACCCGTAAAATAAGATGTTGTCTGTCAAAATACCACACCGCAAAAGCTCCGAAAATAAAATATCGCCTGTCAAAATACCTCACCATTGAACGCGAAATATGTGTGGGCAGCCAGTTAGGGTTAGGCTTCTCCCTAGAAATTTTCGAAGAGCAATTGAAGCATTTCAACCCGGAATATAAGATGTTATCTGTCAAAATTCTACACCATTGAACGCAAAAACTCCGAAAATAAGATATTGTCTGTCAAAATACCACACCATTTAACGCAAGATCTGTGTGGCCAGTCAGACACTCTTAAGCTTCTCCCTAGAAATTTTCGAAGACAAAATGTATCATTTTAACCCGGAAAATAAGATACTGTCTGTCAAAATACCACACCATTGAACGCAAATACTATGTGGCCAGTCAGTTAGTGTTAAGCTTCTCCCTAGAAATTTTCGAAGACAAAATGAAGCATTTCAACCCGTAAAATAAGATGTTGTCTGTCCAAATACCACACCATTGACCGCAAAGACTCCGAGAATAAAATATTGCCTGTCAAAATACCACACCATTCAACGCAAAATCTGTGTTGCCAGTCAGTCACGGTTAAGTTTCTCCCTAGAAATTTTCGAAGACAAAATGAAACATTTTAACCCTCAAAATAAGATATTGTCTGTCAAAATACCATACCATTGAACGCAAAATCTGTGTTGCCAGTCAGTCACGGTTAAGTTTCTCTATAGAAATTTTCGAAGACAAAATAAAACATTTTAACCCGGAAAACAAGATATTATCTGTCAAAGCACCACACCATTGAACGCAAAATCTGTGTGGCCAGTCAGTTAGTGTTAAGCTTCTCCCTAGAAATTTTCGAAGACAAAGTGAAGCACTTCAACCCGTAAAATAAGACGTTGTCTGTCAAAATACCACACCATTGAACGCAAAAACCCCGAAAATGAGATATTGTCTGTCAAAATACGACACCATTGAACGCAAAAACTCCGAAAATAAGATATTGTCTGTCAAAGTACCACACCATTGAAGGCAAAGTCTGCGTGGCCAGTCAGTTAGTGTTAAGCTTCTCCCTAGATATTTTCGAAGACAAAATGAAGCATTTCAACCTGGAAAATAAGATGTTGTCTGTCAAAATACCACACCATTGAACGCAAAAACTCCGAAAATAAAGTACTGCCTGTCAAAATACGACACCATTGAACGAAAAATATGTGTGGGCAGTCAGTTAGGGTTAAGCTTCTCCCTAGAAAATTTCTAAGACAAAAAGTATCATTTTAATCCGGAAAATAAGATGTTGTCTGTCAAAATACAACACCATTGACCACAAAAATTCCGAAAATATAATATTGCCCGTCAAAATACCACACCATTGAACGCGAAATATGTGTGGGCAGTCAGTTAGGGTTAAGCTTCTCCCTAGAAATTTTCGAAGACAAAATGAAGCATTTCAACCCGTAAAATAAGTTGTTGTCTGTCACAATACCACACCTTTGAACGCAAAAACTCCGAGAGTAAGATATTGTCTGTCAAAATACCACACCATTTAACGCGAGATCTGTGTGGCCAGTCAGACCTTCTTAAGCTTCTCCGTAGAAATTTTCGAAGACAAATTGAAGCATTTCAACCCGGAATATAAGATGTTATCTGTCAAAATACTACACCATTGAACGCAAAAACTCCGAAAATTAGATATTGTCTGTCAAAATACCACACCATTTAACGCAAGATCTGTGTGGCCAGTCAGACATTCTTATGCTTCTAGCTACAAATTTTCGAAGACAAAATGAAGCATTTTAACAAGGAAAATAAGACGTTGTCTGTCAAAATACTACACCATTGCCCGCAAAAATCCGAAAATAAAATATATCCTGTCAAAATACCACACCATTGAACGCAAAATATGTGTGGGCAGTCAGTTAGGGTTAAGCTTCTAACTAGAAATTTTCGAAGACAAAATGAAGCATTTCAACCCGTAAGATAAGATGTTGTCTGTCAAAATACCACAACATTGAACGCAAAAACTCCGAAAGTAAATTATTGTCTGTCAAAATACCACACCATTTAACGCAAAATCTGTGTGGCCAGTCAGACACTCTTAAGCTTCATCCTAGAAGTTTGCGAAAACAATATAAAACATTTTAACCCGTAAAATAAGATATTGTCTGTCAAAATACCACACTATTGAACGCAAAATCTGTGTGGCCAGTCAGTTGGTGTTGAGCTTCTCCCTAGAAGTTTTCGAAGACCAATTGAAGCATTTCAACCCGGAATATAAGATGTTATCTGTCAAAATACTACACCATTGAGCGCAAAAACTCCGAAAATGAGATGTTGTCTGCCAAGATACCACACCATTTAACGGAAGATCTGTGTGGCCAGTCAGACACTCTTAGGCTTCTCCCTAGAAATTTTCGAAGGCAAAATGAAGCATTTTAGCCTGGAAAATAAGGTATTGTCGGTCAAAATACCACACCATTGAACGCAAAAACTCGGAAAATAATATAGTGTCTGTCAAAACACCACACTATTTAAGGCAAAATCTGTGTTGCCAGTCAGTCACGGTTAAGTCTCTCCCTAGAAATTTTCGAAGACAAAATGAACCATTTTAACCCGGAAAATAAGATATTGTCTGTCAAAATACCACACCATTGAACGCAAAATCTGTGTGGCCGGTCAGTTAGTGTTAAGCTTCCCCTAGAAAATTTCGAAGACAAAATGAAGCATTTCAACCCGTAAAATAAGATGTTGTCTGTCAAAATACCACACCATTGAACGCAAAAACCCCGAAAATAAAATATTGTCTGTAAAAATACCACACCATTTAACGCAAGATCTGTTCGGAAAGTCAGACATTCTTGCGCTTCAAGCTACAAATTTTCGAAGACAAAATGAAGCATTTTAACACGGAAAATAAGACGTTGTCTGTCAAAATACTACACCATTGAACGCAAAATCTGTGTTGCCAGTCAGACATTGTTAAGCTTCTTCCTAGAAGTTTGCGAAGACAAAATAAAACATTTTATCCCGGAAAATAAGATATTGTCTGTCAAAATACCACACCATTGAACGCACAATCTGTGTTGCCGGTCAGTCACGGTTAAGTTTCTCCCTAGAAAATTTCGAAGACAAAATGAAACATTTTAACCCGGAAAATAAGATATTATCTGTCAAAGCACAACACCATTGAACGCAAAATCTGTGTGGCCAGCCAGTTAGTACTAAGCTTCTCCCAAGAAATTTTCTAAGACAAAATGAAGCATTTCAACCCGTAAAATAAGATGTTGTCTGTCAAAATACCACACCATTGTCCGCAAAAACTCCGAAAATTAAATATTGTCTGTCAAAATACCACACCATTGCACGCAAAATCTGTGTTGCCAGTCAGTCACGGTTAAGTTTCTCCCTAGAAATTTTCGAAGACAAAATGAAACATTTTAACACGGAAAATAAGATATTATCTGTCAAAGCACCACACCATTGAACGCAAAATCTGTATGGATAGTCAGCTAGTGTTAAGCTTCTCCCTAGAAATTTTCTAAGACAAAATGAAGCATTGCAATCCCTAAAATAAGATGTTGTCTGTCAAAATACCACACCATTGACCGCAAAAACTCCGAAAATAAGATATTGTCTGTCGAAATACCACACCATTGAACGCAAAAACTCCGAAAATGAGATATTGTCTGTTAAAATACCACACCATTGAACGCAAAATCTGTGTGGCCAGTCAGACACCCTTAAGCTTCTTCCTAGAATTTTGTGAAGACAAAATAAAACATTTTAACCCGGAAAATAAGATATTGTCTTTCAAAATACCACACTATTGAACGCAAAATCTGTGTGGCCTGTCAGTTAGTGTTGAGCTTCTCCCTAGAAGTTTTCGATGACCAATTGAAGCATTTCAACCCGGAATATAAGATGTTATCTGCCAAAATACTACACCATTGGACGCAAAAACTCCGAAAATGAGATGTTGTCTGCCAAAATACCACACCATTTAACGGAGGATCTGTGTGGCCAGCCAGACATTCTTAGGCTTCTCCCTAGAAATTTTCGAAGACAAAATGAAGCATTTTAGCCTGGAAAATAAGATATTGTCGGTCAAAATACCACACCATTGAACGCAAAAACTCGGAAAATAATATAGTGTCTGTCAAAACACCACATTATTTAAGGCAAAATCTGTGTTGTGAGTCAGTCACTTTTAAGTCTCTCCCTAGAAATTTTCGAAGACAAAATGAACCATTTTAACCCGGAAAATGAGATATTGTCTGTCAAAATACTACACCATTGAACGCAAAATCTCTGTGGCCGGTCAGTTAGTGTTAAGCTTCCCCTAGAAAATTTCGAAGACAAAATGAAGCATTTCAACCCGTAAAATAAGATGTTGTCTGTCAAAATACCACAACATTGAACGCAAAAACCCCGAAAATAAAATAATGTCTGTCAAAATACCACACCATTTAACGCAAGATCTGTGCGGAGAGTCAGACATTCTTATGCTTCTAGCTACAAATTTTCGAAGACAAAATTAAGCATTTTAACACGGAAAATAAGACGTCTGTCAAAATACTACACCATTGAACGCAAAATCTGTGTTGCCAGTCAGACATTGTTAAGCTTCTCCCTAGAAGTTTGCGAAGACAAAATAAAACATTTTATCCCGGAAAATAAGACATTGTCTGTCAAAATACCACACCATTGAACGCACAATCTGTGTTGCCAGTCAGTCACGGTTAAGTTTCTCTCTAGAAATTTTCGAAGACAAAATGAAACATTTTAACCCGGAAAATAAGATATTATCTGTCAAAGCACCACACCATTGAACGCAAAATCAGTGTGGCCAGTCAGTTAGTATTAAGCTTCTTACCAGAAATTTTCTAAGAAAAAATGAAGCATTTCAACCCGTAAAATAAGATGTTGTCTGTCAAAATAACACAACATTGAACGCAAAAACTCCGAAAATAAAATATTGTCTGTAAAAATACCACACCATTTAACGCAAGATCTGTTCGGAAAGTCAGACATTCTTGTGCTTCAAGCTACAAATTTTCGAAGACGAAATGAAGCATTTTAACACGGAAAATAAGACGTTGTCTGACAAAATACTACACCATTGAACGCAAAATCTGTGTTGCCAGTCAGACATTGTTAAGCTTCTTCCTAGAAGTTTGCGAAGACAAAATAAAACATTTTATCCCGGAAAATAAGATATTGTCTGCCAAAATACCACACCATTTAACGAAAGATCTGTGTGGCCAGTCAAACACTCTTAGGCTTCTTCCTAGAAATTTTCGAAGACAAAATGAAGCATTTTAGCCCGGAAAATTAGATATTGCCGGTCAAAATACCACACCATTGAACGCAAAATATGTGTGGGCAGTCAGTTAGGGTTAAGCTTCTCCCTAGAAATTTTCGAAGACAAAATGGAGCATTTCAACCCGTAAGATAAGATGTTGTCTGTCAAAATACCACAACATTGAACGCAAAAACTCCGAAAGTAAAATATTGTCTGTCAAAATACCACACCATTTAACGCAAAATCTGTGTGGCCAGTCAGACACTCTTAAGCTTCTTCCTAGTAGTTTGCGAAAACAAAATAAAACATTTTAACCCGTAAAATAAGATATTGTCTCTCAAAATACCACACTATTGAACGCAAAATCTGTGTGACCAGTCAGTTGGTGTTGAGCTTCTCCCTAGAAGTTTTCGAAGACCAATTGAAGCATTTCAACCCGGAATATAAGATGTTATCTGTCAAAATGCTACACCATTGAGCGCAAAAACTCCGAAAATGAGATGTTGTCTGCCAAAATACCACACCATTTAACGGAAGATCTGTGTGGCCAGTCAGTTAGGGTTAAGCTTCTCCCTAGAAATTTTCGAAGACAAAATTAAGCATTTCAGCCCGTAAAATAAGATGTTGTCTGTCAAAATACCATACTATTGACCGCAAAAACTCCGAAAATAAAATATTGCCTGCCAAAATACCACACCATTGAACGCCAAAACTCCGAAAATAAGATATTGTCTGTCGAAATACCACACCATTGAAAGCAAAATTTGTGTGGCCTGTCAGTTAGCGTTAAGCTTCTCCCTAGAAATTTTCGAAGACAAAATGAAGCATTTCAATCCGTAAAATAAGATGTTGTCTGTCAAAATACCACACCATTGTCCGCAAAAACTCCGAAAATAAAATATTGTCTGTCAAAATACCACACCATTTAACGCAAGATCTGTTCGGAAAGTCAGACATTCTTGTGCTTCAAGCTACAAATTTTCGAAGACAAAATGAAGCATTTTAACCCGGAAAATAAGATATTGTCTGCCAAAATACCACACCATTGAACGCAAAATCTGTGTGGCCGGTCAGTTAGTGTTAAGCTTCCCCTAGAAAATTTCGAAGACAAAATGAAGCATTTCAACCCGTAAAATAATATGATGTCTGTCAAAATACCACAACATTGAACGCAAAAACTCCGAAAATAAAATATTGTCTGTAAAAATACCACACCATTTAACGCAAGATCTGTTCGGAAAGTCAGACATTCTTGTGCTTCAAGCTACAAATTTTCGAAGACAAAATGAAGCATTTTAACCCGGAAAATAAGATATTGTCTGCCAAAATACCACACCATTGAACGCAAAATCTGTGTGGCCGGTCAGTTAGTGTTAAGCTTCCCCTAGAAAATTTCGAAGACAAAATGAAGCATTACAACCCGTAAAATAATATGTTGTCTGTCAAAATACCACAACATTGAACGCAAAAACTCCGAAAATAAAATATTGTCTGTAAAAATACCACACCATTTAACGCAAGATCTGTTCGGAAAGTCAGACATTCTTGTGCTTCAAGCTACAAATTTTCGAAGACAAAATGAAGCATTTTAACACGGAAAATAAGACGTTGTCTGTCAAAATACTACACCATTGAACGCAAAATCTGTGTTGCCAGTCAGACATTGTTAAGCTTCTTCCTAGAAGTTTGCGAAGACAAAATAAAACATTTTATCCCGGAAAATAAGATATTGTCTGTCAAAATACCACACCACTGAACGCACAATCTGTGTTGCCGGTCAGTCACGGTTAAGTTTCTCCCTAGAAATTTTCGAAGACAAAATGAAACATTTTAACCCGGAAAATAAGATATTATCTGTCAAAGCACAACACCATTGAACGCAAAATCTCTGTGGCCAGCCAGTTAGTATTAAGCTTCTCCCCAGAAATTTTCTAAGACAAAATGAAGCATTTCAACCCGTAAAATAAGATGTTGTCTGTCAAAATACCACACCATTGTCCGCAAAAACTCCGAAAATAAAATATTGTCTGTCAAAATACCACACCATTGAACGCAAAATCTGTGTTGCCAGTCAGTCACGGTTAAGTTTCTCCCTAGAAATTTTCGAAGACAAAATGAAACATTTTAACACGGAAAATAAGATATTATCTGTCAAAGCACCACACCATTGAACGCAAAATCTGTGTGGCCAGTCAGCTAGTGTTAAGCTTCTCCCTAGAAATTTTCTAAGACAAAATGAAGCATTTCTTTCCGTAAAATAAGATGTTGTCTGTCAAAATACCACACCATTGTCCGCAAAAACTCCGAAAATAAAATATTGTCTGTCAAAATACCACACCATTGAACGCAAGATCTGTGTTTCCAGTCAGTTAGGGTTAAGCTTCTCCCTAGAAATTTTCGAAGACAAAATTAAGCATTTCAGCCCGTAAAATAAGATGTTGTCTGTCAAAATACCATACTATTGACCGCAAAAACTCCGAAAATAAAATATTGCCTGCCAAAATACCACACCATTGAACGCCAAAACTCCGAAAATAAGATATTGTCTGTCGAAATACCACACCATTGAAAGCAAAATTTGTGTGGCCTGTCAGTTAGTGTTAAGCTTCTCCCTAGAAATTTTCGAAGACAAAATGAAGCATTTCAATCCGTAAAATAAGATGTTGTCTGTCAAAATACCACACCATTGTCCGCAAAAACTCCGAAAATAAAATATTGTCTGTCAAAATACCACACCATTGAACGCAAAATCTGTGTGGGCAGTCAGTTAGTGTTAAGCTTCTCCCTTGAAATTTTCGAAGACAAAATGAAGCATTTCAACCCGTAAAATAAGATGTTGTCTGTCAAAATACCACACCATTGAACGCAAAATCTCTGTGGCCAGTCAGTTAGTGTTAAGCTTCTCCCTAGAAATTTTCGAAGACAAAATGGAGCATTTCAACCCGTAAAATAAGACGTTGTCTGTCAAAATACCACACCATTGAACGCAAATTCTATGTGGCCAGTCAGTTAGTGTTAAGCTTCTCCCTAGAAATTTTTGAAGACGAAATGGAGCATTTCAACCCGGAAAATAAGATGTTGTCTGTCAAAATACCACACCATTGAACGCAAATACTGTGTGGCAAGTCAGTTAGTGTTAAGCTTCTCCCTAGAAATTTTCGAAGACAAAATGAAGCATTTCAACCCGTAAAATAAGATGTTGTCTGTCAAAATACCACACCATTGACCGCAAAAACTCCGAAAGTAAAATATTGCCTGCCAAAATACCACACCATTGAACGCCAAAACTCCGAAAATAAGATATTGTCTGTCGAAATACCACACCATTGAAAGCAAAATCTGTGTGGCCTGCCAGTTAGTGTTAAGCTTCTCCCTAGAAATTTTAGAAGACAAAATGAAGCATTTCAATCCGTAAAATAAGATGTTGTCTGTCAAAATACCACACCATTGTCCCCAAAAACTCCGAAAATAAAATATTGTCTGTCAAAATACCACACCACTGAACGCAAAATCTGTGTGGGCAGTCAGTTAGTGTTAAGCTTCTCCCTAGAAATTTTCGAAGACGAAATGGAGCATTTCAACCCGTAAAATAAGATGTTGTCTGTCAAAATACCACACCATTGAACGCAAAATCTCTGTGGCCAGTCAGTTAGTAATAAGCTTCTCCCTAGAAATTTTCGAAGACAAAATGGAGCATTTCAACCCGTAAAATAAGATGTTGTCTGTCAAAATACCTCACTATTGAACGCAAATACTATGTGGCCAGTCAGTTAGTTTTAAGCTTCTCCCTAGAAATTTTTGAAGACAAAATGGAGCATTTCAACCCGGAAAATAAGATGTTGTCTGTCAAAATACCACACCATTGAACGCAAATACTGTGTGGCAAGTCAGTTAGTGTTAAGCTTCTCCCTAAAAATTTTCGAAGACCAAATGAAGCATTTCAACCCGTAAAATAAGATGTTGTTTGTCAAAATACCACACCATTGACCGCAAAAACTCCGAAAATAAAATATTGCCTGTCAAAATACCACACCATTGAACGCAAATACTGTGTGGCAAGTCAGTTAGTGTTAAGCTTCTCTCTAGAAATTTTCGAAGACAAAATGGAGCATTTCAGCCCGTAAAATAAGACGTTGTCTGTCAAAATACCACACCATTGAACGCAAATACTGTGTGGCCAGTCAGTTGGTGTTAAGCTTCTCCCTAGAAATTTCCGAAGACAAAATGGAGCATTTCAACCCGGAAAATAAGATGTTGTCTGTCAAAATACCACACCATTGAACGCAAATACTGTGTGGAGAGTCAGTTAGTGTTAAGCTTCTCCCTAGAAACTTTCGAAGACAAAATGAAGCATTTCAACCCGTAAAATAAGATGTTGTCTGACAAAATACCACACTATTGACCGCAAAAACTCCGAAAATAAAATATTGCCTGCCAAAATACCACACCATTGAACGCCAAAACTCCGAAAATAAGATATTGTCTGTCGAAATACCACACCATTGAACGCAAATACCGTGTGGCCTGTCAGTTAGTGTTAGGCTTCTCCCTAGAAATTTTCGAAGACAAAATGGAGCATTTCAACCCGGAAAATAAGACGTTGTCTGTCAAAATACCACACCATTGAACGCAAATTCTATGTGGCCAGTCAGTTAGTGTTGAGCTTCTCCCTAGAAATTTTTTAAGACAAAATGGAGCATTTCAACCCGTAAAATAAGACGTTGTCTGTCAAAATACCACACCATTGAACGCAAATACTGTGTGGCCAGTCAGTTAGTGTTAAGCTTCTCCCTAGAAATTTTCGAAGACAAAATGGAGCATTTCAACCCGTAAAATAAGACGTTGTCTGTCAAAATACCACACCATTGAACGCAAATTCTATGTGGCCAGTCAGTTAGTGCTGAGCTTCTCCCTAGAAATTTTTTAAGACAAAATGGAGCATTTCAACCCGGAAAATAAGGTGTTGTCTGTCAAAATACCACACCATTGAACGCAAATACTGTGTGGCAAGTCAGTTAGTGTTAAGCTTCTCCCTAGAAATTTTCGAAGACAAAATGAAGCATTTCAACCCGTAAAATAAGATGTTGTCTGTCAAAATACCACACCATTGACCGCAAAAACTCCGAAAATAAAATATTGCCTGCCAAAATACCACACCATTGAACGCCAAAACTCCGAAAATAAGATATTGTCTGTCAAAATACCACACCATTGAAAGCAAAATCTGTGTGGCCTGCCAGTTAGTGTTAAGCTTCTCCCTAGAAATTTTCGAAGACAAAATGAAGCATTTCAATCCGTAAAATAAGATGTTGTCTGTCAAAATACCACACCATTGTAAGCAAAAACTCCGAAAATAAAATATTGTCTGTCAAAATACCACACCACTGAACGCAAAATCTGTGTGGGCAGTCAGTTAGTGTTAAGCTTCTCCCTAGAAATTTTCGAAGACGAAATGGAGCATTTCAACCCGTAAAATAAGATGTTGTCTGTCAAAATACCACACCATTGAACGCAAAATCTCTGTGGCCAGTCAGTTAGTAATAAGCTTCTCCCTAGAAATTTTCGAAGACAAAATGGAGCATTTCAACCCGTAAAATAAAACGTTGTCTGTCAAAATACCACACTATTGGACGCAAATACTATGTGGCCAGTCAGTTAGTTTTGAGCTTCTCCCTAGAAATTTTTGAAGACAAAATGGAGCATTTCAACCCGGAAAATAAGATGTTGTCTGTCAAAATACCACACCATTGAACGCAAATACTGTGTGGCAAGTCAGTTAGTGTTAAGCTTCTCTCTAGAAATTTTCCAAGACAAAATGGAGCATTTCAACCCGTATAATAAGACGCTGTCTGTCAAAATACCACACCATTGAACGCAAAAACTGTGTGGCCAGTCAGTTAGTGTTCAGCTTCTCCCTAGAAATTTTCGAAGACAAAATGAAGCATTTCAACCCGGAAAATAAGATGTTGTCTGTCAAAATACCACACCATTGACCGCAAAAGCTCCGAAAATAAAATATTGCCTGTCAAAATACCACACCATTGAACGCAAAATCTCTGTGGCCAGTCAGTTAGTGTTAAGCTTCTCCCTAGAAATTTTCGAAGACCAACTGAAGCATTTCAACCCGTAAAATAAGACGTTGTCTGTCAAAATACCACACCATTGAACGCAAATACTGTGTGGCCAGTCAGTTAGTGTTAAGCTTCTCCATAGAAATTTTCGAAGACAAAATGGAGCATTTCAACCCGTAAAATAAGATGTTGTCTGTCAAAATACCACACCATTGACCGCAAAAACTCCGAAAATAAAATATTGCCTGCCAAAATACCACACCATTGAACGCCAAAACTCCGAAAATAAGATATTGTCTGTCGAAATACCACACCATTGAAAGCAAAATCTGTGTGGCCTGCCAGTTAGTGTTAAGCTTCTCCCTAGAAATTTTCGAAGACAAAATGAAGCATTTCAATCCGTAAAATAAGATCGTGTCTGTCAAAATACCACACCATTGTAAGCAAAAACTCCGAAAATAAAATATTGTCTGTCAAAATACCACACCACTGAACGCAAAATCTGTGTGGGCAGTCAGTTAGTGTTAAGCTTCTCCCTAGGAATTTTCGAAGACGAAATGGAGCATTTCAACCCGTAAAATAAGATGTTGTCTCTCAAAATACCACACCATTGAACGCAAAATCTCTGTGGCCAGTCAGTTAGTAATAAGCTTCTCCCTAGAAATTTTCGAAGACCAACTGAAGCATTTCAACCCGTAAAATAAGACGTTGTCTGTCAAAATACCACACTATTGAACGCAAATAGTATGTGGCCAGTCAGTTAGTTTTGAGCTTCTCCCTAGAAATTTTTGAAGACAAAATGGAGCATTTCAACCCGGAAAATAAGATGTTGTCTGTCAAAATACCACACCATTGAACGCAAATACTGTGTGGCAAGTCAGTTAGTGTTAAGCTTCTCTCTAGAAATTTTCGAAGACAAAATGGAGCATTTCAGCCCGTAAAATAAGACGTTGTCTGTCAAAATACCACACCATTGTCCGCAAAAACTCCGAAAATAAAATATTGTCTGTCAAAATACCACACCATTGAACGCAAAATCTGTGTTGCCAGTCAGTCACGGTTAAGTTTCTCCCTAGAAATTTTCGAGAACAAAATGAAACATTTTAACACGGAAAATAAGATATTATCTGTCAAAGCACCACACCATTGAACGCAAAATCTGTGTGGCCAGTCAGCTAGTGTTAAGCTTCTCCCTAGAAATTTTCTAAGACAAAATGAAGCATTTCAATCCGTAAAATAAGATGTTGTCTGTCAAAATACCACACCATTGTCCGCAAAAACTCCGCAAATAAAATATTGTCTGTCAAAATACCACACCATTGAACGCAAGATCTGTGTTTCCAGTCAGTTAGGGTTAAGCTTCTCCCTAGAAATTTTCGAAGACAAAATGAAACATTTCAACCCGTAAAATAAGATGTTGTCTGTCAAAATACCACAATATTGACCGCAAAAACTCCGAAAATAAAATATTGCCTGCCAAAACACCACACCATTGAACGCCAAAACTCCGAAAATAAGATATTGTCTGTCGAAATACCACACCATTGAAAGCAAAATCTGTGTGGCCTGCCAGTTAGTGTTAAGCTTCTCCCTAGAAATTTTCGAAGACAAAATGAAGCATTTCAATCCGTAAAATAAGATGTTGTCTGTCAAAATACCACACCATTGTCCGCAAAAACTCCGAAAATAAAATATTGTCTGTCAAAATACCACACCACTGAACGCAAAATCTGTGTGGGCAGTCAGTTAGTGTTAAGCTTCTCCCTAGAAATTTTCGAAGACGAAATGGAGCATTTCAACCCGTAAAATAAGATGTTGTCTGTCAAAATACCACACCATTGAACGCAAAATCTCTGTGGCCAGTCAGTTAGTAATAAGCTTCTCCCTAGAAATTTTCGAAGACAAAATGGAGCATTTCAAATCGTAAAATAAGACGTTGTCTGTCAAAATACCACACCATTGAACGCAAATACTATGTGGCCAGTCAGTTAGTTTTAAGCTTCTCCCTAGAAATTTTTGAAGACAAAATGGAGCATTTCAACCCGGAAAATAAGATGTTGTCTGTCAAAATACCACACCATTGAACGCAAATACTGTGTGGCAAGTCAGTTAGTGTTAAGCTTCTCCCTAGAAATTTTCGAAGACAAAATGAAGCATTTCAACCCGTAAAATAAGATGTTGTCTGTCAAAATACCACACCATTGACCGCAAAAACTCCGAAAATAAAATATTGCCTGCCAAAATACCACACCATTGAACGCCAAAACTCCGAAAATAAGATATTGTCTGTCGAAATACCACACCATTGAAAGCAAAATCTGTGTGGCCTGCCAGTTAGTGTTAAGCTTCTCCCTAGAAATTTTAGAAGACAAAATGAAGCATTTCAATCCGTAAAATAAGATGTTGTCTGTCAAAATACCACACCATTGTCCGCAAAAACTCCGAAAATAAAATATTGTCTGTCAAAATACCACACCACTGAACGCAAAATCTGTGTGGGCAGTCAGTTAGTGTTAAGCTTCTCCCTAGAAATTTTCGAAGACGAAATGGAGCATTTCAACCCGTAAAATAAGATGTTGTCTGTCAAAATACCACACCATTGAACGCAAAATCTCTGTGGCCAGTCAGTTAGTAATAAGCTTCTCCCTAGAAATTTTCGAAGACAAAATGGAGCATTTCAACCCGTAAAATAAGACGTTGTCTGTCAAAATACCACACTATTGAACGCAAATACTATGTGGCCAGTCAGTTAGTTTTGAGCTTCTCCCTAGAAATTTTTGAAGACAAAATGGAGCATTTCAACCCGGAAAATAAGATGTTGTCTGTCAAAATACCTCACCATTGAACGCAAATACTGTGTGGCAAGTCAGTTAGTGTTAAGATTCTCTCTAGAAATTTTCGAAGACAAAATGGAGCATTTCAGCCCGTAAAATAAGACGTTGTCTGTCAAAATACCACACCATTGAACGCAAAAACTGTGTGGCCAGTCAGTTAGTGTTAAGCTTCTCCCTAGAAATTTTCGAAGACAAAATGAAGCATTTCAACCCGTAAAATAAGATGTTGTCTGTCAAAATACCACACCATTGACCGCAAAAACTCCGAAAATAAAATATTGCCTGTCAAAATACCACACCATTGAACGCAAAATCTCTGTGGCCAGTCAGTTAGTGTTAAGCTTCTCCCTAGAAATTTTCGAAGACCAACTGAAGCATTTCAACCCGTAAAATAAGACGTTGTCTGTCAAAATACCACACCATTGAACGCAAATACTGTGTGGCCAGTCAGTTAGTGTTAAGCTTCTCCCTAGAAATTTTCGAAGACAAAATGGAGCATTTCAACCCGGAAAATAAGATGTTGTCTGTCAAAATACCACACCATTGAACGCAAAATCTGTGTGGGCAGTCAGTTAGTGTTAAGCTTCTCAATAGAAATTTTCGAAGACAAAATGGAGCATTTCAACCCGTAAAATAAGATGTTGTCTGTCAAAATACCACACCATTGAACGCAAAATCTCTGTGGCCTGGTAGTTAGTTTTAAGCTTCTCCCTAGAAATTTTTGAAGACAAAATGGAGCATTTCAACCCGTAAAATAAGATGTTGTCTGTCAAAATACCACACCATTGAACGCAAAATCTCTGTGGCCAGTCAGTTAGTGTTAAGCTTCTCCCTAGAAATTTTCGAAGACAAAATGGAGCATTTCAACCCGGAAAATAAGACGTTGTCTGTCAAAATACCACACCATTGAACGCAAATTCTATGTGGCCAGTCAGTTAGTGTTGAGCTTCTCCCTAGAAATTTTTTAAGACAAAATGGAGCATTTCAACCCGTAAAATAAGATGTTGTCTGTCAAAATACCACACCATTGAACGCAAATACTGTGTGGCAAGTCAGTTAGTGTTAAGCTTCTCCCTAGAAATTTTCGAAGACAAAATGAAGCATTTCAACCCGTAAAATAAGATGTTGTCTGTCAAAATACCACACCATTGACCGCAAAAACTCCGAAAATAAAATATTGCCTGCCAAAATACCACACCATTGAACGCC
This sequence comes from Brachypalpus laphriformis, assembly GCA_945910035.1. NCBI lineage: Eukaryota > Metazoa > Arthropoda > Insecta > Diptera > Syrphidae > Brachypalpus > Brachypalpus laphriformis. Next base: position 132,900,742 of record OX246754.1, read on the forward strand.
AAAACTCCGAAAATAAGATATTGTCTGTCGAAATACCACACCATTGAAAGCAAAATCTGTGTGGCCTGCCAGTTAGTGTTAAGCTTCTCCCTAGAAATTTTCGAAGACAAAATGAAGCATTTCAATCCGTAAAATAAGATGTTGTCTGTCAAAATACCACACCATTGTCCGCAAAAACTCCGAAAATAAAATATTGTCTGTCAAAATACCACACCACTGAACGCAAAATCTGTGTGGGCAGTCAGTTAGTGTTAAGCTTCTCCCTAGAAATTTTCGAAGACGAAATGGAGCATTTCAACCCGTAAAATAAGATGTTGTCTGTCAAAATACCACACCATTGAACGCAAAATCTCTGTGGACAGTCAGTTAGTAATAAGCTTCTCCCTAGAAATTTTCGAAGACAAAATGGAGCATTTCAACCCGTAAAATAAAACGTTGTCTGTCAAAATACCACACTATTGGACGCAAATACTATGTGGCCAGTCAGTTAGTTTTGAGCTTCTCCCTAGAAATTTTTGAAGACAAAATGGAGCATTTCAACCCGGAAAATAAGATGTTGTCTGTCAAAATACCACACCATTGAACGCAAATACTGTGTGGCAAGTCAGTTAGTGTTAAGCTTCTCTCTAGAAATTTTCCAAGACAAAATGGAGCATTTCAACCCGTATAATAAGACGCTCTCTGTCAAAATACCACACCATTGAACGCAAAAACTGTGTGGCCAGTCAGTTAGTGTTCAGCTTCTCCCTAGAAATTTTCGAAGACAAAATGAAGCATTTCAACCCGGAAAATAAGATGTTGTCTGTCAAAATACCACACCATTGACCGCAAAAGCTCCGAAAATAAAATATTGCCTGTCAAAATACCACACCATTGAACGCAAAATCTCTGTGGCCAGTCAGTTAGTGTTAAGCTTCTCCCTAGAAATTTTCGAAGACCAACTGAAGCATTTCAACCCGTAAAATAAGACGTTGTCTGTCAAAATACCACACCATTGAACGCAAATACTGTGTGGCCAGTCAGTTAGTGTTAAGCTTCTCCCTAGAAATTTTCGAAGACAAAATGGAGCATTTCAACCCGGAAAATAAGATGTTGTCTGTCAAAATACCACACCATTGAACGCAAAATCTGTGTGGGCAGTCAGTTAGTGTTAAGCTTCTCCATAGAAATTTTCGAAGACAAAATGGAGCATTTCAACCCGTAAAATAAGATGTTGTCTGTCAAAATACCACACCATTGACCGCAAAAACTCCGAAAATAAAATATTGCCTGCCAAAATACCACACCATTGAACGCCAAAACTCCGAAAATAAGATATTGTCTGTCGAAATACCACACCATTGAAAGCAAAATCTGTGTGGCCTGCCAGTTAGTGTTAAGCTTCTCCCTAGAAATTTTCGAAGACAAAATGAAGCATTTCAATCCGTAAAATAAGATCGTGTCTGTCAAAATACCACACCATTGTAAGCAAAAACTCCGAAAATAAAATATTGTCTGTCAAAATACCACACCACTGAACGCAAAATCTGTGTGGGCAGTCAGTTAGTGTTAAGCTTCTCCCTAGGAATTTTCGAAGACGAAATGGAGCATTTCAACCCGTAAAATAAGATGTTGTCTCTCAAAATACCACACCATTGAACGCAAAATCTCTGTGGCCAGTCAGTTAGTAATAAGCTTCTCCCTAGAAATTTTCGAAGACCAACTGAAGCATTTCAACCCGTAAAATAAGACGTTGTCTGTCAAAATACCACACTATTGAACGCAAATAGTATGTGGCCAGTCAGTTAGTTTTGAGCTTCTCCCTAGAAATTTTTGAAGACAAAATGGAGCATTTCAACCCGGAAAATAAGATGTTGTCTGTCAAAATACCACACCATTGAACGCAAATACTGTGTGGCAAGTCAGTTAGTGTTAAGCTTCTCTCTAGAAATTTTCGAAGACAAAATGGAGCATTTCAGCCCGTAAAATAAGACGTTGTCTGTCAAAATACCACACCATTGTCCGCAAAAACTCCGAAAATAAAATATTGTCTGTCAAAATACCACACCATTGAACGCAAAATCTGTGTTGCCAGTCAGTCACGGTTAAGTTTCTCCCTAGAAATTTTCGAAGACAAAATGAAACATTTTAACACGGAAAATAAGATATTATCTGTCAAAGCACCACACCATTGAACGCAAAATCGGTGTGGCCAGTCAGCTAGTGTTAAGCTTCTCCCTAGAAATTTTCTAAGACAAAATGAAGCATTTCAATCCGTAAAATAAGATGTTGTCTGTCAAAATACCACACCATTGTCCGCAAAAACTCCGCAAATAAAATATTGTCTGTCAAAATACCACACCATTGAACGCAAGATCTGTGTTTCCAGTCAGTTAGGGTTAAGCTTCTCCCTAGAAATTTTCGAAGACAAAATGAAACATTTCAACCCGTAAAATAAGATGTTGTCTGTCAAAATACCACAATATTGACCGCAAAAACTCCGAAAATAAAATATTGCCTGCCAAAACACCACACCATTGAACGCCAAAACTCCGAAAATAAGATATTGTCTGTCGAAATACCACACCATTGAAAGCAAAATCTGTGTGGCCTGCCAGTTAGTGTTAAGCTTCTCCCTAGAAATTTTCGAAGACAAAATGAAGCATTTCAATCCGTAAAATAAGATGTTGTCTGTCAAAATACCACACCATTGTCCGCAAAAACTCCGAAAATAAAATATTGTCTGTCAAAATACCACACCACTGATGGCAAAATCTGTGTGGGCAGTCAGTTAGTGTTAAGCTTCTCCCTAGAAATTTTCGAAGACGAAATGGAGCATTTCAACCCGTAAAATAAGATGTTGTCTGTCAAAATACCACACTATTGAACGCAAATACTATGTGGCCAGTCAGTTAGTTTTGAGCTTCTCCCTAGAAATTTTTGAAGACAAAATGGAGCATTTCAACCCGTAAAATAAGATGTTGTCTGTCAAAATACCACACCATTGACCGCAAAAACTCCGAAAATAAAATATTGCCTGCCAAAATACCACACCATTGAACGCCAAAACTCCGAAAATAAGATATTGTCTGTCGAAATACCACACCATTGAAAGCAAAATCTGTGTGGCCTGCCAGTTAGTGTTAAGCTTCTCCCTAGAAATTTTCGAAGACAAAATGAAGCATTTCAATCCGTAAAATAAGATGTTGTCTGTCAAAATACCACACCATTGTAAGCAAAAACTCCGAAAATAAAATATTGTCTGTCAAAATACCACACCAGTGAACGCAAAATCTGTGTGGGCAGTCAGTTAGTGTTAAGCTTCTCCCTAGAAATTTTCGAAGACGAAATGGAGCATTTCAACCCGTAAAATAAGATGTTGTCTGTCAAAATACCACACCATTGAACGCAAAATCTCTGTGGCCAGTCAGTTAGTAATAAGCTTCTCCCTAGAAATTTTCGAAGACAAAATGGAGCATTTCAAATCGTAAAATAAGACGTTGTCTGTCAAAATACCACACCATTGAACGCAAATACTATGTGGCCAGTCAGTTAGTTTTAAGCTTCTCCCTAGAAATTTTTGAAGACAAAATGGAGCATTTCAACCCGTAAAATAAGATGTTGTCTGTCAAAATACTACACCATTGAACGCAAAATCTCTGTGGCCAGTCAGTTAGTGTTAAGCGTCTCCCTAGAAATTTTCGAAGACAAAATGGAGCATTTCAACCCGTAAAATAAGACGTTGTCTGTCAAAATACCACACCATTGAACGCAAATTCTATGTGGCCAGTCAGTTAGTGTTAAGCTTCTCCCTAGAAATTTTTGAAGACAATATGGAGCATTTCAACCCGGAAAATAAGATGTTGTCTGTCAAAATACCACACCATTGAACGCAAATACTGTGTGGCAAGTCAGTTAGTGTTAAGCTTCTCCCTAGAAATTTTCGAAGACAAAATGAAGCATTTCAACCCGTAAAATAAGATGTTGTCTGTCAAAATACCACACCATTGACCGCAAAAACTCCGAAAATAAAATATTGCCTGCCAAAATACCACACCATTGAACGCCAAAACTCCGAAAATAAGATATTGTCTGTCGAAATACCACACCATTGAAAGCAAAATCTGTGTGGCCTGCCAGTTATTGTTAAGCTTCTCCCTAGAAATTTTAGAAGACAAAATGAAGCATTTCAATCCGTAAAATAAGATGTTGTCTGTCAAAATACCACACCATTGTCCGCAAAAACTCCGAAAATAAAATATTGTCTGTCAAAATACCACACCACTGAACGCAAAATCTGTGTGGGCAGTCAGTTAGTGTTAAGCTTCTCCCTAGAAATTTTCGAAGACGAAATGGAGCATTTCAACCCGTAAAATAAGATGTTGTCTGTCAAAATACCACACCATTGAACGCAAAATCTCTGTGGCCAGTCAGTTAGTAATAAGCTTCTCCCTAGAAATTTTCGAAGACAAAATGGAGCATTTCAACCCGTAAAATAAGACGTTGTCTGTCAAAATACCACACTATTGAACGCAAATACTATGTGGCCAGTCAGTTAGTTTTGAGCTTCTCCCTAGAAATTTTTGAAGACAAAATGGAGCATTTCAACCCGGAAAATAAGATGTTGTCTGTCAAAATACCTCACCATTGAACGCAAATACTGTGTGGCAAGTCAGTTAGTGTTAAGATTCTCTCTAGAAATTTTCGAAGACAAAATGGAGCATTTCAGCCCGTAAAATAAGACGTTGTCTGTCAAAATACCACACCATTGAACGCAAAAACTGTGTGGCCAGTCAGTTAGTGTTAAGCTTCTCCCTAGAAATTTTCGAAGACAAAATGAAGCATTTCAACCCGTAAAATAAGATGTTGTCTGTCAAAATACCACACCATTGACCGCAAAAACTCCGAAAATAAAATATTGCCTGTCAAAATACCACACCATTGAACGCAAAATCTCTGTGGCCAGTCAGTTAGTGTTAAGCTTCTCCCTAGAAATTTTCGAAGACCAACTGAAGCATTTCAACCCGTAAAATAAGACGTTGTCTGTCAAAATACCACACCATTGAACGCAAATACTGTGTGGCCAGTCAGTTAGTGTTAAGCTTCTCCCTAGAAATTTTCGAAGACAAAATGGAGCATTTCAACCCGGAAAATAAGATGTTGTCTGTCAAAATACCACACCATTGAACGCAAAATCTGTGTGGGCAGTCAGTTAGTGTTAAGCTTCTCAATAGAAATTTTCGAAGACAAAATGGAGCATTTCAACCCGTAAAATAAGATGTTGTCTGTCAAAATACCACACCATTGAACGCAAAATCTCTGTGGCCTGCCAGTTAGTTTTAAGCTTCTCCCTAGAAATTTTTGAAGACAAAATGGAGCATTTCAACCCGTAAAATAAGATGTTGTCTGTCAAAATACCACACCATTGAACGCAAAATCTCTGTGGCCAGTCAGTTAGTGTTAAGCTTCTCCCTAGAAATTTTCGAAGACAAAATGGAGCATTTCAACCCGGAAAATAAGACGTTGTCTGTCAAAATACCACACCATTGAACGCAAATTCTATGTGGCCAGTCAGTTAGTGTTGAGCTTCTCCCTAGAAATTTTTTAAGACAAAATGGAGCATTTCAACCCGGAAAATAAGATGTTGTCTGTCAAAATACCACACCATTGAACGCAAATACTGTGTGGGAAGTCAGTTAGTGTTAAGCTTCTCCCTAGAAATTTTCGAAGACAAAATGAAGCATTTCAACCCGTAAAATAAGATGTTGTCTGTCAAAATACCACACCATTGACCGCAAAAACTCCGAAAATAAAATATTGCCTGCCAAAATACCACACCATTGAACGCCAAAACTCCGAAAATAAGATATTGTCTGTCGAAATACCACACCATTGAAAGCAAAATCTGTGTGGCCTGCCAGTTAGTGTTAAGCTTCTCCCTAGAAATTTTCGAAGACAAAATGAAGCATTTCAATCCGTAAAATAAGATGTTGTCTGTCAAAATACCACACCATTGTCCCCGCAAAAACTCCGAAAATAAAATATTGTCTGTCAAAATACCACACCACTGAACGCAAAATCTGTGTGGGCAGTCAGTTAGTGTTAAGCTTCTCCCTAGAAATTTTCGAAGACGAAATGGAGCATTTCAACCCGTAAAATAAGATGTTGTCTGTCAAAATACCACACCATTGAACGCAAAATCTCTGTGGCCAGTCAGTTAGTAATAAGCTTCTCCCTAGAAATTTTCGAAGACAAAATGGACCATTTCAACCCGTAAAATAAAACGTTGTCTGTCAAAATACCACACTATTGAACGCAAATACTATGTGGCCAGTCAGTTAGTTTTGAGCTTCTCCCTAGAAATTTTTGAAGACAAAATGGAGCATTTCAACCCGGAAAATAAGATGTTGTCTGTCAAAATACCACACCATTGAACGCAAATACTGTGTGGCAAGTCAGTTAGTTTTAAGCTTCTCTCTAGAAATTTTCCAAGACAAAATGGAGCATTTCAGCCCGTAAAATAAGACGTTGTCTGTCAAAATACCACACCATTGAACGCAAAAACTGTGTGGCCAGTCAGTTAGTGTTAAGCTTCTCCCTAGAAATTTTCGAAGACAAAATGAAGCATTTCAACCCGGAAAATAAGATGTTGTCTGTCAAAATACCACACCATTGACCGCAAAAGCTCCGAAAATAAAATATTGCCTGTCAAAATACCACACCATTGAACGCAAAATCTCTGTGGCCAGTCAGTTAGTGTTAAGCTTCTCCCTAGAAATTTTCGAAGACCAACTGAAGCATTTCAACCCGTAAAATAAGACGTTGTCTGTCAAAATACCACACCATTGAACGCAAATACTGTGTGGCCAGTCAGTTAGTGTAAAGCTTCTCCCTAGAAATTTTCGAAGACAAAATGGAGCATTTCAACCCGGAAAATAAGATGTTGTCTGTCAAAATACCACACCATTGAACGCAAAATCTGTGTGGGCAGTCAGTTAGTGTTAAGCTTCTCCATAGAAATTTTCGAAGACAAAATGGAGCATTTCAACCCGTAAAATAAGACGTTGTCTGTCAAAATACCACACTATTGAACGCAAATACTATGTGGCCAGTTAGTTAGTTTTGAGCTTCTCCCTAGAAATTTTTGAAGACAAAATGGAGCATTTCAACCCGGAAAATAAGATGTTGTCTGTCAAAATACCACACCATTGAACGCAAATACTGTGTGGCAAGTCAGTTAGTGTTAAGCTTCTCTCTAGAAATTTTCGAAGACGAAATGGAGCATTTCAACCCGTAAAATAAGATGTTGTCTGTCAAAATACCACACCATTGAACGCAAAATCTCTGTGGCCAGTCAGTTAGTGTTAAGCTTCTCCCTAGAAATTTTCGAAGACAAAATGGAGCATTTCAACGCGTAAAATAAAACGTTGTCTGTCAAAATACCACACTATTGAACGCAAATACTATGTGGCCAGTCAGTTAGTTTTGAGCTTCTCCCTAGAAATTTTTGAAGACAAAATGGAGCATTTCAGCCCGTAAAATAAGACGTTGTCTGTCAAAATACCACACCATTGAACGCAAAAACTGTGTGGCCAGTCAGTTAGTGTTAAGCTTCTCCCTAGAAATTTTCGAAGACAAAATGAAGCATTTCAACCCGGAAAATAAGATGTTGTCTGTCAAAATACCACACCATTGACCGCAAAAGCTCCGAAAATAAAATATTGCCTGTCAAAATACCACACCATTGAACGCAAAATCTCTGTGGCCAGTCAGTTAGTGTTAAGCTTCTCCCTAGAAATTTTCGAAGACCAACTGGAGCATTTCAACCCGTAAAATAAGACGTTGTCTGTCAAAATACCACAACATTGAACGCAAATACTGTGTGGCCAGTCAGTTAGTGTTAAGCTTCTCCCTAGAAATTTTCGAAGACAAAATGGAGCATTTCAACCCGGAAAATAAGATGTTGTCTGTCAAAATACCACACCATTGAACGCAAAATCTGTGTGGGCAGTCAGTTAGTGTTAAGCTTCTCCATAGAAATTTTCGAAGACAAAATGGAGCATTTCAACCCGTAAAATAAGATGTTGTCTGTCAAAATACCACACCATTGACCGCAAAAACTCCGAAAATAAAATATTGCCTGCCAAAATACCACACCATTGAACGCCAAAACTCCGAAAATAAGATATTGTCTGTCGAAATACCACACCATTGAAAGCAAAATCTGTGTGGCCTGCCAGTTAGTGTTAAGCTTCTCCCTAGAAATTTTCGAAGACAAAATGAAGCATTTCAATCCGTAAAATAAGATGTTGTCTGTCAAAATACCACACCATTGTAAGCAAAAACTCCGAAAATAAAATATTGTCTGTCAAAATACCACACCAGTGAACGCAAAATCTGTGTGGGCAGTCAGTTAGTGTTAAGCTTCTCCCTAGAAATTTTCGAAGACGAAATGGAGCATTTCAACCCGTAAAATAAGATGTTGTCTGTCAAAATACCACACCATTGAACGCAAAATCTCTGTGGCCAGTCAGTTAGTAATAAGCTTCTCCCTAGAAATTTTCGAAGACAAAATGGAGCATTTCAACCCGTAAAATAAGACGTTGTCTGTCAAAATACCACACTATTGAACGCAAATACTATGTGGCCAGTCAGTTAGTTTTGAGCTTCTCCCTAGAAATTTTTGAAGACAAAATGGAGCATTTCAACCCGGAAAATAAGATGTTGTCTGTCAAAATACCACACCATTGAACGCAAATACTGTGTGGCAAGTCAGTTAGTTTTAAGCTTCTCTCTAGAAATTTTCGAAGACAAAATGGAGCATTTCAGCCCGTAAAATAAGACGTTGTCTGTCAAAATACCACACCATTGTCCGCAAAAACTCCGAAAATAAAATATTGTCTGTCAAAATACCACACCATTGAACGCAAAATCTGTGTTGCCAGTCAGTCACGGTTAAGTTTCTCCCTAGAAATTTTCGAAGACAAAATGAAACATTTTAACACGGAAAATAAGATATTATCTGTCAAAGCACCACACCATTGAACGCAAAATCTGTGTGGCCAGTCAGCTAGTGTTAAGCTTCTCAGTAGAAATTTTCTAAGACAAAATGAAGCATTTCAATCCGTAAAATAAGATGTTGTCTGTCAAAATACCACACCATTGTCCGCAAAAACTCCGCAAATAAAATATTGTCTGTCAAAATACCACACCATTGAACGCAAGATCTGTGTTTCCAGTCAGTTAGGGTTAAGCTTCTCCCTAGAAATTTTCGAAGACAAAATGAAACATTTCAACCCGTAAAATAAGATGTTGTCTGTCAAAATACCACACTATTGACCGCAAAAACTCCGAAAATAAAATATTGCCTGCCAAAATACCACACCATTGAACGCCAAAACTCCGAAAATAAGATATTGTCTGTCGAAATACCACACCATTGAAAGCAAAATCTGTGTGGCCTGTGAGTTAGTGTTAAGCTTCTCCCTAGAAATTTTCGAAGACAAAATGAAGCATTTCAATCCGTAAAATAAGATGTTGTCTGTCAAAATACCACACCATTGACCGCAAAAACTCCGAAAATAAAATATTGTCTTTCAAAATACCACACCACTGAAGGCAAAATCTGTGTGGGCAGTCAGTTAGTGTTAAGCTTCTCCCTAGAAATTTTCGAAGACGAAATGGAGCATTTCAACCCGTAAAATAAGATGTTGTCTGTCAAAATACCACACCATTGAACGCAAAATCTCTGTGGCCAGTCAGTTAGTAATAAGCTTCTCCCTAGAAATTTTCGAAGACAAAATGGAGCATTTCAAATCGTAAAATAAGACGTTGTCTGTCAAAATACCACACCATTGAACGCAAATACTATGTGGCCAGTCAGTTAGTTTTAAGCTTCTCCCTAGAAATTTTTGAAGACAAAATGGAGCATTTCAACCCGTAAAATAAGATGTTGTCTGTCAAAATACCACACCATTGTCCGCAAAAACTCCGAAAATAAAATATTGTCTGTCAAAATACCACACCCCTGAACGCAAAATCTGTGTGGGCAGTCAGTTAGTGTTAAGCTTCTCCCTAGAAATTTTCGAAGACGAAATGGAGCATTTCAACCCGTAAAATAAGATGTTGTCTGTCAAAATACCACACCATTGAACGCAAAATCTCTGTGGCCAGTCAGTTAGTAATAAGCTTCTCCCTAGAAATTTTCGAAGACAAAATGGAGCATTTCAACCCGTAAAATAAGACGTTGTCTGTCAAAATACCACACTATTGAACGCAAATACTATGTGGCCAGTCAGTTAGTTTTGAGCTTCTCCCTAGAAATTTTTGAAGACAAAATGGAGCATTTCAACTCATAAAATAAGATGTTGTCTGTCAAAATACCACACCATTGAACGCAAATACTGTGTGGCAAGTCAGTTAGTGTTAAGATTCTCTCTAGAAATTTTCGAAGACAAAATGGAGCATTTCAGCCCGTAAAATAAGACGTTGTCTGTCAAAATACCACACCATTGAACGCAAAAACTGTGTGGCCAGTCAGTTAGTGTTAAGCTTCTCCCTAGAAATTTTCGAAGACAAAATGAAGCATTTCAACCCGTAAAATAAGATGTTGTCTGTCAAAATACCACACCATTGACCGCAAAAACTCCGAAAATAAAATATTGCCTGTCAAAATACCACACCATTGAACGCAAAATCTCTGTGGCCAGTCAGTTAGTGTTAAGCTTCTCCCTAGAAATTTTCGAAGACCAACTGAAGCATTTCAACCCGTAAAATAAGACGTTGTCTGTCAAAATACCACACCATTGAACGCAAATACTGTGTGGCCAGTCAGTTAGTGTTAGGCTTCTCCCTAGAAATTTTCGAAGACAAAATGGAGCATTTCAACCCGGAAAATAAGATGTTGTCTGTCAAAATACCACACCATTGAACGCAAAATCTGTGTGGGCAGTCAGTTAGTGTTAAGCTTCTCAATAGAAATTTTCGAAGACAAAATGGAGCATTTCAACCCGTAAAATAAGATGTTGTCTGTCAAAATACCACACCATTGAACGCAAAATCTCTGTGGCCAGTCAGTTAGTGTTAAGCTTCTCCCTAGAAATTTTCTAAGACAATTTGGAGCATTTCAACCCGTAAAATAAGATGTTGTCTGTCAAAATACCACACCATTGAACGCAAAATCTCTGTGGCCAGTCAGTTAGTGTTAAGCTTCTCCCTAGAAATTTTCGAAGACAAAATGGAGCATTTCAACCCGTAAAATAAGACGTTGTCTGTCAAAATACCCTCCAGGTTGGGGGTTGTGCCGTCGGGGTAACTTCCCTACCACGTAAAAAACGCATGGTTCCGAAACAACCAAAAGCCTCGGATAAGGATGACCCAAATAATGACGACCCCAGCAAACGAAATAAGGACAACGACCTTCGGATCTGTACGTGGAATGTTCTGTCCCTTTACAGACCACGTGCAGCCGAACAACTAGCAGAGGCCCTAGACTGCTATAAAGCAGATATTACCGCCATCCAGGAAGTGCGATGGGATGGGCCAGGCAAGAAGAGGATGAAAAACTGTGACATCTACTACGGTGATTGCTACAGAGGCAACAGGCGACGCGTATTCGGATGCGGATTTGTCATACGCGGCAGACTTAGGCAAGAAGTCTTAAGCTTCCGACACGTGAGCGAGCGTATTATCACTATCCGGATCAAGGCTAAATTCGCTAACATTAGCCTAATATGTGTTCATGCCCCAACAGAAGAAAAGGACCCTGCCTCCAAAGAGTGTTTCTACGAGCTCCTCGACAAAACATACGAGCAATGTCCTAAATACGACGTTAAGATCGTATTGGGCGATTTTAACGCCAAAATAGGAAAGGAGGACGTCTTCGGTAGAGCAGTCGGTAAGCATAGCCTACACGACACCACGTCTGATAACGGACTAAGGCTAATTGATTTCGCTGTGGAGCGAAATGTCACCATAGCAAGCACATGGTTTCCTCATCTCGATATTCATAAGCAGACATGGCGGTCCAATGATCATGTAAAGATCAACCAAATTGATCATATTGCGATCGACGCAAGGCATGCCTCCAGTATTCTGGATGTCCGGACCTTCCGAGCGGCCAACATAGACTCGGATCATTACCTTGTTGTAGCCAAGGTACGAATGCGGATATCCCAATCTGAGCAACAAAGAAGAATTACTGTGAGAAAATTTAACGTCGAAAAGCTACAATCGCAAGAGACCGCCAGACTCTTCGCTGAACGCGTATCCCGAAATCTCTCAATCACCCCTATACCGCCAGCATCAAGTGCCGAAGACCAGTGGCAACGCTGCCAACATGCCATCAGAAACGCCGCGACTGATGTGCTGGGTCTCGCTCGCCCACCACCGCGAAACCCCTGGTTTGACGAAGAATGCCGGCGAGTGCATGCAGCAAAACAAGAGGCATACAAAGCGGCGCTGCAAAGGAAGACGAGAGCTGCTCGTGAGCTCTACGAGCAAAAGAGACGGGAAGAACATCGGCTTCTCCAAAAGAAGAAGAAAGAGCATGAGAAGCGCGCGTTTGAGAATATCGAGAGTCTATACTCCAGGAACAATATACGGAAGTTTTACCAAAAGGTAAAAAGAACGTGTCAGAGAAGTAATACCCGTACAGAAACCTGTAGAGATGAGAATGGAAACCTCGTAGTAGAATCACAGTCGGTGCTGAGAATATGGAAAAACTACTTCTGCAGACTGTATAACGGCGACGAAGACCAACATCCCGCTGTCAGGCAGAATGAACCATTCAACATGGACGATGATAGTCAAAATTTCCGTCCACCTGACCATAACGAAGTGAGGATAGCAATATCCAAGCTAAAATCAAACAAGGCTGCTGGACCTGACGGCCTACCGGCCGAACTTTTCAAGGCAGCTGGGGATGAATTGGTAGAGTGCATACACCAACTCATTTCTAATATTTGGTCAGAGGAGTGTATGCCTGATGAATGGAATCTCAGCATCGTTTGCCCGATCCACAAGAAAGGAGACCCCCTCAACTGCGCCAATTATAGAGGCATCAGTCTCCTCAACATCGCATACAAGATCTTTTCTGCGATATTGTGTGAACGCCTGAAACCTTTTATCAACAGCCTGATTGGACCCTATCAGTGCGGTTTCAGGCCAGGAAAGTCCACCATCGATCAAATCTTCACACTTCGGCAGATCCTGGAGAAAACCCAAGAATTCCAAATCGATACTCACCACCTCTTTATCGATTTCAAGGCCGCCTATGACAGCATCTATAGAGAAGAGCTTTATAGAGCCATGTCTAGTTTTGACATCCCTGCCAAACTTGTCCGCCTGTGCAGGCTGACGATGGAGAACGCTCGCTGCTCCATCAAGGTCGGTAATGACCTCACCGAGACCTTTGATGTCAAAAAAGGCTTTAGACAAGGTGACGCGCTGTCATGTGACTTCTTCAATATTGTACTTGAACGGATTGTGCGGAACTCACAAGCCAACACCGGAGGCACAATCCATTACAAGTCTGTACAACTGCTTGCATACGCCGACGATATAGACATTATCGGAAGATCTCAGCGGGCTGTCACCGGTGCTTTTGCAAGCATTGAGGCGGAAGCGGCCAAAATGGGTTTGGCGATAAACGAGGGCAAAACCAAGTATATGCTGTCAACTAGAAGGGAAAACCAACATCGACGAATTGGACAAAACGTCACCGTGGGCAGCTATAACTTCGAGGTAGTAAGGGACTTTGTCTACCTTGGCTCTGCTATAAATTCAGCAAACAAAATCAGCGCAGAAATCAATCGAAGAATAACTCTTGCCAATCGCTGTTTTTTTGGGCTTATAAGGCAATTCAACAGTAAAGCCCTCTCTCGAACAACTAAGGAGACTCTATATAAGACCTTGATCATCCCAGTCCTGCTTTACGGCGCTGAAACATGGACTTTATTAAAAGAGGATGAAGAGATCCTTGGTCGCTTCGAGAGAAAAATTCTTCGTAAGATTTTCGGTCCCGTTTGCGTTGACGGGTTTTGGAGGAGAAGATTCAATCACGAACTATACGAGCTGTACAGCGACATCGACTTAGTCAAAAAACTGCGTATTGGACGTCTGAGATGGCTAGGACATGTAGAGCGAATGGACACCAACGCTCCGGCCCGCAGAGTCTTCGAATCTAACCCCGAGGGACGACGCAGTAGAGGGAATTATCGCCGTAGGTGGCGCGCACAAGTTCAAGGGGACCTCGACCAACTTGGAGTGCGCAACTGGAGGCAATTAGCTAAAGACCGAGCTAAATGGAGAGGCTTGTTGGTTGAGGCCCAGGTTCACCCCGAACTGTAGCGCCACCTAAGTAAGTAAGTCTGTCAAAATACCACACCATTGAACGCAAATTCCATGTGGCCAGTCAGTTAGTGTTGAGCTTCTCCCTAGAAATTTTTTAAGACAAAATGGAGCATTTCAAACCGGAAAATAAGATGTTGTCTGTCAAAATACCACACCATTGAACGCAAATACTGTGTGGCAAGTCAGTTAGTGTTAAGCTTCTCCCTAGAAATTTTCGAAGACAAAATGAAGCATTTCAACCCGTAAAATAAGATGTTGTTTGTCAAAATACCACACCATTGACCGCAAAAACTCCGAAAATAAAATATTGCCTGTCAAAATACCACGCCATTGAACGCAAATACTGTGTGGCAAGTCAGTTAGTGTTAAGCTTATCTCTAGAAATTTTCGAAGACAAAATGGAGCATTTCAGAACGTAAAATAAGACGATGTCTGTCAAAATACCACACCATTGAACGCAAATACTGTGTGGCCAGTCAGTTAGTGTTAAGCTTCTCCCTAGAAATTTTCGAAGACAAAATGAAGCATTTCAACCCGTAAAATAAGATGTTGTCTGTCAAAATACCACACCATTGAACGCAAAATCTCTGTGGCCAGTCAGTTAGTGTTAAGCTTCTCCCTAGAAATTTTCGAAGACCAACTGAAGCATTTCAACCCGTAAAATAAGACGTTGTCTGTCAAAATACTACACCATTGAACGCAAATACTGTGTGGCCAGTCAGTTAGTGTTCAGCTTCTCCCTAGAAATTTTCGAAGACAAAATGGAGCATTTCAACCCGGAAAATAAGATGTTGTCTGTCAAGATACCACACCATTGAACGCAAAATCTGTGTGGGCAGTCAGTTAGTGTTAAGCTTCTCCATAGAAATTTTCGAAGACAAAATGGAGCATTTCAACCCGTAAAATAAGATGTTGTCTGTCAAAATACCACACCATTGAACGCAAAATCTCTGTGGCCAGCCAGTTAGTGTTAAGCTTCTCCCTAGAAATTTTCTAAGACAAATTGGAGCATTTCAACCCGTAAGATAAGACGTTGTCTGTCAAAATACCACACCATTGAACGCAAATACTATGTGGCCAGTCAGTTAGTGTTAAGCTTCTCCCTAGAAATTTTTTAAGACAAAATGGAGCATTTCAAACCGGAAAATAAGATGTTGTCTGTCAAAATACCACACCATTGAACGCAAATACTGTGTGGCAAGTCAGTTAGTGTTAAGCTTCTCTCTAGAAATTTTCGAAGACAAAATGAAGCACTTCAACCCGTAAAATAAGATGTTGTCTGTCAAAATACCACACCATTGAACGCAAAATCTGTGTGGCCAGTCAGTTAGTGTTAAGCTTCTAACTAGTAGTTTTCGAAGACCAATTGAAGCCTTTCAACCCGGAATATAAGATGTTATCTGTCAAAATACTACACCACTGAACGCAAAAACTCCGAAAATAAGATACTGTCAGCCAAAATACCACACCATTTAACGCAAGATCTGTGTGGCCAGTCAGACACCCTTAGGCTTCTCCCTAGAAATTTTCGAAGACAAAATGAAGCATTTTAGATCGGCAAATAAAATATTGTCTGTCAAAATACCACACCATTGAACGCAAAAACTCCGAAAATAATATGGTGTCTGTCAAAACACCACACTCTTTAAGGCAAAATCTGTGTTGCCAGTCAGTCACGATTATGTCTCTCCCTAGAAATTTTCGAAGACAAAATGAACCATTTTAACCCGGCAAATAAAATATTGTCTGTCAAAATACCACACCATTGAACGCAAAATCTGTGTGGCCAGTCAGATACTCTTAGGCTTCTTCTTAGAGGTTTGCGAAGACAACATAAAACATTGTCACCCGGAAAATAAGATATTGTCTGTCAAAATACCACACTATTGAACCCAAAATCTGTGTGGCCAGTCAATTAGTGTTAAGCTTCTCCCTAGAAGTTTTCGAAGACCAACTGAAGCATTTCAACCCGGAATATAAGATGTTATCTGTCAAAATACTACACCATTGAACGCAAAAACTCCGAAAATAAGATATTGTCTGTCAAAATACCACACCATTGAACGCAAAAACTCCGAAAATAAGATATTGTCTGTCGAAATA
The DNA here is from genome assembly GCA_945910035.1 of Brachypalpus laphriformis. Lineage (NCBI taxonomy): Eukaryota > Metazoa > Arthropoda > Insecta > Diptera > Syrphidae > Brachypalpus > Brachypalpus laphriformis. Next base: position 132,917,176 of record OX246754.1, read on the forward strand.
CCACACCATTGAACGCAAAATCTGTGTGGCCAGTCAGCTAGTGTTAAGCTTCTGACTAGAAATTTTCGAAGACAAAATGAAGCATTTCAACCCGTAGAATAAGATGTTGTCTGTCAAAGTACAACACCACTGAACGCAAAAACTCCGAAAATAAGATATTGTCTGTCAAAATACCACACCATTGACCGCAAAAACTCCGAAAATAAAATATTGTCTGTCAAAATACCACACCATTGAACGCAAAATCTGTGTGGGCAGTCAGTTAGTGTTAAGCTTCTCCCTAGAAATTTTCGAAGACGAAATGGAGCATTTCAACCCGTAAAATAAGATGTTGTCTGTCAAAATACCACACCATTGAACGCAAAATCTCTGTGGCCAGTGAGTTAGTAATAAGCTTCTCCCTAGAAATTTTCGAAGACAAAATGGAGCATTTCAACCCGTAAAATAAGACGTTGTCTGTCAAAATACCACACCATTGAACGCAAATACTATGTGGCAAGTCAGTTAGTGTTAAGCTTCTCCCTAGAAATTTTTTAAGACAAAATGGAGCATTTCAACCCGGAAAATAAGATGTTGTCTGTCAAAATACCACACCATTGAACGCAAATACTGTGTGGCAAGTCAGTTAGTGTTAAGCTTCTCCCTAGAAATTTTCGAAGACAAAATGGAGCATTTCAACCCGGAAAATAAGATGTTGTCTGTCAAAATACCACACCATTGAACGCAAAATCTGTGTGGGCAGTCGGTTAGTGTTAAGCTTATCCATAGAAATTTTCGAAGACAAAATGGAGCATTTCAACTCGTAAAATAAGACGTTGTCTGTCAAAATACCACACCATTGAACGCAAATACTATGTGGCAAGTCAGTTAGTGTTAAGCTTCTCCCTAGAAATTTTTGAAGACAAAATGAAGCATTTCAACCCGTAAAATAAGATGTTGTCTGTCAAAATACCACACCATTGACCGCAAAAACTCCGAAAATAAAATATTGCCTGTCAAAATACCACACCATTGAACGCAAAATCTCTGTGGCCAGTCAGTTAGTGTTAAGCTCCTCCCTAGAAATTTTCGAAGACAAAATGGTGCATTTCAACCCGTAAAATAAGACGTTGTCTGTCAAAATACCACACCATTGAACGCAAATACTGTGTGGCCAGTCAGTTAGTGTTAAGCTTCTCCCTAGAAATTTTCGAAGACAAAATGGAGCATTTCAACCCGGAAAATAAGATGTTGTCTGTCAAAATACCACACCATTGAACGCAAAATCTGTGTGGGCAGTCGGTTGGTGTTAAGCTTATCCATAGAAATTTTCGAAGACAAAATGGAGCATTTCAACTCGTAAAATAAGATGTTGTCTGTCAAAATACCACACCATTGAACGCAAAATCTCTGTGGCCAGTCAGTTAGTGTAAAGCTTCTCCCTAGAAATTGTCGAAGACAAAATGGAGCATTTCAACCCGTAAAATAAGACGTTGTCTGTCAAAATACCACACCATTGAACGCAAATACTATGTGGCCAGTCAGTTCGTGTTAAGCTTCTCCCTAGAAATTTTTTAAGACAAAATGGAGCATTTCAAACCGGAAAATAAGATGTTGTCTGTCAAAATACCACACCATTGAACGCAAATACTGTGTGGCAAGTCAGTTAGTGTTAAGCTTCTCCCTAGAAATTTTCGAAGACAAAATGAAGCATTTCAACCCGTAAAATAAGATGTTGTCTGTCAAAATACCACACCATTGACCGCAAAAACTCCGAAAATAAAATATTGAGTGTCAAAATACCACACCATTGAACGCAAATACTATGTGGCCAGTCAGATAGTGTTAAGCTTCTCCCTAGAAATTTTTTAAGACAAAATGGAGCATTTCAACCCGTAAAATAAGACGTTGTCTGTCAAAATACCACACCATTGAACGCAAATACTATGTGGCAAGTCAGTTAGTGTTAAGCTTCTCCCTAGAAATTTTCGAAGACAAAATGGAGCATTTCAACCCGTAAAATAAGATGTTGTCTGTCAAAATACCACACCATTGAACGCAAAATCTCTGTGGCCAGTCAGTTAGTGTTAAGTTTCTCCCTAGAAATTTTTTAAGACAAAATGGAGCATTTCAACCCGTAAAATAAGACGTTGTCTGTCAAAATACCACACCATTGAACGCAAATACTAAGTGGCCAGTCAGTTCGTGTTAAGCTTCTCCCTAGAAATTTTTTAAGACAAAATGGAGCATTTCAAACCGGAAAATAAGATGTTGTCTGTCAAAATACCACACCATTGAACGCAAATACTGTGTGGCAAGTCAGTTAGTGTTAAGCTTCTCCCTAGAAATTTTCGAAGACAAAATGAAGCATTTCAACCCGTAAAATAAGATGTTGTCTGTCAAAATACCACACCATTGACCGCAAAAACTCCGAAAATAAAATATTGAGTGTCAAAATATCACACCATTGAACGCAAATACTATGTGGCCAGTCAGTTAGTGTTAAGCTTCTCCCTAGAAATTTTTTAAGACAAAATGGAGCATTTCAACCCGTAAAATAAGACGTTGTCTGTCAAAATACCACACCATTGAACGCAAATACCGTGTGGCCAGTCAGTTAGTGTTAAGCTTCTCCCTAGAAATTTTTGAAGACAAAATGGAGCATTTCAACGCGGAAAATAAGATGTTGTCTGTCAAAATACCACACCATTGAACGCAAATACTGTGTGGAGAGTCAGTTAGTGTTAAGCTTCTCCCTAGAAATTTTCGAAGACAAAATGAAGCATTTCAACCCGTAAAATAAGATGTTGTCTGACAAAATAAGACACTATTGACCGCAAAAACTCCGAAAATAAAATATTGTCTGCCAAAATACCACACCATTGAACGCCAAAACTCCGAAAATAAGATATTGTCTGTCGAAATACCACACCATTGAACGCAAAATCTGTGTGGCCTGTCAGTTAGTGTTAAGCTTCTCCCTAGAAATTTTCGAAGACAAAATGAAGCATTTCAATCCGTAAAATAAGATGTTGTCTGTCAAAATACCACACAATTGTCCGCAAAAACTCCGAAAATAAAATATTGTCTGTCAAAATACCACACCATTGAACCCAAAATCTGTGTAGCCAGTCAGTTAGGGTTAAGTTTCTCCCTAGAAATTTTCGAAGAAAAAATGAAACATTTTAACCCGGAAAATAAGATATTATCTGTCAAAGCACCACACCATTGAACGCAAAATCTGTGTGGCCAGTCAGTTAGTGTTAAGCTTCTCCCTAGAAATTTTCGAAGACAAAATGAAGCATTTCAGTCCGGAAAATAAGATGTTGCCTGTAAAAATACCACACCATTTTCCGCAAAAACTCCGAAAATAAGATACTGTCTGCCAAAATACCACACCATTGAACGCAAATACTGTGTGGCCAGTCAGTTAATGTTAAGCTTTTCCCTAGAAATTTTCGAAGACAAAATGAAGCATTTCAACCCGTAAAATAAGATGTTGTCTGTCAAAATACCGCACTATTCACCGCAAATCTCCGAAAATAATATATTGTCTGTCAAAATAACACACCATTAAACGCAAAATCTGTGTTGCCAGTCAGTCATGGTTAAGTTTCTCCCTAGAAATTTTCGAAGACAAAATGAAACATTTTAACCCGGAAAATAAGATATTGAGTGTCAAAATACCATACCATTGAACGCAAAATCTGTGTTGCCAGTCAGTCACGGTTAAGTTTCTATCTAGAAATTTTCGAAGACAAAATGAAACATTTTAACCCGGAAAATAAGATATTATCTGTCAAAGCGCCACACCATTGAACGCAAAATCTGTGTGGCCAGTCAGTTAGTGTTAAGCTTTTCCCTAGAAATTCTCGAAGAAAAAATGGAGCATTTCAATCCGTAAAATAAGATGTTGTCTGTCAAAATACCACACCATTGTCCGCAAAAACTCCGAAAATAAGATATTGTCCGTCAAAATACCACACCATTGAACGCAAAGTCTGCGTGGCCATTCAGTTAGTGTTAAGCTTCTCCCTAGATATTTTCGAAGACAAAATGAAAAATTTCAACCCGGAAAATAAGATGTGGTCTGTCAAAATACCACACCATTGAACGCAAAAAGTGCGAAAATAAGATATTGTCTGTAAAAATACCACACCATTGAACGCAAGGTCTGCGTGGCCAGTCGGTTAGTGTTAGGCTTCTCCCTAGATATTTTCGAAGACAAAATGAAACATTTCAACCTGGAAAATAAGATGTTGTCTGTCCAAATACCACACCATTGACCGCAAAATCTCCGAAAATAAAATATTGCCTGTCAAAATGCCACACCATTGAACGCAAAATATGTGTGGGCAGTCAGTTAGGGTTAAGCTTTTCCCTAGAAATTTTCGAAGACAAAATGAAGCATTTCAACCTGGAGAATAAGATGTTGTCTGTTAAACTACCACACCATTGACCGCAAAAACTCCGCAAATAAAATATTGCCTGCCAAAATACCCCACCATTGACATGTGTGGGCAGTCAGTTAGGGTTAAGCTTCTCCCTAGAAATTTTCGAACACAAAATGAAGCATTTCAACCCGTAAAGTAAGCGGTTGTCTGTCAAAATACCACACCATTGAACGCAAGAACTCCGAAAATAAGATATTGTCTGTCAAAACACCACACCATTGAACGCAGAGTCTGCGTGGCTAGTCAGTTAGTGTTAAGCTTCTCCCTAGAAATTTTCGAAGACAAAATGAAGCATTTCAACCCGTAAAATAAGATGTTGTCTGTCAAAATACCACACCATTGAACGCAAAAACTCCGAAAATAAGATATTGTCTGTCAAAATACCACACCATTGAACGCGAAAACTCCGAAAATAAGATATCGTCTGTCAAAATACCACACCATTGAACGCAAAATCTGTGTGGCCAGTCAGTTAGTGTTAGACTTCTCCCTAGAAATTTTCGAAGGCAAAATGAAGCATTTCAGCCTGTAAAATAAGATGTTGTCTGTCAAAATACCACACCATTGAACGCAAAACTCCGAAAATAAGATATTGTCTGTCAAAATACCACACAATTGAACGCAAAATCTGTGTGGCCAGTCCTTAGTGTTAAGCTTCTCCCTAGAAATTTTCGAAGACAAAATGAAGCATTTCAACCCGTAAAATAAGATGTTGTCTGTCAAAATACCACACCATTGAACGCAAAATCTGTGTGGCCAGTCAGTTAGTGTTAAGCTTCTCCCTAGAAGTTTTCGAAGACCAATTGAAGCCTTTCAACCCGGAATATAAAGTGTTATCTATCAAAATACTACACCACTGAACGCAAAAACTCCGAAAATAAGATACTGTCAGCCAAAATACCACACCATTTAACGCAAGATCTGTGTGGCCAGTCAGACACCCTTAGGCTTCTCCCTAGAAATTTTCGAAGACAAAATGAAGCATTTTAGATCGGCAAATAAAATATTGTCTGTCAAAATACCACACCATTGAACGCAAAAACTCCGAAAATAATATGGTGTCTGTCAAAACACCACACTATTTAAGGGAAAATCTGTGTTGCCAGTCAGTCACGGTTAAGTCTCTCCCTAGATATTTTCGAAGACAAAATGAACCATTTTAACCCGGCAAATAAAATATTGTCTGTCAAAATACCACACCATTGAACGCAAAATCTGTGTGGCCAGACAGACACTCTTAGGCTTCTTCCTAGAGGTTTGCGAAGACAATATAAAACATTGTCACCCGGAAAATAAGATATTGTCCGTCAAAATACCACACTATTGAACCCAAAATCTGTGTGGCCAGTCAATTAGTGTTAAGCTTCTCCCTAGAAGTTTTCGAAGACCAACTGAAGCATTTCAACCCGGAATATAAGATGTTATCTGTCAAAATACTACACCATTGAACGCAAAAACTCCGAAAATAAGATATTGTCTGTCAAAATACCACACCATTGAACGCAAAAACTCCGAAAATAAGATATTGTCTGTCGAAATACCACACCATTGAACGCAAAATCTGTGTGGCCAGTCAGCTAGTGTTAAGCTTCTGACTAGAAATTTTCGAACACAAAATGAAGCATTTCAACCCGTAAAATAAGATGTTGTCTGTCAAAATACCACACCACTGAACGCAAAAACTCCGAAAATAAGATATTGTCTGTCAAAATACCACACCATTGACCGCAAAAACTCCGAAAATAAAATATTGTCTGTCAAAATACCACACCATTGAACGCAAAATCTGTGTGGGCAGTCAGTTAGTGTTAAGCTTCTCCCTAGAAATTTTCGAAGACGAAATGGAGCATTTCAACCCGTAAAATAAGATGTTGTCTGTCAAAATACCACACCATTGAACGCAAAATCTCTGTGGCCAGTGAGTTAGTAATAAGCTTCTCCCTAGAAATTTTCGAAGACAAAATGGAGCATTTCAACCCGTAAAATAAGACGTTGTCTGTCAAAATACCACACCATTGAACGCAAATACTATGTGGCAAGTCAGTTAGTGTTAAGCTTCTCCCTAGAAATTTTTTAAGACAAAATGGAGCATTTCAACCCGGAAAATAAGATGTTGTCTGTCAAAATACCACACCATTGAACGCAAATACTGTGTGGCAAGTCAGTTAGTGTTAAGCTTCTCCCTAGAAATTTTCGAAGACAAAATGGAGCATTTCAACCCGGAAAATAAGATGTTGTCTGTCAAAATACCACACCATTGAACGCAAAATCTGTGTGGGCAGTCGGTTAGTGTTAAGCTTATCCATAGAAATTTTCGAAGACAAAATGGAGCATTTCAACTCGTAAAATAAGACGTTGTCTGTCAAAATACCACACCATTGAACGCAAATACTATGTGGCAAGTCAGTTAGTGTTAAGCTTCTCCCTAGAAATTTTTGAAGACAAAATGAAGCATTTCAACCCGTAAAATAAGATGTTGTCTGTCAAAATACCACACCATTGACCGCAAAAACTCCGAAAATAAAATATTGCCTGTCAAAATACCACACCATTGAACGCAAAATCTCTGTGGCCAGTCAGTTAGTGTTAAGCTCCTCCCTAGAAATTTTCGAAGACAAAATGGTGCATTTCAACCCGTAAAATAAGACGTTGTCTGTCAAAATACCACACCATTGAACGCAAATACTGTGTGGCCAGTCAGTTAGTGTTAAGCTTCTCCCTAGAAATTTTCGAAGACAAAATGGAGCATTTCAACCCGGAAAATAAGATGTTGTCTGTCAAAATACCACACCATTGAACGCAAAATCTGTGTGGGCAGTCGGTTAGTGTTAAGCTTATCCATAGAAATTTTCGAAGACAAAATGGAGCATTTCAACTCGTAAAATAAGATGTTGTCTGTCAAAATACCACACCATTGAACGCAAAATCTCTGTGGCCAGTCAGTTAGTGTAAAGCTTCTCCCTAGAAATTGTCGAAGACAAAATGGAGCATTTCAACCCGTAAAATAAGACGTTGTCTGTCAAAATACCACACCATTGAACGCAAATACTGTGTGGCCAGTCAGTTAGTGTTAAGCTTCTCCCTAGAAATTTTCGAAGACAAAATGGAGCATTTCAACCCGGAAAATAAGATGTTGTCTGTCAAAATACCACACCATTGAACGCAAAATCTGTGTGGGCAGTCGGTTAGTGTTAAGCTTATCCATAGAAATTTTCGAAGACAAAATGGAGCATTTCAACTCGTAAAATAAGATGTTGTCTGTCAAAATACCACACCATTGAACGCAAAATCTCTGTGGCCAGTCAGTTAGTGTAAAGCTTCTCCCTAGAAATTGTCGAAGACAAAATGGAGCATTTCAACGCGTAAAATAAGACGTTGTCTGTCAAAATACCACACCATTGAACGCAAATACTATGTGGCCAGTCAGATAGTGTTAAGCTTCTCCCTAGAAATTTTTTAAGACAAAATGGAGCATTTCTACCCGTAAAATAAGACGTTGTCTGTCAAAATACCACACCATTGAACGCAAATACTATGTGGCAAGTCAGTTAGTGTTAAGCTTCTCCCTAGAAATTTTCGAAGACAAAATGGAGCATTTCAACCCGTAAAATAAGATGTTGTCTGTCAAAATACCACACCATTGAACGCAAAATCTCTGTGGCCAGTCAGTTAGTGTTAAGTTTCTCCCTAGAAATTTTTTAAGACAAAATGGAGCATTTCAACCCGTAAAATAAGACGTTGTCTGTCAAAATACCACACCATTGAACGCAAATACTATGTGGCCAGTCAGTTCGTGTTAAGCTTCTCCCTAGAAATTTTTTAAGACAAAATATAGCATTTCAAACCGGAAAATAAGATGTTGTCTGTCAAAATACCACACCATTGAACGCAAATACTGTGTGGCAAGTCAGTTAGTGTTAAGCTTCTCCCTAGAAATTTTCGAAGACAAAATGAAGCATTTCAACCCGTAAAATAAGATGTTGTCTGTCAAAATACCACACCATTGACCGCAAAAACTCCGAAAATAAAATATTGAGTGTCAAAATACCACACCATTGAACGCAAATACTATGTGGCCAGTCAGATAGTGTTAAGCTTCTCCCTAGAAATTTTTTAAGACAAAATGGAGCATTTCTACCCGTAAAATAAGACGTTGTCTGTCAAAATACCACACCATTGAACGCAAATACTATGTGGCAAGTCAGTTAGTGTTAAGCTTCTCCCTAGAAATTTTCGAAGACAAAATGGAGCATTTCAACCCGTAAAATAAGATGTTGTCTGTCAAAATACCACACCATTGAACGCAAAATCTCTGTGGCCAGTCAGTTAGTGTTAAGTTTCTCCCTAGAAATTTTTTAAGACAAAATGGAGCATTTCAACCCGTAAAATAAGACGTTGTCTGTCAAAATACCACACCATTGAACGCAAATACTATGTGGCCAGTCAGTTCGTGTTAAGCTTCTCCCTAGAAATTTTTTAAGACAAAATATAGCATTTCAAACCGGAAAATAAGATGTTGTCTGTCAAAATACCACACCATTGAACGCAAATACTGTGTGGCAAGTCAGTTAGTGTTAAGCTTCTCCCTAGAAATTTTCGAAGACAAAATGAAGCATTTCAACCCGTAAAATAAGATGTTGTCTGTCAAAATACCACACCATTGACCGCAAAAACTCCGAAAATAAAATATTGAGTGTCAAAATATCACACCATTGAACGCAAATACTATGTGGCCAGTCAGTTAGTGTTAAGCTTCTCCCTAGAAATTTTTTAAGACAAAATGGAGCATTTCAACCCGTAAAATAAGACGTTGTCTGTCAAAATACCACACCATTGAACGCAAATACTGTGTGGCCAGTCAGTTAGTGTTAAGCTTCTCCCTAGAAATTTTTGAAGACAAAATGGAGCATTTCAACGCGGAAAATAAGATGTTGTCTGTCAAAATACCACACCATTGAACGCAAATACTGTGTGGAGAGTCAGTTAGTGTTAAGCTTCTCCCTAGAAATTTTCGAAGACAAAATGAAGCATTTCAACCCGTAAAATAAGATGTTGTCTGACAAAATAAGACACTATTGACCGCAAAAACTCCGAAAATAAAATATTGTCTGCCAAAATACCACACCATTGAACGCCAAAACTCCGAAAATAAGATATTGTCTGTCGAAATACCACACCATTGAACGCAAAATCTGTGTGGCCTGTCAGTTAGTGTTAAGCTTCTCCCTAGAAATTTTCGAAGACAAAATGAAGCATTTCAATCCGTAAAATAAGATGTTGTCTGTCAAAATACCACACAATTGTCCGCAAAAACTCCGAAAATAAAATATTGTCTGTCAAAATACCACACCATTGAACCCAAAATCTGTGTAGCCAGTCAGTTAGGGTTAAGTTTCTCCCTAGAAATTTTCGAAGAAAAAATGAAACATTTTAACCCGGAAAATAAGATATTATCTGTCAAAGCACCACACCATTGAACGCAAAATCTGTGTGGCCAGTCAGTTAGTGTTAAGCTTCTCCCTAGAAATTTTCGAAGACAAAATGAAGCATTTCAGTCCGGAAAATAAGATGTTGCCTGTAAAAATACCACACCATTTTCCGCAAAAACTCCGAAAATAAGATACTGTCTGCCAAAATACCACACCATTGAACGCAAATACTGTGTGGCCAGTCAGTTAATGTTAAGCTTTTCCCTAGAAATTTTCGAAGACAAAATGAAGCATTTCAACCCGTAAAATAAGATGTTGTCTGTCAAAATACCGCACTATTCACCGCAAATCTCCGAAAATAATATATTGTCTGTCAAAATAACACACCATTAAACGCAAAATCTGTGTTGCCAGTCAGTCATGGTTAAGTTTCTCCCTAGAAATTTTCGAAGACAAAATGAAACATTTTAACCCGGAAAATAAGATATTGAGTGTCAAAATACCATACCATTGAACGCAAAATCTGTGTTGCCAGTCAGTCACGGTTAAGTTTCTATCTAGAAATTTTCGAAGACAAAATGAAACATTTTAACCCGGAAAATAAGATATTATCTGTCAAAGCGCCACACCATTGAACGCAAAATCTGTGTGGCCAGTCAGTTAGTGTTAAGCTTTTCCCTAGAAATTCTCGAAGAAAAAATGGAGCATTTCAATCCGTAAAATAAGATGTTGTCTGTCAAAATACCACACCATTGTCCGCAAAAACTCCGAAAATAAGATATTGTCCGTCAAAATACCACACCATTGAACGCAAAGTCTGCGTGGCCATTCAGTTAGTGTTAAGCTTCTCCCTAGATATTTTCGAAGACAAAATGAAAAATTTCAACCCGGAAAATAAGATGTGGTCTGTCAAAATACCACACCATTGAACGCAAAAAGTGCGAAAATAAGATATTGTCTGTAAAAATACCACACCATTGAACGCAAGGTCTGCGTGGCCAGTCGGTTAGTGTTAGGCTTCTCCCTAGATATTTTCGAAGACAAAATGAAACATTTCAACCTGGAAAATAAGATGTTGTCTGTCCAAATACCACACCATTGACCGCAAAATCTCCGAAAATAAAATATTGCCTGTCAAAATGCCACACCATTGAACGCAAAATATGTGTGGGCAGTCAGTTAGGGTTAAGCTTTTCCCTAGAAATTTTCGAAGACAAAATGAAGCATTTCAACCTGGAGAATAAGATGTTGTCTGTTAAACTACCACACCATTGACCGCAAAAACTCCGCAAATAAAATATTGCCTGCCAAAATACCCCACCATTGACATGTGTGGGCAGTCAGTTAGGGTTAAGCTTCTCCCTAGAAATTTTCGAACACAAAATGAAGCATTTCAACCCGTAAAGTAAGCGGTTGTCTGTCAAAATACCACACCATTGAACGCAAGAACTCCGAAAATAAGATATTGTCTGTCAAAACACCACACCATTGAACGCAGAGTCTGCGTGGCTAGTCAGTTAGTGTTAAGCTTCTCCCTAGAAATTTTCGAAGACAAAATGAAGCATTTCAACCCGTAAAATAAGATGTTGTCTGTTAAAATACCACACCATTGAACGCAAAAACTCCGAAAATAAGATATTGTCTGTCAAAATACCACACCATTGAACGCGAAAACTCCGAAAATAAGATATCGTCTGTCAAAATACCACACCATTGAACGCAAAATCTGTGTGGCCAGTCAGTTAGTGTTAGACTTCTCCCTAGAAATTTTCGAAGGCAAAATGAAGCATTTCAGCCTGTAAAATAAGATGTTGTCTGTCAAAATACCACACCATTGAACGCAAAACTCCGAAAATAAGATATTGTCTGTCAAAATACCACACAATTGAACGCAAAATCTGTGTGGCCAGTCCTTAGTGTTAAGCTTCTCCCTAGAAATTTTCGAAGACAAAATGAAGCATTTCAACCCGTAAAATAAGATGTTGTCTGTCAAAATACCACACCATTGAACGCAAAATCTGTGTGGCCAGTCAGTTAGTGTTAAGCTTCTCCCTAGAAGTTTTCGAAGACCAATTGAAGCCTTTCAACCCGGAATATAAAGTGTTATCTATCAAAATACTACACCACTGAACGCAAAAACTCCGAAAATAAGATACTGTCAGCCAAAATACCACACCATTTAACGCAAGATCTGTGTGGCCAGTCAGACACCCTTAGGCTTCTCCCTAGAAATTTTCGAAGACAAAATGAAGCATTTTAGATCGGCAAATAAAATATTGTCTGTCAAAATACCACACCATTGAACGCAAAAACTCCGAAAATAATATGGTGTCTGTCAAAACACCACACTATTTAAGGGAAAATCTGTGTTGCCAGTCAGTCACGGTTAAGTCTCTCCCTAGATATTTTCGAAGACAAAATGAACCATTTTAACCCGGCAAATAAAATATTGTCTGTCAAAATACCACACCATTGAACGCAAAATCTGTGTGGCCAGACAGACACTCTTAGGCTTCTTCCTAGAGGTTTGCGAAGACAACATAAAACATTGTCACCCGGAAAATAAGATATTGTCCGTCAAAATACCACACTATTGAACCCAAAATCTGTGTGGCCAGTCAATTAGTGTTAAGCTTCTCCCTAGAAGTTTTCGAAGACCAACTGAAGCATTTCAACCCGGAATATAAGATGTTATCTGTCAAAATACTACACCATTGAACGCAAAAACTCCGAAAATAAGATATTGTCTGTCAAAATACCACACCATTGAACGCAAAAACTCCGAAAATAAGATATTGTCTGTCGAAATACCACACCATTGAACGCAAAATCTGTGTGGCCAGTCAGCTAGTGTTAAGCTTCTGACTAGAAATTTTCGAACACAAAATGAAGCATTTCAACCCGTAAAATAAGATGTTGTCTGTCAAAATACCACACCATTGACCACAAAAACTCCGAAAATAAAATATTGCCTGTCAAAATACCACACCATTGAACGGAAAGTCTGCGTGGCTAGTCAGTTAGTGTTAAGCTTCTCCCTAGATATTTTCGAAGACAAAATGAAGCATTTCAACCTGGAAAATAAAATGTTATCTGTCAAAATACCACACCATTGAACGCTAAAACTCGGAAAATAAAATATTGCCTGTCAAAATACCACACCATTGAACGCAAAATATGTGTGGGCAGTCAGTTAGTGTTAAGCTCCTCAATAGAAATTTTCGAAGACAAAATGAAGCATTTCAACCTGGAAAATAAGATGTTGTCTATTAAAATACCACACCATTGGCCGCAAAAACTCCGAAAATAAAATATTGCCTGTCAAAATACCACACAATTGAACCCAAAATCTGCGTGGCCAGTCGTTTGTACTAAGCTTCTCCCTAGAAATTTTCTAAGACAAATTGAAGCATTTCAACCCGTAAAATAAGCTGTTGTCTGTCAAAATACCACACCACTGAACGCAAGAACTCCAAAAATAAGATATTGTCTGTCAAAATACCACACCATTGAACGCAAAATCTGTTTGGCCAGTCAGTTAGGGTTAAGCTTCTCCCTAGAAATTTTCGAAGACAAAATGAAGCATTTCAACCCGTAAAAGAAACTGTTGTCTGTCAAAATGCCACACCATTGAACGCAAGAACTCCGAAAATAAGACATTGTCTGTCAAAACACCACACCATTGAACGCAAAATCTGCGTGGCTAGTCAGTTAGTGTTAGGCTTCTCCCTAGAAGTTTTCAAAGACCAATTGAAGCATTTCAACCCGGAATATAAGATGTTATCTGTCAAAATACTACACCATTGAACGCAAAAACTCCGAAAATAAGATATTGTCAGCTAAAATAAATCACCATTTAACGCAAGATCTCTGTGGCCAGTCAGACACCCTTAAGCTTCTCCCTAGAAATTTTCGAAGACAAAATGAAGCATTTCAACCCGTAAAATAAGATGTTGTCTGTCAAAATACCACACCATTGGACGCAAAAACTCCGAAAATGAAATATTTTCTGTCAAAATACCACACCATTGAACGCAAAACATGTGCGGCCAGTCAGTTAGTGTTAAGCTGTCAAAATACCACAGAATTGAGCGCAAAATCTGTTTGGCCAGTCAGTTAGTGTTAAGCTTCTCAGTAGAAATTTTCGAAGACAAAATGAAACATTTCAACCCGTAAAAGAAGCTGTTGTCTGTCAAAATACGACACCATTGAACGCAAGAACTTCGAAAATAAGATATTGTCTGTCAAAATACCACACCACTGAACGCAAAATCTGCGTGGCTAGTCAGTTAGTGTTAAGCTTCTCCCTAGATATTTTCGAAGACAAAATGAAGCATTTCAACCAGGCAAATAAGACGTTGACAAAATACCACACAATTGAAGGCAAAAACCCCGAAAATAAGATATTGTCTGTAAGAATACCACACCATTGAACGCAAAATCTGTGTCGCCAGTCAGACACTCTTAAGCTTCTTCCTAGAAGTTTGCGAAGGCAAAATAAAACATTTTAACACGGAAAATAAGATATTGTCTGTCAAAATAGCACACTATTGAACGAAAATCTGTGTGGCCAGTAGTTAGTGTTAGGCTTCTCCGTAGAAATTTTCGAAGACAAAATGAAGCATTTCAGCAGGTAAAATAAGATGTTGTCTATTAAAATACCACACCATTGAACGCAAAATCTGTGTGGCCAGTCGTTAGTCTTAATCTTCTCCCTAGAAATTTTCGAGAACAAAATGAAGCATTTCAACCCGTAAAATAAGATGTTGTCTGCCAAAATACCACACCACTGAACGCAAAAACTCCGAAAATAAGATATTGTCTGTCAAAATACCACACCATTGAACGCAAAATCTGTGTGGGCCAGTCAGTTAGTGTTAAGCTTCTCCCTAGATAATTTCGAAGACAAAATGAAGCATTTCAACTTGGAAAATAAGATGTTATCTGTTTAAATACCACACCATTGACCGCAAAAACCCCGAAAATAAAATATTCCCTGTCAAAATACCGCACCATTGAACGCAAAATATGTGTGGCCAGTCAGTTAGTGTTAAGCTTCTCATTAGAAGTTTTCGAAGACCAATTGAAGCATTTCAACCCGGAATATAACATGTTATCTGTCAAAATACCACACCATTGAACGCGAAATATGTGTGGCCAGTCAGTTAGTGTTAAGCTTCTCCCTAGAAGTTTTCGAAGACCAATTGAAGCATTTCAACCTGGAATATAAGATGTTATCTGCCAAAATACTACACCATTGAACGCAAAAACTCCGAAAATAAAATATTGTCTGTCAAAATACCACACCATTTAACGTGTGGCCAGTCAGACATTCTTAAGCTTCTCCCTAGAAATTTTCGAAGACAAATTGAAGCATTTCAATCCGTAAAATAAGATGTTGTCTGTCAAAATGCTATACCATTGAACGCAAAAACTCCGAAAATAAGATATTGTCGGTAAAAATACCACACCATTGAACGCAATATCTATGTGGCCAGTCAGACACTCTTAAGCTTCTTCCTAGAAGTTTGCGAAGACAAAATAAAACATTTTAACCCGGAAAATAAGATATTGTCTATCAAAATACCATACTATTGAACGCAAAATCTGTGTGGCCAGTCAGTTAGGGTTAAGCTTCTCCCTAGAAGTTTTCGAAGACCAATTGAAGCATTTCAACCCGGAATATAACATGTTATCTGTCAAAATACCACACCATTGAACGCAAAATCTGTGTGGCCAGTCAGACACTCTTAAACTTCTCCCTAGAAATTTTCGAAGACAAAATGAAGCATTTTAGCCCGGAAAATAAGACGCTATCTGTCAAAATACCACACCATTGAACGCAAAACTCCGAAAATAAGATATTGTCCGTCAAAATACCACACCATTGAACGCAAAATCTGTGTGCGCCAGTCAGTTAGTGTTAAGCTTCTCCCTAGAGAATTTCGAAGACAAAATGAAGCATTTCAACTTGGAAAATAAGATGTTATCTGTTTAAATACCACACCATTGACCGCAAAAACCCCGAAAATAAAATATTGCCTGTCAAAATACCACACCATTGAACGCAAAATATGTGTGGCCAGTCAGTTAGTGTTAAGCTTCTCCCTAGAAGTTTTCGAAGACCAATTGAAGCATTTCAACCCGGAATATAACATGTTATCTGTCAAAATACCACACAATTGAACGCAAAATATGTGTGGCCAGTCAGTTAGTGTTAAGCTTCTCCCTAGAAGATTTCGAAGACCAATTGAAGCATTTCAACCCGGAATATAAGATGTTATCTGTCAAAATACTACACCATTGAACGCAAACCCTCCGAAAATAAGATATTGTCTGCCAAAATACCACACCACTGAACGCAAAATCTGCTATTCAGTTAGTGTTAAGCTTCTCCCTAGATATTTCCGAAGACAAAATGAAGCATTTCAACCAGGCAAATAAGACGTTGCCTGTCAAAATACCACACCATTGAAGGCAAAAACCCCGAAAATAAGATATTGTCTGTAAGAATACCACACCATTGAACGCAAAATCTGTGTGGCCAGTCAGACACTCTTAAGCTTCTTCCTAGAAGTTTGCGAAGACAAAATAAAACATTTCAACCCGGAAAATAAGATATTGTCTATCAAAATACCATACTATTGAACACAAAATCTGTTTGGTCAGTCAGTTAGGGTTAAGCTTCTCCCTAGAAGTTTTCGAAGACCAATTGAAGCATTTCAACCCGGAATATAAGATGTTATGTGTCAAAATACCCCACCATTGAACGCAGAATCTGTGTGGCCAATCAGACACTCTTAGGCTTCTCCCTAGAAATTTCCGAAGACAAAATGAAGCATTTTAGCCCGGAAAATAAGACGCTATCTGTCAAAATACCACACCATTGAACGCAAAAACTCCGAAAATAATATAGTGTCTGTCAAAACACCGCACTATTTAAGGCAAAATCTGTGTTGCCAGTCAGTCACGGTTAAGTCTCTCCCTAGAAATTTTCGAAGACAAAATGAACCATTTCAACCAGGAAAATAAAATATTGTCTGTCAAAATACCACACCATTGAACGCAAAATCTGTGTGGCCACTCAGACACTCTTAGGCTTCTTCCTAGAGGTTTGCGAACACAAAATAAAACTTTGTAACCCGGAAAATAAGATATTGTCTGTCAAAATACCACACTATTGAACCCAAAATCTGTGTGGCCAGTCAATTAGTGTTAAGCTTTTCCCTAGAAATGTTCGAAGACCAACTGAAGCATTTCAACGGGGAATATAAGATGTTATCTGTCAAAATACTACACCATTGAACGCAAACCCTCCGAAAATAAGATATTGTCTGCCAAAATACCACACCACTGAACGCAAAATCTGCTATTCAGTTAGTGTTAAGCTTCTCCCTAGATAATTTCGAAGACAAAATGAAGCATTTCAACTTGGAAAATAAGATGTTATCTGTTTAAATACCACACAATTGACCGCAAAAACCCCGAAAATAAAATATTGCCTGTCAAAATACCACACCATTGAACGCAAAATATGTGTGGCCAGTCAGTTAGTGTTAAGCTTCTCCCTAGAAGTTTTCGAAGACCAATTGAAGCATTTCAACCCGGAATATAAGATGCTATTTGCCAAAATACTACACCATTGAACGCTAAAACTCCGAAAATAAAATATTGTCTGTCAAAATACCACACCATTTAACGTGTGGCCAGTCAGACATTCTTAAGCTTCTCCCTAGAAATTTTCGAAGACAAAATGAAGCATTTCAACCTGGAAAATAAGATGTTGTCTGTTAAAATACCACACCATTGACCGCAAAAACTCCGAAAATAAAATATTGCCTGTCAAAATACCACACCATTGAACGCGAAATATGTGTGGGCAGTCAGTTAGGGTTAAGCTTCTCCGTAGAAATTTTTGAACACAAAATGAAGCATTTCAACCCGTAAAATAAGATGTTGTCTGTCAAAATACCACACCATTGAACGCAAAACCTGTGTGGCCAGTCGTTAGTATTAAGCTTCTCCCTAGAAATTTTCTAAGACAAAATGAAGCGTTTCAAACCATAAAATAAGCTGTTGTCTGTCAAAATACCATACCACTGAACGCAAAATCTGTTTGGCCAGTCAGTTAGTGTTAAGCTTCTCCCTAGAAATTTTCGAAGACAAAATGAAGCATTTCAACCCCTAAAAGAAGCTGTTGTCTGTCAAAATACCACACCATTGAACGCAAGAACTCCGAAAATAAGGTATTGTCTGTCAAAATACTACACCATTGAACGCAAAATCTGTGTGGCCAGTCGTTAGTGCTAAGCTTCTCCCTAAAAATTTTCGAAGACGAAATGAAGCATTTCAACCCGTGAAATAAAATGCTGTCTGTCAAATTACCACACCACTGAACGCAAAAACTCCGAAAATAAGGTATTGTCTGTCAAAATACTGCACCATTGAACGCAAAATCTGTGTGGCCAGTCGTTAGTGCTAAGCTTCTCCCTAAAAATTTTCGAAGACAAAATGAAGCATTTCAACAAGTAAAATAAAATGTTGTCTGTCAAATTACCACACCATTGAACGCAAAAACTCCGAAAGTAAGATTTTGTCTGTCAAAATACCACACCACTGAACGGAAAGTCTGCGTGGCCAGTCAGTTAGTGTTAAGCTTCTCCCTAGAAATTTTTGAACACAAAATGAAGCATTTCAACCCGTAAAATAAGATGTTGTCTGTCAAAATACCGCACCATTGAACGCAAAATCTGTGTGGCCAGTCGTTAGTATTAAGCTTCTCCCTAGAAATTTTCTAAGACAAAATGAAGCATTGCAATCCATAAAATAAGATGTTGTCTGTCAAAATACCACACCATTGGCCACAAAAGCTCCGAAAATAAAATATTGTCTGTCAAAGTATCACACCATTGAACGCAAAATCTCTGTGGCCAGTCAGTTAGTGTTAAGCTTCTCCCTAGAACTTTTCGAAGACAAAATGAACCATTTCAACCCGGAAAATAAGATGTTGTCTGTCAAAATACCATACCATTGAACGCAAAAACTCCGAAAATAAGATATTGTCGGTAGAAATACCACACCATTGAACGAAATATATGTGTGGCCAGTCAGACACTCTTAAGCTTCTTCCTAGAAGTTTGCGAAGACAAAATAAAGCATTTTAACCCGGAAAATAAGATATTGTCTGTCAAAATACCACACTATTGAACCCAAAATCTGTGTGGCCAGTCAGTTAGGGTTAAGCTTCTCCCTAGAAGTTTTCGAAGACCAATTGAAGCATTTCAACCCGGAATATAACATGTTATCTGTCAAAATACTACACCATTGAACGCAAACACTCCGAAAATAAGATATTGTCTGTCAAAATACCACACAATTGAACGCAAAAACTCCGAAAATAAGATATTGTCTGTCGAAATACCACACCATTGAACGCAAAATCTGTGTGGCCAGTCAGTTAGTGTTAAGCTTCTCCCTAGATATTTTCGAAGACAAAATGGAGCATTTCAACCTGGAAAATAGGGTGTTGTCTTCAAAATACCACACCATTGACCGCAAAAACTCCGAAAATAAAATATTGCCTGTCAAAATACCACACCATTGAACGCAAAATATGTGTGGGCAGTCAGTTAGTGTTAAGCTTCTCCGTAGAAATTTTCGAAGACAAAACGAAGCATTTCAAATTGGAATATAAGATGTTGTCTGTTAAAATACCACACCATTGACCGCAAAAACTCCGAAAATAAAATATTGCCTCACAAAATACCACACCATTGAACGGAAAGTCTGCGTGGCCAGTCAGTTAGTGTTAAGCTTCTCCCTAGATATTTTCGAAGACAAAATGGAGCATTTCAACCTGGAAAATAGGATGTTGTCTTCAAAAGACCACACCATTGATCGCAAAAACTCCGAAAATAAAATATTTCCGGTCGAAATACCACACCATTGAACGCAAAATATGTGTGGGCAGTCGTTAGTGCTAAGGTTCTCCCTAAAAATTTTCGAAGACAAAATGAAGCATTTCAACCCGTAAAATAAAATGTTGTCTGTCAAATTACCACACCATTGAACGCAAAAACTCTGAAAGTAAGATATTGTCTGTCAAAATACCACACCACTGAACGGAAAGTCTGCGTGGCCAGTCAGTTAGTGTTAAGCTTCTCCCTAGATATTTTCGAAGACAAAATGGAGCATTTCAACCTGGAAAATAAGATGTTGTCTTCAAAATACCACACCATTGACCGCAAAAACTCCGAAAATAAAATATTGCCTGTCAAAATACCACACCATTGAACGCGAAATATGTGTGGGCAGTCAGTTAGGGTTAAGCTTCTCCCTAGAAAATTTTGAACACAAAATGAAGCATTTCAACCCGTAAAAAAAGATGTTGTCTGTCAAAATACCACACCATTGAACGCAAAATCTGTGTGGCCAGTCGTTAGTATTAAGCTTCTCCCTAGAAATTTTCTAAGACAAAATGAAGCGTTTCAAACCGTAAAATAAGCTGTTGTCTGTCAAAATACCACACCACTGAACCCAAAATCTGTTTGGCCAGTCAGTTAGTGTTAAGCTTCTCCCTACAAATTTTCGAAGACAAAATGAAGCATCTCAACCCCTAAAAGAAGCTGTTGTCTGTCAAAATACCACACCATTGAACGCAAGAATTCCGAAAATAAGGTATTGTCTGTCAAAATACTACACCATTGAACGCAAAATCTGTGTGGCCAGTCGTTAGTGCTAAGCTTCTCCCTAAAAATTTTCGAAGACAAAATGAAGCATTTCAACCCGTAAAATAAAATGTTGTCCGTCAAATTACCACACCATTGAACGCAAAAACTCCGAAAATAAGATATTGTCTGTCGAAATACCACACCATTGAACGCAAAATCTGTGTGGCCAGTCAGGTAGTGTTAAGCTTCTGACTAGAATTTTTCGGAGACAAAATGAAGCATTTCAGCAGGTAAAATAGGATGTTGTCTGTTAAAATACCACACCATTGAACGCAAAACTCCGAAAATAAGATATTGTCTGTCAAAATACCACACCATTGAACGCAAAATCTGTGTGGCCAGGCGTTAGTCTTAATCTTCTCCCTAGAAATTTTCGAGGACAAAATGAAGCATTTCAACCCGTAAAATAAGATGTTGTCTGCCAAGATACCACACCACTGAACGCAAAAACTCCGAAAATAAGATATTGTCTGTCAAAATACCACACCATTGAACGCAAAATCTGTGTGGGCCAGTCAGTTAGTGCTAAGCTTCTCCCTAGGTAATTTCGAAGACCAAATGAAGCATTTCAACCTGGAAAATAAGATGTTATCTGTTTAAATACCACACCGTTGACCGCAGAAACCCCGAAAATAAAATATTGCCTGTCAAAATACCACACCATTGAACGCAAAACATGTGTGGCCAGTCAGTTAGTGTTTAGCTTCTCCCTAGAAGTTTTCGAAGACCAATTGAAGCATTTCAACCCGGAATATAAGATGTTATCTGCCAAAATATTACACCATTGAACGCTAAAACTCCGGAAATAAAATATTGTCTGTCAAAATACCATTTCGAAGACAAAATGAAGCATTTTAGCCCGGAAAATAAGACGCTATCTGTCAAAATACCACACCATTGAACGCAAAAACTCCGAAAATAATATAGTGTCTGTCAAAACACCACACTATTTAAGGCAAAATCTGTGTTGCCAGTCAGTCACGGTTAAGTCTCTCCCTAGAAATTTTCGCAGACAAAATGAACCATTTTAACCCGGAAAATAAAATATTGTCTGTCAAAATACCACACCATTGAACGCAAAATCTGTGTGGCCACTCAGACACTCTTAGGCTTCTTCCTAGAGGTTTGCGAACACAAAATAAAACATAGTAACCCGGAAAATAAGATATTGTCTGTCAAAATACCACACTATTGAACCCAAAATCTGTGTGGCCAGTCAATTAGTGTTAAGCTTCTCCCTAGAAATTTTCGAAGACCATCTGAAGCATTTCAACCCGGAATATAACATGTTATCTGTCAAAATACTACACCATTGAACGCAAACACTCCGAAAATAAGATATTGTCTGTCAAAATACCACACCATTGAACGCAAAAACTCCGAAAATAAGATATTGTCTGTCGAAATACCACACCATTGAACGCAAAATCTGTGTGGCCAGTCAGGTAGTGTTAAGCTTCTGACTAGAAATTTTCGAAGACAAAATGAAGCATTTCAACCCGTAAAATAAGATGTTGTCTGTCAAAATACCACACCATTGAACGCAAAAACTCCGAAAATAAGATATTGTCTGTCAAAATACTACACCATTGAATGCAAAATCTGTGTGGCCAGTCAGTTAGTGTTAAGCTTCTCCCTAGAAATTTTCGAATTCAAAATGAAGCATTTCCGCGCGCAAAATAAGATATTGTCTGTCAAAATACCACACCATTGAATGCAAAAACTCCGAAAATAAGGTATTGTCTGTCAAAATACTACACCATTGAACGCAAAATCTGTGTGGCCAGTCCTTAGTGCTAAGCTTCTCCCTAAAAATTTTCGAAGACAAAATGAAGCATTTCAACCCATAAAATAAGCTGTTGTCTGTCAAATTACCGCACCATTGAACGCAAAAACTCCGAAAGTAAGATATTGTCTGTCAAAATACCACACCATTGAACGGAAAGTCTGCCTGGCCAGTCAGTTAATGTTAAGCTTCTCCCTAGATATTTTCGAAGACAAAATGAAGCATTTCAACCTGGAAAATAGGATGTTGTCTGTCAAAATACCACACCATTGACCGCAAAAACTCCGAAAATAAAATATTGCCCGTGAAAATACCACACCATTGAACGCAAAATATGTGTGGGCAGTCAGTTAGTGTTAAGCTTCTCCCTAGAAATTTTCGAAGACAAAATGAAGCACTTCAACCTGGAAAATAAGATGTTGCCTGTCAAAATACCACACCATTGACCGCAAAAACTCCGAAAATAAAATATTGCTTGTCAAAATACCACACCATTGAACGCGAAATATGTGTGGGCAGTCAGTTAGGGTTAAGCTTCTCCCTAGAAATTTTTGAACACAAAATGAAGCATTTCAACCCGTAAAATAAGATGTTGTCTGTCAAAATACCACACCATTGAACGCAAAATCTGTGTGGCCAGTCGTTAGTATTAAGCTTCTCCCTAGAAATTTTCTAAGACAAAATGAAGCGTTTCAAACCGTAAAATAAGCTGTTGTCTGTCAAAATACCACACCACTGAACGCAAAATCTGTTTGGCCAGTCAGTTAGTGTTAAGCTTCTCCCTAGAAATTTTCGAAGACAAAATGAAGCATTTCAACCCCTAAAAGAAGCGTTTGTCTGTCAAAATACCACACCATTGAACGCAAGAACTCCGAAAATAAGATATTGTCTGTCAAAATACCACACCACTGAACGCAAAATCTGCGTGGCTAGTCAGTTAGTGTTAAGCTTCTCCCTAGATATTTTCGAAGACAAAATGAAGCATTTCAACCGGGCAAATAAGACGTTGTCTCTCAAAATACCACACCATTGAAGGCAAAAACCCGAAAATAAGATATTGTCTGTAA
Source organism: Brachypalpus laphriformis (assembly GCA_945910035.1). Lineage (NCBI taxonomy): Eukaryota > Metazoa > Arthropoda > Insecta > Diptera > Syrphidae > Brachypalpus > Brachypalpus laphriformis. The sequence continues at coordinate 132,940,621 of OX246754.1, forward strand.
GAATACCACACCATTGAACGCAAAATCTGTGTGGCCAGTCAGACACCCTTAAACTTCTTAATAGAAGTTTGCGAAGGCAAAATAAAACATTTTAACACGGAAAATGAGATATTGTCTGTCAAAATACCACACTATTGAACGAAAATCTGTGTGGCCAGTCAGTTAGTGTTAGGCTTCTCCCTAGAAATTTTCGAAGACAAAATTAAGCATTTTAGCCCGGAATATAAGATGTTATCTGTCAAAATACCACACCACTGAACGCAAAATCTGTTTGGCCAGTCAGTTAGTGTTAAGCTTCTCCCTAGAAATTTTCGAAGACAAAATGAAGCATTTCAACCCCTAAAAGAAGCGTTTGTCTGTCAAAATACCACACCATTGAACGCAAGAACTCCGAAAATAAGATATTGTCTGTCAAAATACCACACCACTGAACGCAAAATCTGCGTGGCTAGTCAGTTAGTGTTAAGCTTCTCCCTAGATATTTTCGAAGACAAAATGAAGCATTTCAGCCGGGCAAATAAGACGTTGTCTCTCAAAATACCACACCATTGAAGGCAAAAACCCCGAAAATAAGATATTGTCTGTAAGAATACCACACCATTGAACGCAAAATCTGTGTGGCCAGTCAGACACTCTTAAACTTCTTCCTAGAAGTTTGCGAAGGCAAAATAAAACATTTTAACACGGAAAATAAGATATTGTCTGTCAAAATACCACACTATTGAACGAAAATCTGTGTGGCCAGTCAGTTAGTGTTAGGCTTCTCCCTAGAAATTTTCGAAGACAAAATTAAGCATTTTAGCCCGGAATATAAGATGTTATCTGTCAAAATACCCCACCATTGAACGCAAAAACTTGGAAAATAATATAGTGTCTGTCAAAATACCACACCATTGAACGCAAAATCTGCGTGGCCAGTCGTTAGTCTTAAGCTTCTCCCTAGAAATTTTCGAGGACAAAATGAAGCATTTCAACCCGTAAAATAAGATGCTGTCTGGGAAAATACCACACCACTGAACGCAAAAACTCCGAGAATAAGATATTGTTTGTCAAAATACCACACCATTGAACGCAAAATCTGTGTGGGCCAGTCAGTTAGTGTTAAGCTTCTCCCTAGATAATTTCGAAGACAAAATGAAGCATTTCAACTTGGAAAATAAGATGTTATCTGTTTAAATACCACACAATTGACCGCAAAAACCCCGAAAATAAAATATTGCCTGTCAAAATACCACACCATTGAACGCAAAATATGTGTGGCCAGTCAGTTAGTGTTAAGCTTCTCCCTAGAAGTTTTCGAAGACCAATTGAAGCATTTCAACCCGGAATATAAGATGTTATTTGCCAAAATACTACACCATTGAACGCTAAAACTCCGAAAATAAAATGTTGTCTGTCAAAATACCACACCATTTAACGTGTGGCCAGTCAGACATTCTTAAGCTTCTCCCTAGAAATTTTCGAAGACAAAATGAAGCATTTCAACCTGGAAAATAAGATGTTGTCTGTTAAAATACCACACCATTGACCGCAAAAACCCCGAAAATAAAATATTGCCTGTCAAAATACCACACCATTGAACGCGAAATATGTGTGGGCAGTCAGTTAGGGTTAAGCTTCTCCGTAGAAATTTTTGAACACAAAGTGAAGCATTTCAACCGTAAAATAAGATGTTGTCTGTCAAAATACCACACCATTGAACGCAAAATCTGTGTGGCCAGTCGTTAGTATTAAGCTTCTCCCTAGAAATTTTCTAAGACAAAATGAAGCGTTTCAAACCGTAAAATAAGCTGTTGTCTGTCAAAATACCACACCACTGAACGCAAAATCTGTTTGGCCAGTCAGTTAGTGTTAAGCTTCTCCCTAGAAATTTTCGAAGACAAAATGAAGCATTTCAACCCCTAAAAGAAGCTGTTGTCTGTCAAAATACCACACCATTGAACGCAAGAACTCCGAAAATAAGGTATTGTCTGTCAAAATACTACACCATTGAACGCAAAATCTGTGTGGCCAGTCGTTAGTGCTAAGCTTCTCCCTAAAAATTTTCGAAGACAAAATGAAGCATTACAACCCGTGAAATAAAATGTTGTCTGTCAAATTACCACACCACTGACCGCAAAAACTCCGAAAATAAGGTATTGTCTGTCAAAATACCACACCATTGAACGCAAAATCTGTGTGGCCAGTCGTTAGTGCTAAGCTTCTCCCTAAAAATTTTCGAAGACAAAATGAAGCATTTCAACCCGTAAAATAAGATGTTGTCTGTCAAACTACCACACCATTGAACGCAAAAACTCCGAAAGTAAGATATTGTCTGTCAAAATACCACACCACTGAACGGAAAGTCTGCGTGGCCAGTCAGTTAGTGTTAAGCTTCTCCCTAGAAATTTTTGAACACAAAATGAAGCATTTCAACCCGTAAAATAAGATGTTGTCTGTCAAAATACCGCACCATTGAACGCAAAATCTGTGTGGCCAGTCGTTATTATTAACCTTCTCCCTAGAAATTTTCTAAGACAAAATGAAGCATTGCAATTAATAAAATAAGATGTTGTCTGTCAAAATACCACACCATTGGCCACAAAAGCTCCGAAAATAAAATATTGTCTGTCAAAGTATCACACCATTGAACGCAAAATCTCTGTGGCCAGTCAGTTAGTGTTAAGCTTCTCCCTAGAACTTTTCGAAGACAAAATGAACCATTTCAACCCGGAAAATAAGATGTTGTCTGTCAAAATACCATACCATTGAACGCAAAAACTCCGAAAATAAGATATTGTCGGTAAAAATACCACACCATTGAACGAAATATATGTGTGGCCAGTCAGACACTCTTAAGCTTCTTCCTAGAAGTTTGCGAAGACAAAATAAAGCATTTTAACCCGGAAAATAAGATATTGTCTGTCAAAATACCACACTATTGAACCCAAAATCTGTGTGGCCAGTCAGTTAGGGTTAAGCTTCTCCCTAGAAGTTTTCGAAGACCAATTGAAGCATTTCGACCCGGAATATAACATGTTATCTGTCAAAATACTACACCATTGAACGCAAACACTCCGAAAATAAGATATTGTCTGTCAAAATACCACACCATTGAACGCAAAATCTGTGTGGCCAGTCAGTTAGTGTTAAGCTTCTCCCTAGATATTTTCGAAGACAAAATGGAGCATTTCAACCTGGAAAATAGGGTGTTGTCTTCAAAATACCACACCATTGACCGCAAAAACTCCGAAAATAAAATATTGTCTGTCAAAATACCACACCATTGAACGCAAAATATGTGTGGGCAGTCAGTTAGTGTTAAGCTTCTCCGTAGAAATTTTCGAAGACAAAACGAAGCATTTCAACCTGGAATATAAGATGTTGTCTGTTAAAATACCCCACCATTGACCGCAAAAACTCCGAAAATAAAATATTGCCTGGCAAAATACCACACCATTGAACGGAAAGTCTGCGTGGCCAGTCAGTTAGTGTTAAGCTTCTCCCTAGATATTTTCGAAGACAAAATGGAGCATTTCAACCTGGAAAATAGGATGTTGTCTTCAAAAGACCACACCATTGACCGCAAAAACTCCGAAAATAAAATATTTCCGGTCAAAATACCACACCATTGAACGCAAAATATGTGTGGGCAGTCAGTTAGTGTTAAGCTTCTCCCTAGAAATTTTCGAAGACAAAATGAAGCATTTCAACCGGTAAAATAAGATGTTGTCTCTCAAAATACCACACCACTGAACGCAAAAACTCCGAAAATAAGATATTTTCTGTCAAAATACCGCACCATTGAACGGAAAGTCTGCGTGGCCAGTCAGTTAGTGTTAAGCTTCTCCCTAGATATTTTCGAAGACAAAATGGAGCATTTCAACCTGGAAAATAAGATGTTGTCTTCAAAATACCACACCATTGACCGCAAAAACTCCGAAAATAAAATATTGCCTGTCAAAATACCACACCATTGAACGCGAAATATGTGTGGGCAGTCAGTTAGGGTTAAGCTTCTCCCTAGAAAATTTTGAACACAAAATGAAGCATTTCAACCCGTAAAATAAGATGTTGTCTGTCAAAATACCACACCATTGAACGCAAAATCTGTGTGGTCAGTCCTTAGTATTAAGCTTCTCCCTAGAAATTTTCTAAGACAAAATGAAGCGTTTCAAACCGTAAAATAAGCTGTTGTCTGTCAAAATACCACACCACTGAACGCAAAATCTGTTTGGCCAGTCAGTTAGTGTTAAGCTTCTCCCTACAAATTTTCGAAGACAAAATGAAGCATTTCAACCCCTAAAAGAAGCTGTTGTCTGTCAAAATACCACACCATTGAACGCAAGAATTCCGAAAATAAGGTATTGTCTGTCAAAATACTACACCATTGAACGCAAAATCTGTGTGGCCAGTCGTTAGTGCTAAGCTTCTCCCTAAAAATTTTCGAAGACAAAATGAAGCATTTCAACCCGTAAAATAAAATGTTGTCCATCAAATTACCACACCATTGAACGCAAAAACTCCGAAAATAAGATATTGTCTGTCAAAATACTACACCATTGAACGCAAAATCTGTGTGGCCAGTCGTTAGTGCTAAGCTTCTCCCTAAAAATTTTCGAAGACAAAATGAAGCATTTCAACCCGTAAAATAAAATGTTGTCTGTCAAATTACCACACCATTGAACGCAAAAACTCTGAAAGTAAGATATTGTCTGTCAAAATACCACACCACTGAACGGAAAGTCTGCGTGGCCAGTCAGTTAGTGTTAAGCTTCTCCCTAGATATTTTCGAAGACAAAATGAAGCATTTCAACCTGGAAAATATGATGTTGTCTGTCAAAATACCACACCATTGACCGCAAAAACTCCGAAAATAAAATATTGCCTGTCAAAATACCACACCACTGAACGCAAAATCTGTGTGGCCAGTCAGTTAGTGCTAAACTTCTCCCTAGAAAATTTCGAAGACAAAATGAAGCATTTCAACCCGTAAAAGAAGCTGTTGTCTGTCAAAATACCACACCATTGAACGCAAGAACTCCGAAAATAAGATATTGTCTGTCAAAACACCACACCATTGAACGCAAAATCTGCGTGGCTAGTCAGTTAGTGTTAAGCTTCTCCCTAGAAATTTTCTAAGACAAAATGAAGCGTTTCAAACCGTAAAATAAGCTGCTGTCTGTCAAAATACCACACCACTGAACGCAAAATCTGTTTGGCCAGTCAGTTAGTGTTAAGCTTCTCCCTAGAAATTTTCGAAGACAAAATGAAGCATTTCAACCCCTAAAAGAAGCGTTTGTCTGTCAAAATACCACACCATTGAACGCAAGAACTCCGAAAATAAGATATTGTCTGTCAAAATACCACACCACTGAACGCAAAATCTGCGTGGCTAGTCAGTTAGTGTTAAGCTTCTCCCTAGATATTTTCGAAGACAAAATGAAGCATTTCAACCGGGCATATAAGACGTTGTCTCTCAAAATACCACACCATTGAAGGCAAAAACCCCGAAAATAAGATATTGTCTGTAAGAATACCACACCATTGAACGCAAAATCTGTGTGGCCAGTCAGACACTCTTAAACTTCTTCCTAGAAGTTTGCGAAGGCAAAATAAAACATTATAACACGGAAAATAAGATATTGTCTGTCAAAATACCACACTATTGAACGAAAATCTGTGTGGCCAGCCAGTTAGTGTTAGGCTTCTCCCTAGAAATTTTCGAAGACAAAATTAAGCATTTTAGCCCGGAATATAAGATGTTATCTGTCAAAATACCCCACCATTGAACGCAAAAACTCGGAAAATAATATAGTGTCTGTCAAAATACCACACCATTGAACGCAAAATCTGTGTGGCCAGTCAGTTAGTGTTAAGCTTCTCCGTAGAAATTTTCGAAGACAAAATGAAGCATTTCAGCAGGTAAAATAGAATGTTGTCTGTCAAAATACCACACCATTGAACACAAAACTCCGAAAATAAGATATTGTCTGTCAAAATACCACACCATCGAACGCAAAATCTGTGTGGCCAGTCGTTAGTCTTAAGCTTCTCCCTAGAAATTTTCGAGGACAAAATGAAGCATTTCAACCCGTAAAATAAGATGCTGTCTGCCAAAATACCACACCACTGAACGCAAAAACTCCGAAAATAAGATATTGTCTGTCAAAATACCACACCATTGAACGCAAAATCTGTGTGGGCCAGTCAGTTAGTGTTAAGCTTCTCCCTAGATAATTTCGAAGACAAAATGAAGCATTTCAACTTGGAAAATAAGATGTTATCTGTTTAAATACCACACAATTGACCGCAAAAACCCCGAAAATAAAATATTGCCTGTCAAAATACCACACCATTGAACGCAAAATATGTGTGGCCAGTCAGTTAGTGTTAAGCTTCTCCCTAGAAGTTTTCGAAGACCAATTGAAGCATTTCAACCCGGAATATAAGATGTTATTTGCTAAAATACTACACCATTGAACGCTAAAACTCCGAAAATAAAATATTATCTGTCAAAATACCACACCATTTAACGTGTGGCCAGTCAGACATTCTTAAGCTTCTCCCTAGAAATTTTCGAAGACAAAATGAAGCGTTTCAAACCGTAAAATAAGCTGTTGTCTGTCAAAATACCACACCACTGAACGCAAAATCTGTTTGGCCAGTCAGTTAGTGTTAAGCTTCTCCCTAGAAATTTTCGAAGACAAAATGAAGCATTTCAACCCCTAAAAGAAGCTTTTGTCTGTCAAAATACCACACCATTGAACGCAAGAACTCCGAAAATAAGGTATTGTCTGTCAAAATACTACACCATTGAACGCAAAATCTGTGTGGCCAGTCGTTAGTGCTAAGCTTCTCCCTAAAAATTTTCGAAGACAAAATGAAGCATTTCAACCCGTGAAATAAAATGTTGTCTGTCAAATTACCACACCACTGAACGCAAAAACTCCGAAAATAAGGTATTGTCTGTCAAAATACCACACCATTGAACGCAAAATCTGTGTGGCCAGTCGTTAGTGCTAAGCTTCTCCCTAAAAATTTTCGAAGACAATATGAAGCATTTCAACCCGTAAAATAAGATGTTGTCTGTCAAATTACCACACCATTGAACGCAAAAACTCCGAAAGTAAGATATTGTCGAAGACAAAATGAAGCATTTCAACCGGGAAAATATGAAGCATTTCAACCCGTAAAATAAAATGTTGTCTGTCAAATTACCACACCATTGAACGCAAAAACTCTGAAAGTAACATATTGTCTGTCAAAATACCACACCACTGAACGGAAAGTCTGCGTGGCCAGTCAGTTAGTGTTAAACTTCTCCCTAGATATTTTCGAAGACAAAATGAAGCATTTCAACCTGGAAAATATGATGTTGTCTGTCAAAATACCACACCATTGACCGCAAAAACTCCGAAAATAAAATATTGCCTGTCAAAATACCACACCACTGAACGCAAAATATGTGTGGCCAGTCAGTTAGTGCTAAGCTTCTCCCTAGAAAATTTCGAAGACAAAATGAAGCATTTCAACCCGTAAAAGAAGCTGTTGTCTGTCAAAATACCACACCATTGAACGCAAGAACTCCGAAAATAAGATATTGTCTGTCAAAACACCACACCATTGAACGCAAAATCTGCGTGGCTAGTCAGTTAGTGTTAAGCTTCTCCCTAGAAATTTTCTAAGACAAAATGAAGCGTTTCAAACCGTAAAATAAGCTGTTGTCTGTCAAAATACCACACCACTGAACGCAAAATCTGTTTGGCCAGTCAGTTAGTGTTAAGCTTCTCCCTAGAAATTTTCGAAGACAAAATGAAGCATTTCAACCCCCAAAAGATGCGTTTGTCTGTCAAAATACCACACCAATAAACGCAAGAACTCCGAAAATAAAAATATTGCCTGGCAAAATACCACACCATTGAACGGAAAGTCTGCGTGGCCAGTCAGTTAGTGTTAAGCTTCTCCCTAGATATTTTCGAAGACAAAATGGAGCATTTCAACCTGGAAAATAGGATGTTGTCTTCAAAAGACCACACCATTGACCGCAAAAACTCCGAAAATAAAATATTGCCTGTCAAAATACCACACCACTGAACGCAAAATATGTGTGGCCAGTCAGTTAGTGCTAAGCTTCTCCCTAGAAAATTTCGAAGACAAAATGAAGCATTTCAACCCGTAAAAGAAGCTGTTGTCTGTCAAAATACCACACCATTGAACGCAAGAACTCCGAAAATAAGATATTGTCTGTCAAAACACCACACCATTGAACGCAAAATCTGCGTGGCTAGTCAGTTAGTGTTAAGCTTCTCCCTAGAAATTTTCTAAGACAAAATGAAGCGTTTCAAACCGTAAAATAAGCTGTTGTCTGTCAAAATACCACACCACTGAACGCAAAATCTGTTTGGCCAGTCAGTTAGTGTTAAGCTTCTCCCTAGAAATTTTCGAAGACAAAATGAAGCATTTCAACCCCCAAAAGAAGCGTTTGTCTGTCAAAATACCACACCAATAAACGCAAGAACTCCGAAAATAAAAATATTGCCTGGCAAAATACCACACCATTGAACGGAAAGTCTGCGTGGCCAGTCAGTTAGTGTTAAGCTTCTCCCTAGAAATTTTCGAAGACAAAATGAAGCATTTCAACCCGTAAAATAAGATGTTGTCTCTCAAAATACCACACCACTGAACGCAAAAACTCCGAAAATAAGATATTTTCTGTCAAAATACCACACCATTGAACGGAAAGTCTGCGTGGCCAGTCAGTTAGTGTTAAGCTTCTCCCTAGATATTTTCGAAGACAAAATGGAGCATTTCAACCTGGAAAATAAGATGTTGTCTTCAAAATACCACACCATTGAAGGCAAAAACTCCGAAAATAAAATATTGCCTGTCAAAATACCACACCATTGAACGCGAAATATGTGTGGGCAGTCAGTTAGGGTTAAGCTTCTCCCTAGAAAATTTTGAACACAAAATGAAGCATTTCAACCCGTAAAATAAGATGTTGTCTGTCAAAATACCACACCATTGAACGCAAAATCTGTGTGGCCAGTCGTTAGTATTAAGCTTCTCCCTAGAAATTTTCTAAGACAAAATGAAGCGTTTCAAACCGTAAAATAAGCTGTTGTCTGTCAAAATACCACACCACTGAACGCAAAATCTGTTTGGCCAGTCAGTTAGTGTTAAGCTTCTCCCTACAAATTTTCGAAGACAAAATGAAGCATTTCAACCCCTAAAAGAAGCTGTTGTCTGTCAAAATACCACACCATTGAACGCAAGAATTCCGAAAATAAGGTATTGTCTGTCAAAATACTACACCATTGAACGCAAAATCTGTGTGGCCAGTCGTTAGTGCTAAGCTTCTCCCTAAAAATTTTCGAAGACAAAATGAAGCATTTCAACCCGTAAGATAAAATGTTGTCCGTCAAATTACCACACCATTGAACGCAAAAACTCCGAAAATAAGATATTGTCTGTCAAAATACTACACCATTGAACGCAAAATCTGTGTGGCCAGTCGTTAGTGCTAAGCTTCTCCCTAAAAATTTTCGAAGACAAAATGAAGCATTTCAACCCGTAAAATAAAATGTTGTCTGTCAAATTACCACACCATTGAACGCAAAAACTCTGAAAGTAAGATATTGTCTGTCAAAATACCACACCACTGAACGGAAAGTCTGCGTGGCCAGTCAGTTAGTGTTAGGCTTCTCCCTAGATATTTTCGAAGACAAAATGAAGCATTTCAAACTGGAAAATATGATGTTGTCTGTCAAAATACCACACCATTGACCGCAAAAACTCCGAAAATAAAATATTGCCTGTCAAAATACCACACCACTGAACGCAAAATATGTGTGGCCAGTCAGTTAGTGTTAAGCTTCTCCCTAGAAAATTTCGAAGACAAAATGAAGCATTTCAACCCGTAAAAGAAGCTGTTGTCTGTCAAAATACCACACCATTGAACGCAAGAACTCCGAAAATAAGATATTGTCTGTCAAAACACCACACCATTGAACGCAAAATCTGCGTGGCTAGTCAGTTAGTGTTAGGCTTCTCCCTAGATATTTTCGAAGACAAAATGAAGCATTTCAACCAGGCAAATAAGACGCTGTCTGTCAAAATACCACACCATTGAAGGCAAAAACCCCGAAAATAAGATATTGTCTGTAAGAATACCACACTATTGAACGAAAATCTGTGTGGCCAGTCACTTAGTGTTAGGCTTCTCCCTAGAAGTTTTCGAAGTCCAATTGAAGCATTTCAACCCGGAATATAAGATGTTATCTGTCAAAATACCACACCATTGAACGCAAAAACTCCGAAAATAAGATATTGTCTGGTAAAATAATACACCATTTAACGCAAGATCTCTGTGGCCAGTCAGACACCCTTAGGCTTCTCCCTAGAAATTTTCGAAGACAAAATTAAGCATTTTAGCCTGGAAAATAAGACGCTATCTGTCAAAATACCGCACCATTGAAAGCAAAAACTCGGAAAATAATATAGTGTCTCTCAAAATACCACACCATTGAACGCAACATCTGTGTGGCCAGTCAGTTAGTGTTAGGCTTCTCCCTAGAAGTTTTCAAAGACCAATTGAAGCATTTCAACCCGGAATATAAGATGTTATCTGTCAAAATACTACACCATTGAACGCTAAAACTCTGAAAATAAAATATTGTCTGTCAAAATACCACACCATTTAACGTGTGGCCAGTCAGACATTCTTACGCTTCTCCCTAGAAATTTTCGAAGACAAATTCAAGCATTTCAATCCATAAAACAAGATGTTGTCTGTCAAAATACCACACCATTGGCCACAAAAACTCCGAAAATAAAATATTGTCTGTCAAAATATCACACCATTGAACGCAAAATCTGTGCGGCCAGTCAGCTAGTGTTAAGCTTCTCCCTAGAACTTTTCGATGACAAAATGAACCATTTCAACCCGGAAAATAAGATGTTGTCTGTCAAAATACCACACCACTGAACGCAAGAACTCCGAAAATAAGATATTGTCTGTCAAAATACAACACCATTGAACGCAAAATCTGTTTGGCCAGTCAGTTAGTGTTAAGCTTCTCCCTAGAAATTTTCGAAGACAAAATGAAGCATTTCAACAGGTAAAAGAAGCTGTTGTCTGTCAAAATACCACACCATTGAACGCAAAATCTGCGTGGCTAGTCAGTTAGTGTTAGGCTTCTCCCTAGAAATTTTCGAAGGCAAAATGAAGCATTTCAGCCTGTAAAATAAAATGTTGTCTGTCAAAATAAAACACCATTGAACGCAAAAACTACGAAAATAAGATATTGTCTGTCAAAATACTACACCATTGAACGCAAAATCTGTGTATCCAGTCGTTAGTGCTAAGCTTCTCCCTACAAATTTTCGAAGACAAAATGAAGCATTTCAACCCGTAAAATAAAATGTTGTCTGTGAAATTACCACACCATTGAACGCAAAAACTCAGAAAGTAAGATATTGCCGGTCAAAATACCACACCATTGAACGGAAAGTCTGCGTGGCCAGTCAGTTAGTGTTAAGCTTCTCCCTAGATATTTTCGAAGACAAAATGAAGCATTTCAACCTGTAAAATAAAATGTTATCTGTCAAAATACCACACCATTGAACGCTAACACTCGGAAAATAAAATATTGAATATCAAAATACCACACCATTGTACGCAAAATATGTGTGGGCAGTCAGTTAGTGTTAAGCTCCTCAATAGAAATTTTCGAAGACAAAATGAATCATTTCAACCTGGAAAATAAGATGTTTTCTATTAAAATACCACACCATTGACCGCGAAAACTCCGAAAATAAGATATTTTCTGTCAAAATACCACACCATTGAACGCGAAATATGTGTGGGCAGTCAGTTAGGGTTAAACTTATCCGTAGAAATTTTTGAACACAAAATGAAGCATTTCAACCCGTAAAATAAGATGTTGTCTGTCAAAATACCACACAATTGAACGCAAAATCTGTGTGCACAGTCGTTAGTATTAAGCTTCTCCCTAGAAATTTTCTAAGACAAAATGAAGCATTTCAACCCGTAAAATAAGCTGCTGTCTGTCAAAATACCACACCACTGAATGCAAGAACTCCGAAAATAAGATATTGTCTGTCAAAATACCACACCATTGAACGCAAAATCTGTTTGGCCAGTCAGTTAGTGTTAAGCTGCTCCCTAGAAATTTTCGAAGACAAAATGAAGCATTTCAACCCTTAAAAGGAGCTGTTGTCTGTCTAAATACCACACCATTGAACGCAAGAACTCCGAAAATAAGATATTGTCTGTCAAAATACCACACTATTGAACGAAAATCTGTGTGGCCAGTCACTTAGTGTTAGGCTTCTCCCTAGAAGTTTTCGAAGACCAATTGAAGCATTTCAACCCGGAATATAACATGTTATCTGTCAAAATACCACACCATTGAACGCAAAATCTGTGTATCCAGTCAGACACTCTTAGGCTTCTCCCTAGAAATTTTCGAAGACAAAATGAAGCATTTTAGCCCGGAAAATAAGACGCTATCTGTCAAAATACCACACCATTGACCCCAAAAACTCCGAAAATAAGATATTGTCTGTAAGAATACCACACCATTGAACGCAAAATCTGTGTGGCCAGTCAGACACTCTTAAACTTCTTCCTAGAAGTTTGCGAAGGCAAAATAAAACATTTTAACACGGAAAATTAGATATTGTCTGTCAAAATACCACACTATTGAACGAAAATCTGTGTGGCCAGTCAGTTAGTGTTAGGCTTCTTCCTAGAAATTTTCCATGACAAAATTAAGCATTTTAGCCCGGAATATAAGATGTTATCTGTCAAAATACCCCACCATTGAACGCAAAAACTCGGAAAATAATATAGTGCCTGTCAAAATACCACACCATTGAACGCAAAATCTGTGTGGCCAGTCAGTTAGTGTTAAGCTTCTCCGTAGAAATTTTCGAAGACAAAATGAAGCATTCCAGCAGGCAAAATAAAATGTTGTCTGTCAAAATACCACACCATTGAACGCAAAACTCCGAAAATAAGATATTGTCTGTCAAAATACCACACCATCGAACGCAAAATCTGTGTGGCCAGTCGTTAGTCTTAAGCTTCTCCCTACAAATTTTCGAGGACAAAATGAAGCATTTCAACCCTTAAAAGGAGCTGTTGTCTGTCTAAATACCACACCATTGAACGCAAGAACTCCGAAAATAAGATATTGTCTGTCAAAATACCACACCATTGAACGCAAAATCTGCGTGGCTAGTCAGTTAGTGTTAAGCTTCTCCCTAGATATTTTCGAAGACAAAATGAAGCATTTCAACCAGGCAAATAAGACGTTGTCTGTCAAAATACCACACCATTGAAGGCAAAAACCCCGAAAATAAGATATTATCTGTAAGAATACCACACCATTGAACGCAAAATCTGTGCGGCCAGTCAGACACTCTTAAGCTTCTTCCTAGAAGTTTGCGAAGGCAAAATAAAACATTTTAACACGGAAAATAAGATATTGTCTGTCAAAATACCACACTATTGAACGAAAATCTGTGTGGCCAGTCACTTAGTGTTAGGCTTCTCCCTAGAAGTTTTCGAAGACCAATTGAAGCATTTCAACCCGGAATATAAGATGTTATCTGCCAAAATACCACACCATTGAACGCAAAAACTCCGAAAATAAGATATTGTCTGCTAAAATAATACACCATTTACCGCAAGATCTCTGTGGCCAGTCAGACACCCTTAGGCTTCTCCCTAGAAATTTTCGAAGACAAAATTAAGCATTTTAGCCCGGAAAATAAGACGCTATCTGTCAAAATACCACACCATTGAACGCAAAAACTCGGAAAATAATATAGTGTCTATCAAAATACCACACCATTGAACGCAAAATCTATGTGGCCAGTCAGTTAGTGTTAAGCTTCTCCCTAGAAATTTTCGAAGGCAAAATGAAGCATTTCAGCAGGTAAAATAAGATGTTGTCTGTCAAAATACCACACCATTGAACGCAAAACTGCGAAAATAAGATATCGTCTGTCAAAATACCACACCATTGAACGCAAAATCTGTGTGGCCAGTCGTTAGTCTTAAGCTTCTCCCTAGAAATTTTCGAGGACAAAATGAAGCATTTCAACCCGTAAAATAAGATGTTGTCTGCCAAAATACCACACCACTGAACGCAAAAACTCGGAAAATAAGATATTGTCTGCCAAAATACCACACCATTGAACGCAAAATCTGTGTGGGCCAGTCAGTTAGTGCTAAGCTTCTCCCTAGATAATTTCGAAGACCAAATGAAGCATTTCAACCTGGAAAATAAGATGTTATCTGTTTAAATACCACACCGTTGACCGCAAAACCCCGAAAATAAAATATTGCCTGTCGAAATACCACACCATTGAACGCAAAACATGTGTGGCCAGTCAGTTAGTGTTAAGCTTCTCCCTAGAAGTTTTCGAAGACCAATTGAAGCATTTCAACCCGGAATATAAGATGTTATCTGTCAAAATACTACACCATTGAACGCTAAAACTCCGAAAATAAAATATTGTCTGTCAAAATACCACACCATTTAACATGTGGCCAGTCAGACATTCTTACGCTTCTCCCTAGAAATTTTCGAAGACAAATTGAAGCATTTCAATCCATAAAATCAGATGTTGTCTGTCAAAATACCACACCATTGGCCACAAAAACTCCGAAAATAAAATATTGTCTGTCAAAATATCACACCATTGAACGCAAAATCTGTGTGGCCAGTCAGTTAGTGTTAAGCTTCTAGCTAGAACTTTTCGAAGACAAAATGAACCATTTCAACCCGGAAAATAAGATGTTGTCTGTCAAAATACCACACAACTGAACGCAAGAACTCCGAAAATAAGATATTGTCTGTCAAAATACCACAACATTGAACGCAAAATCTGTTTGGCCAGTCAGTTAGTGTTAAGCTTCTCAGTAGAAATTTTCGAAGACAAAATGAAGCATTTCAACCCGTAAAAGAAGCTGTTGTCTGTCAAAAAACGACACCATTGAACGCAAGAACTTCGAAAATAAGATATTGTCTGTCAAAATACCACACCATTGAACGCAAAATCTGCGTGGCTAGTAAGTTAGTGTTAAGCTTCTCCCTAGATATTTTCGAAGACAAAATGAAGCATTTCAACCAGGCAAATAAGACGTTGTCTGTCAAAATACCACACAATTGAAGGCAAAAACCCCGAAAATAAGATATTGTCTGTAAGAATACCACACCATTGAACGCAAAATCTGTGTGGCCAGTCAGACACTCTTAAGCTTCTTCCTAGAAGTTTGCGAAGGCAAAATAAAACATTTTAACACGGAAAATAAGATATTGTCTGTCAAAATACCACACTATTGAACGAAAATCTGTGTGGCCAGTCAGTTAGTGTTAGGCTTCTCCGTAGAAATTTTCGAAGACAAAATGAAGCATTTCAGCAGGTAAAATAAGATGTTGTCTATTAAAATACCACACCATTGAACGCAAAACTCCGAAAATAAGATATTGTCTGTCAAAATACCACACTATTGAACGAAAATCTGTGTGGCCAGTCAGTTAGTGTTAGGCTTCTCCGTAGAAATTTTCGAAGACAAAATGAAGCATTTCAGCAGGTAAAATAAGATGTTGTCTATTAAAATACTACACCATTGAACGCAAAATCTGTGTGGCCAGTCGTTAGTGCTAAGCTTCTCCCTAAAAATTTTCGAAGACAAAATGAAGCATTTCAACCCGTAAAATAAAATGTTGTCTGTCAAATTACCACACCATTGAACGCAAAAACTCTGAAAGTAAGATATTGTCTGTCAAAATACCACACCACTGAACGGAAAGTCTGCGTGGCCAGTCAGTTAGTGTTAGGCTTCTCCCTAGATATTTTCGAAGACAAAATGAAGCATTTCAAACTGGAAAATATGATGTTGTCTGTCAAAATACCACACCATTGACCGCAAAAACTCCGAAAATAAAATATTGCCTGTCAAAATACCACACCACTGAACGCAAAATATGTGTGGCCAGTCAGTTAGTGTTAAGCTTCTCCCTAGAAAATTTCGAAGACAAAATGAAGCATTTCAACCCGTAAAAGAAGCTGTTGTCTGTCAAAATACCACACCATTGAAAGCAAGAACTCCGAAAATGAGATATTGTCTGTCAAAACACCACACCATTGAACGCAAAATCTGCGTGGCTAGTCAGTTAGTGTTAGGCTTCTCCCTAGATATTTTCGAAGACAAAATGAAGCATTTCAACCAGGCAAATAAGACGCTGTCTGTCAAAATACCACACCATTGAAGGCAAAAACCCCGAAAATAAGATATTGTCTGTAAGAATACCACACTATTGAACGAAAATCTGTGTGGCCAGTCACTTAGTGTTAGGCTTCTCCCTAGAAGTTTTCGAAGTCCAATTGAAGCATTTCAACCCGGAATATAAGATGTTATCTGTCAAAATACCACACCATTGAACGCAAAAACTCCGAAAATAAGTTATTGTCTGGTAAAATAATACACCATTTAACGCAAGATCTCTGTGGCCAGTCAGACACCCTTAGGCTTCTCCCTAGAAATTTTCGAAGACAAAATTAAGTCAAAATACCGCACCATTGAAAGCAAAAAAAATACCACACCATTGAACGCAACATCTGTGTGGCCAGTCAGTTAGTGTTAGGCTTCTCCCTAGAAGTTTTCAAAGACTAATTGAAGCATTTCAACCCGGAATATAAGATGTTATCTGTCAAAATACTACACCATTGAACGCTAAAACTCTGAAAATAAAATATTGTCTGTCAAAATACCACACCATTTAACGTGTGGCCAGTCAGACATTCTTACGCTTCTCCCTAGAAATTTTCGAAGACAAATTCAAGCATTTCAATCCATAAAATAAGATGTTGTCTGTCAAAATACCACACCATTGGCCACAAAAACTCCGAAAATAAAATATTGTCTGTCAAAATATCACACCATTGAACGCAAAATCTGTGCGGCCAGTCAGCTAGTGTTAAGCTTCTCCCTAGAACTTTTCGATGACAAAATGAACCATTTCAACCCGGAAAATAAGATGTTGTCTGTCAAAATACCACACCACTGAACGCAAGAACTCCGAAAATAAGATATTGTCTGTCAAAATACAACACCATTGAACGCAAAATCTGTTTGGCCAGTCAGTTAGTGTTAAGCTTCTCCCTAGAAATTTTCGAAGACAAAATGAAGCATTTCAACAGGTAAAAGAAGCTGTTGTCTGTCAAAATACCACACCATTGAACGCAAAATCTGCGTGGCTAGCCAGTTAGTGTTAGGCTTCTCCCTAGAAATTTTCGAAGGCAAAATGAAGCATTTCAGCCTGTAAAATAAAATGTTGTCTGTCAAAATAAAACACCATTGAACGCAAAAACTACGAAAATAAGATATTGTCTGTCAAAATACTACACCATTGAACGCAAAATCTGTGTATCCAGTCGTTAGTGCTAAGCTTCTCCCTACAAATTTTCGAAGACAAAATGAAGCATTTCAACCCGTAAAATAAAATGTTGTCTGTGAAATTACCACACCATTGAACGCAAAAACTCAGAAAGTAAGATATTGCCGGTCAAAATACCACACCATTGAACAGAAAGTCTGCGTGGCCAGTCAGTTAGTGTTAAGCTTCTCCCTAGATATTTTCGAAGAAAAAATGAAGCATTTCAACCTGTAAAATAAAATGTTATCTGTCAAAATACCACACCATTGAACGCTAACACTCGGAAAATAAAATATTGAATATCAAAATACCACACCATTGTACGCAAAATATGTGTGGGCAGTCAGTTAGTGTTAAGCTCCTCAATAGAAATTTTCGAAGACAAAATGAAGCATTTCAACCTGGAAAATAAGATGTTTTCTATTAAAATACCACACCATTGACCGCGAAAACTCCGAAAATAAGATATTTTCTGTCAAAATACCACACCATTGAACGCGAAATATGTGTGGGCAGTCAGTTAGGGTTAAACTTATCCGTAGAAATTTTTGAACACAAAATGAAGCATTTCAACCCGTAAAATAAGATGTTGTCTGTCAAAATACCACACAATTGAACGCAAAATCTGTGTGCACAGTCGTTAGTATTAAGCTTCTCCCTAGAAATTTTCTAAGACAAAATGAAGTATTTCAACCCGTAAAATAAGCTGCTGTCTGTCAAAATACCACACCACTGAATGCAAGAACTCCGAAAATAAGATATTGTCTGTCAAAATACCACACCATTGAACGCAAAATCTGTTTGGCCAGTCAGTTAGTGTTAAGCTGCTCCCTAGAAATTTTCGAAGACAAAATGAAGCATTTCAACCCTTAAAAGGAGCTGTTGTCTGTCTAAATACCACACCATTGAACGCAAGAACTCCGAAAATAAGATATTGTCTGTCAAAATACCACACCATTGAACGCAAAATCTGCGTGGCTAGTCAGTTAGTGTTAAGCTTCTCCCTAGATATTTTCGAAGACAAAATGAAGCATTTCAACCAGGCAAATAAGACGTTGTCTGTCAAAATACCACACCATTGAAGGCAAAAACCCCGAAAATAAGATATTATCTGTAAGAATACCACACCATTGAACGCAAAATCTGTGCGGCCAGTCAGACACTCTTAAGCTTCTTCCTAGAAGTTTGCGAAGGCAAAATAAAACATTTTAACACGGAAAATAAGATATTGTCTGTCAAAATACCACACTATTGAACGAAAATCTGTGTGGCCAGTCACTTAGTGTTAGGCTTCTCCCTAGAAGTTTTCGAAGACCAATTGAAGCATTTCGACCCGGAATATAACATGTTATCTGTCAAAATACCACACCATTGAACGCAAAATCTGTGTATCCAGTCAGACACTCTTAGGCTTCTCCCTAGAAATTTTCGAAGACAAAATGAAGCATTTTAGCCCGGAAAATAAGACGCTATCTGTCAAAATACCACACCATTGACCCCAAAAACTCCGAAAATAAGATATTGTCTGTAAGAATACCACACCATTGAACGCAAAATCTGTGTGGCCAGTCAGACACTCTTAAACTTCTTCCTACAAGTTTGCGAAGGCAAAATAAAACATTTTAACACGGAAAATTAGATATTGTCTGTCAAAATACCACACTATTGAACGAAAATCTGTGTGGCCAGTCAGTTAGTGTTAGGCTTCTTCCTAGAAATTTTCGAAGACAAAATTAAGCATTTTAGCCCGGAATATAAGATGTTATCTGTCAAAATACCCCACCATTGAACGCAAAAACTCGGAAAATAATATAGTGCCTGTCAAAATACCACACCATTGAACGCAAAATCTGTGTGGCCAGTCAGTTAGTGTTAAGCTTCTCCGTAGAAATTTTCGAAGACAAAATGAAGCATTCCAGCAGGCAAAATAAAATGTTGTCTGTCAAAATACCACACCATTGAACGCAAAACTCCGAAAATAAGATATTGTCTGTCAAAATACCACACCATCGAACGCAAAATCTGTGTGGCCAGTCGTTAGTCTTAAGCTTCTCCCTAGAAATTTTCGAGGACAAAATGAAGCATTTCAACCCTTAAAAGGAGCTGTTGTCTGTCTAAATACCACACCATTGAACGCAAGAACTCCGAAAATAAGATATTGTCTGTCAAAATACCACACCATTGAACGCAAAATCTGCGTGGCTAGTCAGTTAGTGTTAAGCTTCTCCCTAGATATTTTCGAAGACAAAATGAAGCATTTCAACCAGGCAAATAAGACGTTGTCTGTCAAAATACCACACCATTGAAGGCAAAAACCCCGAAAATAAGATATTATCTGTAAGAATACCACACCATTGAACGCAAAATCTGTGCGGCCAGTCAGACACTCTTAAGCTTCTTCCTAGAAGTTTGCGAAGGCAAAATAAAACATTTTAACACGGAAAATAAGATATTGTCTGTCAAAATACCACACTATTGAACGAAAATCTGTGTGGCCAGTCACTTAGTGTTAGGCTTCTCCCTAGAAGTTTTCGAAGACCAATTGAAGCATTTCAACCCGGAATATAAGATGTCATCTGCCAAAATACCACACCATTGAACGCAAAAACTCCGAAAATAAGATATTGTCTGCTAAAATAATACACCATTTACCGCAAGATCTCTGTGGCCAGTCAGACACCCTTAGGCTTCTCCCTAGAAATTTTCGAAGACAAAATTAAGCATTTTAGCCCGGAAAATAAGACGCTATCTGTCAAAATACCACACCATTGAACGCAAAAACTCGGAAAATAATATAGTGTCTATCAAAATACCACACCATTGAACGCAAAATCTATGTGGCCAGTCAGTTAGTGTTAAGCTTCTCCCTAGAAATTTTCGAAGGCAAAATGAAGCATTTCAGCAGGTAAAATAAGATGTTGTCTGTCAAAATACCACACCATTGAACGCAAAACTTCGAAAATAAGATATCGTCTGTCAAAATACCACACCATTGAACGCAAAATCTGTGTGGCCAGTCGTTAGTCTTAAGCTTCTCCCTAGAAATTTTCGAGGACAAAATGAAGCATTTCAACCCGTAAAATAAGATGTTGTCTGCCAAAATACCACACCACTGAACGCAAAAACTCCGAAAATAAGATATTGTCTGCCAAAATACCACACCATTGAACGCAAAATCTGTGTGGGCCAGTCAGTTAGTGCTAAGCTTCTCCCTAGATAACTTCGAAGACCAAATGAAGCATTTCAACCTGGAAAATAAGATGTTATCTGTCTAAATACCACACCGTTGACCGCAAAACCCCGAAAATAAAATATTGCCTGTCAAAATACCACACCATTGAACGCAAAACATGTGTGGCCAGTCAGTTAGTGTTAAGCTTCTCCCTAGAAGTTTTCGAAGACCAATTGAAGCATTTCAACCCGGAATATAAGATGTTATCTGTCAAAATACTACACCATTGAACGCTAAAACTCCGAAAATAAAATATTGTCTGTCAAAATACCACACCATTTAACATGTGGCCAGTCAGACATTCTTACGCTTCTCGTTAGAAATTTTCGAAGACAAATTGAAGCATTTCAATCCATAAAATCAGATGTTGTCTGTCAAAATACCACACCATTGGCCACAAAAACTCCGAAAATAAAATATTGTCTGTCAAAATATCACACCATTGAACGCAAAATCTGTGTGGCCAGTCAGTTAGTGTTAAGCTTCTAGCTAGAACTTTTCGAAGACAAAATGAACCATTTCAACCCGGAAAATAAGATGTTGTCTGTCAAAATACCACACAACTGAACGCAAGAACTCCGAAAATAAGATATTGTCTGTCAAAATACCACAACATTGAACGCAAAATCTGTTTGGCCAGTCAGTTAGTGTTAAGCTTCTCAGTAGAAATTTTCGAAGACAAAATGAAGCATTTCAACCCGTAAAAGAAGCTGTTGTCTGTCAAAATACGACACCATTGAACGCAAGAACTTCGAAAATAAGATATTGTCTGTCAAAATACCACACCATTGAACGCAAAATCTGCGTGGCTAGTAAGTTAGTGTTAAGCTTCTCCCTAGATATTTTCGAAGACAAAATGAAGCATCTCAACCAGGCAAATAAGACGTTGTCTGTCAAAATACCACACAATTGAAGGCAAAAACCCCGAAAATAAGATATTGTCTGTAAGAATACCACACCATTGAACGCAAAGTCTGTGTGGTAAGTCAGACACTCTTAAGCTTCTTCCTAGAAGTTTGCGAAGGCAAAATAAAACATTTTAACACGGAAAATAAGATATTGTCTGTCAAAATACCACACTATTGAACGAAAATCTGTGTGGCCAGTCAGTTAGTGTTAGGCTTCTCCGTAGAAATTTTCGAAGACAAAATGAAGCATTTCAGCAGGTAAAATAAGACGTTGTCTATTAAAATACCACACCATTGAACGCAAAACTCCGAAAATAAGATATTGTCTGTCAAAATACCACACCATTGAACGCAAAATCTGTGTGGACAGTTGTTAGTCTTAATCTTCTCCCTAGAAATTTTCGAGAACAAAATGAAGCATTTCAACCCGTAAAATAATATGTTGTCTGCCAAAATACCACACCACTGAACGCAAAAACTCCGAAAATAAGATATTGTCTGTCAAAATACCACACCATTGAACGCAAAATCTGTGTGGGCCAGTCAGTTAGTGTTAAGCTTCTCCCTAGATAATTTCGAAGACAAAATGAAGCATTTCAACTTGGAAAATAAGATGTTATCTGTTTAAATACCACACCATTGACCGCAAAAACCCCGAAAATAAAATATTGCCTGTCAAAATACCACACCATTGAACGCAAAATATGTGTGGCCAGTCAGTTAGTGTTAAGCTTCTCCCTAGAAGTTTTCGAAGACCAATTGAAGCATTTCAACCCGGAATATAACATGTTATCTGTCAAAATACCACACCGTTGAACGCAAAATATGTGTGGCCAGTCAGTTAGTGTTAAGCTTCTCCCTAGAAGTTTTCGAAGACCAATTGAAGCATTTCAACCCGGAATATAAGATGTTATCTGCCAAAATACTACACCATTGAACGCAAAAACTCCGAAAATAAAATATTGTCTGTCAAAATACCACACCATTTAACGTGTGGCCAGTCAGACATTCTTAAGCTTCTCCCTAGAAATTTCCGAAGACAAATTGAAGCATTTCAATCCGTAAAATAAGATGTTGTCTGTCAAAATACCATACCATTGAACGCAAAAACTCCGAAAATAAGATATTGTCGGTAAAAATACCACACCATTGAACGCAATATCTATGTGGCCAGTCAGACACTCTTAAGCTTCTTCCTAGAAGTTTGCGAAGACAAAATAAAACATTTTAACCCGGAAAATAAGATATTGTCTATCAAAATACCATACTATTGAACGCAAAATCTGTATGGCCAGTCAGTTAGGGTTAAGCTTCTCCCTAGAAGTTTTCGAAGACCAATTGAAGCATTTCAACCCGGAATATAACATGTTATCTGTCAAAATACCACACCATTGAACGCAAAATCTGTGTGGCCAGTCAGACACCCTTAGGCTTCTCCCTAGAAATTTTCGAAGACAAAATTAAGCATTTTAGCCCGGAAAATAAGACGCTATCTGTCAAAATACCACACCATTGAACGCAAAAACTCCGAAAATAAAATATTGTCTGTCAAAATACCACACCATTGAACGCAAAATCTGTGTTGCCAGTCAGTCACGGTTAAGTCTCTCCCTAGAAATTTTCGAAGACAAAATGAACCATTTTAACCCGGAAAATAAAATATTGTCT
Source organism: Brachypalpus laphriformis (assembly GCA_945910035.1). NCBI lineage: Eukaryota > Metazoa > Arthropoda > Insecta > Diptera > Syrphidae > Brachypalpus > Brachypalpus laphriformis. Next base: position 132,963,888 of record OX246754.1, read on the forward strand.
GTCAAAATACCACACCATTGAACGCAAAATCTGTGTGGCCACACAGACGCTCCTAGGCTTCTTCCTAGAGGTTTGCGAACACAAAATAAAACATTGCAACCCGGAAAATAAGATATTGTCTGTCGAAATACCACACTATTGAACCCAAAATCTGTGTTGCCAGTCAATTAGTGTTAAGCTTCTCCCTAGAAATTTTCGAAGACCAACTGAAGCATTTCAACCCGGAATATAAGATGTTATCTGTCAAAATACTACACCATTGAACGCAAACATTCCGAAAATAAGATATTGTCTGTCAAAATACCACACAGTTAAACGCAAAAACTCCGAAAATAAGATATTGTCTGTCGAAATACCACACCATTGAACGCAAAATCTGTGTGGCCAGTCAGGTAGTGTTAAGCTTCTGACTAGAAACTTTCGAAGACAAAATGAAGCATTTCAACCCGTAAAATAAAATATTGTCTGTCAAAATACCACACCCCTGAACGCAAAAACTCCGAAAATAAGATATTGTCTGTCAAAATACCACACCATTGAACGCAAAAACTCCGAAAATAAGATATTGTCTGTCAAAATACCACACCATTGAATGCAAAATCTGTGTGGCCAGTCAGTTAGTGTTAAGCTTCTCCCTAGAAATTTACGAATTCAAAATGAAGCATTTCCGCATGCAAAATAAGATGTTGTCTGTCAAAATACAACACCATTGAATGCAAAATCTGTGTGGCCACTCAGTTAGTGTTAAGCTTCTCCCTAGAAATTTTCGAAGACAAAATGAAGCATTTCAACCTGGAAAATAAGATGTTGTCTGTTAAAATACCACAGCATATACCGCAAAAACTCCGAAAATAAAATATTGCCTGTCAAAATACCACACCACTGAACGCGAAATATGTGTGGGCAGTCAGTTAGGGTTAAGCTTCTCCCTAGAAATTTTTGAACACCAAATGAAGCATTTCAACCCGTAAAATAAGATGTTGTCTGTCAAAATACCACACCATTGAACGCAAAATCTGTGTGGCCAGTCGTTAGTATTAAGCTTCTCGTTAGAAATATTCTAAGACAAAATGAAGCATTTCAACCCGTAAAATAAGCTGTTGTCTGTCAAAATACGACACCATTGAACGCAAGAACTCCGAAAATAAGATATTGTCTGTCAAAATACCACACTATTGAACCCAAAATTTGTGTGGCCAGTCAGTTAGGGTTAAGCTTCTCCCAAGAAGTTTTCGAAGACGAACTGAAGCATTTCAACCCGGAATATAAGATGTTATCTGTCAAAATACCACACCATTGAACGCAAAATCTCCGAAAATAGGATATTGTCTGCTAAAATAATACACCATTTAACGCAAGATCTCTGTGGCCAGTCAGACACCCTTAGGCTTCTCCCTAGAAATTTTCGAAGACAAAATTAAGCATTTTAGCCCAGAAAAAAGACGCTATCTGTCAAAATACCACACCATTGAACGCAAAATCTGTGTGGCCAGTCAGTTAGTGTTAAGCTTCTCCCTAGAAATTTTCGAAGACAAAATGAAGCATTTCAGCAGTTAAAATAAGATGTTGTCTGTCAAAATACCACACCATTGAACGCAAAACTCCGAAAATAAGATATTGTCTGTCAAACTACCGCACCATTGAACGCAAAATCTGTGTGGCCAGTCGTTAGTCTTAATCTTCTCCCTAGAAATTTTCGAGGACAAAATGAAGCATTTCAACCCGTAAAATAAGATGTTGTCTGCCAAAATACCACACCACTGAACGCAGAATCTGTGTGGCCAATCAGACACTCTTAGGCTTCTCCCTAGAAATTTTCGGAGACAAAATGAAGCATTTTAGCCCGGAAAATAAGACGCTATCTGTCAAAATACCACACCATTGAACGCAAAATCTGTGTGCGCCAGTCAGTTAGTGTTAAGCTTCTCCCTAGAAAATTTCGAAGACAAAATGAAGCATTTCAACTCGGAAAATAAGATGTTATCTGTTTAAATAAAACACCATTTACCGCAAAAACCCCGAAAATAAAATATTGCCTGTCAAAATACCGCACCATTGAACGCAAAAACTCCGAAAATAAGATATTGTCGGTAAAAATACCACACCATTGAACGCAATATCTGTGTGGCCAGTCAGACACTCTTAAGCTTCTTCCTAGAAGTTTGCGAAGACAAAATAAAACATTTTAACCCGGAAAATAAGATATTGTCTATCAAAATACCATACTATTGAACGCAAAATCTGTTTGGCGAGTCAGTTAGGGTTAAGCTTCTCCCTAGAAGTTTTCGAAGACCAATTGAAGCATTTCAACCCGGAATATAACATGTTATCTGTCAAAATACCCCACCATTGAACGCAGAATATGTGTGGCCAATCAGACACTCTTAGGCTTCTCCCTAGAAATTTCCGAAGACAAAATGAAGCATTTTAGCCCGGAGAATAAGAAGCTATCTGTCAAAATACCACACCATTGAACGCAAAAACTCCGAAAATAATATAGTGTCTGTCAAAACACCACACTATTTAAGGCAAAATCTGTGTTGCCAGTCAGTCACGGTTAAGTCTCTCCCTAGAAATTTTCGAAGACAAAATGAAGCATTTCAACCAGGCAAATAAGATGTTGTCTGTCAAAATACCACACCATTGAAGGCAAAAACCCCGAAAATAAGATATTATCTGTAAGAATACCACACCATTGAACGCAAAATCTGTGTGGCCAGTCAGACACTCTTAAGCTTCTTCCTAGAAGTTTGCGAAGGCAAAATAAAACATTTTAACACGGAAAATAAGATATTGTCTGTCAAAATACCACACTATTGAACGAAAATCTGTGTGGCCAGTCACTTAGTGTTAGGCTTCTCCCTAGAAATTTTCTAAGACAAAATGAAGCATTTCAACCCGTAAGATAAGCTGCTGTCTGTCAAAGTACCACACCATTGAACGCAAGAACTCCGAAAATAAGATATTGTCTGTCAAAATACCACACCATTGAACGCAAAATCTGTTTGGGCAGTCAGTTAGTGTTAAGCTTCTCCCTAGAAATTTTCGAATACAAAATGAAGCATTTCAACCCGTAAAATAAGATGTTGTCTGTCAAAATCCCACACCATTGAACGCAAAAACTCCGAAAATAAGACATTGTCTGTCAAAATACCACACCATTGAACGAAAAGTCTGCGTGGCCAGTCAGTTCGTGTTAAGCTTCTCCCTAGAAGTTTTCGAAGACAAAATGAAGCATTTCAACCCGTAAAATAAGATGTTGTCTGCCAAAATACCACACCGTTGACCGCAAAAACCCCGAAAATAAAATATTGCCTGTCAGTTAGTGTTAAGCTTCTCCCTAGAAGTTTTCGAAGACCAACTGAAGCATTTCAACCCGGAATATAAGATGTTATCTGCCAAAATACTACACCATTGAACGCTAAAACTCCGGAAATAAAATATTGTCTGTCAAAATACCACACCATTTAACGTGTGGCCAGTCAGACATTCTTAAGCTTCTCCCTAGAAATTTTCGAAGACAAATTGAAGCATTTCAATCCATAAAATAAGATGTTGTCTGTCCAAATACCACACCATTGGCCACAAAAACTCCGAAAATAAAATATTGTCTGTCAAAGTGTCACACCATTGAACGCAAAATCTCTGTGGCCAGTCAGTTAGTGTTAAGCTTCTCCCTAGAACTTTTCGAAGACAAAATGAACCATTTCAACCCGGAAAATAAGATGTTGTCTGTCAAAATACCATACCATTGAACGCAAAAACTCCGAAAATAAGATATTGTCGGTAAAAATACCACACCATTGAACGAAATATATGTGTGGCCAGTCAGACACTCTTAAGCTTCTTCCTAGAAGTTTGCGAAGACAAAATAAAGCATTTCAACCCGGAAAATAAGATATTGTCTGTCAAAATACCACACTATTGAACCCAAAATCTGTGTGGCCAGTCAGTTAGGGTTAAGCTTCTCCCTAGAAGTTTTCGAAGACCAATTGAAGCATTTCAACCCGGAATATAAAATGTTATCTGTCAAAATACTACACCATTGAACGCAAACACTCCGAAAATAAGATATTGTCTGTCAAAATACCACACAATTGAACGCAAACACTCCGAAAATAAGATATTGTCTGTCGAAATACCACACCATTGAACGCAAAATCTGTGTGGCCAGTCAGTTAGTGTTAAGCTTCTCCCTAGATATTTTCGAAGACAAAATGGAGCATTTCAACCTGGAAAATAGGGTGTTGTCTTCAAAATACCACACCATTGACCGCAAAAACTCCGAAAATAAAATATTGTCTGTCAAAATACCACACCATTGAACGCAAAATATGTGTGGGCAGTCAGTTAGTGTTAAGCTTCTCCGTAGAAATTTTCGAAGACAAAACGAAGCATTTCAACCTGGAATATAAGATGTTGTCTGTTAAAATACCCCACCATTGACCGCAAAAACTCCGAAAATAAAATATTGCCTGGCAAAATACCACACCATTGAACGGAAAGTCTGCGTGGCCAGTCAGTTAGTGTTAAGCTTCTCCCTAGATATTTTCGAAGACAAAATGGAGCATTTCAACCTGGAAAATAGGATGTTGTCTTCAAAAGACCACACCATTGACCGCAAAAACTCCGAAAATAAAATATTTCCGGTCAAAATACCACACCATTGAACGCAAAATATGTGTGGGCAGTCAGTTAGTGTTAAGCTTCTCCCTAGAAATTTTCGAAGACAAAATGAAGCATTTCAACCCGTAAAATAAGATGTTGTCTCTCAAAATACCACACCACTGAACGCAAAAACTCCGAAAATAAGATATTTTCTGTCAAAATACCGCACCATTGAACGGAAAGTCTGCGTGGCCAGTCAGTTAGTGTTAAGCTTCTCCCTAGATATTTTCGAAGACAAAATGGAGCATTTCAACCTGGAAAATAAGATGTTGTCTTCAAAATACCACACCATTGACCGCAAAAACTCCGAAAATAAAATATTGCCTGTCAAAATACCACACCATTGAACGCGAAATATGTGTGGGCAGTCAGTTAGGGTTAAGCTTCTCCCTAGAAAATTTTGAACACAAAATGAAGCATTTCAACCCGTAAAATAAGATGTTGTCTGTCAAAATACCACACCATTGAACGCAAAATCTGTGTGGTCAGTCGTTAGTATTAAGCTTCTCCCTAGAAATTTTCTAAGACAAAATGAAGCGTTTCAAACCGTAAAATAAGCTGTTGTCTGTCAAAATACCACACCACTGAACGCAAAATCTGTTTGGCCAGTCAGTTAGTGTTAAGCTTCTCCCTACAAATTTTCGAAGACAAAATGAAGCATTTCAACCCCTAAAAGAAGCTGTTGTCTGTCAAAATACCACACCATTGAACGCAAGAATTCCGAAAATAAGGTATTGTCTGTCAAAATACTACACCATTGAACGCAAAATCTGTGTGGCCAGTCGTTAGTGCTAAGCTTCTCCCTAAAAATTTTCGAAGACAAAATGAAGCATTTCAACCCGTAAAATAAAATGTTGTCCGTCAAATTACCACACCATTGAACGCAAAAACTCCGAAAATAAGATATTGTCTGTCAAAATACTACACCATTGAACGCAAAATATGTGTGGCCAGTCAGTTAGTGCTAAGCTTCTCCCTAGAAAATTTCGAAGACAAAATGAAGCATTTCAACCCGTAAAAGAAGCTGTTGTCTGTCAAAATACCACACCATTGAACGCAAGAACTCCGAAAATAAGATATTGTCTGTCAAAACACCACACCATTGAACGCAAAATCTGCGTGGCTAGTCAGTTAGTGTTAAGCTTCTCCCTAGAAATTTTCTAAGACAAAATGAAGCGTTTCAAACCGTAAAATAAGCTGCTGTCTGTCAAAATACCACACCACTGAACGCAAAATCTGTTTGGCCAGTCAGTTAGTGTTAAGCTTCTCCCTAGAAATTTTCGAAGACAAAATGAAGCATTTCAACCCCTAAAAGAAGCGTTTGTCTGTCAAAATACCACACCATTGAACGCAAGAACTCCGAAAATAAGATATTGTCTGTCAAAATACCACACCACTGAACGCAAAATCTGCGTGGCTAGTCAGTTAGTGTTAAGCTTCTCCCTAGATATTTTCGAAGACAAAATGAAGCATTTCAACCGGGCAAATAAGACGTTGTCTCTCAAAATACCACACCATTGAAGGCAAAAACCCCGAAAATAAGATATTGTCTGTAAGAATACCACACCATTGAACGCAAAATCTGTGTGGCAAGTCAGACACTCTTAAACTTCTTCCTAGAAGTTTGCGAAGGCAAAATAAAACATTATAACACGGAAAATAAGATATTGTCTGTCAAAATACAACACTATTGAACGAAAATCTGTGTGGCCAGCCAGTTAGTGTAAGGCTTCTCCCTAGAAATTTTCGAAGACAAAATTAAGCATTTTAGCCCGGAATATAAGATGTTATCTGTCAAAATACCCCACCATTGAACGCAAAAACTCGGAAAATAATATAGTGTCTGTCAAAATACCACACCATTGAACGCAAAATCTGTGTGGCCAGTCAGTTAGTGTTAAGCTTCTCCGTAGAAATTTTCGAAGACAAAATGAAGCATTTCAGCAGGTAAAATAAAATGTTGTCTGTCAAAATACCACACCATTGAACACAAAACTCCGAAAATAAGATATTGTCTGTCAAAATACCACACCATCGAACGCAAAATCTGTGTGGCCAGTCGTTAGTCTTAAGCTTCTCCCTAGAAATTTTCGAGGACAAAATGAAGCATTTCAACCCGTAAAATAAGATGCTGTCTGCCAAAATACCACACCACTGAACGCAAAAACTCCGAAAATAAGATATTGTCTGTCAAAATACCACACCATTGAACGCAAAATCTGTGTGGGCCAGTCAGTTAGTGTTAAGCTTCTCCCTAGATAATTTCGAAGACAAAATGAAGCATTTCAACTTGGAAAATAAGATGTTATCTGTTTAAATACCACACAATTGACCGCAAAAACCCCGAAAATAAAATATTGCCTGTCAAAATACCACACCATTGAACGCAAAATATGTGTGGCCAGTCAGTTAGTGTTAAGCTTCTCCCTAGAAGTTTTCGAAGACCAATTGAAGCATTTCAACCCGGAATATAAGATGTTATTTGCCAAAATACTACACCATTGAACGCTAAAACTCCGAAAATAAAATATTGTCTGTCAAAATACCACACCATTTAACGTGTGGCCAGTCAGACATTCTTAAGCTTCTCCCTAGAAATTTTCGAAGACAAAATGAAGCATTTCAACCTGGAAAATAAGATGTTGTCTGTTAAAATACCACACCATTGACCGCAAAAACTCCGAAAATAAAATATTGCCTGTCAAAATACCACACCATTGAACGCGAAATATGTGTGGGCAGTCAGTTAGGGTTAAGCTTCTCCGTAGAAATTTTTGAACACAAAATGAAGCATTTCAACCCGTAAAATAAGATTTTGTCTGTCAAAATACCACACCATTGAACGCAAAATCTGTGTGGCCAGTCGTTAGTATTAAGCTACTCCCTAGAAATTTTCTAAGACAAAATGAAGCGTTTCAAACCGTAAAATAAGCTGTTGTCTGTCAAAATACCACACCACTGAACGCAAAATCTGTTTGGCCAGTCAGTTAGTGTTAAGCTTCTCCCTAGAAATTTTCGAAGAAAAAATGAAGCATTTCAACCCCTAAAAGAAGCTTTTGTCTGTCAAAATACCACACCATTGAACGCAAGAACTCCGAAAATAAGGTATTGTCTGTCAAAATACTACACCATTGAACGCAAAATCTGTGTGGCCAGTCGTTAGTGCTAAGCTTCTCCCTAAAAATTTTCGAAGACAAAATGAAGCATTTCAGCCCGTGAAATAAAATGTTGTCTGTCAAATTACCACACCACTGAACGCAAAAACTCCGAAAATAAGGTATTGTCTGTCAAAATACCACACCATTGAACGCAAAATCTGTGTGGCCAGTCGTTAGTGCTAAGCTTCTCCCTAAAAATTTTCGAAGACAAAATGAAGCATTTCAACCCGTAAAATAAGATGTTGTCTGTCAAATTACCACACCATTGAACGCAAAAACTCCGAAAGTAAGATATTGTCTGTCAAAATACCACACCACTGAACGGAAAGTCTGCGTGGCCAGTCAGTTAGTGTTAAGCTTCTCCCTAGAAATTTTTGAACACAAAATGAAGCATTTCAACCCGTAAAATAAGATGTTGTCTGTCAAAATACCGCACCATTGAACGCAAAATCTGTGTGGCCAGTCGTTAGTATTAAGCTTCTCCCTAGAAATTTTCTAAGACAAAATGAAGCATTGCAATCCATAAAATAAGATGTTGTCTGTCAAAATACCACACCATTGGCCACAAAAGCTCCGAAAATAAAATATTGTCTGTCAAAGTATCACACTATTGAACCCAAAATCTGTGTGGCCAGTCAGTTAGGGTTAAGCTTCTCCCTAGTAGTTTTCGAAGACCAATTGAAGCATTTCAACCTGGAATATAAGATGTTGTCTGTTAAAATACCCCACCATTGACCGCAAAAACTCCGAAAATAAAATATTGCCTGGCAAAATACCACACCATTGAACGCAAAATCTGTGTGGCCAGTCGTTAGTATTAAGCTTCTCCCTAGAAATTTTCTAAGACAAAATGAAGCATTGCAATCCATAAAATAAGATGTTGTCTGTCAAAATACCACACCATTGGCCACAAAAGCTCCGAAAATAAAATATTGTCTGTCAAAGTATCACACTATTGAACCCAAAATCTGTGTGGCCAGTCAGTTAGGGTTAAGCTTCTCCCTAGTAGTTTTCGAAGACCAATTGAAGCATTTCAACCTGGAATATAAGATGTTGTCTGTCAAAATACCGCACCATTGAACGCAAAATCTGTGTGGCCAGTCGTTAGTATTAAGCTTCTCCCTAGAAATTTTTGAACACAAAATGAAGCATTTCAACCCGTAAAATAAGATGTTGTCTGTCAAAATACCGCACCATTGAACGCAAAATCTGTGTGGCCAGTCGTTAGTATTAAGCTTCTCCCTAGAAATTTTTAAGACAAAATGAACCATTTCAACCCGGAAAATAAGATGTTGTCTGTCAAAATACCATACCATTGAACGCAAAAACTCCGAAAATAAGATATTGTCGGTAAAAATACCACACCATTGAACGAAATATATGTGTGGCCAGTCAAACACTCTTAAGCTTCTTCCTAGAAGTTTGCGAAGACAAAATAAAGCATTTTAACCCGGAAAATAAGATATTGTCTGTCAAAATACCACACTATTGAACCCAAAATCTGTGTGGCCAGTCAGTTAGGGTTAAGCTTCTCCCTAGTAGTTTTCGAAGACCAATTGAAGCATTTCAACCCGGAATATAACATGTTATCTGTCAAAATACTACACCATTGAACGCAAACACTCCGAAAATAAGATATTGTCTGTCAAAATACCACACTATTGAACCCAAAATCTGTGTGGCCAGTCAGTTAGGGTTAAGCTTCTCCCTAGTAGTTTTCGAAGACCAATTGAAGCATTTCAACCTGGAATATAAGATGTTGTCTGTTAAAATACCCCACCATTGACCGCAAAAACTCCGAAAATAAAATATTGCCTGGCAAAATACCACACCATTGAACGGAAGGTCTGCGTGGCCAGTCAGTTAGTGTTAAGCTTCTCCCTAGATATTTTCGAAGACAAAATGGAGCATTTCAACCTGGAAAATAGGATGTTGTCTTCAAAAGACCACACCATTGACCGCAAAAACTCCGAAAATAAAATATTTCCGGTCAAAATACCACACCATTGAACGCAAAATATGTGTGGGCAGTCAGTTAGTGTTAAGCTTCTCCCTAGAAATTTTCGAAGACAAAATGAAGCATTTCAACCCGTAAAATAAGATGTTGTCTCTCAAAATACCACACCACTGAACGCAAAAACTCCGAAAATAAGATATTTTTTGTCAAAATACCGCACCATTGAACGGAAAGTCTGCGTGGCCAGTCAGTTAGTGTTAAGCTTCTCCCTAGATATTTTCGAAGACAAAATGGAGCATTTCAACCTGGAAAATAATATGTTGTCTTCAAAATACCACACCATTGACCGCAAAAACTCCGAAAATAAAATATTGCCTGTCAAAATACCACACCATTGAACGCGAAATATGTGTGGGCACTCAGTTAGGGTTAAGCTTCTCCCTAGAAAATTTTGAACACAAAATGAAGCATTTCAACCCGTAAAATAAGATGTTGTCTGTCAAAATACCACACTATTGAACGCAAAATCTGTGTGGTCAGTCGTTAGTATTTAGCTTCTCCCTAGAAATTTTCTAAGACAAAATGAAGCGTTTCAAACCGTAAAATAAGCTGTTGTCTGTCAAAATACCACACCACTGAACGCAAAATCTGTTTGGCCAGTCAGTTAGTGTTAAGCTTCTCCCTACAAATTTTCGAAGACAAAATGAAGCATTTCAACCCCTAAAAGAAGCTGTTGTCTGTCAAAATACCACACCATTGAACGCAAGAATTCCGAAAATAAGGTATTGTCTGTCAAAATACTACACCATTGAACGCAAAATCTGTGTGGCCAGTCGTTAGTGCTAAGCTTCTCCCTAAAAATTTTCGAAGACAAAATGAAGCATTTCAACCCGTAAAATAAAATGTTGTCCGTCAAATTACCACACCATTGAACGCAAAATATGTGTGGCCAGTCAGTTAGTGCTAAGCTTCTCCCTAGAAATTTTCTAAGACAAAATGAAGCGTTTCAAACCGTAAAATAAGCTGTTGTCTGTCAAAATACCACACCACTGAACGCAAAATCTGTTTGGCCAGTCAGTTAGTGTTAAGCTTCTCCCTACAAATTTTCGAAGACAAAATGAAGCATTTCAACCCCTAAAAGAAGCTGTTGTCTGTCAAAATACCACACCATTGAACGCAAGAATTCCGAAAATAAGGTATTTTCTGTCAAAATACTACACCATTGAACGCAAAATCTGTGTGGCCAGTCGTTAGTGCTAAGCTTCTCCCTAAAAATTTTCGAAGACAAAATGAAGCATTTCAACCCGTAAAATAAAATGTTGTCTGTCAAATTACCACACCATTGAACGCAAAAACTCTGAAAGTAAGATATTGTCTGTCAAAATACCACACCACTGAACGGAAAGTCTGCGTGGCCAGTCAGTTAGTGTTAAGCTTCTCCCTAGATATTTTCGAAGACAAAATGAAACATTTCAACCTGGAAAATATGATTTTGTCTGTCAAAATACCACACCATTGACCGCAAAAACTCCGAAAATAAAATATTGCCTGTCAAAATACCACACCACTGAACGCAAAATATGTGTGGCCAGTCAGTTAGTGCTAAGCTTCTCCCTAGAAAATTTCGAAGACAAAATGAAGCATTTCAACCCGTAAAAGAAGCTGTTGTCTGTCAAAATACCACACCATTGAACGCAAGAACTCCGAAAATAAGATATTGTCTGTCAAAACACCACACCATTGAACGCAAAATCTGCGTGGCTAGTCAGTTAGTGTTAAGCTTCTCCCTAGAAATTTTCTAAGACAAAATGAAGCGTTTCAAACCGTAAAATAAGCTGTTGTCTGTCAAAATACCACACCACTGAACGCAAAATCTGTTTGGCCAGTCAGTTAGTGTTAAGCTTCTCCCTAGAAATTTTCGAAGACAAAATGAAGCATTTCAACCCCTAAAAGAAGCGTTTGTCTGTCAAAATACCACACCAATAAACGCAAGAACTCCGAAAATAAGATATTGTCTGTCAAAATACCACACCACTGAACGCAAAATCTGCGTGGCTAGTCAGTTAGTGTTAAGCTTCTCCCTAGATATTTTCGAAGACAAAATGAAGCATTTCAACCGGGCAAATAAGACGTTGTCTCTCAAAATACCACACCATTGAAGGCAAAAACCCCGAAAATAAGATATTGTCTGTAAGAATACCACACCATTGAACGCAAAATCTGTGTGGCCAGTCAGACACTCTTAAACTTCTTCCTAGAAGTTTGCGAAGGCAAAATAAAACATTTTAACACGGAAAATAAGATATTGTCTGTCAAAATACCACACTATTGAACGAAAATCTGTGTGGCCAGTCAGTTAGTGTTAGGCTTCTCCCTAGAAATTTTCGAAGACAAAATTAAGCATTTTAGCCCGGAATATAAAATGTTATCTGTCAAAATACCCCACCATTGAACGCAAAAACTCGGAAAATAATATAGTGTCTGTCAAAATACCACACCATTGAACGCAAAATCTGTGTGGCCAGTCAGTTAGTGTTAAGCTTCTCCGTAGAAATTTTCGAGGACAAAATGAAGCATTTCAACCCGTAAAATAAGATGCTGTCTGCCAAAATACCACACCACTGAACGCAAAAACTCCGAAAATAAGATATTGTCTGTCAAAATACCACACCATTGAACGCAAAATCTGTGTGGGCCAGTCAGTTAGTGTTAAGCTTCTCCCTAGATAATTTCGAAGACAAAATGAAGCATTTCAACTTGGAAAATAAGATGTTATCTGTTTAAATACCACACAATTGACCGCAAAAACCCCGAAAATAAAATATTGCCTGTCAAAATACCACACCATTGAACGCAAAATATGTGTGGCCAGTCAGTTAGTGTTAAGCTTCTCCCTAGAAGTTTTCGAAGACCAATTGAAGCATTTCAACCCGGAATATAAGATGTTATTTGCCAAAATACTACACCATTGAACGCTAAAACTCCGAAAATAAAATATTGTCTGTCAAAATACCACACCGTTTAACGTGTGGCCAGTCAGATATTATTAAGCTTCTCCCTAGAAATTTTCGAAGACAAAATGAAGCATTTCAACCTGGAAAATAAGATGTTGTCTGTTAAAATACCACACCATTGACCGCAAAAACTCTGAAAATAAAATATTGCCTGTCAAAACACCACACCATTGAACGCGAAATATGTGTGGGCAGTCAGTTAGGGTTAAGCTTCTCCGTAGAAATTTTTGAACACAAAGTGAAGCATTTCAACCCGTAAAATAAGATGTTGTCTGTCAAAATACCACACCATTGAACGCAAAATCTGTGTGGCCAGTCGTTAGTATTAAGCTTCTCCCTAGAAATTTTCTAAGACAAAATGAAGCGTTTCAAACCGTAAAATAAGCTGTTGTCTGTCAAAATACCACACCACTGAACGCAAAATCTGTTTGGCCAGTCAGTTAGTGTTAAGCTTCTCCCTACAAATTTTCGAAGACAAAATGAAGCATTTCAACCCCTAAAAGAAGCTGTTGTCTGTCAAAATACCACACCATTGAACGCAAGAATTCCGAAAATAAGGTATTGTCTGTCAAAATACTACACCATTGAACGCAAAATCTGTGTGGCCAGTCGTTAGTGCTAAGCTTCTCCCTAAAAATTTTCGAAGACAAAATGAAGCATTTCAACCCGTAAAATAAAATGTTGTCCGTCAAATTACCACACCATTGAACGCAAAATATGTGTGGCCAGTCAGTTAGTGCTAAGCTTCTCCCTAGAAATTTTCTAAGACAAAATGAAGCGTTTCAAACCGTAAAATAAGCTGTTGTCTGTCAAAATACCACACCACTGAACGCAAAATCTGTTTGGCCAGTCAGTTAGTGTTAAGCTTCTCCCTAGAAATTTTCGAAGACAAAATGAAGCATTTCAACCCCTAAAAGAAGCTGTTGTCTGTCAAAATACCACACCATTGAACGCAAGAATTCCGAAAATAAGGTATTGTCTGTCAAAATACTACACCATTGAACGCAAAATCTGTGTGGCCAGTCGTTAGTGCTAAGCTTCTCCCTAAAAATTTTCGAAGACAAAATGAAGCATTTCAACCCGTAAAATAAAATGTTGTCTGTCAAATTACCACACCATTGAACGCAAAAACTCTGAAAGTAAGATATTGTCTGTCAAAATACCACACCACTGAACGGAAAGTCTGCGTGGCCAGTCAGTTAGTGTTAAGCTTCTCCCTAGATATTTTCGAAGACAAAATGAAGCATTTCAACCTGGAAAATATGATGTTGTCTGTCAAAATACCACACCATTGACCGCAAAAACTCCGAAAATAAAATATTGCCTGTCAAAATACCACACCACTGAACGCAAAATATGTGTGGCCAGTCAGTTAGTGCTAAGCTTCTCCCTAGAAAATTTCGAAGACAAAATGAAGCATTTCAACCCGTAAAAGAAGCTGTTGTCTGTCAAAATACCACACCATTGAACGCAAGAACTCCGAAAATAAGATATTGTCTGTCAAAACACCACACCATTGAACGCAAAATCTGCGTGGCTAGTCAGTTAGTGTTAAGCTTCTCCCTAGAAATTTTCTAAGACAAAATGAAGCGTTTCAAACCGTAAAATAAGCTGTTGTCTGTCAAAATACCACACCACTGAACGCAAAATCTGTTTGGCCAGTCAGTTAGTGTTAAGCTTCTCCCTAGAAATTTTCGAAGACAAAATGAAGCATTTCAACCCCTAAAAGAAGCGTTTGTCTGTCAAAATACCACACCAATAAACGCAAGAACTCCGAAAATAAGATATTGTCTGTCAAAATACCACACCACTGAACGCAAAATCTGCGTGGCTAGTCAGTTAGTGTTAAGCTTCTCCTTAGATATTTTCGAAGACAAAATGAAGCATTTCAACCGGGCAAATAAGACGTTGTCTCTCAAAATACCACACCATTGAAGGCAAAAACCCCGAAAATAAGATATTGTCTGTAAGAATACCACACCATTGAACGCAAAATCTGTGTGGCCAGTCAGACACTCTTAAACTTCTTCCTAGAAGTTTGCGAAGGCAAAATAAAACATTTTAACACGGAAAATAAGATATTGTCTGTCAAAATACCACACTATTGAACGAAAATCTGTGTGGCCAGTCAGTTAGTGTTAGGCTTCTCCCTAGAAATTTTTGAAGACAAAATTAAGCATTTTAGCCCGGAATATAAGATGTTATCTGTCAAAATACCCCACCATTGAACGCAAAAACTCGGAAAATAATATAGTGTCTGTCAAAATACCACACCATTGAACGCAAAATCTGTGTGGCCAGTCAGTTAGTGTTAAGCTTCTCCGTAGAAATTTTCGAGGACAAAATGAAGCATTTCAACCCGTAAAATAAGATGCTGTCTGCCAAAATACCACACCACTGAACGCAAAAACTCCGAAAATAAGATATTGTCTGTCAAAATACCACACCATTGAACGCAAAATCTGTGTGGGCCAGTCAGTTAGTGTTAAGCTTCTCCCTAGATAATTTCGAAGACAAAATGAAGCATTTCAACTTGGAAAATAAGATGTTATCTGTTTAAATACCACACAATTGACCGCAAAAACCCCGAAAATAAAATATTGCCTGTCAAAATACCACACCATTGAACGCAAAATATGTGTGGCCAGTCAGTTAGTGTTAAGCTTCTCCCTAGAAGTTTTCGAAGACCAATTGAAGCATTTCAACCCGGAATATAAGATGTTATTTGCCAAAATACTACACCATTGAACGCTAAAACTCCGAAAATAAAATATTGTCTGTCAAAATACCACACCGTTTAACGTGTGGCCAGTCAGATATTATTAAGCTTCTCCCTAGAAATTTTCGAAGACAAAATGAAGCATTTCAACCTGGAAAATAAGATGTTGTCTGTTAAAATACCACACCATTGACCGCAAAAACTCTGAAAATAAAATATTGCCTGTCAAAACACCACACCATTGAACGCGAAATATGTGTGGGCAGTCAGTTAGGGTTAAGCTTCTCCGTAGAAATTTTTGAACACAAAGTGAAGCATTTCAACCCGTAAAATAAGATGTTGTCTGTCAAAATACCACACCATTGAACGCAAAATCTGTGTGGCCAGTCGTTAGTATTAAGCTTCTCCCTAGAAATTTTCTAAGACAAAATGAAGCGTTTCAAACCGTAAAATAAGCTGTTGTCTGTCAAAATACCACACCACTGAACGCAAAATCTGTTTGGCCAGTCAGTTAGTGTTAAGCTTCTCAATACAAAGTTTCGAAGACAAAATGAAGCATTTCAACCCCTAAAAGAAGCTGTTGTCTGTCAAAATACCACACCATTGAACGCAAGAACTCCGAAAATAAGGTATTGTCTGTCAAAATACTACACCATTGAACGCAAAATCTGTGTGGCCAGTCGTTAGTGCTAAGCTTCTCCCTAAAAATTTTCGAAGACAAAATGAAGCATTTCAACCCGTGAAATAAAATGTTGTCTGTCAAATTACCACACCACTGAACGCAAAAACTCCGAAAATAAGGTATTGTCTGTCAAAATACTACACCATTGAAGGCAAAATCTGTGTGGCCAGTCGTTAGTGCTAAGCTTCTCCCTAAAAATTTTCGAAGACAAAATGAAGCATTTCAACAAGTAAAATAAAATGTTGCCTGTCAAATTACCACACCATTGAACGCAAAAACTCCGAAAGTAAGATATTTTCTGTCAAAATACCACACCACTGAACGGAAAGTCTGCGTGGCCAGTCAGTTAGTGTTAGGCTTCTCCCTAGAAATTTTTGAACACAAAATGAAGCATTTCAAACCGTAAAATAAGATGTTGTCTGTCAAAATACCACACCATTGAACGCAAAATCTGTGTGGCCAGTCGTTAGTATTAAGCTTCTAACTAGAAATTTTCTAAGACAAAATGAAGCATTACAATCCATAAAATAAGATGTTGTCTGTCAAAATACCACACCATTGGCCACAAAAGCTCCGAAAATAAAATATTGTCTGTCAAAGTATCACACCATTGAATGCAAAATCTGTGTGGCCAGTCAGTTAGTGTTAAGCTTCTCCCTAGAACTTTTCGAAGACAAAATGAACCATTTCAACCCGGAAAATAAGATGTTGTCTGTCAAAATACCATACCATTGAACGCAAAAACTCCGAAAATAAGATATTGTCGGTAAAAATACCACACCATTGAACGAAATATATGTGTGGCCAGTCAGACACTCTTAAGCTTCTTCCTAGAAGTTTGCGAAGACAAAATAAAGCATTTTAACCCGGAAAATAAGATATTATCTGTCAAAATACCACACTATTGAACCCAAAATCTGTGTGGCCAGTCAGTTAGGGTTAAGCTTCTCCCTAGAAGTTTTCGAAGACCAATTGAAGCATTTCGACCCGGAATATAACATGTTATCTGTCAAAATACTACACCATTGAACGCAAACACTCCGAAAATAAGATATTGTCTGTCAAAATACCACACAATTGAACGCAAAAACTCCGAAAATAAGATATTGTCTGTCGAAATACCACACCATTGAACGCAAAATCTGTGTGGCCAGTCAGTTAGTGTTAAGCTTCTCCCTAGATATTTTCGAAGACAAAATGGAGCATTTCAACCTGGAAAATAGGGTGTTGTCTTCAAAATACCACACCATTGACCGCAAAAACTCCGAAAATAAAATATTGCCTGTCAAAATACCAGACCATTGAACGCAAAATATGTGTGGGTAGTCAGATAGTGTTAAGCTTCTCCGTAGAAATTTTCGAAGACAAAACGAAGCATTTCAACCTGGAAAATATGATGTTGTCTGTTAAAATACCACACCATTGACCGCAAAAACTCCGAAAATAAAAATATTGCCCGGCAAAATACCACACCATTGAACGGAAAGTCTGCGTGGCCAGTCAGTTAGTGTTAAGCTTCTCCCTAGATATTTTCGAAGACAAAATGGAGCATTTCAACCTGGAAAATAGGATGTTGTCTTCAAAAGACCACACCATTGACCGCAAAAACTCCGAAAATAAAATATTTCCGGTCAAAATACCACACCATTGAACGCAAAATATGTGTGGGCAGTCAGTTAGTGTTAAGCTTCTCCCTAGAAATTTTCGAAGACAAAATGAAGCATTTCAACCCGTAAAATAAGATGTTGTCTCTCAAAATACCACACCACTGAACGCAAAAACTCCGAAAATAAGATATTTTCTGTCAAAATACCGCACCATTGAACGGAAAGTCTGCGTGGCCAGTTAGTTAGTGTTAAGCTTCTCCCTAGATATTTTCGAAGACAAAATGGAGCATTTCAACCTGGAAAATAAGATGTTGTCTTCAAAATACCACACCATTGACCGCAAAAACTCCGAAAATAAAATATTGCCTGTCAAAATACCACACCATTGAACGCGAAATATGTGTGGGCACTCAGTTAGGGTTAAGCTTCTCCCTAGAAAATTTTGAACACAAAATGAAGCATTTCAACCCGTAAAATAAGATGTTGTCTGTCAAAATACCACACCATTGAACGCAAAATCTGTGTGGTCAGTCGTTAGTATTAAGCTTCTCCCTAGAAATTTTCTAAGACAAAATGAAGCGTTTCAAACCGTAAAATAAGCTGTTGTCTGTCAAAATACCACACCACTGAACGCAAAATCTGTTTGGCCAGTCAGTTAGTGTTAAGCTTCTCCCTACAAATTTTCGAAGACAAAATGAAGCATTTCAACCCCTAAAAGAAGCTGTTGTCTGTCAAAATACCACACCATTGAACGCAAGAATTCCGAAAATAAGGTATTGTCTGTCAAAATACTACACCATTGAACGCAAAATCTGTGTGGCCAGTCGTTAGTGCTAAGCTTCTCCCTAAAAATTTTCGAAGACAAAATGAAGCATTTCAACCCGTAAAATAAAATGTTGTCCGTCAAATTACCACACCCTTGAACGCAAAATATGTGTGGCCAGTCAGTTAGTGCTAAGCTTCTCCCTAGAAATTTTCTAAGACAAAATGAAGCGTTTCAAACCGTAAAATAAGCTGTTGTCTGTCAAAATACCACACCACTGAACGCAAAATCTGTTTGGCCAGTCAGTTAGTGTTAAGCTTCTCCCTAGAAATTTTCGAAGACAAAATGAAGCATTTCAACCCCTAAAAGAAGCTGTTGTCTGTCAAAATACCACACCATTGAACGCAAGAATTCCGAAAATAAGGTATTGTCTGTCAAAATACTACACCATTGAACGCAAAATCTGTGTGGCCAGTCGTTAGTGCTAAGCTTCTCCCTAAAAATTTTCGAAGACAAAATGAAGCATTTCAACCCGTAAAATAAAATGTTGTCTGTCAAATTACCACACCATTGAACGCAAAAACTCTGAAAGTAAGATATTGTCTGTCAAAATACCACACCACTGAACGGAAAGTCTGCGTGGCCAGTCAGTTAGTGTTAAGCTTCTCCCTAGATATTTTCGAAGACAAAATGAAGCATTTCAACCTGGAAAATATGATGTTGTCTGTCAAAATACCACACCATTGACCGCAAAAACTCCGAAAATAAAATATTGCCTGTCAAAATACCACACCACTGAACGCAAAATATGTGTGGCCAGTCAGTTAGTGCTAAGCTTCTCCCTAGAAAATTTCGAAGACAAAATGAAGCATTTCAACCCGTAAAATAAAATGTTGTCTGTCAAATTACCACACCATTGAACGCAAAAACTCTGAAAGTAAGATATTGTCTGTCAAAATACCACACCACTGAACGGAAAGTCTGCGTGGCCAGTCAGTTAGTGTTAAGCTTCTCCCTAGATATTTTCGAAGACAAAATGAAGCATTTCAACCTGGAAAATATGATGTTGTCTGTCAAAATACCACACCATTGACCGCAAAAACTCCGAAAATAAAATATTGCCTGTCAAAATACCACACCACTGAACGCAAAATCTGCGTGGCTAGTCAGTTAGTGTTAAGCTTCTCCCTAGAAATTCTCTAAGACAAAATGAAGCGTTTCAAACCGTAAAATAAGCTGTTGTCTGTCAAAATACCACACCACTGAACGCAAAATCTGTTTGGCCAGTCAGTTAGTGTTAAGCTTCTCCCTAGAAATTTTCGAAGACAAAATGAAGCATTTCAACCCCTAAAAGAAGCGTTTGTCTGTCAAAATACCACACCAATAAACGCAAGAACTCCGAAAATAAGATATTGTCTGTCAAAATACCACACCACTGAACGCAAAATCTGCGTGGCTAGTCAGTTAGTGTTAAGCTTCTCCTTAGATATTTTCGAAGACAAAATGAAGCATTTCAACCGGGCAAATAAGACGTTGTCTCTCAAAATACCACACCATTGAAGGCAAAAACCCCGAAAATAAGATATTGTCTGTAAGAATACCACACCATTGAACGCAAAATCTGTGTGGCCAGTCAGACACTCTTAAACTTCTTCCTAGAAGTTTGGGAAGGCAAAATAAAACATTTTAACACGGAAAATAAGATATTGTCTGTCAAACTACCACACTATTGAACGAAAATCTGTGTGGCCAGTCAGTTAGTGTTAGGCTTCTCCCTAGAAATTTTCGAAGACAAAATTAAGCATTTTAGCCCGGAATATAAGATGTTATCTGTCAAAATACCCCACCATTGAACGCAAAAACTCGGAAAATAATATAGTGTCTGTCAAAATACGACACCATTGAACGCAAAATCTGTGTGGCCAGTCAGTTAGTGTTAAGCTTCTCCGTAGAAATTTTCGAGGACAAAATGAAGCATTTCAACCCGTAAAATAAGATGCTGTCTGCCAAAATACCACACCACTGAACGCAAAAACTCCGAAAATAAGATATTGTCTGTCAAAATACCACACCATTGAACGCAAAATCTGTGTGGGCCAGTCAGTTAGTGTTAAGCTTCTTCCTAGATAATTTCGAAGACAAAATGAAGCATTTCAACTTGGAAAATAAGATGTTATCTGTTTAAATACCACACAATTGACCGCAAAAACCCCGAAAATAAAATATTGCCTGTCAAAATACCACACCATTGAACGCAAAATATGTGTGGCCAGTCAGTTAGTGTTAAGCTTCTCCCTAGAAGTTTTTGAAGACCAATTGAAGCATTTCAACCCGGAATATAAGATGTTATTTGCCAAAATACTACACCATTGAACGCTAAAACTCCGAAAATAAAATATTGTCTGTCAAAATACCACACCATTTAACGTGTGGCCAGTCAGACATTATTAAGCTTCTCCCTAGAAATTTTCGAAAACAAAATGAAGCATTTCAACCTGGAAAATAAGATGTTGTCTGTTAAAATACCACACCATTGACCGCAAAAACTCCGAAAATAAAATATTGCCTGTCAAAATACCACACCATTGAACGCGAAATATGTGTGGGCAGTCAGTTAGGGTTAAGCTTCTCCGTAGAAATTTTTGAACACAAAGTGAAGCATTTCAACCCGTAAAATAAGATGTTGTCTGTCAAAATACCACACCATTGAACGCAAAATCTGTGTGGCCAGTCGTTAGTATTAAGCTTCTCCCTAGAAATTTTCTAAGACAAAATGAAGCGTTTCAAACCGTAAAATAAGCTGTTGTCTGTCAAAATACCACACCACTGAACGCAAAATCTGTTTGGCCAGTCAGTTAGTGTTAAGCTTCTCCCTACAAATTTTTGAACACAAAATGAAGCATTTCAAACCGTAAAATAAGATGTTGTCTGTCAAAATACCACACCATTGAACGCAAAATCTGTGTGGCCAGTCGTTAGTATTAAGCTTCTAACTAGAAATTTTCTAAGACAAAATGAAGCATTACAATCCATAAAATAAGATGTTGTCTGTCAAAATACCACACCATTGGCCACAAAAGCTCCGAAAATAAAATATTGTCTGTCAAAGTATCACACCATTGAACGCAAAATCTGTGTGGCCAGTCAGTTAGTGTTAAGCTTCTCCCTAGAACTTTTCGAAGACAAAATGAACCATTTCAACCCGGAAAATAAGATGTTGTCTGTCAAAATACCATACCATTGAACGCAAAAACTCCGAAAATAAGGTATTGTCTGTCAAAATACTACACCATTGAAGGCAAAATCTGTGTGGCCAGTCGTTAGTGCTAAGCTTCTCCCTAAAAATTTTCGAAGACAAAATGAAGCATTTCAACAAGTAAAATAAAATGTTGCCTGTCAAATTACCACACAATTGAACGCAAAAACTCCGAAAATAAGATATTGTCTGTCGAAATACCACACCATTGAACGCAAAATCTGTGTGGCCAGTCAGTTAGTGTTAAGCTTCTCCCTAGATATTTTCGAAGACAAAATGGAGCATTTCAACCTGGAAAATAGGGTGTTGTCTTCAAAATACCACACCATTGACCGCAAAAACTCCGAAAATAAAATATTGCCTGTCAAAATACCACACCATTGAACGCAAAATATGTGTGGGTAGTCAGTTAGTGTTAAGCTTCTCCGTAGAAATTTTCGAAGACAAAACGAAGCATTTCAACCTGGAAAATATGATGTTGTCTGTTAAAATACCACACCATTGACCGCAAAAACTCCGAAAATAAAAATATTGCCCGGCAAAATACCACACCATTGAACGGAAAGTCTGCGTGGCCAGTCAGTTAGTGTTAAGCTTCTCCCTAGATATTTTCGAAGACAAAATGGAGCATTTCAACCTGGAAAATAGGATGTTGTCTTCAAAAGACCACACCATTGACCGCAAAAACTCCGAAAATAAAATATTTCCGGTCAAAATACCACACCATTGAACGCAAAATATGTGTGGGCAGTCAGTTAGTGTTAAGCTTCTCCCTAGAAATTTTCGAAGACAAAATGAAGCATTTCAACCCGTAAAATAAGATGTTGTCTCTCAAAATACCACACCACTGAACGCAAAAACTCCGAAAATAAGATATTTTCTGTCAAAATACCACACCATTGAACGGAAAGTCTGCGTGGCCAGTCAGTTAGTGTTAAGCTTCTCCCTAGATATTTTCGAAGACAAAATGGAGCATTTCAACCTGGAAAATAAGATGTTGTCTTCAAAATACCACACCATTGAAGGCAAAAACTCCGAAAATAAAATATTGCCTGTCAAAATACCACACCATTGAACGCAAAAACTCCGAAAATAAGATATTGTCTGTCAAAATACTACACCATTGAACGCAAAATCTGTGTGGCCAGTCGTTAGTGCTAAGCTTCTCCCTAAAAATTTTCGAAGACAAAATGAAGCATTTCAACCCGTAAAATAAAATGTTGTCTGTCAAATTACCACACCATTGAACGCAAAAACTCTGAAAGTAAGATATTGTCTGTCAAAATACCACACCACTGAACGGAAAGTCTGCGTGGCCAGTCAGTTAGTGTTAGGCTTCTCCCTAGATATTTTCGAAGACAAAATGAAGCATTTCAAACTGGAAAATATGATGTTGTCTGTCAAAATACCACACCATTGACCGCAAAAACTCCGAAAATAAAATATTGCCTGTCAAAATACCACACCACTGAACGCAAAATATGTGTGGCCAGTCAGTTAGTGTTAAGCTTCTCCCTACAAATTTTCGAAGACAAAATGAAGCATTTCAACCCGTAAAAGAAGCTGTTGTCTGTCAAAATACCACACCATTGAACGCAAGAACTCCGAAAATAAGATATTGTCTGTCAAAACACCACACCATTGAACGCAAAATCTGCGTGGCTAGTCAGTTAGTGTTAGGCTTCTCCCTAGATATTTTCAAAGACAAAATGAAGCATTTCAACCAGGCAAATAAGACGCTGTCTGTCAAAATACCACACCATTGAAGGCAAAAACCCCGAAAATAAGATATTGTCTGTAAGAATACCACACTATTGAACGAAAATCTGTGTGGCCAGTCACTTAGTGTTAGGCTTCTCCCTAGAAGTTTTCGAAGTCCAATTGAAGCATTTCAACCCGGAATATAAGATGTTATCTGTCAAAATACCACACCATTGAACGCAAAAACTCCGAAAATAAGATATTGTCTGGTAAAATAATACACCATTTAACGCAAGATCTCTGTGGCCAGTCAGACACCCTTAGGCTTCTCCCTAGAAATTTTCGAAGACAAAATTAAGCATTTTAGCCTGGAAAATAAGACGCTATCTGTCAAAATACCGCACCATTGAAAGCAAAAACTCGGAAAATAATATAGTGTCTCTCAAAATACCACACCATTGAACGCAACATCTGTGTGGCCAGTCAGTTAGTGTTAGGCTTCTCCCTAGAAGTTTTCAAAGACCAATTGAAGCATTTCAACCCAGAATATAAGATGTTATCTGTCACAATACTACACCATTGAACGCTAAAACTCTGAAAATAAAATATTGTCTGTCAAAATACCACACCATTTAACGTGTGGCCAGTCAGACATTCTTACGCTTCTCCCTAGAAATTTTCGAAGACAAATTCAAGCATTTCAATTAATAAAATAAGATGTTGTCTGTCAAAATACCACACCATTGGCCACAAAAACTCCGAAAATAAAATATTGTCTGTCAAAATATCACACCATTGAACGCAAAATCTGTGCGGCCAGTCAGCTAGTGTTAAGCTTCTCCCTAGAACTTTTCGATGACAAAATGAACCATTTCAACTCGGAAAATAAGATGTTGTCTGTCAAAATACCACACCACTGAACGCAAGAACTCCGAAAATAAGATATTGTCTGTCAAAATACAACACCATTGAACGCAAAATCTGTTTGGCCAGTCAGTTAGTGTTAAGCTTCTCCCTAGAAATTTTCGAAGACAAAATGAAGCATTTCAACAGGTAAAAGAAGCTGTTGTCTGTCAAAATACCACACCATTGAACGCAAGAACTCCGAAAATAGGATATTGTCTGTCAAAATACCACACCATTGAACGCAAAATCTGCGTGGCTTGTCAGTTAGTGTTAGGCTTCTCCCTAGAAATTTTCGAAGGCAAAATGAAGCATTTCAGCCTGTAAAATAAAATGTTGTCTGTCAAAATAAAACACCATTGAACGCAAAAACTACGAAAATAAGATATTGTCTGTCAAAATACTACACCATTGAACGCAAAATCTGTGTATCCAGTCGTTAGTGCTAAGCTTCTCCCTACAAATTTTCGAAGACAAAATGAAGCATTTCAACCCGTAAAATAAAATGTTGTCTGTGAAATTACCACACCATTGAACGCAAAAACTCAGAAAGTAAGATATTGCCGGTCAAAATACCACACCATTGAACGGAAAGTCTGCGTGGCCAGTCAGTTAGTGTTAAGCTTCTCCCTAGATATTTTCGAAGACAAAATGAAGCATTTCAACCTGTAAAATAAAATGTTATCTGTCAAAATACCACACCATTGAACGCTAACACTCGGAAAATAAAATATTGAATATCAAAATACCACACCATTGTACGCAAAATATGTGTGGGCAGTCAGTTAGTGTTAAGCTCCTCAATAGAAATTTTCGAAGACAAAATGAAGCATTTCAACCTGGAAAATAAGATGTTTTCTATTAAAATACCACACCATTGACCGCGAAAACTCCGAAAATAAGATATTTTCTGTCAAAATACCACACCATTGAACGCGAAATATGTGTGGGCAGTCA
This sequence comes from Brachypalpus laphriformis, assembly GCA_945910035.1. Classification (NCBI taxonomy): domain Eukaryota; kingdom Metazoa; phylum Arthropoda; class Insecta; order Diptera; family Syrphidae; genus Brachypalpus; species Brachypalpus laphriformis. The sequence goes on from OX246754.1 coordinate 132,989,273, forward strand.
GTTAGGGTTAAACTTATCCGTAGAAATTTTTGAACACAAAATGAAGCATTTCAACCCGTAAAATAAGATGTTGTCTGTCAAAATACCACACAATTGAACGCAAAATCTGTGTGCACAGTCGTTAGTATTAAGCTTCTCCCTAGAAATTTTCTAAGACAAAATGAAGCATTTCAACCCGTAAAACAAGCTGCTGTCTGTCAAAATACCACACCACTGAATGCAAGAACTCCGAAAATAAGATATTGTCTGTCAAAATACCACACCATTGAACGCAAAATCTGTTTGGCCAGTCAGTTAGTGTTAAGCTGCTCCCTAGAAATTTTCGAAGACAAAATGAAGCATTTCAACCCTTAAAAGGAGCTGTTGTCTGTCTAAATACCACACCATTGAACGCAAGAACTCCGAAAATAAGATATTGTCTGTCAAAATACCACACCATTGAACGCAAAATCTGCGTGGCTAGTCGTTAGTGTTAAGCTTCTCCCTAGATATTTTCGAAGACAAAATGAAGCATTTCAACCAGGCAAATAAGACGTTGTCTGTCAAAATACCACACCATTGAAGGCAAAAACCCCGAAAATAAGATATTATCTGTAAGAATACCACACCATTGAACGCAAAATCTGTGCGGCCAGTCAGACACTCTTAAGCTTCTTCCTAGAAGTTTGCGAAGGCAAAATAAAACATTTTAACACGGAAAATAAGATATTGTCTGTCAAAATACCACACTATTGAACGAAAATCTGTGTGGCCAGTCACTTAGTGTTAGGCTTCTCCCTAGAAGTTTTCGAAGACCAATTGAAGCATTTCAACCCGGAATATAACATGTTATCTGTCAAAATACCACACCATTGAACGCAAAATCTGTGTATCCAGTCAGACACTCTTAGGCTTCTCCCTAGAAATTTTCGAAGACAAAATGAAGCATTTTAGCCCGGAAAATAAGACGCTATCTGTCAAAATACCACACCATTGACCCCAAAAACTCCGAAAATAAGATATTGTCTGTAAGAATACCACACCATTGAACGCAAAATCTGTGTGGCCAGTCAGACACTCTTAAACTTCTTCCTAGAAGTTTGCGAAGGCAAAATAAAACATTCTAACACGGAAAATAAGATATTGTCTGTCAAAATACCACACTATTGAACGACAATCTGTGTGGCCAGTCAGTTAGTGTTAGGCTTCTTCCTAGAAATTTTCGAAGACAAAATTAAGCATTTTAGCCCGGAATATAAGATGTTATCTGTCAAAATACCCCACCATTGAACGCAAAAACTCGGAAAATAATATAGTGCCTGTCAAAATACCACACCATTGAACGCAAAATCTGTGTGGCCAGTCAGTTAGTGTTAAGCTTCTCCGTAGAAATTTTCGAGGACAAAATGAAGCATTCCAGCAGGCAAAATAAAATGTTGTCTGTCAAAATACCACACCATTGAACGCAAAACTCCGAAAATAAGATATTGTCTGTCAAAATACCACACCATCGAACGCAAAATCTGTGTGGCCAGTCGTTAGTCTTAAGCTTCTCCCTAGAAATTTTCGAGGACAAAATGAAGCATTTCAACCCTTAAAAGGAGCTGTTGTCTGTCTAAATACCACACCATTGAACGCAAGAACTCCGAAAATAAGATATTGTCTGTCAAAATACCACACCATTGAACGCAAAATCTGCGTGGCTAGTCAGTTAGTGTTAAGCTTCTCCCTAGATATTTTCGAAGACAAAATGAAGCATTTCAACCAGGCAAATAAGACGTTGTCTGTCAAAATACCACACCATTGAAGGCAAAAACCCCGAAAATAAGATATTATCTGTAAGAATACCACACCATTGAACGCAAAATCTGTGCGGCCAGTCAGACACTCTTAAGCTTCTTCCTAGAAGTTTGCGAAGGCAAAATAAAACATTTTAACACGGAAAATAAGATATTGTCTGTCAAAATACCACACTATTGAACGAAAATCTGTGTGGCCAGTCACTTAGTGTTAGGCTTCTCCCTAGAAGTTTTCGAAGACCAATTGAAGCATTTCAACCCGGAATATAAGATGTTATCTGCCAAAATACCACACCATTGAACGCAAAAACTCCGAAAATAAGATATTGTCTGCTAAAATAATACACCATTTACCGCAAGATCTCTGTGGCCAGTCAGACACCCTTAGGCTTCTCCCTAGAAAATTTCGAAGACAAAATTAAGCATTTTAGCCCGGAAAATAAGACGCTATCTGTCAAAATACCACACCATTGAACGCAAAAACTCGGAAAATAATATAGTGTCTATCAAAATACCACACCATTGAACGCAAAATCTATGTGGCCAGTCAGTTAGTGTTAAGCTTCTCCCTAGAAATTTTCGAATGCAAAATGAAGCATTTCAGCAGGTAAAATAAGATGTTGTCTGTCAAAATACCACACCATTGAACGCAAAGCTGCGAAAATAAGATATCGTCTGTCAAAATACCACACCATTGAACGCAAAATCTGTGTGGCCAGTCGTTAGTCTTAAGCTTCTCCCTAGAAATTTTCGAGGACAAAATGAAGCATTTCAACCCGTAAAATAAGATGTTGTCTGCCAAAATACCACACCACTGAACGCAAAAACTCGGAAAATAAGATATTGTCTGCCAAAATACCACACCATTGAACGCAAAATCTGTGTGGGCCAGTCAGTTAGTGCTAAGCTTCTCACTAGATAATTTCGAAGACCAAATGAAGCATTTCAACCTGGAAAATAAGATGTTATCTGTTTAAATACCACACCGTTGACCGCAAAACCCCGAAAATAAAATATTGCCTGTCAAAATACCACACCATTGAACGCAAAACATGTGTGGCCAGTCAGTTAGTGTTAAGCTTCTCCCTAGAAGTTTTCGAAGACCAATTGAAGCATTTCAACCCGGAATATAAGATGTTATCTGTCAAAATACTACACCATTGAACGCTAAAACTCCGAAAATAAAATATTGTCTGTCAAAATACCACACCATTTAACATGTGGCCAGTCAGACATTCTTACGCTTCTCCCTAGAAATTTTCGAAGACAAATTGAAGCATTTCAATCCATAAAATCAGATGTTGTCTGTCAAAATACCACACCATTGGCCACAAAAACTCCGAAAATAAAATATTGTCTGTCAAAATATCACACCATAGAACGCAAAATCTGTGTGGCCAGTCAGTTAGTGTTAAGCTTCTAGCTAGAACTTTTCGAAGACAAAATGAACCATTTCAACCCGGCAAATAAGATGTTGTCTGTCAAAATACCACACAACTGAACGCAAGAACTCCGAAAATAAGATATTGTCTGTCAAAATACCACAACATTGAACGCAAAATCTGTTTGGCCAGTCAGTTAGTGTTAAGCTTCTCAGTAGAAATTTTCGAAGACAAAATGAAGCATTTCAACCCGTAAAAGAAGCTGTTGTCTGTCAAAATACGACACCATTGAACGCAAGAACTTCGAAAATAAGATATTGTCTGTCAAAATACCACACCATTGAACGCAAAATCTGCGTGGCTAGTAAGTTAGTGTTAAGCTTCTCCCTAGATATTTTCGAAGACAAAATGAAGCATTTCAACCAGGCAAATAAGACGTTGTCTGTCAAAATACCACACAATTGAAGGCAAAAACCCCGAAAATAAGATATTGTCTGTAAGAATACCACACCATTGAACGCAAAATCTGTGTGGCCAGTCAGACACTCTTAAGCTTCTTCCTAGAAGTTTGCGAAGGCAAAATAAAACATTTTAACACGGAAAATAAGATATTGTCTGTCAAAATACCACACTATTGAACGAAAATCTGTGTGGCCAGTCAGTTAGTGTTAGGCTTCTCCGTAGAAATTTTCGAAGACAAAATGAAGCATTTCAGCAGGTAAAATAAGATGTTGTCTATTAAAATACCACACCATTGAACGCAAAACTCCGAAAATAAGATATTGTCTGTCAAAATACCACACCATTGAACGCAAAATCTGCGTGGCTAGTAAGTTAGTGTTAAGCTTCTCCCTAGATATTTTCGAAGACAAAATGAAGCATTTCAACCAGGCAAATAAGACGTTGTCTGTCAAAATACCACACAATTGAAGGCAAAAACCCCGAAAATAAGATATTGTCTGTAAGAATACCACACCATTGAACGCAAAATCTGTGTGGCCAGTCAGACACTCTTAAGCTTCTTCCTAGAAGTTTGCGAAGGCAAAATAAAACATTTTAACATGGAAAATAAGATATTGTCTGTCAAAATACCACACTATTGAACGAAAATCTGTGTGGCCAGTCAGTTAGTGTTAGGCTTCTCCGTAGAAATTTTCGAAGACAAAATGAAGCATTTCAGCAGGTAAAATAAGATGTTGTCTATTAAAATACCACACCATTGAACGCAAAACTCCGAAAATAAGATATTGTCTGTCAAAATACCACACCATTGAACGCAAAATCTGTGTGGCCAGTCGTTAGTCTTAATCTTCTCCCTAGAAATTTTCGAGAACAAAATGAAGCATTTCAACCCGTAAAATAATATGTTGTCTGCCAAAATACCACACCACTGAACGCAAAAACTCCGAAAATAAGATATTGTCTGTCAAAATACCACACCATTGAACGCAAAATCTGTGTGGGCCAGTCAGTTAGTGTTAAGCTTCTCCCTAGATAATTTCGAAGACAAAATGAAGCATTTCAACTTGGCAAATAAGATGTTATCTGTTTAAATACCACACCATTGACCGCAAAAACCCCGAAAATAAAATACTGCCTGTCAAAATACCACACCATTGAACGCAAAATATGTGTGGCCAGTCAGTTAGTGTTAAGCTTCTCCCTAGAAGTTTTCGAAGACCAATTGAAGCATTTCAACCCGGAATATAACATGTTATCTGTCAAAATACCACACCGTTGAACGCAAAATATGTGTGGCCAGTCAGTTAGTGTTAAGCTTCTCCCTAGAAGTTTTCGAAGACCAACTGAAGCATTTCAACCCGGAATATAAGATGTTATCTGCCAAAATACTACACCATTGAACGCAAAAACTCCGAAAATAAAATATTGTCTGTCAAAATACCACACCATTTAACGTGTGGCCAGTCAGACATTCTTAAGCTTCTTTCTAGAAATTTCCGAAGACAAATTGAAGCATTTCAATCCGTAAAATAAGATGTTGTCTGTCAAAATACCATACCATTGAACGCAAAAACTCCGAAAATAAGATATTGTCGGTAAAAATACCACACCATTGAACGCAATATCTATGTGGCCAGTCAGACACTCTTAAGCTTCTTCCTAGAAGTTTGCGAAGACAAAATAAAACATTTTAACCCGGAAAATAAGATATTGTCTATCAAAATACCATACTATTGAACGCAAAATCTGTGTGGCCCGTCAGTTAGGGTTAAGCTTCTCCCTAGAAGTTTTCGAAGACCAATTGAAGCATTTCAACCCGGAATATAACATGTTATCTGTCAAAATACCACACCATTGAACGCAAAATCTGTGTGGCCAGTCAGACACCCTTAGGCTTCTCCCTAGAAATTTTCGAAGACAAAATTAAGCATTTTAGCCCGGAAAATAAGACGCTATCTGTCAAAATAAAACACCATTGAACGCAAAAACTCCGAAAATAAAATATTGTCTGTCAAAATACCACACCATTGAACGCAAAATCTGTGTTGCCAGTCAGTCACGGTTAAGTCTCTCCCTAGAAATTTTCGAAGACAAAATGAACCATTTTAACCCGGAAAATAAAATATTGTCTGTCAAAATACCACACCATTGAACGCAAAATCTGTGTGGCCACACAGACGCTCCTAGGCTTCTTCCTAGAGGTTTGCGAACACAAAATAAAACATTGCAACCCGGAAAATAAGATACTGTCTGTCGAAATACCACACTATTGAACCCAAAATCTGTGTTGCCAGTCAATTAGTGTTAAGCTTCTCCCTAGAAATTTTCGAAGACCAACTGAAGCATTTCAACCCGGAATATAAGATGTTATCTGTCAAAATACTACACCATTGAACGCAAACACTCCGAAAATAAGATATTGTCTGTCAAAATACCACACAGTTGAACGCAAAAACTCCGAAAATAAGATATTGTCTGTCGAAATACCACACCATTGAACGCAAAATCTGTGTGGCCAGTCAGGTAGTGTTAAGCTTCTGACTAGAAATTTTCGAAAACAAAATGAAGCATTTCAACCCGTAAAATAAGATGTTGTCTGTCAAAATACCACACCACTGAACGCAAAAACTCCGAAAATAAGATATTGTCTGTCAAAATACCACACCATTGAACGCAAAAACTCCGAAAATAAGATATTGTCTGTCAAAATACCACACCATTGAATGCAAAATCTGTGTGGCCAGTCAGTTAGTGTTAAGCTGCTCCCTAGAAATTTACGAATTCAAAATGAAGCATTTCCGCATGCAAAATAAGATGTTGTCTGTCAAAATACAACACCAATGAACGCAAAAACTCCGAAAATAAGATATTGTCTGTCAAAATACTACACCATTGAAGGCAAAATCTGTGTGGCCAGTCGTTAGTGCTAAGCTTCTCCCTAAAAATTTTCGAAGACAAAATGAAGCCTTTCAACCCGTAAAATAAAATGTTGTCTGTCAAATTACCACACCATTGAACGCAAAAACTCCGAAAGTAAGATATTGTCTGTCAAAATACCACACCATTGAACGGAAAGTCTGCGTGGCCAGTCAGTTAGTGTTAAGCTTCTCCCTAGATATTTTCGAAGACAAAATGAAGCATTTCAACCTGGAAAATAGGATGTTGTCTGTCAAAATACCACACTATTGACCGCAAAAACTCGGAAAATAAAATATTGATTGTCAAAATACCACACCATTGAACGCAAAATATGTGTGGGCAATCAGTTAGTGTTAAGCTTCTCCCTAGAAATTTTCGAAGACAAAATGAAGCATTTCAACCTGGAAAATAAGATGTTGTCTGTTAAAATACCACACCATATACCGCAAAAACTCCGAAAATAAAATATTGCCTGTCAAAATACAGCACCACTGAACGCGAAATATGTGTGGGCAGTCAGTTAGGGCTAAGCTTCTCCCTAGAAATTTTTGAACACCAAATGAAGCATTTCAACCCGTAAAATAAGATGTTGTCTGTCAAAATACCACACCATTGAACGCAAAATCTGTGTGGCCAGTCGTTAGTATTAAGCTTCTCGTTAGAAATATTCTAAGACAAAATGAAGCATTTCAACCCGTAAAATAAGCTGTTGTCTGTCAAAATACGACACCATTGAACGCAAGAACTCCGAAAATAAGATATTGTCTGTCAAAATACCACACTATTGAACCCAAAATTTGTGTGGCCAGTCAGTTAGGGTTAAGCTTCTCCCAAGAAGTTTTCGAAGACGAATTGAAGCATTTCAACCCGGAATATAAGATGTTATCTGTCAAAATACCACACCATTGAACGCAAAATCTCCGAAAATAGGATATTGTCTGCTAAAATAATACACCATTTAACGCAAGATCTCTGTGGCCAGTCAGACACCCTTAGGCTTCTCCCTAGAAATTTTCGAAGACAAAATTAAGCATTTTAGCCCAGAAAAAAGACGCTATCTGTCAAAATACCACACCATTGAACGCAAAATCTGTGTGGCCAGTCAGTTAGTGTTAAGCGTCTCCCTAGAAATTTTCGAAGACAAAATGAAGCATTTCAGCAGTTAAAATAAGATGTTGTCTGTCAAAATACCACACCATTGAACGCAAAACTCCGAAAATAAGATATTGTCTGTCAAACTACCACACCATTGAACGCAAAATCTGTGTGGCCAGTCGTTAGTCTTAATCTTCTCCTTAGAAATTTTCGAGGACAAAATGAAGCATTTCAACCCGTAAAATAAGATGTTGTCTGCCAAAATACCACACCACTGAACGCAGAATCTGTGTGGCCAATCAGACACTCTTAGGCTTCTCCCTAGAAATTTTCGGAGACAAAATGAAGCATTTTAGCCCGGAAAATAAGACGCTATCTGTCAAAATACCACACCATTGAACGCAAAATCTGTGTGCGCCAGTCAGTTAGTGTTAAGCTTCTCCCTAGAAAATTTCGAAGACAAAATGAAGCATTTCAACTCGGAAAATAAGATGTTATCTGTTTAAATAAAACACCATTGACCGCAAAAACCCCGAAAATAAAATATTGCCTGTCAAAATACCGCACCATTGAACGCAAAAACTCCGAAAATAAGATATTGTCGGTAAAAATACCACACCATTGAACGCAATATCTGTGTGGCCAGTCAGACATTCTTAAGCTTCTTCCTAGAAGTTTGCGAAGACAAAATAAAACATTTTAACCCGGAAAATAAGATATTGTCTATCAAAATACCATACTATTGAACGCAAAATCTGTTTGGCGAGTCAGTTAGGGTTAAGCTTCTCCCTAGAAGTTTTCGAAGACCAATTGAAGCATTTCAACCCGGAATATAAGATGTTATCCGTCAAAATACCCCACCATTGAACGCAGAATATGTGTGGCCAATCAGACACTCTTAGGCTTCTCCCTAGAAATTTCCGAAGACAAAATGAAGCATTTTAGCCCGGAGAATAAGAAGCTATCTGTCAAAATACCACACCATTGAACGCAAAAACTCCGAAAATAATATAGTGTCTGTCAAAACACCACACTATTTAAGGCAAAATCTGTGTTGCCAGTCAGTCACGGTTAAGTCTCTCCCTAGAAATTTTCGAAGACAAAATGAAGCATTTCAACCAGGCAAATAAGACGTTGTCTGTCAAAATACCAAACCATTGAAGGCAAAAACCCCGAAAATAAGATATTATCTGTAAGAATACCACACCATTGAAAGCAAAATCTGTGTGGCCAGTCAGACACTCTTAAGCTTCTTCCTAGAAGTTTGCGAAGGCAAAATAAAACATTTTAACACGGAAAATAAGATATTGTCTGTCAAAATACCACACTATTGAACGAAAATCTGTGTGGCCAGTCACTTAGTGTTAGGCTTCTCCCTAGAAATTTTCGAAGATAAAATTAAGCATTTTAGCCCGGAATATAAGATGTTATCTGTCAAAATACCACACCATTGAACGCAAAAACTCGGAAAATAATATAGTGTCTGTCAAAATACCACACCATTGAACGCAAAATCTGTGTGGCCAGTCAGTTAGTGTTAAGCTTCTCCGTAGAATTTTTCGAAGACAAAATGAAGCATTTCAGCAGGTAAAATAGGATGTTGTCTGTTAAAATACCACACCATTGAACGCAAAACTCCGAAAATAAGATATTGTCTGTCAAAATACCACACCATTGAACGCAAAATCTGTGTGGCCAGTCGTTAGTCTTAATCTTCTCCCTAGAAATTTTCGAGGACAAAATGAAGCATTTCAACCCGTAAAATAAGATGTTGTCTGCCAAAATACCACACCGTTGACCGCAAAAACCCCGAAAATAAAATATTGCCTGTCAAAATACCACACCATTGAACGCAAAACATGTGTGGCCAGTCAGTTAGTGTTAAGCTTCTCCCTAGAAGTTTTCGAAGACCAACTGAAGCATTTCAACCCGGAATATAAGATGTTATCTGCCAAAATACTACACCATTGAACGCTAAAACTCCGGAAATAAAATATTGTCTGTCAAAATACCACACCATTTAACGTGTGGCCAGTCAGACATTCTTAAGCTTCTCCCTAGAAATTTTCGAAGACAAATTGAAGCATTTCAATCCATAAAATAAGATGTTGTCTGTCCAAATACCACACCATTGGCCACAAAAACTCCGAAAATAAAATATTGTCTGTCAAAATATCACACCATTGAACGCAAAATCTGTGTGGCCAGTCAGGTAGTGTTAAGCTTCTGACTAGAAATTCTCGAAGACAAAATGAAGCATTTCAACCCGTAAAATAAGATGTTGTCTGTCAAAATACCACACCACTGAATGCAAGAACTCCGAAAATAAGATATTGTCTGTCAAAATACCACACCATTGAACGCAAAACATGTGTGGCCAGTCAGTTAGTGTTAAGCTTCTCCCTAGAAATTTTTGAACACAAAATGAAGCATTTCAACCCGTAAAATAAGATGTTGTCTGTCAAAATACCACACAATTGAACGCAAAATCTGTGTGCACAGTCGTTAGTATTAAGCTTCTCCCTAGAAATTTTCTAAGACAAAATGAAGCATTTCAACCCGTAAAATAAGCTGCTGTCTGTCAAAATACCACACCACTGAATGCAAGAACTCCGAAAATAAGATATTGTCTGTCAAAATACCACACCATTGAACGCAAAACATGTGTGGCCAGTCAGTTAGTGTTAAGCTTCTCCCTAGAACTTTTCGAAGACAAAATGAACCATTTCAACCCGGAAAATAAGATGTTGTCTGTCAAAATACCACACCATTGAACGCAAAAACTCCGAAAATAATATAGTGTCTGTCAAAACACCACACTATTTAAGGCAAAATCTGTGTTGCAAGTCAGTCACGGTTATGTCTCTCAATAGAAATTTTCGAAGACAAAATGAACCATTTTAACCAGGAAAATAAAATATTGCCTGTCAAAATACCACACCATTGAACGCAAAATCTGTGTGGCCACTCAGACACTCTTAAGCTTCTTCCTAGGGGTTTGCGAACACAAAATAAAACATTGTAACCCGGAAAATAAGATTTTGTCTGTCAAAATACCACACTATTGAACCCAAAATCTGTGTGGCCAGTCAATTAGTGTTAAGCTTCTCCCTAGAAATTTTCGAAGACAAACTGAAGCATTTCAACCCGGAATATAAGATGTTATCTGTCAAAATACTACACCATTGAACGCAAACACTCCGAAAATAAGATATTGTCTGTCAAAATACCACACCATTGAACGCAAAAACTCCGAAAATAAGATATTGTCTGTCGAAATACCACACCATTGAACGCAAAATCTGTGTGGCCAGTCGTTAGTGTTAAGCTTCTGACTAGAAATTCTCGAAGACAAAATGAAGCATTTCGACCCGTAAAATAAGATGTTGTCTGTCAAAGTACCACACCACTGAACGCAAAAACTCCGAAAATAAGATATTGTCTGTCAAAATACCACACCATTGAACGCAAAAACTCAAAAATAAGATATTGTCTGTCAAAATACTACACCATTGAATGCAAAATCTGTGTGGCCAGTCAGTTAGTGTTAAGCTTCTCCCTAGAAATTTTCGAATTCAAAATGAAGCATTTCCGCGCGCAAAATAAGATATTGTCTGTCAAAATACCACACCATTGAACGCAAAAACTCCGAAAATAAAATATTGTCTGTCAAAATACTACACCATTGAACGCAAAATCTGTGTGGCCAGTCGTTAGTGCTAAGCTTCTCCCTAAAAATTTTCGAAGACAAAATGAAGCATTTCAACCCGTAAAATAAAATGTTGTCTGTCAAATTACCACACCATTGAATGCAAAAACTCCGAAAGTAAGATATTGTCTGTCAAAATACCACACCATTGAACGGAAAGTCTGCGTGGCCAGTCAGTTAATGTTAAGCTTCTCCCTAGATATTTTCGAAGACAAAATGAAGCATTTGATGATGTAGAAGATGTTGTCTGTCAAAATACCACACCATTGAACGCAAAACCTGTGTGGCCAGTCGTTAGTATTAAGCTTCTCCCTAGAAATTTTCTAAGACAAAATGAAACGTTTCAAACCGTAAAATAAGCTGTTGTCTGTCAAAATACCACACCACTGAACGCAAAATCTCTTTGGCCAGTCAGTTAGTGTTAAGCTTCTCCCTAGAAATTTTCGAAGACAAAATGAAGCATTTCAACCCCTAAAAGAAGCTGTTGTCTGTCAAAATACCACACCATTGAACGCAAGAACTCCGAAAATAAGATATTGTCTGTCAAAATACCACAACACTGAACGCAAAATCTGCGTGGGTAGTCAGTTAGTGTTAAGCTTCTCCCTAGATATTTTCGAAGACAAAATGAAGCATTTCAACCAGGCAAATAAGACGTTGTCTCTCAAAATACCACACCATTGAAGGCAAAACCCCGAAAATAAGATATTGTCTGTAAGAATACCACACCATTGAACGCAAAATCTGTGTGGCCAGTCAGACACTCTTAAACTTCTTCCTAGAAGTTTGCGAAGGCAAAATAAAACATTATAACACGGAAAATAAGATATTGTCTGTCAAAATACCACACTATTGAACGAAAATCTGTGTGGCCAGTCAGTTAGTGTTAGGCTTCTTCCTAGAAATTTTCGAAGACAAAATTAAGCATTTTAGCCCGGAATACAAGATGTTATCTGTCAAAATACCCCACCATTGAACGCAAAAACTCGGAAAATAATATAGTGTCTGTCAAAATACCACACCATTGAACGCAAAATCTGTGTGGCCAGTCAGTTAGTGTTAAGCTTCTCCGTAGAAATTTTCGAAGACAAAATGAAGCATTCCAGCAGGTAAAATAAAATGTTGTCTGTCAAAATACCACACCATTGAACGCAAAACTCCGAAAATAAGATATTGTCTGTCAAAATACCACACCATCGAACGCAAAATCTGTGTGGCCAGTCGTTAGTCTTAAGCTTCTCCCTAGAAATTTTCGAGGACAAAATGAAGCATTTCAACCCGTAAAATAAGATGCTGTCTGCCAAAATACCACACCACTGAACGCAGAAACTCCGAAAATAAGATATTGTCTGTCAAAATACCACACCATTGAACGCAAAATCTGTGTGGGCCAGTCAGTTAGTGTTAAGCTTCTCCCTAGATAATTTCGAAGACAAAATGAAGCATTTCAATCCGTAAAATAAGATGTTATCTGTTTAAATACCACGCAATTGACCGCAAAAACCCCGAAAATAAGATGTTGTCTGTCAAAATACCACACCATTGAACGCAAAATATGTGTGGCCAGTCAGTTAGTGTTAAGCTTCTCCCTAGAAGTTTCCGAAGACCAATTGAAGCATTTCAACCCGGAATATAAGATGTTATTTGCCAAAATACTACACCATTGAACGCTAAAACTCCGAAAATAAAATATTGTCTGTCAAAATACCACACCATTTAACGTGTGGCCAGTCAGACATTCTTAAGCATCTCCCTAGAAATTTTCGAAGACAAATTGAAGCATTGCAATCCATAAAATAAGATGTTGTCTGTCAAAATACCACACCATTGGCCACAAAAGCTCCGAAAATAAAATATTGTCTGTCAAAGTATCACACCATTGAACGCAAAATCTGTGTGGCCAGTCAGTTAGTGTTAAGCTTCTCCCTAGAACTTTTCGAAGACAAAATGAACCATTTCAACCCGGAAAATAAGATGTTGTCTGTCAAAATACCATACCATTGAACGAAATATATGTGTGGCCAGTCAGACACTCTTAAGCTTCTTCCTAGAAGTTTGCGAAGACAAAATAAAACATTTTAACCCGGAAAATAAGATATTGTCTGTCAAAATACCACACTATTGAACCCAAAATCTGTGTGGCCAGTCAGTTAGGGTTAAGCTTCTCCCTAGAAGTTTTCGAAGACCAATTGAAGCATTTCAACCCGGAATATAACATGTTATCTGTCAAAATACCACACCATTGAACGCAAAATCTGTGTGGCCAGTCAGACACTCTTAGGCTTCTCGCTAGAAATTTTCGAAGACAAAATGAAGCATTTTAGCCCCTAAAATAAGACGCTATATGTCAAAATACCACACCATTGAACGCAAAAACTCCGAAAATAATATAGTGTCTGTCAAAACACCACACTATTTAAGGCAAAATCTGTGTTGAAAGACAGTCGCGGTTAAGTCTCTCCCTAGAAATTTTCGAAGACAAAATGAACCATTTTAACCCGGAAAATAAAATATTGTCTGTCAAAATACCACACCATTGAACGCAAAATCTGTGTGGCCAGTCAGACACTCTTAGGCTTCTTCCTAGAGGTTTGCGAACACAAAATAAAACATTGTAACCCGGAAAATGAGATATTGTCTGTCAAAATACCACACTATTGAACCCAAAATCTGTGTGGCCAGTCAATTAGTGTTAAGCTTCTCCCTAGAAATTTTCGAAGACCAACTGAAGCATTTCAACCCGGAATATAAGATGTTATCTGTCAAAATACTACACCATTGAACGCAAACCCTCCGAAAATAAGATATTGTCTGTCAAAATACCACACAATTGAACGCAAAAACTCCGAAAATAAGATATTGTCTGTCGAAATACCACAACATTGAACGCAAAATCTGTGTGGCCAGTCAGTTAGTGTTAAGCTTCTCCCTAGATATTTTCGAAGACAAAATGGAGCATTTCAACCTGGAAAATACAATGTTGTCTTCAAAATACCACACCATTGACCGCAAAAACTCCGAAAATAAAATATTGCCTGTCAAAATACCACACCATTGAACGCAAAATATGTGTGGGCAGTCAGTTAGTGTTAAGCTTCTCCCTAGAAATTTTCGAAGACAAAATGAAGCATTTCAACCTGGAAAATAAGATGTTGTCTGTTAAAATACCACACCATTGACCGCAAAAACTCCGAAAATAAAATATTGCCTGGCAAAATACCACACCATTGAACGGAAAGTCTGCGTGGCCAGTCAGTTAGTGTTAAGCTTCTCCCTAGATATTTTCGAAGACAAAATGGAGCATTTCAACCTGGAAAATAGGATGTTGTCTTCAAAATACCACACCATTGACCGCAAAAACTCCGAAAATAAAATATTTCCTGTCAAAATACCACACCATTGAACGTAAAATATGTGTGGGCAGTCAGTTAGTGTTAAGCTTCTCCCTAGAAATTTTCGAAGACAAAATGAAGCATTTCCGCCCGTAAAATAATATGTTGTCTCTCAAAATACCACACCACTGAACGCAAAATCTCCGAAAATAAGATATTTTCTGTCAAAATAGCGCACCATTGAACGGAAAGTCTGCGTGGCCAGTCAGTTAGTGTTAAGCTTCTCCCTAGATATTTTCGAAGACAAAATGGAGCATTTCAGCCTGGAAAATAGGATGTTGTCTTCAAAATACCACACCATTGACCGCAAAAACTCCGAAAATAAAATATTGCCTGGCAAAATACCACACCATTGAACGCAAAATCTGTGTGGCCAGTCAGTTAGTGTTAAGCTTCTCCGTAGAAATTTTCGAAGACAAAATGAAGCATTCCAGCAGGTAAAATAAAATGTTGTCTGTCAAAATACCACACCATTGAACGCAAAACTCCGAAAATAAGATATTGTCTGTCAAAATACCACACCATCGAACGCAAAATCTGTGTGGCCAGTCGTTAGTCTTAAGCTTCTCCCTAGAAATTTTCGAGGACAAAATGAAGCATTTCAACCCGTAAAATAAGATGCTGTCTGCCAAAATACCACACCACTGAACGCAAAAACTCCGAAAATAAGATATTGTCTGTCAAAATACCACACCATTGAACGCAAAATCTGTGTGGGCCAGTCAGTTAGTGTTAAGCTTCTCCCTAGATAATTTCGAAGACAAAATGAAGCATTTCAACTTGTAAAATAAGATGTTATCTGTTTAAATACCACGCAATTGACCGCAAAAACCCCGAAAATAAGATGTTGTCTGTCAAAATACCACACCATTGAACGCAAAATATGTGTGGCCAGTCAGTTAGTGTTAAGCTTCTCCCTAGAAGTTTTCGAAGACCAATTGAAGCATTTCAACCCGGAATATAAGATGTTATTTGCCAAAATACTACACCATTGAACGCTAAAACTCCGAAAATAAAATATTGTCTGTCAAAATACCACACCATTTAACGTGTGGCCAGTCAGACATTCTTAAGCTTCTCCCTAGAAATTTTCGAAGACAAATTGAAGCATTGCAATCCATAAAATAAGATGTTGTCTGTCAAAATACCGCACCATTGGCCACAAAAGCTCCGAAAATAAAATATTGTCTGTCAAAGTATCACACCATTGAACGCAAAATCTGTGTGGCCAGTCAGTTAGGGTTAAGCTTCTCCCTAGAAGTTTTCGAAGACCAATTGAAGCATTTCAACCCGGAATATAACATGTTATCTGTCAAAATACCACACCATTGAACGCAAAATCTGTGTGGCCAGTCAGACACTCTTAGGCTTCTCGCTAGAAATTTTCGAAGACAAAATGAAGCATTTTAGCCCGGAAAATAAGACGCTATATGTCAAAATACCACACCATTGAACGCAAAAACTCCGAAAATAATATAGTGTCTGTCAAAACACCACACTATTTAAGGCAAAATCTGTGTTGAAAGACAGTCGCGGTTAAGTCTCTCCCTAGAAATTTTCGAAGACAAAATGAACCATTTTAACCCGGAAAATAAAATATTGTCTGTCAAAATACCACACCATTGAACGCAAAATCTGTGTGGCCAGTCAGACACTCTTAGGCTTCTTCCTAGAGGTTTGCGAACACAAAATAAAACATTGTAACCCGGAAAATGAGATATTGTCTGTCAAAATACCACACTATTGAACCCAAAATCTGTGTGGCCAGTCAATTAGTGTTAAGCTTCTCCCTAGAAATTTTCGAAGACCAACTGAAGCATTTCAACCCGGAATATAAGATGTTATCTGTCAAAATACTACACCATTGAACGCAGACCCTCCGAAAATAAGATATTGTCTGTCAAAATACCACACAATTGAACGCAAAAACTCCGAAAATAAGATATTGTCTGTCGAAATACCACAACATTGAACGCAAAATCTGTGTGGCCAGTCAGTTAGTGTTAAGCTTCTCCCTAGATATTTTCGAAGACAAAATGGAGCATTTCAACCTGGAAAATACAATGTTGTCTTCAAAATACCACACCATTGACCGCAAAAACTCCGAAAATAAAATATTGCCTGTCAAAATACCACACCATTGAACGCAAAATATGTGTGGGCAGTCAGTTGGTGTTAAGCTTCTCCCTAGAAATTTTCGAAGACAAAATGAAGCATTTCAACCTGGAAAATAAGATGTTGTCTGTTAAAATACCACACCATTGACCGCAAAAACTCCGAAAATAAAATATTGCCTGGCAAAATACCACACCATTGAACGGAAAGTCTGCGTGGCCAGTCAGTTAGTGTTAAGCTTCTCCCTAGATATTTTCGAAGACAAAATGGAGCATTTCAACCTGGAAAATAGGATGTTGTCTTCAAAATACCACACCATTGACCGCAAAAACTCCGAAAATAAGATATTGTCTGTCGAAATACCGCACCATTGAACGTAAAATATGTGTGGGCAGTCAGTTAGTGTTAAGCTTCTCCCTAGAAATTTTCGAAGACAAAATGAAGCATTTCCGCCCGTAAAATAATATGTTGTCTCTCAAAATACCACACCACTGAACGCAAAAACTCCGAAAATAAGATATTTTCTGTCAAAATAGCGCACCATTGAACGGAAAGTCTGCGTGGCCAGTCAGTTAGTGTTAAGCTTCTCCCTAGATATTTTCGAAGACAAAATGGAGCATTTCAGCCTGGAAAATAGGATGTTGTCTTCAAAATACCACACCATTGACCGCAAAAACTCCGAAAATAAAATATTGCCTGGCAAAATACCACACCATTGAACGCAAAATCTGTGTGGCCAGTCAGTTAGTGTTAAGCTTCTCCGTAGAAATTTTCGAAGACAAAATGAAGCATTCCAGCAGGTAAAATAAAATGTTGTCTGTCAAAATACCACACCATTGAACGCAAAACTCCGAAAATAAGATATTGTCTGTCAAAATACCACACCATCGAACGCAAAATCTGTGTGGCCAGTCGTTAGTCTTAAGCTTCTCCCTAGAAATTTTCGAGGACAAAATGAAGCATTTCAACCCGTAAAATAAGATGCTGTCTGCCAAAATACCACACCACTGAACGGAAAAACTCCGAAAATAAGATATTGTCTGTCAAAATACCACACCATTGAACGCAAAATCTGTGTGGGCCAGTCAGTTAGTATTAAGCTTCTCCCTAGATAATTTCGAAGACAAAATGAAGCATTTCAATCCGTAAAATACGATGTTATCTGTTTAAATACCACGCAATTGACCGCAAAAACCCCGAAAATAAGATGTTGTCTGTCAAAATACCACACCATTGAACGCAAAATATGTGTGGCCAGTCAGTTAGTGTTAAGCTTCTCCCTAGAAGTTTTCGAAGACCAATTGAAGCATTTCAACCCGGAATATAAGATGTTATTTGCCAAAATACTACACCATTGAACGCTAAAACTCCGAAAATAAAATATTGTCTGTCAAAATACCACACCATTTAACGTGTGGCCAGTCAGACATTCTTAAGCTTCTCCCTAGAAATTTTCGAAGACAAATTGAAGCATTGCAATCCATAAAATAAGATGTTGTCTGTCAAAATACCGCACCATTGGCCACAAAAGCTCCGAAAATAAAATATTGTCTGTCAAAGTATCACACCATTGAACGCAAAATCTGTGTGGCCAGTCAGTTAGGGTTAAGCTTCTCCCTAGAAGTTTTCGAAGACCAATTGAAGCATTTCAACCCGGAATATAACATGTTATCTGTCAAAATACCACACCATTGAACGCAAAATCTGTGTGGCCAGTCAGACACTCTTAGGCTTCTCGCTAGAAATTTTCGAAGACAAAATGAAGCATTTTAGCCCGGAAAATAAGACGCTATATGTCAAAATACCACACCATTGAACGCAAAAACTCCGAAAATAATATAGTGTCTGTCAAAACACCACACTATTTAAGGCAAAATCTGTGTTGAAAGACAGTCGCGGTTAAGTCTCTCCCTAGAAATTTTCGAAGACAAAATGAACCATTTTAACCCGGAAAATAAAATATTGTCTGTCAAAATACCACACCATTGAACGCAAAATCTGTGTGGCCAGTCAGACACTCTTAGGCTTCTTCCTAGAGGTTTGCGAACACAAAATAAAACATTGTAACCCGGAAAATGAGATATTGTCTGTCAAAATACCACACTATTGAACCCAAAATCTGTGTGGCCAGTCAATTAGTGTTAAGCTTCTCCCTAGAAATTTTCGAAGACCAACTGAAGCATTTCAACCCGGAATATAAGATGTTATCTGTCAAAATACTACACCATTGAACGCAGACCCTCCGAAAATAAGATATTGTCTGTCAAAATACCACACAATTGAACGCAAAAACTCCGAAAATAAGATATTGTCTGTCGAAATACCACAACATTGAACGCAAAATCTGTGTGGCCAGTCAGTTAGTGTTAAGCTTCTCCCTAGATATTTTCGAAGACAAAATGGAGCATTTCAACCTGGAAAATACAATGTTGTCTTCAAAATACCACACCATTGACCGCAAAAACTCCGAAAATAAAATATTGCCTGTCAAAATACCACACCATTGAACGCAAAATATGTGTGGGCAGTCAGTTGGTGTTAAGCTTCTCCCTAGAAATTTTCGAAGACAAAATGAAGCATTTCAACCTGGAAAATAAGATGTTGTCTGTTAAAATACCACACCATTGACCGCAAAAACTCCGAAAATAAAATATTGCCTGGCAAAATACCACACCATTGAACGGAAAGTCTGCGTGGCCAGTCAGTTAGTGTTAAGCTTCTCCCTAGATATTTTCGAAGACAAAATGGAGCATTTCAACCTGGAAAATAGGATGTTGTCTTCAAAATACCACACCATTGACCGCAAAAACTCCGAAAATAAGATATTGTCTGTCGAAATACCGCACCATTGAACGTAAAATATGTGTGGGCAGTCAGTTAGTGTTAAGCTTCTCCCTAGAAATTTTCGAAGACAAAATGAAGCATTTCCGCCCGTAAAATAATATGTTGTCTCTCAAAATACCACACCACTGAACGCAAAAACTCCGAAAATAAGATATTTTCTGTCAAAATAGCGCACCATTGAACGGAAAGTCTGCGTGGCCAGTCAGTTAGTGTTAAGCTTCTCCCTAGATATTTTCGAAGACAAAATGGAGCATTTCAGCCTGGAAAATAGGATGTTGTCTTCAAAATACCACACCATTGACCGCAAAAACTCCGAAAATAAAATATTGCCTGGCAAAATACCACACCATTGAACGCAAAATCTGTGTGGCCAGTCAGTTAGTGTTAAGCTTCTCCGTAGAAATTTTCGAAGACAAAATGAAGCATTCCAGCAGGTAAAATAAAATGTTGTCTGTCAAAATACCACACCATTGAACGCAAAACTCCGAAAATAAGATATT
This sequence comes from Brachypalpus laphriformis, assembly GCA_945910035.1. Lineage (NCBI taxonomy): Eukaryota > Metazoa > Arthropoda > Insecta > Diptera > Syrphidae > Brachypalpus > Brachypalpus laphriformis. The sequence goes on from OX246754.1 coordinate 133,009,469, forward strand.
GTCTGTCAAAATACCACACCATCGAACGCAAAATCTGTGTGGCCAGTCGTTAGTCTTAAGCTTCTCCCTAGAAATTTTCGAGGACAAAATGAAGCATTTCAACCCGTAAAATAAGATGCTGTCTGCCAAAATACCACACCACTGAACGGAAAAACTCCGAAAATAAGATATTGTCTGTCAAAATACCACACCATTGAACGCAAAATCTGTGTGGGCCAGTCAGTTAGTATTAAGCTTCTCCCTAGATAATTTCGAAGACAAAATGAAGCATTTCAATCCGTAAAATACGATGTTATCTGTTTAAATACCACGCAATTGACCGCAAAAACCCCGAAAATAAGATGTTGTCTGTCAAAATACCACACCATTGAACGCAAAATATGTGTGGCCAGTCAGTTAGTGTTAAGCTTCTCCCTAGAAGTTTTCGAAGACCAATTGAAGCATTTCAACCCGGAATATAAGATGTTATTTGCCAAAATACTACACCATTGAACGCTAAAACTCCGAAAATAAAATATTGTCTGTCAAAATACCACACCATTGAACGCAAAATCTGTGTGGCCAGTCAGACACTCTTAGGCTTCTCGCTAGAAATTTTCGAAGACAAAATGAAGCATTTTAGCCCGGAAAATAAGACGCTATATGTCAAAATACCACACCATTGAACGCAAAAACTCCGAAAATAATATAGTGTCTGTCAAAACACCACACTATTTAAGGCAAAATCTGTGTTGAAAGACAGTCACGGTTAAGTCCCTCCCTAGAAATTTTCGAAGACAAAATGAACCATTTTAACCCGGAAAATAAAATATTGTCTGTCAAAATACCACACCATTGAACGCAAAATCTGTGTGGCCAGTCAGACACTCTTAGGCTTCTTCCTAGAGGTTTGCGAACACAAAATAAAACATTGTAACCCGGAAAATGAGATATTGTCTATCAAAATACCACACTATTGAACCCAAAATCTGTGTGGCCAGTCAGACACTCTTAAGCTTCTTCCTAGAAGTTTGCGAAGGCAAAATAAAACATTTTAACACGGAAAATAAGATATTGTCTGTCAAAATACCACACTATTGAACGAAAATCTGTGTGGCCAGTCACTTAGTGTTAAGCTTCTCCCTAGAAATTTTCGAAGACCAACTGAAGCATTTCAACCCGGAATATAAGTTGTTATCTGTCAGAATACTACACCATTGAACGGAAACACTCCGAAAATAAGATATTGTCTGTCAAAATACCACACAATTGAACGCAAAAACTCCGAAAATAAGATATTGTCTGTCGAAATACCACAACATTGAACGCAAAATCTGTGTGGCCAGTCAGTTAGTGTTAAGCTTCTCCCTAGATATTTTCGAAGACAAAATGGAGCATTTCAACCTGGAAAATACAATGTTGTCTTCAAAATACCACACCATTGACCGCAAAAACTCCGAAAATAAAATATTTCCTGTCAAAATACCACACCATTGAACGCAAAATATGTGTGGGCAGTCACTTAGTGTTAAGCTTCTCCCTAGAAATTTTCGAAGACAAAATGAAGCATTTCAATCTGGAAAATAAGATGTTGTCTGTTAAAATACCACACCATTGACCGCAAAAACTCCGAAAATAAAATATTGCCTGGCAAAATACCACACCATTGAACGGAAAGTCTGCGTGGCCAGTCAGTTAGTGTTAAGCTTCTCCCTAGATATTTTCGAAGACAAAATGGAGCATTTCAACCTGGAAAATAGGATGTTGTCTTCAAAATACCACACCATTGACCGCAAAAACTCCAAAAATAAAATATTTCCTGTCAAAATACCACACCATTGAACGCAAAATATGTATGGGCAGTCAGTTAGTGTTAAGTTTCTCCCTAGAAATTTTCGAAGACAAAATGAAGCATTTCCGCCCGTAAAATAATATGTTGTCTCTCAAAATACCACACCACTGAACGCAAAAACTCCGAAAATAAGATATTTTCTGTCAAAATACCGCACCATTGAACGGAAAGTCTGCGTGGCCAGTCAGTTAGTGTTAAGCTTCTCCCTAGATATTTTCGAAGACAAAATGGAGCATTTCAGCCTGGAAAATAGGATGTTGTCTTCAAAATACCACACCATTGACCGCAAAAACTCCGAAAATAAAATATTGCCTGTCAAAATACCACACCATTGAACGCAAAATATGTGTGGGCAGTCAGTTAGTGTTAAGCTTCTCCCTATAAATTTTCGAAGACAAAATGAAGCATTTCAACCTGGAAAATAAGATGTTGTCTGTTAAAATACCACACCATTGACCGCAAAAACTCCGAAAATAAAATATTGCCTGTCAAAATACCACACCACTGAACGCGAAATATGTGTGGGCAGTCAGTTAGGGTTAAGCTTCTCCCTAGAAATTTTTGAACACAAAATGAAGCGTTTCAACCCGTAAAATAAGATGTTGTCTGTCAAAATACCACACCATTGAACGCAAAATCTGTGTGGCCAGTCGTTAGTATTAAGCTTCTCCCTAGAAATTTTCGAAGACAAAATGAAGCGTTTCAAACCGTAAAATAAGCAGTTGTCTGTCAAAATACCACACCATTGAACGCAAGAACTCCGAAAATAAGGTATTGTCTGTCAAAATACTACACCATTGAACGCAAAATCTGTGTGGCCAGTCGTTAGTGCTAAGCTTCTCCCTAAAAATGTTTGAAGACAAAATGAACCATTTCAACCCGTAAAATAAAATGTTGTCTGTCAAATTACCACACCATTGAACGCAAAATCTGTGTGGCCAGTCGTTAGTATTAAGCTTCTCCCTAGAAATTTTCGAAGACAAAATGAAGCGTTTCAAACCGTAAAATAAGCTGTTGTCTGTCAAAATACCACACCACTGAACGCAAAATCTGTTTGGCCAGTCAGTTAGTGTTAAGCTTCTCCCTAGAAATTTTCGAAGACAAAATGAAGCATTTCAACCCCTAAAAGAAGCTGTTGTCTGTCAAAATACCACACCATTGAACGCAAGAACTCCGAAAATAAGATATTGTCTGTCAAAATACCACATCACTGAACGCAAAATCTGCGTGGCCAGTCAGTTAGTGTTAAGCTTCTCCCTAGATATTTTCGAAGACAAAATGAAGCATTTCAACCAGGCAAATAAGACGTTGTCTCGCAAAATACCACACCATTGAAGACAAAAACCCCGAAAATAAGATATTGTCTGTAAGAATACGACACCATTGAACGCAAAATCTGTGTGGCCAGTCAGACACTCTTAAACTTCTTCCTAGAAGTTTGCGAAGTCAAAATAAAACATTTTAACACGGAAAATAAGATATTGTCTGTCAAAATACCACACTATTGAACGAAAATCTGTGTGGCCAGTCAGTTAGTGTTAGGCTTCTCCCTAGAAATTTTCGAAGACAAAATTAAGCATTTTAGCCCGGAATATAAGATGTTATCTGTCAAAATACCCGACCATTGAACGCAAAAACTCGGAAAATAATATAGTGTCTGTCAAAATACCACACCATTGAACGCAAAATCTGTGTGGCCAGTCAGTTAGTGTTAAGCTTCTCCGTAGAAATTTTCGAAGACAAAATGAAGCATTTCAGCGGGTAAAATAAAATGTTGTCTGTCAAAATACCACACCATTGAACGCAAAACTCCGAAAATAAGATATTGTCTGTCAAAATACCACACCATTGAACGCAAAATCTGTGTGGCCAGTCGTTAGTCTTAAGCTTCTCCCTAGAAATTTTCGAGGACAAAGTGAAGCATTTCAACCCGTAATATAAGATGCTGTCTGCCAAAATATTACACCACTGAACGCAAAAACTCCGAAAATAAGATATTGTCTGTCAAAATACCACACCATTGAACGCAAAATCTGTGTGGGCCAGTCAGTTAGTGTTAAGCTTCTCCCTAGATAATTTCGAAGACAAAATGAAGCATTTCAACTTGGAAAATAAGATGTTATCTGTTTAAATACCACACAATTGACCGCAAAAACCCCGAAAATAAAATATTGCCTGTCAAAATACCACACCATTGAACGCAAAATATGTGTGGCCAGTCAGTTAGTGTTAAGCTTCTCCCTAGAAGTTTTCGAAGACCAATTGAAGCATTTCAACCCGGAATATAAGATGTTATTTGCCAAAATACTACACAATTGAACGCTAAAACTCCGAAAATAAAATATTGTCTGTCAAAATACCACACCATTTAACGTGTGGCCAGTCAGACATTCTTAAGCTTCTCCCTAGAAATTTTCGAAGACAAATTGAAGCATTGCAATCCATAAAATAAGATGTTGTATGTCAAAATACCACACCATTGGCCACAAAAGCTCCGAAAATAAGATATTGTCTGTCAAAGTATCACACCATTGAACGCAAAATCTGTGTGGCCAGTCAGTTAGTGTTAAGCTTCTCCCTAAAACTTTTCGAAGACAAAATGAACCATTTCAACCCGGAAAATAAGATGTTGTCTGTCAAAATACCATACCATTGAACGCAAAAACTCCGAAAATAAGATATTGTCGGTAAAAATACCACACCATTGAACGAAATATATGTGTGGCCAGTCAAACACTCTTAAGCTTCTTCCTAGAAGTTTGCGAAGACAAAATAAAGCATTTTAACCCGGAAAATAAGATATTGTCTGTCAAAATACCACACTATTGAACCCAAAATCTGTGTGGCCAGTCAGTTAGGGTTAAGCTTCTCCCTAGTAGTTTTCGAAGACCAATTGAAGCATTTCAACCCGGAATATAACATGTTATCTGTCAAAATACTACACCATTGAACGCAAACACTCCGAAAATAAGATATTGTCTGTCAAAATACCACAACATTGAACGCAAAATCTGTGTGGCCAGTCAATTAGGGTTAAGCTTCTCCCTAGAAGTTTTCGAAGACCAATTGAAGCACATCAACCCGGAATATAACATGTTATCTGTCAAAATACCACACCATTGAACGCAAAATCTGTGTGGCCAGTCAGACACTCTTAGGCTTCTCGCTAGAAATTTTCGAAGACAAAATGAAGCATTTTAGCCCCTAAAATAAGACGCTATATGTCAAAATACCACACCATTGAACGCGAAATATGTGTGGGCAGTCAGTTAGGGTTAAGCTTCTCCCTAGAAAATTTTTGAACACAAAATGAAGCATTTCAACCCGTAAAATAAGATGTTGTCTGTCAAAATACCACAACACTAACCGCAAAATCTGTGTGGCCAGTCGTTAGTATTAAGCTTCTCTCTAGAAATTTTCTAAGACAAAATGAAGCGTTTCAAACCGTAAAATAAGCTGTTGTCTGTCAAAATACCACACCACTGAACTCAAAATCTGTTTGGCCAGTCAGTTAGTGTTAAGCTTCTCCCTAGAAATTTTCGAAGACAAAATGAAGCATTTCAACCTGGAAAATAAGATGTTGTCTGTTAAAATACCACACCATTGACCGCAAAAACTCCGAAAATAAAATATTGCCTGTCAAAATACCACACCATTGAACGGAAAGTCTGCGTGGCCAGTCAGTTAGTGTTAAGCTTCTCCCTAGATATTTTCGAAGACAAAATGGAGCATTTCAACCTGGAAAATAGGATGTGGTCTTCAAAATACCACACCATTGACCGCAAAAACTCCGAAAATAAAATATTGTCTGTCAAAATACCACACCATTGAACGCAAAATATGTGTGGGCAGTCAGTTAGTGTTAAGCTTCTCCCTAGAAATTTTCGAAGACAAAATGAAGCATTTCAACCCCTAAAAGAAGCTGTTGTCTGTCAAAATACCACACCATTGAACGCAAGAACTCCGAAAATAAGGTATTGTCTGTCAAAATACTACACCATTGAACGCAAAATCTGTGTGGCCAGTCGTTAGTGCTAAGCTTCTCCCTAAAAATTTTCGAAGACAAAATGAAGCATTTCAACCCGTAAAATAAAATGTTGTCTGTCAAATTACCACACCATTGAACTCAAAAACTCCGAAAATAAGGTATTATCTGTCAAAATACTACACCATTGAACGCAAAATCTGTGTGGCCAGTCGTTAGTCTTAAGCTTCTCCCTAGAAATTTTCGAGGACAAAATGAAGCATTTCAACCCGTAATATAAGATGCTGTCTGTCAAAATACTACACCATTGAACGCAAACACTCCGAAAATAAGATATTGTCTGTCAAAACACCAAAAATTGAACGCAAAAACTCCGAAAATAAGACATTGTCTGTCGAAATACCACACCATAGAACGCAAAATCTGTGTGGCCAGTCAGTTAGTGTTAAGCTTCTCCCTAGATATTTTCGAAGACAAAATGGAGCATTTCAACCTGGAAAATGGGATGCTGTCTTCAAAATACCACACCATTGACCGCAAAAACTCCGAAAATAAAATATTTCCTGTCAAAATACCACACCATTGAACGCAAAATATGTGTGGGCAGGCAGTTAGTGTTAAGCTTCTCCGTAGAAATTTTCGAAGACAAAATGAAGCATTTCAACCTGGAAAATAAGATGTTGTCTGTTAAAATACCACACCATTGACCGCAAAAACTCCGAAAATAAAATATTGCCTGGCAAAATACCACACCATTGAACGGAAAGTCTGCGTGGCCAGTCAGTTAGTGTTAAGCTTCTCCCTAGATATTTTCGAAGACAAAATGGAGCATTTCAACCTGGAAAATAGGATGTTGTCTTCAAAATACCACACCATTGACCGCAACAGCTCCGAAAATAAAATATTTCCTGTCAAAATACCACACCATTGAACACAAAATATGTGTGGGCAGTCAGTTAGTGTTAAGCTTCTCCCTAGAAATTTTCGAAGACAAAATGAAGCATTTCAACCCGTAAAATAAGATGTTGTCTCTCAAAATACCACACCACTGAACGCAAAAACTCCGAAAATAAGATATTGTCTGTCAAAATACCACACCATTGAACGCAAACTCTGTGTGGGCCAGTCAGTTAGTGTTAAGCTTCTCCCTAGATAATTTCGAAGACAAAATGAAGCATTTCAACTTGGAAAATAAGATGTTATCTGTTTAAATACCACACAATTGACCGCAAAAACCCCGAAAATAAAATATTGCCTGTCAAAATACCACACCATTGAACGCAAAATATGTGTGGCCAGTCAGTTAGTGTTAAGCTTCTCCCTAGAAGTTTTCGAAGACCAATTGAAGCATTTCAACCCGGAATATAAGATGTTATTTGCCAAAATACTACACCATTGAACGCTAAAACTCCGAAAATAAAATATTGTCTGTCAAAATACCACACCATTTAACGTGTGGCCAGTCAGACATTCTTAAGCTTCTCCCTAGAAATTTTCGAAGACAAATTGAAGCATTGCAATCCATAAAATAAGATGTTGTCTGTCAAAATAAAACACCATTGGCCACAAAAGCTCCGAAAATAAGATATTGTCTGTCAAAGTATCACACCATTGAACGCAAAATCTGTGTGGCCAGTCAGTTAGTGTTAAGCTTCTCCCTAGAACTTTTCGAAGACAAAATGAACCATTTCAACCCGGAAAATAAGATGTTGTCTGTCAAAATACCATACCATTGAACGCAAAAACTCCGAAAATATGATATTGTCGGTAAAAATACCACACCATTGAACGAAATATTTGTGTGGCCAGTCAGACACCCTTAAGCATCTTCCTAGAAGTTTGCGAAGACAAAATAAAACATTTTAACCCGGAAAATAAGATATTGTCTGTCAAAATACCACACTATTGAACGCAAAATCTGTGTGGCCAGTCAGCTAGGGTTAAGCTTCTCCCTAGAAGTTTTCGAAGACCAATTGAAGCATTTCAACCCGGAATATAACATGTTATCTGTCAAAATACCACACCATTGAACGCAAAATCTGTGTGGCCAGTCAGACACTCTTAGGCTTCTCCCTAGAAATTTTCGAAGACAAAATGAAGCATTTTAGCCCGGAAAATAAGACGCTATCTGTCAAAATACCACACCATTGAACGCAAAAACTCCGAAAATAATATAGTGTCTGTCAAAACACCACACTATTTAAGGCAAAATCTGTGTTGCCAGTCAGTCACGGTTAAGTCTCTCCCTAGAAATTTTCGAAGACAAAATGAACCATTTTAACCCGGAAAATAAAATACTGTCTGTCAAAATACCACACCATTGAACGCAAAATCTCTGTGGCCAGTCAGACACCCTTAGGCTTCTTCCTAGAGGTTTGCGAACACAAAATAGAACATTGTAACCCGGAAAATAAGATATTTTCTGTCAAAATACCACACCATTGAACCCAAGATCTGTGTGGCCGGTCAGTTAGTGTTAAGCTTCTCCCTAGAAATTTTCGAAGACCAACTGAAGCATTTCAACCCGGAATATAAGATGTTATCTGTCAAAATACTACACCATTGAACGCAAACACTCCGAAAATAAGATATTGTCTGTCAAAATACCACACAATTGAACGCAAAAACTCCGAAAATAAGATATTGTCTGTCGAAATACCACGCCATTGAACGCAAAATCTGTGTGGCCAGTCAGTTGGTGTTAAGCTTCTCCCTAGATATTTTCGAAGACAAAATGGAGCATTTCAACCTGGAACATAGGATGTTGTCTTCAAAATACCACACCATTGACCGCAAAAACTCCGAAAATAAAATATTGCCTGTCAAAATACCACACCATTGAACGCAAAATATGTGTGGGCAGTCAGTTAGTGTTAAGCTTCTCCCTAGACATTTTCGAAGACAAAATGAAGCATTTCAACCTGGAAAATAAGATGTTGTCTGTTAAAATACCACACCATTGACCGCAACAACTCCGAAAATAAAATATTGCCTGGCAAAATACCACACCATTGAACGGAAAGTCTGCGTGGCCAGTCAGTTAGTGTTAAGCTTCTCCCTAGATATTTTCGAAGACAAAATGGAGCATTTCAACCTGGAAAATAGGATGTTGTCTTCAAAATACCACACCATTGACCGCAAAAACTCCGAAAATAAAATATTGCCTGTCAAAATACCACACCATTGAACGCAAAATATGTGTGGGCAGTCAGTTAGTGTTAAGCTTCTCCCTAGAAATTTTCGAAGACAAAATGAAGCATTTCAACCTGGAAAATAAGATGTTGTCTGTTAAAATACCACACCATTGACCGCAAAAACTCCGAAAATAAAATATTGCCTGTCAAAATACCACACCATTGAACGCGAAATATGTGTGGGCAGTCAGTTAGGGTTAAGCTTCTCCCTAGAATTTTTTTAACACAAAATGTAGCATTTCAACCCGTAAAATAAGATGTTGTCTGTCAAAATACCACACCACTAACCGCCAAATCTGTGTGGCCAGTCGTTAGTATTAAGCTTCTCCCTAGAAATTTTCTAAGACAAAATGAAGCGTTTCAAACCGTAAAATAAGCTGTTGTCTGTCAAAATACCACACCACTGAACGCAAAATCTGTTTGGCCAGTCAGCTAGTGTTAAGCTTCTCCCTAGAAATTTTCGAAGACAAAATTAAGCATTTTAGCCCGGAAAATAAGACGCTATCTGTCAAAATACCACACCATTGAACGCAAAAACTCCGAAAATAATATAGTGTCTGTCAAAACACCACACTATTTAAGGCAAAATCTGTGTTGCCAGTCAGTCACGGTTAAGTCTCTCCCTAGAAATTTCCGAAGACAAAATGAACCATTTTAACCCGGAAAATAAAATATTGTCTGTCAAAATACCACACCATTGAACGCAAAATCTGTGTGGCCAGTCAGACACTCTTAGGCTTCTTCCTAGAGGTTTGCGAACACAAAATAAAACATTGTAACCCAGAAAATAAGATATTGTCTGTCAAAATACCACACTATTGAACCCAAAATCTGTGTGGCCGGTCAATTAGTATTAAGCTTCTCCCTAGAAATTTTCGAAGACCAACTAAAGCATTTCAACCCGGAATATAAGATGTTATCTGTCAAAATACTACACCATTGAACGCAAAAACTCCGAAAATAAGATATTGTCTGTCGAAATACCACACCATTGAACGCAAAATCTGTGTGGCCAGTCAGTTAGTGTTAAGCTTCTCCCTAGATATTTTCGAAGACAAAATGTAGCATTTCAACCTGGAAAATAGGATGTTGTCTTCAAAATACCACACCATTGACCGCAAAAACTCCGAAAATAAAATATTTCCTGTCAAAATACCACACCATTGAACGCAAAATATGTGTGGGCAGTCAGTTAGCGTTATGCTTCTCCGTAGAAATTTTCGAAGACAAAATGAAGCATTTCAAATTGGAAAATAAGATGTTGTCTTCAAAATACCACACCATTGACCGCAAAAACTCCGAAAATAAAATATTGCCTGGCAAAATACCACACCATTGAACGGAAAGTCTGCGTGGCCAGTCAGTTAGTGTTAAGCTTCTCCCTAGATATTTTCGAAGACCAAATGGAGCATTTCAACCTGGAAAGTAGGATGTTGTCTTCAAAATACCACACCATTGACCGTAAAAACTCCGAAAATAAAATATTTCCTGTCAAAATACCACACCATTGAACGCAAAATATGTGTGGGCAGTCAGTTAGTGTTAAGCTTCTCCCTAGAAATTTTCGAAGACAAAATGAAGCATTTCAACCCGTAAAATAAGATGTTGTCTCTCAAAGTACCACACCACTGAACGCAAAAACTCCGAAAATAAGATATTTTCTGTCAAAATACCACACCATTGAACGGAAAGTCTGCGTGGCCAGTCAGTTAGTGTTAAGCTCCTCCCTAGATATTTTCGAAGACAAAATGGAGCATTTCAACCCCTAAAAGAAGCTGTTGTCTCTCAAAATACCACACCATTGACCGCAAAAACTTCGAAAATAAAATATTTCCGTCAAAATACCACACCATTGAACGCGAAATATGTGTGGGCAGTCAGTTAGTGTTAAGCTTCTCCCTAGAAATTTTTGAACAGAAAATGAAGCATTTCAACCCGTAAAAAAGATGTTGTCTGTCAAAATACCACACCATTGAACGCAAAATCTGTGTGGCCAGTCGTTAGTATTAAGCTTCTCCCTAGAAATTTTCTAAGACAAAAGGAAGCGTTTCAAACCGTAAAATAAGCTGTTGTCTGTCAAAATACCACACCACTGAACGCAAAATCTGTTTGGCCAGTCAGTTAGTGCTAAGCTTCTCCCTAGAAATTTTCGAAGACAAAATGAAGCATTTCAACCCCTAAAAGAATCTGTTGTCTGTCAAAATACCACACCATTGAACGCAAGAACTCCGAAAATAAGGTATTGTCTGTCAAAATACTACACCATTGAACGCAAAATCTGTGTGGCCAGTCGTTAGGGCTAAGCTTCTCGCTAAAAATTTTCGAAGACAAAATGAAGCATTTCAACCCGTAAAATAAAATGTTGTCTGTCAAATTACCACACCATTGAACGCAAAAACTCCGAAAATAAGGTATTGTCTGTCAAAATACTACACCATTGAACGCAAAATCTGTGTGGCCAGTCGTTAGTGCTAAGCTTCTCCCTAAAAATTTTCGAAGACAAAATGAAGCATTTCAACCCGTAAAATAAAATGTTGTCTGTCAAATTACCACAAATTCCGAAAATAAAATATTGCCTGTCAAAATACCACACCATTGAACGCAAAATATGTGTGGGCAGTCAGTTAGTGTTAAGCTTCTCCCTAGAAATTTTCGAAGACAAAATGAAGCATTTCAACCTGGAAAATAAGATGTTGTCTATTAAAATACCACACCATTGACCGCAAAAACTCCGAAAATAAAATATTGCCTGTCAAAATACCACACCATTGAACGCGAAATATGTGTGGGCAGTCAGTTAGGGTTAAGCTTCTCCCTAGAAATTTTTGAACACAAAATGAAGCATTTCAACCCGTAAAATAAGATGTTGTCTGTCAAAATACCACACCATTGAACGCAAAATCTGTGTGGCCAGTCGTTAGTATTAAGCTTCTCCCTAGAAATTTTCTAAGACAAAATGAAGCGTTTCAAACCGTAAAATAAGCTGTTGTCTGTCAAAATACCACACCACTGAACGCAAAATCTGTTTGGCCAGTCAGTTAGTGTTAAGCTTCTCCCTAGAAATTTTCGAAGACAAAATGAAGCATTTCAGCCCCTAAAAGAAGCTGTTGTCTGTTAAAATACTACACCATTGAACGCAAGGACTCCGAAAATAAGATATTGTCTGTCAAAATACCACACCACTGAACGCAAAATCTGCGTGGCTAGTCAGTTAGTGTTAAGCTTCTCCCTAGATATTTTCGAAGACAAAATGAAGCATTTCAACCAGGCAAATAAGACGTTGTCTCTCAAAATACCACACCATTGAAGGCAAAAACCCCGAAAATAAGATATTGTCTGTAAGAATACCACACCATTGAACGCAAAATCTGTGTGGCCAGTCAGACACTCTTAAACTTCTTCCTAGAAGTTTGCGAAGGCAAAATAAAACATTTTAACACGGAAAATAAGATATTGTCTGTCAAAATACCACACTATTGAACGAAAATCTGTGTGGCCAGCCAGTTAGTGTTAGGCTTCTCCCTAGAAATTTTCGAAGACAAAATTAAGCATTTTAGCCCGGAATATAAGATGTTATCTGTCAAAATACCCTACCATTGAACGCAAAAACTCGGAAAATAATATAGTGTCTGTCAAAATACCACACCATTGAACGCAAAATCTGTGTGGCCAGTCAGTTAGTGTTAAGCTTCTCCGTAGAAATTTTCAAAGACAAAATGAAGCATTTCAGCAGGTAAAATAAAATGTTGTCTGTCAAAATACCACACCATTGAACGCAAAATCTGTGTGGCCAGTCGTTAGTCTTAAGCTTCTCCCTAGAAATTTTCGAGGACAAAATGAAGCATTTCAACCCGTAAAATAAGATGGTGTCTGCCAAAATACCACACCACTGAACGCAAAAACTCCGAAAATAAGATATTGTCTGTCAAAATACCACACCATTGAACGCAAAATCTGTGTGGGCCAGTCAGTTAGTGTTAAGCTTCTCCCTAGAAATTTTCGAAGACAAAATGAAGCATTTCAACCTGGAAAATAAGATGTTGTCTGTTAAAATACCACACCATTGACCGCAAAAACTCCGAAAATTAAATATTGCCTGGCAAAATACCACACCATTGAACGGAAAGTCTGCGTGGCCAGTCAGTTAGTGTTAAGCTTCTCCCTAGAAATTTTCGAAGACAAAATGAAGCATTTCAACCTGGAAAATAGGATGCTGTCTTCAAAATACCACACCATTGACCGCAAAAACTCCGAAAATAAAATATTTCCTGTCAAAATACCACACCATTGAACGCAAAATATGTGTGGGCAGTCAGTTAGTGTTGAGCTTCTCCCTAGAAATTTTCGAGGACAAAATGGAGCATTTCAACCCGTAAAATAAGATGCTGTCTGCAAAAATACCACACCACTGAACGCAAAAACTCCGAAAATAAGATATTGTCTGTCAAAATACCACACCATTGAACGCAAAATCTGTGTGGGCCAGTCAGTTAGTGTTAAGCTTCTCCCTAGATAATTTCGAAGACAAAATGAAGCATTTCAACTTGTAAAATAAGATGTTATCTGTTTAAGTACCACACAATTGACCGCAAAAACCCCGAAAATAAAATATTGCCTGTCAAAATACCACACCATTGAACGCAAAATATGTGTGGCCAGTCAGTTAGTGTTAAGCTTCTCCCTAGAAATTTTCGAGGACAAAATGGAGCATTTCAACCCGTAAAATAAAATGTTGTCTGTCAAATTACCACAAATTCCGAAAATAAAATATTGTCTGTCAAAATACCACACCATTGAACGCAAAATCTGTGTGGGCCAGTCAGTTAGTGTTAAGCTTCTCCCTAGAAATTTTCGAAGACAAAATGAAGCATTTCAACCTGGAAAATAGGATGCTGTCTTCAAAATACCACACCATTGACCGCAAAAACTCCGAAAATAAAATATTTCCTGTCAAAATACCACACCATTGAACGCAAAATATGTGTGGGCAGTCAGTTAGTGTTAAGCTTCTCCCTAGAAATTTTCGATGACAAAATGGAGCATTTCAACCCGTAAAATAAGATGCTGTCTGCAAAAATACCACACCACTGAACGCAAAAACTCCGAAAATAAGATATTGTCTGTCAAAATACCACACCATTGAACGCAAAATCTGTGTGGGCCAGTCAGTTAGTGTTAAGCTTCTCCCTAGATAATTTCGAAGACAAAATGAAGCATTTCAACTTGTAAAATAAGATGTTATCTGTTTAAGTACCACACAATTGACCGCAAAAACCCCGAAAATAAAATATTGCCTGTCAAAATACCACACCATTGAACGCAAAATATGTGTGGCCAGTCAGTTAGTGTTAAGCTTCTCCCTAGAAATTTTCGAAGACCAATTGAAGCATTTCAACCCGGAATATAAGATGTTATTTGCCAAAATACTACACCATTGAACGCTAAAACTTCGAAAATAAAATATTGTCTGTCAAAATACCACACCATTTAACGTGTGGCCAGTCAGACATTCTTAAGCTTCTCCCTAGAAATTTTCGAAGACAAATTGAAGCATTGCAATCCATAAAATAAGATGTTGTCTGTCAAAATACCACACCATTGGCCACAAAAGCTCCGAAAATAAAATATTGTCTGTCAAAGTATCACACCATTGAACGCAAAATCTGTGTGGCCAGTCAGTTAGTGTTAAGCTTCTCCCTAGAACTTTTCGAAGACAAAATGAACCATTTCAACCCGGAAAATAAGATGTTGTCTGTCAAAATACCATACCATTGAACGCAAAAACTCCGAAAATAAGATATTGTCGGTAAAAATACAACACCATTGAACGAAATGTATGTGTGGAGAGTCAGACACTCTTAAGCTTCTTCCTAGAAGTTTGCGAAGACAAAATAAAACATTTTAACCCGGAAAATAAGATATTGTCTGTCAAAATACCACACTATTGAACCCAAAATCTGTGTGGCCAGTCAGTTAGGGTTAACCTTCTCCCTAGAAGTTTTCGAAGACCAATTGAAGCATTTCAACCCGGAATATAACATGTTATCTGTCAAAATACCACACCATTGACCGCAAAAACCCCGAAAATAAAATATTGCCTACCAAAATACCACACCATGGAACGCGAAATATGTGTGGGCAGTCAGTTAGGGTTAAGCTTCTCCCTAGAAATTTTTGAACACAAAATGAAGCATTTCAACCCGTAAAATAAGATGTTGTCTGTCAAAATACCACACAATTGAACGCAAAATCTGTGTGGCCAGTCAGACACTCTTAGGCTTCTTCCTAGAAGTTTGCGAAAGCAAAATAAAACATTTTAACAGGGAAAATAAGATATTGTCTGTTAAAATACCACACTATTGAACGAAAATCTGTGTGGCCAGTCAGTTAGTGTTAAGCTTCTCCCTAGAAATTTTCGAAGACAAAATGAAGCATTTCAGTAGTTAAAATAAGATGTTGTCTGTCAAAATACCACACCATTGAACGCAAAACTCCCAAAATAAGATATTGTCTGTCAAAATACCACACCATTGATTGCAAAATCTGTGTGGCCAGTCGTTAGTCTTAAGCTTCTCCCTAGAAATTTTCGAGGACAAAATGAAGCATTTCAACCCGTAAAATAAGATGTTGTCTGCCAAAATACCACACCACTGAACGCAAAAACTCCGAAAATAAGATATTGTTTGTCAAAATACCACACCATTGAACGCAAAATCTGTGTGGGCCAGACAGTTAGTGTTAAGCTTCTCCCTAGATAATTTCGAAGACAAAATGAAGCATTTCAACCTGGAAAATAAGATGTTATCTGTTTAAATACCACACCATTGACCGCATAAACTCCGAAAATAAAATATTGCCTCTCAAAATACCACACCATTGAACGCAAAATATGTGTGGCCAGTAAGTTAGTGTTAAGCTTCTCCCTAGAATTTTTCGAAAACCAATTGAAGCATTTCAATCCGGAATATAAGATGTTATCTGTCAAAATACTACACCATTGAACGCTAAAACTCCGAAAATAAAATATTGCCTGTCAAAATACCACACCATTTAACGTGTGGCCAGTCAGACATTCTTAAGCTTCTCCCTAGAAATTTTCGAAGACAAATTGAAGCATTTCAATCAATAAAATAAGATGTTGTCTGTCAAAATACCACACCATTGGCCACAAAAGCTCCGAAAATAAAATATTGCTTGTCAAAATATCACACCATTGAAAGCAAAATCTGTGTGGCCAGTCAGTTAGTGTTAAGCTTCTCCCTAGAAATTTTCGATGACAAAATGAACCATTTCAACCCGTAAAAGAAGCTGTTGTCTGTCAAAATACCACACCATTGAACGCAATATCTGTGTGGCCAGTCAGACACCCTTAAGCTTCTTACTAGAAGTTTGCGAAGGCAAAATAAAACATTTTAACACGGAAAGTGAGATATTGCCTGTCAAAATACCACACTATTGAACGAAAATCTGTGTGGCCAGTCAGTTAGTGTTAAGCTTCTCCCTAGAAGTCTTCGAAGACCAATTGAAGCATTTCAACCCGGAATATAAGATGTTATCTGTCAAAATACCACACCATTGAACGCAAAAACTCCGAAAATAAGATATTGTCTGCTAAAATAATACACCATTTAACGCAAGGTCTGTGTGGCCAGTCAGACACCCTAAGGCTTCTCCCTAGAAATTTTCGAAGACAAAATGAAGCATTTTAGCCCGGAAAATAAGACGCTATCTGTCAAAATACCACACCATTGGACGCAAAAACTCGGAAAATAATATAGTGTCTGTCAAAATACCACACCATTGAACGCAAAATCTGTGTGGCCAGTCCGTTAGTGTTAACCTTCTCCCTAGAAATTTTCGAAGACAAAATGAAGCATATCAGCTAGTAAAATAAGATGTTGTCTGTCAAAATACCACACCATTGAACGCAAAACTCCGAAAATAAGATATTTTCTGTCAAAATACCACACCATTGAACGCAAAATATGTGTGGGCAGTCTGTTAGGGTTAAGCTTCTCCCCAGAAATTTTCGAAGACAAATTGAAGCTTTATAATCCGGAAATTAAGATATTGTCTGCCAAAATACCACACCATTGAACGCAAAATCTCTGAAGCCAGTCAGACACTCTTAGGCTTCTTCCTAGAAGTTTTCGAAAACAAAATAAAATACTTTAACCCGGAAAATAAGATATTGTCTGTCAAAATACCACACTATTGAGCGCAAAATCTGTGTGGCCAGTCAGTTAGTGTTAAGCTTCTCCCTAGAAGTTTTCGAAGACCAATTGAAGCATTTCATCATGGAATATAAGATGTTATCTGTCAAAATACTACACCATTGAACGCAAAATCTATGAAAATAAGACATTGTCTGTCAAAATACCACACCATTTAACGCGAGATCTGTGTGGCCAGTCAGACATTCTTAAGCTCCTCTCTAGAAATTTTCGAAGACAAATTGAAGCATTTCAATCCGTAAAATACGATGTTGTCTGTCAAAATACCACACCGTTGAAAGCGAAAACTCCGAAAATAAAATATTGCCTGTCAAAATACCACACCATTTAACGTGTGGCCAGTCGTTAGTCTTAAACTTCTCCCTAGAAATTTTCGACGACAAAATGAAGCACTTCAACCCGTAAAATAAGATGTTGTCTGCCAAATTCCACACCATTGACCACAAAAGCTCCGAAAATAAAATATTGTCTGTCAAAATATCACACCATTGAACGCAAAATCTGTGTGGCCAGTCAGTTAGGGTTAAGCTTCTCCCTAGAAATTTTCGAAGACAAAATGAACCATTTCAACCCGGAAAATAAGATGTTGTCTGTCAAAATACCACAACATTGAACGCAAAAACTCCGAAAATAAGATATTGTCGGTAAAAATACCACACCATTGAACGCAAAATCTGTGTGGCCAGTCGTTAGTCTTAAGCTTCTAACTAGAAATTTTCGAGGACAAAATGAAGCATTTCAACCCGTAAAATAAGATGTTGTCTGCCAAAATACCACACCATTGAACGCAAAATCTAAGAAAATAAGATATTGTCTGTCAAAATACCACACCATTGAACGCAAAATCTGTGTGGGCCAGTCAGTTAGTGTAAAGCTTCTCCCTAGATAATTTCGAAGTTAAAATGAAGCACTTCAACCTGGAAAATAAGATGTTGTCTGTTTAAATACCACACCATTGACCGCAAAATCTCGGAAAATAAAATATTGCCTGTCAAAATACCACACCATTGAACGCAAAATATGTGTGGCCAGTCAGTTAGTGTTAAGCTTCTCCCTCGAAGTTTTCGAAGACCAATTGAAGCATTTCAACCCGGAATATAAGACGTTACCTGTCAAAATGCTACACCATTGAACGCAAAGCTAAGAAAATAAGATATTGTCTGTCAAAATACCACACCATTTAATGCGTGATCTGTGTGGCCAGTCAGACATTCTTAAGCTCCTCCCTAGAAATTTTCGAAGACAAATTGAAGCATTTCAATAAATAAAATAAGATGTTGGCTGTCAAAATACCACACCATTGACCGCAAAAACTCGGAAAATAAAATATTGCCTGTCAAAATACCACACCATTGAACGCAAAATATGTGTGGCCAGTCAGTTAGTATTAAGCTTCTCCCTAGAAGTTTCGAAGACCAATTGAAGCATTTCAACTCGGAATATAAGATGTTATCTGTGAAAATACTACAACATTGAACTCTAAGACACCGAAAATAAAATATTGCCTGTCAAAGTACCACACCATTTAACGTGTGGCCAGTCGTTAGTCTTAAACTTCTCATTAGAAATTTTCGAGGACAAAATGAAGCATTTCAACCCGTAAAATAAGATGTTGTCTGTCAAAATACCACACCATTGAACGCAAAAACTCCGAAAATAAGATATTGTCGGTAAAAATACCACACAATTGAACGCAAAATCTGTGTGGCCAGTCGTTAGTCTTAAGCTTCTCCCTAGAAATTTACGAGGACAAAATGAAGCATTTCAACCCGTAAAATAAGATGTTGTCTGCCAAAATACCGCACCATTGAACGCAAAAGCTCCGAAAATAAGATATTGTTTGTCAAAATAACACACCATTGAACGCAAAATCTGTGTGGGCCAGTCAGTTAGTGTAAAGCTTCTCCCTAGATAATTTCGAAGTTAAAATGAAGCACTTCAACCTGGAAAATAAGATGTTGTCTGTTAAAATACCACACCATTGACCGCAAAATCTCGGAAAATAAAATATTGCCTGTCAAAATACCACACCATTGAACGCAAAATAAGTGTGGCCAGTCAGTTAGTGTTAAGCTTCTCCCTCGAAGTTTTCGAAGACCAATTGAAGCATTTCAACCCGGAATATAAGACGTTATCTGTCAAAATGCTACACCATTGAACGCAAAGCTAAGAAAATAAGATATTGTCTGTCAAAATACCACACCATTTAATGCGTGATCTGTGTGGCCAGTCAGACATTCTTAAGCTCCTCCCTAGAAATTTTCGAAGACAAATTGAAGCATTTCAATAAATAAAATAAGATGTTGGCTGTCAAAATACCACACCATTGACCGCAAAAACTCGGAAAATAAAATATTGCCTGTCAAAATACCACACCATTGAACGCAAAATATGTGTGGCCAGTCACTTAGTGTTAAGCGTCTCCCTAGAAGTTTTCGAAGACCAATTGAAGCATTTCAACTCGGAATATAAGATGTTTTCTGTAAAAATACTACAACATTGAACGCTAAAACTCCGAAAATAAAATATTGCCTGTCAAAATACCACACCAATAAACGTGTGGCCAGTCATTAGTCTTAAACTCCTCCCTAGAAATTTTCGAGGACAAAATGAAGCATTTCAACCCGTAAAATAAGATGTTGTCTGCCAAATTCCACACCATTGACCACAAAAACTCCGAAAATAAAATATTGTCTGTCAAAATATCACACCATTGAACGCAAAATCTGTGTGGCCAGTCAGTTAGGGTTAAGCTTCTCCCTAGAAATTTTCGAAGACAAAATGAACCATTTCAACCCGGAAAATAAGATGTTGTCTGTCAAAATACCACACCATTGAACGCAAAAACTCCGAAAATAAGATATTGTCGGTAAAAATACCACACCATTGAACGCAAAATCTGTGTGGCCAGTCGTTAGTCTTAAGCTTCTCCCTAGAAATTTTCGAGGACAAAATGAAGCATTTCAACCCGTAAAATAAGATGTTGTCTGCCAAAATACCACACCATTGAACGCAAAATCTCCGAAAATAAGATATTGTCTGTCAAAATACCACACCATTGAACGCAAAATCTGTGTGGGCCAGTCAGTTAGTGTAAAGCTTCTCCCTAGATAATTTCGAAGTTAAAATGAAGCACTTCAACCTGGAAAATAAGATGTTGTCTGTTAAAATACCACACCATTGACCGCAAAAACTCGGAAAATAAAATATTGCCTGTCAAAATACCACACCATTGAACGCAAAATATGTGTGGCCAGTCAGTTAGTGTTAAGCTTCTCCCTAGAAGTTTTCGAAGACCAATTGAAGCATTTCAACCCGGAATATAAGACGTTATCTGTCAAAATGCTACACCATTGAACGTAAAGCTAAGAAAATAAGATATTGTCTGTCAAAATACCACACCATTTAATGCGTGATCTGTGTGGCCAGTCAGACATTCTTAAGCTTGTCCCGAGGAATTTTCGAAGACAAATTGAAGCATTTCAATCCGTAAAATAAGATGTTGTCTGTCAAAATACCACAGCACTGACCACAAAAACTCCGAAAATAAAATATTGCCTGTCAAAATACCACACCATTGGACGCAAAATCTGTGTGGCCAGTCAGTTAGGGTTAAGCTTCTCCCTAGAAATTTTCGAAGACAAAATGAACCATTTCAACCCGGAAAATAAAATGTTGTCTGTCAAAATACCACACCATTGAACGCAAAAACTCCGAAAATAAGATATTGTCTGCTAAAATAATACACAATTTAACGCATTATTTGTGTGGCCAGTCAGACACTCTTCGGCTTCTCCCTAGAAATTTTCGAAGACAAAATGAAGCATTTTAGCCCGGAAAATAAGACGCTATCTGTCAAAATACCACACCATTGAACGCAAAAACTCCGAAAATAATATAGTCTGTCAAAACACCACACTATTTAAGGCAAAATCTGTGTTGCCAGTCAGTCACGGTTAAGTCCCTCCCTAGAAATTTTCGAAAACAAAATGATATTTTTTAACCCGGAAAATAAGATATTATCTGTCAAAATACCACACCATTGAACGTAAAATCTGTGTGGCCAGTCAGACACTTTTAGGCTACCTCCTAGAAGTTTGCGAAGACAAAATAAAATATTTTAACCCGGAAAATAAGATATTGTCTGTTAAAATACCACACTATTGAACGCAAAATCTGTGTGGCCAGGCAGTTAGTGTTAAGCTTCTCCCTAGAAGTTTTCGAAGACCAGTTGAAGCATTTCAACCCGGAATATAAGATGTTATCTGTCAAAATACTACACCATTGAACGCAAAAACTTCGAAAATAAGACATTGTCTGTCAAAATACCACACCATTTAACGCGAGATCTGTGTGGCCAGTCAGACATTCTTAAGCTCCTCCCTAGAAATTTTCGAAGACAAATTGAAGCATTTCAATAAGTAAAATAAGATGTTGGCTGTCAAAATACCACACCATTGACCGCGAAAACTCCGAAAATAAAATATTGCCTGTCAAAATACTACACCATTGAACGCAAAATATGTGTGGCCAGTCAGTTAGTGCTAAGCTTCTCCCTAGAAGTTTTCGAAGACCAATTGAAGCATTTCAACTCGGAATATAAGATGATGTCTGTGAAAATACTACACCATTGAACGCAAAAACTCCGAAAATAAGATATTGTCTGTCAAAATACCACACCATTGAACGCAAAATCTGTGTGGCCAGTCAGTTAGTGTTAAGCTTCTCCCTAGATAATTTCGAAGACAAAATGAAGCATCCTAGACCGTAAAATAAGATGTTGTCTGTTAAAATACCACACCATTGACCGCAAAAACTCCGAAAATAAAATATTGCCTGTCAAAATACCACACCGTTGAACGCAAAATATGTGTGGCCAGTCAGTTAGTGTTAAGCTTCTCCCTAGAAGTTTTCGAAGACCAATTGAAGCATTTCAACTCGGAATATAAGATGTTATCTGTGAAAATACTACAACATTGAACGCTAAAACTCCGAAAATAAAATATTGCCTGTCAAAATACCACACCATTAAACGTGTGGCCAGTCGTTAGTCTTAAACTTCTCCCTAGAAATTTTCGAGGACAAAATGAAGCATTTCAACCCGTAAAATAAGATGTTGTCTGCCAAAATACCACACCATTGAACGCAAAAACTCCGAAAATAAGATATTGTCGGTAAAAATACCACACAATTGAACGCAAAATCTGTGTGGCCAGTCGTTAGTCTTAAGCTTCTCCCTAGAAAATTTCGAGGACAAAATGAAGCATTTCAACCCGTAAAATAAGATGTTGTCTGCCAAAATACCACACCATTGAACCCAAAAACTAATAAAATAAGATATTGTCTGTCAAAATACCACACCATTGAACGCAAAATCTGTGTGGGCCAGTCAGTTGGGGTTAAGCTTCTCCCTAGAAATTTTCGAAGACAAAATGAACCATTTCAACCCGTAAAATAAGATGTTGTCTGTCAAAATACCACACCATTGAACGCAAAAACTCCGAAAATAAGATATTGTCGGTAAAAATGCCACACCATTGAACGCAAAATCTGTGTGGCCAGTCGTTAGTCTTAAGATTCTCCCTAGAAATTTTCGGGGACAAAATGAAGCATTTCAACGCGTAAAATAAGACCTTGTCTGCCAAAATACCAGACCATTGAACGCAAAAACTCCGAAAATAAGATATTGTCTGTCAAAATACCACACCATTGAACGCAAAATCTGTGTGGGCCAGTCAGTTAGTGTTAAGCTTCTCCCTGGAAATTTTGAAGACAAAATGAAGCATTTCAACCCGTAAAATAAGATCTTGTCTGTCAAAATACCACACCATTGAACGCAAGAACTCCGAAAATAAGATAATGTTTGTCAAAATACCACACTATTGAACGCAAAATCTGTGTGGCCAGTCGTTAGTGTTAAGCTTCCCCCTAGAATTTTTTTAAGACAAAATGAACCATTTCAACCAGTGAAATAAGATCTTGTCTGTCAAAATACCACACCATTGAACGCAAATACTCCGAAAATAAGATATTGTCTGTCAATATACCACACCATTGAACGCAAAATCTGTGTGGGCCAGTCAGTTGGGGTTAAGCTTCTCCCTAGAAATTTTCGAAGACAAAATGAACCATTTCAACCCGTAAAATAAGATGTTGTCTGTCAAAATACCACACCATTGAACGCAAAAATTCCGAAAATAAGATATTGTCGGTAAAAATGCCACACCATTGAACGCAAAATCTGTGTGGCCAGTCGTTAGTCTTAAGATTCTCCCTAGAAATTTTCGGGGACAAAATGAAGCATTTCAACGCGTAAAATAAGACCTTGTCTGCCAAAATACCAGACCATTGAACGCAAAAACTCCGAAAATAAGATATTGTCTGTCAAAATACCACACCATTGAACGCGAAATATGTGTGGGCAGTCAGTTAGGATTAAGCTTCTCCCTAGAAATTTTCGAAGACAAAACGAAGTACTTCAACCTGGAAAATAAGATATTGTCTGTTAAAATACCACACCATTGACCGCAAAAACTCCGAAAATAAGATATTGTCTGTCAAAATACCACACTATTGAACGCAAAATCTGTGTGGCCAGTAGTTAGTATTAGGCTTCTTCCTAGCAATTTTCGAAGACAGAATGAAGCATTTCAACCCGTAAAATAAGCAGTTGTCTGTCAAAGTACCACACCATTGAATGCAAGAACTCCGAAAATAAGATATTGTCTGTCAAAATACCACACCACTGAACGCAAAATTTGTTTGGCCAGTCAGTTAGTGTTAAGCTCCTCCCTAGAAATTTTCGAATACAAAATGAAGCATTTCAACCCGTATGAGAAGCTGTTGTCTATCAAAATACCACACCATTGAACGCAAGAACTCCGAAAATAAGATATTGTCTGTCAAAATACTACACCATTGAACGCAAAGTCTGCGTGGCTAGTCAGTTAGTGTTAAGCTTCTCCCTAGAAATTTTCGAAGACAAAATGAAGCACTTCAACCAGGCAAATAAGACGTTGTCTGTCAAAATACCACACCATTGAACGCAAAAGCTCCGAAAATAAGATATTGTCTCTAAAAATACCACACCATTGAACGCAAAATCTGTGTGGCCAGTCAGACACTCTTAAGCTTCTTCCTAGAAGTTTTCGAAGGCAAAATATAACATTTTAACCCGGAAAATAAGATATTGTCTGTCAAAATACCACACTATTGAACGAAAATCTGTGTGGCCAGTCAGTTAGTGTTAAGCTTCTCCCTAGAAGTTTCGAAGACCAATTGAATCATTTCAACCCGGAATATAAGATGTTATCTGTCAAAATACTACACCATTGAACGCAAAATCTCCGAAAATAAGATATTGTCGGTAAAAATACCACACCATTGAACGCAATATCTGTGTGGCCAGTCAGACACTCTTAAGCTTCTTCCTAGAAGTTTGCGAAGACAAAATAAAACATTTTAACCTGGAAAATAAGATATTGTCTGTCAAAATACCACACTATTGAACGCAGAATCTGTGTGGCCAGTCAGTTAGTGTTAAGCTTCTCCCTAGCAGTTTTCGAAGACCAATTGAAGCATATCAACCCGGAATACAAGATGTTATCTGTCAACATACTACACCATTGACCACAAAAACTCCGAAAATAAAATATTGTCTGTAAAATACCACACCATTGAACGCAAAATCTGTGTGGCCAGTCAGTTAGTGTTAAGCTTCTCCCTAGAAATTTTCGAAGAAAAAATGAACCATTTCAACCCAGAATATAAGATGTTATCTGTCAAAATACCACACCATTGCACGCAAAAACTCCGAAAATAAAATATTGTCTGCTAAAATAATACACCATTTACCGCAATATCTGTGTGGCCAGTCAGACACTCTTAGGCTTCTCATTAGAAATTTTCGAAGACAAAATGAAGCATTTTAGCCTAGAAAATAAGACGCTATCTGTCAAAATACCACACCATTGAACGCAAAAACCCGGAAAATAATATAGTGTCTGCCAAAACACCACACTATTTAAGGCAAAATCTGTGTTGACAGTCAGTCACGGTTAAGTCTCTCGGTAGAAATATTCGAAGACAAAATGAACCATTTTAACCCGGAAAATAAGATATTGTCTGTCAAAATACCATACCATTGAACGCAAAAACTCGGAAAATAATATAGTGTCTTTCAAAACACCACACTATTTAAGGCAAAATCTCTGTGGCCAGTCAGACACTCTTAGGCTTCTTCCCAGAAGTTTGCGAAGACAAAATAAAACATTGTAACCCGGAAAATAAGATATTGTCTGTCAAAATACCACACTATTGAACGCAAAATCTGTGTGGCCAGTCAGTTAGTGTTAAGCTTCTCCCTAGAAGTTTTCGAAGACCAATTGAAGCATTTCAAAACGGAATATAAGATGTTATCTGTCAAAATACTGCACCATTGAACGCAAAAACTAAGAAAATAAGATATTGTCTGTCAAAATACCACACCATTTAACGCGAGATCTGTTTGGCCAGTCAGACATTCTTGAGCTTCTCCCTAGAAATTTTCGAAGACAAACTGAAGCATTTCAATCCGTAAAATAAGATGTTGTCTGTCAAAATACTACACCATTGACCACAAAAACTCCGAAAATAAAATATTGCCTGTCAAAATACCACACCATTGAACGCAAAATCTGTGTGGCCAGTCAGTTAGTGTTAAGCTTCTCCTAGAAGTATGCGAAGACCAATTGAAGCATTTCAACCCGGAATATAAGATGTTATCTGCCAAAATACTACACCATTGATCGCAAAAACTCCGAAAATAAGATATTGTCTGTCAAAATACCACAACATTGAACGCAAGATCTGTGTGGCCAGTCAGACATTCTTAAGCTTCTCCCTGGAAATTTTCGAAGACAAATTGAAGCATTTCAACCCGTAAAATAACATGTTGTCTGTCAAAATAATACACCATTGAACGCAAAAACTCCGAAAATAAAATATTGCCTTTCAAAATACCACACCATTGAACGCAAAATCTGTGTGGCCAGTCAGTTAGTGTTAAGCTTCTCCCTAGAAGTTTTCGAAGACCAATTGAAGCATTTCAAAACGGAATATAAGATGTTATCTGTCAAAATACTGCACCATTGAACGCAAAAACTAAGAAAATAAGATTTTGTCTGTCAAAATACCACACCATTTAACGCGAGATCTGTTTGGCCAGTCAGACATTCTTGAGCTTCTCCCTAGAAATTTTCGAAGACAAAATGAAGCATTTCAACCTGTAAAATAAGATGTTATCTGTCAAATTACCACACCATTGACCGCAAAAACTCCGAAAATAAGATATTGTCTGTCAAAATACCACTCCATTGAACGCAAAATCTGTGTGGCCAGTCAGCTAGTGTTAAGCTTCTCCCTGGAAATTTTGAGGACAAAATGAAGCATTTCAATCCGTAAAATATGATAATGTCTGTCAAAATACCACAGCATTGAACGCAGAAACTCCGAAAATAAGATATTGTCTGTCGAAATACCACACCATTGAACGCAAAATCTGTGTGGCCAGTCAGTTAGTGTTAAGCTGCTCCCTAGAAGATTTCGAAGACCAATTGAAGCATTTCAAGCCGGAATATAAGATGTTATCTGTCAAAATACTACACCATTGAACGCAAAAACTCCGAAAATAAGATATTGTCTGCCAAAAACCACAAACGCAAGATCTGTGTGGCCAGTCAGACACTCTTCGGCTTCTCCCTAGAAATTTTCGAAGACAAAATGAAGCATTTTAGCCCAGAAAATAAGATGCTGTCTATCAAAATACCACACCATTGAACGCAGAAATTCCGAAAATAATATAGTGTTTGTCAAAACACCACACTCTTTAAGGCAAAATCTGTGTTGCCAGTCAGTCACCGTTGAGTCCCTCCCTAGAAATTTTCGGAGACAAAATGAACCATTTTAACGCGGAAAATAAGATATTGTCTGTCAAAATACCACACCATTGAACGCAAAATTCGTGAAGCCAGTCAGACACTCTTAGGCTTCTTCCTAAAAGTTTGCGAAGACAAAATAGAACATTGTAACCCGGAAAATAAGATATTGTCTATCAAAATACCACACTATTGAACGCGAAATCTGTGTAACCAGTCAGTTAGTGTTAAGCTTCTCCCTAGAAGTTTTCGAAGACCAATTGAAGCATTTCAACCCAGAACATAAGATGTTATCTGTCAAAATACTACACCATTCAACGCAAAAACTCCGAAAATAAGATATTGTCTGTCAAAATACCACACCATTTAACGCGAGATCTGTGTGGCCAGTCAGACATTCTTAATCCTCTCCCTAGAAATTTTCGAAGACAAATTGAAGCATTTCAATCCGTAAAATAAGATGTTGTCTGTCAAAATACCACACCATTGACCACAAAAACTTCGAAAATAAAATATTGCCTGTCGAAATACCACTCCATTGAACGCAAAATCTGTGTGGCCAGTCAGCCAGTGTTAAGCTTCTCCCTAGCAATTTTCGAAGACAAAATGAAGCATTTCAACCCGTAAAATAAGATGCAGTCTGTCAAAGTCCCACATCATTGAACGCAAAAACTCCGAAAATAAGATATTGTCTGTCAAAATACCACACCATTGAACGCAAAAACTCCGAAAATAAGATATTGTCTGTCAAAATACCACACCATTGAACGCAAAATCTGTGTGGCCAGTCAGTTAGTGTTAAGCTTCCCCCTAGAAATTTTCGAAGACAAAATGAAGCATTTCAGCCCGTAAAATAAGATGTTGTCTGTCAAAATACCACACCATTGAACGCAAATACTCCGAAAATAAGATATTGCCTGTCAAAATACTACACCGTTGAACGCAAAATCTGTGTGGCCAGTTGTTAGTGTTAAGCTTCTCCCTAGAAATTTTCGAAGACAAAATGAAGCATTTCAACCCGTAAAATAAGATGTTATCTGTCAAAATACTACACCATTGAACGCAAAAACTCCGAAAATAAGATATTGTCTGTCAAAATACCACACCATTGAACGCAAAATCTGCGTGGCCAGTCAGTTAGTGTTGAGCTTCTCCCTACATACTTTCGAAGACAAAATGAAGCATTTCAACCTGGAAAATAAGATGCTGTCTGTCAAAATACCACACCATTGATTGCAAAAATTCTGGAAATAAAATATTGCCTGTCAAAATACCACACCATTGAACGCAAAATATGTGTGGGCAGTCAGTTAGGATTAAGCTTCTCCCTAGAAATTTTCGAAGACAAAACGAAGTATTTCAACCTGGAAAATAAGATGTTGTCTGTTAAAATACCACACCATTGACCGCAAAAACTCCGAAAATAAGATATTGTCTGTCAAAATACCACACCATTGAACGCAAAATCTGTTTGGCCAGTCAGTTAGTGTTAGGCTTCTCCCTAGAAATTTCCGAATACAAAATGAAGCATTTCAACCCGTAAAAGAAGCTGTTGTCTGTCAAAATACCACACCATTGAACGCAAGAACTCCGAAAATAAGATATTGTCTGTCAAAATACTACACCATTGAACGCAAAGTCTGCGTGGCTAGTCAGTTAGTGCTAAGTTTCTCCCTAGAAATTTTCGAAGACAAAATGAAGCATTTCAGCCCGTAAAATATGATGTTGTCTGTCAAAATACCACACCATTGAACGCAAAACTACAAAAATAAGATATTGTCTGTCAAAATACCACACCATTGAACGCAAAATCTGTGTGGCCAGTCGTTAGTGTTAAGCTTCTCCCTAGAAGTTTTCGAAGAGAAAATGAAGCATTTCAACCCGTAAAATAAGATGTTGTCTGTCAAAATACCACACCATTTAACGCAAAAGCTCCGAAAATAAGATATTGTCTGCCAAAATACCACACAATTGAACGCAAAGTCTGCGTGGCCAGTCAGTTAGTGTTAAGCTTCTCCCTGGATATTTTCAAGGACAAAATGAAGCATTTCAAAATGGAAAACAAGATGCTGTCTGCTAAAATACCACACAATTGACCGCAAAAACTCCGAAAATAAAATACTGCCTGTCAAAATACCACACCATTGAACGCAAAATATGTGTGGGCAGTCAGTTAGGGTTAAGCTTCTCCCTAGAAATTTTCGAAGACAAAATGAAGCATTTCAACCTGGAAAATAAGATGTTGTCTGTTAAAATACCAAACCATTGACCGCAAAAACTCCGAAAATAAAATATTGCCTGTCAAAATACTACACCATTGCACGCAAAATAAGTGTGGCCAGTCAGTTAGTGTTAATCTTCTCCCTAGAAGTTTTCGAAGACCAATTGAAGCATTTCAACCCGGAATATAAGATGTTATCTGTCAAAATACCACACCATTGAGCGCTAAAACTCCGAAAATAAAATATTGCCTGTCAAAATACCACACCATTGAACGTGTGGCCAGTCAGACATTCTTAAGCTTCTCCCTAGAAATTTTCGAAGACAAATTGAAGCATTTCAATCCGCAAAATAAGATGTTGTCTGTCAAAATACCACACCATTGAACGCAAAAACTCCGAAAATAAGATATTGTCGGTAAAAATACCACACCATTGAACGCAATATCTGTTTGGCCAGTCAGACACTCTTAAGCTTCTTCCTAGAAGTTTGCGAAGACATAATAAAACATTATAATCTGGAAAATAAGATATTGTCTGTCAAAATACCACACCATTGACCACAAATACTCCGAAAATAAAATATTGTCTGTCAAAATACCACACCATTGAACGCAAAATCTGTGTGGCCAGCCAGTTAGTGTTAAGCTTCTCCCTAGAAATTTTCGAAGACAAAATGAACCATTTCAACCCGGAATATAAGATGTTATCTGTCAAAATACCACACCATTGAACGCAAAAGCTCCGAAAATAAGATATTGTCTGCTAAAATAATACGCCATTTAACGCAATATCTGTGTGGCCAGTCAGACACTCTTAGGCTTCTCCCTAGAAATTTTCGAAGAAAAAATGAAGCATTTTAGCCCCTAAAATAAGACGCTATCTGTCAAAATACCACACCATTGAACGCAAAAACTCACAAAATAATATAGTGTCTGTCAAAACACCACACTATTTAAGGCAAAATCTGTGTTGCCAGTCAGTCACGGTTAGGTCTCTCCCTAGAAATTTTTGAAGACAAAATGAACCATTTTAACCCGGAAAATAAGATATTGTCTGTCAAAATACCACACCATTGAACGTAAAATCTGTGTGGCCAGTCAGACACTCTTAGGTTTCTTCCTAGAAGTTTGCGAAGACAAAATAAAACATTGCAACCCGGAAAATAAGATATTGTCTGTCAAAATACCACACTATTGAACGCAAAATCTGTGTGGCCAGTCAGTTAGTGTTAAGCTTCTCCCTAGAAGTTTTCGAAGACCAATTGAAGCATTTCAGCCCAGAATATAAGATGTTATCTGTCAAAATACTACACCATTGAACGCAAAAACTCCGAAAATAAGATTTTGTCTGTCAAAGTACCACACCATTTAACGCGAGATCTGTGTGGCCAGTCAGACATTCTAAAGCTTCTCCCTAGAAATTTTCGAAGACAAAATGAAGCATTTCAACCCGTAAAATAAGATGTTGTCTGTCAAAATACCACACCATTGAACGCAAAAATTCCGAAAATAAGATATTGTCTGTCAAAATACCACACCATTGAACGCAAAATCTGCGTGGCCAGTCAGTTAGTGTTAAGCTTCTCCGTAGAAGTTTTTGAAGACCAACTGAAGCATTTCAACAAGGAATATAAGATCTTATCTGTCAAAATACTACACCATTGAACGCAAAAACTCCGAAAATAAGATATTGTCTGTCAAAATACCACACCATTGAACGCAAGATCTGTGTGGCCAGTCAGACATTCTTAAGCTTTTCCCTGGAAATTTTCGAAGACAAATTGAAGCATTTCAACCCGTAAAATAAGATGTTGCCTGTCAAAATACCACACCATTCACCGCAAAAACTCCGAAAATAAAATATTGCCCGTCAAAATACCACACCATTGAACGCGAAATATTTGTGGGCAGCCAGTTAGTGTTAAGCTTCTCGCTAGGAATTTTTGAAGACAAAATGAAGCATTTCAACCCGTAAAACATGATGTTGTCTGTCAAAATACCACACCATTGAACGCAGAAACTCCGAAAATAAGATACTGTCTGTCGAAATACCACACCATTGAACGCAAAATCTGTGTGACCAGTCAGTTAGTGTTAAGCTTCTCCCTAGAAATTTTCGAAGACAAAATGAAGCATTTCAACCTGTAAAATAAGATGTTGTCTGTCAAAATACCACACCATTGAACGCAAGAACTCCGAAAATAAAATAATGTCGGTCAAAATACCACACAATTGAACGGAAATTCTGTGTGGCCAGTCGTTAGTGTTAAGCTTCTCCCTAGAAATTTTCGAAACAAAATGAAACATTTCAACCCGTAAAATAAGATGTTGTCTGTCAAAATACCACACCACTGAACGCAAAATCTGTTTGGCCAGTCAGTTAGTGTTAAGCTTCTCCCTAGAAATTTTCGAAGACAAAATGAAGCATTTTAACCCCTAAAAGAAGCTGTTGTCTGTCAAAATACCACACCATTGAACGCAAGAACTCCGAAAATAAGGTATTGTCTGTCAAAATACTACACCATTGAACGCAAAATCTGTATGGCCAGTCGTTAGTGTTAAGCTTCTCCCTAAAAATTTTCGAAGACAAAATGAAGCATTTCAACCCGTAAAATAAAATGTTGTCTGTCAAATTAAAACACCATTGAACGCAAAAACTCCGAAAATAAGGTATTATCTGTCAAAATACTACACCATTGAACGCAAAATCTGTGTGGCCAGTCGTTAGTCTTAAGCTTCTCCCTAGAAATTTTCGAGGACAAAATGAAGCATTTCAACCCGTAATAAAAGATGCTGTCTGTCAAAATACTACACCATTGAACGCAAACACTCCGAAAATAAGATATTGTCTGTCAAAACACCAAAAATTGACCGCAAAAACTCCGAAAATAAGACATTGTCTGTCGAAATACCACACCATAGAACTCAAAATCTGTGTGGCCAGTCAGTTAGTGTTAAGCTTCTCCCTAGATATTTTCGAAGACAAAATGGAGCATTTCAACCTGGAAAATGGGATGCTGTCTTCAAAATACCACACCATTGACCGCAAAAACTCCGAAAATAAAATATTTCCTGTCAAAATACCACACCATTGAACGCAAAATATGTGTGGGCAGGCAGTTAGTGTTAAGCTTCTCCGTAGAAATTTTCAAAGACAAAATGAAGCATTTCAACCTGGAAAATAAGATGTTGTCTGTTCAAATACCACACCATTGACCGCAAAAACTCCGAAAATAAAATATTGCCTGGCAAAATACCACACCATTGAACGGAAAGTCTGCGTGGCCAGTCAGTTAGTGTTAAGCTTCTCCATAGATATTTTCGAAGACAAAATGGAGCATTTCAACCTGGAAAATAGGATGTTGTCTTCAAAATACCACACCATTGACCGCAACAACTCCGAAAATAAAATATTTCCTGTCAAAATACCACACCATTGAACGCAAAATATGTGTGGGCAGTCAGTTAGTGTTAAGCTTCTCCCTAGAAATTTTCGAAGACAAAATGAAGCATTTCAACCCGTAAAATAAGATGTTGTCTCTCAAAATACCACACCACTGAACGCAAAAGCTCCGAAAATAAGATATTGTCTGTCAAAATACCACACCATTGAACGCAAAATCTGTGTGGGCCAGTCAGTTAGTGTTAAGCTTCTCCCTAGATAATTCCGAAGACAAAATGAAGCATTTCAACTTGGAAAATAAGATGTTATCTGTTTAAATACCACACAATTGACCGCAAAAACCCCGAAAATAAAATATTGCCTGTCAAAATACCACACCATTGAACGCAAAATATGTGTGGCCAGTCAGTTAGTGTTAAGCTTCTCCCTAGAAGTTTTCGAAGACCAATTGAAGCATTTCAACCCGGAATACAAGATGTTATTTGCCAAAATACTACACCATTGAACGCTAAAACTCCGAAAATAAAATATTGTCTGTCAAAATACCACACCATTTAACGTGTGGCCAGTCAGACATTCTTAAGCTTCTCCCTAGAAATTTTCGAAGACAAATTGAAGCATTGCAATCCACAAAATAAGATGTTGTCTGTCAAAATACCACACCATTGGCCACAAAAGCTCCGAAAATAAGATATTGTCTGTCAAAGTATCACACCATTGAACGCAAAATCTGTGTGGCCAGTCAGTTAGTGTTAAGCTTCTCCCTAGAACTTTTCGAAGACAAAATGAACCATTTCAACCCGGAAAATAAGATGTTGTCTGTCAAAATACCATACCATTGAACGCAAAAACTCCGAAAATATGATATTGTCGGTAAAAATACCACACCATTGAACGAAATATATGTGTGGCCAGTCAGACACCCTTAAGCTTCTTCCTAGAAGTTTGCGAAGACAAAATAAAACATTTTAACCCGGAAAATAAGATATTGTCTGTCAAAATACCACACTATTGAACCCAAAATCTGTGTGGCCAGTCAGTTAGGGTTAAGCTTCTCCCTAGAAGTTTTCGAAGACCAATTGAAGCATTTCAACCCGGAATATAACATGTTATCTGTCAAAATACCACACCATTGAACGCAAAATCTGTGTGGCCAGTCAGACACTCTTAGGCTTCTCCCTAGAAATTTTCGAAGACAAAATGAAGCATTTTAGCCCGGAAAATAAGACGCTATCTGTCAAAATACCACACCATTGAACGCAAAAACTCCGAAAATAATATAGTGTCTGTCAAAACACCACACTATTTAAGGCAAAATCTGTGTTGCCAGTCAGTCACGGTTAAGTCTCTCCCTAGAAATTTTCGAAGACAAAATGAACCATTTTAACCCGGAAAATAAAATACTGTCTGTCAAAACACCACACCATTGAACGCAAAATCTCTGTGGCCAGTCAGACACTCTTAGGCTTCTTCCTAGAGGTTTGCGAACACAAAATAGAACATTGTTACCCGGAAAATAAGATATTGTCTGTCAAAATACCACACTATTGAACCCAAAATCTGTGTGGCCGGTCAGTTAGTGTTAAGCTTCTCCCTAGAAATTTTCGAAGACCAACTGAAGCATTTCAACCCGGAATATAAGATGTTATCTGTCAAAATACTACACCATTAACGCAAACACTCCGAAAATAAGATATTGTCTGTCAAAATACCACACAATTGAACGCAAAAACTCCGAAAATAAGATATTGTCTGTCGAAATACCACACCATTGAACGCAAAATCTGTGTGGCCAGCCAGTTGGTGTTAAGCTTCTCCCTAGATATTTTCGAAGACAAAATGGAGCATTTCAACCTGGAAAATAGGATGTTGTCTTCAAAATACCACACCATTGACCGCAAAAACTCCGAAAATAAAATATTGCCTGTCAAAATACCACACCATTGAACGCAAAATATGTGTGGGCAGTCAGTTAGTGTTAAGCTTCTCCCTAGACATTTTCGAAGACAAAATGAAGCATTTCAACCTGGAAAAAAAGATGTTGTCTGTTAAAATACCACACCATTGACCGCAAAAACTCCGAAAATAAAATATTGCCTGGCAAAATACCACACCATTGAACGGAAAGTCTGCGTGGCCAGTCAGTTAGTGTTAAGCTTCTCCCTAGATATTTTCGAAGACAAAATGGAGCATTTCAACCAGGAAAATAGGATGTTGTCTTCAAAATACCACACCATTGACCGCAAAAACTCCGAAAATAAAATATTGCCTGTCAAAATACCACACCATTGAACGCAAAATATGTGTGGGCAGTCAGTTAGTGTTAAGCTTCTCCCTAGAAATTTTCGAAGACAAAATGAAGCATTTCAACCTGGAAAATAAGATGTTGTCTGTTAAAATACCACACCATTGACCGCAAAAACTCCGAAAATAAAATATTGCCTACCAAAGTACCACACCATGGAACGCGAAATATGTGTGGGCAGTCAGTTAGGGTTAAGCTTCTCCCTAGAAATTTCTGAACACAAAATGTAGCATTTCAACCCGTAAAATAAGATGTTGTCTGTCAAAATACCACACCACTAACCGCAAAATCTGTGTGGCCAGTCGTTAGTATTAAGCTTCTCCCTAGAAATTTTCGAAGACAAAATGGAGCATTTCAACCTGGAAAATAGGATGTTGTCTTCAAAATACCACACCATTGACCGCAAAAACTCCGAAAATAAAATATTTCCTGTCAAAATACCACACCACTGAACGCAAAATCTGTTTGGCCAGTCAGTTAGTGTTAAGCTTCTCCCTAGAAATTTTCGAAGACAAAATGAAGCATTTCAACCCGTAAAATAAAATGTTGTCTGTCAAATTATAACACCATTGAACGGAAAGTCTGCGTGGCCAGTCAGTTAGTGTTAAGCTTCTCCCTAGATATTTTCGAAGACAAAATGGAGCATTTCAACCTGGAAAATAGGATGTTGTCTTCAAAATACCACACCATTGACCGCAAAAACTCCGAAAATAAAATATTTCCTGTCAAAATACCACACCATTGAACGCAAAATCTGTGTGGCCAGTCAGACACTCTTAAACTTCTTCCTAGAAGTTTGCGAAGGCAAAATAAAACATTTTAACACGGAAAATAAGATATTGTCTGTCAAAATACCACACCATTGAACGCAAGAACTCCGAAAATAAGGTATTGTCTGTCAAAATACTACACCATTGAACGCAAAATCTGTGTGGTCAGTCGTTAGTGCTAAGCTTCTCCCTAAAAATTTTCGAAGACAAAATGAAGCATTTCAACCCGTAAAATAAAATGTTGTCTGTCAAATTATAACACCATTGAACGGAAAGTCTGCGTGGCCAGTCAGTTAGTGTTAAGCTTCTCCCTAGATATTTTCGAAGACAAAATGGAGCATTTCAACCTGGAAAATAGGATGTTGTCTTCAAAATACCACACCATTGACCGCAAAAACTCCGAAAATAAAATATTTCCTGTCAAAATACCACACCATTGAACGCAAAATCTGTGTGGCCAGTCAGACACTCTTAAACTTCTTCCTAGAAGTTTGCGAAGGCAAAATAAAACATTTTAACACGGAAAATAAGATATTGTCTGTCAAAATACCACACTATTGAACGAAAATCTGTGTGGCCAGTCAGTTGGTGTAAGGCTTCTCCCTAGAAATTTTCGAAGACAAAATTAAGCATTTTAGCCCGGAAAATAAGACGCTATCTGTCAAAATACCACACCATTGAATGCAAAAACTCCGAAAATAATATAGTGTCTGTCAAAACACCACACTATTTAAGGCAAAATCTGTGTTGCCAGTCAGTCACGGTTAAGTCTCTCCCTAGAAATTTTCGAAGACAAAATGAACCATTTTAACCCGGAACATAAAATATTGTCTGTCAAAATACCACACCATTGAACGCAAAATCTGTGTGGCCAGTCAGACACTCTTAGGCTTCTTCCTAGAGGTTTGCGAACACAAAATAAAACATTGTAACCCGGAAAATAAGATATTGTCTGTCAAAATACCACACTATTGAACCCAAAATCTGTGTGGCCGGTCAATTAGTATTAAGCTTCTCCCTAGAAATTTTCGATGACCAACTAAAGCATTTCAACCCGGAATATAAGATGTTATCTGTCAAAATACTACACCATTGAACACAAACACAACGAAAATAAGATGTTATCTGTCAAAATACTACACCATTGAACGCAAAAACTCCGAAAATAAGATATTGTCTGTCGAAATACCACACCATTGAACGCAAAATCTGTGTGGCCAGTCAGTTAGTGTTAAGCTTCTCCCTAGATATTTTCGAAGACAAAATGGAGCATTTCAACCTGGAAAATAGGATGTTGTCTTCAAAATACCACACCATTGACCGCAAAAACTCCGAAAATAAAATATTTCCTGTCAAAATACCACACCATTGAACGCAAAATATGTGTGGGCAGTCAGTTAGCGTTAAGCTTCTCCCTAGAAATTTTCGAAGACAAAATGAAGCATTTCAAATTGGAAAATAAGATGTTGTCTGTTAAAATACCACACCATTGACCGCAAAAACTCCGAAAATAAAATATTGCCTGGCAAAATACCACACCATTGAACGGAAAGTCTGCGTGGCCAGTCAGTTAGTGTTAAGCTTCTACCTAGATATTTTCGAAGACAAAATGGAGCATTTCAACCTGGAAAATAGGATGTTGTCTTCAAAATACCACACCATTGACCGCAAAAA
Organism: Brachypalpus laphriformis; assembly: GCA_945910035.1. Lineage (NCBI taxonomy): Eukaryota > Metazoa > Arthropoda > Insecta > Diptera > Syrphidae > Brachypalpus > Brachypalpus laphriformis. The sequence goes on from OX246754.1 coordinate 133,047,000, forward strand.
CTCCGAAAATAAAATATTTCCTGTCAAAATACCACACCATTGAACGCAAAATATGTGTGTCCAGTCAGTTAGTGTTAAGCTTCTCCCTAGAAATTTTCGAAGACAAAATCAAGCATTTCAACCCGTAAAATAAGATGTTGTCTCTCAAAATACCACACCACTGAACGCAAAAACTCCGAAAATAAGATATTTTCTGTCAAAATACCACACCATTGAACGGAAAGTCTGCGTGGCCAGTCAGTTAGTGTTAAGCTCCTCCCTAGATATTTTCGAAGACAAAATGGAGCATTTCAACCCCTAAAAGAAGCTGTTGTCTCTCAAAATACCACACCATTGACCGCAAAAACTCCGAAAATAAAATATTTCCGCCAAAATACCACACCATTGAACGCGAAATATGTGTGGGCAGTCAGTTAGGGTTAAGCTTCTCCCTAGAAATTTTTGAACACAAAATGAAGCATTTCAACCCGTAAAAAAGATGTTGTCTGTCAAAATACCACACCATTGAACGCAAAATCTGTGTGGCCAGTCGTTAGTATTAAGCTCCTCCCTAGAAATTTTCTAAGACAAAAGGAAGCGTTTCAAACCGTAAAATAAGCTGCTGTCTGTCAAAATACCACACCACTGAACGCAAAATCTGTTTTGCCAGTCAGTTAGTGCTAAGCTTCTCCCTAGAAATTTTCGAAGACAAAATGAAGCATTTCAACCCCTAAAAGAAGCTGTTGTCTGTCAAAATACCACACCATTGAAGGCAAAAACTAAGAAAATAAGATATTGTCTGTAAAAATACCACACCATTGAACGCAATATCTGTGTGGAAAGTCAGTTAGTGTTAAGCTTCTCCCTAGAAGATTTCGAAGACCAATTGAAGCATTTCAACCTGGAATATAAGATGTAATCTGTCAAAATACTACACCATTGAATACAAAAACTCCGAAAATAAGATATTGTCTGCCAAGATACCACACCATTTAACGCAAGATCTATGTGGCCAGTCAGACACTCTTAGGGTTCTCCCTAGAAATTTTCTAAGACAAAATGAAGCATTTCAACCCGTAAAATAAGCTGCTGTCTGTCAAAGTACCACACCGTTGAACGCAAGAACTCCGAAAATAAGATATTGCCTGTCAAAATACCATACCATTGAACGCAAAATCTGTTTGGCCAGTCAGTTAGTGTTAAGCTTCTCCCTAGAAATTTTCGAATACAAAATGAAGCATTTCAACCCGTAAAATAAGATGTTGTCTGTCAAAATCCCACACCATTGAACGCAAAAACTCCGAAAATAAGATATTGTCTGTCAAAATACCACACCATTGAACGAAAAGTCTGCGTGGCCAGTCAGTTAGTGTTAAGCTCCTCCCTAGATATTTTCGAAGACAAAATGGAGCATTTCAGCCTGGAAAATAGGATGTTGTCTTCAAAATACCACACCATTGACCGCAAAAACTCCGAAAATAAAATATTGCCTGTCAAAATACCACACCATTGAACGCAAAATATGTGTGGGCAGTCAGTTAGTGTTAAGCTTCTCCCTATAAATTTTCGAAGACAAAATGAAGCATTTCCGCCCGTAAAATAATATGTTGTCTCTCAAAATACCACACCACTGAACGCAAAAACTCCGAAAATAAGATATTTTCTGTCAAAATACCGCACCATTGAACGGAAAGTCTGCGTGGCCAGTCAGTTAGTGTTAGGCTTCTCCCTAGATATTTTCGAAGACAAAATGGAGCATTTCAGCCTGGAAAATAGGATGCTGTCTTCAAAATACCACACCATTGACCGCAAAAACTCCGAAAATAAAATATTGCCTGTCAAAATACCACACCATTGAACGCAAAATATGTGTGGGCAGTCAGTTAGTGTTAAGCTTCTCCCTATAAATTTTCGAAGACAAAATGAAGCATTTCAACCTGGAAAATAAGATGTTGTCTGTTAAAATACCACACCATTGACCGCAAAAACTCCGAAAATAAAATATTGCCTGTCAAAATACCACACCACTGAACGCGAAATATGTGTGGGCAGTCAGTTAGGGTTAAGCTTCTCCCTAGAAATTTTTGAACACAAAATGAAGCATTTCAACCCGTAAAATAAGATGTTGTCTGTCAAAATACCACACCATTGAACGCAAAATCTGTGTGGCCAGTTGTTAGTATTAAGCTTCTCCCTAGAAATTTTCTAAGACAAAATGAAGCGTTTCAAACCGTAAAATAAGCTGTTGTCTGTCAAAATACCACACCACTGAACGCAAAATCTGTTTGGGCAGTCAGTTAGTGTTAAGCTTCTCCCTAGAAATTTTCGAAGACAAAATGAAGCATTTCAACCCCTAAAAGAAGCTGTTGTCTGTCAAAATACCACACAATTGAACGCAAGAACTCCGAAAATAAGGTATTGTCTGTCAAAATACTACACCATTGAACGCAAAATCTGTGTGGCCAGTCGTTAGTGCTAAGCTTCTCCCTAAAAATTTTCGAAGACAAAATGAAGCATTTCAACCCGTAAAATAAAATGTTGTCTGTCAGATTACCACACCACTGAACGCAAAAACTCCGAAAATAAGGTATTGTCTGTCAAAATACTACACCATTGAACGCAAAATCTGTGTGGCCAGTCGTTAGTGCTAAGCTTCTCCCTAAAAATTTTCGAAGACAAAATGAAGCATTTCAACAAGTAAAATAAAATGTTGTCTGTCAAATTACCACACCATTGAACGCAAAAACTCCGAAAGTAAGATATTGTCTGTCAAAATAATACCACACCACTGAACGGAAAGTCTGCGTGACCAGTCAGTTAGTGTTAAGCTTCTCCCTAGAAATTTTTGAACACAAAATGAAGCATTTCAACCCGTAAAATAAGATGTTGTCTGTCAAATTACCACACCATTGAACGCAAAATCTGTGTGGCCAGTCGTTAGTATTAAGCTTCTCCCTAGAAATTATCTAAGACAAAATGAAGCATTGCAATCCATAAAATAAGATGTTGTCTGTCAAAATACCACACCATTGGCCACAAAAGCTCCGAAAATAAAATCTTGTCTGTCAAAGTATCATACCATTGAACGCAAAATCTGTGTGGCCAGTCAGTTAGTGTTAAGCTCCTCCCTAGAACTTTTCGAAGACAAAATGAACCATTTCAACCCGGAAAATAAGATGTTGTCTGTCAAAATACCATACCATTGAACGCAAAAACTCCGAAAATAAGATATTGTCGGTAAAAATACCACACCATTGAACGAAATATATGTGTGGCCAGTCAGACACTCTTAAGCTTCTTCCTAGAAGTTTGCGAAGACAAAATAAAACATTTTAACCCGGAAAATAAGATATTGTCTGTCAAAATACCACACTATTGAACCAAAAATTTTTGTGGCCAGTCAGTTAGGGTTAAGCTTCTCCCTAGAAGTTTTCGAAGACCAATTGAAGCATTTCAACCCGGAATATAACATGTTATCTGTCAAAATACCACACCATTGAACGCAAAATCTGTGTGGCCAGTCAGACACTCTTAGGCTTCTCGCTAGAAATTTTCGAAGACAAAATGAAGCATTTTAGCCCGGAAAATAAGACGCTATATGTCAAAATACCACACTATTGAACGCAAAAACTCCGAAAATAATGTAGTGTCTGTCAAAACACCACACTATTTAAGGCAAAATCTGTGTTGCCAGTCAGTCACGGTTAAGTCTCTCCCTAGAAATTTTCGAAGACAAAATGAACCATTTTAACCCGGAAAATAAAATATTGTCTGTCAAAATACCACACCATTGAACGCAAAATCTGTGTGGCCAGTCAGACACTCTTAGGCTTCTTCCTAGAGGTTTGCGAACACAAAATAAAACATTGTAACCCGGAAAATAAGATATTGTCTGTCAAAACACCACACTATTGAACCCAAAATCTGTGTGGCCGGTCAATTAGTGTTAAGCTTCTCCCTAGAAATTTTCGAAGACCAACTGAAGCATTTCAACCCGGAATAAAAGATGTTATCTGTCAAAATACTACACCATTGAACGCAAACACTCCGAAAATAAGATATTGTCTGTCAAAACACCAAAAATTGAACGCAAAAACTCCGAAAATAAGACATTGTCTGTCGAAATACCACACCATAGAACGCAAAATCTGTGTGGCCAGTCAGTTAGTGTTAAGCTTCTCCCTTGATATTTTCGAAGACAAAATGGAGCATTTCAACCTGGAAAATGGGAGGCTGTCTTCAAAATACCACACCATTGACCGCAAAAACTCCGAAAATAAAATATTTCCTGTCAAAATACCACACCATTGAACGCAAAATATGTGTGGGCAGGCAGTTAGTGTTAAGCTTCTCCGTAGAAATTTTAGAAGACAAAATGAAGCATTTCAACCTGGAAAATAAGATGTTGTCTGTTAAAATACCGCACCATTGACCGCAAAAACTCCGAAAATAAAATATTGCCTGGCAAAATACCACACCATTGAACGGAAAGTCTGCGTGGCCAGTCAGTTAGTGTTAAGCTTCTCCCTAGATATTTTCGAAGACAAAATGGAGCATTTCAACCTGGAAAATAGGATGTTGTCTTCAAAATACCACACCATTGACCGCAACAACTCCGAAAATAAAATATTTCCTGTCAAAATACCACACCATTGAACGCAAAATATGTGTGGGCAGTCAGTTAGTGTTAAGCTTCTCCCTAGAAATTTTCGAAGACAAAATGAAGCATTTCAACCCGTAAAATAAGATGTTGTCTCTCAAAATACCACACCACTGAACGCAAAAACTCCGAAAATAAGATATTTTCTGTCAAAATACCACACCATTGAACGGAAGGTCTGCGTGGCCAGTCAGTTAGTGTTAAGCTTCTCCCTAGATATTTTCGAAGACAAAATGGAGCATTTCAACCTGGAAAATAGGATGTTGTCTTCAAAATACCACACCATTGACCGCAAAAACTCCGAAAATAGAATATTGCCTGTCAAAATACCACACAATTGAACGCAAAATATGTGTGGGCAGTCAGTTAGTGTTAAGCTTCTCCCTAGAAATTTCCGAAGGCAAAATGAAGCATTTCAACCTGGAAAATAAGATGTTGTCTGTTAAAATACCACACCATTGACCGCAAAAACTCCGAAAATAAAATATTGCCTGTCAAAATACCACACCATTGAACGCGAAATATGTGTGGGCAGTCAGTTAGGGTTAAGCTTCTCCCTAGAAATTTTTGAACACAAAATGAAGCATTTCAACCCGTAAAATAAGATGTTGTCTGTCAAAATACCACACCATTGAACGCAAAATCTGTGTGGCCAGTCGTTAGTATTAAGCTTCTCCCTAGAAATTTTCGAAGACAAAATGAAGCGTTTCAAACCGTAAAATAAGCTGTTGTCTGTCAAAATACCACACCACTAACCGCAAAATCTGTTTGGCCAGTCAGTTAGTGTTAAGCTTCTCCCTAGAAATTTTCGAAGACAATATGAAGCATTTCAACCCCTAAAAGAAGCTGTTGTCTTCAAAATACCACACCATTGAACGCAAGAACTCCGAAAATAAGGTATTGTCTGTCAAAATACTACACCATTGAACGCAAAATCTGTGTGGCCAGTCGTTAGTGCTAAGTTTCTCCCTAAAAATTTTCGAAGAAAAAATGAAGCATTTCAACCCGTAAAATAAAATGTTGTCTGTCAAATTACCACACCATTGAACGCAAAAACTCCGAAAATAAGTTATTGTCTGTCAAAATACTACACCATTGAACGCAAAATCTGTGTGGCCATTCGTTAGTGCTAAGCTTCTCCCTAAAAATGTTTGAAGACAAAATGAACCATTTCAACCCGTAAACTAAAATGTTGTCTGTCAAATTACCACGCCATTGAACGCAAAATCTGTGTGGCCAGTCGTTAGTATTAAGCTTCTCCCTAGAAATTTTCGAAGACAAAATGAAGCGTTTCAAACCGTAAAATAAGCTGTTGTCTGTCAAAATACCACACCACTGAACGCAAAATCTGTTTGGCCAGTCAGTTAGTGTTAAGCTTCTCCCTAGATATTTTCGAAGACAAAATGAAGCATTTCAACCAGGCAAATAAGACGTTGTCTCTCAAAATACCACACCATTGAAGACAAAAACCCCGAAAATAAGATATTGTCTGTAAGAATACCACACCATTGAACGCAAAATCTGTGTGGCCGGTCAGACACTCTTAAACTTCTTCCTAGAAGTTTGCGAAGTCAAAATAAAACATTTTAACACGGAAAATAAGATATTGTCTGTCAAAATACCACATCACTGAACGCAAAATCTGCGTGGCCAGTCAGTTAGTGTTTAGCTTCTCCCTAGATATTTTCGAAGACAAAATGAAGCATTTCAACCAGGCAAATAAGACGTTGTCTCTCAAAATACCACACCATTGAAGACAAAAACCCCGAAAATAAGATGTTGTCTGTTAAAATACCACACCATTGACCGCAAAAACTCCGAAAATAAAATATTGCCTGGCAAAATACCACACCATTGAACGGAAAGTCTGCGTGGCCAGTCAGTTAGTGTTAAGCTTCTCCCTAGATATTTTCGAAGACAAAATGGAGCATTTCAACCAGGAAAATAGGATGTTGTCTTCAAAATACCACACCATTGACCGCAAAAACTCCGAAAATAAAATATTGCCTGTCAAAATACCACACCATTGAACGCAAAATATGTGTGGGCAGTCAGTTAGTGTTAAGCTTCTCCCTAGAAATTTTCGAAGACAAAATGAAGCATTTCAACCTGGAAAATAAGATGTTGTCTGTTAAAATACCACACCATTGACCGCAAAAACTCCGAAAATAAAATATTGCCTGTCAAAATACCACACCATTGAACGCGAAATATGTGTGGGCAGTCAGTTAGTGTTAAGCTTCTCCCTAGAAATTTTTGAACACAAAATGTAGCATTTCAACCCGTAAAATAAGATGTTGTCTGTCAAAATACCACACCACTAACCGCAAAATCTGTGTGGCCAGTCGTTAGTATTAAGCTTCTCCCTAGAAATTTTCGAAGACAAAATGGAGCATTTCAACCTGGAAAATAGGATGTTGTCTTCAAAATACCACACCATTGACCGCAAAAACTCCGAAAATAAAATATTTCCTGTCAAAATACCACACCACTGAACGCAAAATCTGTTTGGCCAGTCAGTTAGTGTTAAGCTTCTCCCTAGAAATTTTCGAAGACAAAATGAAGCATTTCAACCCGTAAAATAAAATGTTGTCTGTCAAATTATAACACCATTGAACGGAAAGTCTGCGTGGCCAGTCAGTTAGTGTTAAGCTTCTCCCTAGATATTTTCGAAGACAAAATGGAGCATTTCAACCTGGAAAATAGGATGTTGTCTTCAAAATACCACACCATTGACCGCAAAAACTCCGAAAATAAAATATTTCCTGTCAAAATACCACACCATTGAACGCAAAATCTGTGTGGCCAGTCAGACACTCTTAAACTTCTTCCTAGAAGTTTGCGAAGGCAAAATAAAACATTTTAACACGGAAAATAAGATATTGTCTGTCAAAATACCACACCATAGAACGCAAGAACTCCGAAAATAAGGTATTGTCTGTCAAAATACTACACCATTGAACGCAAAATCTGTGTGGTCAGTCGTTAGTGCTAAGCTTCTCCCTAAAAATTTTCGAAGACAAAATGAAGCATTTCAACCCGTAAAATAAAATGTTGTCTGTCAAATTATAACACCATTGAACGGAAAGTCTGCGTGGCCAGTCAGTTAGTGTTAAGCTTCTCCCTAGATATTTTCGAAGACAAAATGGAGCATTTCAACCTGGAAAATAGGATGTTGTCTTCAAAATACCACACCATTGACCGCAAAAACTCCGAAAATAAAATATTTCCTGTCAAAATACCACACCATTGAACGCAAAATCTGTGTGGCCAGTCAGACACTCTTAAACTTCTTCCTAGAAGTTTGCGAAGGCAAAATAAAACATTTTAACACGGAAAATAAGATATTGTCTGTCAAAATACCACACTATTGAACGAAAATCTGTGTGGCCAGTCAGTTGGTGTAAGGCTTCTCCCTAGAAATTTTCGAAGACAAAATTAAGCATTTTAGCCCGGAAAATAAGACGCTATCTGTCAAAATACCACACCATTGAACGCAAAAACTCCGAAAATAATATAGTGTCTGTCAAAACACCACACTATTTAAGGCAAAATCTGTGTTGCCAGTCAGTCACGGTTAAGTCTCTCCCTAGAAATTTTCGAAGACAAAATGAACCATTTTAACCCGGAAAATAAAATATTGTCTGTCAAAATACCACACCATTGAACGCAAAATCTGTGTGGCCAGTCAGACACTCTTAGGCTTCTTCCTAGAGGTTTGCGAACACAAAATAAAACATTGTAACCCGGAAAATAAGATATTGTCTGTCAAAATACCACACTATTGAACCCAAAATCTGTGTGGCCGGTCAATTAGTATTAAGCTTCTCCCTAGAAATTTTCGATGACCAACTAAAGCATTTCAACCCGGAATATAAGATGTTATCTGTCAAAATACTACACCATTGAACACAAACACAACGAAAATAAGATGTTATCTGTCAAAATACTACACCATTGAACGCAAAAACTCCGAAAATAAGATATTGTCTGTCGAAATACCACACCATTGAACGCAAAATCTGTGTGGCCAGTCAGTTAGTGTTAAGCTTCTCCCTAGATATTTTCGAAGACAAAATGGAGCATTTCAACCTGGAAAATAGGATGTTGTCTTCAAAATACCACACCATTGACCGCAAAAACTCCGAAAATAAAATATTTCCTGTCAAAATACCACACCATTGAACGCAAAATATGTGTGGGCAGTCAGTTAGCGTTAAGCTTCTCCCTAGAAATTTTCGAAGACAAAATGAAGCATTTCAAATTGGAAAATAAGATGTTATCTGTTAAAATACCACACCATTGACCGCAAAAACTCCGAAAATAAAATATTGCCTGGCAAAATACCACACCATTGAACGGAAAGTCTGCGTGGCCAGTCAGTTAGTGTTAAGCTTCTACCTAGATATTTTCGAAGACAAAATGGAGCATTTCAACCTGGAAAATAGGATGTTGTCTTCAAAATACCACACCATTGACCGCAAAAACTCCGAAAATAAAATATTTCCTGTCAAAATACCACACCATTGAACGCAAAATATGTGTGGGCAGTCAGTTAGTGTTAAGCTTCTCCCTAGAAATTTTCGAAGACAAAATCAAGCATTTCAACCCGTAAAATAAGATGTTGTCTCTCAAAATACCACACCACTGAACGCAAAAACTCCGAAAATAAGATATTTTCTGTCAAAATACCACACCATTGAACGGAAAGTCTGCGTGGCCAGTCAGTTAGTGTTAAGCTCCTCCCTAGATATTTTCGAAGACAAAATGGAGCATTTCAACCCCTAAAAGAAGCTGTTGTCTCTCAAAATACCACACCATTGACCGCAAAAACTCCGAAAATAAAATATTTCCGCCAAAATACCACACCATTGAACGCGAAATATGTGTGGGCAGTCAGTTAGGGTTAAGCTTCTCCCTAGAAATTTTTGAACACAAAATGAAGCATTTCAACCCGTAAAAAAGATGTTGTCTGTCAAAATACCACACCATTGAACGCAAAATCTGTGTGGCCAGTCGTTAGTATTAAGCTCCTCCCTAGAAATTTTCTAAGACAAAAGGAAGCGTTTCAAACCGTAAAATAAGCTGCTGTCTGTCAAAATACCACACCACTGAACGCAAAATCTGTTTGGCCAGTCAGTTAGTGCTAAGCTTCTCCCTAGAAATTTTCGAAGACAAAATGAAGCATTTCAACCCCTAAAAGAAGCTGTTGTCTGTCAAAATACCACACCATTGAAGGCAAAAACTAAGAAAATAAGATATTGTCTGTAAAAATACCACACCATTGAACGCAATATCTGTGTGGAAAGTCAGTTAGTGTTAAGCTTCTCCCTAGAAGATTTCGAAGACCAATTGAAGCATTTCAACCTGGAATATAAGATGTAATCTGTCAAAATACTACACCATTGAATACAAAAACTCCGAAAATAAGATATTGTCTGCCAAGATACCACACCATTTAACGCAAGATCTATGTGGCCAGTCAGACACTCTTAGGGTTCTCCCTAGAAATTTTCTAAGACAAAATGAAGCATTTCAACCCGTAAAATAAGCTGCTGTCTGTCAAAGTACCACACCATTGAACGCAAGAACTCCGAAAATAAGATATTGCCTGTCAAAATACCATACCATTGAACGCAAAATCTGTTTGGCCAGTCAGTTAGTGTTAAGCTTCTCCCTAGAAATTTTCGAATACAAAATGAAGCATTTCAACCCGTAAAATAAGATGTTGTCTGTCAAAATCCCACACCATTGAACGCAAAAACTCCGAAAATAAGATATTGTCTGTCAAAATACCACACCATTGAACGAAAAGTCTGCGTGGCCAGTCAGTTAGTGTTAAGCTCCTCCCTAGATATTTTCGAAGACAAAATGGAGCATTTCAGCCTGGAAAATAGGATGTTGTCTTCAAAATACCACACCATTGACCGCAAAAACTCCGAAAATAAAATATTGCCTGTCAAAATACCACACCATTGAACGCAAAATATGTGTGGGCAGTCAGTTAGTGTTAAGCTTCTCCCTATAAATTTTCGAAGACAAAATGAAGCATTTCCGCCCGTAAAATAATATGTTGTCTCTCAAAATACCACACCACTGAACGCAAAAACTCCGAAAATAAGATTTTTTCTGTCAAAATACCGCACCATTGAACGGAAAGTCTGCGTGGCCAGTCAGTTAGTGTTAAGCTTCTCCCTAGATATTTTCGAAGACAAAATGGAGCATTTCAGCCTGGAAAATAGGATGTTGTCTTCAAAATACCACACCATTGACCGCAAAAACTCCGAAAATAAAATATTGCCTGTCAAAATACCACACCATTGAACGCAAAATATGTGTGGGCAGTCAGTTAGTGTTAAGCTTCTCCCTATAAATTTTCGAAGACAAAATGAAGCATTTCAACCTGGAAAATAAGATGTTGTCTGTTAAAATACCACACCATTGACCGCAAAAACTCCGAAAATAAAATATTGCCTGTCAAAATACCACACCACTGAACGCGAAATATGTGTGGGCAGTCAGTTAGGGTTAAGCTTCTCCCTAGAAATTTTTGAACACAAAATGAAGCATTTCAACCCGTAAAATAAGATGTTGTCTGTCAAAATACCACACCATTGAACGCAAAATCTGTGTGGCCAGTTGTTAGTATTAAGCTTCTCCCTAGAAATTTTCTAAGACAAAATGAAGCGTTTCAAACCGTAAAATAAGCTGTTGTCTGTCAAAATACCACACCACTGAACGCAAAATCTGTTTGGGCAGTCAGTTAGTGTTAAGCTTCTCCCTAGAAATTTTCGAAGACAAAATGAAGCATTTCAACCCCTAAAAGAAGCTGTTGTCTGTCAAAATACCACACAATTGAACGCAAGAACTCCGAAAATAAGGTATTGTCTGTCAAAATACTACACCATTGAACGCAAAATCTGTGTGGCCAGTCGTTAGTGCTAAGCTTCTCCCTAAAAATTTTCGAAGACAAAATGAAGCATTTCAACCCGTAAAATAAAATGTTGTCTGTCAGATTACCACACCACTGAACGCAAAAACTCCGAAAATAAGGTATTTTCTGTCAAAATACTACACCATTGAACGCAAAATCTGTGTGGCCAGTCGTTAGTGCTAAGCTTCTCCCTAAAAATTTTCGAAGACAAAATGAAGCATTTCAACAAGTAAAATAAAATGTTGTCTGTCAAATTACCACACCATTGAACGCAAAAACTCCGAAAGTAAGATATTGTCTGTCAAAATAATACCGCACCATTGAACGGAAAGTCTGCGTGGCCAGTCAGTTAGTGTTAAGCTTCTCCCTAGATATTTTCGAAGACAAAATGGAGCATTTCAGCCTGGAAAATAGGATGTTGTCTTCAAAATACCACACCATTGACCGCAAAAACTCCGAAAATAAAATATTGCCTGTCAAAATACCACACCATTGAACGCAAAATATGTGTGGGCAGTCAGTTAGTGTTAAGCTTCTCCCTATAAATTTTCGAAGACAAAATGAAGCATTTCAACCTGGAAAATAAGATGTTGTCTGTTAAAATACCACACCATTGACCGCAAAAACTCCGAAAATAAAATATTGCCTGTCAAAATACCACACCATTGAACGCAAAATCTGTGTGGCCAGTCGTTAGTATTAAGCTCCTCCCTAGAAATTATCTAAGACAAAATGAAGCATTGCAATCCATAAAATAAGATGTTGTCTGTCAAAATACCACACCATTGGCCACAAAAGCTCCGAAAATAAAATCTTGTCTGTCAAAGTATCATACCATTGAACGCAAAATCTGTGTAGCCAGTCAGTTAGTGTTAAGCTCCTCCCTAGAACTTTCGAAGACAAAATGAACCATTTCAACCCGGAAAATAAGATGTTGTCTGTCAAAATACCATACCATTGAACGCAAAAACTCCGAAAATAAGATATTGTCGGTAAAAATACCACACCATTGAACGAAATATATGTGTGGCCAGTCAGACACTCTTAAGCTTCTTCCTAGAAGTTTGCGAAGACAAAATAAAACATTTTAACCCGGAAATAAGATATTGTCTGTCAAAATACCACACCATTGAACCAAAAATTTTTGTGGCCAGTCAGTTAGGGTTAAGCTTCTCCCTAGAAGTTTTCGAAGACCAATTGAAGCATTTCAACCCGGAATATAACATGTTATCTGTCAAAATACCACACCATTGAACGCAAAATCTGTGTGGCCAGTCAGACACTCTTAGGCTTCTCGCTAGAAATTTTCGAAGACAAAATGAAGCATTTTAGCCCGGAAAATAAGACGCTATATGTCAAAATACCACACTATTGAACGCAAAAACTCCGAAAATAATGTAGTGTCTGTCAAAACACCACACTATTTAAGGCAAAATCTGTGTTGCCAGTCAGTCACGGTTAAGTCTCTCCCTAGAAATTTTCGAAGACAAAATGAACCATTTTAACCCGGAAAATAAAATATTGTCTGTCAAAATACCACACCATTGAACGCAAAATCTGTGTGGCCAGTCAGACACTCTTAGGCTTCTTCCTAGAGGTTTGCGAACACAAAATAAAACATTGTAACCGGGAAAATAAGATATTGTCTGTCAAAACACCACACTATTGAACCCAAAATCTGTGTGGCCGGTCAATTAGTGTTAAGCTTCTCCCTAGAAATTTTCGAAGACCAACTGAAGCATTTCAACCCGGAATAAAAGATGTTATCTGTCAAAATACTACACCATTGAACGCAAACACTCCGAAAATAAGATATTGTCTGTCAAAACACCAAAAATTGAACGCAAAAACTCCGAAAATAAGACATTGTCTGTCGAAATACCACACCATAGAACGCAAAATCTGTGTGGCCAGTCAGTTAGTGTTAAGCTTCTCCCTTGATATTTTCGAAGACAAAATGGAGCATTTCAACCTGGAAAATGGGATGCTGTCTTCAAAATACCACACCATTGACCGCAAAAACTCCGAAAATAAAATATTTCCTGTCAAAATACCACACCATTGAACGCAAAATATGTGTGGGCAGGCAGTTAGTGTTAAGCTTCTCCGTAGAAATTTTAGAAGACAAAATGAAGCATTTCAACCTGGAAAATAAGATGTTGTCTGTTAAAATACCACACCATTGACCGCAAAAACTCCGAAAATAAAATATTGCCTGGCAAAATACCACACCATTGAACGAAAAGTCTGCGTGGCCAGTCAGTTAGTGTTAAGCTTCTCCCTAGATATTTTCGAAGACAAAATGGAGCATTTCAACCAGGAAAATAGGATGTTGTCTTCAAAATACCACACCATTGACCGCAACAACTCCGAAAATAAGATGTTGTCTGTCAAAATACCACACCATTGAACGCAAAATATGTGTGGGCAGTCAGTTAGTGTTAAGCTTCTCCCTAGAAATTTTCGAAGACAAAATGAAGCATTTCAACCCGTAAAATAAGATGTTGTCTCTCAAAATACCACACCACTGAACGCAAAAACTCCGAAAATAAGATATTTTCTGTCAAAATACCACACCATTGAACGGAAGGTCTGCGTGGCCAGTCAGTTAGTGTTAAGCTTCTCCCTAGATATTTTCGAAGACAAAATGGAGCATTTCAACCTGGAAAATAGGATGTTGTCTTCAAAATACCACACCATTGACCGCAAAAACTCCGAAAATAGAATATTGCCTGTCAAAATACCACACCATTGAACGCAAAATATGTGTGGGCAGTCAGTTAGTGTTAAGCTTCTCCCTAGAAATTTCCGAAGGCAAAATGAAGCATTTCAACCTGGAAAATAAGATGTTGTCTGTTAAAATACCACACCATTGACCGCAAAAACTCCGAAAATAAAATATTGCCTGTCAAAATACCACACCATTGAACGCGAAATATGTGTGGGCAGTCAGTTAGGGTTAAGCTTCTCCCTAGAAATTTTTGAACACAAAATGAAGCATTTCAACCCGTAAAATAAGATGTTGTCTGTCAAAATACCACACCATTGAACGCAAAATCTGTGTGGCCAGTCGTTAGTATTAAGCTTCTCCCTAGAAATTTTCGAAGACAAAATGAAGCGTTTCAAACCGTAAAATAAGCTGTTGTCTGTCAAAATACCACACCACTAACCGCAAAATCTGTTTGGCCAGTCAGTTAGTGTTAAGCTTCTCCCTAGAAATTTTCGAAGACAATATGAAGCATTTCAACCCCTAAAAGAAGCTGTTGTCTTCAAAATACCACACCATTGAATGCAAGAACTCCGAAAATAAGGTATTGTCTGTCAAAATACTACACCATTGAACGCAAAATCTGTGTGGCCAGTCGTTAGTGCTAAGTTTCTCCCTAAAAATTTTCGAAGAAAAAATGAAGCATTTCAACCCGTAAAATAAAATGTTGTCTGTCAAATTACCACACCATTGAACGCAAAAACTCCGAAAATAAGTTATTGTCTGTCAAAATACTACACCATTGAACGCAAAATCTGTGTGGCCATTCGTTAGTGCTAAGCTTCTCCCTAAAAATGTTTGAAGACAAAATGAACCATTTCAACCCGTAAACTAAAATGTTGTCTGTCAAATTACCACACCATTGAACGCAAAATCTGTGTGGCCAGTCGTTAGTATTAAGCTTCTCCCTAGAAATTTTCGAAGACAAAATGAAGCGTTTCAAACCGTAAAATAAGCTGTTGTCTGTCAAAATACCACACCACTGAACGCAAAATCTGTTTGGCCAGTCAGTTAGTGTTAAGCTTCTCCCTAGATATTTTCGAAGACAAAATGAAGCATTTCAACCAGGCAAATAAGACGTTGTCTCTCAAAATACCACACCATTGAAGACAAAAACCCCGAAAATAAGATATTGTCTGTAAGAATACCACACCATTGAACGCAAAATCTGTGTGGCCAGTCAGACACTCTTAAACTTCTTCCTAGAAGTTTGCGAAGTCAAAATAAAACATTTTAACACGGAAAATAAGATATTGTCTGTCAAAATACCACATCACTGAACGCAAAATCTGCGTGGCCAGTCAGTTAGTGTTAAGCTTCTCCCTAGATATTTTCGAAGACAAAATGAAGCATTTCAACCAGGCAAATAAGATGTTGTCTCTCAAAATACCACACCATTGAAGACAAAAACCCCGAAAATAAGATATTGTCTGTAAGAATACCACACCATTGAACGCAAAATCTGTGTGGCCAGTCAGACACTCTTAAACTTCTTCCTAGAAGTTTGCGAAGTCAAAATAAAACATTTTAACACGGAAAATAAGATATTGTCTGTCAAAATACCACACTATTGAACGAAAATCTGTGTGGCCAGTCAGTTAGTGTTAGGCTTCTCCCTAGAAATTTTCGAAGACAAAATTAAGCATTTTAGCCCGGAATATAAGATGTTATCTGTCAAAATACCCCACCATTGAACGCAAAAACTCATAAAATAATATAGTGTCTGTCAAAATACCACACCATTGAACGCAAAATCTGTGTGGCCAGTCAGTTAGTGTTAAGCTTCTCCGTAGAAATTTTCGAAGACAAAATGAAGCATTTCAGCGGGTAAAATAAAACGTTGTCTGTCAAAACACCACACCATTGAACGCAAAACTCCGAAAATAAGATATTGTCCGTCAAAATACCACACCATTGAACGCAAAATCTGTGTGGCCAGTCGTTAGTCTTAAGCTTCTCCCTAGAAATTTTCGAGGACAAAATGAAGCATTTCAACCCGTAATATAAGATGCTGTCTGCCAAAATACCACACCACTGAACGCAAAAACTCCGAAAATAAGATATTGTCTGTCAAAATACCACACCATTGAACGCAAAATCTGTGTGGGCCAGTCAGTTAGTGTTAAGCTTCTCCCTAGATAATTTCGAAGACAAAATGAAGCATTTCAACTTGGAAAATAGGATGTTATCTGTTTAAATACCACACAATTGACCGCAAAAACCCCGAAAATAAAATATTGCCTGTCAAAATACCACACCATTGAACGCAAAATATGTGTGGCCAGTCAGTTAGTGTTAAGCTTCTCCCTAGAAGTTTTCGAAGACCAATTGAAGCATTTCAACCCGGAATATAAGATGTTATTTGCCAAAATACTACACCATTGAACGCTAAAACTACGAAAATAAAATATTGTCTGTCAAAATACCACACCATTTAACGTGTGGCCAGTCAGACATTCTTAACCTTCTCCCTAGAAATTTTCGAAGACAAATTGAAGCATTGCAATCCATAAAATAAGATGTTGTCTGTCAAAATACCACACCATTGGCCACAAAAGATCCGAAAATAAGATATTGTCTGTCAAAGTATCACACCATTGAACGCAAAATCTGTGTGGCCAGTCAGTTAGTGTTAAGCTTCTCCCTAGAACTTTTCGAAGACAAAATGAACCATTTCAACCCGGAAAATAAGATGTTGTCTGTCAAAATACCATACCATTGAACGCAAAAACTCCGAAAATATGATATTGTCGGTAAAAATACCACACCATTGAACGAAATATATGTGTGGCCAGTCAGACACTCTTAAGCCTCTTCCTAGAAGTTTGCGAAGACAAAATAAAACATTTTAACCCGGAAAATAAGATATTGTCTGTCAAAATACCACACTATTGAACCCAAAATCTGTGTGGCCAGTCAGTTAGGGTTAAGCTTCTCCCTAGAAGTTTTCGAAGACCAATTGAAGCATTTCAACCCGGAATATAACATGTTATCTGTCAAAATACCACACCGTTGAACGCAAAATCTGTGTGGCCAGTCAGACACTCTTAGGCTTCTCCTTAGAAATTTTCGAAGACAAAATGAAGCATTTTAGCCCGGAAAATAAGACGCTATCTGTCAAAATACCACACCATTGAACGCAAAAACTCCGAAAATAATATAGTGTCTGTCAAAACACCACACTATTTAAGGCAAAATCTGTGTTGCCAGTCAGTCACGGTTAAGTCTCTCCCTAGAAATTTTCGAAGACAAAATGAACCATTTTAACCCGGAAAATAAAATACAGTCTGTCAAAATATCACACCATTGAACGCAAAATCTCTGTGGCCAGTCAGACACTCTTAGGCTTCTTCCTAGAGGTTTGCGAACGCAAAATAGAACATTGTAACCCGGAAAATAAGATATTGTCTGTCAAAATACCACACTATTGAACCCAAAATCTGTGTGGGCGGTTAGTTAGTGTTAAGCTTCTCCCTAGAAATTTTCGAAGACCAACTGAAGCATTTCAACCCGGAATATAAGATGTTATCTGTCAAAATACTACACCATTGAACGCAAACACTCCGAAAATAAGATATTGTCCGTCAAAATACCACACAATTGAACGCAAAAACTCCGAAAATAAGATATTGTCTGTCGAAATACCACACCATTGAACGCAAAATCTGTGTGGCCAGTCAGTTGGTGTTAAGCTTCTCCCTAGATATTTTCGAAGACAAAATGGAGCATTTCAACCTGGAAAATAGGATGTTGTCTTCAAAATACCACACCATTGACCGCAAAAACTCCGAAAATAAAATATTGCCTGTCAAAATACCACACCATTGAACGCAAAATATGTGTGGGCAGTCAGTTAGTGTTAAGCTTCTCCCTAGACATTTTCGAAGACAAAGTGAAGCATTTCAACCTGGAAAATAAGATGTTGTCTGTTAAAATACCACACCATTGAAGGCAAAAACTCCGAAAATAAAATATTGCCTGGCAAAATACCACACCATTGAACGGAAAGTCTGCGTGGCCAGTCAGTTAGTGTTAAGCTTCTCCCTAGATATTTTCGAAGACAAAATGGAGCATTTCAACCTGGAAAATAGGATGTTGTCTTCAAAATACCACACCATTGACCGCAAAAACTCCGAAAATAAAATATTGCCTGTCAAAATACCACACCATTGAACGCAAAATATGTGTGGGCAGTCAGTTAGTGTTAAGCTTCTCCCTAGAAATTTTCGAAGACAAAATGAAGCATTTCAACCTGGAAAATAAGATGTTGTCTGTTAAAATACCACACCATTGACCGCAAAAACTCCGAAAATAAAATATTGCCTGTCAAAATACCACACCATTGAACGCGAAATATGTGTGGGCAGTCAGTTAGTGTTAAGCCTCTCCCTAGAAATTTTTGAACACAAAATGAAGCATTTCAACCCATAAAATAAGATGTTGTCTGTCAAAATACCACACCACTAACCGCAAAATCTGTGTGGCCAGTGGTTAGTATTAAGCTTCTCCCTAGAAATTTTCTAAGACAAAATGAAGCGTTTCAAACCGTAAAATAAGCCGTTGTCTGTCAAAATACCACACCACTGAACGCAAAATCTGTTTGGCCAGTCAGTTAGTGTTAAGCTTCTCCCTAGAAATTTTCGAAGACAAAATGAAGCATTTCAACCCCTAAAAGAAGCTGTTGTCTGTCAAAATACCACACCATTGAACGCAAGAACTCCGAAAATAAGGTATTGTCTGTCAAAATACTACACCATTGAACGCAAAATCTGTGTGGCCAGTCGTTAGTGCTAAGCTTCTCCCTAAAAATTTTCGAAGACAAAATGAAGCATTTCAACCCGTAAAATAAAATGTTGTCTGTCAAATTACCACACCATTGAACGCAAAAACTCCGAAAATAAGGTATTATCTGTCAAAATACTACACCATTGAACGCAAAATCTGTGTGGCCAGTCGTTAGTCTTAAGCTTCTCCCTAGAAATTTTCGAGGACAAAATGAAGCATTTCAACCCGTAATATAAGATGCTGTCTGTCAAAATACTACACCATTGAACGCAAACACTCCGAAAATAAGATATTGTCTGCCAAACACCAAAAATTGACCGCAAAAACTCCGAAAATAAGACATTGTCTGTCGAAATACCACACCATAGAACTCAAAATCTGTGTGGCCAGTCAGTTAGTGTTAAGCTTCTCCCTAGATATTTTCGAAGACCAAAATGGAGCATTTCCAAATGGGAAAATGGGATGCTGTCTCAAAATACCACACCATTGACCGCAAAAACTCCGAAAATAAAATATTTCCTGTCAAAATACCACACCATTGAACGCAAAATATGTGTGGGCAGGCAGTTAGTGTTAAGCTTCTCCGTAGAAATTTTCGAAGACAAAATGAAGCATTTCAAACCTGGAAAATAAGATGTTGTCTGTTAAAATACCACACCATTGACCGCAAAAACTCCGAAAATAAAATATTGCCTGGCAAAATACCACACCATTGAACGGAAAGTCTGCGTGGCCAGTCAGTTAGTGTTAAGCTTCTCCCTAGATATTTTCGAAGACAAAATGGAGCATTTCAACCTGGAAAATAGGATGTTGTCTTCAAAATACCACACCATTGACCGCAACAACTCCGAAAATAAAATATTTCCTGTCAAAATACCACACCATTGAACGCAAAATCTGTGTGGCCAGTCAGTTAGTGTTAAGCTTCTCCCTAGAACTTTTCGAAGACAAAATGAACCATTTCAACCCGGAAAATAAGATGTTGTCTGTCAAAATACCATACCATTGAACGCAAAAACTCCGAAAATATGATATTGTCGGTAAAAATACGACACCATTGAACGAAATATATGTGTGGCCAGTCAGACACCCTTAAGCTTCTTCCTAGAAGTTTGCGAAGACAAAATAAAACATTTTAACCCGGAAAATAAGATATTGTCTGTCAAAATACCACACTATTGAACTCAAAATCTGTGTGGCCAGTCAGTTAGGGTTAAGCTTCTCCCTAGAAGTTTTCGAAGACCAATTGAAGCATTTCAACCCGGAATATAACATGTTATCTGTCAAAATACCACACCATTGAACGCAAAATCTGTGTGGCCAGTCAGACACTCTTAGGCTTCTCCTTAGAAATTTTCGAAGACAAAATGTAGCATTTTAGCCCGGAAAATAAGACGCTATCTGTCAAAATACCACACCATTGAACGCAAAAACTCCGAAAATAATATAGTGTCTGTCAAAACACCACACTATTTAAGGCAAAATCTGTGTTGCCAGTCAGTCACGGTTAAGTCTCTCCCTAGAAATTTTCGAAGACAAAATGAACCATTTTAACCCGGAAAATAAAATACTGTCTGTCAAAACACCACACCATTGAACGCAAAATCTCTGTGGCCAGTCAGACACTCTTAGGCTTCTTCCCAGAGGTTTGCGAACACAAAATAGAACATTGTAACCCGGAAAATAAGATATTGTCTGTCAAAATACCACACTATTGAACCCAAAATCTGTGTGGCCGGTCAGTTAGTGTTAAGCTTCTCCCTAGAAATTTTCGAAGACCAACTGAAGCATTTCAACCCGGAATATAAGATGTTATCTGTCAAAATACTACACCATTGAACGCAAACACTCCGAAAATAAGATATTGTCTGTCAAAATACCACACAATTGAACGCAAAAACTCCGAAAATAAGATATTGTCTGTCGAAATACCACACCATTGAACGCAAAATCTGTGTGGCCAGTCAGTTGGTGTTAAGCTTCTCCCTAGATATTTTCGAAGACAAAATGGAGCATTTCAACCTGGAAAATAGGATGTTGTCTTCAAAATACCACACCATTGACCGCAAAAACTCCGAAAATAAAATATTGCCTGTCAAAATACCACACCATTGAACGCAAAATATGTGTGGGCAGCCAGTTAGTGTTAAGCTTCTCCCTAGACATTTTCGAAGACAAAATGAAGCATTTCAAGCTGGAAAAAAAGATGTTGTCTGTTAAAATACCACACCATTGACCGCAAAAACTCCGAAAATAAAATATTGCCTGGCAAAATACCACACCATTGAACGGAAAGTCTGCGTGGCCAGTCAGTTAGTGTTAAGCTTCTCCCTAGATATTTTCGAAGACAAAATGGAGCATTTCAACCTGGAAAATAGGATGTTGTCTTCAAAATACCACACCATTGACCGCAACAGCTCAGAAAATAAAATATTTCCTGTCAAAATACCACACCATTGAACACAAAATATGTGTGGGCAGTCAGTTAGTGTTAAGCTTCTCCCTAGAAATTTTCGAAGACAAAATGAAGCATTTCAACCCGTAAAATAAGATGTTGTCTCTCAAAATACCACACCACTGAACGCAAAAACTCCGAAAATAAGATATTTTCTGTCAAAATACCACACCATTGAACGGAAAGTCTGCGTGGCCAGTCAGTTAGTGTTAAGCTCCTCCCTAGATATTTTCGAAGACAAAATGGAGCATTTCAACCCCTAAAAGAAGCTGTTGTCTCTCAAAATACCACACCATTGACCGCAAAAACTCCGAAAATAAAATATTTCCGCCAAAATACCACACCATTGAACGCGAAATATGTGTGGGCAGTCAGTTAGGGTTAAGCTTCTCCCTAGAAATTTTCTAAGACAAAAGGAAGCGTTTCAAACCGTAAAATAAGCTGCTGTCTGTCAAAATACCACACCACTGAACGCAAAATCTGTTTGGCCAGTCAGTTAGTGCTAAGCTTCTCCCTAGAAATTTTCGAAGACAAAATGAAGCATTTCAACCCCTAAAAGAAGCTGTTGTCTGTCAAAATACCACACCATTGAACGCAAGAACTCCGAAAATAAGGTATTGTCTGTCAAAATACTACACCATTGAACGCAAAATCTGTGTGGCCAGTCGTTAGTGCTAAGCTTCTCCCTAAAAATTTTCGAAGACAAAATGAAGCATTTAACCCGTAAAATAAAATGTTGTCTGTCAAATTACCACAAATTCCGAAAATAAAATATTGCCTGTCAAAATACCACACCATTGAACGCAAAATATGTGTGGCCAGTCAGTTAGTGTTAAGCTTCTCCCTAGAAATTTTCGAAGACAAAATGAAGCATTTCAACCTGGAAAATAAGATGTTGTCTATTAAAATACCACACCATTGACCGCAAAAACTCCGAAAATAAAATATTGCCTGTCAAAATACCACACCATTGAACGCGAAATATGTGTGACCAGTCAGTTAGGGTTAAGCTTCTCATTAGAAATTTTTGAACACAAAATGAAGCATTTCAACCCGTAAAATAAGATGTTGTCTGTCAAAATACCACACCATTGAACGCAAAATCTGTGTGGCCAGTCGTTAGTATTAAGCTTCTCCCTAGAAATTTTCTAAGACAAAATGAAGCGTTTCAAACCGTAAAATAAGCTGTTGTCTGTCAAAATACCACACCACTGAACGCAAAATCTGTTTGGCCAGTCAGTTAGTGTTAAGCTTCTCCCTAGAAATTTTCGAAGACAAAATGAAGCATTTCAGCCCCTAAAAGAAGCTGTTGTCTGTCAAAATACCACACCATTGAACGCAAGAACTCCGAAAATAAGATATTGTCTGTCAAAATACCACACCTCTGAACGCAAAATCTGCGTGGCTAGTCAGTTAGTGTTAAGCTTCTCCCTAGATATTTTCGAAGACAAAATGAAGCATTTCAACCAGGCAAATAAGACGTTGTCTCTCAAAATACCACACCATTGAAGGCAAAAACACCGAAAATAAGATATTGTCTGTAAGAATACCACACCATTGAACGCAAAATCTGTGTGGCCAGTCAGACACTCTTAAACTTCTTCCTAGAAGTTTGCGAAGGCAAAATAAAACATTTTAACACGGAAAATAAGATATTGTCTGTCAAAATACCACACTATTGAACGAAAATCTGTGTGGCCAGTCAGTTAGTGTTAGGCTTCTCCCTAGAAATTTTCGAAGACAAAATTAAGCATTTTAGCCCGGAATATAAGATGTTATCTGTCAAAATACCCCACCATTGAACGCAAAAACTCGGAAAATAATATAGTGTCTGTCAAAATACCACACCATTGAACGCAAAATCTGTGTGGCCAGTCAGTTAGTGTTAAGCTTCTCCCTAGAAATTTTCGAAGACAAAATGAAGCATTTCAGCAGGTAAAATAAAATGTTGTCTGTCAAAATACCACACCATTGAACGCAAAACTCCGAAAATAAGATATTGTCTGTCAAAATACCACACCATTGAACGCAAAATCTGTGTGGCCAGTCGTTAGTCTTAAGCTTCTCCCTAGAAATTTTCGAGGACAAAATGAAGCATTTCAACCCGTAAAATAAGATGGTGTCTGCCAAAATACCACACCACTGAACGCAAAAACTCCGAAAATAAGATATTGTCTGTCAAGATACCACACCATTGAACGCAAAATCTGTGTGGGCCAGTCAGTTAGTGTTAAGCTTCTCCCTAGAAATTTTCGAAGACAAAATGAAGCATTTCAACCTGGAAAATAAGATGTTGTCTGTTAAAATACCACACCATTGACCGCAAAAACTCCGAAAATTAAATATTGCCTGGCAAAATACCACACCATTGAACGGAAAGTCTGCGTGGCCAGTCAGTTAGTGTTAAGCTTCTCCCTAGATATTTTCGAAGACAAAATGGAGCATTTCAACCTGGAAAATAGGATGCTGTCTTCAAAATACCACACCATTGACCGCAAAAACTCCGAAAATAAAATATTTCCTGTCAAAATACCACACCATTGAACGCAAAATATGTGTAGGCAGCCAGTTAGTGTTAAGCTTCTCCTTAGAAATTTTCGAGGACAAAATGGAGCATTTCAACCCGTAAAATAAGATGCTGTCTGCAAAAATACCACACCACTGAACGCAAAAACTCCGAAAATAAAATATTGTCTGTCAAAATACCACACCATTGAACGCAAAATCTGTGTGGGCCAGTCAGTTAGTGTTAAGCTTCTCCCTAGATAATTTCGAAGACAAAATGAAGCATTTCAACTTGTAAAATATGATGTTATCTGTTTAAGTACCACACAATTGACCGCAAAAACCCCGAAAATAAAATATTGGCTGTCAAAATACCACACCATTGAACGCAAAATATGTGTGGCCAGTCAGTTAGTGTTAAGCTCCTCCCTAGAAATTTTCGAAGACCAATTGAAGCATTTTAACCCGGAATATAAGATGTTATTTGCCAAAATACTACACCATTGAACGCTAAAACTCCGAAAATAAAATATTGTCTGTCAAAATACCACACCATTTAACGTGTGGCCAGTCAGACATTCTTAAGCTTCTCCCTAGAAATTTTCGAAGACAAATTGAAGCATTGCAATCCATAAAATAAGATGTTGTCTGTCAAAATACCACACCATTGGCCACAAAAGCTCCGAAAATAAAATATTGTCTGTCAAAGTATCACACCATTGAACGCAAAATCTGTGTGGCCAGTCAGTTAGTGTTAAGCTTCTCCCTAGAACTTTTCGAAGACAAAATGAACCATTTCAACCCGGAAAATAAGATGTTGTCTGTCAAAATACCATACCATTGAACGCAAAAACTCCGAAAATAAGATATTGTCGGTAAAAATACAACACCATTGAACGAAATGTATGTGTGGCCAGTCAGACACTCTTAAGCTTCTTCCTAGAAGTTTGCGAAGACGAAATAAAACATTTTAACCCGGAAAATAAGATATTGTCTGTCAAAATACCACACTATTGAACCCAAAATCTGTGTGGCCAGTCAGTTAGGGTTAACCTTCTCCCTAGAAGTTTTCGAAGATCAATTGAAGCATTTCAACCCGGAATATAACATGTTATCTGTCAAAATACCACACCATTGAACGCAAAATCTGTGTGGGCAGTCAGACACTCTTAGGCTTCTCCCTAGAAATTTTCGAAGACAAAATGAAGCATTTTAGCCCGGAAAATAAGACGCTATCTGTCAAAATACCACACCATTGACCCCAAAAACTCCGAAAATAAGATATTGTCTGTAAGAATACCACACCATTGAACGCAAAATCTGTGTGGCCAGTCAGACACTCTTAAACTTCTTCCTAGAAGTTTGCGAAGGCAAAATAAAACATTTTAACACGGAAAATAAGATATTGTCTGTCAAAATACCACACTATTGAACGAAAATCTGTGTGGCCAGTCAGTTAGTGTTAGGCTTCTCCCTAGAAATTTTCGAAGACAAAATTAAGCATTTTAGCCCGGAATATAAGATGTTATCTGTCAAAATACCCCACCATTGAACGCAAAAACTCGGAAAATAATATAGTGTCTGTCAAAATACCACACCATTGAACGCAAAATCTGTGTGGCCAGTCAGTTAGTGTTAAGCTTCTCCCTAGAAATTTTCGAAGACAAAATGAAGCATTTCAGCAGGTAAAATAAAATGTTGTCTGTCAAAATACCACACCATTGAACGCAAAACTCCGAAAATAAGATATTGTCTGTCAAAATACCACACCATTGAACGCAAAATCTGTGTGGCCAGTCGTTAGTCTTAAGCTTCTCCCTAGAAATTTTCGAGGACAAAATGAAGCATTTCAACCCGTAAAATAAGATGGTGTCTGCCAAAATACCACACCACTGAACGCAAAAACTCCGAAAATAAGATATTGTCTGTCAAAATACCACACCATTGAACGCAAAATCTGTGTGGGCCAGTCAGTTAGTGTTAAGCTTCTCCCTAGAAATTTTCGAAGACAAAATTAAGCATTTTAGCCCGGAATATAAGATGTTATCTGTCAAAATACCCCACCATTGAACGCAAAATCTGTGTGGCCAGTCAGACACTCTTAGGCTTCTCCCTAGAAATTTTCGAAGACAAAATGAAGCATTTTAGCCGGGAAAATAAGACGCTATCTGTCAAAATACCGCACCATTGACCCCAAAAACTCCGAAAATAAGATATTGTCTGTAAGAATACCACACCATTGAACGCAAAATCTGTGTGGCCAGTCAGACACTCTTAAACTTCTTCCTAGAAGTTTGCGAAGGCAAAGTAAAACATTTTAACACGGAAAATAAGATATTGTCTGTCAAAATACCACACTATTGAACGAAAATCTGTGTGGCCAGTCAGTTAGTGTTAGGCTTCTCCCTAGAAATTTTCGAGGACAAAATGAAGCATTTCAACCCGTAAAATAAGATGCTGTCTGCCAAAATACCACACCACTGAACGCAAAAACTCCGAAAATAAGATATTGTCTGTCAAAATACCTCACCATCGAACGCAAAATCTGTGTGGCCAGTCGTTAGTGTTAAGCTTCTCCCTAGATAATTTCGAAGACAAAATGAAGCATTTCAACTTGGAAAATAAGATGTTATCTGTTTAAATACCACGCAATTGACCGCAAAAACCCCGAAAATAAAATATTGCCTGTCAAAATACCACACCATTGAACGCAAAATATGTGTGGCCAGTCAGTTAGTGTTAAGCTTCTCCCTAGAAGTTTTCGAAGACCAATTGAAGCATTTCAACCCGGAATATAAGATGTTATTTGCCAAAATACTACACCATTGAACGCTAAAACTCCGAAAAAAAAAAAAATTGTCTGTCAAAATACCACACCATTTAACGTGTGGCCAGTCAGACATTCTTAAGCTTCTCCCTAGAAATTTTCGAAGACAAATTGAAGCATTGCAATCCATAAAATAAGATGTTGTCTGTCAAAATACCACACCATTGGCCACAAAAGCTCCGAAAATAAAATATTGTCTGTCAAAGTATCACACCATTGAACGCAAAATCTGTGTGGCCATTCAGTTAGTGTTAAGCTTCTCCCTAGAACTTTTCGAAGACAAAATGAACCATTTCAACCCGGAAAATAAGATGTTGTCTGTCAAAATACCATACCATTGAACGAAATATATGTGTGGCCAGTCAGACACTCTTAAGCTTCTTCCTAGAAGTTTGCGAAGACAAAATAAAACATTTTAACCCGGAAAATAAGATATTGTCTGTCAAAATACCACACTATTGAACCCAAAATCTGTGTGGCCAGTCAGTTAGGGTTAAGCTTCTCCCTAGAAGTTTTCGAAGACCAATTGAAGCATTTCAACCCGGAATATAACATGTTATTTGTCAAAATACCACACCATTGGACGCAAAATCTGTGTGGCCAGTCAGACACTCTTAGGCTTCTCGCTAGAAATTTTCGCAGAAAAAATGAAGCATTTTAGCCCGGAAAATAAGACGCTATATGTCAAAATACCACACCATTGAACGCAAAAACTCCGAAAATAATATAGTGTCTGTCAAAACACCACACTATTTAAGGCAAAATCTGTGTTGAAAGACAGTCACGGTTAAGTCTCTCCCTAGAAATTTTCGAAGACAAAATGAACCATTTTAACCCGGAAAATAAAATATTGTCTGTCAAAATACCACACCATTGAACGCAAAATCTGTGTGGCCAGTCAGACACTCTTAGGCTTCTTCCTAGAGGTTTGCGAACACAAAATAAAACATTGTAACCCGGAAAATAAGATATTGTCTGTCAAAATACCACACTATTGAACCCAAAATCTGTGTGGCCGGTCAATTAGTGTTAAGCTTCTCCCTAGAAATTTTCGAAGACCAACTGAAGCATTTCAACCCGGAATATAAGATGTTATCTGTCAAAATACTACACCATTGAACGCAAACACTCCGAAAATAAGATACTGTCTGTCAAAATACCACACAATTGAACGCAAAAACTCAGAAAATAAGATATTGTCTGTCGAAATACCACACCACTGAACGCAAAATCTGTGTGGCCAGTCAGTTAGTGTTAAGCTTCTCCCTAGATATTTTCAAAGACAAAATGGAGCATTTCAACCTGGAAAATAGGATATTGTCTTCAAAATACCACACCATTGAACGCAAAAACTCCGAAAATAAAATATTGCCTGTCAAAATACCACACCATTGAACGCAAAATATGTGTGGGCAGTCAGTTAGTGTTAAGTTTCTCCCTAGAAATTTTCGAAGACAAAATGAAGCATTTCAACCTGGAAAATAAGATGTTATCTGTTAAAATACCACACCACTGACCGCAAAAACTCCGAAAATAAAATATTGCCTGGCAAAATACCACACCATTGAACGGAAAGTCTGCGTGGCCAGTCAGTTAGTGTTAAGTTTCTCCCTAGATATTTTCGAAGACAAAATGGAGCATTTCAACCTGGAAAATAGGATGTTGTCTTCAAAATACCACACCATCGACCGCAAAAACTCCGAAAATAAAATATTTCCTGTCAAAATACCACACCATTGAACGCAAAATATGTGTGGGCAGTCAGTTAGTGTTAAGCTTCTCCCTAGAAATTTTCGAAGACAAAATGAAGCATTTCAACCCGTAAAATAAGATGTTGTCTCTCAAAATACCACACCACTGAACGCGAAAACTCCGAAAATAAGATATTTTCTGTCAAAATACCACACCATTGAACGGAAAGTCTGCGTGGCCAGTCAGTTAGTGTTAAGCTTCTCCCTAGATATTTTCGAAGACAAAATGTAGCATTTCAACCTGGAAAATAGGATGTTGTCTTCAAAATACCACACCATTGACCGCAAAAACTCCGAAAATAAAATATTGCCTGTCAAAATACCACACCATTGAACGCAAAATATGTGTGGGCAGTCAGTTAGTGTTAAGCTTCTCCCTAGAAATTTTCGAAGACAAAATGAAGCATTTCAACCCGTAAAATAAGCTGTTGTCTGTCAAAATACCACACCACTGAACGCAAAATCTGTTTGGCCAGTCAGTTAGTGTTAAGCTTCTCCCTAGAAATTTTCGAAGACAAAATGAAGCATTTCAACGACTAAAAGAAGCTGTTGTCTGTCAAAATACCACACCATTGAACGCAAGAACTCCGAAAATAAGGTATTGTCTGTCAAAATACTACACCATTGAACGCAAAATCTGTGTGGCCAGTCGTTAGTGCTAAGCTTCTCCCTAAAAATTTTCGAAGACAAAATGAAGCATTTCAACCCGTAAAATAAAATGTTGTCTGTCAAATTACCACACCATTGAACGCAAAAACTCCGAAAATAAGGTATTATCTGTCAAAATACTACACCATTGAACGCAAAATCTGTGTGGCCAGTCGTTAGTCTTAAGCTTCTCCCTAGAAATTTTCGAGGACAAAATGAAGCATTTCAACCCGTAATATAAGATGCTGTCTGTCAAAATACTACACCATTGAACGCAAACACTCCGAAAATAAGATATTGTCTGTCAAAACACCAAAAATTGAACGCAAAAACTCCGAAAATAAGACATTGTCTGTCGAAATACCACACCATAGAACGCAAAATCTGTGTGGCCAGTCAGTTAGTGTTAAGCTTCTCCGTAGATATTTTCGAAGACAAAATGGAGCATTTCAACCTGGAAAATGGGATGCTGTCTTCAAAATACCACACCATTGACCGCAAAAACTCCGAAAATAAAATATTTCCTGTCAAAATACCACACCATTGAACGCATAATATGTGTGGGCAGGCAGTTAGTGTTAAGCTTCTCCGTAGAACTTTTCGAAGACAAAATGAACCATTTCAACCCGGAAAATAAGATGTTGTCTGTCAAAATACCATACCATTGAACGAAATATACGTGTGGCCAGTCAGACACTCTTAAGCTTCTTCCTAGAAGTTTGCGAAGACAAAATAAAACATTTTAACCCGGAAAATAAGATATTGTCTGTCAAAATACCACACTATTGAACCCAAAATCTGTGTGGCCAGTCAGTTAGGGTTAAGCTTCTCCCTAGAAGTTTTCGAAGACCAATTGAAGCATTTCAACCCGGAATATAACATGTTATCTGTCAAAATACCACACCATTGAACGCAAAATCTGTGTGGCCAGACAGACACTCTTAGGCTTCTCGCTAGAAATTTTCGAAGACAAAATGAAGCATTTTAGCCCGGAAAATAAGACGCTATATGTCAAAATACCACACCATTGAACGCAAAAACTCCGAAAATAATATAGTGTCTGTCAAAACACCACACTATTTAAGGCAAAATCTGTGTTGAAAGACAGTCACGGTTAAGTCTCTCCCTAGAAATTTTCGAAGACAAAATGAACCATTTTAACCCGGAAAATAAAATATTGTCTGTCAAAATACCACACCATTGAACGCAAAATCTGTGTGGCCAGTCAGACACTCTTAGGCTTCTTCCTAGAGGTTTGCGAACACAAAATAAAACATTGTAACCCGGAAAATAAGATATTGTCTGTCAAAATACCACACTATTGAACCCAAAATCTGTGTGGCCGGTCAATTAGTGTTAAGCTTCTCCCTAGAAATTTTCGAAGACCAACTGAAGCATTTCAACCCGGAATATAAGATGTTATCTGTCAAAATACTACTCCATTGAACGCAAACACTACGAAAATAAGATACTGTCTGTCAAAATACCACACAATTGAACGCAAAAACTCAGAAAATAAGATATTGTCTGTCGAAATACCACACCATTGAACGCAAAATCTGTGTGGCCAGTCAGTTAGTGTTAAGCTTCTCCCTAGATATTTTCGAAGACAAAATGGAGCATTTCAACCTGGAAAATAGGATATTGTCTTCAAAATACCACACCATTGAACGCAAAAACTCCGAAAATAAAATATTGCCTGTCAAAATACCACACCATTGAACGCAAAATATGTGTGGGCAGTCAGTTAGTGTTAAGTTTCTCCCTAGAAATTTTCGAAGACAAAATGAAGCATTTCAACCTGGAAAATAAGATGTTATCTGTTAAAATACCACACCACTGACCGCAAAATATGTGTGGGCAGTCAGTTAGTGTTAAGCTTCTCCCTAGAAATTTTCGAAGACAAAATGAAGCATTTCAACCCGTAAAATAAGATGTTGTCTCTCAATCCGAAAATAAGATATTTTCTGTCAAAATACCACACCATTGAACGGAAAGTCTGCGTGGCCAGTCAGTTAGTGTTAAGCTTCTCCCTAGATATTTTCGAAGACAAAATGTAGCATTTCAACCTGGAAAATAGGATGTTGTCTTCAAAATACCACACCATTGACCGCAAAAACTCCGAAAATAAAATATTGCCTGTCAAAATACCACACCATTGAACGCAAAATATGTGTGGGCAGTCAGTTAGTGTTAAGCTTCTCCCTAGAAATTTTCGAAGACAAAATGAAGCATTTCAACCCGTAAAATAAGATGTTGTCTCTCAATCCGAAAATAAGATATTTTCTGTCAAAATACCACACCATTGAACGGAAAGTCTGCGTGGCCAGTCAGTTAGTGTTAAGCTTCTCCCTAGATATTTTCGAAGACAAAATG
This sequence comes from Brachypalpus laphriformis, assembly GCA_945910035.1. Taxonomy (NCBI): domain Eukaryota; kingdom Metazoa; phylum Arthropoda; class Insecta; order Diptera; family Syrphidae; genus Brachypalpus; species Brachypalpus laphriformis. Next base: position 133,078,687 of record OX246754.1, read on the forward strand.
TAGCATTTCAACCTGGAAAATAGGATATTGTCCTCAAAATACCACACCATCAACCGCAAAAACTCCGAAAATAAAATATTTCCTGTCAAAATACCACACCATTGAACGCAAAATATGTGTGGGCAGTCAGTTAGTGTTAAGCTTCTCCCTAGAAATTTTCGAAGACAAAATGAAGCATTTCAACCCGTAAAATAAGATGTTGTCTCTCAATCCGAAAATAAGATATTTTCTGTCAAAATACCACACCATTGAACGGAAAGTCTGCGTGGCCAGTCAGTTAGTGTTAAGCTTCTCCCTAGATATTTTCGAAGACAAAATGTAGCATTTCAACCTGGAAAATAGGATGTTGTCTTCAAAATACCACACCATTGACCGCAAAAACTCCGAAAATAAAATATTGCCTGTCAAAATACCACACCATTGAACGCAAAATATGTGTGGGCAGTCAGTTAGTGTTAAGCTTCTCCCTAGAAATTTTCGAAGACAAAATGAAGCATTTCAACCCGTAAAATAAGCTGTTGTCTGTCAAAATACCACACCACTGAACGCAAAATCTGTTTGGCCAGTCAGTTAGTGTTAAGCTTCTCCCTAGAAATTTTCGAAGACAAAATGAAGCATTTCAACCCCTAAAAGAAGCTGTTGTCTGTCAAAATACCACACCATTGAACGCAAGAACTCCGAAAATAAGGTATTGTCTGTCAAAATACCACACCATTGAACGCAAAATCTGTGTGGCCAGTCGTTAGTGCTAAGCTTCTCCCTAAAAATTTTCGAAGACAAAATGAAGCATTTCAACCCGTAACATAAAATATTGTCTGTCAAATTACCACACCATTAAACGCAAAAACTCCGAAAATAAAATATTGTCTGTCAAAATACTACACCATTGAACGCAAAATCTGTGTGGCCAGTCGTTAGTGCTAAGCTTCTCCCTAAAAATTTTCGAAGACAAAATGAAGCATTTCAACCCGTAAAATAAAATGTTGTCTGTCAAAATACCACACCATTGAACGGAAAGTCTGCGTGGCCAGTCAGTTAGTGTTAAGCTTCTCCCTAGATATTTTCGAAGACAAAATGGAGCATTTCAACCTGGAAAATAGGATGTTGTCTTCGAAATACCACACCATTGACCGCAAAAACTCCGAAAATAAAATATTGCCTGCCAAAATACCACACCATTGAACGCAAAATATGTGTGGGCAGTCAGTTAGTGTTAAGCTTCTCCCTAGAAATTTTCGAAGACAAAATGAAGCATTTCAACCTGGAAAATAAGATGTTGTCTGTTAAAATACCACACCATTGACCGCAAAAACTCCAAAAATAAAATATTGCCTACCAAAATACCACACCATGGAACGCGAAATATGTGTGGGCAGTCAGTTAGGGTTAAGCTTCTCCCTAGAAATTTTTGAACACAAAATGAAGCATTTCAACCCGTAAAATAAGATGTTGTCTGTCAAAATACCACACCATTGAACGCAAAATCTGTGTGGCCAGTCAGACACTCTTAGGCTTCTTCCTAGAAGTTTGCGAAAGCAAAATAAAACATTTTAACAGGGAAAATAAGATATTGTCTGTTAAAATACCACACTATTGAACGAAAATCTGTGTGGCCAGTCAGTTAGTGTTAAGCTTCTCCCTAGAAATTTTCGAAGACAAAATGAAGCATTTCAGTAGTTAAAATAAGATGTTGTCTGTCAAAATACCACACCATTGAACGCCAAACTCCCAAAATAAGATATTGTCTGTCAAAATACCACACCATTGAACGCAAAATCTGTGTGGCCAGTCGTTAGTCTTAAGCTTCTCCCTAGAAATTTTCGAGGACAACATGAAACATTTCAACCCGTAAAATAAGATGTTGTCTGCCAAAATACCACACCACTGAACGCAAAAACTCCGAAAATAAGATATTGTTTGTCAAAATACCACACCATTGAACGCAAAATCTGTGTGGGCCAGACAGTTAGTGTTAAGCTTCTCCCTAGATAATTTCGAAGACAAAATGAAGCATTTCAACCTGGAAAGTAAGATGTTATCTGTTTAAATACCACATCATTGACCGCATAAACTCCGAAAATAAAATATTGCCTCTCAAAATACCACACCATTGAACGCAACATATGTGTGGCCAGTCAGTTAGTGTTAAGCTTCTCCCTAGAATTTTTCGAAAACCAATTGAAGCATTTCAATCCGGAATATAAGATGTTATCTGTCAAAATACTACACCATTGAACGCTAAAACTCCGAAAATAAAATATTGCCTGTCAAAATACCACACCATTTAACGTGTGGCCAGTCAGACATTCTTAAGCTCCTCCCTAGAAATTTTCGAAGACAAATTGAAGCATTTCAATCAATAAAATAAGATGTTGTCTGTCAAAATACCACACCATTGGCCACAAAAGCTCCGAAAATAAAATATTGCTTGTCAAAATATCACACCATTGAAAGCAAAATCTGTGTGGCCAGTCAGTTAGTGTTAAGCTTCTCCCTAGAAATTTTCGAAGACAAAATGAACCATTTCAACCCGTAAAAGAAGCTGTTGTCTGTCAAAATACCACACCATTGAACGCAATATCTGTGTGGCCAGTCAGACACTCTTAAGCTTCTTACTAGAAGTTTGCGAAGGCAAAATAAAACATTTTAACACGGAAAATGAGATATTGTCTGTCAAAATACCACACTATTGAACGAAAATCTGTGTGGCCAGTCAGTTAGTGTTAAGCTTCTCCCTAGAAGTCTTCGAAGACCAATTGAAGCATTTCAACCCGGAATATAAGATGTTATCTGTCAAAATACCACACCATTGAACGCAAAAACTCCGAAAATAAGATATTGTCTGCTAAAATAATACACCATTTAACGCAAGGTCTGTGTGGCCAGTCAGACACCCTTAGGCTTCTCCGTAGAAATTTTCGAAGACAAAATGAAGCATTTTAGCCCGGAAAATAAGACGCTATCTGTCAAAATACCACACCATTGGACGCAAAAACTCGGAAAATAATATAGTGTCTGTCAAAATACCACACCATTGAACGCAAAATCTGTGTTGCCAGTCAGTTAGTGTTAACCTTCTCCCTAGAAATTTTCGAAGACAAAATGAAGCATATCAGCTAGTAAAATAAGATGTTGTCTGTCAAAATACCACACCATTGAACGCAAAACTCCGAAAATAAGATATTTTCTGTCAAAATACCACACCATTGAACGCAAAATATGTGTGGGCAGTCTGTTAGGGTTAAGCTTCTCCCCAGAAATTTTCGAAGACAAATTGAAGCTTTTCAATCGGGAAATTAAGATATTGTCTGCCAAAATACCACACCATTGAACGCAAAATCTCTGAAGCCAGTCAGACACTCTTAGGCTTCTTCCTAGAAGTTTTCGAAAACAAAATAAAATACTTTAACCCGGAAAATAAGATATTGTCTGTCAAAATACCACACTATTGAACGCAAAATCTGTGTGGCCAGTCAGTTAGTGTTAAGCTTCTCCCTAGAAGTTTTCGAAGACCAATTGAAGCATTTCATCATGGAATATAAGATGTTATCTGTCAAAATACTACACCATTGAACGCAAAATCTCCGAAAATAAGACATTGTCTGTCAAAATACCACACCATTTAACGCGAGATCTGTGTGGCCAGTCAGACATTCTTAAGCTCCTCTCTAGAAATTTTCGAAGACAAATTGAAGCATTTCAATCCGTAAAATACGATGTTGTCTGTCAAAATACCACACCGTTGACCGCGAAAACTCCGAAAATAAAATATTGCCTGTCAAAATACCACACCGTTGAACGCAAAATATGTCTGGCCAGTCAGTTAGTGTTAAGCTTCTCCCTAGAAGTTTTCGAAGACCAATTAAACCATTTCAACTCGGAATATAAGATGTTATCTGTGAAAATACTACAACATTGAACGCTAAAACTCCGAAAATAAAATATTGCCTGTCAAAATACCACACCATTTAACGTGTGGCCAGTCGTTAGTCTTAAACTTCTCCCTAGAAATTTTCGACGACAAAATGAAGCATTTCAACCCGTAAAATAAGATGTTGTCTGCCAAATTCCACACCATTGACCACAAAAGCTCCGAAAATAAAATATTGTCTGTCAAAATATCACACCATTGAACGCAAAATCTGTGTGGCCAGTCAGTTAGGGTTAAGCTTCTCCCTAGAAATTTTCGAAGACAAAATGAACCATTTCAACCCGGAAAATAAGATGTTGTCTGTCAAAATACCACACCATTGAACGCAAAAACTCAGAAAATAAGATATTGTGGGTAAAAATACCACACCATTGAAGGCAAAATCTGTGTGGCCAGTCGTTAGTCTTAAGCTTCTAACTAGAAATTTTCGAGGACAAAATGAAGCATTTCAACCCGTAAAATAAGATGTTGTCTGCCAAAATACCACACCATTGAACGCAAAATCTAAGAAAATAAGATATTGTCTGTCAAAATACCACACCATTGAACGCAAAATCTGTGTGGGCCAGTCAGTTAGTGTAAAGCTTCTCCCTAGATAATTTCGAAGTTAAAATGAAGCACTTCAGCCTGGAAAATAAGATGTTGTCTGTTAAAATACCACACCATTGACCGCAAAATCTCGGAAAATAAAATATTGCCTGTCAAAATACCACACCATTGAACGCAAAATATGTGTGGCCAGTCAGTTAGTGTTAAGCTTCTCCCTCGAAGTTTTCGAAGACCAATTGAAGCATTTCAACCCGGAATATAAGACGTTATCTGTCAAAATGCTACACCATTGAACGCAAAGCTAAGAAAATAAGATATTGTCTGTCAAAATACCACACCATTTAATGCGTGATCTGTGTGGCCAGTCAGACATTCTTAAGCTCCTCCCTAGAAATTTTCGAAGACAAATTGAAGCATTTCAATAAATAAAATAAGATGTTGGCTGTCAAAATACCACACCATTGACCGCAAAAACTCGGAAAATAAAATATTGCCTGTCAAAATACCACACCATTGAACGCAAAATATGTGTGGCCAGTCAGTTAGTACTAAGCTTCTCCCTAGAAGTTTCGAAGACCAATTGAAGCATTTCAACTCGGAATATAAGATGTTATCTGTGAAAATACTACAACATTGAACGCTAAGACTCCGAAAATAAAATATTGCCTGTCAAAATACCACACCATTTAACGTGTGGCCAGTCGTTAGTCTTAAACTTCTCATTAGAAATTTTCGAGGACAAAATGAAGCATTTCAACCCGTAAAATAAGATGTTGTCTGTCAAAATACCACACCATTGAATGCAAAAACTCCGAAAATAAGATATTGTCGGTAAAAATACCACACAATTGAACGCAAAATCTGTGTGGCCAGTCGTTAGTCTTAAGCTTCTCCCTAGAAATTTTCGAGGACAAAATGAAGCATTTCAACCCGTAAAATAAGATGTTGTCTGCCAAAATACCGCACCATTGAACGCAAAAACTCCGAAAATAAGATATTGTCTGTCAAAATACCACACCATTGAACGCAAAATCTGTGTGGGCCAGTCAGTTAGTGTTAAGCTTCTCCCTAGATAATTTCGAAGACAAAATGAAGCATTTTAGACCATAAAATAAGATGTTGTCTGTTAAAATACCACACCATTGACCGCAAAAACCCCGAAAATAAAATATTGCCTGTCAAAATACCACACCATTGAACGCAAAATATATGTGGCCAGTCACTTAGTGTTAAGCGTCTCCCTAGAAGTTTTCGAAGACCAATTGAAGCATTTCAACTCGGAATATAAGATGTTATCTGTGAAAATACTACAACATTGAACGCAAAAACTCCGAAAATAAAATATTGCCTGTCAAAATACCACACCAATAAACGTGTGGCCAGTCATTAGTCTTAACCTCCTCCCTAGAAATTTTCGAGGACAAAATGAAGCATTTCAACCCGTAAAATAAGATGTTGTCTGCCAAATTCCACACCATTGACCACAAAAACTTCGAAAATAAAATATTGTCTGTCAAAATATCACACCATTGAACGCAAAATCTGTGTGGCCAGTCAGTTAGGGTTAAGCGCCTCCCTAGAAATTTTCGAAGACAAAATGAACCATTTCAACCCGGAAAATAAGATGTTGTCTGTCAAAATACCACACCATTGAACGCAAAAACTCCGAAAATAAGATATTGTCGGTAAAAATACCACACCATTGAACGCAAAATCTGTGTGGCCAGTCGTTAGTCTTAAGCTTCTCCCTAGAAATTTTCGAGGACAAAATGAAGCATTTCAACCCGTAAAATAAGATGTTGTCTGCCAAAATACCACACCATTGAACGCAAAATCTCCGAAAATAAGATATTGTCTGTCAAAATACCACACCATTGAACGCAAAATCTGTGTGGGCCAGTCAGTTAGTGTAAAGCTTCTCCCTAGATAATTTCGAAGTTAAAATGAAGCACTTCAACCTGGAAAATAAGATGCTGTCTGTTAAAATACCACACCATTGACCGCAAAAACTCCGAAAATAAAATATTGCCTGTCAAAATACCACACCATTGAACGCAAAATCTGTGTGGCCAGTCAGTTAGTGTTAAGCTTCTCCCTAGAAGTTTTCGAAGACCAATTGAAGCATTTCAACCCGGAATATAAGACGTTATCTGTCAAAATGCTACACCATTGAACGTAAAGCTAAGAAAATAAGATATTGTCTGTCAAAATGCCACACCATTTAATGCGTGATCTGTGTGGCCACTCAGACATTCTTAAGCTTGTCCCGAGGAATTTTCGAAGACAAATTGAAGCATTTCAATCCGTAAAATAAGATGTTGTCTGTCAAAATACCACAGCACTGACCACAAAAACTCCGAAAATAAAATATTGCCTGTCAAAATACCACACCATTGGACGCAAAATCTGTGTGGCCAGTCAGTTAGGGTTAAGCTTCTCCCTAGAAATTTTCGAAGACAAAATGAACCATTTCAACCCGTAAAATAAGATGTTGTCTGCCAAAATACCACACCATTGAACGCAAAATCTCCGAAAATAAGATATTGTCTGTCAAAATACCACACCATTGAACGCAAAATCTGTGTGGGCCAGTCAGTTAATGTAAAGCTTCTCCCTAGATAATTTCGAAGTTAAAATGAAGCACTTCAACCTGGAAAATAAGATGTTGTCTGTTAAAATACCACACCATTGACCGCAAAAACTCGGAAAATAAAATATTGCCTGTCAAAATACCACACCATTGAACGCAAAATATGTGTTGCCAGTCAGTTAGTGTTAAGCTTCTCCCTCGAAGTTTTCGAAGACCAATTGAAGCATTTCAACCCGGAATATAAGACGTTATCTGTCAAAATGCTACACCATTGAACGCAAAGCTAAGAAAATAAGATATTGTCTTTCAAAATACCACACCATTTAATGCGTGATCTGTGTGGCCAGTCAGACATTCTTAAGCTCCTCCCTAGAAATTTTCGAAGACAAATTGAAGCATTTCAATAAATAAAATAAGATGTTGGCTGTAAAAATACCACACCATTGACCGCAAAAACTCGGAAAATAAAATATTGCCTCTCAAAATACCACACCATTGAACGCAAAATATGTGTGGCCAGTCAGTTAGTATTAAGCTTCTCCCTAGAAGTTTCGAAGACCAATTGAAGCATTTCAACTCGGAATATAAGATGTTATCTGTGAAAATACTACAACATTGAACGCTAAGACTCCGAAAATAAAATATTGCCTGTCAAAATACCACACCATTTAACGTGTGGCCAGTCGTTAGTCTTAAACTTCTCATTAGAAATTTTCGAGGACAAAATGAAGCATTTCAACCCGTAAAATAAGATGTTGTCTGTCAAAATACCACACCATTGAACGCAAAAACTCCGAAAATAAGATATTGTCGGTAAAAATACCACACAATTGAAGGCAAAATCTGTGTGGCCAGTCGTTAGTCTTAAGCTTCTCCCTAGAAATTTTCGAGGACAAAATGAAGCATTTCAACCCGTAAAATAAGATGTTGTCTGCCAAAATACCGCACCATTGAACGCAAAAACTCCGAAAATAGGATATTGTCTGTCAAAATACCACACCATTGAACGCAAAATCTGTGTGGGCCAGTCAGTTAGTGTTAAGCTTCTCCCTAGATAATTTCGAAGACAAAATGAAGCATTTTAGACCATAAAATAAGATGTTGTCTGTTAAAATACCACACCATTGACCGCAAAAACTCCGAAAATAAAATATTGCCTGTCAAAATACCACACCATTGAACGCAAAATATGTGTGGCCAGTCACTTAGTGTTAAGCGTCTCCCTAGAAGTTTTCGAAGACCAATTGAAGCATTTCAACTCGGAATATAAGATGCTATCTGTGAAAATACTACAACATTGAACGCAAAAACTCCGAAAATAAAATATTGCCTGTCAAAATACCACACCAATAAACGTGTGGCCAGTCATTAGTCTTAAACTCCTCCCTAGAAATTTTCGAGGACAAAATGAAGCATTTCAACCCGTAAAATAAGATGTTGTCTGCCAAATTCCACACCATTGACCACAAAAACTTCGAAAATAAAATATTGTCTGTCAAAATATCACACCATTGAACGCAAAATCTGTGTGGCCAGTCAGTTAGGGTTAAGCTTCTCCCTAGAAATTTTCGAAGACAAAATGAACCATTTCAACCCGGAAAATAAGATGTTGTCTGTCAAAATACCACACCATTGAACGCAAAAACTCCGAAAATAAGATATTGTCGGTAAAAATACCACACCATTGAACGCAAAATCTGTGTGGCCAGTCGTTAGTCTTAAGCTTCTCCCTAGAAATTTTCGAGGACAAAATGAAGCATTTCAACCCGTAAAATAAGATGTTGTCTGCCAAAATACCACACCATTGAACGCAAAATCTAAGAAAATAAGATATTGTCTGTCAAAATACCACACCATTGAACGCAAAATCTGTGTGGGCCAGTCAGTTAGTGTAAAGCTTCTCCCTAGATAATTTCGAAGTTAAAATGAAGCACTTCAGCCTGGAAAATAAGATGTTGTCTGTTAAAATACCACACCATTGACCGCAAAATCTCGGAAAATAAAATATTGCCTGTCAAAATACCACACCATTGAACGCAAAATATGTGTGGCCAGTCAGTTAGTGTTAAGCTTCTCCCTCGAAGTTTTCGAAGACCAATTGAAGCATTTCAACCCGGAATATAAGACGTTATCTGTCAAAATGCTACACCATTGAACGCAAAGCTAAGAAAATAAGATATTGTCTGTCAAAATACCACACCATTTAATGCGTGATCTGTGTGGCCAGTCAGACATTCTTAAGCTCCTCCCTAGAAATTTTCGAAGACAAATTGAAGCATTTCAATAAATAAAATAAGATGTTGGCTGTCAAAATACCACACCATTGACCGCAAAAACTCGGAAAATAAAATATTGCCTGTCAAAATACCACACCATTGAACGCAAAATATGTGTGGCCAGTCAGTTAGTACTAAGCTTCTCCCTAGAAGTTTCGAAGACCAATTGAAGCATTTCAACTCGGAATATAAGATGTTATCTGTGAAAATACTACAACATTGAACGCTAAGACTCCGAAAATAAAATATTGCCTGTCAAAATACCACACCATTTAACGTGTGGCCAGTCGTTAGTCTTAAACTTCTCATTAGAAATTTTCGAGGACAAAATGAAGCATTTCAACCCGTAAAATAAGATGTTGTCTGTCAAAATACCACACCATTGAATGCAAAAACTCCGAAAATAAGATATTGTCGGTAAAAATACCACACAATTGAACGCAAAATCTGTGTGGCCAGTCGTTAGTCTTAAGCTTCTCCCTAGAAATTTTCGAGGACAAAATGAAGCATTTCAACCCGTAAAATAAGATGTTGTCTGCCAAAATACCGCACCATTGAACGCAAAAACTCCGAAAATAAGATATTGTCTGTCAAAATACCACACCATTGAACGCAAAATCTGTGTGGGCCAGTCAGTTAGTGTTAAGCTTCTCCCTAGATAATTTCGAAGACAAAATGAAGCATTTTAGACCATAAAATAAGATGTTGTCTGTTAAAATACCACACCATTGACCGCAAAAACCCCGAAAATAAAATATTGCCTGTCAAAATACCACACCATTGAACGCAAAATATATGTGGCCAGTCACTTAGTGTTAAGCGTCTCCCTAGAAGTTTTCGAAGACCAATTGAAGCATTTCAACTCGGAATATAAGATGTTATCTGTGAAAATACTACAACATTGAACGCAAAAACTCCGAAAATAAAATATTGCCTGTCAAAATACCACACCAATAAACGTGTGGCCAGTCATTAGTCTTAACCTCCTCCCTAGAAATTTTCGAGGACAAAATGAAGCATTTCAACCCGTAAAATAAGATGTTGTCTGCCAAATTCCACACCATTGACCACAAAAACTTCGAAAATAAAATATTGTCTGTCAAAATATCACACCATTGAACGCAAAATCTGTGTGGCCAGTCAGTTAGGGTTAAGCTCCTCCCTAGAAATTTTCGAAGACAAAATGAACCATTTCAACCCGGAAAATAAGATGTTGTCTGTCAAAATACCACACCATTGAACGCAAAAACTCCGAAAATAAGATATTGTCGGTAAAAATACCACACCATTGAACGCAAAATCTGTGTGGCCAGTCGTTAGTCTTAAGCTTCTCCCTAGAAATTTTCGAGGACAAAATGAAGCATTTCAACCCGTAAAATAAGATGTTGTCTGCCAAAATACCACACCATTGAACGCAAAATCTCCGAAAATAAGATATTGTCTGTCAAAATACCACACCATTGAACGCAAAATCTGTGTGGGCCAGTCAGTTAGTGTAAAGCTTCTCCCTAGATAATTTCGAAGTTAAAATGAAGCACTTCAACCTGGAAAATAAGATGCTGTCTGTTAAAATACCACACCATTGACCGCAAAAACTCCGAAAATAAAATATTGCCTGTCAAAATACCACACCATTGAACGCAAAATCTGTGTGGCCAGTCAGTTAGTGTTAAGCTTCTCCCTAGAAGTTTTCGAAGACCAATTGAAGCATTTCAACCCGGAATATAAGACGTTATCTGTCAAAATGCTACACCATTGAACGTAAAGCTAAGAAAATAAGATATTGTCTGTCAAAATGCCACACCATTTAATGCGTGATCTGTGTGGCCACTCAGACATTCTTAAGCTTGTCCCGAGGAATTTTCGAAGACAAATTGAAGCATTTCAATCCGTAAAATAAGATGTTGTCTGTCAAAATACCACAGCACTGACCACAAAAACTCCGAAAATAAAATATTGCCTGTCAAAATACCACACCATTGGACGCAAAATCTGTGTGGCCAGTCAGTTAGGGTTAAGCTTCTCCCTAGAAATTTTCGAAGACAAAATGAACCATTTCAACCCGTAAAATAAGATGTTGTCTGCCAAAATACCACACCATTGAACGCAAAATCTCCGAAAATAAGATATTGTCTGTCAAAATACCACACCATTGAACGCAAAATCTGTGTGGGCCAGTCAGTTAATGTAAAGCTTCTCCCTAGATAATTTCGAAGTTAAAATGAAGCACTTCAACCTGGAAAATAAGATGTTGTCTGTTAAAATACCACACCATTGACCGCAAAAACTCGGAAAATAAAATATTGCCTGTCAAAATACCACACCATTGAACGCAAAATATGTGTTGCCAGTCAGTTAGTGTTAAGCTTCTCCCTCGAAGTTTTCGAAGACCAATTGAAGCATTTCAACCCGGAATATAAGACGTTATCTGTCAAAATGCTACACCATTGAACGCAAAGCTAAGAAAATAAGATATTGTCTTTCAAAATACCACACCATTTAATGCGTGATCTGTGTGGCCAGTCAGACATTCTTAAGCTCCTCCCTAGAAATTTTCGAAGACAAATTGAAGCATTTCAATAAATAAAATAAGATGTTGGCTGTAAAAATACCACACCATTGACCGCAAAAACTCGGAAAATAAAATATTGCCTCTCAAAATACCACACCATTGAACGCAAAATATGTGTGGCCAGTCAGTTAGTATTAAGCTTCTCCCTAGAAGTTTCGAAGACCAATTGAAGCATTTCAACTCGGAATATAAGATGTTATCTGTGAAAATACTACAACATTGAACGCTAAGACTCCGAAAATAAAATATTGCCTGTCAAAATACCACACCATTTAACGTGTGGCCAGTCGTTAGTCTTAAACTTCTCATTAGAAATTTTCGAGGACAAAATGAAGCATTTCAACCCGTAAAATAAGATGTTGTCTGTCAAAATACCACACCATTGAACGCAAAAACTCCGAAAATAAGATATTGTCGGTAAAAATACCACACAATTGAAGGCAAAATCTGTGTGGCCAGTCGTTAGTCTTAAGCTTCTCCCTAGAAATTTTCGAGGACAAAATGAAGCATTTCAACCCGTAAAATAAGATGTTGTCTGCCAAAATACCGCACCATTGAACGCAAAAACTCCGAAAATAGGATATTGTCTGTCAAAATACCACACCATTGAACGCAAAATCTGTGTGGGCCAGTCAGTTAGTGTTAAGCTTCTCCCTAGATAATTTCGAAGACAAAATGAAGCATTTTAGACCATAAAATAAGATGTTGTCTGTTAAAATACCACACCATTGACCGCAAAAACTCCGAAAATAAAATATTGCCTGTCAAAATACCACACCATTGAACGCAAAATATGTGTGGCCAGTCACTTAGTGTTAAGCGTCTCCCTAGAAGTTTTCGAAGACCAATTGAAGCATTTCAACTCGGAATATAAGATGCTATCTGTGAAAATACTACAACATTGAACGCAAAAACTCCGAAAATAAAATATTGCCTGTCAAAATACCACACCAATAAACGTGTGGCCAGTCATTAGTCTTAAACTCCTCCCTAGAAATTTTCGAGGACAAAATGAAGCATTTCAACCCGTAAAATAAGATGTTGTCTGCCAAATTCCACACCATTGACCACAAAAACTTCGAAAATAAAATATTGTCTGTCAAAATATCACACCATTGAACGCAAAATCTGTGTGGCCAGTCAGTTAGGGTTAAGCTTCTCCCTAGAAATTTTCGAAGACAAAATGAACCATTTCAACCCGGAAAATAAGATGTTGTCTGTCAAAATACCACACCATTGAACGCAAAAACTCCGAAAATAAGATATTGTCGGTAAAAATACCACACCATTGAACGCAAAATCTGTGTGGCCAGTCGTTAGTCTTAAGCTTCTCCCTAGAAATTTTCGAGGACAAAATGAAGCATTTCAACCCGTAAAATAAGATGTTGTCTGCCAAAATACCACACCATTGAACGCAAAATCTAAGAAAATAAGATATTGTCTGTCAAAATACCACACTATTGAACGCAAAATCTGTGTGGGCCAGTCAGTTAGTGTAAAGCTTCTCCCTAGATAATTTCGAAGTTAAAATGAAGCACTTCAACCTGGAAAATAAGATGTTGTCTGTTAAAATACCACACCATTGACCGCAAAAACTCGGAAAATAAAATATTGCCTGTCAAAATACCACACCATTGGACGCAAAATCTGTGTGGCCAGTCGTTAGTCTTAAGCTTCTCCCTAGAAATTTTCGAGGACAAAATGAAGCATTTCAACCCGTAAAATAAGATGTTGTCTGCCAAAATACCACACCATTGAACGCAAAATCTCCGAAAATAAGATATTGTCTGTCAAAATACCACACCATTGAACGCAAAATCTGTGTGGCCAGTCAGTTAGTGTTAAGCTTCTCCCTAGAAGTTTTCGAAGACCAATTGAAGCATTTCAACCCGGAATATAAGACGTTATCTGTCAAAATGCTACACCATTGAACGTAAAGCTAAGAAAATAAGATATTGTCTGTCAAAATACCACACCATTTAATGCGTGATCTGTGTGGCCACTCAGACATTCTTAAGCTTGTCCCGAGGAATTTTCGAAGACAAATTGAAGCATTTCAATCCGTAAAATAAGATGTTGTCTGTCAAAATACCACAGCACTGACCACAAAAACTCCGAAAATAAAATATTGCCTGTCAAAATACCACACCATTGGACGCAAAATCTGTGTGGCCAGTCAGTTAGGGTTAAGCTTCTCCCTAGAAATTTTCGAAGACAAAATGAACCATTTCAACCCGGAAAATAAAATGTTGTCTGTCAAAATACCACACCATTGAACGCAAAAACTCCGAAAATAAGATATTGTCTGCTAAAATAATACACAATTTAACGCATTATTTGTGTGGCCAGACACTCTTCGGCTTCTCCCTAGAAATTTTCGAAAACAAAATGAAATATTTTAACCCGGAAAATAAGATATTGTCTGTCAAAATACCACACCATTGAACGTAAAATCTGTGTGGCCAGTCAGACACTTTTAGGCTACTTCCTAGAAGTTTGCGAAGACAAAATAAAATATTTTAACCCGGAAAATAAGATATTGTCTGTTAAAATACCACACTATTGAACGCAAAATCTGTGTGGCCAGGAGGTTAGTGTTAAGCTTCTCCCTAGAAGTTTTCGAAGACCAATTGAAGCATTTCAACCCGTAATATAAGATGTTATCTGTCAAAATACTACACCATTGAACGCAAAAACTTCGAAAATAAGACATTGTCTGTCAAAATACCACACCATTTAACGCGAGATCTGTGTGGCCAGTCAGACATTCTTAAGCTCCTCCCTAGAAATTTTCGAAGACAAATTGAAGCATTTCAATAAGTAAAATAAGATGTTGGCTGTCAAAATACCACACCATTGACCGCGAAAACTCCGAAAATAAAATATTGCCTGTCAAAATACCACACCATTGAACGCAAAATATGTGTGGCCAGTCAGTTAGTGCTAAGCTTCTCCCTAGAAGTTTTCGAAGACCAATTGAAGCATTTCAACTCGGAATATAAGATGATATCTGTGAAAATACTACACCATTGAACGCAAAAACTCCGAAAATAAGATATTGTCTGTCAAAATACCACACCATTGAACGCAAAATCTGTGTGGCCAGTCAGTTAGTGTTAAGCTTCTCCCTAGATAATTTCGAAGACAAAATGAAGCATTTTAGACCGTAAAATAAGATGTTGTCTGTTAAAATACCACACCATTGACCGCAAAAACTCCGAAAATAAAATATTGCCTGTCAAAATACCACACCATTGAACGCAAAATATGTGTGGCCAGTCAGTTAGTGTTAAGCTTCTCCCTAGAAGTTTTTGAAGACCAATTGAAGCATTTCAACTCGGAATATAAGATGTTATCTGTGAAAATACTACAACATTGAACGCTAAAACTCCGAAAATAAAATATTGCCTGTCAAAATACCACACCATTAAACGTGTGGCCAGTCGTTAGTCTTAAACTTCTCCCTAGAAATTTTCGAGGACAAAATGAAGCATTTCAACCCGTAAAATAAGATGTTGTCTGCCAAAATACCACACCATTGAACGCAAAAACTCCGAAAATAAGATATTGTCGGTAAAAATACCACACAATTGAACGCAAAATCCGTGTGGCCAGTCGTTAGTCTTAAGCTTCTCCCTAGAAAATTTCGAGGACAAAATGAAGCATTTCAACCCGTAAAATAAGATGTTGTCTGCCAAAATACCACACCATTGAACCCAAAAACCCGGAAAATAAGATATTGTCTGACAAAATACCACACCATTGAACGCAAAATCTGTGTGGGCCAGTCAGTTGGGGTTAAGGTTCTCCCTAGAAATTTTCGAAGACAAAATGAACCATTTCAACCCGTAAAATAAGATGTTGTCTGTTAAAATACCACACCATTGAACGCAAAAACTCCGAAAATAAGATATTGTCGGTAAAAATGCCACACCATTGAACGCAAAATCTGTGTGGCCAGTCGTTAGTCTTAAGATTCTCCCTAAAAATTTTCGTCGACAAAATGAAGCATTTCAACGCGTAAAATAAGACCTTGTCTGCCAAAATACCAGACCATTGAACGCAAAAACTCCGAAAATAAGATATTGTCTGTCAAGATACCACACCATTGAACGCAAAATCTGTGTGGGCCAGTCAGTTAGTGTTAAGCTTCTCCCTGGAAATTTTGAAGACAAAATGAAGCATTTCAACCCGTAAAATAAGATGTTGTCTGTCAAAATACCACACCATTGAACGCAAGAACTCCGAAAATAAGATAATGTTTGTCAAAATACCACACTATTGAACGCAAAATCTGTGTGGCCAGTCGTTAGTGTTAAGCTTCTCCCTAGAATTTTTTTAAGACAAAATGAACCATTTCAACCCGTAAAATAAGATCTTGTCTGTCAAAATACCACACCAATGAACGCAAATACTCCGAAAATAAGATATTGTCTGTCAAAATACCACACTATTGAACGCAAAAACTCCGAAAATAAGATATTGTCTGTCAATATACCACACCATTGAACGCAAAATCTGCGTGGCCAGTCAGTTAGTGTTAAGCTTCTCCCTACATATTTTCGAAGACAAAATGAAGCATTTCAACCTGGAAAATAAGATGTTGTCTGTTAAAATACCACACCATTGAACGCAAATACTCCGAAAATAAGATATTGTCTGTCAAAATACCACACCATTGACCGCAAAAACTCCGAAAATAAAACATTGCTTGTCAAAATACCACACCATTGAACGCGAAATATGTGTGGGCAGTCAGTTAGGATTAAGCTTCTCCCTAGAAATTTTCGAAGACAAAACGAAGTATTTCAACCTGGAAAATAAGATGTTGTCTGTTAAAATACCACACCATTGACCGCAAAAACTCCGAAAATAAGATATTGTCTGTCAAAATACCACACTATTGAACACAAAATCTGTGTGGCCAGTAGTTAGTATTAGGCTTCTCCCTAGCAATTTTCGAAGACAAAATGAAGCATTTCAACCCGTAAAATAAGCAGTTGCCTGTCAAAGTACCACACCATTGAACGCAAGAACTCCGAAAATAAGATATTGTCTGTCAAAATACCACACCACTGAACGCAAAATTTGTTTGGCCAGTCAGTTAGTGTTAAGCTCCTCCCTAGAAATTTTCGAATACAAAATGAAGCATTTCAACCCGTATGAAAAGCTGTTGTCTATCAAAATACCACACCATTGAACGCAAGAACTCCGAAAATAAGATATTGTCTGTCAAAATACTACACCATTGAACGCAAAGTCTGCGTGGCTGGTCAGTTAGTGTTAAGCTTCTCCCTAGAAATTTTCGAAGACAAAATGAAGCACTTCAACCAGGCAAATAAGACGTTGTCTGTCAAAATACCACACCATTGAACGCAAAAGCTCCGAAAATAAGATATTGTCTCTAAAAATACCACACCATTGAACGCAAAATCTGTGTGGCCAGTCAGACACCCTTAAGCTTCTTCCTAGAAGTTTTCCAAGGCAAAATATAACATTTTAACCCGGAAAATAAGATATTGTCTGTCAAAATACCACACTATTGAACGAAAATCTGTATGGCCAGTCAGTTAGTGTTAAGCTTCTCCCTAGAAGTTTTCGAAGACCAATTGAATCATTTCAACCCGGAATATAAGATGTTATCTATCAAAATACTACACCATTGAACGCAAAATCTCCGAAAATAAGATATTGTCGGTAAAAATACCACACCATTGAACGCAATATCTGTGTGGCCAGTCAGACACTCTTAAGCTTCTTCCTAGAAGTTTGCGAAGACAAAATAAAACATTTTAACCCGGAAAATAAGATATTGTCTGTCAAAAAAAAAACACTATTGAACGCAGAATCTGTGTGGCCAGTCAGTTAGTGTTAAGCTTCTCCCTAGCAGCTTTCGAAGACCAATTGAAGCATATCAACCCGGAATACAAGAGGTTATCTGTCAACATACTACACCATTGACCACAAAAACTCCGAAAATAAAATATTGTCTGTCAAAATACCACACCATTGAACGCAAAATCTGTGTGGCCAGTCAGTTAGTGTTAAGCTTCTCCCTAGAAATTTTCGAAGAAAAAATGAACCATTTCAACCCAGAATATAAGATGTTATTTGTCAAAATACCACACCATTGCACGCAAAACCTCCGAAAATAAGATATTGTCTGCTAAAATAATACACCATTTACCGCAATATCTGTGTGGCCAGTCAGACACTCTTAGGCTTCTCATTAGAAATTTTCGAAGACAAAATGAAGCATTTTAGCCTAGAAAATAAGACGCTATCTGTCAAAATACCACACCATTGAACGCAAAAACCCGGAAAATAATATAGTGTCTGCCAAAACACCACACTATTTAAGGCAAAATCTGTGTTGACAGTCAGTCACGGTTAAGTCTCTCGGTAGAAATATTCGAAGACAAAATGAACCATTTTAACCCGGAAAATAAGATATTGTCTGTCAAAATACCATACCATTGAACGCAAAAACTCGGAAAATAATATAGTGTCTTTCAAAACACCACACTATTTAAGGCAAAATCTCTGTGGCCAGTCAGACACTCTTAGGCTTCTTCCCAGAAGTTTGCGAAGACAAAATAAAACATTGTAACCCGGAAAATAAGATATTGTCTGTCAAAATACCACACTATTGAACGCAAAATCTGTGTGGCCAGTCAGTTAGTGTTAAGCTTCTCCCTAGAAGTTTTCGAAGACCAATTGAAGCATTTCAAAACGGAATATAAGATGTTATCTGTCAAAATACTGCACCATTGAACGCAAAAACTAAGAAAATAAGATATTGTCTGTCAAAATACCACACCATTTAACGCGAGATCTGTTTGGCCAGTCAGACATTCTTGAGCTTCTCCCTAGAAATTTTCGAAGACAAACTGAAGCATTTCAATCCGTAAAATAAGATGTTGTCTGTCAAAATACTACACCATTGAACGCAAAAACTCCGAAAATAAAATATTGCCTTTCAAAATACCACACCATTGAACGCAAAATCTGTGTGGCCAGTCAGTTAGTGTTAAGCTTCTCCCTAGAAGTTTTCGAAGACCAATTGAAGCATTTCAAAACGGAATATAAGATGTTATCTGTCAAAATACTGCACCATTGAACGCAAAAACTAAGAAAATAAGATTTTGTCTGTCAAAATACCACACCATTTAACGCGAGATCTGTTTGAAATTTTCGAAGACAAAATTAAGCATTTTAGCCCGGAAAATAAGATGCTATCTGTCAAGATACCACACCACTTAAACGCAAAAACTCGGAAAATAATATAGTGTCTGTCAAAATACCACACCATTGAAAGCAAAATCTGTGTGGCCAGTCAGTTAGTGCTAAGTTTCTCCCTAGAAATTTTCGAAGACAAAATGAAGCATTTCAGCCCGTAAAATAAGATGTTGTCTGTCAAAATACCACACCATTGAACGCAAAACTACAAAAATAAGATATTGTCTGTCAAAATACCACACCATTGAACGCAAAATCTGTGTGGCCAGTCGTTAGTGTTAAGCTTCTCCCTAGAAGTTTTCGAAGAGAAAATGAAGCATTTCAACCCGTAAAATAAGATGTTGTCTGTCAAAATACCACACCATTTAACGCAAAAGCTCCGAAAATAAGATATTGTCTGCCAAAATACCACACCATTGAACGCAAAATCTGCGTGGCCAGTCAGTTAGTGTTAAGCTTCTCCCTACATACTTTCGAAGACAAAATGAAGCATTTCAACCTGGAAAATAAGATGTTGTCTGTCAAAATACCACACCATTGATTGCAAAAATTCTGGAAATAAAATATTGCCTGTCAAAATACCACACCATTGAACGCAAAATATGTGTGGGCAGTCAGTTAGGATTAAGCTTCTCCCTAGAAATTTTCGAAGACAAAACGAAGTATTTCAACCTGGAAAATAAGATGTTGTCTGTTAAAATACCACACCATTGACCGCAAAAACTCCGAAAATAAGATATTGTCTGTCAAAATACCACACCATTGAACGCAAAATCTGTTTGGCCAGTCAGTTAGTGTTAGGCTTCTCCCTAGAAATTTTCGAATACAAAATGAAGCATTTCAACCCGTAAAAGAAGCTGTTGTCTGTCAAAATACCACACCATTGAACGCAAGAACTCCGAAAATAAGATATTGTCTGTCAAAATACTACACCATTGAACGCAAAGTCTGCGTGGCTAGTCAGTTAGTGATAAGGTTCTCCCTAGAAATTTTCGAAGACAAAATGAAGCACTTCAACCAGGCAAATAAGACGTTGTCTGTCAAAATACCACACCATTGAACGCAAAAGCCCCGAAAATAAGATATTGTCTCTAAAAATACCACACAATTGAACGCAAAATCTGTGTGGCCAGTCAGACACTCTTAAGCTTCTTTTTAGAAGTTTGCGGAGGCAAAATAAAACATTTTAACCCGGAAAATAAGATATTGTCTGTCAAAATACCACACTATTGACCGAAAATCTGTGTGGCCAGTCAGTTAGTGTTAAGCTTCTCCCTAGAAGTTTTCGAAGACCAATTGAATCATTTCAACCCGGAATATAAGATGTTATCTGTCAAAATACCACACAATTGAACGCAAAATCTCCGAATATAAGATATTGTCTGCTAAGATAATACACCATTTAACGCAAGATCTCTGTGGCCAGTCAGACACCCTTAGGCTTCTCCCTAGAAATTTTCGAAGACAAAATTAAGCATTTTAGCCCGGAAAATAAGACGCTATCTGTCAAGATACCACACCATTGAACGCAAAAACTCGGAAAATAATATAGTGTCTGTCAAAATACCACACCATTGAAAGCAAAATCTGTGTGGCCAGTCAGTTAGTGCTAAGTTTCTCCCTAGAAATTTTCGAAGACAAAATGAAGCATTTCAGCCCGTAAAATAAGATGTTGTCTGTCAAAATACCACACCATTGAACGCAAAACTACAAAAATAAGATATTGTCTGTCAAAATACCACACCATTGAACGTAAAATCTGTGTGGCCAGTCGTTAGTGTTAAGCTTCTCCCTAGAAGTTTTCGAAGAGAAAATGAAGCATTTCAACCCGTAAAATAAGATGTTGTCTGTCAAAATACCACACCATTTAACGCAAAAGCTCCGAAAATAAGATATTGTCTGCCAAAATACCACACCATTGAACGCAAAGTCTGCGTGGCCAGTCAGTTAGTGTTAAGCTTCTCCCTAGATATTTTCAAGGACAAAATGAAGCATTTCAAAATGGAAAACAATATGCTGTCTGCCAAAATACCACACAATTGACCGCAAAAACTCCGAAAATAAAATACTGCCTGTCAAAATACCACACCATTGAACGCAAAATATGTGTGGGCAGTCAGTTAGGATTAAGCTTCTCCCTAGAAATTTTCGAAGACAAAATGAAGCATTTCAACCTGGAAAATAAGATGTTGTCTGTTAAAATACCAAACCATTGACCGCAAAAACTCCGAAAATAAAATATTGCCTGTCAAACTACTACACCATTGCACGCAAAACAAGTGTGGCCAGTCAGTTAGTGTTAATCTTCTCCCTAGAAGTTTTCGAAGACCAATTGAAGCATTTCAACCCGGAATATAAGATGTTATCTGTCAAAATACTACACCATTGAGCGCTAAAACTCCGAAAATAAAATATTGCCTGTCAAAATACCACACCATTGAACGTGTGGCCAGTCAGACATTCTTAAGCTTCTCCCTAGAAATTTTCGAAGACAAATTGAAGCATTTCAATCCGTAAAATAAGATGTTGTCTGTCAAAATACCACACCATTGAACGCAAAAACTCCGAAAATAAGATATTGTCGGTAAAAATACCACACCATTGAACGCAATATCTGTTTGGCCAGTCAGACACTCTTAAGCTTCTTCCTAGAAGTTTGCGAAGACATAATAAAACATTATAATCTGGAAAATAAGATATTGTCTGTCAAAATACCACACCATTGACCACAAAAACTCCGAAAATAAAATATTGTCTGTCAAAATACCACACCATTGAACGCAAAATCTGTGTGGCCAGTCAGTTAGTGTTAAGCTTCTCCCTAGAAATTTTCGAAGACAAAATGAACCATTTCAACCCGGAATATAAGATGTTATCTGTCAAAATACCACACCATTGAACGCAAAAGCTCCGAAAATAAGATATTGTCTGCTAAAATAATACGCCATTTAACGCAATATCTGTGTGGCCAGTCAGACACTCTTAGGCTTCTCCCTAGAAATTTTCGAAGAAAAAATGAAGCATTTTAGCCCCTAAAATAAGACGCTATCTGTCAAAATACCACACCATTGAACGCAAAAACTCACAAAATAATATAGTGTCTGTCAAAACACCACACTATTTAAGGCAAAATCTGTGTTGCCAGTCAGTCACGGTTAGGTCTCTCCCTAGAAATTTTTGAAGACAAAATGAACCATTTTAACCCGGAAAATAAGATATTGTCTGTCAAAATACCACACCATTGAACGTAAAATCTGTGTGGCCAGTCAGACACTCTTAGGTTTCTTCCTAGAAGTTTGCGAAGACAAAATAAAACATTGCAATCCGGAAAATAAGATATTGTCTGTCAAAATACCACACTATTGAAGGCAAAATCTGTGTGGCCAGTCAGTTAGTGTTAAGCTTCTCCCTAGAAGTTTTCGAAGACCAATTGAAGCATTTCAGCCCAGAATATAAGATGTTATCTGTCAAAATACTACACCATTGAACGCAAAAACTCCGAAAATAAGATTTTGTCTGTCAAAGTACCACACCATTTAACGCGAGATCTGTGTGGCCAGTCAGACATTCTTAAGCTTCTCCCTAGAAATTTTCGAAGACAAAATGAAGCATTTCAGCCCGTAAAATAAGATGTTGTCTGTCAAAATACCACACCATTGAACGTAAAAATTCCGAAAATAAGATATTGTCTGTCAAAATACCACACCATTGAACGCAAAATCTGCGTGGCCAGTCAGTTAGTGTTAAGCTTCTCCGTAGAAGTTTTTGAAGACCAATTGAAGCATTTCAACAAGGAATATAAGATCTTATCTGTCAAAATACTACACCATTGAACGCAAAAACTCCGAAAATAAGATATTGTCTGTCAAAATACCACACCATTGAACGCAAGATCTGTGTGGCCAGTCAGACATTCTTAAGCTTCTCCCTGGAAATTTTCGAAGACAAATTGAAGCATTTCAACCCGTAAAATAAGATGTTGCCTGTCAAAATACCACACCATTCACCGCAAAAACTCCGAAAATAAAATATTGGCCGTCAAAATACCACACCATTGAACGCGAAATATTTGTGGGCAGTCAGTTAGTGTTAAGCTTCTCGCTAGAAATTTTTGAAGACAAAATGAAGCATTTCAACCCGTAAAACATGATGTTGTCTGTCAAAATACCACACCATTGAACGCAGAAACTCCGAAAATAAGATACTGTCTGTCGAAATACCACACCATTGAACGCAAAATCTGTGTGGCCAGTCAGTTAGTGTTAAGCTTCTCCCTAGAAATTTTCGAAGACAAAATGAAGCATTTCAACCTGTACAATAAGATGTTGTCTGTCAAAATACCACACCATTGAACGCAAGAACTCCGAAAATAAAATAATGTCGGTCAAAATACCACACAATTGAACGGAAATTCTGTGTGGCCAGTCGTTAGTGTTAAGCTTCTCCCTAGAAATTTTCGAAACAAAATGAAACATTTCAACCCGTAAAATAAGATGTTGTCTGTCAAAATACCACACCACTGAACGCAAAAGCTCCGAAAATAAGATATTGTCTATCAAAATACCACACCATTGAACGCAAAAACTCCGAAAATAAGATATTGTCTGTAAAACTACCACACCATTGAACGCAATATCTGTGTGGCCAGTCAGACACTCTTAAGCTTCTTCCTAGAAGTTTGCGAAGACAAAATAAAATATTTTGACCCGTAAAATAAGATATTGTCTATCAAAATATCACACTATTGAACGCAAAATCTGTGTGGCCTGCCAATTAGGGTTAAGCTTCTCCCTAGAAATTTTTCAAGACAAAATGAAGCATTTCAACAAGTAAACTATGATGTTGTCTGTCGAAATACCACATCATTGCACGCAGAAACTCCGAAAATAAGATATTTTCTGTCGAAATACCACACCATTGAACGCAAAATCTGTGTGGCCAGTCAGTTAGTGTTAAGCTTCTCCCTAAAAATTATCGAAGACAAAATGAAGCATTTCAACCCGTAAAATAAGATGCTGTCTGTCAAAATACCACACCATTGAACGCAAGAACTCCGAAAATAAGATAATGTCTGTCAAAATACCACACCATTGAAGGAAAAAACTAAGAAAATAAGATATTGTCTGTAAAAATACCACACCATTGAACGCAACATCTGTGTGGTAAGTCAGTTAGTGTTAAGCTTCTCCCTAGAAGATTTCGAAGACCAATTGAAGCATTTCAACCTGGAATATAAGATGTTATCTGTCAAAATACTACACCATTGAATACAAAAACTCCGAAAATAAGATATTGTCTGCCAAGATACCACACCATTTAACGCAAGATCTATGTGGCCAGTCAGACACTCTTAGGGTTCTCCCTAGAAATTTTCTAAGACAAAATGAAGCATTTCAACCCGTAAAATAAGCTGCTGTCTGTCAAAGTACCACACCATTGAACGCAAGATCTCCGAAAATAAGATATTGTCTGTCAAAATACCACACCATTGAACGCAAAATCTGTTTGGCCAGTCAGTTAGTGTCAAGCTTCTCCCTAGAAATTTTCGAATACAAAATGAAGCATTTCAACCCGTAAAATAAGATGTTGTCTGTCAAAATCCCACACCATTGAACGCAAAAACTCCGAAAATAAGATATTGTCTGTCAAAATACCACACCATTGAACGAAAAGTCTGCGTGGCCAGTCAGTTAGTGTTAAGCTTCTCCCTAGATATTTTCGAAGACAAAATGGAGCATTTCAGCCTGGAAAATAGGATGTTGTCTTCAAAATACCACACCATTGACCGCAAAAACTCCGAAAATAAAATATTGCCTGTCAAAATACCACACCATTGAACGCAAAATATGTGTGGGCAGTCAGTTAGTGTTAAGCTTCTCCCTAGAAATTTTCGAAGACAAAATGAAGCATTTCCGCCCGTAAAATAATATGTTGTCTCTCAAAATACCACACCACTGAACGCAAAAACTCCGAAAATAAGATATTGTCTGTCAAAATACCGCACCATTGAACGGAAAGTCTGCGTGGCCAGTCAGTTAGTGTTAAGCTTCTCCCTAGATATTTTCGAAGACAAAATGGAGCATTTCAGCCTGGAAAATAGGATGTTGTCTTCAAAATACCACACCATTGACCGCAAAAACTCCGAAAATAAAATATTGCCTGTCAAAATACCACACCATTGAACGCAAAATATGTGTGGGCAGTCAGTTAGTGTTAAGCTTCTCCCTATAAATTTTCGAAGACAAAATGAAGCATTTCAACCTGGAAAATAAGATGTTGTCTGTTAAAATACCACACCATTGACCGCAAAAACTCCGAAAATAAAATATTGATTGTCAAAATACCACACCACTGAACGCGAAATATGTGTGGGCAGTCAGTTAGGGTTAAGCTTCTCCCTAGAAATTTTTGAACACAAAATGAAGCATTTCAACCCGTAAAATAAGATGTTGTCTGTCAAAATACCACACCATTGAACGCAAAATCTGTGTGGCCAGTTGTTAGTATTAAGCTTCTCCCTAGAAATTTTCTAAGACAAAATGAAGCGTTTCAAACCGTAAAATAAGCTGTTGTCTGTCAAAATACCACACCACTGAACGCAAAATCTGTTTGGCCAGTCAGTTAGTGTTAAGCTTCTCCCTAGAAATTTTCGAAGACAAAATGAAGCATTTCAACCCCTAAAAGAAGCTGTTGTCTGTCAAAATACCACACAATTGAACGCAAGAACTCCGAAAATAAGGTATTGTCTGTCAAAATACTACACCATTGAACGCAAAATCTGTGTGGCCAGTCGTTAGTGCTAAGCTTCTCCCTAAAAATTTTCGAAGACAAAATGAAGCATTTCAACCCGTAAAATAAAATGTTGTCTGTCAGATTACCACACCACTGAACGCAAAAACTCCGAAAATAAGGTATTGTCTGTCAAAATACTACACCATTGAACGCAACATCTGTGTGGTAAGTCAGTTATTGTTAAGCTTCTCCCTAGAAGATTTCGAAGACCAATTGAAGCATTTCAACCTGGAATATAAGATGTTATCTGTCAAAATACTACACCATTGAATACAAAAACTCCGAAAATAAGATATTGTCTGCCAAGATACCACACCATTTAACGCAAGATCTATGTGGCCAGTCAGACACTCTTAGGGTTCTCCCTAGAAATTTTCTAAGACAAAATGAAGCATTTCAACCCGTAAAATAAGCTGCTGTCTGTCAAAGTACCACACCATTGAACGCAAGATCTCCGAAAATAAGATATTGTCTGTCAAAATACCACACCATTGAACGCAAAATCTGTTTGGCCAGTCAGTTAGTGTCAAGCTTCTCCCTAGAAATTTTCGAATACAAAATGAAGCATTTCAACCCGTAAAATAAGATGTTGTCTGTCAAAATCCCACACCATTGAACGCAAAAACTCCGAAAATAAGATATTGTCTGTCAAAATACCACACCATTGAACGAAAAGTCTGTGTGGCCAGTCAGTTAGTGTTAAGCTTCTCCCTAGATATTTTCGAAGACAAAATGGAGCATTTCAGCCTGGAAAATAGGATGTTGTCTTCAAAATACCACACCATTGACCGCAAAAACTCCGAAAATAAAATATTGCCTGTCAAAATACCACACCATTGAACGCAAAATATGTGTGGGCAGTCAGTTAGTGTTAAGCTTCTCCCTAGAAATTTTCGAAGACAAAATGAAGCATTTCCGCCCGTAAAATAATATGTTGTCTCTCAAAATACCACACCACTGAACGCAAAAACTCCGAAAATAAGATATTTTCTGTCAAAATACCGCACCATTGAACGGAAAGTCTGCGTGGCCAGTCAGTTAGTGTTAAGCTTCTCCCTAGATATTTTCGAAGACAAAATGGAGCATTTCAGCCTGGAAAATAGGATGTTGTCTTCAAAATACCACACCATTGACCGCAAAAACTCCGAAAATAAAATATTGCCTGTCAAAATACCACACCATTGAACGCAAAATATGTGTGGGCAGTCAGTTAGTGTTAAGCTTCTCCCTATAAATTTTCGAAGACAAAATGAAGCATTTCAACCTGGAAAATAAGATGTTGTCTGTTAAAATACCACACCATTGACCGCAAAAACTCCGAAAATAAAATATTGATTGTCAAAATACCACACCACTGAACGCGAAATATGTGTGGGCAGTCAGTTAGGGTTAAGCTTCTCCCTAGAAATTTTTGAACACAAAATGAAGCATTTCAACCCGTAAAATAAGATGTTGTCTGTCAAAATACCACACCATTGAACGCAAAATCTGTGTGGCCAGTTGTTAGTATTAAGCTCCTCCCTAGAAATTTTCTAAGACAAAATGAAGCGTTTCAAACCGTAAAATAAGCTGTTGTCTGTCAAAATACCACACCACTGAACGCAAAATCTGTTTGGCCAGTCAGTTAGTGTTAAGCTTCTCCCTAGAAATTTTCGAAGACAAAATGAAGCATTTCAACCCCTAAAAGAAGCTGTTGTCTGTCAAAATACCACACAATTGAACGCAAGAATTCCGAAAATAAGGTATTGTCTGTCAAAATACTACACCATTGAACGCAAAATCTGTGTGGCCAGTCGTTAGTGCTAAGCTTCTCCCTAAAAATTTTCGAAGACAAAATGAAGCATTTCAACGGGTAAAATAAAATGTTGTCTGTCAGATTACCACACCACTGAACGCAAAAACTCCGAAAATAAGGTATTGTCTGTCAAAATACTACACCATTGAACGCAAAATCTGTGTGGCCAGTCGTTAGTGCTAAGCTTCTCCCTAAAAATTTTCGAAGACAAAATGAAGCATTTCAACAAGTAAAATAAAATGTTGTCTGTCAAATTACCACACCATTGAACGCAAAAACTCCGAAAGTAAGATATTGTCTGTCAAAATAATACCACACCACTGAACGGAAAGTCTGCGTGACCAGTCAGTTAGTGTTAAGCTTCTCCCTAGAAATTTTTGAACACAAAATGAAGCATTTCAACCCGTAAAATAAGATGTTGTCTGTCAAATTACCACACCATTGAACGCAAAATCTGTGTGGCCAGTCGTTAGTATTAAGCTTCTCCCTAGAAATTATCTAAGACAAAATGAAGCATTGCAATCCATAAAATAAGATGTTGTCTGTCAAAATACCACACCATTGAACGCAAAACCTGTGTGGCCAGTCAGTTAGTGTTAAGCTTCTCCCTAAAAATTATCGAAGACAAAATGAAGCATTTCAACCCGTAAAATAAGATACTGTCTGTCAAAATACCACACCACTGAACGCATGAACTCCGAAAATAAGATAATGTCTGTCAAAATACCACACCATTGAACGCAAAATCTGTGTGGCCAGTCAGTTAGTGTTAAGCTTCTCCCTAGAACTTTTCGAAGACAAAATGAACCATTTCAACCCGGA
This sequence comes from Brachypalpus laphriformis, assembly GCA_945910035.1. Classification (NCBI taxonomy): domain Eukaryota; kingdom Metazoa; phylum Arthropoda; class Insecta; order Diptera; family Syrphidae; genus Brachypalpus; species Brachypalpus laphriformis. The sequence goes on from OX246754.1 coordinate 133,107,253, forward strand.
AAATAAGATGTTGTCTGTCAAAATACCATACCATTGAACGCAAAAACTCCGAAAATAAGATATTGTCTGTCAAAATACCACACTGTTGAACCAAAAATTTGTGTGGCCAGTCAGTTAGGGTTAAGCTTCTCCCTAGAAGTTTTCGAAGACCAATTGAAGCATTTCAACCCGGAATATAACATGTTATCTGTCAAAATACCACACCATTGAACGCAAAATCTGTGTGGCCAGTCAGACACTCTTAGGCTTCTCGCTAGAAATTTTCGAAGACAAAATGAAGCATTTTAGCCCGGAAAATAAGACGCTATATGTCAAAATACCACACCATTGAACGCAAAAACTCCGAAAATAATGTAGTGTCTGTCAAAACACCACACTATTTAAGGCAAAATCTGTGTTGCCAGTCAGTCACGGTTAAGTCTCTCCCTAGAAATTTTCGAAGACAAAATGAACAATTTTAACCCGGAAAATAAAATATTGTCTGTCAAAATACCACACCATTGAACGCAAAATCTGTGTGGCCAGTCAGACACTCTTAGGCTTCTTCCTAGAGGTTTGCGAACACAAAATAAAACATTGTAACCCGGAATATAAGATATTGTCTGTCAAAATACCACACTATTGAACCCAAAATCTGTGTGGCCGGTCAATTAGTGTTAAGCTTCTCCCTAGAAATTTTCGAAGACCAACTGAAGCATTTCAACCCGGAATAAAAGATGTTATCTGTCAAAATACTACACCATTGAACGCAAACACTCCGAGAATAAGATATTGTCTGTCAAAACACCAAAAATTGAACGCAAAAACTCCGAAAATAAGACATTGTCTGTCGAAATACCACACCATAGAACGCAAAATCTGTGTGGCCAGTCAGTTAGTGTTAAGCTTCTCCCTAGATATTTTCGAAGACAAAATGGAGCATTTCAACCTGGAAAATGGGATGCTGTCTTCAAAATACCACACCATTGACCGCAAAAACTCCGAAAATAAAATATTTCCTGTCAAAATACCACACCATTGAACGCAAAATATGTGTGGGCAGGCAGTTAGTGTTAAGCTTCTCCGTAGAAATTTTAGAAGACAAAATGAAGCATTTCAACCTGGAAAATAAGATGTTGTCTGTTAAAATACCACACCATTGACCGCAAAAACTCCGAAAATAAAATATTGCCTGGCAAAATACCACACCATTGAACGGAAAGTCTGCGTGGCCAGTCAGTTAGTGTTAAGCTTCTCCCTAGATATTTTCGAAGACAAAATGGAGCATTTCAACCTGGAAAATAGGATGTTGTCTTCAAAATACCACACCATTGACCGCAACAACTCCGAAAATAAAATATTTCCTGTCAAAATACCACGCCATTGAACGCAAAATATGTGTGGGCAGTCAGTTAGTGTTAAGCTTCTCCCTAGAAATTTTCGAAGACAAAATGAAGCATTTCAACACGTAAAATAAGATGTTGTCTCTCAAAATACCACACCACTGAACGCAAAAACTCCGAAAATAAGATATTTTCTGTCAAAATACCACACCACTGAACGGAAGGTCTGCGTGGCCAGTCAGTCAGTGTTAAGCTTCTCCCTAGATATTTTCGAAGACAAAATGGAGCATTTCAACCTGGAAAATAGGATGTTGTCTTCAAAATACCACACCATTGACCGCAAAAACTCCGAAAATAAAATATTGCCTGTCAAAATACCACACCATTGAACGCGAAATATGTGTGGGCAGTCAGTTAGGGTTAAGCTTCTCCCTAGAAAATTTTGAACACAAAATGAAGCATTTCAACCCGTAAAATAAGATGTTGTCTGTCAAAATATCACACCATTGAACGCAAAATCTGTGTGGCCAGTCGTTAGTATTAAGCTTCTCCCTAGAAATTTTCGAAGACAAAATGAAGCGTTTCAAACCGTAAAATAAGCTGTTGTCTGTCAAAATACCACACCACTAACCGCAAAATCTGTTTGGAGAGTCAGTTAGTGTTAAGCTTCTCCCTAGAAATTTTCGAAGACAAAATGAAGCATTTCAACCCCTAAAAGAAGCTGTTGTCTTCAAAATACCACACCATTGAACGCAAGAACTCCGAAAATAAGGTATTGTCTGTCAAAATACTACACCATTGAACGCAAAATCTGTGTGGCCAGTCGTTAGTGCTAAGCTTCTCCCTAAAAATTTTCGAAGAAAAAATGAAGCATTTCAACCCGTAAAATAAAATGTTGTCTGTCAAATTACCACACCATTGAACGCAAAAACTCCGAAAATAAGTTATTGTCTGTCAAAATACTACACCATTGAAAGCAAAATCTGTGTGGCCAGTCGTTAGTGCTAAGCTTCTCCCTAAAAATGTTTGAAGACAAAATGAACCATTTCAACCCGTAAAATAAGATGTTGTCTGTCAAATTACCACACCATTGAACGCAAAATCTGTGTGGCCAGTCGTTAGTATTAAGCTTCTCCCTAGAAATTTTCGAAGACAAAATGAAGCGTTTCAACCCGTAAAATAAGCTGTTGTCTGTCAAAATACCACACCACTGAACGCAAAATCTGTTTGGCCAGTCAGTTAGTGTTAAGCTTCTCCCTAGAAATTTTCGAAGACAAAATGAAGCATTTCAACCCCTAAAAGAAGCTGTTGTCTGTCAAAATACCACACCATTGAACGCAAGAACTCCGAAAATAAGATATTGTCTGTCAAAATACCACATCACTGAACGCAAAATCTGTGTGGCCAGTCAGTTAGTGTTAAGCTTCTCCCTAGAAATTTTCGAAGACAAAATGAACCATTTCAACCCGGAATATAAGATGTTATCTGTCAAAATACCACACCATTGAACGCAAAAGCTCCGAAAATAAGATATTGTCTGCTAAAATAATACGCCATTTAACGCAATATCTGTGTGGCCAGTCAGACACTCTTAGGCTTCTCCCTAGAAATTTTCGAAGAAAAAATGAAGCATTTTAGCCCCTAAAATAAGACGCTATCTGTCAAAATACCACACCATTGAACGCAAAAACTCACAAAATAATATAGTGTCTGTCAAAACACCACACTATTTAAGGCAAAATCTGTGTTGCCAGTCAGTCACGGTTAGGTCTCTCCCTAGAAATTTTTGAAGACAAAATGAACCATTTTAACCCGGAAAATAAGATATTGTCTGTCAAAATACCACACCATTGAACGTAAAATCTGTGTGGCCAGTCAGACACTCTTAGGTTTCTTCCTAGAAGTTTGCGAAGACAAAATAAAACATTGCAATCCGGAAAATAAGATATTGTCTGTCAAAATACCACACTATTGAACGCAAAATCTGTGTGGCCAGTCAGTTAGTGTTAAGCTTCTCCCTAGAAGTTTTCGAAGACCAATTGAAGCATTTCAGCCCAGAATATAAGATGTTATCTGTCAAAATACTACACCATTGAACGCAAAAACTCCGAAAATAAGATTTTGTCTGTCAAAGTACCACACCATTTAACGCGAGATCTGTGTGGCCAGTCAGACATTCTTAAGCTTCTCCCTAGAAATTTTCGAAGACAAAATGAAGCATTTCAGCCCGTAAAATAAGATGTTGTCTGTCAAAATACCACACCATTGAACGTAAAAATTCCGAAAATAAGATATTGTCTGTCAAAATACCACACCATTGAACGCAAAATCTGCGTGGCCAGTCAGTTAGTGTTAAGCTTCTCCGTAGAAGTTTTTGAAGACCAATTGAAGCATTTCAACAAGGAATATAAGATCTTATCTGTCAAAATACTACACCATTGAACGCAAAAACTCCGAAAATAAGATATTGTCTGTCAAAATACCACACCATTGAACGCAAGATCTGTGTGGCCAGTCAGACATTCTTAAGCTTCTCCCTGGAAATTTTCGAAGACAAATTGAAGCATTTCAACCCGTAAAATAAGATGTTGCCTGTCAAAATACCACTCCATTCACCGCAAAAACTCCGAAAATAAAATATTGGCCGTCAAAATACCACACCATTGAACGCGAAATATTTGTGGGCAGTCAGTTAGTGTTAAGCTTCTCGCTAGAAATTTTTGAAGACAAAATGAAGCATTTCAACCCGTAAAACATGATGTTGTCTGTCAAAATACCACACCATTGAACGCAGAAACTCCGAAAATAAGATACTGTCTGTCGAAATACCACACCATTGAACGCAAAATCTGTGTGGCCAGTCAGTTAGTGTTAAGCTTCTCCCTAGAAATTTTCGAAGACAAAATGAAGCATTTCAACCTGTAAAATAAGATGTTGTCTGTCAAAATACCACACCATTGAACGCAAGAACTCCGAAAATAAAATAATGTCGGTCAAAATACCACACAATTGAACGGAAATTCTGTGTGGCCAGTCGTTAGTGTTAAGCTTCTCCCTAGAAATTTTCGAAACAAAATGAAACATTTCAACCCGTAAAATAAGATGTTGTCTGTCAAAATACCACACCACTGAACGCAAAAGCTCCGAAAATAAGATATTGTCTATCAAAATACCACACCATTGAACGCAAAAACTCCGAAAATAAGATATTGTCTGTAAAACTACCACACCATTGAACGCAATATCTGTGTGGCCAGTCAGACACTCTTAAGCTTCTTCCTAGAAGTTTGCGAAGACAAAATAAAATATTTTGACCCGTAAAATAAGATATTGTCTATCAAAATATCACACTATTGAACGCAAAATCTGTGTGGCCTGCCAATTAGGGTTAAGCTTCTCCCTAGAAATTTTTCAAGACAAAATGAAGCATTTCAACAAGTAAACTATGATGTTGTCTGTCGAAATACCACATCATTGCACGCAGAAACTCCGAAAATAAGATATTTTCTGTCGAAATACCACACCATTGAACGCAAAATCTGTGTGGCCAGTCAGTTAGTGTTAAGCTTCTCCCTAAAAATTATCGAAGACAAAATGAAGCATTTCAACCCGTAAAATAAGATGTTGTCTGTCAAAATACCACACCATTGAACGCAAGAACTCCGAAAATAAGATAATGTCTGTCAAAATACCACACCATTGAAGGAAAAAACTAAGAAAATAAGATATTGTCTGTAAAAATACCACACCATTGAACGCAACATCTGTGTGGTAAGTCAGTTAGTGTTAAGCTTCTCCCTAGAAGATTTCGAAGACCAATTGAAGCATTTCAACCTGGAATATAAGATGTTATCTGTCAAAATACTACACCATTGAATACAAAAACTCCGAAAATAAGATATTGTCTGCCAAGATACCACACCATTTAACGCAAGATCTATGTGGCCAGTCAGACACTCTTAGGGTTCTCCCTAGAAATTTTCTAAGACAAAATGAAGCATTTCAACCCGTAAAATAAGCTGCTGTCTGTCAAAGTACCACACCATTGAACGCAAGATCTCCGAAAATAAGATATTGTCTGTCAAAATACCACACCATTGAACGCAAAATCTGTTTGGCCAGTCAGTTAGTGTCAAGCTTCTCCCTAGAAATTTTCGAATACAAAATGAAGCATTTCAACCCGTAAAATAAGATGTTGTCTGTCAAAATCCCACACCATTGAACGCAAAAACTCCGAAAATAAGATATTGTCTGTCAAAATACCACACCATTGAACGAAAAGTCTGCGTGGCCAGTCAGTTAGTGTTAAGCTTCTCCCTAGATATTTTCGAAGACAAAATGGAGCATTTCAGCCTGGAAAATAGGATGTTGTCTTCAAAATACCACACCATTGACCGCAAAAACTCCGAAAATAAAATATTGCCTGTCAAAATACCACACCATTGAACGCAAAATATGTGTGGGCAGTCAGTTAGTGTTAAGCTTCTCCCTAGAAATTTTCGAAGACAAAATGAAGCATTTCCGCCCGTAAAATAATATGTTGTCTCTCAAAATACCACACCACTGAACGCAAAAACTCCGAAAATAAGATATTGTCTGTCAAAATACCGCACCATTGAACGGAAAGTCTGCGTGGCCAGTCAGTTAGTGTTAAGCTTCTCCCTAGATATTTTCGAAGACAAAATGGAGCATTTCAGCCTGGAAAATAGGATGTTGTCTTCAAAATACCACACCATTGACCGCAAAAACTCCGAAAATAAAATATTGCCTGTCAAAATACCACACCATTGAACGCAAAATATGTGTGGGCAGTCAGTTAGTGTTAAGCTTCTCCCTATAAATTTTCGAAGACAAAATGAAGCATTTCAACCTGGAAAATAAGATGTTGTCTGTTAAAATACCACACCATTGACCGCCAAAAACTCCGAAAATAAAATATTGATTGTCAAAATACCACACCACTGAACGCGAAATATGTGTGGGCAGTCAGTTAGGGTTAAGCTTCTCCCTAGAAATTTTTGAACACAAAATGAAGCATTTCAACCCGTAAAATAAGATGTTGTCTGTCAAAATACCACACCATTGAACGCAAAATCTGTGTGGCCAGTTGTTAGTATTAAGCTTCTCCCTAGAAATTTTCTAAGACAAAATGAAGCGTTTCAAACCGTAAAATAAGCTGTTGTCTGTCAAAATACCACACCACTGAACGCAAAATCTGTTTGGCCAGTCAGTTAGTGTTAAGCTTCTCCCTAGAAATTTTCGAAGACAAAATGAAGCATTTCAACCCCTAAAAGAAGCTGTTGTCTGTCAAAATACCACACAATTGAACGCAAGAACTCCGAAAATAAGGTATTGTCTGTCAAAATACTACACCATTGAACGCAAAATCTGTGTGGCCAGTCGTTAGTGCTAAGCTTCTCCCTAAAAATTTTCGAAGACAAAATGAAGCATTTCAACCCGTAAAATAAAATGTTGTCTGTCAGATTACCACACCACTGAACGCAAAAACTCCGAAAATAAGGTATTGTCTGTCAAAATACTACACCATTGAACGCAACATCTGTGTGGTAAGTCAGTTAGTGTTAAGCTTCTCCCTAGAAGATTTCGAAGACCAATTGAAGCATTTCAACCTGGAATATAAGATGTTATCTGTCAAAATACTACACCATTGAATACAAAAACTCCGAAAATAAGATATTGTCTGCCAAGATACCACACCATTTAACGCAAGATCTATGTGGCCAGTCAGACACTCTTAGGGTTCTCCCTAGAAATTTTCTAAGACAAAATGAAGCATTTCAACCCGTAAAATAAGCTGCTGTCTGTCAAAGTACCACACCATTGAACGCAAGATCTCCGAAAATAAGATATTGTCTGTCAAAATACCACACCATTGAACGCAAAATCTGTTTGGCCAGTCAGTTAGTGTCAAGCTTCTCCCTAGAAATTTTCGAATACAAAATGAAGCATTTCAACCCGTAAAATAAGATGTTGTCTGTCAAAATCCCACACCATTGAACGCAAAAACTCCGAAAATAAGATATTGTCTGTCAAAATACCACACCATTGAACGAAAAGTCTGTGTGGCCAGTCAGTTAGTGTTAAGCTTCTCCCTAGATATTTTCGAAGACAAAATGGAGCATTTCAGCCTGGAAAATAGGATGTTGTCTTCAAAATACCACACCATTGACCGCAAAAACTCCGAAAATAAAATATTGCCTGTCAAAATACCACACCATTGAACGCAAAATATGTGTGGGCAGTCAGTTAGTGTTAAGCTTCTCCCTAGAAATTTTCGAAGACAAAATGAAGCATTTCCGCCCGTAAAATAATATGTTGTCTCTCAAAATACCACACCACTGAACGCAAAAACTCCGAAAATAAGATATTTTCTGTCAAAATACCGCACCATTGAACGGAAAGTCTGCGTGGCCAGTCAGTTAGTGTTAAGCTTCTCCCTAGATATTTTCGAAGACAAAATGGAGCATTTCAGCCTGGAAAATAGGATGTTGTCTTCAAAATACCACACCATTGACCGCAAAAACTCCGAAAATAAAATATTGCCTGTCAAAATACCACACCATTGAACGCAAAATATGTGTGGGCAGTCAGTTAGTGTTAAGCTTCTCCCTATAAATTTTCGAAGACAAAATGAAGCATTTCAACCTGGAAAATAAGATGTTGTCTGTTAAAATACCACACCATTGACCGCAAAAACTCCGAAAATAAAATATTGATTGTCAAAATACCACACCACTGAACGCGAAATATGTGTGGGCAGTCAGTTAGGGTTAAGCTTCTCCCTAGAAATTTTTGAACACAAAATGAAGCATTTCAACCCGTAAAATAAGATGTTGTCTGTCAAAATACCACACCATTGAACGCAAAATCTGTGTGGCCAGTTGTTAGTATTAAGCTCCTCCCTAGAAATTTTCTAAGACAAAATGAAGCGTTTCAAACCGTAAAATAAGCTGTTGTCTGTCAAAATACCACACCACTGAACGCAAAATCTGTTTGGCCAGTCAGTTAGTGTTAAGCTTCTCCCTAGAAATTTTCGAAGACAAAATGAAGCATTTCAACCCCTAAAAGAAGCTGTTGTCTGTCAAAATACCACACAATTGAACGCAAGAATTCCGAAAATAAGGTATTGTCTGTCAAAATACTACACCATTGAACGCAAAATCTGTGTGGCCAGTCGTTAGTGCTAAGCTTCTCCCTAAAAATTTTCGAAGACAAAATGAAGCATTTCAACGGGTAAAATAAAATGTTGTCTGTCAGATTACCACACCACTGAACGCAAAAACTCCGAAAATAAGGTATTGTCTGTCAAAATACTACACCATTGAACGCAAAATCTGTGTGGCCAGTCGTTAGTGCTAAGCTTCTCCCTAAAAATTTTCGAAGACAAAATGAAGCATTTCAACAAGTAAAATAAAATGTTGTCTGTCAAATTACCACACCATTGAACGCAAAAACTCCGAAAGTAAGATATTGTCTGTCAAAATAATACCACACCACTGAACGGAAAGTCTGCGTGACCAGTCAGTTAGTGTTAAGCTTCTCCCTAGAAATTTTTGAACACAAAATGAAGCATTTCAACCCGTAAAATAAGATGTTGTCTGTCAAATTACCACACCATTGAACGCAAAATCTGTGTGGCCAGTCGTTAGTATTAAGCTTCTCCCTAGAAATTATCTAAGACAAAATGAAGCATTGCAATCCATAAAATAAGATGTTGTCTGTCAAAATACCACACCATTGAACGCAAAACCTGTGTGGCCAGTCAGTTAGTGTTAAGCTTCTCCCTAAAAATTATCGAAGACAAAATGAAGCATTTCAACCCGTAAAATAAGATACTGTCTGTCAAAATACCACACCACTGAACGCATGAACTCCGAAAATAAGATAATGTCTGTCAAAATACCACACCATTGAACGCAAAATCTGTGTGGCCAGTCAGTTAGTGTTAAGCTTCTCCCTAGAACTTTTCGAAGACAAAATGAACCATTTCAACCCGGAAAATAAGATGTTGTCTGTCAAAATACCATACCATTGAACGCAAAAACTCCGAAAATAAGATATTGTCTGTCAAAATACCACACTGTTGAACCAAAAATTTGTGTGGCCAGTCAGTTAGGGTTAAGCTTCTCCCTAGAAGTTTTCGAAGACCAATTGAAGCATTTCAACCCGGAATATAACATGTTATCTGTCAAAATACCACACCATTGAACGCAAAATCTGTGTGGCCAGTCAGACACTCTTAGGCTTCTCGCTAGAAATTTTCGAAGACAAAATGAAGCATTTTAGCCCGGAAAATAAGACGCTATATGTCAAAATACCACACCATTGAACGCAAAAACTCCGAAAATAATGTAGTGTCTGTCAAAACACCACACTATTTAAGGCAAAATCTGTGTTGCCAGTCAGTCACGGTTAAGTCTCTCCCTAGAAATTTTCGAAGACAAAATGAACAATTTTAACCCGGAAAATAAAATATTGTCGGTCAAAATACCACACCATTGAACGCAAAATCTGTGTGGCCAGTCAGACACTCTTAGGCTTCTTCCTAGAGGTTTGCGAACACAAAATAAAACATTGTAACCCGGAAAATAAGATATTGTCTGTCAAAATACCACACTATTGAACCCAAAATCTGTGTGGCCGGTCAATTAGTGTTAAGCTTCTCCCTAGAAATTTTCGAAGACCAACTGAAGCATTTCAACCCGGAATAAAAGATGTTATCTGTCAAAATACTACACCATTGAACGCAAACACTCCGAGAATAAGATATTGTCTGTCAAAACACCAAAAATTGAACGCAAAAACTCCGAAAATAAGACATTGTCTGTCGAAATACCACACCATAGAACGCAAAATCTGTGTGGCCAGTCAGTTAGTGTTAAGCTTCTCCCTAGATATTTTCGAAGACAAAATGGAGCATTTCAACCTGGAAAATGGGATGCTGTCTTCAAAATACCACACCATTGACCGCAAAAACTCCGAAAATAAAATATTTCCTGTCAAAATACCACACCATTGAACGCAAAATATGTGTGGGCAGGCAGTTAGTGTTAAGCTTCTCCGTAGAAATTTTAGAAGACAAAATGAAGCATTTCAACCTGGAAAATAAGATGTTGTCTGTTAAAATACCACACCATTGACCGCAAAAACTCCGAAAATAAAATATTGCCTGGCAAAATACCACACCATTGAACGGAAAGTCTGCGTGGCCAGTCAGTTAGTGTTAAGCTTCTCCCTAGATATTTTCGAAGACAAAATGGAGCATTTCAACCTGGAAAATAGGATGTTGTCTTCAAAATACCACACCATTGACCGCAACAACTCCGAAAATAAAATATTTCCTGTCAAAATACCACGCCATTGAACGCAAAATATGTGTGGGCAGTCAGTTAGTGTTAAGCTTCTCCCTAGAAATTTTCGAAGACAAAATGAAGCATTTCAACACGTAAAATAAGATGTTGTCTCTCAAAATACCACACCACTGAACGCAAAAACTCCGAAAATAAGATATTTTCTGTCAAAATACCACACCATTGAACGGAAGGTCTGCGTGGCCAGTCAGTCAGTGTTAAGCTTCTCCCTAGATATTTTCGAAGACAAAATGGAGCATTTCAACCTGGAAAATAGGATGTTGTCTTCAAAATACCACACCATTGACCGCAAAAACTCCGAAAATAAAATATTGCCTGTCAAAATACCACACCATTGAACGCGAAATATGTGTGGGCAGTCAGTTAGGGTTAAGCTTCTCCCTAGAAAATTTTGAACACAAAATGAAGCATTTCAACCCGTAAAATAAGATGTTGTCTGTCAAAATATCACACCATTGAACGCAAAATCTGTGTGGCCAGTCGTTAGTATTAAGCTTCTCCCTAGAAATTTTCGAAGACAAAATGAAGCGTTTCAAACCGTAAAATAAGCTGTTGTCTGTCAAAATACCACACCACTAACCGCAAAATCTGTTTGGAGAGTCAGTTAGTGTTAAGCTTCTCCCTAGAAATTTTCGAAGACAAAATGAAGCATTTCAACCCCTAAAAGAAGCTGTTGTCTTCAAAATACCACACCATTGAACGCAAGAACTCCGAAAATAAGGTATTGTCTGTCAAAATACTACACCATTGAACGCAAAATCTGTGTGGCCAGTCGTTAGTGCTAAGCTTCTCCCTAAAAATTTTCGAAGAAAAAATGAAGCATTTCAACCCGTAAAATAAAATGTTGTCTGTCAAATTACCACACCATTGAACGCAAAAACTCCGAAAATAAGTTATTGTCTGTCAAAATACTACACCATTGAAAGCAAAATCTGTGTGGCCAGTCGTTAGTGCTAAGCTTCTCCCTAAAAATGTTTGAAGACAAAATGAACCATTTCAACCCGTAAAATAAGATGTTGTCTGTCAAATTACCACACCATTGAACGCAAAATCTGTGTGGCCAGTCGTTAGTATTAAGCTTCTCCCTAGAAATTTTCGAAGACAAAATGAAGCGTTTCAAACCGTAAAATAAGCTGTTGTCTGTCAAAATACCACACCACTGAACGCAAAATCTGTTTGGCCAGTCAGTTAGTGTTAAGCTTCTCCCTAGAAATTTTCGAAGACAAAATGAAGCATTTCAACCCCTAAAAGAAGCTGTTGTCTGTCAAAATACCACACCATTGAACGCAAGAACTCCGAAAATAAGATATTGTCTGTCAAAATACCACATCACTGAACGCAAAATCTGCGTGGCCAGTCAGTTAGTGTTAAGCTTCTCCCTAGATATTTTCGAAGACAAAATGAAGCATTTCAACCAGGCAAAGAAGACGTTGTCTCTCAAAATACCACACCATTGAAGACAAAAACCCCGAAAATAAGATATTGTCGGTAAGAATACCACACCATTGAACGCAAAATCTGTGTGGCCAGTCAGACACTCTTAAACTTCTTCCTAGAAGTTTGCGAAGTCAAAATAAAACATTTTAACACGGTAAATAAGATATTGTCTGTCAAAATACCACACTATTGAACGAAAATCTGTGTGGCCAGTCAGTTAGTGTTAGGCTTCTCCCTAGAAATTTTCGAAGACAAAATTAAGCATTTTAGCCCGGAATATAAGATGTTATCTGTCAAAATACCCCACCATTGAACGCAAAAACTCGGAAAATAACATAGTGTCTGTCAAAATACCACACCATTGAACGCAAAATCTGTGTGGCCAGTCAGTTAGTGTTAAGCTTCTCCGTAGAAATTTTCGAAGACAAAATGAAGCATTTCAGCGGGTAAAATAAAATGTTGTCTGTCAAAATACCACACCATTGAACGCAAAACTCCGAAAATAAGATATTGTCTGTCAAAATACCACACCATTGAACGCAAAATCTGTGTGGCCAGTCGTTAGTCTTAAGCTTCTCCCTAGAAATTTTGGAGGACAAAATGAAGCATTTCAACCCGTAATATAAGATGCTGTCTGCCAAAATACCACACCACTGAACGCAAAAACTCCGAAAATAAGATATTGTCTGTCAAAATACCACACCATTGAACGCAAAATCTGTGTGGGCCAGTCAGTTAGTGTTAAGCTTCTCCCTAGATAATTTCGAAGACAAAATGAAGCATTTCAACTTGGAAAATAAGATGTTATCTGTTTAAATACCACACAATTGACCGCAAAAACCCCGAAAATAAAATATTGCCTGTCAAAATACCACACCATTGAACGCAAAATATGTGTGGCCAGTCAGTTAGTGTTAAGCTTCTCCCTAGAAGTTTTCGAAGACCAATTGAAGCATTTCAACCCGGAATATAAGATGTTATTTGCCAAAATACTACACCATTGAACGCTAAAACTCCGAAAATAAAATATTGTCTGTCAAAATACCACACCATTTAACGTGTGGCCAGTCAGACATTCTTAAGCTTCTCCCTAGAAATTTTCGAAGACAAATTGAAGCATTGCAATCCATAAAATAAGATGTTGTCTGTCAAAATACCACACCATTGGCCACAAAAGCTCCGAAAATAAGATATTGTCTGTCAAAGTATCACACCATTGAACGCAAAATCTGTGTGGCCAGTCAGTTAGTGTTAAGCTTCTCCCTAGAAATTTTCGAAGACAAAATGAACCATTTCAACCTGGAAAATAAGATGTTGTCTGTCAAAATACCATACCATTGAACGCAAAAACTCCGAAAATATGATATTGTCTGTCAAAATACCACATCACTGAACGCAAAATCTGCGTGGCCAGTCAGTTAGTGTTAAGCTTCTCCGTAGAAATTTTCGAAGACAAAATGAAGCATTTCAGCGGGTAAAATAAAATGTTGTCTGTCAAAATACCACACCATTGAACGCAAAACTCCGAAAATAAGATATTGTCTGTCAAAATACCACACCATTGAACGCAAAATCTGTGTGGCCAGTCGTTAGTCTTAAGCTTCTCCCTAGAAATTTTCGAGGACAAAATGAAGCATTTCAACCCGTAATATAAGATGCTGTCTGCCAAAATACCACACCACTGAACGCAAAAACTCCGAAAATAAGATATTGTCTGTCAAAATACCACACCATTGAACGCAAAATCTGTGTGGGCCAGTCAATTAGTGTTAAGCTTCTCCCTAGATAATTTCGAAGACAAAATGAAGCATTTCAACCCCTAAAAGAAGCTGTTGTCTGTCAAAATACCACACCATTGAACGCAAGAACTCCGAAAATAAGATATTGTCTGTCAAAATACCACATCACTGAACGCAAAATCTGCGTGGCCAGTCAGTTAGTGTTAAGCTTCTCCCTAGATATTTTCGAAGACAAAATGAAGCATTTCAACCAGGCAAATAAGACGTTGTCTCTCAAAATACCACACCATTGAAGACAAAATCCCCGAAAATAAGATATTGTCTGTAAGAATACCACACCATTGAACGCAAAATCTGTGTGGCCAGTCAGACACTCTTAAACTTCTTCCTAGAAGTTTGCGAAGTCAAAATAAAACATTTTAACACGGAAAATAAGATATTGTCTGTCAAAATACCACACTATTGAACGAAAATCTGTGTGGCCAGTCAGTTAGTGTTAGGCTTCTCCCTAGAAATTTTCGAAGACAAAATTAAGCATTTTAGCCCGGAATATAAGATGTTATCTGTCAAAATACCCCACCATTGAACGCAAAAACTCGGAAAATAATATAGTGTCTGTCAAAATACCACACCATTGAACGCAAAATCTGTGTGGCCAGTCAGTTAGTGTTAAGCTTCTCCGTAGAAATTTTCGAAGACAAAATGAAGCATTTCAGCGGGTAAAATAAAATGTTGTCTGTCAAAATACCACACCATTGAACGCAAAACTCCGAAAATAAGATATTGTCTGTCAAAATACCACACCATTTAACGCAAAATCTGTGTGGCCAGTCGTTAGTCTTAAGCTTCTCCCTAGAAATTTTCGAGGACAAAATGAAGCATTTCAACCCGTAATATAAGATGCTGTCTGCCAAAATACCACACCACTGAACGCAAAAACTCCGAAAATAAGATATTGTCTGTCAAAATACCACACCATTGAACGCAAAATCTGTGTGGGCCAGTCAGTTAGTGTTAAGCTTCTCCCTAGATAATTTCGAAGACAAAATGAAGCATTTCAACTTGGAAAATAAGATGTTATCTGTTTAAATACCACACAATTGACCGCAAAAACCCCGAAAATAAAATATTGCCTGTCAAAATACCACACCATTGAACGCAAAATATGTGTGGCCAGTCAGTTAGTGTTAAGCTTCTCCCTAGAAGTTTTCGAAGACCAATTGAAGCATTTCAACCCGGAATATAAGATGTTATTTGCCAAAATACTACACCATTGAACGCTAAAACTCCGAAAATAAAATATTGTCTGTCAAAATACCACACCATTTAACGTGTGGCCAGTCAGACATTCTTAAGCTTCTCCCTAGAAATTTTCGAAGACAAATTGAAGCATTGCAATCCATAAAATAAGATGTTGTCTGTCAAAATACCACACCATTGACCACAAAAGCTCCGAAAATAAGATATTGTCTGTCAAAGTATCACACCATTGAACGCAAAATCTGTGTGGCCAGTCAGTTAGTGTTAAGCTTCTCCCTAGAACTTTTCGAAGACAAAATGAACCATTTCAACCTGGAAAATAAGATGTTGTCTGTCAAAATACCATACCATTGAACGCAAAAACTCCGAAAATATGATATTGTCTGTAAAAATACCACATCACTGAACGCAAAATCTGCGTGGCCAGTCAGTTAGTGTTAAGCTTCTCCGTAGAAATTTTCGAAGACAAAATGAAGCATTTCAGCGGGTAAAATAAAATGTTGTCTGTCAAAATACCATACCATTGAACGCAAAACTCCGAAAATAAGATATTGTCTGTCAAAATACCACACCATTGAACGCAAAATCTGTGTGGCCAGTCGTTAGTCTTAAGCTTCTCCCTAGAAATTTTCGAGGACAAAATGAAGCATTTCAACCCGTAATATAAGATGCTGTCTGCCAAAATACCACACCACTGAACGCAAAAACTCCGAAAATAAGATATTGTCTGTCAAAATACCACACCATTGAACGCAAAATCTGTGTGGGCCAGTCAGTTAGTGTTAAGCTTCTCCCTAGATAATTTCGAAGACAAAATGAAGCATTTCAACCCCTAAAAGAAGCTGTTGTCTGTCAAAATACCACACCATTGAACGCAAGAACTCCGAAAATAAGATATTGTCTGTCAAAATACCACATCACTGAACGCAAAATCTGCGTGGCCAGTCAGTTAGTGTTAAGCTTCTCCCTAGATATTTTCGAAGACAAAATGAAGCATTTCAACCAGGCAAATAAGACGTTGTCTCTCAAAATACCACACCATTGAAGACAAAAACCCCGAAAATAAGATATTGTCTGTAAGAATACCACACCATTGAACGCAAAATCTGTGTGGCCAGTCAGACACTCTTAAACTTCTTCCTAGAAGTTTGCGAAGTCAAAATAAAACATTTTAACACGGAAAATAAGATATTGTCTGTCAAAATACCACACTATTGAACGAAAATCTGTGTGGCCAGTCAGTTAGTGTTAGGCTTCTCCCTAGAAATTTTCGAAGACAAAATTAAGCATTTTAGCCCGGAATATAAGATGTTATCTGTCAAAATACCCCACCATTGAACGCAAAAACTCGGAAAATAATATAGTGTCTGTCAAAATACCACACCATTGAACGCAAAATCTGTGTGGCCAGTCAGTTAGTGTTAAGCTTCTCCGTAGAAATTTTCGAAGACAAAATGAAGCATTTCAGCGGGTAAAATAAAATGTTGTCTGTCAAAATACCACACCATTGAACGCAAAACTCCGAAAATAAGATATTGTCTGTCAAAATACCACACCATTGAACGCAAAATCTGTGTGGCCAGTCGTTAGTCTTAAGCTTCTCCCTAGAAATTTTCGAGGACAAAATGAAGCATTTCAACCCGTAATATAAGATGCTGTCTGCCAAAATACCACACCACTGAACGCAAAAACTCCGAAAATAAGATATTGTCTGTCAAAATACCACACCATTGAACGCAAAATCTGTGTGGGCCAGTCAGTTAGTGTTAAGCTTCTCCCTAGATAATTTCGAAGACAAAATGAAGCATTTCAACTTGGAAAATAAGATGTTATCTGTTTAAATACCACACAATTGACCGCAAAAACCCCGAAAATAAAATATTGCCTGTCAAAGTACCACACCATTGAACGCAAAATATGTGTGGCCAGTCAGTTAGTGTTAAGCTTCTCCCTAGAAGTTTTCGAAGACCAATTGAAGCATTTCAACCCGGAATATAACATGTTATTTGCCAAAATACTACACCATTGAACGCTAAAACTCCGAAAATAAAATATTGTCTGTCAAAATACCACACCATTTAACGTGTGGCCAGTCAGACATTCTTAAGCTTCTCCCTAGAAATTTTCGAAGACAAATTGAAGCATTGCAATCCATAAAATAAGATGTTGTCTGTCAAAATACCACACCATTGGCCACAAAAGCTCCGAAAATAAGATATTGTCTGTCAAAGTATCACACCATTGAACGCAAAATCTGTGTGGCCAGTCAGTTAGTGTTAAGCTTCTCCCTAGAACTTTTCGAAGACAAAATGAACCATTTCAACCTGGAAAATAAGATGTTGTCTGTCAAAATACCATACCATTGAACGCAAAAACTCCGAAAATATGATATTGTCGGTAAAAATACCACACCATTGAACGAAATATATGTGTGGCCAGTCAGACACTCTTAAGCTTCTTCCTAGAAGTTTGCGAAGACAAAATAAAACATTTTAACCCGGAAAATAAGATATTGTCTGTCAAAATACCACACTATTGAACCCAAAATCTGTGTGGCCAGTCAGTTAGGGTTAAGCTTCTCCCTAGAAGTTTTCGAAGACCAATTGAAGCATTTCAACCCGGAATATAACATGTTATCTGTCAAAATACCACACCATTGAACGCAAAATCTGTGTGGCCAGTCAGACACTCTTAGGCTTCTCCCTAGAAATTTTCGAAGACAAAATGAAGCACTTTAGCCCGGAAAATAAGACGCTATCTGTCAAAATACCACACCATTGAACGCAAAAACTCCGAAAATAATATAGTGTCTGTCAAAACACCACACTATTTAAGGCAAAATCTGTGTTGCCAGTCAGTCACGGTTAAGTCTCTCCCTAGAAATTTTCGAAGACAAAATGAACCATTTTAACCCGGAAAATAAAATACTGTCTGTCAAAATATCACACCATTGAACGCAAAATCTCTGTGGCCAGTCAGACACTCTTAGGCTTCTTCCTAGCGGTTTGCGAACACAAAATAGAACATTGTAGCCCGGAAAATAAGATATTGTCTGTCAAAATACCACACAAATGAACCCAAAATCTGTGTGGCCGGTCAGTTAGTGTTAAGCTTCTCCCTAGATATTTTCAAGGACAAAATGAAGCATTTCAAAATGGAAAACAAGATGCTGTCTGCCAAAATACCACACAATTGACCGCAAAAACTCCGAAAATAAGATATTGTCTGTCGAAATACCACACCATTGAACGCAAAATCTGTGTGGCCAGTCAGTTAGTGTTAAGCTTCTCCGTAGAAATTTTCGAAGACAAAATGAAGCATTTCAGCGGGTAAAATAAAATGTTGTCTGTCAAAATACCACACCATTGAACGCAAAACTCCGAAAATAAGATATTGTCTGTCAAAATACCACACCATTGAACGCAAAATCTGTGTGGCCAGTCGTTAGTCTTAAGCTTCTCCCTAGAAATTTTCGAGGACAAAATGAAGCATTTCAACCCGTAATATAAGATGCTGTCTGCCAAAATACCACACCACTGAACGCAAAAACTCCGAAAATAAGATATTGCCTGTCAAAATACCACACCATTGAACGCAAAATATGTGTGGGCAGTCAGTTAGTGTTAAGCTTCTCCCTAGAAATTTTCGAAGACAAAATGAAGCATTTCAAAATGGAAAATAAGATGTTGTCTGTTAAAATACCACACTATTGACCGCAAAAACTCCGAAAATAAAATATTGCCTGGCAAAATACCACACCATTGAACGGAAAGTCTGCGTGGCCAGTCAGTTAGTGTTAAGCTTCTCCCTAGATATTTTCGAAGACAAAATGGAGCATTTCAACCTGGAAAATAGGATGTGGTCTTCAAAATACCACACCATTGACCGCAAAAACTCCGAAAATAAAATATTGCCTGTCAAAATACCACACCATTGAACGCAAAATATGTGTGGGCAGTCAGTTAGTGTTAAGCTTCTCCCTAGAAATTTTCGAAGACAAAATGAAGCATTTCAACCCCTAAAAGAAGCTGTTGTCTGTCAAAATACCACACCATTGAACGCAAGAACTCCGAAAATAAGGTATTGTCTGTCAAAATACTACACCATTGAACGCAAAATCTGTGTGGCCAGTCGTTAGTGCTAAGCTTCTCCCTAAAAATTTTCGAAGACAAAATGAAGCATTTCAACCCGTAAAATAAAATGTTGTCTGTCAAATTACCACACCATTGAACGCAAAAACTCCGAAAATAAGGTATTATCTGTCAAAATACTACACCATTGAACGCAAAATCTGTGTGGCCAGTCGTTAGTCTTAAGCTTCTCCCTAAAAATTTTCGAGGACAAAATGAAGCATTTCAACCCGTAATATAAGATGCTGTCTGTCAAAATACTACACCATTGAACGCAAACACTCCGAAAATAAGATATTGTCTGTCAAAACACCAAAAATTGAACGCAAAAACTCCGAAAATAAGACATTGTCTGTCGAAATACCACACCATAGAACGCAAAATCTGTGTGGCCAGTCAGTTAGTGTTAAGCTTCTCCCTAGATATTTTCGAAGACAAGATGGAGCATTTCAACCTGGAAAATGGGATGCTGTCTTCAAAATACCACACCATTGACCGCAAAAACTCCGAAAATAAAATATTTCCTGTCAAAATACCACACCATTGAACGCAAAATATGTGTGGGCAGGCAGTTAGTGTTAAGCTTCTCCGTAGAAATTTTCGAAGACAAAATGAAGCATTTCAACCTGGAAAATAAGATGTTGTCTGTTAAAATACCACACCATTGACCGCAAAAACTCCGAAAATAAAATATTGCCTGGTAAAATACCACACCATTGAACGGAAAGTCTGCGTGGCCAGTCAGTTAGTGTTAAGCTTCTCCCTAGATATTTTCGAAGACAAAATGGAGCATTTCAACCTGGAAAATAGGATGTGGTCTTCAAAATACCACACCATTGACCGCAAAAACTCCGAAAATAAAATATTGCCTGTCAAAATACCACACCATTGAACGCAAAATATGTGTGGGCAGTCAGTTAGTGTTAAGCTTCTCCCTAGAAATTTTCGAAGACAAAATGAAGCATTTCAACCCCTAAAAGAAGCTGTTGTCTGTCAAAATACCACACCATTGAACGCAAGAACTCCGAAAATAAGGTATTGTCTGTCAAAATACTACACCATTGAACGCAAAATCTGTGTGGCCAGTCGTTAGTGCTAAGCTTCTCCCTAAAAATTTTCGAAGACAAAATGAAGCATTTCAACCCGTAAAATAAAATGTTGTCTGTCAAATTACCACACCATTGAACGCAAAAACTCCGAAAATAAGGTATTATCTGTCAAAATACTACACCATTGAACGCAAAATCTGTGTGGCCAGTCGTTAGTCTTAAGCTTCTCCCTAAAAATTTTCGAGGACAAAATGAAGCATTTCAACCCGTAATATAAGATGCTGTCTGTCAAAATACTACACCATTGAACGCAAACACTCCGAAAATAAGATATTGTCTGTCAAAACACCAAAAATTGAACGCAAAAACTCCGAAAATAAGACATTGTCTGTCGAAATACCACACCATAGAACGCAAAATCTGTGTGGCCAGTCAGTTAGTGTTAAGCTTCTCCCTAGATATTTTCGAAGACAAGATGGAGCATTTCAACCTGGAAAATGGGATGCTGTCTTCAAAATACCACACCATTGACCGCAAAAACTCCGAAAATAAAATATTTCCTGTCAAAATACCACACCATTGAACGCAAAATATGTGTGGGCAGGCAGTTAGTGTTAAGCTTCTCCGTAGAAATTTTCGAAGACAAAATGAAGCATTTCAACCTGGAAAATAAGATGTTGTCTGTTAAAATACCACACCATTGACCGCAAAAACTCCGAAAATAAAATATTGCCTGGTAAAATACCACACCATTGAACGGAAAGTCTGCGTGGCCAGTCAGTTAGTGTTAAGCTTCTCCCTAGATATTTTCGAAGACAAAATGGAGCATTTCAACCTGGAAAATAGGATGTTGTCTTCAAAATACCACACCATTGACCGCAACAGCTCCGAAAATAAAATATTGCCTGTCAAAATACCACACCATAGAACGCAAAATCTGTGTGGCCAGTCAGTTAGTGTTAAGCTTCTCCCTAGATATTTTCGAAGACAAGATGGAGCATTTCAACCTGGAAAATGGGATGCTGTCTTCAAAATACCACACCATTGACCGCAAAAACTCCGAAAATAAAATATTTCCTGTCAAAATACCACACCATTGAACGCAAAATATGTGTGGGCAGGCAGTTAGTGTTAAGCTTCTCCCTAGAAATTTTCGAAGACAAAATGAAGCATTTCAACCTGGAAAATAAGATGTTGTCTGTTAAAATACCACACCATTGACCGCAAAAACTCCGAAAATAAAATATTGCCTGGCAAAATACCACACCATTGAACGGAAAGTCTGCGTGGCCAGTCAGTTAGTGTTAAGCTTCTCCCTAGATATTTTCGAAGACAAAATGAAGCATTTCAACCCCTAAAAGAAGCTGTTGTCTGTCAAAATACCACACCATTGAACGCAAGAACTCCGAAAATAAGGTATTGTCTGTCAAAATACTACACCATTGAACGCAAAATCTGTGTGGCCAGTCGTTAGTGCTAAGCTTCTCCCTAAAAATTTTCGAAGACAAAATGAAGCATTTCAACCCGTAAAATAAAATGTTGTCTGTCAAATTACCACACCATTGAACGCAAAAACTCCGAAAATAAGGTATTATCTGTCAAAATACTACACCATTGTACGCAAAATCTGTGTGGCCAGTCGTTAGTCTTAAGCTTCTCCCTAGAAATTTTCGAGGACAAAATGAAGCATTTCAACCCGTAGTATAAGATGCTGTCTGTCAAAATACTACACCATTGAACGCAAACACTCCGAAAATAAGATATTGTCTGTCAAAACACCAAAAATTGAACGCAAAAACTCCGAAAATAAGACATTGTCTGTCGAAATACCACACCATAGAACGCAAAATCTGTGTGGCCAGTCAGTTAGTGTTAAGCTTCTCCCTAGATATTTTCGAAGACAAGATGGAGCATTTCAACCTGGAAAATGGGATGCTGTCTTCAAAATACCACACCATTGACCGCAAAAACTCCGAAAATAAAATATTTCCTGTCAAAATACCACACCATTGAACGCAAAATATGTGTGGGCAGGCAGTTAGTGTTAAGCTTCTCCCTAGAAATTTTCGAAGACAAAATGAAGCATTTCAACCTGGAAAATAAGATGTTGTCTGTTAAAATACCACACCATTGACCGCAAAAACTCCGAAAATAAAATATTGCCTGGCAAAATACCACACCATTGAACGGAAAGTCTGCGTGGCCAGTCAGTTAGTGTTAAGCTTCTCCCTAGATATTTTCGAAGACAAAATGGAGCATTTCAACCTGGAAAATAGGATGTTGTCTTCAAAATACCACACCATTGACCGCAACAGCTCCGAAAATAAAATATTTCCTGTCAAAATACCACACCATTGAACGCAAAATATGTGTGGGCAGTCAGTTAGTGTTAAGCTTCTCCCTAGAAATTTTCGAAGACAAAATGAAGCATTTCAACCCGTAAAATAAGATGTTGTCTCTCAAAATACCACATCACTGAACGCAAAAACTCCGAAAATAAGATATTGTCTGTCAAAATACCACACCATTGAACGCAAAATCTGTGTGGGCCAGTCAGTTAGTGTTAAGCTTCTCCCTAGATAATTTCGAAGACAAAATGAAGCATTTCAACTTGGAAAATAAGATGTTATCTGTTTAAATACCACACAATTGACCGCAAAAACCCCGAAAATAAAATATTGCCTGTCAAAATACCACACCAGTGAACGCAAAATATGTGTGGCCAGTCAGTTAGTGTTAAGCTTCTCCCTTGAAGTTTTCGAAGACCAATTGAAGCATTTCAACCCGGAATATAAGATGTTATTTGCCAAAATACTACACCATTGAACGCTAAAACTCCGAAAATAAAATATTGTCTGTCAAAATACCACACCATTTAACGTGTGGCCAGTCAGACATCCTTAAGCTTCTCCCTAGAAATTTTCGAAGACAAATTGAAGCATTGCAATCCACAAAATAAGATGTTGTCTGTCAAAATACCACACCATTGGCCACAAAAGCTCCGAAAATAAGATATTGTCTGTCAAAGTATCACACCATTGAACGCAAAATCTGTGTGGCCAGTCAGTTAGTGTTAAGCTTCTCCCTAGAACTTTTCGAAGACAAAATGAACCATTTCAACCCGGAAAATAAGATGTTGTCTGTCAAAATACCATACCATTGAACGCAAAAACTCCGAAAATATGATATTGTCGGTAAAAATACCACACCATTGAACGAAATATATGTGTGGCCAGTCAGACACCCTTAAGCTTCTTCGTAGAAGTTTGCGAAGACAAAATAAAACATTTTAACCCGGAAAATAAGATATTGTCTGTCAAAATACCACACTATTGAACCCAAAATCTGTGTGGCCAGTCAGTTAGGGTTAAGCTTCTCCCTAGAGGTTTTCGAAGACCAATTGAAGCATTTCAACCCGGAATATAACATGTTATCTGTCAAAATACCACACCATTGAACGCAAAATCTGTGTGGCCAGTTAGACACTCTTAGGCTTCTCCCTAGAAATTTTCGAAGACAAAATGAAGCATTTCAACCTGGAAAATAAGATGTTGTCTGTTAAAATACCACACCATTGACCGCAAAACTCCGAAAATAAAATATTGCCTGTCAAAATACCACACCATTGAACGCGAAATATGTGTGGGCAGTCAGTTAGGGTTAAGCTTCTCCCTAGAAATTTTTGAACACAAAATGTAGCATTTCAACCCGTAAAATAAGATGTTGTCTGTCAAAATACCACACCACTAACCGCAAAATCTGTGTGGCCAGTCGTTAGTATTAAGCTTCTCCCTACAAATTTTCTAAGACAAAATGAAGCGTTTCAAACCGTAAAATAAGCTGTTGTCTGTCAAAATACCACACCACTGAACGCAAAATCTGTTTGGCCAGTCAGTTAGTGTTAAGCTTCTCCCTAGAAATTTTCGAAGACAAAATGAAGCATTTCAACCCCTAAAAGAAGCTGTTGCCTGTCAAAATACCACACCATTGAACGCAAGAACTCCGAAAATAAGGTATTGTCTGTCAAAATACTACACCATTGAACGCAAAATCTGTGTGGTCAGTCGTTAGTGCTAAGCTTCTCCCTAAAAATTTTCGAAGACAAAATGAAGCATTTCAACCCGTAA
Organism: Brachypalpus laphriformis; assembly: GCA_945910035.1. Lineage (NCBI taxonomy): Eukaryota > Metazoa > Arthropoda > Insecta > Diptera > Syrphidae > Brachypalpus > Brachypalpus laphriformis. Next base: position 133,131,709 of record OX246754.1, read on the forward strand.
AATAAAATGTTGTCTGTCAAATTACCACACCATTGAACGCAAAAACTCCGAAAATAAGGTATTATCTGTCAAAATACTACACCATTGAACGCAAAATCTGTGTGGCCAGTCAGACACTCTTAAACTTCTTCCTAGAAGTTTGCGAAGGCAAAATAAAACATTTTAACACGGAAAATAAGATATTGTCTGTCAAAATACCACACCATTGAACGAAAATCTGTGTGGCCAGTCAGTTGGTGTAAGGCTTCTCCCTAGAAATTTTCGAAGACAAAATTAAGCATTTTAGCCTGGAAAATAAGACGCTATCTGTCAAAATACCACACCATTGAACGCAAAAACTCCGAAAATAATATAGTGTCTGTCAAAACACCACACTATTTAAGGCAAAATCTGTGTTGCCAGTCAGTCACGGTTAAGTCTCTCCCTAGAAATTTTCGAAGACAAAATGAACCATTTTAACCCGGAAAATAAAATATTGTCTGTCAAAATACCACACCATTGAACGCAAAATCTGTGTGGCCAGTCAGACACTCTTAGGCTTCTTCCTAGAGGTTTGCGAACACAAAATAGAACATTGTAACCCGGAAAATAAGATATTGTCTGTCAAAATACCACACTATTGAACCCAAAATCTGTGTGGCCGGTCAATTAGTATTAAGCTTCTCCCTAGAAATTTTCGATGACCAACTAAAGCATTTCAACCCGGAATATAAGATGTTATCTGTCAAAATACTACACCATTGAACACAAACACTCCGAAAATAAGATGTTATCTGTCAAAATACTACACCATTGAACGCAAAAACTCCGAAAATAAGATATTGTCTGTCGAAATACCACACCATTGAAAGCAAAATCTGTGTGGCCAGTCAGTTAGTGTTAAGCTTCTCCCTAGAAATTTTCGAAGACAAAATGGAGCATTTCAACCTGGAAAATAGGATGTTGTCTTCAAAATACCACACCATTGACCGCAAAAACTCCGAAAATAAAATATATCCTGTCAAAATACCACACCATTGAACGCAAAATATGTGTGGGCAGTCAGTTAGCGTTAAGCTTCTCCCTAGAAATTTTCGAAGACAAAATGAAGCATTTCAAATTGGAAAATAAGATGCTGTCTGTTAACATACCACACCATTGACCGCAAAAACTCCGAAAATAAAATATTGCCTGGCAAAATACCACACCATTGAACGGAAAGTCTGCGTGGCCAGTCAGTTAGTGTTAAGCTTCTCCCTAGATATTTGCGAAGACAAAATGGAGCATTTCAACCTGGAAAATAGGATGTTGTCTTCAAAATACCACACCATTGACCGCAAAAACTCCGAAAATAAAATATTTCCTGTCAAAATACCACACCATTGAACGCAAAATATTTGTGGGCAGTCAGTTAGTGTTAAGCTTCTCCCTAGAAATTTTCGAAGACAAAATGAAGCATTTCAACCCGTAAAATAAGATGTTGTCTCTCAAAATACCACACCACTGAACGCAAAAGCTCCGAAAATAAGATATTTTCTGTCAAAATACCACACCATTGAACGGAAAGTCTGCGTGGCCAGTCAGTTAGTGTTAAGCTCCTCCCTAGATATTTTCGAAGACAAAATGGAGCATTTCAACCCCTAAAAGAAGCTGTTTTCTCTCAAAATACCACACCATTGACCGCAAAAACTCCGAAAATAAAATATTTCCGTCAAAATACCACACCATTGAACGCGAAATATGTGTGGGCAGTCAGTTAGGGTTAAGCTTCTCCCTAGAAATTTTTGAACACAAAATGAAGCATTTCAACCCGTAAAAAAGATGTTGTCTGTCAAAATACCACACCATTGAACGCAAAATCTGTGTGGCCAGTCGTTAGTATTAAGCTTCTCCCTAGAAATTTTCTAAGACAAAAGGAAGCGTTTCAAACCGTAAAATAAGCTGTTGTCTGTCAAAATACCACACCACTGAACGCAAAATCTGTTTGGCCAGTCAGTTAGTGCTAAGCTTCTCCCTAGAAATTTTCGAAGACAAAATGAAGCATTTCAACCCCTAAAAGAAGCTGTTGTCTGTCAAAATACCACACCATTGAACGCAAGAACTCCGAAAATAAGGTATTGTCTGTCAAAATACTACACCATTGAACGCAAAATCTGTGTGGCCAGTCGTTAGTGCTAAGCTTCTCCCTAAAAATTTTCGAAGACAAAATGAAGCATTTCAACCCGTAAAATAAAATGTTGTCTGTCAAATTACCACACCATTGAACGCAAAAACTCCGAAAATAAGGTATTGTCTGTCAAAATACTACACCATTGAACGCAAAATCTGTGTGGCCAGTCGTTAGTGCTAAGCTTCTCCCTAAAAATTTTCGAAGACAAAATGAAGCATTTCAACCCGTAAAATAAAATGTTGTCTGTCAAATTACCACAAATTCCGAAAATAAAATATTGCCTGTCAAAATACCACACCATTGAACGCAAAATATGTGTGGGCAGTCAGTTAGTGTTAAGCTTCTCCCTAGAAATTTTCGAAGACAAAATGAAGCATTTCCACCTGGAAAATAAGATGTTGTCTATTAAAATACCACACCATTGACCGCAAAAACTCCGAAAATAAAATATTGCCTGTCAAAATACCACAACATTGAACGCGAAATATGTGTGGGCAGTCAGTTAGGGTTAAGCTTCTCCCTAGAAATTTTTGAACACAAAATGAAGCATTTCAACCCGTAAAATAAGATGTTGTCTGTCAAAATACCACACCATTGAACGCAAAATCTGTGTGGCCAGTCGTTAGTATTAAGCTTCTCCCTAGAAATTTTCTAAGACAAAATGAAGCGTTTCAAACCGTAAAATAAGCTGTTGTCTGTCAAAATACCGCACCACTGAACGCAAAATCTGTTTGGCCAGTCAGTTAGTGTTAAGCTTCTCCCTAGAAATTTTCGAAGACAAAATGAAGCATTTCAGCCCCTAAAAGAAGCTGTTGTCTGTCAAAATACCACACCATTGAACGCAAGAACTCCGAAAATAAGATATTGTCTGTCAAAATACCACACCACTGAACGCAAAATCTGCGTGGCTAGTCAGTTAGTGTTAAGCTTCTCCCTAGATATTTTCGAAGACAAAATGAAGCATTTCAACCAGGCAAATAAGACGTTGTCTCTCAAAATACCACACCATTGAAGGCAAAAACCCCGAAAATAAGATATTGTCTGTAAGAATACCACACCATTGAACGCAAAATCTGTGTGGCCAGTCAGACACTCTTAAACTTCTTCCTAGAAGTTTGCGAAGGCAAAATAAAACATTTTAACACGGAAAATAAGATATTGTCTGTCAAAATACCACACTATTGAACGAAAATCTGTGTGGCCAGTCAGTTAGTGTTAGGCTTCTCCCTAGAAATTTTCGAAGACAAAATTAAGCATTTTAGCCCGGAATATAAGATGTTATCTGTCAAAATACCCCACCATTGAACGCAAAAACTCGGAAAATAATATAGTGTCTGTCAAAATGCCACACCATTGAACGCAAAATCTGTTTGGCCAGTCAGTTAGTGTTAAGCTTCTCCGTAGAAATTTTCGAAGACAAAATGAAGCATTTCAGCAGGTAAAATAAAATGTTGTCTGTCAAAATACCACACCATTGAACGCAAAACTCCGAAAATAAGATATTGTCTGTCAAAATACCACACCATTGAACGCAAAATCTGTGTGGCCAGTCGTTAGTCTTAAGCTTCTCCCTAGAAATTTTCGAGGACAAAATGAAGCATTTCAACCCGTAAAATAAGATGGTGTCTGCCAAAATACCACACCACTGAACGCAAAAACTCCGAAAATAAGATATTGTCTGTCAAAATACCACACCATTGAACGCAAAATCTGTGTGGGCCAGTCAGTTAGTGTTAAGCTTCTCCCTAGAAATTTTCGAAGACAAAATGGAGCATTTCAACCTGGAAAATAAGATGTTGTCTGTTAAAATACCACACCATTGACCGCAAAAACTCCGAAAATTAAATATTGCCTGGCAAAATACCACACCATTGAACGGAAAGTCTGCGTGGCCAGTCAGTTAGTGTTAAGCTTCTCCATAGATATTTTCGAAGACAAAATGGAGCATTTCAACCTGGAAAATAGGATGCTGTCTTCAAAATACCACACCATTGACCGCAAAAACTCCGAAAATAAAATATTTCCTGTCAAAATACCACACCATTGAACGCAAAATATGTGTGGGCAGTCAGTTAGTGTTAAGCTTCTCCCTAGAAATTTTCGAGGACAAAATGGAGCATTTCAACCCGTAAAATAAGATGCTGTCTGCAAGAATACCACACCACTGAACGCAAAAACTCCGAAAATAAGATATTGTCTGTCAAAATACCACACCATTGAACGCAAAATCTGTGTGGGCCAGTCAGTTAGTGTTAAGCTTCTCCCTAGATAATTTCGAAGACAAAATGAAGCATTTCAACTTGTAAAATAAGATGTTATCTGTTTAAGTACCACACAATTGACCGCAAAAACCCCGAAAATAAAATATTGCCTGTCAAAATACCACACCATTGAACGCAAAATATGTGTGGCCAGTCAGTTAGTGTTAAGCTTCTCCCTAGAAATTTTCGAAGACCAATTGAAGCATTTCAACCCGGAATATAAGATGTTATTTGCCAAAATACTACACCATTGAACGCTAAAACTCCGAAAATAAAATATTGTCTGTCAAAATACCACACCATTTAACGTGTGGCCAGTCAGACATTCTTAAGCTTCTCCCTAGAAATTTTCGAAGACAAATAGAAGCATTGCAATCCATAAAATAAGATGTTGTCTGTCAAAATACCACACCATTGGCCACAAAAGCTCCGAAAATAAAATATTGTCTGTCAAAGTATCACACCATTGAACGCAAAATCTGTGTGGCCAGTCAGTTAGTGTTAAGCTTCTCCCTAGAACTTTTCGAAGACAAAATGAACCATTTCAACCCGGAAAATAAGATGTTGTCTGTCAAAACACCATACCATTGAACGCAAAAACTCCGAAAATAAGATATTGTCGGTAAAAATACAACACCATTGAACGAAATGTATGTGTGGCCAGTCAGACACTCTTAAACTTCTTCCTAGAAATTTGCGAAGGCAAAATAAAACATTTTAACACGGAAAATAAGATATTGTCTGTCAAAATACCACACCATTGAACGAAAATCTGTGTGGCCAGTCAGTTGGTGTAAGGCTTCTCCCTAGAAATTTTCGAAGACAAAATTAAGCATTTTAGCCTGGAAAATAAGACGCTATCTGTCAAAATACCACACCATTGAACGCAAAAACTCCGAAAATAATATAGTGTCTGTCAAAACACCACACTATTTAAGGCAAAATCTGTGTTGCCAGTCAGTCACGGTTAAGTCTCTCCCTAGAAATTTTCGAAGACAAAATGAACCATTTTAACCCGGAAAATAAAATATTGTCTGTCAAAATACCACACCATTGAACGCAAAATCTGTGTGGCCAGTCAGACACTCTTAGGCTTCTTCCTAGAGGTTTGCGAACACAAAATAAAACATTGTAACCCGGAAAATAAGATATTGTCTGTCAAAATACCACACTATTGAACCCAAAATCTGTGTGGCCGGTCAATTAGTGTTAAGCTTCTCCCTAGAAATTTTCGAAGACCAACTGAAGCATTTCAACCCGGAATATAAGATGTTATCTGTCAAAATACTACACCATTGAACGCAAACACTCCGAAAATAAGATACTGTCTGTCAAAATACCACACAATTGAAAGCAAAAACTCAGAAAATAAGATACTGTCTGTCGAAATACCACACCACTGAACGCAAAATCTGTGTGGCCAGTCAGTTAGTGTTAAGCTTCTCCCTAGATATTTTCGAAGACAAAATGGAGCATTTCAACCTGGAAAATAGGATATTGTCTTCAAAATACCACACCATTGAACGCAAAAACTCCGAAAATAAAATATTGCCTGTCAAAATACCACACCATTGAACGCAAAATATGTGTGGGCAGTCAGTTAGTGTTAAGTTTCTCCCTAGAAATTTTCGAAGACAAAATGAAGCATTTCAACCTGGAAAATAAGATGTTATCTGTTAAAATACCACACCACTGACCGCAAAAACTCCGAAAATAAAATATTGCCTGGCAAAATACCACACCATTGAACGCAAAATATGTGTGGGCAGTCAGTTAGTGTTAAGCTTCTCCCTAGAAATTTTCGAAGACAAAATGAAGCATTTCAACCCGTAAAATAAGCTGTTGTCTGTCAAAATACCACACCACTGAACGCAAAATCTGTTTGGCCAGTCAGTTAGTGTTAAGCTTCTCCCTAGAAATTTTCGAAGACAAAATGAAGCATTTCAACCCCTAAAAGAAGCTGTTGTCTGTCAAAATACCACACCATTGAACGCAAGAACTCCGAAAATAAGGTATTGTCTGTCAAAATACTACACCATTGAACGCAAAATCTGTGTGGCCAGTCGTTAGTGCTAAGCTTCTCCCTAGAAATTTTCGAGGACAAAATGAAGCATTTCAACCCGTAAAATAAGATGGTGTCTGCCAAAATACCACACCACTGAACGCAAAAACTCCGAAAATAAGATATTGTCTGTCAAAATACCACACCATTGAATGCAAAATCTGTGTGGGCCAGTCAGTTAGTGTTAAGCTTCTCCCTAGAAATTTTCGAAGACAAAATGAAGCATTTCAACCTGGAAAATAAGATGTTGTCTGTTAAAATACCACACCATTGACCGCAAAAACTCCGAAAATTAAATATCGCCTGGCAAAATACCACACCATTGAACGGAAAGTCTGCGTGGCCAGTCAGTTAGTGTTAAGCTTCTCCCTAGATATTTTCGAAGACAAAATGGAGCATTTCAACCTGGAAAATAGGATGCTGTCTTCAAAATACCACACCATTGACCGCAAAAACTCCGAAAATAAAATATTTCCTGTCAAAATACCACACCATTGAACGCAAAATATGTGTGGGCAGTCAGTAAGTGTTAAGCTTCTCCCTAGAAATTTTCGAGGACAAAATGGAGCATTTCGACCCATAAAATAAGATGCTGTCTGCAAAAATACCACACCACTGAACGCAAAAACTCCGAAAATAAGATATTGTCTGTCAAAATACCACACCATTGAACGCAAAATCTGTGTGGGCCAGTCAGTTAGTGTTAAGCTTCTCCCTAGATAATTTCGAAGACAAAATGAAGCATTTCAACTTGTAAAATAAGATGTTATCTGTTCAAGTACCACACAATTGACCGCAAAAACCCCGAAAATAAAATATTGCCTGTCAAAATACCACACCATTGAACGCAAAATATGTGTGGCCAGTCAGTTAGTGTTAAGCTTCTCCCTAGAAATTTTCGAAGACCAATTGAAGCATTTCAACCCGGAATATAAAATGTTATTTGCCAAAATACTACACCATTGAACGCTAAAACTCCGAAAATAAAATATTGTCTGTCAAAATACCACACCATTTAACGTGTGGCCAGTCAGACATTCTTAAGCTTCTCCCTAGAAATTTTCGAAGACAAATTGAAGCATTGCAATCAATAAAATAAGATGTTGTCTGTCAAAATACCACACCATTGGCCACAAAAGCTCCGAAAATCAAATATTGTCTGTCAAAGTGTCACACCATTGAACGCAAAATCTGTGTGGCCAGTCAGTTAGTGTTAAGCTTCTCCCTAGAACTTTTCGAAGACAAAATGAACCATTTCAACCCGGAAAATAAGATGTTGTCTGTCAAAATACCATACCATTGAACGCAAAAACTCCGAAAATAAGATATTGTCGGTAAAAATACAACACCATTGAACGAAATGTATGTGTGGCCAGTCAGACACTCTTAAGCTTCTTCCTAGAAGTTTGCGAAGACAAAATAAAACATTTTAACCCGGAAAATAAGATATTGTCTGTCAAAATACCACACTATTGAACCCAAAATCTGTGTGGCCAGTCAGTTAGGGTTAACCTTCTCCCTAGAAGTTTTCGAAGACCAATTGAAGCATTTCAACCCGGAATATAACATGTTATCTGTCAAAATACCACACCATTGAACGCAAAATCTGTGTGGCCAGTCAGACACTCTTAGGCTTCTCCCTAGAAATTTTCGAAGACAAAATGAAGCATTTTAGCCCGGAAAATAAGACGCTATCTGTCAAAATACCACACCATTGACCCCAAAAACTCCGAAAATAAGATATTGTCTGTAAGAATACCACACCATTGAACGCAAAATCTGTGTGGCCAGTCAGACACTCTTAAACTCCTTCCTAGAAGTTTGCGAAGGCAAAATAAAACATTTTAACACGGAAAATAAGATATTGTCTGTCAAAATACCACACTATTGAACGAAAATCTGTGTGGCCAGTCAGTTAGTGTTAGGCTTCTTCCTAGAAATTTTCGAAGACAAAATTAAGCATTTTAGCCCGGAATATAAGATGTTATCTGTCAAAATACCCCACCATTGAACGCAAAAACTCGGAAAATAATATAGTGCCTGTCAAAATACCACACCATTGAACGCAAAATCTGTGTGGCCAGTCAGTTAGTGTTAAGCTTCTCCGTAGAAATTTTCGAAGACAAAATGAAGCATTCCAGCAGGCAAAATAAAATGTTGTCTGTCAAAATACCACACCATTGAACGCAAAACTCCGAAAATAAGATATTGTCTGTCAAAATACCACACCATCGAACGCAAAATCTGTGTGGCCAGTCGTTAGTCTTAAGCTTCTCCCTAGAAATTTTCGAGGACAAAATGAAGCATTTCAACCCGTAAAATAAGATGCTGTCTGCCAAAATACCACACCACTGAACGCAAAAACTCCGAAAATAAGATATTGTCTGTCAAAATACCACACCATTGAACGCAAAATCTGTGTGGGCCAGTCAGTTAGTGTTAAGCTTCTCCCTAGATAATTTCGAAGACAAAATGAAGCATTTCAACTTGGAAAATAAGATGTTATCTGTTTAAATACCACGCAATTGACCGCAAAAACCCCAAAAATAAAATATTGCCTGTCAAAATACCACACCATTGAACGCAAAATATGTGTGGCCAGTCAGTTAGTGTTAAGCTTCTCCCTAGAAGTTTTCGAAGACCAATTGAAGCATTTCAACCCGGAATATAAGATGTTATTTGCCAAAATACTACACCATTGAACGCTAAAACTCCGAAAATAAAATATTGTCTGTCAAAATACCACACCATTGAACGCAAAATCTGTGTGGCCAGTCAGTTAGTGTTAAGCTTCTCCCTAGAACTTTTCGAAGACAAAATGAACCATTTCAACCCGGAAAATAAGATGTTGTCTGTCAAAATACCATACCATTGAACGCAAAAACTCCGAAAATAAGATATTGTCGGTAAAAATACAACACCATTGAACGAAATGTATGTGTGGCCAGTCAGACACTCTTAAGCTTCTTCCTAGAAGTTTGCGAAGACAAAATAAAACATTTTAACTCGGAAAATAAGATATTGTCTGTCAAAATACCACACTATTGAACCCAAAATCTGTGTGGCCAGTCAGTTAGGGTTAACCTTCTCCCTAGAAGTTTTCGAAGACCAATTGAAGCATTTCAACCCGGAATATAACATGTTATCTGTCAAAATACCACACCATTGAACGCAAAATCTGTGTGGCCAGTCAGACACTCTTAGGCTTCTCCCTAGAAATTTTCGAAGACAAAATGAAGCATTTTAGCCCGGAAAATAAGACGCTATCTGTCAAAATACCACACCATTGACCCCAAAAACTCCGAAAATAAGATATTGTCTGTAAGAATACCACACCATTGAACGCAAAATCTGTGTGGCCAGTCAGACACTCTTAAACTCCTTCCTAGAAGTTTGCGAAGGCAAAATAAAACATTTTAACACGGAAAATAAGATATTGTCTGTCAAAATACCACACTATTGAACGAAAATCTGTGTGGCCAGTCAGTTAGTGTTAAGCTTCTTCCTAGAAATTTTCGAAGACAAAATTAAGCATTTTAGCCCGGAATATAAGATGTTATCTGTCAAAATACCCCACCATTGAACGCAAAAACTCGGAAAATAATATAGTGCCTGTCAAAATACCACACCATTGAACGCAAAATCTGTGTGGCCAGTCAGTTAGTGTTAAGCTTCTCCGTAGAAATTTTCGAAGACAAAATGAAGCATTCCAGCAGGCAAAATAAAATGTTGTCTGTCAAAATACCACACCATTGAACGCAAAACTCCGAAAATAAGATATTGTCTGTCAAAATACCACACCATCGAACGCAAAATCTGTGTGGCCAGTCGTTAGTCTTAAGCTTCTCCCTAGAAATTTTCGAGGACAAAATGAAGCATTTCAACCCGTAAAATAAGATGCTGTCTGCCAAAATACCACACCACTGAACGCAAAAACTCCGAAAATAAGATATTGTCTGTCAAAATACCACACCATTGAACGCAAAATCTGTGTGGGCCAGTCAGTTAGTGTTAAGCTTCTCCCTAGATAATTTCGAAGACAAAATGAAGCATTTCAACTTGGAAAATAAGATGTTATCTGTTTAAATACCACGCAATTGACCGCAAAAACCCCAAAAATAAAATATTGCCTGTCAAAATACCACACCATTGAACGCAAAATATGTGTGGCCAGTCAGTTAGTGTTAAGCTTCTCCCTAGAAGTTTTCGAAGACCAATTGAAGCATTTCAACCCGGAATATAAGATGTTATTTGCCAAAATACTACACCATTGAACGCTAAAACTCCGAAAATAAAATATTGTCTGTCAAAATACCACACCATTGAACGCAAAATCTGTGTGGCCAGTCAGTTAGTGTTAAGCTTCTCCCTAGAACTTTTCGAAGACAAAATGAACCATTTCAACCCGGAAAATAAGATGTTGTCTGTCAAAATACCATACCATTGAACGAAATATATGTGTGGCCAGTCAGACACTCTTAAGCTTCTTCCTAGAAGTTTGCGAAGACAAAATAAAACATTTTAACCCGGAAAATAAGACATTGTCTGTCAAAATACCACACTATTGAACCCAAAATCTGTGTGGCCAGTCAGTTAGGGTTAAGCTTCTCCCTAGAAGTTTTCGAAGACCAATTGAAGCATTTCAACCCGGAATATAACATGTTATCTGTCAAAATACCACACCATTGAACGCAAAATCTGTGTGGCCAGTCAGACACTCTTAGGCTTCTCGCTAGAAATTTTCGAAGACAAAATGAAGCATTTTAGCCCGGAAAATAAGACGCTATATGTCAAAATACCACACCATTGAACGCAAAAACTCCGAAAATAATATAGTGTCTGTCAAAACACCACACTATTTAAGGCAAAATCTGTGTTGAAAGACAGTCACGGTTAAGTCTCTCCCTAGAAATTTTCGAAGACAAAATGAACCATTTTAACCCGGAAAATAAAATATTGTCTGTCAAAATACCACACCATTGAACGCAAAATCTGTGTGGCCAGTCAGACACTCTTAGGCTTCTTCCTAGAGGTTTGCGAACACAAAATAAAACATTGTAACCCGGAAAATAAGATATTGTCTGTCAAAATACCACACTATTGAACCCAAAATCTGTGTGGCCGGTCAATTAGTGTTAAGCTTCTCCCTAGAAATTTTCGAAGACCAACTGAAGCATTTCAACCCGGAATATAAGATGTTATCTGTCAAAATACTACACCATTGAACGCAAACACTCCGAAAATAAGATACTGTCTGTCAAAATACCACACAATTGAACGCAAAAACTCAGAAAATAAGATATTGTCTGTCGAAATACCACACCACTGAACGCAAAATCTGTGTGGCCAGTCAGTTAGTGTTAAGCTTCTCCCTAGATATTTTTGAAGACAAAATGGAGCATTTCAACCTGGAACATAGGATATTGTCTTCAAAATACCACACCAATGAACGCAAAAACTCCGAAAATAAAATATTGCCTGTCAAAATACCACACCATTGAACGCAAAATATGTGTGGGCAGTCAGTTAGTGTTAAGTTTCTCCCTAGAAATTTTCGAAGACAAAATGAAGCATTTCAACCTGGAAAATAAGATGTTATCTGTTAAAATACCACACCACTGACCGCAAAAACTCCGAAAATAAAATATTGCCTGGCAAAATACCACACCATTGAACGGAAAGTCTGCGTGGCCAGTCAGTTAGTGTTAAGTTTCTCCCTAGATATTTTCGAAGACAAAATGGAGCATTTGAACCTGGAATATAGGATGTTGTCTTCAAAATACCACACCATTGACCGCAAAAACTCCGAAAATAAAATATTTCCTGTCAAAATACCACACCATTGAACGCAAAATATGTGTGGGCAGTCAGTTAGTGTTAAGCTTCTCCCTAGATATTTTCGAAGACAAAATGAAGCATTTCAACCCGTAAAATAAGATGTTGTCTCTCAAAATACCACACCACTGAACGCAAAAACTCCGACAATAAGATATTTTCTGTCAAAATACCACACCATTGAACGGAAAGTCTGCGTGGCCAGTCAGTTAGTGTTAAGCTTCTCCCTAGATATTTTCGAAGACAAAATGTAGCATTTCAACCTGGAAAATAGGATGTTGTCTTCAAAATACCACACCATTGACCGCAAAAACTCCGAAAATAAAATATTGCCTGTCAAAATACCACACCATTGAACGCAAAATATGTGTGGGCAGTCAGTTAGTGCTAAGCTTCTCCCTAGAAATTTTCGAAGACAAAATGAAGCATTTCAACCTGGAAAATAAGATGTTGTCTGTTAAAATACCACACCATTGACCGCAAAAACTCCGAAAATAAAATATTGCCTACCAAAATACCACACCATGGAACGCGAAATATGTGTGGGCAGTCAGTTAGGGTTAAGCTTCTCCCTAGAAATTATTGAACACAAAATGAAGCATTTCAACCCGTAAAATAAGATGTTGTCTGTCAAAATACCACATAATTGAACGCAAAATCTGTGTGGCCAGTCAGACACTCTTAGGCTTCTTCCTAGAAGTTTGCGAAAGCAAAATAAAACATTTTAACAGGGAAAATAAGATACTGTCTGTTAAAATACCACACTATTGAACGAAAATCTGTGTGGCCAGTCAGTTAGTGTTAAGCTTCTCCCTAGAAATTTTCGAAGACAAAATGAAGCATTTCAGTAGTTAAAATAAGATGTTGTCTGTCAAAATACCACACCATTGAACGCAAAACTCCCAAAATAAGATATTGTCTGTCAAAATACCACACCATTGAACGCAAAATCTGTGTGGCCAGTCGTTAGTCTTAAGCTTCTCCCTAGAAATTTTCGAGGACAAAATGAAGCATTTCAGCCCGTAAAATAAGATGTTGTCTGCCAAAATACCACACCACTGAACGCAAAAACTCCGAAAATAAGATATTGTTTGTCAAAATACCACACCATTGAACGCAAAATCTGTGTGGGCCAGACAGTTAGTGTTAAGCTTCTCCCTAGATAATTTCGAAGACAAAATGAAGCATTTCAACCTGGAAAATAAGATGTTATCTGTTTAAATACCACACCATTGACCGCATAAACTCCGAAAATAAAATATTGCCTCTCAAAATACCACACCATTGAACGCAAAATATGTGTGGCCAGTCAGTTAGTGTTAAGCTTCTCCCTAGAATTTTTCGAAAACCAATTGAAGCATTTCAATCCGGAATATAAGATGTTATCTGTCAAAATACTACACCATTGAACGCTAAAACTCCGAAAATAAAATATTGCCTGTCAAAATACCACACCATTTAACGTGTGGCCAGTCAGACATTCTTAAGCTCCTCCCTAGAAATTTTCGAAGACAAATTGAAGCATTTCAATCAATAAAATAAGATGTTGTCTGTCAAAATACCACACCATTGGCCACAAAAGCTCCGAAAATAAAATATTGCTTGTCAAAATATCACACCATTGAAAGCAAAATCTGTGTGGCCAGTCAGTTAGTGTTAACCTTCTCCCTAGAAATTTTCGAAGACAAAATGAACCATTTCAACCCGTAAAAGAGGCTGTTGTCTGTCAAAATACCACACCATTGAGCGCAATATCTGTGTGGCCAGTCAGACACTCTTAAGCTTCTTACTAGAAGTTTGCGAAGGCAAAATAAAACATTTTAACACGGAAAATGAGATATTGTCTGTCAAAATACCACACTATTGAACGAAAATCTGTGTGGCCAGTCAGTTAGTGCTAAGCTTCTCCCTAGAAGTCTTCGAAGACCAATTGAAGCATTTCAACCCGGAATATAAGATGTTATCTGTCAAAATACCACACCATTGAACGCAAAAACTCCGAAAATAAGATATTGTCTGCTAAAATAATACACCATTTAACGCAAGGTCTGTGTGGCCAGTCAGACACTCTTAGGCTTCTCCCTAGAAATTTTCGAAGACAAAATGAAGCATTTTAGCCCGGAAAATAAGATGTTGTCTGTTAAAATACCACACCATTGACCGCAAAAACTCCGAAAATTAAATATTGCCTGGCAAAATACCACACCATTGAACGGAAAGTCTGCGTGGCCAGTCAGTTAGTGTTAAGCTTCTCCCTAGATATTTTCGAAGACAAAATGGAGCATTTCAACCTGGAAAATAGGATGCTGTCTTCAAATACCACACCATTGACCGCAAAAACTCCGAAAATAAAATATTTCCTGTCAAAATACCACACCATTGAACGCAAAATATGTGTGGGCAGTCAGTTAGTGTTAAGCTTCTCCCTAGAAATTTTCGAGGACAAAATGAAGCATTTCAACCCGTAAAATAAGATGCTGTCTGCAAAAATACCACACCACTGAACGCAAAAACTCCGAAAATAAGATATTGTCTGTCAAAATACCACACCATTGAACGCAAAATCTGTGTGGGCCAGTCAGTTAGTGTTAAGCTTCTCCCTAGAAATTTTCGAAGACCAATTGAAGCATTTCAACCCGGAATATAAGATGTTATTTGCCAAAATACTACACCATTGAACGCTAAAACTCCGAAAATAAAATATCGTCTGTCAAAATACCACACCATTTAACGTGTGGCCAGTCAGACATTCTTAAGCTTCTCCCTAGAAATTTTCGAAGACAAATTGAAGCATTGCAATCCATAAAATAAGATGTTGTCTGTCAAAATACCACACCATTGGCCACAAAAGCTCCGAAAATAAAATATTGTCTGTCAAAGTATCACACCATTGAACGCAAAATCTGTGTGGCCAGTCAGTTAGTGTTAAGCTTCTCCCTAGAACTTTTCGAAGACAAAATGAACCATTTCAACCCGGAAAATAAGATGTTGTCTGTCAAAATACCATACCATTGAACGAAATATATGTGTGGCCAGTCAGACACTCTTAAGCATCTTCCTAGAAGTTTGCGAAGACAAAATAAAACATTTTAACCCGGAAAATAAGATATTGTCTGTCAAAATACCACACTATTGAACCCAAAATCTGTGTGGCCAGTCAGTTAGGGTTAAGCTTCTCCCTAGAAGTTTTCGAAGACCAATTGAAGCATTTCAACCCGGAATATAACATGTTATCTGTCAAAATACCACACCATTGAACGCAAAATCTGTGTGGCCAGTCAGACACTCTAAGGCTTCTCGCTAGAAATTTTCGAAGACAAAATGAAGCGTTTTAGCCCCGAAAATAAGACGCTATATGTCAAAATACCACACCATTGAACGCAAAAACTCCGAAAATAATATAGTGTCTGTCAAAACACCACACTATTTAAGGCAAAATCTGTGTTGAAAGACAGTCACGGTTAAGTCTCTCCCTAGAAATTTTCGAAGACAAAATGAACCATTTTAACCCGGAAAATAAAATATTGTCTGTCAAAATACCACACCATTGAACGCAAAATTTGTGTGGCCAGTCAGACACTCTTAGGCTTCTTCCTAGAGGTTTGCGAACACAAAATAAAACATTGTAACCCGGAAAATAAGATATTGTCTGTCAAAATACCACACCATTGAACGCAAAATCTGTGTGGCCAGTCAGTTAGTGTTAAGCTTCTCCCTAGATATTTTCGAAGACAAAATGGAGCATTTCAACCTGGAAAATAGGATATTGTCTTCAAAATACCACACCATTGAACGCAAAAACTCCGAAAATAAAATATTGCCTGTCAAAATACCACACCATTGAACGCAAAACATGTGTGGGCAGTCAGTTAGTGTTAAGTTTCTCCCTAGAAATTTTCGAAGACAAAATGAAGCATTTCAACCTGGAAAATAAGATGTTATCTGTTAAAATACCACACCACTGACCGCAAAAACTCCGAAAATAAAATATTGCCTGGCAAAATACCACACCATTGAACGGAAAGTCTGCGTGGCAAGTCAGTTAGTGTTAAGTTTCTCCCTAGATATTTTCGAAGACAAAATGGAGCATTTCAAC
The DNA here is from genome assembly GCA_945910035.1 of Brachypalpus laphriformis. NCBI lineage: Eukaryota > Metazoa > Arthropoda > Insecta > Diptera > Syrphidae > Brachypalpus > Brachypalpus laphriformis. The sequence goes on from OX246754.1 coordinate 133,148,112, forward strand.
CTGGAATATAGGATGTTGTCTTCAAAATACCACACCATCGACCGCAAAAACTCCGAAAATAAAATATTTCCTGTCAAAATACCACACCATTGAACGCAAAATATGTGTGGGCAGTCAGTTAGTGTTAAGCTTCTCCCTAGAAATTTTCGAAGACAAAATGAAGCATTTCAACCCGTAAAATAAAATGTTGTCTCTCAAAATACCACACCACTGAACGCAAAAACTCCGAAAATAAGACATTTTCTGTCAAAATACCACACCATTGAACGGAAAGTCTGCGTGGCCAGTCAGTTAGTGTTAAGCTTCTCCCTAGATATTTTCGAAGACAAAATGTAGCATTTCAACCTGGAAAATAGGATGTTGTCTTCAAAATACCACACCATTGACCGAAAAAACTCCGAAAATAAAATATTGCCTGTCAAAATACCACACCATTGAACGCAAAATATGTGTGGGCAGTCAGTTAGTGTTAAGCTTCTCCCTAGAAATTTTCGAAGACAAAATGAAGCATTTCAACCCGTAAAATAAGCTGTTGTCTGTCAAAATACCACACCACTGAACGCAAAATCTGTTTGGCCAGTCAGTTAGGGTTAAGCTTCTCCCTAGAAATTTTCGAAGACAAAATGAAGCATTTCAACCCCTAAAAGAAGCTGTTGTCTGTCAAAATACCACACCATTGAACGCAAGAACTCCGAAAATAAGGTATTGTCTGTCAAAATACTACACCATTGAACGCAAAATCTGTGTGGCCAGTCGTTAGTGCTAAGCTTCTCCCTAAAAATTTTCGAAGACAAAATGAAGCATTTCAACCCGTAAAATAAAATATTGTCTGTCAAATTACCACACCATTAAACGCAAAAACTCCGAAAATAAAATATTGTCTGTCAAAATACTACACCATTGAACGCAAAATCTGTGTGGCCAGTCGTTAGTGCTAAGCTTCTCCCTAAAAATTTTCGAAGACAAAATGAAGCATTTCAACCCGTAAAATATAATGTTGTCTGTCAAAATACCACACCATTGAACGGAAAGTCTGCGTGGCCAGTCAGTTAGTGTTAAGCTTCTCCCTAGATATTTTCGAAGACAAAATGGAGCATTTCAACCTGGAAAATAGGATGTTGTCTTCGAAATACCACACCATTAACCGCAAAAACTCCGAAAATAAAATATTGCCTGTCAAAATACCACACCATTGAGCGCAAAATATGTGTGGGCAGTCAGTCAGTGCTAAGCTTCTCCCTAGAAATTTTCGAAGACAAAATGAAGCATTTCAACTTGGAAAATAAGATGTTGTCTGTTAAAATACCACACCATTGACCGCAAAAACTCCGAAAATAAAATATTGCCTACCAAAATACCACACCATGGAACGCGAAATATGTGTGGGCAGTCAGTTAGGGCTAAGCTTCTCATTAGAAATTTTTGAACACAAAATGAAGCATTTCAACCCGTAAAATAAGATGTTGTCTGTCAAAATACCACACAATTGAACGCAAAATCTGTGTGGCCAGTCAGACGCTCTTAGGCTTCTTCCTAGAAGTTTGCGAAAGCAAAATAAAACATTTTAACAGGGAAAATAAGATATTGTCTGTTAAAATACCACACTATTGAACGAAAATCTGTGTGGCCAGTCAGTTAGTGTTAAGCTTCTCCCTAGAAATTTTCGAAGACAAAATGAAGCATTTCAGTAGTTAAAATAAGATGTTGTCTGTCAAAATACCACACCATTGAACGCAAAACTCCCAAAATAAGATATTGTCTGTCAAAATACCACACCATTGAACGCAAAATCTGTGTGGCCAGTCGTTAGTCTTAAGCTTCTCCCGAGAAATTTTCGAGGACAAAATGAAGCATTTCAACCCGTAAAATAAGATGTTGTCTGCCAAAATACCACACCACTGAACGCAAAAACTCCGAAAATAAGATATTGTTTGTCAAAATACCACACCATTGAACGCAAAATCTGTGTGGGCCAGACAGTTAGTGTTAAGCTTCTCCCTAGATAATTTCGAAGACAAAATGAACCATTTCAACCCGTAAAAGAAGCTGTTGTCTGTCAAAATACCACACCATTGAACGCAATATCTGTGTGGCCAGTCAGACACTCTTAAGCTTCTTACTAGAAGTTTGCGAAGGCAAAATAAAACATTTTAACACGGAAAATGAGATATTGTCTGTCAAAATACCACACTATTGAACGAAAATCTGTGTGGCCAGTCAGTTAGTGCTAAGCTTCTCCCTAGAAGTCTTCGAAGACCAATTGAAGCATTTCAACCCGGAATATAAGATGTTATCTGTCAAAATACCACACCATTGAACGCAAAAACTCCGAAAATAAGATATTGTCTGCTAAAATAATACACCATTTAACGCAAGGTCTGTGTGGCCAGTCAGACACCCTTAGGCTTCTCCCTAGAAATTTTCGAAGACAAAATGAAGCATTTTAGCCCGGAAAATAAGACGTTATCTGTCAAAATACCACACCATTGGACGCAAAAACTCGGAAAATAATATAGTGTCTGTCAAAATACCACACCATTGAACGCAAAATCTGTGTGGCCAGTCAGTTAGTGTTAACCTTCTCCCTAGAAATTTTCGAAGACAAAATGAAGCATATCAGCTAGTAAAATAAGATGTTGTCTGTCAAAATACCACACCATTGAACGCAAAACTCCGAAAATAAGATATTTTCTGTCAAAATACCACACCATTGAACGCAAAATATGTGTGGGCAGTCTGTTACTGTTATGCTTCTCCCCAGAAATTTTCGAAGACAAATTGAAGCTTTTCAATCCGGAAATTAAGATATTGTCTGCCAAAATACCACACCATTGAACGCAAAATCTCTGAAGCCAGTCAGACACTCTTAGGCTTCTTCCTAGAAGTTTTCGAAAACAAAATAAAATACTTTAACCCGGAAAATAAGATATTGTCTGTCAAAATACCACACTATTGAACGCAAAATCTGTGTGGCCAGTCAGTTAGTGTTAAGCTTCTCCGTAGAAGTTTTCGAAGACCAATTGAAGCATTTCATCATGGAATATAAGATGTTATCTGTCAAAATACTACACCATTGAACGCAAAATCTCCGAAAATAAGACATTGTCTGTCAAAATACCACACCATTTAACGCGAGATCTGTGTGGCCAGTCAGACATTCTTAAGCTCCTCTCTAGAAATTTTCGAAGACAAATTGAAGCATTTCAATCCGTAAAATACGATGTTGTCTGTCAAAATACCACACCGTTGACCGCGAAAACTCCGAAAATAAAATATTGCCTGTCAAAATACCACACCGTTGAACGCAAAATATGTGTGGCCAGTCAGTTAGTGTTAAGCTTCTCCCTAGAAGTTTTCGAAGACCAATTGAACCATTTCAACTCGGAATATAAGATGTTGTCTGTGAAAATACTACAACATTGAACGCTAAAACTCCGAAAATAAAATATTGCCTGTCAAAATACCACACCATTTAACGTGTGGCCAGTCGTTAGTCTCAAACTTCTCCCTAGAAATTTTCGAAGACAAAATGAAGCATTTCAACCCGTAAAATAAGATGTTGTCTGCCAAATTCCACACCATTGACCACAAAAGCTCCGAAAATAAAATATTGTCTGTCAAAATATCACACCATTGAACGCAAAATCTGTGTGGCCAGTCAGTTAGGGTTAAGCTTCTCCCTAGAAATTTTCGAAGACAAAATGAACCATTTCAACCCGGAAAATAAGATGTTGTCTGTCAAAATACCACACCATTGAACGCAAAAACTCCGAAAATAAGATATTGTCGGTAAAAATACCACACCATTGAACGCAAAATCTGTGTGGCCAGTCGTTAGTCTTAAGCTTCTAACTAGAAATTTTCGAGGACAAAATGAAGCATTTCAACCCGTAAAATAAGACGTTGTCTGCCAAAATACCACACCATTGAACGCAAAATCTAAGAAAATAAGATATTGTCTGTCAAAATACCACACCATTGAACGCAAAATCTGTGTGGGCCGGTCAGTTAGTGTAAAGCTTCTCCCTAGATAATTTCGAAGTTAAAATGAAGCACTTCAACCTGGAAAATAAGATGTTGTCTGTTAAAATACCACACCATTGACCGCAAAATCTCGGAAAATAAAATATTGCCTGTCAAAATACCACACCATTGAACGCAAAATATGTGTGGCCAGTCAGTTAGTGTTAAGCTTCTCCCTCGAAGTTTTCGAAGACCAATTGAAGCATTTCAACCCGGAATATAAGACGTTATCTGTCAAAATGCTACACCATTGAACGCAAAGCTAAGAAAATAAGATATTGTCTGTCAAAATACCACACCATTTAATGCGTGATCTGTGTGGCCAGTCAGACATTCTTAAGCTCCTCCCTAGAAATTTTCGAAGACAAATTGAAGCATTTCAATAAATAAAATAAGATGTTGGCTGTCAAAATACCACACCATTGACCGCAAAAACTCGGAAAATAAAATATTGCCTGTCAAAATACCACACCATTGAACGCAAAATATGTGTGGCCAGTCAGTTAGTATTTAGCTTCTCCCTAGAAGTTTCGAAGACCAATTGAAGCATTTCAACTCGGAATATAAGATGTTATCTGTGAAAATACTACAACATTGAACGCTAAGACTCCGAAAATAAAATATTGAGTGTCAAAATACCACACCATTTAACGTGTGGCCAGTCGTTAGTCTTAAACTTCTCATTAGAAATTTTCGAGGACAAAATGAAGCATTTCAACCCGTAAAATAAGATGTTGTCTGTCAAAATACCACACCATTGAACGCAAAAACTCCGAAAATAAGATATTGTCGGTAAAAATACCACACAATTGAACGCAAAATCTGTGTGGCCAGTCGTTAGTCTTAAGCTTCTCCCTAGAAATTTTCGAGGACAAAATGAAGCATTTCAACCCGTAAAATAAGATGTTGTCTGCCAAAATACCGCACCATTGAACGCAAAAACTCCGAAAATAAGATATTGTCTGTCAAAATACCACACCATTGAACGCAAAATCTGTGTGGGCCAGTCAGTTAGTGTTAAGCTTCTCCCTAGATAATTTCGAAGACAAAATGAAGCATTTTAGACCATAAAATAAGATGTTGTCTGTTAAAATACCACACCATTGACCGCAAAAACTCCGAAAATAAAATATTGCCTGTCAAAATACCACACCATTGAACGCAAAATATGTGTGGCCAGTCACTTAGTGTTAAGCGTCTCCCTAGAAGTTTTCGAAGACCAATTGAAGCATTTCAACTCGGAATATAAGATGTTATCTGTAAAAATACTACAACATTGAACGCTAAAACTCCGAAAATAAAATATTGCCTGTCAAAATACCACACCAATAAACGTGTGGCCAGTCATTAGTCTTAAACTCCTCCCTAGAAATTTTCGAGGACAAAATGAAGCATTTCAACCCGTAAAATAAGATGTTGTCTGCCAAATTCCACACCATTGACCACAAAAACTCCGAAAATAAAATATTGTCTGTCAAAATATCACACCATTGAACGCAAAATCTGTGTGGCCAGTCAGTTAGGGTTAAGCTTCTCCCTAGAAATTTTCGAAGACAAAATGAACCATTTCAACCCGGAAAATAAGATGTTGTCTGTCAAAATACCACACCATTGAACGCAAAAACTCCGAAAATAAGATATTGTCGGTAAAAATACCACACCATTGAACGCAAAATCTGTGTGGCCAGTCGTTAGTCTTAAGCTTCTCCCTAGAAATTTTCGAGGACAAAATTAAGCATTTCAACCCGTAAAATAAGATGTTGTCTGCCAAAATACCACACCATTGAACGCAAAATCTCCGAAAATAAGATATTGTCTGTCAAAATACCACACCATTGAACGCAAAATCTGTGTGGGCCAGTCAGTTAGTGTAAAGCTTCTCCCTAGATAATTTCGAAGTTAAAATGAAGCACTTCAACCTGGAAAATAAGATGTTGTCTGTTAAAATACCACACCATTGACCGCAAAAACTCGGAAAATAAAATATTGCCTGTCAAAATACCACACCATTGAACGCAAAATATGTGTGGCCTGTCAGTTAGTGTTAAGCTTCTCCCTAGAAGTTTTCGAAAACCAATTGAAGCATTTCAACCCGGAATATAAGACGTTATCTGTCAAAATGCTACACCATTGAACGTAAAGCTAAGAAAATAAGATATTGTCTGTCAAAATACCACACCATTTAATGCGTGATCTGTGTGGCCACTCAGACATTCTTAAGCTTGTCCCGAGGAATTTTCGAAGACAAATTGAAGCATTTCAATCCGTAAAATAAGATGTTGTCTGTCAAAATACCACAGCACTGACCACAAAAACTCCGAAAATAAAATATTGCCCGTCAAAATACCACACCATTGGACGCAAAATCTGTGTGGCCAGTCAGTTAGGGTTAAGCTTCTCCCTAGAAATTTTCGAAGACAAAATGAACCATTTCAACCCGGAAAATAAAATGTTGTCTGTCAAAATACCACACCATTGAACGCAAAAACTCCGAAAATAAGATATTGTCTGCTAAAATAATACACAATTTAACGCATTATTTGTGTGGCCAGTCAGACACTCTTCGGCTTCTCCCTAGAAATTTTCGAAGGCAAAATGAAGCATTTTAGCCCGGAAAATAAGACGCTATCTGTCAAAATACCACACCATTGAACGCAAAACTCCGAAAATAATATAGTCTGTCAAAACACCACACTATTTAAGGCAAAATCTGTGTTGCCAGTCAGTCACGGTTAAGTCCCTCCCTAGAAATTTTCGAAAACAAAATGAAATATTTTAACCCGGAAAATAAGATATTGTCTGTCAAAATACCACACCATTGAACGTAAAATCTGTGTGGCCAGTCAGACACTTTTAGGCTACTTCCTAGAAGTTTGCGAAGACAAAATAAAATATTTTAACCCGGAAAATAAGATATTGTCTGTTAAAATACCACACTATTGAACGCAAAATCTGTGTGGCCAGGCAGTTAGTGTTAAGCTTCTCCCTAGAAGTTTTCGAAGACCAATTGAAGCATTTCAATCCGGAATATAAGATGTTATCTGTCAAAATACTACACCATTGAACGCAAAAGCTTCGAAAATAAGACATTGTCTGTCAAAATACCACACCATTTAACGCGAGATCTGTGTGGCCAGTCAGACATTCTTAAGCTCCTCCCTAGAAATTTTCGAAGACAAATTGAAGCATTTCAATAAGTAAAATAAGATGTTGGCTGTCAAAATACCACACCACTGACCGCGAAAACTCCGAAAATAAAATATTGCCTGTCAAAATACCACACCATTGAACGCAAAATATGTGTGGCCAGTCAGTTAGTGCTAAGCTTCTCCCTAGAAATTTTCGAAGACCAATTGAAGCATTTCAACTCGGAATATAAGATGATATCTGTGAAAATACTACACCATTGAACGCAAAAACTCCGAAAATAAGATATTGTCTGTCAAAATACCACACCATTGAACGCAAAATCTGTGTGGCCAGTCAGTTAGTGTTAAGCTTTTCCCTAGATAATTTCGAAGACAAAATGAAGCATTTTAGACCGTAAAATAAGATGTTGTCTGTTAAAATACCACACCATTGACCGCAAAAACTCCGAAAATAAAATATTGCCTGTCAAAATACCACACCATTGAACGCAAAATATGTGTGGCCAGTCAGTTAGTGTTAAGCTTCTCCCTAGAAGTTTTCGAAGACCAATTGAAGCATTTCAACTCGGAATATAAGATGTTATCTGTGAAAATACTACAACATTGAACGCTAAAACTCCGAAAATAAAATATTGCCTGTCAAAATACCACACCATTAAACGTGTGGCCAGTCGTTAGTCTTAAACTTCTCCCTAGAAATTTTCGAGGACAAAATGAAGCATTTCAACCCGTAAAATAAGATGTTGTCTGCCAAAATACCACACCATTGAACGCAAAAACTCCGAAAATAAGATATTGTCGGTAAAAATACCACACAATTGAACGCAAAATCTGTGTGGCCAGTCGTTAGTCTTAAGCTTCTCCCTAGAAAATTTCGAGGACAAAATGAAGCATTTCAACCCGTAAAATAAGATGTTGTCTGCCAAAATACCACACCATTGAACCCAAAAACTAATAAAATAAGATATTGTCTGTCAAAATACCACACCATTGAACGCAAAATCTGTGTGGGCCAGTCAGTTGGGGTTAAGCTTCTCCCTAGAAATTTTCGAAGACAAAATGAACCATTTCAACCCGTAAAATAAGATGTTGTCTGTCAAAATACCACACCATTGAACGCAAAAACTCCGAAAATAAGATATTGTCGGTAAAAATGCCACACCATTGAACGCAAAATCTGTGTGGCCAGTCGTTAGTCTTAAGATTCTCCCTAGAAATTTTCGGGGACAAAATGAAGCATTTCAACGCGTAAAATAAGACGTTGTCTGCCAAAATACCAGACCATTGAACGCAAAAACTCCGAAAATAAGATATTGTCTGTCAAAATACCACACCATTGAACGCAAAATCTGTGTGGGCCAGTCAGTTAGTGTTAAGCTTCTCCCTGGAAATTTTGAAGACAAAATGAAGCATTTCAACCCGTAAAATAAGATGTTGTCTGTCACAATACCACACCATTGAACGCAAGAACTCCGAAAATAAGATAATGTTTGTCAAAATACCACACTATTGAACGCAAAATCTGTGTGGCCAGTCGTTAGTGTTAAGCTTCTCCCTAGAATTTTTTTAAGACAAAATGAACCATTTCAACCCGTAAAATAAGATCTGTCTGTCAAAATACCACACCATTGAACGCAAATACTCCGAAAATAAGATATTGTCTGTCAAAATACCACACTATTGAACGCAAAAACTCCGAAAATAAGATATTGTCTGTCAATATACCACACCATTGAACGCAAAATCTGCGTGGCCAGTCAGTTAGTGTTAAGCTTCTCCCTACATATTTTCGAAGACAAAATGAAGCATTTCAACCTGGAAAATAAGATGTTGTCTGTTAAAATACCACACCATTGAACGCAAATACTCCGAAAATAGGATATTGTCTGTCAAAATACCACACCATTGACCGCAATAACTCCGAAAATAAAACATTGCTTGTCAAAATACCACACCATTGAACGCGAAATATGTGTGGGCAGTCAGTTAGGATTAAGCTTCTCCCTAGAAAGTTTCGAAGACAAAACGAAGTATTTCAACCCGGAAAATAAGATGTTGTCTGTTAAAATACCACACCATTGACCGCAAAAACTCCGAAAATAAGATATTGTCTGTCAAATTACCACACTATTGAACTCAAAATCTGTGTGGCCAGTAGTTAGTATTAGGCTTCTCCCTAGCAATTTTCGAAGACAAAATGAAGCATTTCAACCCGTAAAATAAGCAGTTGTCTGTCAAAGTACCACACCATTGAACGCAAGAACTCCGAAAATAAGATATTGTCTGTCAAAATACCACACCACTGAACGCAAAATTTGTTTGGCCAGTCAGTTAGTGTTAAGCTCCTCCCTAGAAATTTTCGAATACAGAATGAAGCATTTCAACCCGTATGAGAAGCTGTTGTCTATCAAAATACCACACCATTGAACGCAAGAACTCCGAAAATAAGATATTGTCTGTCAAAATACTACACCATTGAACGCAAAGTCTGCGTGGCTAGTCAGTTAGTGTTAAGCTCCTCCCTAGAAATTTTCGAAGACAAAATGAAGCACTTCAACCAGGCAAATAAGACGTTGTCTGTCAAAATACCACACCATTGAACGCAAAACTCCCAAAATAAGATATTGTCTGTCAAAATACCACACCATTGAACGCAAAATCTGTGTGGCCAGTCGTTAGTCTTAAGCTTCTCCCTAGAAATTTTCGAGGACAAAATGAAGCATTTCAACCCGTAAAATAAGATGTTGTCTGCCAAAATACCACACCACTGAACGCAAAAACTCCGAAAATAAGATATTGTTTGTCAAAATACCACACCATTGAACGCAAAATCTGTGTGGGCCAGACAGTTAGTGTTAAGCTTCTCCCTAGATAATTTCGAAGACGAAATGAAGCATTTCAACCTGGAAAATAAGATGTTATCTGTTTAAATACCACACCATTGACCGCATAAACTCCGAAAATAAAATATTGCCTCTCAAAATACCACACCATTGAACGCAAAATATGTGTGGCCAGTCAGTTAGTGTTAAGCTTCTCCCTAGAATTTTTCGAAAACCAATTGAAGCATTTCAATCCGGAATATAAGATGTTATCTGTCAAAATACTACACCATTGAACGCTAAAACTCCGAAAATAAAATATTGCCTGTCAAAATACCACACCATTTAACGTGTGGCCAGTTAGACATTCTTAAGCTTCTCCCTAGAAATTTTCGAAGACAAATTGAAGCATTTCAATCAATAAAATAAGATGTTGTGTGTCAAAATACCACACCATTGGCCACAAAAGCTCCGAAAATAAAATATTGCTTGTCAAAATATCACACCATTGAAAGCAAAATCTGTGTGGCCAGTCAGTTAGTGTTAACCTTCTCCCTAGAAATTTTCGAAGACAAAATGAACCATTTCAACCCGTAAAAGAAGCTGTTGTCTGTCAAAATACCACACCATTGAACGCAATATCTGTGTGGCCAGTCAGACACTCTTAAGCTTCTTACTAGAAGTTTGCGAAGGCAAAATAAAACATTTTAACACGGAAAATGAGATATTGTCTGTCAAAATACCACACTATTGAACGAAAATCTGTGTGGCCAGTCAGTTAGTGCTAAGCTTCTCCCTAGAAGTCTTCGAAGACCAATTGAAGCATTTCAACCCGGAATATAAGATGTTATCTGTCAAAATACCACACCATTGAACGCAAAAACTCCGAAAATAAGATATTGTCTGCTAAAATAATACACCATTTAACGCAAGGTCTGTGTGGCCAGTCAGACACCCTTAGGCTTCTCCCTAGAAATTTTCGAAGACAAAATGAAGCATTTTAGCCCGGAAAATAAGACGCTATCTGTCAAAATACCACACCATTGGACGCAAAAACTCGGAAAATAATATAGTGTCTGTCAAAATACCACACCATTGAACGCAAAATCTGTGTGGCCAGTCAGTTAGTGTTAACCTTCTCCCTAGAAATTTTCGAAGACAAAATGAAGCATATCAGCTAGTAAAATAAGATGTTGTCTGTCAAAATACCACACCATTGAACGCAAAACTCCGAAAATAAGATATTTTCTGTCAAAATACCACACCATTGAACGCAAAATATGTGTGGGCAGTCTGTTAGGGTTAAGCTTCTCCCCAGAAATTTTCGAAGAAAAATTGAAGCTTTTCAATCCGGAAATTAAGATATTGTCTGCCAAAATACCACACCATTGAACGCAAAATCTCTGAAGCCAGTCAGACACTCTTAGGCTTCTTCCTAGAAGTTTTCGAAAACAAAATAAAATACTTTAACCCGGAAAATAAGATATTGTCTGTCAAAATACCACACTATTGAACGCAAAATCTGTGTGGCCAGTCAGTTAGTGTTAAGCTTCTCCCTAGAAGTTTTCGAAGACCAATTGAAGCATTTCATCATGGAATATAAGATGTTATCTGTCAAAATACTACACCATTGAACGCAAAATCTCCGAAAATAAGACATTGTCTGTCAAAATACCACACCATTTAACGCGAGATCTGTGTGGCCAGTCAGACATTCTTAAGCTCCTCTCTAGAAATTTTCGAAGACAAATTGAAGCATTTCAATCCGTAAAATACGATGTTGTCTGTCAAAATACCACACCGTTGACCGCGAAAACTCCGAAAATAAAATATTGCCTGTCAAAATACCACACCGTTGAACGCAAAATATGTGTGGCCAGTCAGTTAGTGTTAAGCTTCTCCCTAGAAGTTTTCGAAGACCAATTGAACCATTTCAACTCGGAATATAAGATGTTATCTGTGAAAATACTACAACATTGAACGCTAAAACTCCGAAAATAAAATATTGCCTGTCAAAATACCACACCATTTAACGTGTGGCCAGTCGTTAGTCTTAAACTTCTCCCTAGAAATTTTCGACGACAAAATGAAGCATTTCAACCCGTAAAATAAGATGTTGTCTGCCAAATTCCACACCATTGACCACAAAAGCTCCGAAAATAAAATATTGTCTGTCAAAATATCACACCATTGAACGCAAAATCTGTGTGGCCAGTCAGTTAGGGTTAAGCTTCTCCCTAGAAATTTTCGAAGACAAAATGAACCATTTCAACCCGGAAAATAAGATGTTGTCTGTCAAAATACCACACCATTGAACGCAAAAACTCCGAAAATAAGATATTGTCGGTAAAAATACCACACCATTGAACGCAAAATCTGTGTGGCCAGTCGTTAGTCTTAAGCTTCTAACTAGAAATTTTCGAGGACAAAATGAAGCATTCCAACCCGTAAAATAAGATGTTGTCTGCCAAAATACCACACCATTGAACGCAAAATCTAAGAAAATAAGATATTGTCTGTCAAAATACCACACCATTGAACGCAAAATCTGTGTGGGCCAGTCAGTTAGTGTAAAGCTTCTCCCTAGATAATTTCGAAGTTAAAATGAAGCACTTCAACCTGGAAAATAAGATGTTGTCTGTTAAAATACCACACCATTGACCGCAAAATCTCGGAAAATAAAATATTGCCTGTCAAAATACCACACCATTGAACGCAAAATATGTGTGGCCAGTCAGTTAGTGTTAAGCTTCTCCCTCGAAGTTTTCGAAGACAAAATGAACCATTTCAACCCGGAATATAAGACGTTATCTGTCAAAATGCTACACCATTGAACGCAAAGCTAAGAAAATAAGATATTGTCTGTCAAAATACCACACCATTTAATGCGTGATCTGTGTGGCCAGTCAGACATTCTTAAGCTCCTCCCTAGAAATTTTCGAAGACAAATTGAAGCATTTCAATAAATAAAATAAGATGTTGGCTGTCAAAATACCACACCATTGACCGCAAAAACTCGGAAAATAAAATATTGCCTGTCAAAATACCACACCATTGAACGCAAAATATGTGTGGCCAGTCAGTTAGTATTAAGCTTCTCCCTAGAAGTTTCGAAGACCAATTGAAGCATTTCAACTCGGAATATAAGATGTTATCTGTGAAAATACTACAACATTGAACGCTAAGACTCCGAAAATAAAATATTGCCTGTCAAAATACCACACCATTTAACGTGTGGCCAGTCGTTAGTCTTAAACTTCTCATTAGAAATTTTCGAGGACAAAATGAAGCATTTCAACCCGTAAAATAAGATGTTGTCTGTCAAAATACCACACCATTGAACGCAAAAACTCCGAAAATAAGATATTGTCGGTAAAAATACCACACAATTGAACGCAAAATCTGTGTGGCCAGTCGTTAGTCTTAAGCTTCTCCCTAGAAATTTTCGAGGACAAAATGAAGCATTTCAACCCGTAAAATAAGATGTTGTCTGCCAAAATACCGCACCATTGAACGCAAAAACTCCGAAAATAAGATATTGTCTGTCAAAATACCACACCATTGAACGCAAAATCTGTGTGGGCCAGTCAGTTAGTGTTAAGCTTCTCCCTAGATAATTTCGAAGACAAAATGAAGCATTTTAGACCATAAAATAAGATGTTGTCTGTTAAAATACCACACCATTGACCGCAAAAACTCCGAAAATAAAATATTGCCTGTCAAAATACCACACCATTGAACGCAAAATATGTGTGGCCAGTCACTTAGTGTTAAGCGTCTCCCTAGAAGTTTTCGAAGACCAATTGAAGCATTTCAACTCGGAATATAAGATGTTATCTGTAAAAATGCTACAACATTGAACGCTAAAACTCCGAAAATAAAATATTGCCTGTCAAAATACCACACCAATAAACGTGTGGCCAGTCATTAGTCTTAAACTCCTCCCTAGAAATTTTCGAGGACAAAATGAAGCATTTCAACCCGTAAAATAAGATGTTGTCTGCCAAATTCCACACCAGTGACCACAAAAACTCCGAAAATAAAATATTGTCTGTCAAAATATCACACCATTGAACGCAAAATCTGTGTGGATAGTCAGTTAGGGTTAAGCTTCTCCCTAGAAATTTTCGAAGACAAAATGAACCATTTCAACCCGGAAAATAAGATGTTGTCTGTCAAAATACCACACCATTGAACGCAAAAACTCCGAAAATAAGATATTGTCGGTAAAAATACCACACCATTGAACGCAAAATCTGTGTGGCCAGTCGTTAGTCTTAAGCTTCTCCCTAGAAATTTTCGAGGACAAAATTAAGCATTTCAACCCGTAAAATAAGATGTTGTCTGCCAAAATACCACACCATTGAACGCAAAATCTCCGAAAATAAGATATTGTCTGTCAAAATACCACACCATTGAACGCAAAATCTGTGTGGGCCAGTCAGTTAGTGTAAAGCTTCTCCCTAGATAATTTCGAAGTTAAAATGAAGCACTTCAACCTGGAAAATAAGATGTTGTCTGTTAAAATACCACACCATTGACCGCAAAAACTCGGAAAATAAAATATTGCCTGTCAAAATACCACACCATTGAACGCAAAATATGTGTGGCCTGTCAGTTAGTGTTAAGCTTCTCCCTAGAAGTTTTCGAAAACCAATTGAAGCATTTCAACCCGGAATATAAGACGTTATCTGTCAAAATGCTACACCATTGAACGTAAAGCTAAGAAAATAAGATATTGTCTGTCAAAATACCACACCATTTAATGCGTGATCTGTGTGGCCACTCAGACATTCTTAAGCTTGTCCCGAGGAATTTTCGAAGACAAATTGAAGCATTTCAATCCGTAAAATAAGATGTTGTCTGTCAAAATACCACAGCACTGACCACAAAAACTCCGAAAATAAAATATTGCCTGTCAAAATACCACACCATTGGACGCAAAATCTGTGTGGCCAGTCAGTTAGGGTTAAGCTTCTCCCTAGAAATTTTCGAAGACAAAATGAACCATTTCAACCCGGAAAATAAAATGTTGTCTGTCAAAATACCACACCATTGAACGCAAAAACTCCGAAAATAATATAGTCTGTCAAAACACCACACTATTTAAGGCAAAATCTGTGTTGCCAGTCAGTCACGGTTAAGTCCCTCCCTAGAAATTTTCGAAAACAAAATGAAATATTTTAACCCGGAAAATAAGATATTGTCTGTCAAAATACCACACCATTGAACGTAAAATCTGTGTGGCCAGTCAGACACTTTTAGGCTACTTCCTAGAAGTTTGCGAAGACAAAATAAAATATTTTAACCCGGAAAATAAGATATTGTCTGTTAAAATACCACACTATTGAACGCAAAATCTGTGTGGCCAGGCAGATAGTGTTAAGCTTCTCCATAGAAGTTTTCGAAGACCAATTGAAGCATTTCAATCCGGAATATAAGATGTTATCTGTCAAAATACTACAACATTGAACGCTAAGACTCCGAAAATAAAATATTGCCTGTCAAAATACCACACCATTTAACGTGTGGCCAGTCGTTAGTCTTAAACTTCTCATTAGAAATTTTCGAGGACAAAATGAAGCATTTCAACCCGTAAAATAAGATGTTGTCTGTCAAAATACCACACCATTGAACGCAAAAACTCCGAAAATAAGATATTGTCGGTAAAAATACCACACAATTGAACGCAAAATCTGTGTGGCCAGTCGTTAGTCTTAAGCTTCTCCCTAGAAATTTTCGAGGACAAAATGAAGCATTTCAACCCGTAAAATAAGATGTTGTCTGCCAAAATACCGCACCATTAAACGCAAAAACTCCGAAAATAAGATATTGTC
Source organism: Brachypalpus laphriformis (assembly GCA_945910035.1). Lineage (NCBI taxonomy): Eukaryota > Metazoa > Arthropoda > Insecta > Diptera > Syrphidae > Brachypalpus > Brachypalpus laphriformis. The sequence goes on from OX246754.1 coordinate 133,163,943, forward strand.
TGTCAAAATACCACACCATTGAACGCAAAATCTGTGTGGGCCAGTCAGTTAGTGTTAAGCTTCTCCCTAGATAATTTCGAAGACAAAATGAAGCATTTTAGACCATAAAATAACATGTTGTCTGTTAAAATACCACACCATTGACCGCAAAAACTCCGAAAATAAAATATTGCCTGTCAAAATACCACACCATTGAACGCAAAATATGTGTGGCCAGTCACTTAGTGTTAAGCGTCTCCCTAGAAGTTTTCGAAGACCAATTGAAGCATTTCAACTCGGAATATAAGATGTTATCTGTAAAAATACTACAACATTGAACGCTAAAACTCCGAAAATAAAATATTGCCTGTCAAAATACCACACCAATAAACGTGTGGCCAGTCATTAGTCTTAAACTCCTCCCTAGAAATTTTCGAGGACAAAATGAAGCATTTCAACCCGTAAAATAAGATGTTGTCTGCCAAATTCCACACCAGTGACCACAAAAACTCCGAAAATAAAATATTGTCTGTCAAAATATCACACCATTGAACGCAAAATCTGTGTGGATAGTCAGTTAGGGTTAAGCTTCTCCCTAGAAATTTTCGAAGACAAAATGAACCATTTCAACCCGGAAAATAAGATGTTGTCTGTCAAAATACCACACCATTGAACGCAAAAACTCCGAAAATAAGATATTGTCGGTAAAAATACCACACCATTGAACGCAAAATCTGTGTGGCCAGTCGTTAGTCTTAAGCTTCTCCCTAGAAATTTTCGAGGACAAAATTAAGCATTTCAACCCGTAAAATAAGATGTTGTCTGCCAAAATACCACACCATTGAACGCAAAATCTCCGAAAATAAGATATTGTCTGTCAAAATACCACACCATTGAACGCAAAATCTGTGTGGGCCAGTCAGTTAGTGTAAAGCTTCTCCCTAGATAATTTCGAAGTTAAAATGAAGCACTTCAACCTGGAAAATAAGATGTTGTCTGTTAAAATACCACACCATTGACCGCAAAAACTCGGAAAATAAAATATTGCCTGTCAAAATACCACACCATTGAACGCAAAATATGTGTGGCCTGTCAGTTAGTGTTAAGCTTCTCCCTAGAAGTTTTCGAAAACCAATTGAAGCATTTCAACCCGGAATATAAGACGTTATCTGTCAAAATGCTACACCATTGAACGTAAAGCTAAGAAAATAAGATATTGTCTGTCAAAATACCACACCATTTAATGCGTGATCTGTGTGGCCACTCAGACATTCTTAAGCTTGTCCCGAGGAATTTTCGAAGACAAATTGAAGCATTTCAATCCGTAAAATAAGATGTTGTCTGTCAAAATACCACAGCACTGACCACAAAAACTCCGAAAATAAAATATTGCCTGTCAAAATACCACACCATTGGACGCAAAATCTGTGTGGCCAGTCAGTTAGGGTTAAGCTTCTCCCTAGAAATTTTCGAAGACAAAATGAACCATTTCAACCCGGAAAATAAAATGTTGTCTGTCAAAATACCACACCATTGAACGCAAAAACTCCGAAAATAATATAGTCTGTCAAAACACCACACTATTTAAGGCAAAATCTGTGTTGCCAGTCAGTCACGGTTAAGTCCCTCCCTAGAAATTTTCGAAAACAAAATGAAATATTTTAACCCGGAAAATAAGATATTGTCTGTCAAAATACCACACCATTGAACGTAAAATCTGTGTGGCCAGTCAGACACTTTTAGGCTACTTCCTAGAAGTTTGCGAAGACAAAATAAAATATTTTAACCCGGAAAATAAGATATTGTCTGTTAAAATACCACACTATTGAACGCAAAATCTGTGTGGCCAGGCAGTTAGTGTTAAGCTTCTCCATAGAAGTTTTCGAAGACCAATTGAAGCATTTCAATCCGGAATATAAGATGTTATCTGTCAAAATACTACACCATTGAACGCAAAAACTTCGAAAATAAGACATTGTCTGTCAAAATACCACACCATTTAACGCGAGATCTGTGTGGCCAGCCAGACATTCTTAAGCTCCTCCCTAGAAATTTTCGAAGACAAATTGAAGCATTTCAATAAGTAAAATAAGATGTTGGCTGTCAAAATACCACACCATTGACCGCGAAAACTCCGAAAATAAAATATTGTCTGTCAAAATACGACACCATTGAACGCAAAATATGTGTGGAAAGTCAGTTAGTGCTAAGCTTCTCCCTAGAAGTTTTCGAAGACCAATTGAAGCATTTCAACTCGGAATATAAGATGATATCTGTGAAAATACTACACCATTGAACGCAAAAACTCCGAAAATAAGATATTGTCTGTCAAAATACCACACCATTGAACGCAAAATCTGTGTGGCCAGTCAGTTAGTGTTAAGCTTCTCCCTAGATAATTTCGAAGACAAAATGAAGCATTTTAGACCGTAAAATAAGATGTTGTCTGTTAAAATACCACACCATTGACCGCAAAAACTCCGAAAATAAAATATTGCCTGTCAAAATACCACACCATTGAACGCAAAATATGTGTGGCCAGTCAGTTAGTGTTAAGCTTCTCCCTAGAAGTTTTCGAAGACCAATTGAAGCATTTCAACTCGGAATATAAGATGTTATCTGTGAAAATACTACAACATTGAACGCTAAAACTCCGAAAATAAAATATTGCCTGTCAAAATACCACACCATTAAACGTGTGGCCAGTCGTTAGTCTTAAACTTCTCCCTAGAAATTTTCGAGGACAAAATGAAGCATTTCAACCCGTAAAATAAGATGTTGTCTGCCAAAATACCACACCATTGAACGCAAAAACTCCGAAAATAAGATATTGTCGGTAAAAATACCACACAATTGAACGCAAAATCTGTGTGGCCAGTCGTTAGTCTTAAGCTTCTCCCTAGAAAATTTCGAGGACAAAATGAAGCATTTCAACCCGTAAAATAAGATGTTGTCTGCCAAAATACCACACCATTGAACCCAAAAACTAATAAAATAAGATATTGTCTGTCAAAATACCACACCATTGAACGCAAAATCTGTGTGGGCCAGTCAGTTGGGGTTAAGCTTCTCCCTAGAAATTTTCGAAGACAAAATGAACCATTTCAACCCGTAAAATAAGATGTTGTCTGTCAAAATACCACACCATTGAACGCAAAAACTCCGAAAATAAGATATTGTCGGTAAAAATGCCACACCATTGAACGCAAAATCTGTGTGGCCAGTCGTTAGTCTTAAGATTCTCCCTAGAAATTTTCGGGGACAAAATGAAGCATTTCAACGCGTAAAATAAGACGTTGTCTGCCAAAATACCAGACCATTGAACGCAAAAACTCCGAAAATAAGATATTGTCTGTCAAAATACCACACAATTGAACGCAAAATCTGTGTGGGCCAGTCAGTTAGTGTTAAGCTTCTCCCTGGAAATTTTGAAGACAAAATGAAGCATTTCAACCCGTAAAATAAGATGTTGTCTGTCACAATACCACACCATTGAACGCAAGAACTCCGAAAATAAGATAATGTTTGTCAAAATACCACACTATTGAACGCAAAATCTGTGTGGCCAGTCGTTAGTGTTAAGCTTCTCCCTAGAATTTTTTTAAGACAAAATGAACCATTTCAACCCGTAAAATAAGATCTGTCTGTCAAAATACCACACCATTGAACGCAAATACTCCGAAAATAAGATATTGTCTGTCAAAATACCACACTATTGAACGCAAAAACTCCGAAAATAAGATATTGTCTGTCAATATACCACACAATTGAACGCAAAATCTGCGTGGCCAGTCAGTTAGCTTTAAGCTTCTCCCTACATATTTTCGAAGACAAAATGAAGCATTTCAACCTGGAAAATAAGATGTTGTCTGTTAAAATACCACACCATTGAACGCAAATACTCCGAAAATAAGATATTGTCTGTCAAAATACCACACCATTGACCGCAAAAACTCCGAAAATAAAACATTGCTTGTCAAAATACCACACCATTGAACGCGAAATATGTGTGGGCAGTCAGTTAGGATTAAGCTTCTCCCTAGAAATTTTCGAAGACAAAACGAAGTATTTCAACCTGGAAAATAAGATGTTGTCTGTTAAAATACCACACCATTGACCGCAAAAACTCCGAAAATAAGATATTGTCTGTCAAATTACCACACTATTGAACTCAAAATCTGTGTGGCCAGTAGTTAGTATTAGGCTTCTCCCTAGCAATTTTCGAAGACAAAATGAAGCATTTCAACCCGTAAAATAAGCAGTTGTCTGTCAAAGTACCACACCATTGAACGCAAGAACTCCGAAAATAAGATATTGTCTGTCAAAATACCACACCACTGAACGCAAAATTTGTTTGGCCAGTCAGTTAGTGTTAAGCTCCTCCCTAGAAATTTTCGAATACAGAATGAAGCATTTCAACCCGTATGAGAAGCTGTTGTCTATCAAAATACCACACCATTGAACGCAAGAACTCCGAAAATAAGATATTGTCTGTCAAAATACTACACCATTGAACGCAAAGTCTGCGTGGCTAGTCAGCTAGTGTTAAGCTCCTCCCTAGAAATTTTCGAAGACAAAATGAAGCACTTCAACCAGGCAAATAAGACGTTGTCTGTCAAAATACCACACCATTGAACGCAAAAGCTCCGAAAATAAGATATTGTCTCTAAAAATACCACACCATTGAACGCAAAATCTGTGTGGCCAGTCAGACACTCTTAAGCTTCTTCCTAGAAGTTTTCGAAGGCAAAATATAACATTTTAACCCGGAAAATAAGATATTGTCTGTCAAAATACCACACTATTGAACGAAAATCTGTGTGGCCAGTCATTTAGTGTTAAGCTTCTCCCTAGAAGTTTTCGAAGACCAATTGAATCATTTCAACCCGGAATATAAGATGTTATCTGTCAAAATACTACACCATTGAACGCAAAATCTCCGAAAATAAGATATTGTCGCTAAAAATACCACACCATTGAACGCAATATCTGTGTGGCCAGTCAGACACTCTTAAGCTTCTTCCTAGAAGTTTGCGAAGACAAAATAAAACATTTTAACCCGGAAAATAAGATATTGTCTGTCAAAATACCACACTATTGAACGCAGAATCTGTGTGGCCAGTCAGTTAGTGTTAAGCTTCTCCCTAGCAGTTTTCGAAGACCAATTGAAGCATATCAACCCGGAATACAAGATGTTATCTGTCAACATATTACACCATTGACCACAAAAACTCCGAAAATAAAATATTGTCTGTCAAAATACCACACCATTGAACGCAAAATCTGTGTGGCCAGTCAGTTAGTGTTAAGCTTCTCCCTAGAAATTTGCGAAGAAAAAATGAACCATTTCAACCCAGAATATAAGATGTTATCTGTCAAAATACCACACCATTGCACGCAAAAACTCCGAAAATAAGATATTGTCTGCTAAAATAATACACCATTTACCGCAATATCTGTGTGGCCAGTCAGACACTCTTAGGCTTCTCATTAGAAATTTTCGAAGACAAAATGAAGCATTTTAGCCTAGAAAATAAGACGCTATCTGTCAAAATACCACACCATTGAACGCAAAAACCCGGAAAATAATATAGTGTCTGCCAAAACACCACACTATTTAAGGCAAAATCTGTGTTGACAGTCAGTCACGGTTAAGTCTCTCGGTAGAAATATTCGAAGACAAAATGAACCATTTTAACCCGGAAAATAAGATATTGTCTGTCAAAATACCATACCATTGAACGCAAAAACTCGGAAAATAATATAGTGTCTGTCAAAACACCACACTATTTAAGGCAAAATCTCTGTGGCCAGTCAGACACTCTTAGGCTTCTTCCCAGAAGTTTGCGAAGACAAAATAAAACATTGTAACCCGGTAAATAAGATATTGTCTGTCAAAATACCACACTATTGAACGCAAAATCTGTGTGGCCAGTCAGTTAGTGTTAAGCTTCTCCCTAGAAGTTTTCGAAGACCAATTGAAGCATTTCAAAACGGAATATAAGATGTTATCTGTCAAAATACTACACCATTGACCACAAAAACTCCGAAAATAAAATATTGCCTGTCAAAATACCACACCATTGAACGCAAAATCTGTGTGGCCAGTCAGTTAGTGTTAAGCTTCTCCTAGAAGTATGCGAAGACCAATTGAAGCATTTCAACCCGGAATATAAGATGTTATCTGCCAAAATACTACACCATTGATCGCAAAAACTCCGAAAATAAGATATTGTCTGTCAAAATACCACAACATTGAACGCAAGATCTGTGTGGCCAGTCAGACATTCTTAAGCTTCTCCCTGGAAATTTTCGAAGACAAATTGAAGCATTTCAACCCGTAAAATAACATGTTGTCTGTCAAAATAATACACCATTGAACGCAAAAACTCCGAAAATAAAATATTGCCTTTCAAAATACCACACCATTGAACGCAAAATCTGTGTGGCCAGTCAGTTAGTGTTAAGCTTCTCCCTAGAAGTTTTCGAAGACCAATTGAAGCATTTCAAAACGGAATATAAGATGTTATCTGTCAAAATACTGCACCATTGAACGCAAAAACTAAGAAAATAAGATTTTGTCTGTCAAAATACCACACCATTTAACGCGAGATCTGTTTGGCCAGTCAGACATTCTTGAGCTTCTCCCTAGAAATTTTCGAAGACAAAATGAAGCATTTCAACCTGTAAAATAAGATGTTATCTGTCAAATTACCACACCATTGACCGCAAAAACTCCGAAAATAAGATATTGTCTGTCAAAATACCACTCCATTGAACGCAAAATCTGTGTGGCCAGTCAGCTAGTGTTAAGCTTCTCCCTGGAAATTTTGAAGACAAAATGAAGCATTTCAATCCGTAAAATATGATAATGTCTGTCAAAATACCACAGCATTGAACGCAGAAACTCCGAAAATAAGATATTGTCTGTCGAAATACCACACCATTGAACGCAAAATCTGTGTGGCCAGTCAGTTAGTGTTAAGCTGCTCCCTAGAAGATTTCGAAGACCAATTGAAGCATTTCAAGCCAGAATATAAGATGTTATCTGTCAAAATACTACACCATTGAACGCAAAAACTCCGAAAATAAGATATTGTCTGCCAAAAACCACAAACGCAAGATCTGTGTGGCCAGTCAGACACTCTTCGGCTTCTCCCTAGAAATTTTCGAAGACAAAATGAAGCATTTTAGCCCAGAAAATAAGATGCTGTCTATCAAAGTACCACACCATTGAACGCATAAATTCATAATATAAAATAATATAGTGTCTGTCAAAACACCACACTCTTTAAGGCAAAATCTGTGTTGCCAGTCAGTCACCGTTGAGTCTCTCCCTAGAAATTTTCGGAGACAAAATGAACCATTTTAACGCGGAAAATAAGATATTGTCTGTCAAAATACCACACCATTGAACGCAAAATTCGTGAAGCCAGTCAGACACTCTTACGCTTCTTCCCAAAAGTTTGCGAAGACAAGATAAAACATTGTAACCCGGAAAATAAGATATTGTCTATCAAAATACCACACTATTGAACGCGAAATCTGTGTAACCAGTCAGTTAGTGTTAAGCTTCTCCCTAGAAGAACATAAGATGTTATCTGTCAAAATACTACACCATTCAACGCAAAAACTCCGAAAATAAGATATTGTCTGTCAAAATACCACACCATTTAACGCGAGATCTGTGTGGCCAGTCAGACATTCTTAATCCTCTCCGTAGAAATTTTCGAAGACAAATTGAAGCATTTCAATCCGTAAAATAAGATGTTGTCTGTCAAAATACCACACCATTGACCACAAAAACTCCGAAAATAAAATATTGCCTGTCGAAATACCACTCCATTGAATGCAAAATCTGTGTGGCCAGTCAGCCAGTGTTAAGCTTCTCCCTAGCAATTTTCGAAGACAAAATGAAGCATTTAAACCCGTAAAATAAGATGCTGTCTGTCAAAGTCCCACATCATTGAACGCAAAAACTCCGAAAATAAGATATTGTCTGTCAAAATACCACACCATTGAACGCAAAAACTCCGAAAATAAGATATTGTCTGTCAAAATACCACACCATTGAACGCAAAATCTGTGTGGCCAGTCAGTTAGTGTTAAGCTTCCCCCTAGAAATTTTCGAAGACAAAATGAAGCATTTCAACCCGTAAAATAAGATGTTGTCTGTCAAAATACCACACCATTGAACGCAAATACTCCGAAAATAAGATATTGCCTGTCAAAATACCACACCATTGAACGCAAAATCTGTGTGGCCAGTTGTTAGTGTTAAGCTTCTCCCTAGAAATTTTCGAAGACAAAATGAAGCATTTCAACCCGTAAAATAAGATGTTATCTGTCAAAATACTACACCATTGAACGCAAAAACTCCGAAAATAAGATATTGTCTGTCAAAATACCACACCATTGAACGCAAAATCTGCGTGGCCAGTCAGTTAGTGTTAAGCTTCTCCCTACATACTTTCGAAGACAAAATGAAGCATTTCAACCTGGAAAATAAGATGTTGTCTGTCAAAATACCACACCATTGATTGCAAAAATTCTGGAAATAAAATATTGCCTGTCAAAATACCACACCATTGAACGCAAAATATGTGTGGGCAGTCAGTTAGGATTAAGCTTCTCCCTAGAAATTTTCGAAGACAAAACGAAGTATTTCAACCTGGAAAATAAGATGTTGTCTGTTAAAATACCACACCATTGACCGCAAAAACTCCGAAAATAAGATATTGTCTGTCAAAATACCACACCATTGAACGCAAAATCTGTTTGGCCAGTCAGTTAGTGTTAGGCTTCTCCCTAGAAATTTTCGAATACAAAATGAAGCATTTCAACCCGTAAAAGAAGCTGTTGTCTGTCAAAATACCACACCACTGAACGCAAGAACTCCGAAAATAAGATATTGTCTGTCAAAATACTACACCATTGAACGCAAAGTCTGCGTGGCTAGTCAGTTAGTGATAAGCTTCTCCCTAGAAATTTTCGAAGACAAAATGAAGCACTTCAACCAGGCAAATAAGACGTTGTCTGTCAAAATACCACACCATTGAACGCAAAAGCTCCGAAAATAAGATATTGTCTCTAAAAATACCACACCATTGAACGCAAAATCTGTGTGGCCAGTCAGACACTCTTAAGCTTCTTCCTAGAAGTTTGCGAAGGCAAAATAAAACATTTTAACCCGGAAAATAAGATATTGTCTGTCAAAATACCACACTAATGAACGAAAATCTGTGTGGCCAGTCAGTTAGTGTTAAGCTTCTCCCTAGAAGTTTTCGAAGACCAATTGAATCATTTCAACCCGGAATATAAGATGTTATCTGTCAAAATACCACACCATTGAACGCAAAATCTCCGAATATAAGATATTGTCTGCTAAGATAATACACCATTTAACGCAAGATCTCTGTGGCCAGTCAGACACCCTTGGGCTTCTCCCTAGAAATTTTCGAAGACAAAATTAAGCATTTTAGCCCGGAAAATAAGATGTTGTCTGTCAAAATACCACACCATTGAACGCAAAACTACAAAAATAAGATATTGTCTGTCAAAATACCACACCATTGAACGCAAAATCTGTGTGGCCAGTCGTTAGTGTTAAGCTTCTCCCTAGAAGTTTTCGAAGAGAAAATGAAGCATTTCAGCCCGTAAAATAAGATGTTGTCTGTCAAAATACCACACCATTGAACGCAAAACTACAAAAATAAGATATTGTCTGTCAAAACACCACACCATTGAACGCAAAATCTGTGTGGCCAGTCGTTAGTGTTAAGCTTCTCCCTAGAAGTTTTCGAAGAGAAAATGAAGCATTTCAACCCGTAAAATAAGATGTTGTCTGTCAAAATACCACACCATTTAACGCAAAAGCTCCGAAAATAAGATATTGTCTGCCAAAATACCACACCATTGAACGCAAAGTCTGCGTGGCCAGTCAGTTAGTGTTAAGCTTCTCCCTAGATATTTTCAAGGACAAAATGAAGCATTTCAAAATGGAAAACAAGATGCTGCCTGCCAAAATACCACACAATTGACCGCAAAAACTCCGAAAATAAAATACTGCCTGTCAAAATACCACACCATTGAACGCAAAATATGTGTGGGCAGTCAGTTAGGGTTAAGCTTCTCCCTAGAAATTTTCGAAGACAAAATGAAGCATTTCAACCTGGAAAATAAGATGTTGTCTGTTAAAATACCAAACCATTGACCGCAAAAACTCCGAAAATAAAATATTGCCTGTCAAAATACTACACCATTGCACGCAAAATAAGTGTGGCCAGTCAGTTAGTGTTAATCTTCTCCCTAGAAGTTTTCGAAGACCAATTGAAGCATTTCAACCCGGAATATAAGATGTTATCTGTCAAAATACCACACCATTGAGCGCTAAAACTCCGAAAATAAAATATTGCTTGTCAAAATACCACACCATTGAACGTGTGGCCAGTCAGACATTCTTAAGCTTCTCCCTAGAAATTTTCGAAGACAAATTGAAGCATTTCAATCCGTAAAATAAGATGTTGTCTGTCAAAATACCACACCATTGAACGCAAGAACTCCGAAAATAAGATATTGTCTGTCAAAATACCACACTATTGAACGAAAATCTGTGTGGCCAGTCAGTTAGTGTTAAGCTTCTCCCTAGAAGTTTTCGAAGACCAATTGAATCATTTCAACCCGGAATATAAGATGTTATCTGTCAAAATACTACACCATTGAACGCAAAATCTCCGAAAATAAGATATTGTCGCTAAAAATACCACACCATTGAACGCAATATCTGTGTGGCCAGTCAGACACTCTTAAGCTTCTTCCTAGAAGTTTGCGAAGACAAAATAAAACATTTTAACCCGGAAAATAAGATATTGTCTGTCAAAATACCACACTATTGAACGCAGAATCTGTGTGGCCAGTCAGTTAGTGTTAAGCTTCTCCCTAGCAGTTTTCGAAGACCAATTGAAGCATATCAACCCGGAATACAAGATGTTATCTGTCAACATATTACACCATTGACCACAAAAACTCCGAAAATAAAATATTGTCTGTCAAAATACCACACCATTGAACGCAAAATCTGTGTGGCCAGTCAGTTAGTGTTAAGCTTCTCCCTAGAAATTTGCGAAGAAAAAATGAACCATTTCAACCCAGAATATAAGATGTTATCTGTCAAAATACCACACCATTGCACGCAAAAACTCCGAAAATAAGATATTGTCTGCTAAAATAATACACCATTTACCGCAATATCTGTGTGGCCAGTCAGACACTCTTAGGCTTCTCATTAGAAATTTTCGAAGACAAAATGAAGCATTTTAGCCTAGAAAATAAGACGCTATCTGTCAAAATAGCACACCATTGAACGCAAGAACTCCGAAAATAAGATATTGTCTGTCAAAATACCACACTATTGAACGAAAATCTGTGTGGCCAGTCAGTTAGTGCTAAGCTTCTCCCTAGAAGTTTTCGAAGACCAATTGAAGCATTTCAACCCGGGACATAAGATGTTATCTGTCAAAATACCACACCATTGAAGGCAAAAACTCCGAAAATAAAATATTGCCTGTCAAAATACCACACCATTTAACGTGTGGCCAGTCAGACATTCTTAAGCTTCTCCCTAGAAATTTTCGAAGACAAATTGAAGCATTTCAATCCGTAAAATAAGATGTTGTCTGTCAAAATACCACACCATTGAACGCAAAAACTCCGAAAATAAGATATTGTCGGTAAAAATACCACACCATTGAACGCAATATCTGTGTGGCCAGTCAGACACTCTTAAGCTTCTTCCTAGAAGTTTGCGAAGACATAATAAAACATTATAATCTGGAAAATAAGATACTGTCTGTCAAAATACCACACCATTGACCACAAAAACTCCGAAAATAAAATATTGTCTCTAAAAATACCACACCATTGAACGCAAAATCTGTGTGGCCAGTCAGTTAGTGTTAAGCTTCTCCCTAGAAATTTTCGAAGACAAAATGAACCATTTCAACCCGGAATATAAGATGTTATCTGTCAAAATACCACACCATTGAACGCAAAAGCTCCGAAAATAAGATATTGTCTGCTAAAATAATACGCCATTTAACGCAATATCTGTGTGGCCAGTCAGACACTTTTAGGCTTCTCCCTAGAAGTTTTCGAAGAAAAAATGATGCATTTTAGCCCCTAAAATAAGACGCTATCTGTCAAAATACCACACCATTGAACGCAAAAACTCACAAAATAATATAGTGTCTGTCAAAACACCACACTATTTAAGGCAAAATCTGTGTTGCCAGTCAGTCACGGTTAGGTCTCTCCCTAGAAATTTTTGAAGACAAAATGAACCATTTTAACCCGGTAAATAAGATATTGTCTGTCAAAATACCACACCATTGAACGTAAAATCTTTGTGGCCAGTCAGACACTCTTAGGTTTCTTCCTAGAAGTTTGCGAAGACAAAATAGAACATTGCAACCTTAAAAATAAGATATTGTCTGTCAAAATACCACACTATTGAACGCAAAATCTGTGTGGCCAGTCAGTTAGTGTTAAGCTTCTCCCTAGAAGTTTTCGAAGACCAATTGAAGCATTTCAGCCCAGAATATAAGATGTTATCTGTCAAAATACTACACCATTGAACGCAAAAACTCCGAAAATAAGATTTTGTCTGTCAAAGTACCACACCATTTAACGCGAGATCTGTGTGGCCAGTCAGACATTCTTAAGCTTCTCCCTAGAAATTTTCGAAGACAAAATGAAGCATTTCAACCCGTAAAATAAGATGTAGTCTGTCAAAATACCACACCATTTAACGCAAAAATTCCGAAAATAAGATATTGTCTGTCAAAATACCACACCATTGAACGCAAAATCTGCGTGGCCAGTCAGTTAGTGTTAAGCTTCTCCGTAGAAGTTTTTGAAGACCAATTGAAGCATTTCAACCAGGAATATAAGATCTTATCTGTCAAAATACTACACCATTGAACGCAAAAACTCCGAAAATAAGATATTGTCTGTCAAAATACCACACCATTGAACGCAAGATCTGTGTGGCCAGTCAGACATTCTTAAGCTTCTCCCTGGAAATTTCCGAATACAAATTGAAGCATTTCAACCCGTAAAATAAGATGTTGCCTGTCAAAATACCACACCATTCACCGCAAAAACTCCGAAAATAAAATATTGCCCGTCAAAATACCACACCATTGAACGCGAAATATTTGTGGGCAGTCAGTTAGTGTTAAGCTTCTCGCTAGAAATTTTTGAAGACAAAATGAAGCATTTCAACCCGTAAAACATGATGTTGTCTGTCAAAATACCACACCATTGAACGCAGAAACTCCGAAAATAAGATACTGTCTGTCGAAATACCACACCATTGAACGCAAAATCTGTGTGGCCAGTCAGTTAGTGTTAAGCTTCTCAATAGAAATTTTCGAAGACAAAATGAAGCATTTCAACCTGTAAAATAAGATGTTGTCTGTCAAAATACCACACCATTGAACGCAAGAACTCCGAAAATAAAATAATGTCGGTCAAAATACCACACAATTGAACGGAAATTCTGTGTGGCCAGTCGTTAGTGTTAAGCTTCTCCCTAGAAATTTTCGAAACAAAATGAAACATTTCAACCCGTAAAATAAGATGTTGTCTGTCAAAATACCACACCACTGAACGCAAAAGCTCCGAAAATAAGATATTGTCTATCAAAATACCACACCATTGACCGCAAAAACTCCGAAAATAAGATATTGTCTGTAAAACTACCACACCATTGAACGCAATAGCTGTGTGGCCAGTCAGACACTCTTAAGCTTCTTCCTAGAAGTTTGCGAAGACAAAATAAAATATTTTGACCCGTAAAATAAGATATTGTCTATCAAAATATCACACTATTGAACGCAAAATCTGTGTGGCCAGCCAATTAGGGTTAAGCTTCTCCCTAGAAATTTTTCAAGACAAAATGAAGCATTTCAACCCGTAAACTATGATGTTGTCTGTCGAAATACCACATCATTGAACGCAGAAACTCCGAAAATAAGATATTTTCTGTCGAAATACCACACCATTGAACGCAAAATCTGTGTGGCCAGTCAGTTAGTGTTAAGCTTCTCCCTAAAAATTATCGAAGACAAAATGAAGCATTTCAACCCGTAAAATAAGATGTTGTCTGTCAAAATACCACACCATTGAACGCAAGAACTCCGAAAATAAGATAATGTCTGTCAAAATACCACACCATTGAACGCAAATTCTGTGTGGCCAGTCGTTAGTGTTAAGCTTCTCGTTAGAAATTTTCGAAGACAAAATGAACCATTTCAACCCGTGAAATAAGATGTTGTCTGTCAAAATACCACACCATTGAACGCAAAAACTCCGAAAATAAGATATTGTCTGTCAAAATACCACACCATTGAAGGAAAAAACTAAGAAAATAAGATATTGTCTGTAAAAATACCACACCATTGAACGCAATATCTGTGTGGCCAGTCAGTTAGTGTTAAGCTTCTCCCTAGAAGATTTCGAAGACCAATTGAAGCATTTCAACCTGGAATATAAGATGTTATCTGTCAAAATACTACACCATTGAATACAAAAACTCCGAAAATAAGATATTGTCTGCCAAGATACCACACCATTTAACGCAAGATCTATGTGGCCAGTCAGACACTCTTAGGGTTCTCCCTAGAAATTTTCTAAGACAAAATGAAGCATTTCAACCCGTAAAATAAGCTGCTGTCTGTCAAAGTACCACACCATTGAACGCAAGAACTCCGAAAATAAGATATTGTCTGTCAAAATACCACACCATTGAACGCAAAATCTGTTTGGCCAGTCAGTTAGTGTTAAGCTTCTCCCTAGAAATTTTCGAATACAAAATGAAGCATTTCAACCCGTAAAATAAGATGTTGTCTGTCAAAATCCCACACCATTGAACGCAAAAACTCCGAAAATAAGATATTGTCTGTCAAAATACCACACCATTGAACGAAAAGTCTGCGTGGCCAGTCAGTTCGTGTTAAGCTTCTCCCTAGAAGTTTTCGAAGACAAAATGAAGCATTTCAACCTTAAAAATAAGATGCTGTCTGCCAAAATACCACACCATTGACCGCAAAAACTCTGAAAATAAAATATTGCCTGTCAAAATACCACACCATTGAACGCAAAATATGTGTGGGCAGTCCGTTAGGGTTAAGCTTCTCCCTAGAAATTTTCGAAGACAAAATGAAGCATTTCAACCTGGAAAATAAGATGTTGTCTGTTAAAGTACCACACCATTGACCGCGAAAACTCCGAAAATAAAATATTGCCTATCAAAATACCACACCATTGAACGCAAAAACTCCGAAAATAAGATATTGTCTGTAAAACTACCACACCATTGAACGCAATATCTGTGTGGCCAGTCAGACACTCTTAAGCTTCTTCCTAGAAGTTTGCGAAGACAAAATAAAATATTTTGACCCGTAAAATAAGATATTGTCTATCAAAATATCACACTATTGAACGCAAAATCTGTGTGGCCAGCCAGTTAGGGTTAAGCTTCTCCCTAGAAATTTTTCAAGACAAAAAGAAGCATTTCAACAAGTAAACTATGATGTTGTCTGTCAAAATACCACATCATTGAACGCAGAAACTCCGAAAATAAGATATTTTCTGTCGAAATACCACACCATTGAACGCAAAATCTGTGTGGCCAGTCAGTTTGTGTTAAGCTTCTCCCTAAAAATTATCGAAGACAAAATGAAGCATTTCAACCCGTAAAATAAGCTGTTGTCTGTCAAAATACGACACCATTGAACGCAAGAACTCCGAAAATAAGATATTGTCTGTCAAAATACCATACTATTGAACGCAAAATCTGTGTGGCCAGTCAGTTAGGGTTAAGCTTCTCCCAAGAAGTTTTCGAAGACCAATTGAAGCATTTCAACCCGGAATATAAGATGTTATCTGTCAAAATACCACACCATTGAACGCAAAAACTCTGAAAATAGGATATTGTCTGCTAAAATAATACACCATTTAACGCAAGATCTCTGTGGCCAGTCAGACACCCTTAGGCTTCTCCCTAGAAATTTTCGAAGACAAAATTAAGCATTTTAGCCCGGAAAATAAGACGCTATCTGTCAAAATACCACACCATTGAACGCAAAATCTGTGTGGCCAGTCAGTTAGTGTTAAGCTTCTCCCTAGAAATTTTCGAAGACAAAATGAAGCATTTCAGCAGTTAAAATAAGATGTTGTCTGTCAAAATACCACACCATTGAACGCGAAATATGTGTGGGCAGTCAGTTAGGGTTAAGCTTCTCCGTAGAATTTTTCGAAGACAAAATGAAGCATTTCAACCTGTAAAATAAGATGTTGTCTGTCAAAATACCACACCATTGAACGCAAAAGCTCCGAAAATAAGATATTGTCTGCCAAAATACCACGCCATTGAACGCAAAGTCTGCGTGGCCAGTCAGTTAGTGTTAAGCTTCTCCCTAGATATTTTCAACTACAAAATAAAGCATTTCAACCTTTAAAACAAGATGCTGTCTGCCAAAATACCACCCATTGACCGCAAAAACTCCGAAAATAAATTACTGCCTGTCAAAATACCACACCATTGAACGCAAAATATGTGTGGGCAGTCAGTTAGGGTTAAGCTTCTCCCTAGAAATTTTCGAAGACAAAATGAAGCATTTCAACCTGGAAAATAAGATGTTGTCTGTTAAAATACCAAACCATTGACCGCAAAAACTCCGAAAATAAAATATTGCCTGTCAAAATACCACACCATTGCACGCAAAATAAGTGTGGCCAGTCAGTTAGTGTTAATCTTCTCCCTAGAAGTTTTCGAAGACCTATTGAAGCATTTCAACCCGGAATATAAGATGTTATCTGTCAAAATACCACACCATTGAACGCAAAAACTCCGAAAATAAGATATTGTCGGTAAAAATACCACACCATTGAACGCAATATCTGTTTGGCCAGTCAGACACTCTTAAGCTTCTTCCTAGAAGTTTGCGAAGACATAATAAAACATTATAATCTGGAAAATAAGATATTGTCTGTCAAAATACCACACCATTGACCACAAAATCTGTGTGGCCAGTCAGTTAGTGTTAGGCTTCTCCCTAGAAATTTTCGAAGACAAAATGAACCATTTCAACCCGGAATATAAGATGTTATCTGTCAAAATACCACACCATTGAACGCAAAAGCTCCGAAAATAAGATATTGTCTGCTAAAATAATACGCCATTTAACGCAATATCTGTGTGGCCAGTCAGACACTCTTAGGCTTCTCCCTAGAAATTTTCGAAGAAAAAATGAAGCATTTTAGCCCCTAAAATAAGACGCTATCTGTCAAAATACCACACCATTGAACGCAAAAACTCACAAAATAATATAGTGTCTGTCAAAACACCACACTATTTAAGGCAAAATCTGTGTTGCCAGTCAGTCACGGTTAAGTCTCTCCCTAGAAATTTTTGAAGACAAAATGAACCATTTTAACCCGGAAAATAAGATATTGTCTGTCAAAATACCACACCATTGAACGTAAAATCTGTGTGGCCAGTCAGACACTCTTAGGTTTCTTCCTAGAAGTTTGCGAAGACAAAATAAAACATTGCAACCCGGAAAATAAGATATTGTCTGTCAAAATACGACACTATTGAACGCAAAATCTGTGTGGCCAGTCAGTTAGTGTTAAGCTTCTCCCTAGAAGTTTTCGAAGACCAATTGAAGCATTTCAGCCCAGAATATAAGATGTTATCTGTCAAAATACTACACCATTGAACGCAAAAACTCCGAAAATAAGATTTTGTCTGTCAAGGTACCACACCATTTAACGCGAGATCTGTGTGGCCAGTCAGTCATTCTTAAGCTTCCCCCTAGAAATTTTCGAAGACAAAATGAAGCATTTCAACCCGTAAAATAAGATGTTGTCTGTCAAAATACCACACCATTGAACGCAAAAACTCCGAAAATAAGATATTGTCTGTCAAAATACCACACCATTGAACGCAAAATCTGCGTGGCCAGTCAGTTAGTGTTAAGCTTCTCCGTAGAAATTTTTGAAGACCAATTGAAGCATTTCAACTAGGAATATAAGATCTTATCTGTCAAAATACTACACCATTGAACGCAAAAACTCCGAAAATAAGATATTGTCTGTCAAAATACCACACCATTGAACGCAAGATCTGTGTGGCCAGTCAGACATTCTTAAGCTTCTCCCTGAAAATTTTCGAAGACAAATTGAAGCATTTCAACCCGTAAAATAAGATGTTGTCTGTCAAAATACCACACCATTCAAGGCAAAAACTCCGAAAATAAAATATTGCCCGTCAAAATACCACACCATTGAACGCGAAATATTTGTGGGCAGTCAGTTAGGGTTAAGCTTCTCGGTAGAAATTTTTGAAGACAAAATGAAGAATTTCAACCCGTAAAACATGATGTTGTCTGTCAAAATACCACACCATTGAACGCAGAAACTCCGAAAATAAGATACTGTCTGTCGAAATACCACACCATTGAACGCAAAATCTGTGTGGCCAGTCAGTTAGTGTTAAGCTTCTCCCTAGAAATTTTCGAAGACAAAATGAAGCATTTCAACCCGTAAAATAAGATGTTGTCTGTCAAAATACCACACCATTGAACGCAAGAACTCCGAAAATAAAATAATGTCGGTCAAAATACCACACAATTGAACGGAAATTTTGTGTGGCCAGTCGTTAGTGTTAAGCTTCTCCCTAGAAATTTTCGAAACAAAATGAAACATTTCAACCCGTAAAATAAGATGTTGTCTGTCAAAATACCACACCACTGAACGCAAAAGCTCCGAAAATAAGATATTGTCTATCAAAATACCACACCATTGAACGCAAAAACTCCGAAAATAAGATATTGTCTGTAAAACTACCACACCATTGAACGCAATATCTGTGTGGCCAGTCAGACACTCTTAAGCTTCTTCCCAGAAGTTTGCGAAGACAAAATTAAATATTTTGACCCGTAAAATAAGATATTGTCTATCAAAATATCACACTATTGAACGCAAAATCTGTGTGGCCAGCCAGTTAGGGTTAAGCTTCTCCCTAGATATTTTCGAAGACAAAATGAAGCATTTCAACAAGTAAACTATGATGTTGTCTGTCAAAATACCACATCATTGAACGCAGAAACTCCGAAAATAAGATATTTTCTGTCGAAATACCACACCATTCAACGCAAAATCTGTGTGGCCAGTCAGTTAGTGTTAAGCTTCTCCCTAAAAATTATCGAAGACAAAATGAAGCATTTCAACCCGTAAAATAAGATGTTGTCTGTCAAAATACCACACCATTGAACGCAACAACTCCGAAAATAAGATAATGTCTGTCAAAATACCACACCATTGAACGCAAATTCTGTGTGGCCAGTCGTTAGTGTTAAGCTTCTCGTTAGAAATTTTCGAAGACAAAATGAACCATTTCAACCCGTGAAATAAGATGTTGTCTGTCAAAATACCACACCATTGAACGCAAAAACTCCGAGAATAAGATATTGTCTGTCAAAATACCACACCATTGAAGGCAAAAACTAAGAAAATAAGATATTGTCTGTAAAAATACCACACCATTGAACGCAATATCTGTGTGGCCAGTCAGTTAGTGTCAAGCTTCTCCCTAGAAGATTTCGAAGACCGATTGAAGCATTTCAACCTGGAATATAAGATCTTATCTGTCAAAATACTACACCATTGAATACAAAAACTCCGAAAATGAGATAGTGTCTGCCAAGATACCACACCATTTAACGCAAGATCTGTGTGGCCAGTCAGACACTCTTAGGGTTCTCCCTAGAAATTTTCTAAGACAAAATGAAGCATTTCAACCCGTAAGATAAGCTGCTGTCTGTCAAAGTACCACACCATTGAACGCAAGAACTCCGAAAATAAGATATTGTCTGTCAAAATACCACACCATTGAACGCAAAATCTGTTTGGGCAGTCAGTTAGTGTTAAGCTTCTCCCTAGAAATTTTCGAATACAAAATGAAGCATTTCAACCCGTAAAATAAGATGTTGTCTGTCAAAATCCCACACCATTGAACGCAAAAACTCCGAAAATAAGACATTGTCTGTCAAAATACCACACCATTGAACGAAAAGTCTGCGTGGCCAGTCAGTTCGTGTTAAGCTTCTCCCTAGAAGTTTTCGAAGACAAAATGAAGCATTTCAACCTTAAAAATAAGATGCTGTCTGCCAAAATACCACACCATTAACCGCAAAAACTCCGAAAATAAAATATTGCCTGTCAAAATACCACACCATTGAACGCAAAATATGTGTGGGCAGTCCGTTAGGGTTAAGCTTCTCCCTAGAAATTTTCGAAGACAAAATGAAGCATTTCAACCTGGAAAATAAGATGTTGTCTGTTAAAGTACCACACCATTGACCGCGAAAACTCCGAAAATAAAATATTGCCTGTCAAAATACCACACCATTGAACGTGTGGCCAGACAGACATTCTTAAGCTTCTCCCTAGAAATTTTCGAAGACAAATTTAAGCATTTCAATCCGTAAAATAAGATGTTGTCTGTCAAAATACCACACCACTGAACGCAAAAGCTCCGAAAATAAGATATTGTCTATCTAAATACCACACCATTGAACGCAAAAACTCCGAAAATAAGATATTGTCTGTAAAACTACCACACCATTGAACGCAATATCTGTGTGGCCAGTCAGACACTCTTAAGCTTCTTCCTAGAAGTTTGCGAAGACAAAATAAAATATTTTGACCCGTAAAATAAGATATTGTCTATCAAAATATCACACTATTGAACGCAAAATCTGTGTGGCCAGCCAGTTAGGGTTAAGCTTCTCCCTAGAAATTTTTCAAGACAAAATGAAGCATTTCAACAAGTAAACTATGATGTTGTCTGTCAAAATACCACATCATTGAACGCAGAAACTCCGAAAATAAGATATTTTCTGTCGAAATACCACACCATTGAACGCCAAATCTGTGTGGCCAGTCAGTTAGTGTTAAGCTTCTCCCTAAAAATTATCGAAGACAAAATGAAGCATTTCAACCCGTAAAATAAGCTGTTGTCTGTCAAAATACGACACCATTGAACGCAAGAACTCCGAAAATAAGATATTGTCTGTCAAAATACCATACTATTGAACGCAAAATCTGTGTGGCCAGTCAGTTAGGGTTAAGCTTCTCCCAAGAAGTTTTCGAAGACCAATTGAAGCATTTCAACCCGGAATATAAGATGTTATCTGTCAAAATACCACACCATTGAACGCAAAAGCTCTGAAAATAGGATATTGTCTGCTAAAATAATACACCATTTAACGCAAGATCTCTGTGGCCAGTCAGACACCCTTAGGCTTCTCCCTAGAAATTTTCGAAGACAAAATTAAGCATTTTAGCCCGGAAAATAAGACGCTATCAGTCAAAATACCACACCATTGAACGCAAAATCTGTGTGGCCAGTCAGTTAGTGTCAAGCTTCTCCCTAGAAATTTTCGAAGACAAAATTAAGCATTTCAGCAGTTAAAATAAGATGTTGTCTGTCAAAATACCACACCATTGAACGCGAAATATGTGTGGGCAGTCAGTTAGGGTTAAGCTTCTCCGTAGAATTTTTCGAAGACAAAATGAAGCATTTCAACCTGTAAAATAAGATGTTGTCTGTCAAAATACCACACCATTGAACGCAAAACTCCGAAAATAAGATATTGTCTGTCAAAATACCACACTATTGAACGCAAAATCTGTGTGGCCAGTAGCTAGTATTAGGCTTCTCCCTAGCAATTTTCGAAGACAAAATGAAGCATTTCAACCTGGAAAACAAGATGCTGTCTGCCAAAATACCACACCATTGACCGCAAAAACTCCGAAAATAAATTACTGCCTGTCAAAATACCACACCATTGAACGCAAAATATGTGTGGGCAGTCAGTTAGGGTTAAGCTTCTCCCTAAAAATTATCGAAGACAAAATGAAGCATTTCAACCCGTAAAATAAGCTGTTGTCTGTCAAAATACCACACCATTGAACGTAAAATCTGTGTGGCCAGTCAGACACTCTTAGGTTTCTTCCAAGAAGTTTGCGAAGACAAAATAAAACATTGCAACCCGGAAAATAAGATATTGTCTGTCAAAATACGACACTATTGAACGCAAAATCTGTGTGGCCAGTCAGTTAGTGTTAAGCTTCTCCCTAGAAGTTTTCGAAGACCAATTGAAGCATTTCAGCCCAGAATATAAGATGTTATCTGTCAAAATACTACACCATTGAACGCAAAAACTCCGAAAATAAGATTTTGTCTGTCAAAGTACCACACCATTTAACGCGAGATCTGTGTGGCCAGTCAGTCATTCTTAAGCTTCCCCCTAGAAATTTTCGAAGACAAAATGAAGCATTTCAACCCGTAAAATAAGATGTTGTCTGTCAAAATACCACACCATTGAACGCAAAAACTCCGAAAATAAGATATTGTCTGTCAAAATACCACACCATTGAACGCAAAATCTGCGTGGCCAGTCAGTTAGTGTTAAGCTTCTCCGTAGAAGTTTTTGAAGACCAATTGATGCATTTCAACCAGGAATATAAGATCTTATCTGTCAAAATACTACACCATTGAACGCAAAAACTCCGAAAATAAGATATTGTCTGTCAAAATACCACACCATTGAACGCAAGATCTGTGTGGCCAGTCAGACATTCTTAAGCTTCTCCCTGGAAATTTTCTAGGACAAATTGAAGCATTTCAACCCGTAAAATAAGATGTTATCTGTCAAAATACCACACCATTCAAGGCAAAAACTCCGAAAATAAAATATTGCCCGTCAAAATACCACACCATTGAACGCGAAATATTTGTGGGCAGTCAGTTAGGGTTAAGCTTCTCGCTAGAAATTTTTGGAGACAAAATGAAGCATTTCAACCCGTAAAACATGATGTTGTCTGTCAAAATACCACACCATTGAACGCAGAAACTCCGAAAATAAGATACTGTCTATCGAAATACCACACCATTGAACGCAAAATCTGTGTGGCCAGTCAGTTAGTGTTAAGCTTCTCCCTAGAAATTTTCGAAGACAAAATGAAGCATTTCAACCCGTAAAATAAGATGTTGTCTGTCAAAATACCACACCATTGAACGCAAGAACTCCGAAAATAAAATAATGTCGGTCAAAATACCACACAATTGAACGGAAATTTTGTGTGGCCAGTCGTTAGTGTTAAGCTTCTCCCTAGAAATTTTCGAAACAAAATGAAACATTTCAACCCGTAAAATAAGATGTTGTCTGTCAAAATACCACACCACTGAACGCAAAAGCTCCGAAAATAAGATATTGTCTATCAAAATACCACACCATTGAACGCAAAAACTCCGAAAATAAGATATTGTCTGTAAAACTACCACACCATTGAACGCAATATCTGTGTGGCCAGTCAGACACTCTTAAGCTTCTTCCTAGAAGTTTGCGAAGACAAAATAAAATATTTTGACCCGTAAAATAAGATATTGTCTATCAAAATATCACACTATTGAACGCAAAATCTGTGTGGCCAGCCAGTTAGGGTTAAGCTTCTCCCTAGAAATTTTTCAAGACAAAATGAAGCATTTCAACAAGTAAACTATGATGTTGTCTGTCAAAATACCACATCATTGAACGCAGAAACTCCGAAAATAAGATATTTTCTGTCGAAATACCACACCACTGAACGCAAAATCTGTGTGGCCAGTCAGTTAGTGTTAAGCTTCTCCCTAAAAATTATCGAAGACAAAATGAAGCATTTCAACCCGTAAAATAAGCTGTTGTCTGTCAAAATACGACACCATTGAACGCAAGAACTCCGAAAATAAGATATTGTCTGTCAAAATACCATACTATTGAACGCAAAATCTGTGTGGCCAGTCAGTTAGGGTTAAGCTTCTCCCAAGAAGTTTTCGAAGACCAATTGAAGCATTTCAACCCGGAATATAAGATGTTATCTGTCAAAATACCACACCATTGAACGCAAAAACTCTGAAAATAGGATATTGTCTGCTAAAATAATACACCATTTAACGCAAGATCTCTGTGACCAGTCAGACACCCTTAGGCTTCTCCCTAGAAATTTTCGAAGACAAAATTAAGCATTTTAGCCCGGAAAATAAGACGCTATCTGTCAAAGTGCCACACCATTGAACGCAAAATCTGTGTGGCCAGCCAGTTAGGGTTAAGCTTCTCCCTAGAAATTTTTCAAGACAAAATGAAGCATTTCAACAAGTAAACTATGATGTTGTCTGTCAAAATACCACATCATTGAACGCAGAAACTCCGAAAATAAGATATTTTCTGTCGAAATACCACACCATTGAACGCAAAATCTGTGTGGCCAGTCAGTTTGTGTTAAGCTTCTCCCTAAAAATTATCGAAGACAAAATGAAGCATTTCAACCCGTAAAATAAGATGTTGTCTGTCAAAATACCACACCATTGAACGCAAAAACTCCGAAAATAAGATATTGTCTGTCAAAATACCACACCATTGAACGCAAAATCTGCGTGGCCAGTCAGTTAGTGTTAAGCTTCTCCGTAGAAGTTTTTGAAGACCAATTGAAGCACTTCAACCAGGAATATAAGATCTTATCTGTCAAAATACTACACCATTGAACGCAAAAACTCCGAAAATAAGATATTGTCTGTCAAAATACCACACCATTGAACGCAAGATCTGTGTGGCCAGTCAGACATTCTTAAGCTTCTCCCTGGAAATTTTCGAAGACAAATTGAAGCATTTCAACCGTAAAATAAGATGTTGTCTGTCAAAATACCACACCATTCAAGGCAAAAACTCCGAAAATAAAATATTGCCCGTCAAAATACCACACCATTGAACGCGAAATATTTGTGGGCAGTCAGTTAGGGTTAAGCTTCTCGCTAGAAATTTTTGAAGACAAAATGAAGCATTTCAACCCGTAAAACATGATGTTGTCTGTCAAAATATCACACCAATGAACGCAGAAACTCCGAAAATAAGATACTGTCTGTCGAAATACCACACCATTGAACGCAAAATCTGTGTGGCCAGTCAGTTAGTGTTAAGCTTCTCCCTAGAAATTTTCGAAGACAAAATGAAGCATTTCAACCCGTAAAATAAGATGTTGTCTGTCAAAATACCACACCATTGAACGCAAGAACTCCGAAAATAAAATAATGTCGGTCAAAATACCACACAATTGAACGGAAATTTTGTGTGGCCAGTCGTTAGTGTTAAGCTTCTCCCTAGAAATTTTCGAAACAAAATGAAACATTTCAACCCGTAAAATAAGATGTTGTCTGTCAAAATACCACACCACTGAACGCAAAAGCTCCGAAAATAAGATATTGTCTATCAAAATACCACACCATTGAACGCAAAAACTCCGAAAATAAGATATTGTCTGTAAAACTACCACACCATTGAACGCAATATCTGTGTGGCCAGTCAGACACTCTTAAGCTTCTTCCCAGAAGTTTGCGAAGACAAAATAAAATATTTTGACCCGTAAAATAAGATATTGTCTATCAAAATATCACACTATTGAACGCAAAATCTGTGTGGCCAGCCAGTTAGGGTTAAGCTTCTCCCTAGAAATTTTTCAAGACAAAATGAAGCATTTCAACAAGTAAACTATGATGTTGTCTGTCAAAATACCACATCATTGAACGCAGAAACTCCGAAAATAAGATATTTTCTGTCGAAATACCACACCATTGAACGCAAAATCTGTGTGGCCAGTCAGTTAGTGTTAAGCTTCTCCCTAAAAATTATTGAAGACAAAATGAAGCATTTCAACCCGTAAAATAAGATGTTGTCTGTCAAAATACCACACCATTGAACGCAAGAACTCCGAAAATAAGATAATGTCTGTCAAAATACCACACCATTGAACGCAAATTCTGTGTGGCCAGTCGTTAGTGTTAAGCTTCTCGTTAGAAATTTTCGAAGACAAAATGAACCATTTCAACCCGTGAAATAAGATGTTGTCTGTCAAAATACCACACCATTGAACGCAAAAACTCCGAGAATAAGATATTGTCTGTCAAAATACCACACCATTGAAGGCAAAAACTAAGAAAATAAGATATTGTCTGTAAAAATACCACACCATTGAACGCAATATCTGTGTGGCCAGTCAGTTAGTGTTAAGCTTCTCCCTTGAAGATTTCGAAGACCGATTGAAGCATTTCAACCTGGAATATAAGATCTTATCTGTCAAAATACTACACCATTGAATACAAAAACTCCGAAAATGAGATATTGTCTGCCAAGATACCACACCATTTAACGCAAGATCTGTGTGGCCAGTCAGACACTCTTAGGGTTCTCCCTAGAAATTTTCTAAGACAAAATGAAGCATTTCAACCCGTAAGATAAGCTGCTGTCTGTCAAAGTACCACACCATTGAACGCAAGAACTCCGAAAATAAGATATTGTCTGTCAAAATACCACACCATTGAACGCAAAATCTGTTTGGGCAGTCAGTTAGTGTTAAGCTTCTCCCTAGAAATTTTCGAATACAAAATGAAGCATTTCAACCCGTAAAATAAGATGTTGTCTGTCAAAATCCCACACCATTGAACGCAAAAACTCCGAAAATAAGACATTGTCTGTCAAAATACCACACCATTGAACGAAAAGTCTGCGTGGCCAGTCAGTTCGTGTTAAGCTTCTCCCTAGAAGTTTTCGAAGACAAAATGAAGCATTTCAACCTTAAAAATAAGATGCTGTCTGCCAAAATACCACACCATTGACCGCAAAAACTCCGAAAATAAAATATTGCCTGTCAAAATACCACACCATTGAACGCAAAATATGTGTGGGCAGTCCGTTAGGGTTAAGCTTCTCCCTAGAAATTTTCGAAGACAAAATGAAGCATTTCAACCTGGAAAATAAGATGTTGTCTGTTAAAGTACCACACCATTGACCGCGAAAACTCCGAAAATAAAATATTGCCTGTCAAAATACCACACCATTGAACGTGTGGCCAGACAGACATTCTTAAGCTTCTCCCTAGAAATTTTCGAAGACAAATTGAAGCATTTCAATCCGTAAAATAAGATGTTGTCTGTCAAAATACCACACCACTGAACGCAAAAGCTCCGAAAATAAGATATTGTCTGTAAAACTACCACACCATTGAACGCAATATCTGTGTGGCCAGTCAGACACTCTTAAGCTTCTTCCTAGAAGTTTGCGAAGACAAAATAAAATATTTTGACCCGTAAAATAAGATATTGTCTATCAAAATATCACACTATTGAACGCAAAATCTGTGTGGCCAGCCAGTTAGGGTTAAGCTTCTCCCTAGAAATTTTTCAAGACAAAATGAAGCATTTCAACAAGTAAACTATGATGTTGTCTGTCAAAATACCACATCATTGAACGCAGAAACTCCGAGAACAAGATATTTTCTGTCGAAATACCACACCATTGAACGCCAAATCTGTGTGGCCACTCAGTTAGTGTTAAGCTTCTCCCTAAAAATTATCGAAGACAAAATGAAGCATTTCAACCCGTAAAATAAGCTGTTGTCTGTCAAAATACGACACCATTGAACGCAAGAACTCCGAAAATAAGATATTGTCTGTCAAAATACCATACTATTGAACGCAAAATCTGTGTGGCCAGTCAGTTAGGGTTAAGCTTCTCCCAAGAAGTTTTCGAAGACCAATTGAAGCATTTCAACCCGGAATATAAGATGTTATCTGTCAAAATACCACACCATTGAACGCAAAAACTCTGAAAATAGGATATTGTCTGCTAAAATAATACACCATTTAACGCAAGATCTCTGTGGCCAGTCAGACACCCTTAGGCTTCTCCCTAGAAAATTTCGAAGACAAAATTAAGCATTTTAGCCGGGAAAATAAGACGCTATCAGTCAAAATACCACACCATTGAACGCAAAATCTGTGTGGCCAGTCAGTTAGTGTCAAGCTTCTCCCTAGAAATTTTCGAAGACAAAATGAAGCATTTCAGCAGTTAAAATAAGATGTTGTCTGTCAAAATACCACACCATTGAACGCGAAATATGTGTGGGCAGTCAGTTAGTGTTAAGCTTCTCCGTAGAATTTTTCGAAGACAAAATGAAGCATTTCAACCTGTAAAATAAGATGTTGTCTGTCAAAATACCACACCATTGAACGCAAAACTCCGAAAATAAGATATTGTCTGTCAAAATACCACACTATTGAACGCAAAATCTGTGTGGCCAGTAGCTAGTATTAGGCTTCTCCCTAGCAATTTTCGAAGACAAAATGAAGCATTTCAACCTGGAAAACAAGATGCTGTCTGCCAAAATACCACACCATTGAACGCAAAAACTCCGAAAATAAATTACTGCCTGTCAAAATACCACACCATTGAACGCAAAATATGTGTGGGCAGTCAGTTAGGGCTAAGCTTCTCCCTAAAAATTATCGAAGACAAAATGAAGCATTTCAACCCGTAAAATAAGCTGTTGTCTGTCAAAATACGACACCATTGAACGCAAGAACTCCGAAAATAAGATATTGTCTGTCAAAATACCATACTATTGAACGCAAAATCTGTGTGGCCAGTCAGTTAGGGTTAAGCTTCTCCCAAGTAGTTTTCGAAGACCAATTGAAGCATTTCAACCCGGAATATAAGATGTTATCTGTCAAAATACCACACCATTGAACGCAAAAACTCTGAAAATAGGATATTGTCTGCTAAAATAATACACCATTTAACGCAAGATCTCTGTGGCCAGTCAGACACCCTTAGGCTTCTCCCTAGAAATTTTCGAAGACAAAATTAAGCATTTTAGCCCGGAAAATAAGACGCTATCAGTCAAAATACCACACCATTGAACGCAAAATCTGTGTGGCCAGTCAGTTAGTGTTAAGCTTCTCCCTAGAAATTTTCGAAGACAAAATGAAGCATTTCAGCAGTTAAAATAAGATGTTGTCTGTCAAAATACCACACCATTGAACGCGAAATATGTGTGGGCAGTCAGTTAGGGTTAAGCTTCTCCGTAGAATTTTTCGAAGACAAAATGAAGCATTTCAACCTGTAAAATAAGATGTTGTCTGTCAAAATACCACACCATTGAACGCAAAAGCTCCGAAAATAAGATATTGTCTGCCAAAATACCACGCCATTGAACGCAAAGTCTGCGTGGCCAGTCAGTTAGTGTTAAGCTTCTCCCTAGATATTTTCAACTACAAAATGAAGCATTTCAACCTGGAAAACAAGATGCTGTCTGCCAAAATACCACACCATTGACCGCAAAAACTCCGAAAATAAATTACTGCCTGTCAAAATACCACACCATTGAACGCAAAATATGTGTGGGCAGTCAGTTAGGGTTAAGCTTCTCCCTAGAAATTTTCGAAGACAAAATGAAGCATTTCAACCTGGAAAATAAGATGTTGTCTGTTAAAATACCAAACCATTGACCGCAAAAACTCCGAAAATAAAATATTGCCTGTCAAAATACCACACCATTGCACGCAAAATAAGTGTGGCCAGTCAGTTAGTGTTAATCTTCTCCCTAGAAGTTTTCGAAGACCTATTGAAGCATTTCAACCCGGAATATAAGATGTTATCTGTCAAAATACCACACCATTGAACGCAAAAACTCCGAAAATAAGATGTTGTCGGTAAAAATACCACACCATTGAACGCAATATCTGTTTGGCCAGTCAGACACTCTTAAGCTTCTTCCTAGAAGTTTGCGAAGACATAATAAAACATTATAATCTGGAAAATAAGATATTGTCTGTCAAAATACCACACCATTGACCACAAAAACTCCGAAAATAAAATATTGTCTGTCAAAATACCACACCATTGAACGCAAAATCTGTGTGGCCAGTCAGTTAGTGCTAGGCTTCTCCCTAGAAATTTTCGAAGACAAAATGAACCATTTCAACCCGGAATATAAGATGTTATCTGTCAAAATACCACACCATTGAACGCAAAAGCTCCGAAAATAAGATATTGTCTGCTAAAATAATACGCCATTTAACGCAATATCTGTGTGGCCAGTCAGACACTCTTAGGCTTCTCCCTAGAAATTTTCGAAGAAAAAATGAAGCATTTTAGCCCCTAAAATAAGACGCTATCTGTCAAAATACCACACCATTGAACGCAAAAACTCACAAAATAATATAGTGTCTGTCAAAACACCACACTATTTAAGGCAAAATCTGTGTTGCCAGTCAGTCACGGTTAAGTCTCTCCCTAGAAATTTTTGAAGACAAAATGAACCATTTTAACCCGGAAAATAAGATATTGTCTGTCAAAATACCACACCATTGAACGTAAAATCTGTGTGGCCAGTCAGACACTCTTAGGCTTCTTCCTAGAAGTTTGCGAAGACAAAATAAAACATTGCAACCCGGAAAATAAGATATTGTCTGTCAAAATACGACACTATTGAACGCAAAATCTGTGTGGCCAGTCAGTTAGTGTTAAGCTTCCCCCTAGAAGTTTTCGAAGACCAATTGAAGCATTTCAGCCCAGAATATAAGATGTTATCTGTCAAAATACTACACCATAGAACGCAAAAACTCCGAAAATAAGATTTTGTCTGTCAAAGTACCACACCATTTAACGCGAGATCTGTGTGGCCAGTCAGTCATTCTTAAGCTTCCCCCTAGAAATTTTCGAAGACAAAATGAAGCATTTCAACCCGTAAAATAAGATGTTGTCTGTCAAAATACCACACCATTGAACGCAAAAACTCCGAAAATAAGATATTGTCTGTCAAAATACCACACCATTGAACGCAAAATCTGCGTGGCCAGTCAGTTAGTGTTAAGCTTCTCCGTAGAAGTTTTTGAAGACCAATTGAAGCATTTCAACCAGGAATATAAGATCTTATCTGTCAAAATACTACACCATTGAACGCAAAAACTCCGAAAATAAGATATTGTCTGTCAAAATACCACACCATTGAACGCAAGATCTGTGTGGCCAGTCAGACATTCTTAAGCTTCTCCCTGGAAATTTTCGAAGACAAATTGAAGCATTTCAACCCGTAAAATAAGATGTTGTCTGTCAAAATACCACACCATTCAAGGCAAAAACTCCGAAAATAAAATATTGCCCGTCAAAATACCACACCATTGAACGCGAAATATTTGTGGGCAGTCAGTTAGGGTTAAGCTTCTCGCCAGAAATTTTTGAAGACAAAATGAAGCATTTCAACCCGTAAAACATGATGTTGTCTGTCAAAATACCACACCATTGAACGCAGAAACTCCGAAAATAAGATACTGTCTGTCGAAATACCACACCATTGAACGCAAAATCTGTGTGGCCAGTCAGTTAGTGTTAAGCTTCTCCCTAGAAATTTTCGAAGACAAAATGCAGCACTTCAACCCGTAAAATAAGATGTTGTCTGTCAAAATACCACACCATTGAACGCAAGAACTCCGAAAATAAAATAATGTCGGTCAAAATACCACACAATTGAACGGAAATTTTGTGTGGCCAGTCGTTAGCGTTAAGCTTCTCGCTAGAAATTTTCGAAACAAAATGAAACATTTCAACCCGTAAAATAAGATGTTGTCTGTCAAAATACCACACCACTGAACGCAAAAGCTCCGAAAATAAGATATTGTCTATCAAAATACCACACCATTGAACGTGTGGCCAGACAGACATTCTTAAGCTTCTCCCTAGAAATTTTCGAAGACAAATTGAAGCATTTCAATCCGTAAAATAAGATGTTGTCTGTCAAAATACCACACCACTGAACGCAAAAGCTCCGAAAATAAGATATTGTCTGTAAAACTACCACACCATTGAACGCAATATCTGTGTGGCCAGTCAGACACTCTTAAGCTTCTTCCTAGAAGTTTGCGAAGACAAAATAAAATATTTTGACCCGTAAAATAAGATATTGTCTATCAAAATATCACACTATTGAACGCAAAATCTGTGTGGCCACCCAGTTAGGGTTAAGCTTCTCCCTAGAAATTTTTCAAGACAAAATGAAGCATTTCAACAAGTAAACTATGATGTTGTCTGTCAAAATACCACATCATTGAACGCAGAAACTCCGAAAATAAGATATTTTCTGTCGGAATACCACACCATTGAACGCAAAATCTGTGTGGCCAGTCAGTTAGTGTTAAGCTTCTCCCTAAAAATTATCGAAGACAAAATGAAGCATTTCAACCCGTAAAATAAGATGTTGTCTGTCAAAATACCACACCATTGAACGCAAGAACTCCGAAAATAAGATAATGTCTGTCAAAATACCACACCATTGAACGCAAATTCTGTGTGGCCAGTCGTTAGTGTTAAGCTTCTCGTTAGAAATTTTCGAAGACAAAATGAACCATTTCAACCCGTGAAATAAGATGTTGTCTGTCAAAATACCACACCATTGAACGCAAAAACTCCGAGAATAAGATATTGTCTGTCAAAATACCACACCATTGAAGGCAAAAACTAAGAAAATAAGATATTGTCTGTAAAAATACCACACCATTGAACGCAATATCTGTGTGGCCAGTCAGTTAGTGTTAAGCTTCTCCCTAGAAGATTTCGAAGACCGATTGAAGCATTTCAACCTGGAATATAAGATCTTATCTGTCAAAATACTACACCATTGAATACAAAAACTCCGAAAATGAGATATTGTCTGCCAAGATACCACACCATTTAACGCAAGATCTGTGTGGCCAGTCAGACACTCTTAGGGTTCTCCCTAGAAATTTTCTAAGACAAAATGAAGCATTTCAACCCGTAAGATAAGCTGCTGTCTGTCAAAGTACCACACCATTGAACGCAAGAACTCCGAAAATAAGATATTGTCTGTCAAAATACCACACCATTGAACGCAAAATCTGTTTGGGCAGTCAGTTAGTGTTAAGCTTCTCCCTAGAAATTTTCGAATACAAAATGAAGCATTTCAACCCGTAAAATAAGATGTTGTCTGTCAAAATCCCACACCATTGAACGCAAAAACTCCGAAAATAAGACATTGTCTGTCAAAATACCACACCATTGAACGAAAAGTCTGCGTGGCCAGTCAGTTCGTGTTAAGCTTCTCCCTAGAAGTTTTCGAAGACAAAATGAAGCATTTCAACCTGAAAAATAAGATGCTGTCTGCCAAAATACCACACCATTGACCGCAAAAACTCCGAAAGTAAAATATTGCCTGTCAAAATACCACACCATTGAACGCAAAATATGTGTGGGCAGTCCGTTAGGGTTAAGCTTCTCCCTAGAAATTTTCGAAGACAAAATGAAGCATTTCAACCTGGAAAATAAGATGTTGTCTGTTAAAGTACCACACCATTGACCGCGAAAACTCCGAAAATAAAATATTGCCTGTCAAAATACCACACCATTGAACGTGTGGCCAGACAGACATTCTTAAGCTTCTCCCTAGAAATTTTCGAAGACAAATTGAAGCATTTCAATCCGTAAAATAAGATATTGTCTGTCAAAATACCACAATACTGAACGCAAAAGCTCCGAAAATAAGATATTGTCTATCTAAATACCACAACATTGAACGCAAAAACTCCGAAAATAAGATATTGTCTGTAAAACTACCACACCATTGAACGCAATATCTGTGTGGCCAGTCAGACACTCTTAAGCTTCTTCCTAGAAGTTTGCGAAGACAAAATAAAATATTTTGACCCGTAAAATAAGATATTGTCTATCAAAATATCACACTATTGAACGCAAAATCTGTGTGGCCAGTCAGTTAGGGTTAAGCTTCTCCCTAGAAATTTTTCAAGACAAAATGAAGCATTTCAACAAGTAAACTATGATGTTGTCTGTCAAAATACCACATCATTGAACGCAGAAACTCCGAAAATAAGATATTTTCTGTCGAAATACCACACCATTGAACGCCAAATCTGTGTGGCCAGTCAGTTAGTGTTAAGCTTCTCCCTAAAAATTATCGAAGACAAAATGAAGCATTTCAACCCGTAAAATAAGCTGTTGTCTGTCAAAATACGACACCATTGAACGCAAGAACTCCGAAAATAAGATATTGTCTGTCAAAATACCATACTATTGAACGCAAAATCTGTGTGGCCAGTCAGTTAGGGTTAAGTTTCTCCCAAGAAGTTTTCGAAGACCAATTGAAGCATTTCAACCCGGAATATAAGATGTTATCTGTCAAAATACCACATCATTGAACGCAAAAACTCTGAAAATAGGATATTGTCTGCTAAAATAATACACCATTTAACGCAAGATCTCTGTGGCCAGTCAGACACCCTTAGGCTTCTCCCTAGAAATTTTCGAAGACAAAATTAAGCATTTTAGCCCGGAAAATAAGACGCTATCAGTCAAAATACCACACCATTGAACGCAAAATCTGTGTGGCCAGTCAGTTAGTGTCAAGCTTCTCCCTAGAAATTTTCGAAGACAAAATGAAGCATTTCAGCAGTTAAAATAAGATGTTGTCTGTCAAAATACCACACCATTGAACGCGAAATATGTGTGGGCAGTCAGTTAGGGTTAAGCTTCTCCGTAGAATTTTTCGAAGACAAAATGAAGCATTTCAACCTGTAAAATAAGATGTTGTCTGTCAAAATACCACACCATTGAACGCAAAACTCCGAGAATAAGATATTGTCTGTCAAAATACCACACTATTGAACGCAAAATCTGTGTGGCCACTAGCTAGTATTAGGCTTCTCCCTAGCAATTTTCGAAGACAAAATGAAGCATT
Organism: Brachypalpus laphriformis; assembly: GCA_945910035.1. Lineage (NCBI taxonomy): Eukaryota > Metazoa > Arthropoda > Insecta > Diptera > Syrphidae > Brachypalpus > Brachypalpus laphriformis. The sequence goes on from OX246754.1 coordinate 133,198,626, forward strand.
TCAACCTGGAATATAAGCTGTTGTCTGTCAAAGTACCACACCATTGAACGCAAGAACTCCGAAAATAAGATATTGTCTGTCAAAATACCACACCACTGAACGCAAAATTTGTTTGGCCAGTCAGTTAGTGTTAAGCTTCTCCCTAGAAATTTTCGAATACAAAATGAAGCATTTCAACCCGTAAAAGAAGCTGTTGTCTGTCAAAATACCACACCATTGAACGCAAGAACTCCGAAAATAAGATATTGTCTGTCAAAATACTACACCATTGAACGCAAAGTCTGCGTGGCTAGTCAGTTAGTGTTAAGCTTCTCCCTAGAAATTTTCGAAGACAAAATGAAGCAGTTCAACCAGGCAAATAAGACGTTGTCTGTCAAAATACCACACCATTGAACGCAAAAACTCCGAAAATAAGATATTGTCTCTAAAAATGCCACACCATTGAACGCAAAATCTGTGTATCCAGTCAGACACTCTTAAGCTTCTTCCTAGAAGTTTGCGAAGGCAAAATAAAACATTTTAACCCGGAAAATAAGATATTGTCTGTCAAAATACCACACTATTGAACGAAAATCTGTGTGGCCAGTCAGTTAGTGTTAAGCTTCTCCCTAGATGTTTTCGAAGACCAATTGAATCATTTCAACCCGGAATATAAGATGTTATCTGTCAAAATACTACACCATTGAACGCAAAATCTCCGAAAATAAGATATTGTCGGTAAAAATACCACACCATTGAACGCAATATCTGTGTGGCCAGTCAGACACTCTTAAGCTTCTTCCTAGAAGTTTGCGAAGACAAAATAAAACATTTTAACCCGGAAAATAAGATATTGTCTGTCAAAATACCACACTATTGAACGCAGAATCTGTGTGGCCAGTCAGTTAGGGTTAAGCTTCTCCCTAGCAGTTTTCGAAGACCAATTGAAGCATTTCAACCCGGAATATAAGATGTTATCTGTCAACATACTACACCATTGAACGCAAAATCTGTGTGGCCAGTGAGTTAGTGTTAAGCTTCTCCCTAGAAATTTTCGAAGAAAAAATGAACCATTTCAACCCAGAATATAAGATGTTATCTGTCAAAATACCACACCATTGCACGCAAAAACTCCGAAAATAAGATATTGTCTGCTAAAATAATACACCATTTACCGCAATATCTGTGTGGCCAGTCAGACACTCTTAGGCTACTCATTAGAAATTTTCGAAGACAAAATGAAGCATTTTAGCCTAGAAAATAAGACGTTATCTGTCAAAATACCACACCATTGAACGCAAAAACCCGGAAAATAGTATAGTGTCTATCAAAACACCACACTATTTAAGGCAAAATCTGTGTTGACAGTCAGTCACGGTTAAGTCTCTCGGTAGAAATATTCGAAGACAAAATGAACCAATTTAACCCGGAAAATAAGATATTGTCTGTCAAAATACCATACCATTGAACGCAAAAACTCGGAAAATAATATAGTGTCTGTCAAAACACCACACTATTTAAGGCAAAATCTCTGTGGCCAGTCAGACACTCTTAGGCTTCTTCCCAGAAGTTTGCGAAGACAAAATAAAACATTGTAACCCGGAAAATAAGATATTGTCTGTCAAAATACCACACTATTGAACGCAAAATCTGTGTGGCCAGTCAGTTAGTGTTAACCTTCTCCCTAGAAGTTTTCGAAGACCAATTGAAGCATTTCAAAACGGAATATAAGATGTTATCTGTCAAAATACTGCACCATTGAACGCAAAAACTCCGAAAATAAAATATTGCCTGTCAAAATACCACACCATTGAACGCAAAATCGGTGTGGCCAGTCAGTTAGTGTTAAGCTTCTCCTAGAAGTTTGCGAAGACCAATTGAAGCATTTCAACCCGGAATATAAGATGTTATCTGTCAAAATACTACACCATTGATCGCAAAAACTCCGAAAATAAGATATTGTCTGTCAAAATACCACACCATTGAACGCAAGATATGTGTGGCCAGTCAGACATTCTTAAGCTTCTCCCTGGAAATTTTCGAAGACAAATTGAAGCATTTCAACCCGTAAAATAACATGTTGTCTGTCAAAATAATACACCATTGAACGCAAAAACTCCGAAAATAAAATATTGCCTGTCAAAATATCACACCATTGAACGCAAAATATGTGTGGGCAGTCAGTTAGGGTTAAGCTTCTCCCCAGAAATTTTCGAAGACAAAATGAAGCATTTCAACCTGTAAAATATGATGTTGTCTGTCAAATTACCACACCATTGACCGCAAAAACTCCGAAAATAAGATATTGTCTGTCAAAATACCACTCCATTGAACGCAAAATCTGTGTGGCCAGTCAGCTAGTGTTAGGCTTCTGCCTGGAAATTTTGAAGACAAAATGAACCATTTCAACCCGTAAAATAAGATGTTGTCTGTCAAAATACCACACCATTGAACGCAAAAACTCCGAAAATAAGATATTGTCTGTAAAAATACCACACCACTTAACGCAATATCTGTGTGGCCAGTCAGACACTCTTAAGCTTCTTCCTAGAAGTTTGCGAAGACAAAATAAAACATTCTAACCCGGAAAATAAGATATTGTCTATCAAAATACCACACTATTGAACGCAAAATCTGTGTGGCCAGTCAGTTAGTGTTAAGCTTTTCCCTAGAAGATTTCGAAGACCAATTGAAGCATTTCAAGCCGGAATATAAGATGTTATCTGTCAAAATACTACACCATTGAACGCAAAAACTCCGAAAATAAGATATTGTCTGCCAAAAACCACACCATTTAACGCAAGATCTGTGTGGCCAGTCAGACACTCTTCGGCTTCTCCCTAGAAATTTTCGAAGACAAAATGAAGCATTTTAGCTAAGAAAATAAGATGCGGTCTATCAAAATACCACACCATTGAACGCAGAAACTCCGAAAATAATATAGTGTCTGTCAAAACACCACACTCTTTAACGCAAAATCTGTGTTGCCAGTCAGTCACCGTTGAGTCTCTCCCTAGAAATTTTCGGAGACAAAATGAACTATTTTAGCGCGGAAAATAAGATATTGTCTGTCAAAATAAAACGCCATTGAACGCAAAATCTGTGGAGCCAGTCAGACACTCTCATATATACACTCATATATATTGCCTGTCAAAATACCACACCATTGAACGCAAAATCGGTGTGGCCAGTCAGTTAGTGTTAAGCTTCTCCTAGAAGTTTGCGAAGACCAATTGAAGCATTTCAACCTGGAAAATAAGATGTTGTCTGTCAAAATACCACACCATTGACCGCAAAAATTCCGAAAATAAAATATTGCCTGTCAAAATACCACACCATTGAACGCAAAATATGTGTGGGCAGTCAGTTAGGATTAAGCTTCTCCCTAGAAATTTTGGAAGACAAAACGAAGTATTTCAACCCGGAAAATAAGATGTTGTCTGTTAAAATACCACACCATTGACCGCAAAAGCTCCGAAAATAAAATATTGCTGTCAAAATACCACACCATTGAATGCGAAATATGTGTGGGCAGTCAGTTAGGGTTAAGCTTCTCCGTAGAATTTTTCGAAGACAAAACGAAGCATTTCAACCTGTAAAATAAGATGTTGTCTGTCAAAATACCACCCCATTGAACGCAAAAACTCCGAAAATAAGATATTGTCTGTCAAAATACCACACTATTGAACGCAAAATCTGTGTGGCCAGTAGTTAGTATTAGGCTTCTCCCTAGCAATTTTCTAAGACAAAATGAAGCATTTCAACCCGTAAAATAAGCTGTTGTCTGTCAAAGTACCACACCATTGAACGCAAGAACTCCGAAAATAAGATATTGTCTGTCAAAATACCACACCATTGAACGCAAAATCTGTTTGGCCAGTCAGTTAGTGTTAAGCTTCTCCCTAGAAATTATCGAAGACAAAATGAACCATTTCAACCCGTAAAAGAAGCTGTTGTCTGTCAAAATACCACACCATTGAACGCAATAACTCCGAAAATAAGATATTGTCTGTCAAAATACTACACCATTGAACGCAAAGTCTGCGTGGCGAGTCAGTTAGTGATAAGCTTCTCCCTAGAAATTTTCGAAGACAAAATGAAGCACTTCAACCAGGCAAATAAGACGTTGTCTGTCAACATACCACACCATTGAACGCAAAAGCTCCGAAAATAAGATATTGTCTCTAAAAATACCACACCATTGAACGCAAAATCTGTGTGGCCAGTCAGACACCCTTAAGCTTCTTCCTAGAAGTTTGCGAAGGCAAAATAAAACATTTTAACCCGGAAAATAAGATGTTGTCTGTCAAAATACCACACTATTGAACGAAAATCTGTGTGGCCAGTCAGTTAGTGTTAAGCTTCTCCCTAGAAGCTTTCGAAGACCAATTGAAGCATTTCAAAATGGAATATAAGATGTTATCTGTCAAAATACTGCACCATTGAACGCAAAAACTAAGAAAATAAGATATTGTCTGTCAAAATACCACACCATTTAACGCGAGATCTGTGTGGCCAGTCAGACATTCTTGAGCCTCTCCCTAGAAATTTTCGAAGACAAATTGAAGCATTTCAATCCGTAAAATAAGATGTTGTCTGTCAAAATACCACACCATTGACCGCAAAAACTGCGAAAATAAAATATTGCCCGTCAAAATACCACACCATTGAACGCAAAATCTGTGTGGCCAGTCAGTTAGTGTTAAGCTTCTCCTAGAAGTTTGCGAAGACCAATTGAAGCATTTCAACCCGGAATATAAGATGTTATCTGTCAAAATACTACACCATTGATCGCAAAAACTCCGAAAATAAGATATTGTCTGTCAAAATACCACACCATTGAACGCAAGATCTGTGTGGCCAGTCAGACATTCTTAAGCTTCTCCCTGGAAATTTTCGAAGACAAATTGAAGCATTTCAACCCGTAAAATAACATGTTGTCTGTCAAAATAATACAGCATTGAACGCAAAAACTCCGAAAATAAAATATTGCCTGTCAAAATACCACACCATTGAACGCAAAATATGTGTGGGCAGTCAGTTAGGGTTAAGCTTCTCCCCAGAAATTTTCGAAGACAAAATGAAGTATTTCAACCTGTAAAATAAGATGTTGTCTGTCAAATTACCACACCATTTACCGCAAAAACTCCGAAAATAAGATATTGTCTGTCAAAATACCACTCCATTGAACGCAAAATCTGTGTGGCCAGTCAGCTAGTGTTAAGCTTCTCCCTGGAAATTTTGAAGACTAAATGAAGCATTTCAATCCGTAAAATATGATAATGTCTGTCAAAATACCACAGCATTGAACGCAGAAACTCCGAAAATAAGATATTGTCTGTCGAAATACCACACCATTGAACGCAAAATCTGTGTGGCCAGTCAGTTAGTGTTAAGCTGCTCCCTAGAAATTTTCGAAGACAAAATGAACCATTTCAACCCGTACAATAAGATGTTGTCTGTCAAAATACCACACCATTGAACGCAAGAACTCCGAAAATACGATAATGTTTGTCAAAATACCACACCATTGGACGCAAAATCTGTGTGGCCAGTCGTTAGTGTTAAGCTTCTCCCTAGAAATTTTTTAAGACAAAATGAACCATTTCAACCCGTAAAATAAGATGTTGTCTGTCAAAATACCACACCATTGAACGCAAAAACTCCGAAAATAAGATATTGTCTGTCAAAATACCACACCATTGAACGCAAAAACTCCGAAAATAAGATATTGTCTGTAAAAATACCACACCATTGAACGCAATATCTGTGTGGCCAGTCAGACACTCTTAAGCTTCTTCCTAGAAGTTTGCGAAGACAAAATAAAACATTCTAACCCGGAAAATAAGATATTGTCTATCAAAATACCACACTATTGAACGCAAAATCTGTGTGGCCAGTCAGTTAGTGTTAAGCTTCTCCCTAGAAGATTTCGAAGACCAATTGAAGCATTTCAAGCCGGAATATAAGATGTTATCTGTCAAAATACTACACCATTGAACGCAAAAACTCCGAAAATAAGATATTGTCTGCCAAAATACCACACCATTTAACGCAAGATCTGTGTGGCCAGTCAGACACTCTTCGGCTTCTCCCTAGAAATTTTCGAAGACAAAATGAAGCAGTTTAGCCCAGAAAATAAGATGCTGTCTATCAAAATACCACACCATTGAACGCAGAAACTCCGAAAATAATATAGTGTCTGTCAAAACACCACACTCTTTAACGCAAAATCTGTGTTGCCAGTCAGTCACCGTTGAGTCTCTGCCATGAAATTTTCGGAGACAAAATGAACCATTTTAACGCGGAAAATAAGATATTGTCTGTCAAAATACCACGCCATTGAACGCAAAATCTGTGAAGCCAGTCAGACAATCTTAGGCTGCTTCCTAGAAGTTTGCGAAGACAAAATAAAACATTGTAACCCGGAAAATAAGATATTGTCTGTCAAAATACCACACCATTTAACGCGAGATCTGTGTGGCCAGTCAGACATTCTTGAGCTTCTCCCTAGAAATTTTCGAAGACAAACTGAAGCATTTCAATCCGTAAAATAAGATGTTGTCTGTCAAAATACCACACCATTGACAGCAAAAACTGCGAAAATAATATATTGCCTGTCAAAATACCACACCATTGAACGCAAAATCTGTGTGGCCAGTCAGACACTCTTAAGCTTCTTCCTAGAAGTTTGCGAAGGCAAAATAAAACATTTTAACCCGGAAAATAAGATATTGTCTGTCAAAATACCACACCATTGAACGAAAATCTGTGTGGCCAGTCAGTTAGTGTTAAGCTTCTCCCTAGAAGTTTTCGAAGACCAATTGAATCATTTCAACCCGGAATATAAGATGTTATCTGTCAAAATACTACACCATTGAACGCAAAATCTCCGAATATAAGATATTGTCTGCTAAGATAATACACCATTTAACGCAAGATCTGTGTGGCCAGTCAGACACTCTTAGGCTTCTCCCTAGAAATTTTCGAAGACAAAATGAAGCATTTCAACCCGTAAAATAAGATGTTGTCTGTCAAAATACCACACCATTGAACGCAAAACTACAAAAATAAGATATTGTCTGTCAAAATACAATACCATTGAACGCAAAATCTGTGTGGCCAGTCGTTAGTGTTAAGCTTCTCCCTAGAAGTTTTCGAAGACAAAATGAAGCATTTCAACCCGTAAAATAAGATGTTGTCTGTCAAAATACCACACCATTTAACGCAAAAGCTCCGAAAATAAGATATTGTCTGCCAAAATACCACACCATTGAACGTGTGGCCAGTCAGACATTCTTAAGCTTCTCCCTAGACATTTTCGAAGACAAATTGAAGCACTTCAATCCGTAAAATAAGATGTTGTCTGTCAAAATACCACACCATTGAACGGAAAAACTCCGAAAATAAGATATTGTCGGTAAAAAATACCACACCATTGAACGCAATATCTGTTTGGCCAGTAAGACACTCTTAAGCTTCTTCCTAGAAGTTTGCAAAGACATAATAAAACAATATAATCCGGAAAATAAGATATTGTCTGTCAAAATACCACACCATTGACCACAAAAACTCCGAAAATAAGATATTGTCTGTCGAAATACCACACCATTGAACCCAAAATCTGTGTGGCCAGTCAGTTAGTGTTAAGCTGCTCCCTAGAAATTTTCGAAGACAAAATGAACCATTTCAACCCGTACAATAAGATGTTGTCTGTCAAAATACCACACCATTGAACGCAAGAACTCCGAAAATACGATAATGTTTGTCAAAATACCACACCATTGGACGCAAAATCTGTGTGGCCAGTCGTTAGTGTTAAGCTTCTCCCTAGAAATTTTTTAAGACAAAATGAACCATTTCAACCCGTAAAATAAGATGTTGTCTGTCAAAATACCACACCATTGAACGCAAAAACTCCGAAAATAAGATATTGTCTGTCAAAATACCACACCATTGAACGCAAAAACTCCGAAAATAAGATATTGTCTGTAAAAATACCACACCACTTAACGCAATATCTGTGTGGCCAGTCAGACACTCTTAAGCTTCTTCCTAGAAGTTTGCGAAGACAAAATAAAACATTCTAACCCGGAAAATAAGATATTGTCTATCAAAATACCACACTATTGAACGCAAAATCTGTGTGGCCAGTCAGTTAGTGTTAAGCTTCTCCCTAGAAGATTTCGAAGACCAATTGAAGCATTTCAAGCCGGAATATAAGATGTTATCTGTCAAAATACTACACCATTGAACGCAAAAACTCCGAAAATAAGATATTGTCTGCCAAAATACCACACCATTTAACGCAAGATCTGTGTGGCCAGTCAGACACTCTTCGGCTTCTCCCTAGAAATTTTCGAAGACAAAATGAAGCATTTTAGCCCAGAAAATAAGATGCTGTCTATCAAAATACCACACCATTGAACGCAGAAACTCCGAAAATAATATAGTGTCTGTCAAAACACCACACTCTTTAAGGCAAAATCTGTGTTGCCAGTCAGTCACCGTTGAGTCTCTGCCATGAAATTTTCGGAGACAAACTGAACCATTTTAACGCGGAAAATAAGATATTGTCTGTCAAAATACCACACCATTGAACGCAAAATCTGTGAAGCCAGTCAGACAATCTAAGGCTGCTTCCTAGAAGTTTGCGAAGACAAAATAAAACATTGTAACCCGGAAAATAAGATATTGTCTGTCAAAATACCACACCATTTAACGCGAGATCTGTGTGGCCAGTCAGACATTCTTGAGCTTCTCCCTAGAAATTTTCGAAGACAAACTGAAGCATTTCAATCCGTAAAATAAGATGTTGTCTGTCAAAATACCACACCATTGAACGCAAGATCTGTGTGGCCAGACAGACATTCTTAGGCTTCTCCCTGGAAATTTTCGAAGACAAATTGAAGCATTTCAACCCGTAAAATAACATGTTGTCTCTCAAAATAATACACCATTGAACGCAAAAACTCCGAAAATAAAATATTGCCTGTCAAAATACCACACCATTGAACGCAAAATATGTGTGGGCAGTCAGTTAGGGTTAAGCTTCTCCCCAGAAATTTTCTAAGACAAAATGAAGCATTTCAACCTCTGAAATAAGATGTTGTCTGTCAAATTACCACACCATTGACCGCAAAAACTCCGAAAATAAGATATTGTCTGTCAAAATACCACTCCATTGAACGCAAAATCTGTGTGGCCAGTCGTTAGTGTTAAGCTTCTCCCTAGAAGATTTCGAAGACCAATTGAAGCAATTCAAGCCGGAATATAAGATGTTATCTGTCAAAATACTAGACCATTGAACGCAAAATCTCCGAATATAAGATATTGTCTGCTAAGATAATACACCATTTAACGCAAGATCGGTGTGGCCAGTCAGACACCCTTAGGCTTCTCCCTAGAAATTTTCGAAAAAAAAATGAAGCATTTTAGCCCCTAAAATAAGACGCTATCTGTCAAAATACCACACCATTGAACGCAAAAACTCACAAAATAATATAGTGTCTGCCAAAACACCACACTCTTTAAGGCAAAATCTGTGTTGCCAGTCAGTCACGGTTAAGTCTCTCCCTAGAAATTTTTGAAGACAAAATGAACCATTTTAACCCGGAAAATAAGATATTGTCTGTCAAAATACCACACCATTGAACGTAAAATCTGTGTGGCCAGTCAGACACTCTTAGGTTTCTTCCTAGAAGTTTGCGAAGACAAAATAAAACATTGCAACCCGGAAAATAAGATATTGTCTGTCAAAATACCACACTATTGAACGCAAAATCTGTGTGGCCAGTCAGTTAGTGTTAAGCTTCTCCCTAGAAGTTTTCGAAGACCAATTGAAGCATTTCAGCCCAGAATATAAGATGTTATCTGTCAAAATACTACACCATTGAACGCAAAAACTCCGAAAATAAGATTTTGTCTGTCAAAGTACCACACCATTTAACGCGAGATCTGTGTGGCCAGTCAGACATTCTTAAGCTTCTCCCTAGAAATTTTCGAAGACAAAATGAAGCATTTCAACCCGGAAAATAAGATGTTGTCTGTCAAAATACCACACCATTGAACGCAAAAACTCCGAAAATAAGATATTGTCTGTCAAAATACCACACCATTGAACGCAAAATCTGCGTGGCCAGTCAGTTAGTGTTAAGCTTCTCCGTAGAAGTTTTTGAAGACCAATTGAAGCATTTCAACCAGGAATATAAGATCTTATCTGTCAAAATACTACACCATTGAACGCAAAAACTCCGAAAATAAGATATTGTCTGTCAAAATACCACACCATTGAACGCAAAAGCTCCGAAAATAAGATATTGTCTCTAAAAATACCACACCATTGGACGCAAAATCTGTGTGGCCAGTCGTTAGTGTTAAGCTTCTCCCTAGAAGATTTCGAAGACCAATTGAAGCATTTCAAGCCGGAATATAAGATGTTATCTGTCAAAATACTACACCATTGAACGCAAAATCTCCGAATATAAGATATTGTCTGCTAAGATAATACACCATTTAACGCAAGATCTGTGTGGCCAGTCAGACACCCTTAGGCTTCTCCCTAGAAATTTTCGAAGAAAAAATGAAGCATTTTAGCCCCCAAAAAAAAGACGCTATCTGTCAAGATACCACACCATTGAACGCAAAAACTCGGAAAATAATATAGTGTCTGTCAAAATACCACACCATTGAAAGCAAAATCTGTGTGGCCAGCCAGTTAGTGCTAAGTTTCTCCCTAGAAATTTTCGAAGACAAAATGAAGCATTTCAGCCCGTAAAATAAGATGTTGTCTGTCAAAATACCACACCATTGAACGCAAAACTACAAAAATAAGATATTGTCTGTCAAAATACCACACCATTGAACGCAAAATCTGTGTGGCCAGTCGTTAGTGTTAAGCTTCTCCCTAGAAGTTTTCGAAGACAAAATGAAGCATTTCAACCCGTAAAATAAGATGTTGTCTGTCAAAATACCACACCATTGAACGCAAAAGCTCCGAAAATAAGATATTGTCTGCCAAAATACCACACCATTGAATGCAAAGTCTGCGTGGCTAGTCAGTTAGTGTTAAGCTTCTCCCTAGATATTTTCAAGGACAAAATGAAGCATTTCAACCTGGAAAACAAGATGCTGTCTGCCAAAATACCACACAATTGAACGCAAAAGCTCCGAAAATAAGATATTGTCTGCTAAAATAATACGCCATTTAACGCAATATCTGTGTGGCCAGTCAGACACTCTTAGGCTTCTCCCTAGAAATTTTCGAAGAAAAAATGAAGCATTTTAGCCCCTAAAATAAGACGCTATCTGTCAAAATACCACACCATTGAACGCAAAAACTCACAAAATAATATAGTGTCTGACAAAACACCACACTATTTAAGGCAAAATCTGTGTTGCCAGTCAGTCACGGTTAAGTCTCTCCCTAGAAATTTTTGAAGACAAAATGAACCATTTTAACCCGGAAAATAAGATATTGTCTGTCAAAATACCACACCATTGAACGTAAAATCTGTGTGGCCAGTCATACACTCTTAGGTTTCTTCCTAGAAGTTTGCGAAGACAAAATAAAACATTGCAACCCGGAAAATAAGATATTGTCTGTCAAAATACCACACTATTGAACGCAAAATCTGTGTGGCCAGTCAGTTAGTGTTAAGCTTCTCCCTAGAAGTTTTCGAAGACCAATTGAAGCATTTCTGCCCAGAATATAAGATGTTATCTGTCAAAATACTACACCATTGAACGCAAAAACTCCGAAAATAAGATTTTGTCTGTCAAAGTACCACACCATTTAACGCGAGATCTGTGTGGCCAGTCAGACATTCTTAAGCTTCTCCCTAGAAATTTTCGAAGACAAAATGAAGCATTTCAACCCGGAAAATAAGATGTTGTCTGTCAAAATACCACACCATTGAACGCAAAAACTCCGAAAATAAGATATTGTCTGTCAAAATACCACACCATTGAACGCAAAATCTGCGTGGCCAGTCAGTTAGTGTTAAGCTTCTCCGTAGAAGTTTTTGAAGACCAATTGAAGCATTTCAACCAGGAATATAAGATCTTTTCTGTCAAAATACTACACCACTGAACGCAAAAACTCCGAAAATAAGATATTGTCTGTCAAAATACCACACCATTGAACGTAAGATCTGTGTGGCCAGTCAGACATTCTTAAGCTTCTCCCTGGAAATTTTCGAAGACAAATTGAAGCATTTCAACCCGTAAAATAAGATGTTGTCTCTCAAAATACCACACCATTCACCGCAAAAACTGCGAAAATAAAATATTGCCCGTCAAAATACCACACCATTGAACGCGAAATATTTGTGGGCAGTCAGTTAGGGTTAAGCTTCTCGCTAGAAATTTTTGAAGACAAAATGAAGCATTTCAACGAGTAAAATAAGATGTTGTCTGTCAAAATACCACACCATTGAACGCAAGAACTCCGAAAATAAAATAATGTCGGTCAAAATACCACACAATTGAACGGAAATTCTGTGTGGCCAGTCGTTAGTGTTAAGCTTCTCCCTAGAAATTTTCGAAACAAAATGAAACATTTCAACCCGTAAAATAAGATGTTGTCTGTCAAAATACCACACCACTGAACGCAAAAGCTCCGAAAATAAGATATTGTCTATCAAAATACCACACCATTGAACGCAAAAACTCCGAAAATAAGATATTGTCTGTAAAACTACCACACCATTGAACGCAATATCTGTGCGGCCAGTCAGACACTCTTAAGCTTCTTCCTAGAAGTTTACGAAGACAAAATAAAATATTTTGACCCGTAAAATAAGATATTGTCTATCAAAATATCACACTATTGAACGCAAAATCTGTGTGGCCAGCCAGTTAGGGTTAAGCTTCTCCCTAGAAATTTTTCAAGACAAAATGAAGCATTTCAACAAGTAAACTATGATGTTGTCTGTCAAAATACCACATCATTGAACGCAGAAACTCCGAAAATAAGATATTTTCTGTCGAAATACCACACCATTGAACGCAAAATCTGTGTGGCCAGTCAGTTAGTGTTAAGCTTCTCCCTAAAAATTATCGAAGACAAAATGAAGCATTTCAACCCGTAAAATAAGATGTTGTCTGTCAAAATACCACACCATTGAACGCAAGAACTCCGAAAATAAGATAATGTCTGTCAAAATACCACACCATTGAACGCAAATTCTGTGTGGCCAGTCGTTAGTGTTAAGCTTCTCGTTAGAAATTTTCGAAGACAAAATGAACCATTTCAACCCGTGAAATAAGATGTTGTCTGTCAAAATACCACACCATTGAACGCAAAAACTCCGAAAATAAGATATTGTCTGCCAAAATACCACACCATTGAAGGCAAAAACTAAGAAAATAAGATATTGTCTGTAAAAATACCACACCATTGAACGCAATATCTGTGTGGCCAGTCAGTTAGTGTTAAGCTTCTCCCTAGAAGATTTCGAAGACCAATTGAAGCATTTCAACCTGGAATATAAGATGTTATCTGTCAAAATACTACACCATTGAATACAAAAACTCCGAAAATAAGATATTGTCTGCCAAGATACCACACCATTTAACGCAAGATCTGTGTGGCCAGTCAGACACTCTTAGGCTTCTCCCTAGAAATTTTCTAAGACAAAATGAAGCATTTCAACCCGTAAAATAAGCTGCTGTCTGTCAAAGTACCACACCATTGAACGCAAGAACTCCGAAAATAAGATATTGTCTGTCAAAATACCACACCATTGAACGCAAAATCTGTTTGGCCAGTCAGTTAGTGTTAAGCTTCTCCCTAGAAATTTTCGAATACAAAATGAAGCATTTGAACCCGTAAAATAAGATGTTGTCTGTCAAAATCCCACACCATTGAACGCAAAAACTCCAAAAATAACATATTGTCTGTCAAAATACCACACCATTGAACGAAAAGTCTGCGTGGCCAGTCAGTTCGTGTTAAGCTTCTCCCTAGAAGTTTTCGAAGACAAAATGAAGCATTTCAACCTTAAAAATAAGATGCTGTCTGCCAAAATACCACACCATTGACCGCAAAAACTCCGAAAATAAAATATTGCCTGTCAAAATACCACACCATTGAACGCAAAATATGTGTGGGCAGTCCGTTAGGGTTAAGCTTCTCCCTAGAAATTTTCGAAGACAAAATGAAGCATTTCAACCTGGAAAATAAGATGTTGTCTGTTAAAGTACCACACCATTGACCGCGAAAACTCCGAAAATAAAATATTGCCTGTCAAAATACCACACCATTTAACGTGTGGCCAGTCAGACATTCTTAAGCTTCTCCCTAGAAGTTTTCGAAGACAAATTGAAGCATTTCAATCCGTAAAATAAGATGTTGTCTGTCAAAATACCACACCATTGAACGAAAAGTCTGCGTGGCCAGTCAGTTCGTGTTAAGCTTCTCCCTAGAAGTTTTCGAAGACAAAATGAAGCATTTCAACCTTAAAAATAAGATGCTGTCTGCCAAAATACCACACCATTGACCGCAAAAACTCCGAAAATAAAATATTGCCTGTCAAAGTACCACACCATTTAACGCGAGATCTGTGTGGCCAGTCAGACATTCTTAAGCTTCTCCCTAGAAATTTTCGAAGACAAATTGAAGCATTTCAATCCGTAAAATAAGATGTTGTCTGTCAAAATACCACACCACTGAACGCAAAAGCTCCGAAAATAAGATATTGTCTATCAAAATACCACACCATTGAACGCAAAAACTCCGAAAATAAGATATTGTCTGTAAAACTACCACACCATTGAACGCAATATCTGTGTGGCCAGTCAGACACTCTTAAGCTTCTTCCTAGAAGTTTGCGAAGACAAAATAAAATATTTTGACCCGTAAAATAAGATATTGTCTATCAAAATATCACACTACAAAAACAAATATTTGACGCAACAGCTCTTTAAAGTGCCAGGGCCTAGCTTCTCGCAACCACTCATGTTGTGTGCGTTATATTTTTCACACGAATGGAAGGAACCTACAGTTTAATGCCGAATCCGAACGGCGATTTGGGAAGCTTTTTTCGTGGCAACAATACTCTCGGATGTTTGTCAGACGCTCGCGAGAGGTGGGACCGTGAAAAAACTTTTTGGTATTTTCTGGGATTCGAACTTGGAACCTTATGCGTAGTGATCCGACACACTAACCACTTACGAAACGGCGCCCACCAAAATATCACACTATTGAACGCAAAATCTGTGTGGCCAGCCAGTTAGGGTTAAGCTTCTCCCTAGAAATTTTTCAAGACAAAATGAAGCATTTCAACAAGTAAACTATGATGTTGTCTGTCAAAATACCACATCATTGAACGCAGAAACTCCGAAAATAAGATATTTTCTGTCGAAATACCACACCATTGAACGCAAAATCTGTGTGGCCAGTCAGTTAGTGTTAAGCTTCTCCCTAAAAATTATCGAAGACAAAATGAAGCATTTCAACCCGTAAAATAAGCTGTTGTCTGTCAAAATACGACACCATTGATCGCAAGAACTCCGAAAATAAGACATTGTCTGTCAAAATACCATACTATTGAACGCAAAATCTGTGTGGCCAGTCAGTTAGGGTTAAGCTTCTCCCAAGAAGTTTCGAAGACCAATTGAAGCATTTCAACCCGGAATATAAGATGTTATCTGTCAAAATACCACACCATTGAACGCAAAAACTCTGAAAATAGGATATTGTCTGCTAAAATAATACACCATTTAACGCAAGATCTCTGTGGCCAGTCAGACACCCTTAGGCTTCTCCCTAGAAATTTTCGAAGACAAAATTAAGCATTTTAGCCCGGAAAATAAGACGCTATCTGTCAAAATACCACACCATTGAACGCAAAATCTGTGTGGCCAGTCAGTTAGTGTTAAGCTTCTCCCTAGAAATTTTCGAAGACAAAATGAAGCATTTCAGCAGTTAAAATAAGATGTTGTCTGTCAAAATACCACACCATTGAACGCGAAATATGTGTGGGCACTCAGTTAGGGTTAAGCTTCTCCGTAGAATTTTTCGAAGACAAAATGAAGCATTTCAACCTGTAAAATAAGATGTTGTCTGTCAAAATACCACACCATTGAACGCAAAAGCTCCGAAAATAAGATATTGTCTGCCAAAGTACCACGCCATTGAACGTAAAGTCTGCGTGGCCAGTCAGTTAGTGTTAAGCTTCTCCCTAGATATTTTCAAGGACAAAATGAAGCATTTCAACCTGGAAAACAAGATGCTGTCTGCCAAATACCACACCATTGACCGCAAAAACTCGAAAATAAAATACTGCCTGTCAAAATACCACACCATTGAACGCAAAATATGTGTGGGCAGTCAGTTAGGGTTAAGCTTCTCCCTAGAAATTTTCGAAGACAAAGTGAAGCATTTCAACCTGGAAAATAAGATGTTGTCTGTTAAAATACCAAACCATTGACCGCAAAAACTCCGAAAATAAAATATTGCCCGTCAAAATACCACACCATTGAACGTGTGGCCAGTCAGACATTCTTAAGCTTCTTCCTAGAAATTTTCGAAGGCAAATTGAAGCATTTCAATCCGTAAAATAAGATGTTGTCTGTCAAAATACCACACCATTGAACGCAAAAACTCCGAAAATAAGATATTGTCGGTAAAAATACCACACCATTGAACGCAATATCTGTTTGGCCAGTCAGACACTCTTAAGCTTCTTCCTAGAAGTTTGCGAAGACATAATAAAACATTATAATCTGGTAAATAAGATATTGTCTGTCAAAATACCACACCATTGACCACAAAAACTCCGAAAATAAAATATTGTCTGTCAAAATACCACACCATTGAACGCAAAATCTGTGTGGCCAGTCAGTTAGTGTTAAGCTTCTCCCTAGAAATTTTCGAAGACAAAATGAACCATTTCAACCCGGAATATAAGATGTTATCTGTCAAAATACCACACCATTGAACGCAAAAGCTCCGAAAATAAGATATTGTCTGCTAAAATAATACGCCATTTAACGCAATATCTGTGTGGCCAGTCAGACACTCTTAGGCTTCTCCCTAGAAATTTTCGAAGAAAAAATGAAGCGTTTTAGCCCCTAAAATAAGACGCTATCTGTCAAAATACCACACCATTGAACGCAAAAACTCACAAAATGAAGCATTTCAACCTGGAAAACAAGATGCTGTCTGCCAAAATACCACACCATTGCACGCAAAATAAGTGTGGCCAGTCAGTTAGTGTTAATCTTCTCCCTAGAAGTTTTCGAAGACCAATTGAAGCATTTCAACCCGGAATATAAGATGTTATCTGTCAAAATACCACACCATTGAACGCTAAAACTCCGAAAATAAAATATTGCCCGTCAAAATACCACACCATTGAACGTGTGGCCAGTCAGACATTCTTAAGCTTCTCCCTAGAAATTTTCGAAGGCAAATTGAAGCATTTCAATCCGTAAAATAAGATGTTGTCTGTCAAAATACCACACCATTGAACGCAAAAACTCCGAAAATAAGATATTGTCGGTAAAAATACCACACCATTGAACGCAATATCTGTTTGGCCAGTCAGACACTCTTAAGCTTCTTCCTAGAAGTTTGCGAAGACATAATAAAACATTATAATCTGGTAAATAAGATATTGTCTGTCAAAATACCACACCATTGACCACAAAAACTCCGAAAATAAAATATTGTCTGTCAAAATACCACACCATTGAACGCAAAATCTGTGTGGCCAGTCAGTTAGTGTTAAGCTTCTCCCTAGAAATTTTCGAAGACAAAATGAACCATTTCAACCCGGAATATAAGATGTTATCTGTCAAAATACCACACCATTGAACGCAAAAGCTCCGAAAATAAGATATTGTCTGCTAAAATAATACGCCATTTAACGCAATATCTGTGTGGCCAGTCAGACACTCTTAGGCTTCTCCCTAGAAATTTTCGAAGAAAAAATGAAGCGTTTTAGCCCCTAAAATAAGACGCTATCTGTCAAAATACCACACCATTGAACGCAAAAACTCACAAAATAATATAGTGTCTGTCAAAACACCACACTATTTAAGGCAAAATCTGTGTTGCCAGTCAGTCACGGTTAAGTCTCTCCCTAGAAATTTTTGAAGACAAAATGAACCATTTTAACCCGGAAAATAAGATATTGTCTATCAAAATACCACACCATTGAACGTAAAATCTGTGTGGCCAGTCAGACACTCTTAGGTTTCTTCCTAGAAGTTTGCGAAGACAAAATAAAACATTCCAACCCGGAAAATAAGATATTGTCTGTCAAAATACCACACTATTGAGCGCAAAATCTGTGTGGCCAGTCAGTTAGTGTTAAGCTTCTCCCTAGAAGTTTTCGAAGACCAATTGAAGCATTCCAGCCCAGAATATAAGATGTTATCTGTCAAAATACTACACCATTGAACGCAAAAACTCCGAAAATAAGATTTTGTCTGTCAAAGTACCACACCATTTAACGCGAGATCTGTGTGGCCAGTCAGTCATTCTTAAGCTTCTCACTAGAAATTTTCGAAGACAAAATGAAGCATTTCAACCCGTAAAATAAGATGTTGTCTGTCAAAATACCACACCATTGAACGCAAAAACTCCGAAAATAAGATATTGTCTGTCAAAATACCACACCATTGAAAGCAAAATCTGCGTGGCCAGTCAGATAGTGTTAAGCTTCTCCGTAGAAGTTTTTGAAGACCAATTGAAGCATTTCAACCAGGAATATAAGATCTTATCTGTCAAAATACTACACCATTGAACGCAAAAACTCCGAAAATAAGATATTGTCTGTCAAAATACCACACCATTGAACGCAAGATCTGTGTGGCCAGTCAGACATTCTTAAGCTTCTCCCTGGAAATTTTCGAAGACAAATTGAGGCATTTCAACCCGTAAAATAAGATGTTGTCTGTCAAAATACCACACCATTCACCGCAAAAACTCCGAAAATAAAATATTGCCCGTCAAAATACCACACCATTGAACGCGAAATATTTGTGGGCAGTCAGTTAGGGTTAGGCTTCTCGCTAGAAATTTTTGAAGACAAAATGAAGCATTTCGACCCGTAAAACATGATGTTGTCTGTCAAAATACCACACCATTGAACGCAAAAACTCCGAAAATAAGATACTGTCTGTCGAAATACCACACCATTGAACGCAAAATCTGTGTGGCCAGTCAGTTAGTGTTAAGCTTCTCCCTAGAAATTTTCGAAGACAAAATGAAGCATTTCAACCCGTAAAATAAGATCTTGTCTGTCAAAATACCACACCATTGAACGCAAGAACTCCGAAAATAAAATAATGTCGGTCAAAGTACCACACAATTGAACGGAAATTTTGTGTGGCCAGTCGTTAGTGTTAAGCTTCTCCCTAGAAATTTTCGAAACAAAATGAAACATTTCAACCCGTAAAATAAGATATTGTCTGCCAAAATACCACACCACTGAACGCAAAAGCTCCGAAAATAAGATATTGTCTATCAAAATACCACACCATTGAACGCAAAAACTCCGAAAATAAGATATTGTCTGTAAAACTACCACACCATTGAACGCAATATCTGTGTGGCCAGTCAGACACTCTTAAGCTTCTTCCTAGAAGTTTGCGAAGACAAAATAAAATATTTTGACCCGTAAAATAAGATATTGTCTATCAAAATATCACACTATTGAACGCAAAATCTGTGTGGCCAGCCAGTTAGGGTTAAGCTTCTCCCTAGAAATTTTTCAAGACAAAATGAAGCATTCCAACAAGTAAACTATGATGTTGTCTGTCAAAATACCACATCATTGAACGCAGAAACTCCGAAAATAAGATATTTTCTGTCGAAATACCACACCATTGAACGCAAAATCTGTGTGGCCAGTCAGTTAGTGTTGAGCTTCTCCCTAAAAATTATCGAAGACAAAATGAAGCATTTCAACCCGTAAAATAAGATGTTGTCTGTCAAAATACCACACCATTGAACGCAAGAACTCCGAAAATAAGATAATGTCTGTCAAAATACCACACCATTGAACGCAAATTCTGTGTGGCCAGTCGTTAGTGTTAAGCTTCTCGTTAGAAATTTTCGAAGACAAAATGAACCATTTCAACCCGTGAAATAAGATGTTGTCTGTCAAAATACCACACCATTGAACGCAAAAACTCCGAGAATAAGATATTGTCTGTCAAAATACCACACCATTGAAGGCAAAAACTAAGAAAATAAGATATTGTCTGTAAAAATACCACACCATTGAACGCAATATCTGTGTGGCCAGTCAGTTAGTGTTAAGCTTCTCCCTAGAAGATTTCGAAGACCGATTAAAGCATTTCAACCCGGAATATAAGATGTTATCTGTCAAAATACTACACCATTGAATACAAAAACTCCGAAAATAAGATATTGTCTGCCAAGATACCACACCATTCAACGCAAGATCTGTGTGGCCAGTCAGACACTCTTAGGGTTCTCCCTAGAAATTTTCTGAGACAAAATGAAGCATTTCAACCCGTAAGATAAGCTGCTGTCTGTCAAAGTACCACACCATTGAACGCAAGAACTCAGAAAATAAGATATTGTCTGTCAAAATGCCACACCATTGAACGCAAAATATGTGTGGGCAGTCCGTTAGGGTTAAGCTTCTCCCTAGAAATTTTCGAAGACAAAATGAAGCATTTCAACCTGGAAAATAAGATGTTGTCTGTTAAAGTACCACACCATTGACCGCGAAAACTCCGAAAATAAAATATTGCCTGTCAAAATACCACACCATTGAACGTGTGGCCAGTCAGACATTCTTAAGCTTCTCCCTAGAAATTTTCGAAGACAAATTGAAGCATTTCAATCCATAAAATAAGATTTTGTCTGTCAAAATACCACACCACTGAACGCAAAACCTCCGAAAATAAGATATTGTCTATCAAAATACCACACCATTGAACGCAAAAACTCCGAAAATAAGATATTGTCTGTAAAACTACAACACCATTGAACGCAATATCTGTGTGGCCAGTCAGACACTCTTAAGCTTCTTCCTAGAAGTTTGCGAAGACAAAATAAAATATTTTGACCCGTAAAATAAGATATTGTCTATCAAAATATCACACTATTGAACGCAAAATCTGTGTGGCCAGCCAGTTAGGGTTAAGCTTCTCCCTAGAATTTTTTCAAGACAAAATGAAGCATTTCAACAAGTAAACTATGATGATGTCTGTCAAAATACCACATCATTGAACGCAGAAACTCCGAAAATAAGATATTTTCCGTCGAAATACCACACCATTGAACGCAAAATCTGTGTGGCCAGTCAGTTAGTGTTAAGCTTCTCCCGTAAAATAAGCTGTTGTCTGTCAAAATACGACACCATTGAACGCAAGAACTCCGAAAATAAGATATTGTCTGTCAAAATACCATACTATTGAACGCAAAATCTGTGTGGCCAGTCAGTTAGGGTTAAGCTTCTCCCAAGAAGTTTCGAAGACCAATTGAAGCATTTCAACCCGGAATATAAGATGTTATCTGTCAAAATACCACACCATTGAACGCAAAAACTCTGAAAATAGGATATTGTCTGCTAAAATAATACACCATTTAACGCAAGATCTCTGTGGCCAGTCAGACACCCTTAGGCTTCTCCCTAGAAATTTTCGAAGACAAAATTAAGCATTTTAGCCCGGAAAATAAGACGCTATCTGTCAAAATACCACACCATTGAACGCAAAATCTGTGTGGCCAGTCAGTTAGTGTTAAGCTTCTCCCTAGAAATTTTCGAAGACAAAATGAAGCATTTCAGAAGTTAAAATAAGATGTTGTCTGTCAAAATACCACACCATTGAACGCGAAATATGTGTGGGCAGTCAGTTAGGGTTAAGCTTCTCCGTAGAATTTTTCGAAGACAAAATGAAGCATTTCAACCTGTAAAATAAGATGTTGTCTGTCAAAATACCACACCATTGAGGGCAAAATCTCCGAAAATAAGATATTGTCTGTCAAAATACCACACTATTGAACGCAAAATCTGTGTGGCCAGTAGTTAGTATTAGGCTTCTCCCTAGCAATTTCCGAAGACAAAATGAAGCATTTCAACCCGTAAAATAAGCTGTTGTCTGTCAAAGTACCACACCATTGAACGCAAGAACTCCGAAAATAAGATTTTGTCTGTCAAAATACCACACCACTGAACGCAAAATTTGTTTGGCCAGTCAGTTAGTGTTAAGCTTCTCCCTAGAAATTTTCGAATACAAAATGAAGCATTTCAACCCGTAAAAGAAGCTGTTGTCTGTCAAAATACCACACCATTGAACGCAAGAACTCCGAAAATAAGATATTGTCTGTCAAAATACTACACCATTGAACGCAAAGTCTGCGTGGCTAGTCAGTTAGTGTTAAGCTTCTCCCTAGAAATTTTCGAAGACAAAATGAAGCAGTTCAACCAGGCAAATAAGACGTTGTCTGTCAAAATACCACACCATTGAACGCAAAAGCTCCGAAAATAAGATATTGTCTCTAAAAATACCACAACATTGAACGCAAAATCTGTGTGGCCAGTCAGACACTCTAAAGCTTCTTCCTAGAAGTTTGCGAAGGCAAAATAAAACATTTTAACCCGGAAAATAAGATATTGTCTGTCCAAATACCACACTATTGAATGAAAATCTGTGTGGCCAGTCAGTTAGTGTTAAGCTTCTCCCTAGATGTTTTCGAAGACCAATTGAATCATTTCAACCCGGAATATAAGATTTTATCTGTCAAAATACCACACCATTGAACGCAAAAACCCGGAAAATAATATAGTGTCTGTCAAAACACCACACTATTTAAGGCAAAATCTGTGTTGACAGTCAGTCACGGTTAAGTCTCTCGGTAGAAATATTCGAAGACAAAATGAACCATTTTAACCCGGAAAATAAGATATTGTCTGTCAAAATACCATACCATTGAACGCAAAAACTCGGAAAATAATATAGTGTCTGTCAAAACACCACACTATTTAAGGCAAAATCTGTGTGGCCAGTCAGACACTCTTAGGCTTCTTCCCGGAAGTTTGTGAAAACAAAATAAAACATTGTAACCCGGAAAATAAGATATTGTCTGTCAAAATACCACACTATTGAACGCAAAATCTGTGTGGCCAGTCAGTTAGTGTTAAGCTTCTCCCTAGAAGTTTTCGAAGACCAATTGAAGCATTTCAAAACGGAATATAAGATGTTATCTGTCAAAATACTGCACCATTGAACGCAAAAACTAAGAAAATAAGATATTGTCTGTCAAATACCACACCATATAACGCGAGATCTGTGTGGCCAGTCAGACATTCTTGAGCTTCTCCCTAGAAATTTTCGAAGACAAACTGAAGCATTTCAACCTGGAAAATAAGATGTTGTCTGTCAAAATACCACACCATTGACCGCAAAAACTCCGAAAATAAAATATTTCCTGTCAAAATACCACACCATTGAACGCAAAATCTGTGTGGCCAGTCAGTTAGTGTTAAGCTTCTCCTAGAAGTTTGCGAAGACCAATTGAAGCATTTCAACCCGGAATATAAGATGTTATCTATCAAAATACTACACCATTGATCGCAAAAACTCCGAAAATAAGATATTGTCTGTCAAAATACCACACCATTGAACGCAACATATGTGTGGCCAGTCAGACATTCTTAAGCTTCTCCCTGGAAATTTTCGAAGACAAATTGAAGCATTTCAACCCGTAAAATAACATGTTGTCTGTCAAAATAATACACCATTGAACGCAAAAACTCCGAAAATAAAATATTGCCTGTCAAAATACCACACCATTGAACGCAAAATATGTGTGGGCAGTCAGTTAGTGTTAGGCTTCTCCCCAGAAATTTTCGAAGACAAAATGAAGCATTTCAACCCGGAATATAAGATGTTATCTGTCAAAATACCACACCATTGACCGCAAAAACTCCGAAAATAAGATATTGTCTGTCAAAATACCACTCCATTGAACGCAAAATCTGTGTGGCCAGTCAGCTAGTGTTAAGCTTCTCCCTGGAAATTTTGAAGACAAAATGAAGCATTTCAATCCGTAAAATATGATAATGTCTGTCAAAATACCACAGCATTGAACGCAGAAACTCCGAAAATAAGATATTGTCTGTCGAAATACCACACCATTGAACGCAAAATCTGTGTGGCCAGTCGTTAGTGTTAAGCTTCTCCCTAGAAATTTTTTAAGACAAAATGAACCATTTCAACCCGTAAAATAAGATGTTGTCTGTCAAAATACCACACCATTGAACGCAAAAACTCCGAAAATAAGATATTGTCTGTCAAAATACCACACCATTGAACGCAAAAACTGCGAAAATAAGATATTGTCTGTAAAAATACCACACCACTTAACGCAATATCTGTGTGGCCAGTCAGACACTCTTAAGCTTCTTCCTAGAAGTTTGCGAAGACAAAATAAAACATTCTAACCCGGAAAATAAGATATTGTCTATTAAAATACCACACTATTGAACGCAAAATCTGTGTGGCCAGTCAGTTAGTGTTAAGCTTCTCCCTAGAAGATTTCGAAGACCAATTGAAGCATTTCAAGCCGGAATATAAGATGTTATCTGTCAAAATACTACACCATTGAACGCAAAAACTCCGAAGATAAGATATTGTCTGCCAAAAACCACACCATTTAACGCAAGATCTGTGTGGCCAGTCAGACACTCTTCGGCTTCTCCCTAGAAATTTTCGAAGACAAAATGAAGCATTTTAGCCCAGAAAATAAGATGCTGTCTATCAAAATACCACACCATTGAACGCAGAAACTCCGAAAATAATATAGTGTCTGTCAAAACGCCACACTCTTTAAGGCAAAATCTGTGTTGCCAGTCAGTCACCGTTGAGTCTCTCCCTAGAAATTTTCGGAGACAAAATGAACCATTTTAACGCGGAAAATAAGATAATGTCTGTCAAAATAAAACGCCATTGAACCCAAAATCTGTGAAGGCAGTCAGACACTCTTAGGCTGCTTCCTAGGAGTTTGCGAAGACAAAATAAAACATTGTAACCCGGAAAATAAGATATTGTCTATCAAAATACCACACAATTGAACGCGAAATCTGTGTAACCAGTCAGTTAGTGTTAAGCTTCTCCCTACATACTTTCGAAGACAAAATGAAGCATTTCAACCTGGAAAATAAGATGTTGTCTGTCAAAATACCACACCATTGACCGCAAAAATTCCGAAAATAAAATATTGCCTGTCAAAATACCACACCATTGAACGCAAAATATGTGTGGGCAGTCAGTTAGGATTAAGCTTCTCCCTAGAAATTTTCGAAGACAAAACGAAGTATTTCAACCTGGAAAATAAGATGTTGTCTGTTAAAATACCGCACCATTGACCGCAAAAACTCCGAAAATAAAATATTGCCTGTCAAAATACCACACCATTGAACGCAAAATCTGTTTGGCCAGTCAGTTAGTGTTAAGCTTCTCCCTAGAAATTTTCGAATACAAAATGAAGCATTTCAACCCGTAAAAGAAGCTGTTGTCTGTCAAAATACCACACCATTGAACGCAAGAACTCCGAAAATAAGATATTGTCTGTCAAAATACTACACCATTGAACGCAAAGTCTGCGTGGCGAGTCAGTTAGTGATAAGCTTCTCCCTAGCAATTTTCGAAGACAAAATGAAGCATTTCAACCTGTAAAATAAGATGTTGTCTGTCACAATACCACCCCATTGAACGCAAAAACTCCGAAAATAAGATATTGTCTGTCAAAATACCACACTATTGAACGCAAAATCTGTGTGGCCAGTAGTTAGCATTAGGCTTCACCCTAGCAATTTTCTAAGACAAAATGAAGCATTTCAATCCGTAAAATAAGCTGTTGTCTGTCAAAGTACCACACCATTGAACGCAAGAACTCCGAAAATAATATATTGTCTGTCAAAATACCACACCATTGAACGCAAAATCTGTTTGGCCAGTCAGTTAGTGTTAAGCTTCTCCCTAGAAATTTTCGAATACAAAATGAAGCATTTCAACCCGTAAAAGAAGCTGTTGTCTGTCAAAATACCACACCATTGAACGCAAGAACTCCGAAAATAAGATATTGTCTGTCAAAATACTACACCATTGAACGCAAAGTCTGCGTGGCGAGTCAGTTAGTGATAAGCTTCTCCCTAGAAATTTTCGAAGACAAAATGAAGCACTTCAACCAGGCAAATAAGACGTTGTCTGTCAAAATACCACACCATTGAACGCAAAAGCCCCGAAAATAAGATATTGTCTCTAAAAATACCACACCATTGAACGCAAAATCTGTGTGGCCAGTCAGACACTCTTAAGCTTCTTCCTAGAAGTTTGCGAAGGCGAAATAAAACATTTTAACCCGGAAAATAAGATATTGTCTGTCAAAATACCACACTATTGAACGAAAATCTGTGTGGCCAGTCAGTTAGTGTTAAGCTTCTCCCTAGAAGTTTTCGAAGACCAATTGAAGCATTTCAAAACGGAATATAAGATGTTATCTGTCAAAATACTGCACCATTGAACGCAAAAACTAAGAAAATAAGATATTGTCTGTCAAAATACCACACCATTTAACGCGAGATCTGTGTGGCCAGTCAGACATTCTTGAGCTTCTCCCTAGAAATTTTCGAAGACAAACTGAAGCATTTCAATCCGTAAAATAAGATGTTGTCTGTCAAAATACCACACCATTGACCGCAAAAACTGCGAAAATAAAATATTGCCTGTCAAAATATTACACCATTGAACGCAAAATCTGTGTGGCCAGTCAGTTAGTGTTAAGCTTCTCCTAGAAGTTTGCGAAGACCAATTGAAGCATTTCAACCCGGAATATAAGATGTTATCTGTCAAAATATTACACCGTTGATCGCAAAAACTCCGAAAATAAGATATTGTCTGTCAAAATACCACACCATTGAACGCAAGATCTGTGTGGCCAGTCAGACATTCTTAAGCTTCTCCCTGGAAATTTTCGAAGACAAATTGAAGCATTTCAACCCGTAAAATAACATGTTGTCTGTCAAAATAATACACCATTGAACGCAAAAACTCCGAAAATAAAATTTTGCCTGTCAAAATACCACACCATGGAACGCAAAATATGTGTGGGCAGTCAGTTAGGGTTAAGCTTCTCCCCAGAAATTTTCGAAGACAAAATGAAGTATTTCAACCTGTAAAATAAGATGTTGTCTGTCAAATTACCACACCATTTACCGCAAAAACTCCGAAAATAAGATATTGTCTGTCAAAATACCACTCCATTGAACGCAAAATCTGTGTGGCCAGTCAGCTAGTGTTAAGCTTCTCCCTGGAAATTTTGAAGACAAAATGAAGCATTTCAATCCGTAAAATATGATAATGTCTGTCAAAATACCACAGCATTGAACGCAGAATCTCCGAAAATAAGATATTGTCTGTCGAAATACCACACCATTGAACGCAAAATCTGTGTGGCCAGTCAGTTAGTGTTAAGCTGCTCCCTAGAAATTTTCGAAGACAAAATGAACCATTTCAACCCGTACAATAAGATGTTGTCTGTCAAAATACCACACCATTGAACGCAGGAACTCCGAAAATAAGATAATGTTTGTCAAAATACCACACCATTGGACGCAAAATCTGTGTGGCCAGTCGTTAGTGTTAAGCTTCTCCCTAGAAATTTTTTAAGACAAAATGAACAAATTGTTTAAGTCAAAACACCACACTCTTTAAGGCAAAATCTGTGTGGGCAGTCAGTTAGTGTTAAGCTTCTCCTAGAAGTTTGCGAAGACCAATTGAAGCATTTCAACCCGGAATATAAGATGTTATCTGTCAAAATACTACACCATTGATCGCAAAAACTCCGAAAATAAGATATTGTCTGTCAAAATACCACACCATTGAACGCAAGATCTGTTTGGCCAGTCAGACATTCTTAAGCTTCTCCCTGGAAATTTTCGAAGACAAATTGAAGCATTTCAACCCGTAAAATAACATGTTGTCTCTCAAAATTATACACCATTGAACGCAAAAACTCCGAAAATAAAATATTGCCTGTCAAAATACCACACCATTGAACGCAAAATATGTGTGGGCAGTCAGTTAGGGTTAAGCTTCTCCCCAGAAATTTTCGAAGACAAAATGAAGCATTTCAACCTGTGAAATAAGATGTTGTCTGTCAAATTACCACACCATTGACCGCAAAAACTCCGAAAATAAGATACTGTCTGTCAAAATACCACTCCATTGAACGCAAAATCTGTGTGGCCAGTCAGCTAGTGTTAAGCTTCTCCCTGGAAATTTTGAAGACAAAATGAAGCATTTCAATCCGTAAAATATGATAATGTCTGTCAAAATACCACAGCATTGAACGCAGAAACTCCGAAAATAAGATATTGTCTGTCGAAATACCACACCATTGAACGCAAAATCTGTGTGGCCAGTCAGTTAGTGTTAAGCTGCTCCCTAGAAATTTTCGAAGACAAAATGAACCATTTCAACCCGTAAAATAAGATGTTGTCTGTTAAAGTACCACACCATTGAACGCAAGAACTCCGAAAATAAGATAATGTTTGTCAAAATACCACACCATTGGACGCAAAATCTGTGTGGCCAGTCGTTAGTGTTAAGCTTCTCCCTAGAAATTTTTTAAGACTAAATGAACCATTTCAACCCGTAAAATAAGATGTTGTCTGTCAAAATACCACACCATTGAACGCAAAAACTCCGAAAATAAGATATTGTCTGTCGAAATACCGCACCACTGAACGCAAAAACTCCGAAAATAAGATATTGTCTGTAAAAATACCACACCACTTAACGCAATATCTGTGTGGCCAGTCAGACACTCTTAAGCTTCTTCCCAAAAGTTTGCGAAGACAAAATAAAACATTCTTACCCGGAAAATAAGATATTGTCTATCAAAGTACCACACTATTGAACGCAAAATCTGTGTGGCCAGTCAGTTAGTGTTAAGCTTCTCCCTAGAAGATTTCGAAGACCAATTGAAGCATTTCAAGCCGGAATATAAGATGTTATCTGTCAAAATACTACACCATTGAACGCAAAAACTCCGAAAATAAGATATTGTCTGCCAAAATACCACACCATTTAACGCAAGATCTGTGTGGCCAGTCAGACACTCTTCGGCTTCTCCCTAGAAATTTTCGAAGACAAAATGAAGCATTTTAGCCCAGAAAATAAGATGCTGTCTATCAAAATACCACACCATTGAACGCAGAAACTCCGAAAATAATATAGTGTCTGTCAAAACACCACACTCTTTAAGGCAAAATCTGTGTTGCCAGTCAGTCACCGTTGAGTCTCTCCCATGAAATTTTCGGAGACAAAATGAACCATTTTAACGCGGAAAATAAGATATTGTCTGTCAAAATACCACGCCATTGAACGCAAAATCTGTGAAGCCAGTCAGACACTCTTAGGCTGCTTCCTAGAAGTTTGCGAAGACAAAATAAAACATTGTAACCCGGAAAATAAGATATTGTCTATCAAAATACCACACTATTGAACGCGAAATCTGTGCAACCAGCCAGTTAGTGTTAAGCTTCTCCCTAGAAGTTTTCGAAGACCAATTGAAGCATTTCAACCCAGAACATAAGATGTTATCTGTCAAAATACTACACCATTCAACGCAAAAACTCCGAAAATAAGCTATTGTCTGTCAAAATACCACACCATTAAACGCGAGATCTGTGTGGCCAGTCAGACACTCTTAAGCTTCTCCCTAGAAATTTTCGAAGACAAATTGAAGCATTTCAATCCGTAAAATAAGATGTTGTCTGTCAAAATACCACACCATTGACCGCAAAAACTGCGAAAATAAAATATTGCCTGTCAAAATACCACACCATTGAACGCAAAATCTGTGTGGCCAGTCAGTTAGTGTCAAGCTTCTCCCTAGAAGTTTTCGAAGACCAATTGAAGCATTTCAACCCAGAACATAAGATGTTATCTGTCAAAATACTACACCATTCAACGCAAAAACTCCGAAAATAAGATGTTGTCTGTCAAAGTACCACACCATTGACCACAAAAACTCCGAAAATAAAATATTGCCTGTCGAAATACCACTCCATTGAATGCAAAATCTGTGTGGCCAGTCAGCCAGCGTTAAGCTTCTCCCTAGCAATTTTCGAAGACAAAATGAAGCATTTCAACCCGTAAAATAAGATGCTGTCTGTCAAAGTCCCACATCATTGAACGCAAAAACTCCGAAAATAAGATATTGTCTGTCAAAATACCACACCATTGAACGCAAAAACTCCGAAAATAAGATATTGTCTGTCAAAATACCACACCATTGAACGCAAAATCTGTGTGGCCAGTCAGTTAGTGTTAAGCTTCCCCCTAGAAATTTTCGAAGACAAAATGAAGCATTTCAATAAGATGTTGTCTGTCAAAATACCACACCATTGAACGCAAATACTCCGAAAATAAGATATTGCCTGTCAAAATACCACACCATTGAACGCAAAATCTGTGTGGCCAGTTGTTAGTGTTAAGCTTCTCCCTAGAAATTTTCGAAGACAAAATGAAGCATTTCAACCCGTAAAATAAGATGTTATCTGTCAAAATACTACACCATTGAACGCAAAAACTCGGAAAATAAGATATTGTCTGTCAAAATACCACACCATTGAACGCAAAATCTGCGTGGCCAGTCAGTTAGTGTTAAGCTTCTCCCTACATACTTTCGAAGACAAAATGAAGCATTTCAACCTGGAAAATAAGATGTTGTCTGTCAAAATACCACACCATTGACCGCAAAAATTCCGAAAATAAAATATTGCCTGTCAAAATACCACACCATTGAACGCAAAATATGTGTGGGCAGTCAGTTAGGATTAAGCTTCTCCCTAGAAATTTTCGAAGACAAAACGAAGTATTTCAACCTGGAAAATAAGATGTTGTCTGTTAAAATACCACACCATTGACCGCAAAAACTCCGAAAATAAAATATTGCCTGTCAAAATACCACACCATTGAACGTGAAATATGTGTGGGCAATCAGTTAGGGTTAAGCTTCTCCGTAGAATTTTTCGAAGACAAAACGAAGCATTTCAACCTGTAAAATAAGATGTTGTCTGTCAAAATACAACACCATTGAACGCAAAAACTCCGAAAATAAGATATTGTCTGTCAAAATACCACACTATTGAACGCAAAATCTGTGTGGCCAGTAGTTAGTATTAGGCTTCTCCCTAGCAATTTTCTAAGACAAAATGAAGCATTTCAACCCGTAAAATAAGCTGTTGTCTGTCAAAGCACCACACCATTGAACGCAAGAACTCCGAAAATAAGATATTGTCTGTCAAAATACCACACCATTGAACGCAAAATCTGTTTGGCCAGTCAGTTAGTGTTAAGCTTCTCCCTAGAAATTTTCGAATACAAAATGAAACATTTCAACCCGTAAAAGAAGCTGTTGTCTGTCAAAATACCACACCATTGAACGCAAGAACTCCGAAAATAAGATATTGTCTGCCAAAATACTACACCATTGAACGCAAAGTCTGCGTGGCTAGTCAGTTAGTGATAAGCTTCTCCGTAGAAATTTTCGAAGACAAAATGAAGCACTTCAACCAGGCAAATAAGACGTTGTCTGTCAAAATACCACACCATTGAACGCAAAAGCTCCGAAAATAAGATATTGTCTCTAAAAATACCACACCATTGAACGCAAAATCTGTGTGGCCAGTCAGAAACTCTTAAGCTTCTTCCTAGAAGTTTGCGAAGGCAAAATAAAACATTTTAACCCGGAAAATAAGATATTGTCTGTCAAAATACCACACAATCGAACGAAAATCTGTGTGGCCAGTCAGTTAGTGTTAAGCTTCTCCCTAGAAGTTTTCGAAGACCAATTGAATCATTTCAACCCGGAATATAAGATGTTATCTGTCAAAATACTACACCATTGAACGCAAAATCTCCGAATATAAGATATTGTCTGCTAAGATAATACACCATTTAACGCAAGATCTGTGTGGCCAGTCAGACACTCTTAGGCTTCTCCCTAGAAATTTTCGAAGACAAAATGAAGCATTTCAACCCGTAAAATAAGATGTTGTCTGTCAAAATACCACACCATTGAACGCAAAACTACAAAAATAAGATATTGTCTGTCAAAATACCACACTATTGAACGCAAAATCTGTGTGGCCAGTCAGTTAGTGTTAAGCTTCTCCCTAGAAGTTTTCGAAGACCAATTGAAGCATTTCAACCCAGAATATAAGATGTTATCTGTCAAAATACTACACCATTGAACGCAAAAACTCCGAAAATAAGATTTTGTCTGTCAAAGTACCACACCATTTAACGCGAGATCTGTGTGTCCAGTCAGACATTCTTAAGCTTCTTCCTAGAAATTTTCGAAGACAAAATGAAGCATTTCAACCCGTAAAATAAGATGTTGTCTGTCAAAATACCACACCATTGAACGCAAAAACTCCGAAAATAAGATATTGTCTGTCAAAATACCACACCATTGAACGAAAAATCTGCGTGGCCAGTCAGTTAGTGTTAAGCTTCTCCGTAGAAGTTTTTGAAGACCAATTGAAGCATTTCAACCAGGAATATAAGATCTTATCTGTCAAAATACTACACCATTGAACGCAAAATCTCCGAAAATAAAATATTGTCTGTCAAAATACCACACCATTGAACGCAAGATCTGTGTGGCCAGTCAGACATTCTTAAGCTTCTCCCTGGAAATTTTTGAAGACAAATTGAAGCATTTCAACCCGTAAAACAAGATGTTGTCTGTCAAAATACCACACCATTCACCGCAAAAACTCCGAAAATAAAATATTGCCCGTCAAAATACCACACCATTGAACGCGAAATATTTGTGGGCAGTCAGTTAGGGTTAAGCTTCTCGCTAGAAATTTTTGAAGACAAAATGAAGCATTTCAACATGTAAAACATGATGTTGTCTGTCAAAATACCACACTATTGAACGCAGAAACTCCGAAAATAAGATACTGTCTGTCGAAATACCACACCATTGAACGCAAAATCTGTGTGGCCAGTCAGTTAGTGTTAAGCTTCTCCCTAGAAATTTTCGAAGACAAAATGAAGCATTTCAACCCGTAAAATAAGATGTTGTCTGTCAAAATACCACACCATTGAACGCAAGAACTCCGAAAATAAAATAATGTCGGTCAAAATACCACACAATTGAACGGAAATTCTGTGTGGCCAGTCGTTAGTGTTAAGCTTCTCCCTAGAAATTTTCGAAGACAAAATGAAGCATTTCAACCTGTAAAGTAAGATGTTGTCTGTCAAAATACCACAACACTGAACGCAAAAGCTCCGAAAATAAGATATTGTCTATCAAAATACCACACCATTGAACGCAAAAACTCCGAAAATAAGATATTGTCTGTAAAACTACCACACCATTGAACGCAATATCTGTGTGGCCAGTCAGACACTCTTAAGCTTCTTCCTAGAAGTTTGCGAATACAAAATTAAACATTTTGACTGGTAAAATAAGATATTGTCTATCAAAATATCACACTATTGAACGCAAAATCTGTGTGGCCAGCCAGTTAGGGTTAAGCTTCTCCCTAGAAATTTTCAAGACAAAATGAAGCATTTCAACAAGTAAACTATGATGCTGTCTGTCAAAAAAAAACATCATTGAACGCAGAAACTCCGAAAATAAGATATTTTCTGTCGAAATACCACACCATTGAACGCAAAGTCTGTGTGGCCAGTCAGTTAGTGTTAAGCTTCTCCCTAGAAATTATCGAAGACAAAATGAAGCATTTCAACCCGTAAAATAAGATGTTGTCTGTCAAAATACCACACCATTGAACGCAAAATCTGTTTGGCCAGTCAGTTAGTGTTAAGCTTCTCCCTAGAAATTTTCGAATACAAAATGAAGCATTTCAACCCGTAAAATAAGATGTTGTCTGTCAAAATCCCACACCACTGAACGCAAAAACTCCGAAAATAAGATATTGTCTGTCAAAATACCACACCATTGAACGAAAAGTCTGCGTGGCCAGTCAGTTCGTGTTAAGCTTCTCCCTAGAAGTTTTCGAAGACAAAATGAAGCATTTCAACCTTGAAAATAAGATGCTGTCTGCCAAAATACCACACCATTGACCGCAAAACCTCCGAAAATAAAATATTGCCTGTCAAAATACCACACCATTGAACGCAAAATGTGTGTGGGCAGTCCGTTAGGGTTAAGCTTCTCCCTAGAAATTTTCGAAGACAAAATGAAGCATTTCAACCTGGAAAATAAGATGTTGTCTGTTAAAGTACCACACCATTGACCGCAAAAACTCCGAAAATAAAATATTGCCTGTCAAAATACCACACCATTGAACGTGTGGCCAGTCAGACATTCTTAAGCTTCTCCCTAGAAATTTTCGAAGACAAATTGAAGCATTTCAATCCGTAAAATAAGATGTTGTCTGTCAAAATACCACACCACAGAACGCAAAAGCTCCGAAAATAAGATATTGTCTATCAAAATACCACACCATTGAACGCAAAAACTCCGAAAATAAGATATTGTCTGTAAAACTACCACACCATTGAACGCAATATCTGTGTGGCCAGTCAGACACTCTTAAGCTTCTTCCTAGAAGTTTGCGAAGACAAAATGAAATATTTTGACCCGTAAAATAAGATATTGTCTATCAAAATATCACACTATTGAACGCAAAATCTGTGTGGCCAGAAAGTTAGGGTTAAGCTTCTCCTTAGAAATTTTTCAAGACAAAATGAAGCATTTCAACAAGTAAACTATGATGTTGTCTGTCAAAATACCACATCATTGAACGCAGAAACTCCGAAAATAAAATATTTTCTGTCGAAATACCACACCATTGAACGCAAAATCTGTGTGGCCAGTCAGTTAGTGTTAAGCTTCTCCCTAAAAATTATCGAAGACAAAATGAAGCATTTCAACCCGTAAAATAAGATGTTGTCTGTCAAAATACCACACCATTGAACGCAAGAACTCCGAAAATAAGATAATGTCTGTCAAAATACTACAGCATTGAACGCAAATTCTGTGTGGCCAGTCGTTAGTGTTAAGCTTCTCGTAAGAAATTTTCGAAGACAAAACGAACCATTTCAACCCGTAAAATAAGATGTTGTCTGTCAAAATACCACACCATTGAACGCAAAAATAAGATATTGTCTGTAAAAATACCACACCATTGAACGCAATATCTGTGTGGCCAGTCAGTTAGTGTTAAGCTTCTCCCTAGAAGATTTCGAAGACCAATTGAAGCATTTCAACCTGGAATATAAGATGTTATCTGTCAAAATACTACACCATTGAATGCAAAAACTCCGAAAATAAGATATTGTCTGCCAAGATACCACACCATTTAACGCAAGATCTGTGTGGCCAGTCAGACACTCTTAGGCTTCTCCATAGAAATTTTCTAAGACAAAATGAAGCATTTCAACCCGTAAAATAAGCTGCTGTCTGTCAAAGTACCACACCATTGAACGCAAGAACTCCGAAAACAAGATATTGTCTGTCAAAATACCACACCATTGAACGCAAAATCTGTTTGGCCAGTCAGTTAGTGTTAAGCTTCTCCCTAGAAATTTTCGAATACAAAATGAAGTATTTCAACCCGTAAAATAAGATGTTGTCTGTCAAAATCCCACACCATTGAACGCAAAAACTCCGAAAATTAAATATTGTCTGTCAAAATACCACACCATTCAACGAAAAGTCTGCGTGGCCAGTCAGTTAGTGTTAAGCTTCTCCCTAGAAGTTTTCGAAGACAAAATGAAGCATTTCAACCTTAAAAATAAGATGCTGTCTGCCAAAATACCACACCATTGACCGCAAAAACTCCGAAAATAAAATATTGCCTGTCAAAATACCACACCATTGAACGCAAAATATGTGTGGGCAGTCCGTTAGGGTTAAGCTTCTCCCTAGAAATTTTCGAAGACAAAATGAAGCATTTCAACCTGGAAAATAAGATGTTGTCTGTTAAAATACCAAACCATTGACCGCAAAAACTCCGAAAATAAAATATTGCCTGTCAAAATACCACACCATTGCACGCAAAATAAGTGTGGCCAGTCAGTTAGTGTTAATCTTCTCCCTAGAAGTTTTCGAAGACCAATTGAAGCATTTCAACCCAGAATATAAGATGTTATCTGTCAAAATACCACACCATTGAACGCTAGAACTCCGAAAATAAAATATTGTGTGTCAAAATACCACACCATTGAACGTGTGGCCAGTCAGACATTCTTAAGCTTCTCCCTAGAAATTTTCGAAGACAAATTGAAGCATTTCAATACGTAAAATAAGATGTTGTCTGTCAAAATACCACACCATTGAACGCAAAAACTCCGAAAATAAGATATTGTCGGTAAAAATACCACACCATTGAACGCAATATCTGTTTGGCCAGTCAGACACTCTTAAGCTTCTTCCTAGAAGTTTGCGAAGACATAATAAAACATTATAATCCGGAAAATAAGATATTGTCTGTCAAAATACCAAACCATTGACCACAAAAACTCCGAAAATAAAATATTGTCTGTCAAAATACCACACCATTGAACGCAAAATCTGTGTGGCCAGTCAATTAGTGTTAAGCTTCTCCCTAGAAATTTTCGAAGACAAAATGAACCATTTCAACCCGGAATATAAGATGTTATCTGTCAAAATACCACACCATTGAACGCAAAAACTCCGAAAATAAGATATTGTCTGCTAAAATAATACGCCATTTAACGCAATATCTGTGTGGCCAGTCAGACACTCTTAGGCTTCTCCCTAGAAATTTTCGAAGAAAAAATGAAGCATTTTAGCCCCTAAAATAAGACGCTATCTGTCAAAATACCACACCATTGAACGCAAAAACTCACAAAATAATATAGTGTCTGTCAAAACACCACACTATTTAAGGCAAAATCTGTGTTGCCAGTCAGTCACGGTTAAGTCTCTCCCTAGAAATTTTTGAAGACAAAATGAACTATTTTAACCCGGAAAATAAGATATTGTCTGTCAAAATACCACACCATTGAACGTAAAATCTGTGTGGCCAGTCAGACACTCTTAGGTTTCTTCCTAGAAATTTGCGAAGAATAAATAAAACATTGCAACCCGGAAAATAAGATATTGTCTGTCAAAATACCACACTATTGAACGCAAAATCTGTGTGGCCAGTCAGTTAGTGTTAAGCTTCTCCCTAGAAGTTTTCGAAGACCAATTGAAGCATTTCAACCCAGAATATAAGATGTTATCTGTCAAAATACTGCACCATTGAATACAAAAACTCCGAAAATAAGATTTTGTCTGTCAAAGTACCACACCATTTAACGCGTGATCTGTGTGGCCAGTCAGACATTCTTAAGCTTCTCCCTAGAAATTTTCGAAGACAAAATGAAGCATTTCAACCCGTAAAATAAGATGTTGTCTGTCAAAATACCACACCATTGAACGCAAAAACTCCGAAAATAAGATATTGTCTGTCAAAATACCACACCATTGAACGCAAAATCTGCGTGGCCAGTCAGTTAGTGTTAAGCTTCTCCGTAGAAGATTTTGAAGACCAATTGAAGCATTTCAACCAGGAATATAAGATCTTATCTGTCAAAATACTACACCATTGAACGCAAAAACTCCGAAAATAAGATATTGTCTGTCAAAATACCACACCATTGAACGCAAGATCTGTGTGGCCAGTCAGACATTCTTAAGCTTCTCCCTGGAAATTTTCGAAGACAAATTGAAGCATTTCAACCAGTAAAATAAGATGTTGTCTGTCAAAATACCACACCATTGAATGCGAAATATTTGTGGGCAGTCAGTTGGGGTTAAGCTTCTCGCTAGAAATTTTTGAAGTCAAAATGAAGCATTTCAACCCGTAAAACATGATGTTGTCTGTCAAAATACCACACCATTGAACGCAGAAACTCCGAAAATAAGATACTGTCTGTCGAAATACCACACCATTGAACGCAAAATCTGTGTGGCCAGTCAGTTAGTGTTAAGCTTCTCCCTACAAATTTTCGAAGACAAAATGAAGCATTTCAACCCGTAAAATAAGATGCTGTCTCTCAAAATACCACACCATTGAACGCAAGAACTCCGAAAATAAAATAATGTCGGTCAAAATACCACACAATTGAACGGAAATTCTGTGTGGCCAGTCGTTAGTGTTAAAATTCTCCCTAGAAATTTTCCAAACAAAATGAAACATTTCAACCCGTAAAATAAGATGTTGTCTGTCAAATTACCACACCACTGAACGCAAAAGCTCCGAAAATAAGATATTGTCTATCAAAATACCACACCATTGAACGCAAAAACTCCGAAAATAAGATATTGTCTGTAAAACTACCACACCATTGCACGCAATATCTGTATGGCCAGTCAGACACTCTTAAACTTCTTCCTAGAAGTTTGCGAAGACAAAATAAAATATTTTGACCCGTAAAATAAGATATTGTCTATCAAAATATCACACTATTGAACGCAAAATCTGTGTGGCCAGACAGTTAGGGTTAAGCTTCTCCCTAGAAATTTTTCAAGACAAAATGAAGCATTTCAACAAGTAAACTATGATGTTGTCTGTCAAAATACCACATCATTGAACGCAGAAACTCCGAAAATAAAATATTTTCTGTCGAAATACCACACCATTGAACGCAAAATCTGTGTGGCCAGTCAGTTAGTGTTAAGCTTCTCCCTAAAAATTATCGAAGACAAAATGAAGCATTTCAACCCGTAAAATAAGATGTTGTCTGTCAAAATACCACACCATTGAACGCAAGAACTTTGAAAATAAGATAATGTCTGTCAAAATACCACGCCATTGAACGCAAATTCTGTGTGGCCAGTCGTTAGTGTTAAGCTTCTCGTTAGAAATTTTCGAAGACAAAATGAACCATTTCAACCCGTAAAATAAGATGTTGTCTGTCAAAATACCACACCATTGAACGCAAAAACTCCGAAAATAAGATATTGTCTGTCAAAATACCACACAATTGAAGGCAAAAACTAAGAAAATAAGATATTGTCTGTAAAAATACCACACCATTGAACGCAATATCTGTGTGGCCAGTCAGTTAGTGTTAAGCTTCTCCCTAGAAGATTTCGAAGACCAATTGAAGCATTTCAACCTGGAATATAAGATGTTATCTGTCAAAAGACTACACCATTGAATGCAAGAACTCCGAAAATAAGATATTGTCTGCCAAGATACCACACCATTTAACGCAAGATCTGTGTGGCCCGTCAGACACTCTTAGGCTTCTCCCTAGAAATTTTCTAAGACAAAATGAGGCCTTTCAACCCGTAAAATAAGCTGCTGTCTGTCAAAGTACCACACCATTGAACGCAAGAACTCCGAAAATAAGATATTGTCTGTCAAAATACCACACCATTGAACGCAAAATCTGTTTGGCCAGTCAGTTAGTGTTAAGCTTCTCCCTAGAATTTTTCGAATACAAAATGAAGCATTTCAACCCGTAAAATAAGATGTTGTCTGTCAAAATCCCACACCATTGAACGCAAAACTCCGAAATAAGGTATTGTCTGTCAAAATACCACACCATTGAACGAAAAGTCTGCGTGGCCAGTCAGTTAGTGTTAAGCTTCTCCCTAGAAGTTTTCGAAGACAAAATGAAGCATTTCAACCTTAAAATAAGATGCTGTCTGCCAAAATACCACACCATTGACCGCAAAAACTCCGAAAATAAAATATTGCCTGTCAGAATACCACACCATTGAACGCAAAATATGTGTGGGCAGTCCGCTAGGGTTAAGCTTCTCCCTAGAAATTTTCGAAGACAAAATGAAGCATTTCAACCTGGAAAATAAGATGTTGTCTGTTAAAATACCAAACCATTGACCGCAAAAACTCCGAAAATAAAATATTGCCTGTCAAAATACCACACCATTGCACGCAAAATAAGTGTGGCCAGTCAGTTAGTGTTAATCTTCTCCCTAGAAGTTTTCGAAGACCAATTGAAGCATTTCAACCCGGAATTTAAGATGTTATCTGTCAAAATACCACACCACTGAGCGCTAAAGCTCCGAAAATAAAATATTGCCTGTCAAAATACCACACCATTGAACGTGTGGCCAGTCAGACATTCTTAAGCTTCTCCCTAGAAATTTTCGAAGACAAATTGAAGCATTTCAATCCGTAAAATAAGATGTTGTCTGTCAAAATACCACACCATTGAACGGAAAAACTCCGAAAATAAGATATTGTCGGTAAAAATACCACACCATTGAACGCAATATCTGTTTGGCCAGTCAGACACTCTTAAGCTTCTTCCTAGAAGTTTGCGAAGACATAATAAAACATTATAATCCGGAAAATAAGATATTGTCTGTCAAAATACCACACCATTAACCACAAAAACTCCGAAAATAAAATATTGTCTGTCAAAATACCACACCATTGAACGCAAAATCTGTGTGGCCAGTCAGTTAGTGTTAAGCTTCTCCCTAGAAATTTTCGAAGACAAAATGAACCATTTCAACCCGGAATATAAGATGTTATCTGTCAAAATACCACACCATTGAACGCAAAAACTCCGAAAATAAGATATTGTCTGCTAAAATAATACGCCATTTAACGCAGTATCTGTGTGGCCAGTCAGACACTCTTAGGCTTATCCCTAGAAATTTTCGAAGAAAAAATGAAGCATTTTAGCCCCTAAAATAAGACGCTATCTGTCAAAATACCACACCATTGAACGCAAAAACTCACAAAATAATATAGTGTCTGTCAAAACACCACACTATTTAAGGCAAAATCTGTGTTGCCAGTCAGTCACGGTTAAGTCTCTCCCTAGAAATTTTTGAAGACAAAATGAACCATTTTAACCCGGAAAATAAGATATTGTCTGTCAAGATATCACACCATTGAACGTAAAATCTGTGTGGCCAGTCAGACGCTCTTAGGTTTCTTCCTAGAAATTTGCGAAGACAAAATAAAACATTGTAACCCGGAAAATAAGATATTGTCTATCAAAATACCACACTATTGAACGCGAAATCTGTGTAACCAGTCAGTTAGTGTTAAGCTTCTCCCTAGAAGTTTTCGAAGACCAATTGAAGCACTTCAACCCAGAACATAAGATGTTATCTGTCAAAATACTACACCATTCAACGCAAAAACTCCGAAAATAAGATATTGTCTGTCAAAATACCACACCATTAAACGCGAGATCTGTGTGGCCAGTCAGACATTCTTAATCCTCTCCCTAGAAATTTTCGAAGACAAATTGAAGCATTTCAATCCGTAAAATAAGATGTTGTCTGTCAAAATACCACACCATTGACCACAAAAACTCCGAAAATAAAATATTGCCTGTCGAAATACCACTCCATTGAATGCAAAATCTATGTGGCCAGTCAGCCAGTGTTAAGCTTCTCCCTAGCAATTTTCGAAGACAAAATGAAGCATTTCAACCCGTAAAATAAGATGCTGTCTGTCAAAGTCCCACATCATTGAACGCAAAAACTCCGAAAATAAGATATTGCCTGTCAAAATACCACACCATTGAACGCAAAAACTCCGAAAATAAGATATTGTCTGTCAAAATACCACACCATTGAACGCAAAATCTGTGTGGCCAGTCAGTTAGTGTTAAGCTTCCCCCTAGAAATTTTCGAAGACAAAATGAAGCATTTCGGCCCGTAAAATAAGATGTTGTCTGTCAAAATACCACACCATTGAACGCAAATACTCCGAAAATAAGATATTGCCTGTCAAAATACCACACCATTGAACGCAAAATCTGTGTGGCCAGTTGTTAGTGTTAAGCTTCTCCCTAGAAATTTTCGAAGACAAAACGAAGTATTTCAACCTGTAAAATAAGATGTTGTCTGTCAAAATACCGCACCATTGAACGCAAAAACTCCGAAAATAAGATATTGTCTGTCAAAATACCACACTATTGAACGCAAAATCTGTGTGGCCAGTAGTTAGTATTAGGCTTCTCCCTAGCAACTTTCTAAGACAAAATGAAGCATTTCAACCCGTAAAATAAGCTGTTGTCTGTCAAAGTACCACACCATTGAACGCAAGAACTCCGAAAATAAGATACTGTCTATCAAAATACCACACCATTGAACGCAAAATCTGTGTGGCCAGTAGTTAGTATTAGGCTTCTCCCTAGCAACTTTCTAAGACAAAATGAAGCATTTCAACCCGTAAAATAAGCTGTTGTCTGTCAAAATACCACACCATTGAACGCAAAAACTCCGAAAATAAAATATTGTCTGTCAAAATACCACACCATTGAACGAAAAGTCTGCGTGGCCAGTCAGTTAGTGTTAAGCTTCTCCCTAGAAGTTTTCGAAGACAAAATGAAGCATTTCAACCTTAAAAATAAGATGCTGTCTGCCAAAATACCACACCATTGACCGCAAAAACTCCGAAAATAAAATATTGCCTGTCAAAATACCACACCATTGAACGCAAAATATGTGTGGGCAGTCCGTTAGGGTTAAGCTTCTCCCTAGAAATTATCGAAGACAAAATGAAGCATTTCAACCTGGAAAATAAGATGTTGTCTGTTAAAATACCAAACCATTGACCGCAAAAACTCCGAAAATAAAATATTGCCTGTCAAAATACCACACCATTGCACGCAAAATAAGTGTGGCCAGTCAGTTAGTGTTAATCTTCTCCCTAGAAGTTTTCGAAGACCAATTGAAGCATTTCAACCAGGAATATAAGATCTTATCTGTCAAAATACCACACCATTGAACGCTAGAACTCCGAAAATAAAATATTGCCTGTCAAAATACCACACCATTGAACGTGTGGCCAGTCAGACATTCTTAAGCTTCTCCCTAGAAATTTTCGAAGACAAATTGAAGCATTTCAATCCGTAAAATAAGATGTTGCCTGTCAAAATACCACACCATTGAACGTGTGGCTAGTCAGACATTCTTAAGCTTCTCCCTAGAAATTTTCGAAGACAAAATGAACCATTTCAACCCGGAATATAAGATGTTATCTGTCAAAATACCACACCATTGAACGC
The DNA here is from genome assembly GCA_945910035.1 of Brachypalpus laphriformis. Classification (NCBI taxonomy): domain Eukaryota; kingdom Metazoa; phylum Arthropoda; class Insecta; order Diptera; family Syrphidae; genus Brachypalpus; species Brachypalpus laphriformis. The sequence goes on from OX246754.1 coordinate 133,241,610, forward strand.
AAAAACTCCGAAAATGAGATATTGTCTGCTAAAATAATACGCCATTTAACGCAATATCTGTGTGGCCAGTCAGACACTCTTAGGCTTCTCCCTAGAAATTTTCGAAGAAAAAATGAAGCATTTTAGCCCCTAAAATAAGACGCTATCTGTCAAAATACCACACCATTGAACGCAAAAACTCACAAAATAATATAGTGTCTGTCAAAACACCACACTATTTAAGGCAAAATCTGTGTTGCCAGTCAGTCACGGTTAAGTCTCTCCCTAGAAATTTTTGAAGACAAAATGAACCATTTTAACCCGGAAAATAAGATATTGTCTGTCAAAATACCACACCATTGAACGTAAAATCTGTGTGGCCAGTCAGACACTCTTAGGTTTCTTCCTAGAAGTTTGCGAAGACAAAATAAAACATTGCAACCCGGAAAATAAGATATTGTCTGTCAAAATACCACACCATTGAACGCAAAAACTCCGAAAATAAGATATTGTCTGTCAAAATACCACACCATTGAACGCAAAATCTGTGTGGCCAGTCAGTTAGTGTTAAGCTTCTCCCTAGAAGTTTTCGAAGACCAATTGAAGCATTTCAACCCAGAATATAAGATGTTATCTGTCAAAATACTACACCATTGAATACAAAAGCTCCGAAAATAAGATTTTGTCTGTCAAAGTACCACACCATTTAACGCGAGATCTGTGTGGCCAGTCAGACATTCTTAAGCTTCTCCCTAGAAATTTTCGAAGACAAAATGAAGCATTTCAACCCGTAAAATAAGATGTTGTCTGTCAAAATACCACACCATTGAACGCAAAAACTCCGAAAATAAGATATTGTCTGTCAAAATACCACACCATTGAACGCAAAATCTGCGTGGTCAGTCAGTTAGTGTTAAGCTTCTCCGTAGAAGATTTTGAAGACAAATTGAAGCATTTCAACCAGGAATATAAGATCTTATCTGTCAAAATACTACACCATTGAACGCAAAAACTCCGAAAATAAGATATTGTCTGTCAAAATACCACACCATTGAACGCAAGATCTGTGTGGCCAGTCAGACATTCTTAAGCTTCTCCCTGGAAATTTTCGAAGACAAATTGAAGCATTTCAACCAGTAAAATAAGATGTTGTCTGTCAAAATACCACACCATTGACCGCAAAAACTCCGAAAATAAAATATTGCCCGTCAAAATACCACACCATTGAATGCGAAATATTTGTGGGCAGTCAGTTAGGGTTAAGCTTCTCGCTAGAAATTTTTGAAGACAAAATGAAGCATTTCAACCCGTAAAACATGATGTTGTCTGTCAAAATACCACACCATTGAACGCAGAAACTCCGAAAATAAGATACTGTCTGTGGAAATACCACACCATTGAACGCAAAATCTGTGTGGCCAGTCAGTTAGTGTTAAGCTTCTCCGTAGAAATTTTCGAAGACAAAATGAAGCATTTCAACCCGTAAAATAAAATGCTGTCTCTCAAAATACCACACCATTGAACGCAAGAACTCCGAAAATAAAATAATGTCGGTCAAAATACCACACAATTGAACGGAAATTCTGTGTGGCCAGTCGTTAGTGTTAAGCTTCTCCCTAGAAATTTTCGAAACAAAATGAAACATTTCAACCCGTAAAATAAGATGTTGTCTGTCAAATTACCACACCACTGAACGCAAAAGCTCCGAAAATAAGATATTGTCTATCAAAATACCACACCATTGAACGCAAAAACTCCGAAAATAAGATATTGTCTGTAAAACTACCACACCATTGAACGCAATATCTGTATGGCCAGTCAGACACTCTTAAACTTCTTCCTAGAAGTTTGCGAAGACAAAATAAAATATTTTGACCCGTAAAATAAGATATTGTCTATCAAAATATCACACTATTGAACGCAAAATCTGTGTGGCCAGCCAGGTAGGGTTAAGCTTCTCCCTAGAAATTTTTCAAGACAAAATGAAGCATTTCAAGAAGTAAACTATGATGTTGTCTGTCAAAATACCACATCATTGAACGCAGAAACTCCGAAAATAAAATATTTTCTGTCGAAATACCACACCATTGAACGCAAAATCTGTGTGGCCAGTCAGTTAGTGTTAGGCTTCTCCCTAGAAGATTTCGAAGACCAATTGAAGCATTTCAACCTGGAATATAAGATGTTATCTGTCAAAATACTACACCATTGAATGCTAGAACTCCGAAAATAAGATATTGTCTGCCAAGCTCCCACACCATTTAACGCAAGATCTGTGTGGCCAGTCAGACACTCTTAGGCTTCTCCCTAGAAATTTTCTAAGACAAAATGAAGCCTTTCAACGCGTAAAATAAGCTGCTGTCTGTCAAAGTACCACACCATTGAACGCAAGAACTCCGAAAATAAGATATTGTCTGTCAAAATACCACACCATTGAACGCAAAATCTGTTTGGCCAGTCAGTTAGTCTTAAGCTTCTCCCTAGAAATTTTCGAATACAAAATGAAGCATTTCAACCCGTAAAATAAGATGTTGTCTGTCAAAATCCCACACCATTGAACGCAAAAACTCCGAAAATAAGATATTGTCTGTCAAAATACCACACCATTGAACGAAAAGTCTGCGTGGCCAGTCAGTTAGTGTTAAGCTTCTCCCTAGAAGTTTTCGAAGACAAAATGAAGCATTTCAACCTTAAAAATAAGATGCTGTCTGCCAAAATACCACACCATTGACCGCAAAAACTCCGAAAATAAAATATTGCCTGTCAAAATACCACACCATTGAACGCAAAATATGTGTGGGCAGTCAGTTAGTGTTAATCTTCTCCCTAGAAGTTTTCGAAGACCAATTGAAGCATTTCAACCCGGAATATAAGATGTTATCTGTCAAAATACCACACCATTGAACGCTAGAACTCCGAAAATAAAATATTGCCTGTCAAAATACCACACCAATGAACGTGTGGCCAGTCAGACATTCTTAATCCTCTCCCTAGAAATTTTCGAAGGCAAATTGAAGCATTTCAATCCGTAAAATAAGATGTTGTCTGTCAAAATACCACACCATTGAACGCAGAAACTCCGAAAATAAAATATTTTCTGTCGAAATACCACACCATTGCACGCAAAATAAGTGTGGCCAGTCAGTTAGTGTTAATCTTCTCCCTAGAAGTTTTCGAAGACCAATTGAAGCATTTCAACCCCGAATTTAAGATGTTATCTGTCAAAATACCACACCATTGAACGCTAAAGCTCCGAAAATAAAATATTGCCTGTCAAAATACCACACCATTGAACGTGTGGCTAGTCAGACATTCTTAAGCTTCTCCCTAGAGATTTTCGAAGACAAATTGAAGCATTTCAATCCGTAAAATAAGATGTTGCCTGTCAAAATACCACACCATTGAACGTGTGGCTAGTCAGACATTCTTAAGCTTCTCCCTAGAAATTTTCGAAGACAAATTGAAGCATTTCAATCCGTAAAATAAGATGTTGTCTGTCAAAATACCACACCATTGAACGCAGAAACTCCGAAAATAAGATATTGTCGGTAAAAATACCACACCATTGAACGCAAAATCTGTGTGGCCAGTCAGTTAGTGTTAAGCTTCTCCCTAGAAATTTTCGAAGACAAAATGAACCATTTCAACCCGGAATATAAGATGTTATCTGTCAAAATACCACACCATTGAACGCAAAATCTCCGAAAATAAGATATTGTCTGCTAAAATAATACGCCATTTAACGCAATATCTGTGTGGCCAGTCAGACACTCTTAGGCTTCTCCCTAGAAATTTTCGAAGAAAAAAAGAAACATTTTAGCCCCTAAAATACGACGCTATCTGTCAAAATACCACACCATTGAACGCAAAAATTCACAAAATAATATAGTGTCTGTCAAAACACCACACTATTTAAGGCAAAATCTGTGTTGCCAGTCAGTCACGGTTAACTCTCTCCCTAGAAATTTTTGAAGACAAAATGAACCATTTTAACCCGGAAAATAAGATATTGTCTGTCAAAATACCACACCATTGAACGCAAAATCTGTGTGGCCAGTCAGACACTGTTAGGTTTCTTCCTAGAAGTTTGCGAAGACAAAATAAAACATTGCGACCCGGAAAATAAGATATTGTCTGTCAAAATACCACACTATTGAACGCGAAATCTGTGTGGCCAGTCAGTTAGCGTTAAGCTTCTCCCTAGAAGTTTTCGAAGACCAATTGAAGCATTTCAACTAAGAATATAAGATGTTATCTGTCAAAATACTACACCATTGAATGCAAAAACTCCGAAAATAAGATTTTGTCTGTCAAAGTACCACACCATTTAACGCGAGATCTGTGTGGCCAGTCAGACATTAGTCAGACATTCTTAATCCTCTCCCTAGAAATTTTCGAAGACAAATTGAAGCATTTCAATCCGTAAAATAAGATGTTGTCTGTCAAAATACCACACCATTGACCACAAAAACTCCGAAAATAAAATATTGCCTGTCGAAATACCACTCCATTGAATGCAAAATCTGTGTGGCCAGTCAGCCAGTGTTAAGCTTCTCCCTAGCAATTTTCGAAGACAAAATGAAGCATTTCAACCCGTAAAATAAGATGCTGTCTGTCAAAGTCCCACATCATTGAACGCAAAAACTCCGAAAATAAGATATTGTCTGTCAAAATACCACACCATCGAACGCAAAAACTCCGAAAATAAGATATTGTCTGTCAAAATAAAACACCATTGAACGCAAAATCTGTGTGGCCAGTCAGTTAGTGTTAAGCTTCCCCCTAGAAATTTTCGAAGACAAAATGAAGCATTTCAGCCCGTAAAATAAGATGTTGTCTGTCAAAATACCACACCATTGAACGCAAATACTCGGAAAATAATATAGTGTCTGTCAAAACACCACACTATTTAAGGCAAAATCTGTGTTGCCAGTCAGTCACGGTTACGTCTCTCCCTAGAAATTTTTGAAGACAAAATGTACCATTTTAACCCGGAAAATAAGATATTGCCTATCAAAATACCACACCATTGAACGTAAAATCTGTGTGGCCAGTCAGACGCTCTTAGGTTTCTTCCTAGAAGTTTGCGAAGACAAAATAAAACATTGTAACCCGGAAAATAAGATATTGTCTATCAAAATACCACACTATTGAACGCGAAATCTGTGTAACCAGTCAGTTAGTGTTAAGCTTCTCCCTAGAAGTTTTCGAAGGCCAATTGAAGCATTTCAACCCAGAACATAAGATGTTATCTGTCAAAATACTACACCATTCAACGCAAAAACTCCGAAAATAAGATATTGTCTGTCAAAATACCACACCATTAAACGCGAGATCTGTGTGGCCAGTCAGACATTCTTAATCCACTCCCTAGAAATTTTCGAAGACAAATTGCAGCATTTCAATCCGTAAAATAAGATGTTGTCTGTCAAAATACCACACCATTGACCACAAAAACTCCGAAAATAAAATATTGCCTGTCGAAATACCACTCCATTGAATGCAAAATCTGTGTGGCCAGTCAGCCAGTGTTAAGCTTCTCCCTAGCAATTTTCGAAGACAAAATGAAGCATTTCAACCCGTAAAATAAGATGCTGTCTGTCAAAGTCCCACATCATTGAACGCAAAAACTCCGAAAATAAGATATTGTCTGTCAAAATACCACACCATTGAACGCAAAAACTCCGAAAATAAGATATTGTCTGTCAAAATACCACACCATTGAACGCAAAATCTGTGTGGCCAGTCAGTTAGTGTTAAGCTTCCCCATAGAAATTTTCGAAGACAAAATGAAGCATTTCAGCCCGTAAAATAAGATGTTGTCTGTCAAAATACCACACCATTTAACGCAAATACTCCGAAAATAAGATATTGCCTGTCAAAATACCACACCATTGAACGCAAAATCTGTGTGGCCAGTTGTTAGTGTTAAGCTTCTCCCTAGAAATTTTCGAAGACAAAACGAAGAATTTCAACCTGTAAAATAAGATGTTGTCTGTCAAAATACCACACCATTGAACGCAAAAACTCCGAAAATAAGATATTGTCTGTCAAAATACCACACTATTGAACGCAAAATCTGTGTGGCCAGTAGTAAGTATTAGGCTTCTCCCTAGCAATTTTCTAAGACAAAATGAAGCATTTCAACCAGTAAAATAAGCTGCTGTCTGTCAAAGTACCACACCATTGAACGCAAGAACTCCGAAAATAAGATATTGTCTGTCAAAATACCACACCATTGAACGCAAAATCTGTTTGGCCAGTCAGTTAGTGTTAAGCTTCTCCCTAGAAATTTTCGAATACAAAATGAAGCATTTCAACCTGTAAAAGAAGCTGCTGTCTGTCAAAATACCACACCACTGAACGCAAGATCTCCGAAAATAAGATATTGTCTGTCAAAATACTACACCATTGAACGCAAAGTCTGCGTGGCTAGTCAGTTAGTGATAAGCTTCTCCCTAGAAATTTTCGAAGACAAAATGAAGCACTTCAACCAGGCAAATAAGATATTGTCTCTAAAAATACCACACCATTGAACGCAAAATCTGTGTGGCCAGTCAGACACTCTTAAGCTTCTTCCTAGAAGTTTGCGAAGGCAAAATAAAACATTTTAACCCGGAAAATAAGATATTGTCTGTCAAAATGCCACACTATTGAACGAAAATCTGTGTGGCCAGTCAGTTAGTGTTAAGCTTCTCCCTAGAAGTTTTCGAAGACCAATTGAATCATTTCAACCCGGAATATAAGATGTTATCTGTCAAAATACTACACCATTGAACGCAAAATCTCCGAATATAAGATATTGTCTGCTAAGATAATACACCATTTAACGCAAGATCTGTGTGGCCAGTCAGACACCCTTAGGCTTCTCCCTAGAAATTTTCGAAGACAAAATTAAGCATTTTAGCCCTGAAAATAAGACGCTATCTGTCAAGATACCACACCATTGAACGCAAAAACTCGCAAAATAATATAGTGTCTGTCAAAACACCACACCATTGAAAGCAAAATCTGTGTGGCCACTCAGTTAGTGCTAAGTTTCTCCCTAGAAATTTTCGAAGACAAAATGAAGCATTTCAGCCCGTAAAATAAGATGTTGTCTGTCAAAATACCACACCATTGAACGCAAAACTACAAAAATAAGATATTGTCTGTCAAAATACCACACCATTGAACGCAAAATCTGTGTGGCCAGTCGTTAGTGTTAAGCTTCTCCCTAGAAGTTTTCGAAGACAAAATGAAGCATTTCAACCCGTAAAATAAGATGTTGTCTGTCAAAATACCACACCATTGAACGCAAAAGCTCCGAAAATAAGATATTGTCTGCCAAAATACCACACCATTGAACGAAAAGTCAGCGTGGCCAGTCAGTTAGTGTTAAGCTTCTCCCTAGATATTTTCAAGGACAAAATGAAGCATTTCAACCTGGAAAACAAGATGCTGTCTGCCAAAATACCACACCATTGACCGCAAAAACTCCGAAAATAAAATACTGCCTGTCAAAATACCACACCATTGAACGCAAAATATGTGTGGGCAGTCAGTTAGGGTTAAGCTTCTCCCTAGAAATTTTCGAAGACAAAATGAAGCATTTCAACCTGGAAAATAAGATGTTGTCTGTTAAAATACCAAACCATTGACCGCAAAAACTCCGAAAATAAAATATTGCCTGTCAAAATACCACACCATTGAACGTGTGGCCAGTCAGACATTCTTAAGCTTCTCCCTAGAAATTTTCGAAGACAAATTGAAGCATTTCAATCCGTAAAATAAGATGTTGTCTGTCAAAATACCACACCATTGAACGGAAAAACTCCGAAAATAAGATATTGTCGGTAAAAATACCACACCATTGAACGCAATATCTGTTTGGCCAGTCAGACACTCTTAACCTTCTTCCTAGAAGTTTGCGAAGACATAATAAAACATTATAATCCGGAAAATAAGATATTGTCTGTCAAAATACCACACCATTGACCACAAAAACTCCGAAAATAAAATATTGTCTGTCAAAATACCACACCATTGAACGCAAAATCTGTGTGGCCAGTCAGTTAGTGTTAAGCTTCTCCCTAGAAATTTTCGAAGACAAAATGAACCATTTCAACCCGGAATATAAGATGTTATCTGTCAAAGTACCACACCATTGAACGCAAAAACTCCGAAAATAAGATATTGTCTGCTAAAATAATACGCCATTTAACGCAATATCTGTGTGGCCAGTCAGACACCCTTAGGCTTCTCCCTAGAAATTTTCGAAGAAAAAATGAAGCATTTTAGGGCCTAAAATAAGACGCTATCTGTCAAAATACCACACCATTGAACGCAAAAACTCGGAAAATAATATAGTGTCTGTCAAAACACCACACTATTTAAGGCAAAATCTGTGTTGCCAGTCAGTCACGGTTAAGTCTCTCCCTAGAAATTTTTGAAGACAAAATGAACCATTTTAACCCGGAAAATAAGATATTGTCTGTCAAAATACCACACCATTGAACGTAAAATCTGTGTGGCCAGTCAGACACTCTTAGGTTTCTTCCTAGAAGTTTGCGAAGACAAAATAAAACATTGCAACCCGGAAAATAAGATATTGTCTGTCAAAATACCACACTATTGAACGCAAAATCTGTGTGGCCAGTCAGTTAGTGTTAAGCTCCTCCCTAGAAGTTTTCGAAGACCAATTGAAGCATTTCAACCTAGAATATAAGAGTTTTTCTGTCAAAATACTACACCATTGAACGCAAAAACTCCGAAAATAAGATTTTGTCTGTCAAAGTACCACACCATTTAACGCGAGATCTGTGTGGCCAGTCAGACATTCTTAAGCTCCTCCCTAGAAATTTTCGAAGACAAAATGAAGCATTTCAACCCGTAAAATAAGATGTTGTCTGTCAAAATACCACACCATTGAACGCAAAAACTCCGAAAATAAGATATTGTCTGTCAAAATACCACACCATTGAACGCAAAATCTGCGTGGCCAGTCAGTTAGTGTTAAGCTTCTCCGTAGAAGTTTTTGAAGACCAATTGAAGCATTTCAACCAGGAATATAAGATCTTATCTGTCAAAATACTACACCATTGAACGCAAAAACTCCGAAAATAAGATATTGTCTGTCAAAATACCACACCATTGAACGCAAGATCTGTGTGGCCAGTCAGACATTCTTAAGCTTCTCCCTGAAAATTTTCGAAGACAAATTGAAGCATTTCAACCAGTAAAATAAGATGTTTTCTGTCAAAATACCACACCATTGACCGCAAAAGCTCCGAAAATAAAATATTGCCCGTCAAAATACCACACCATTGAATGCGAAATATTTGTGGGCAGTCAGTTAGGGTTAAGCTTCTCGCTAGAAATTTTTGAAGACAAAATGAAGCATTTCAACACGTAAAACATGATGTTGTCTGTCAAAATACCACATCATTGAACGCAGAAACTCCGAAAATAAGATACTGTCTGTCGAAATACCACACCACTGAACGCAAAATCTGTGTGGCCAGTCAGTAAGTGTTAAGCTTCTCCCTAGAAATTTTCGAAGACAAAATGAAGCATTTCAACATGTAAAATAAGATGCTGTCTGTCAAAATACCACACCATTGAACGCAAGAACTCCGAAAATAAAATAATGTCGGTCAAAATACCACACAATTGAACGGAAATTCTGTGTGGCCAGTCGTTAGTGTTAAGCTTCTCGTTAGAAATTTTCGAAGACAAAATGAACCATTTCAACCCGTAAAATAAGATGTTGTCTGTCAAAATACCACACCATTGAACGCAAAAACTCCGAAAATAAGATATTGTCTGTCAAAATACCACACAATTGAAGGCAAAAACTAAGAAAATAAGATATTGTCTGTAAAAATACCACACCATTGAACGCAATATCTGTGTGGCCAGTCAGTTAGTGTTAAGCTTCTCCCTAGAAGATTTCGAAGACCAATTGAAGCATTTCAACCTGGAATATAAGATGTTATCTGTCAAAATACTACACCATTGAATGCAAAAACTCCGAAAATAAGATATTGTCTGCCAAGATACCACACCATTTAACGCAAGATCTGTGTGGCCAGTCAGACACTCTTAGGCTTCTCCCTAGAAATTTTCTAAGACAAAATGAAGCATTTCAACCAGTAAAATAAGCTGCTGTCTGTCAAAGTACCACACCATTGAAAGCAAGAACTCCGAAAATAAGATATTGTCTGTCAAAATACCACACCATTGAACGCAAAATCTGTTTGGCCAGTCAGTTAGTGTTAAGCTTCTCCCTAGAAATTTTCGAATACAAAATGAAGCATTTCAACCCGTAAAATAAGATGTTGTCTGTCAAAATCCCACACCATTGAACGCAAAAACTCCGAAAATAAGATATTGTCTGTCAAAATACTACACCATTGAACGAAAAGTCTGCGTGGCCAGTCAGTTAGTGTTAAGCTTCTCCCTAGAAGTTTTCGAAGACAAAATGAAGCATTTCAACCTTAAAAATAAGATGCTGTCTGCCAAAATACCACACCATTGACCGCAAAAACTCCGAAAATAAAATATCGCCTGTCAAAATACCACACCATTGACCGCAAAAACTCCGAAAATAAGATATTGTCTGCTAAAATAATACGCCATTTAACGCAATATCTGTGTGGCCATTCAGACACCCTTAGGCTTCTCCCTAGAAATTTTCGAAGAAAAAATTAAGCATTTTAGCCCCTAAAATAAGATGCTATCTGTCAAAATACCACACCGTTGAACGCAAAAACTCGGAAAATAATATAGTGTCTGTCAAAACACCACACTATTTAAGGCAAAATCTGTGTTGCCAGTCAGTCACGGTTAAGTCTCTCCCTTGAAATTTTTGAAGACAAAATGAACCATTTTAACCCGGAAAATAAGATGTTGTCTGTCAAAATACCACACCATTGAACGTAAAATCTGTGTGGCCAGTCAGACACTGTTAGGTTTCTTCCTAGAAGTTTGCGAAGACAAAATAAAACATTGCAACCCGGAAAATAAGATATTGTCTGTCAAAATACTACACCATTGAACGCAAAATCTGTGTGGCCAGTCAGTTAGTGTTAAGCTTCTCCCTAGAAGTTTTCGAAGACCAATTGAAGCATTTCAACCTAGAATATAAGATGTTATCTGTCAAAATACTACACCATTGAACGCAAAAACTCCGAAAATAAGATTTTGTCTGTCAAAGTACCACACCATTTAACGCGAGATCTGTGTGGCCAGTCAGACATTCTTAAGCTTCTCCCTAGAAATTTTCGAAGACAAAATGAAGCATTTCAACCCGTAAAATAAGATGTTGTCTGTCAAAATACCACACCATTGAACGCAAAATCTGCGTGGCCAGTCAGTTAGTGTTAAGCTTCTCCGTAGAAGTTTTTGAAGACCAATTGAAGCATTTCAACCAGGAATATAAGATCTTATCTGTCAAAATACTACACCATTGAACGCAAAAACTCCGAAAATAAGATATTGTCTGTCAAAATACAACACCATTGTACGCAAGATCTGTGTGGCCAGTCAGACATTCTTAAGCTTCTCCCTGGAAATTTTCGAAGACAAATTGAAGCATTTCAACCCGTAAAATAAGATGTTGTCTGTCAAAATACCACACCATTGACCGCAAAAACTCCGAAAATAAAATATTGCCCGTCAAAATACCACACCATTGAACGCGAAATATTTGTGGGCAGTCAGTTAGGGTTAAGCTTCTCGCTAGAAATTTTTGAAGACAAAATGAAGCATTTCAACCCGTAAAACATGATGTTGTCTGTCAAAATACCACACCATTGAACGCAGAAACTCCGAAAATAAGATACTGTCTGTCGAAATACCACACCATTGAACGCAAAATCTGTGTGGCCAGTCAGTTAGTGTTAAGCTTCTCCCTAGAAATTTTCGAAGACAAAATGAAGCATTTCAACCCGTAAAATAAGATGCTGTCTGTCAAAATACCACACCATTGAACGCAAGAACTCCGAAAATAAAATAATGTCGGTCAAGATACCACACAATTGAACGGAAATTCTGCGTGGCCAGTCGTTAGTGTTAAGCTTCTCCCTAGAAATTTTCGAAACAAAATGAAACATTTCAACCCGCAAAATAAGATGTTGTCTGTCAAAATACCACACCAGTGAACGCAAAAGCTCCGAAAATAAGATATTGTCTATCAAAATACCACACCATTGAATGCAAAAACTCCGAAAATAAGATATTGTCTGTAAAACTACCACACCATTGAACGCAATATCTGTGTGGCCAGTCAGACACTCTTAAGCTTCTTCCTAGAAGTTTGCGAAGACAAAATAAAATATTTTGACCCGTAAAATAAGATATTGTCTACCAAAATATCACACTATTGAACGCAAAATCTGTGTGGCCAGCCAGTTAGGGTTAAGCTTCTCCCTAGAAATTTTTCAAGACAAAATGAAGCATTTCAACAAGTAAACTATGATGTTGTCTGTCAAAATACCACATCATTGAACGCAGAAACTCCGAAAATAAGATATTTTCAGTCGAAATACCACACCATTGAACGCAAAATCTGTGTGGCCAGTCAGTTAGTGTTAAGCTTCTCCCTAAAAATTATCGAAGACAAAATGAAGCATTTCAACCCGTAAAATAAGATGTTGTCTGTCAAAATACCACACCATTGAACGCAAATTCTGTGTGGCCAGTCGTTAGTGTTAAGCTTCTCGTTAGAAATTTTCGAAGACAAAATGAACCATTTCAACCCGTAAAATAAGATGTTGTCTGTCAAAATACCACACCATTGAACGCAATATCTGTGTGGCCAGTCAGTTAGTGTTAAGCTTCTCCCTAGAAGATTTCGAAGACCAATTGAAGCATTTCAACCTGGAATATAAGATGTTATCTGTCAAAATACTACACCATTGAACGCAAGAACTCCGAAAATAAGATAATGTCTGTCAAAATACCACACCATTGAACGCAAATTCTGTGTGGCCAGTCGTTAGTGTTAAGCTTCTCGTTAGAAATTTTCGAAGACAAAATGAACCATTTCAACCCGTAAAATAAGATGTTGTCTGTCAAAATACCACACCATTGAACGCAATATCTGTGTGGCCAGTCAGTTAGTGTTAAGCTTCTCCCTAGAAGATTTCGAAGACCAATTGAAGCATTTCAACCTGGAATATAAGATGTTATCTGTCAAAATACTACACCATTGAACGCAAGAACTCCGAAAATAAGATAATGTCTGTCAAAATACCACACCATTCAACGAAAAGTCTGCGTGGCTTAGTGTTAAGCTTCTCCCTAGAAGTTTTCGAAGACAAAATGAAGCATTTCAACCTTAAAAATAAGATGTTGTCTGTTAAAATACCACACCATTGACCGCAAAAACTCCGAAAATGAAATATTGCCTGTCAAAATACCACACCATTGAACGCAAAATATGTTTGGGCAGTCCGTTAGGGTTAAGCTTCTCCCTAGAAATTTTCGAAGACAAAATGAAGCATTTCAACCTGGAAAATAAGATGTTGTCTGTTAAAATACCACACCATTGACCGCAAAAACTCCGAAAATAAAATATTGCCTGTCAAAATACCACACCATTGAACGTGTGGCCAGTCAGACATTCTTAAGCTTCTCAATTTCAATTTCAATTAGTAAAATAAGATGTTGTCTGTCAAAATACCACACCATTGAACGCAAAAACTCCGAAAATAAGATATTGTCGGTAAAAATACCACACCATTGAAGGCAATATCTGTGTGGCCAGTCAGACACTCTTAAGCTTCTTCCTAGAAGTTTGCGAAGACAAAATTAAGCATTTTAGCCCGGAAAATAAGACGCTATCTGTCAAGATACCACACCATCGAACGCAAAAACTCGGAAAATAATATAGTGTCTGTCAAAATACCACACCATTGAACGCAAAATCTGTGTGGCCAGTCAGTTAGTGTTAAGCTTCTCCCTAGAAATTTTCGAAGACAAAATGAAGCATTTCATCCGTAAAATAAGACGTTGTCTGTCAAAATACCACACCATTGAACGCAAAACTTTGAAAATAAGATATTGTCTGTCAAAATACCACACCATTGAACGCAAAATCTGTGTGGCCAGTCGTTAGTGTTAAGCTTCTCCCTGGAAGTTTTCGAAGACAAAATGAAGCATTTCAACCTGTAAAATAAGATGTTGTCTGTCAAAATCCCACACCATTGAACGCAAAAACTCCGAAAATAAGATATTGTCCGTCAAAATTCCACACCATTGAACGCAAAGTCTGCGTGGCCAGTCAGTTAGTGTTAAGCTTCTCCCTAGATATTTTCGAGGACAAAATGAAGCATTTCAACCTGGAAAACAAGATGATGTCTGCCAAAATACCACACCATTGACCGCAAAAACTCCGAAAATAAAATATTGCCTGTCAAAATACCACACCATTGAACGCAAAATATGTGTGGGCAGTCAGTTATGGTTAAGCTTCTCCCTAGAAATTTTCGAAGACAAAATGAAGCATTTCAACCTGGAATATAAGATGTTATCTGTCAAAGTACCACACCATTGAACGCTAAAACTCCGAAAATTAAATATTGCCTGTCAAAATGCCACACCCTTGAACGTGTGGCCAGTGAGACATTCTTAAGCTTCTCCCTAGAAATTTTCGAAGACAAATTGAAGCATTCCAATCCGTAAAATAAGATGTTGTCTGTCAAAATACCACACCATTAAACGCAAAAACTCCGAAAATAAGATATTGTCGGTGAAAATACCACACCATTGAACGCAAAATCTGTGTGGCCAGTCAGACACTCTTAAGCTTCTTCCTAGAAGTTTGCGAAGACACAATAAAACATTTTAATCCGGAAAATAAGATATTGTCTGTCAAAATACTGCACCATTGACCACAAAAACTCCGAAAATAAAATATTGTCTGTCAAAATACCACACCATTGAACGCAAAATCTGTGTGGCCAGTCAGTTAGTGTTAAGCTTCTCCCTAGATATTTTCAAGGACAAAATGAAGCATTTCAACCTGGAAAACAAGATGATGTCTGTCAAGATACCACACCATTGAACGCAAAAACTCCGAAAATAAGATATTGTCGGTGAAAATACCACACCATTGAACGCAAGATCTGTGTGGCCAGTCAGTTAGTGTTAAGCTTCTCCCTAGAAATTTTCGAAGACAAAATGAAGCATTTCAACCCGTAAAATAAGATGCTGTCTGTCAAAATACCACACCATTGAACGCAAGAACTCCGAAAATAAAATAATGTCGGTCAAGATACCACACAATTGAACGGAAATTCTGCGTGGCCAGTCGTTAGTGTTAAGCTTCTCCCTAGAAATTTTCGAAACAAAATGAAACATTTCAACCCGCAAAATAAGATGTTGTCTGTCAAAATACCACACCAGTGAACGCAAAAGCTCCGAAAATAAGATATTGTCTATCAAAATACCACACCATTGAACGCAAAAACTCCGAAAATAAGATATTGTCTGTAAAACTACCACACCATTGAACGCAATATCTGTGTGGCCAGTCAGACACTCTTAAGCTTCTTCCTAGAAGTTTGCGAAGACAAAATAAAATATTTTGACCCGTAAAATAAGATATTGTCTACCAAAATATCACACTATTGAACGCAAAATCTGTGTGGCCAGCCAGTTAGGGTTAAGCTTCTCCCTAGAAATTTTTCAAGACAAAATGAAGCATTTCAACAAGTAAACTATGATGTTGTCTGTCAAAATACCACATCATTGAACGCAGAAACTCCGAAAATAAGATATTTTCAGTCGAAATACCACACCATTGAACGCAAAATCTGTGTGGCCAGTCAGTTAGTGTTAAGCTTCTCCCTAAAAATTATCGAAGACAAAATGAAGCATTTCAACCCGTAAAATAAGATGTTGTCTGTCAAAATACCACACCATTGAACGCAAATTCTGTGTGGCCAGTCGTTAGTGTTAAGCTTCTCGTTAGAAATTTTCGAAGACAAAATGAACCATTTCAACCCGTAAAATAAGATGTTGTCTGTCAAAATACCACACCATTGAACACAATATCTGTGTGGCCAGTCAGTTAGTGTTAAGCTTCTCCCTGGAAGATTTCGAAGACCAATTGAAGCATTTCAACCTGGAATATAAGATGTTATCTGTCAAAATACTACACCATTGAACGCAAGAACTCCGAAAATAAGATAATGTCTGTCAAAATAACACACCATTGAACGCAAATTCTGTGTGGCCAGTCGTTAGTGTTAAGCTTCTCGTTAGAAATTTTCGAAGACAAAATGAACCATTTCAACCCGTAAAATAAGATGTTGTCTGTCAAAATACCACACCATTGAACGCAATATCTGTGTGGCCAGTCAGTTAGTGTTAAGCTTCTCCCTAGAAGATTTCGAAGACCAATTGAAGCATTTCAACCTGGAATATAAGATGTTATCTGTCAAAATACTACACCATTGAACGCAAGAACTCCGAAAATAAGATAATGTCTGTCAAAATACCACACCATTGACTGCAAAAACTCCGAAAATGAAATATTGCCTGTCAAAATACCACACCATTGAACGCAAAATATGTTTGGGCAGTCCGTTAGGGTTAAGCTTCTCCCTAGAAATTTTCGAAGACAAAATGAAGCATTTCAACCTGGAAAATAAGATGTTGTCTGTTAAAATACCACACCATTGACCGCAAAAACTCCGAAAATAAAATATTGCCTGTCAAAATACCACACCATTGAACGTGTGGCCAGTCAGACATTCTTAAGCTTCTCCCTAGAAATTTTCGAAGACAAATTGAAGCATTTCAATTAGTAAAATAAGATGTTGTCTGTCAAAATACCACACCATTGAACGCAAAAACTCCGAAAATAAGATATTGTCGGTAAAAATACCACACCATTGAAGGCAATATCTGTGTGGCCAGTCAGACACTCTTAAGCTTCTTCCTAGAAGTTTGCGAAGACAAAATTAAGCATTTTAGCCCGGAAAATAAGACGCTATCTGTCAAGATACCACACCATCGAACGCAAAAACTCGGAAAATAATATAGTGTCTGTCAAAATACCACACCATTGAACGCAAAATCTGTGTGGCCAGTCAGTTAGTGTTAAGCTTCTCCCTAGAAATTTTCGAAGACAAAATGAAGCATTTCATCCGTAAAATAAGACGTTGTCTGTCAAAATACCACACCATTGAACGCAAAACTTTGAAAATAAGATATTGTCTGTCAAAAAACCACACCATTGAACGCAAAATCTGTGTGGCCAGTCGTTAGTGTTAAGCTTCTCCCTGGAAGTTTTCGAAGACAAAATGAAGCATTTCAACCTGTAAAATAAGATGTTGTCTGTCAAAATCCCACACCATTGAACGCAAAAACTCCGAAAATAAGATATTGTCCGTCAAAATTCCACACCATTGAACGCAAAGTCTGCGTGGCCAGTCAGTTAGTGTTAAGCTTCTCCCTAGATATTTTCGAGGACAAAATGAAGCATTTCAACCTGGAAAATAAGATGATGTCTGCCAAAATACCACACCATTGACCGCAAAAACTCCGAAAATAAAATATTGCCTGTCAAAATACCACACCATTGAACGCAAAATATGTGTGGGCAGTCAGTTATGGTTAAGCTTCTCCCTAGAAATTTTCGAAGACAAAATGAAGCATTTCAACCTGGAATATAAGATGTTATCTGTCAAAGTACCACACCATTGAACGCTAAAACTCCGAAAATTAAATATTGCCTGTCAAAATGCCACACCATTGAACGTGTGGCCAGTGAGACATTCTTAAGCTTCTCCCTAGAAATTTTCGAAGACAAATTGAAGCATTCCAATCCGTAAAATAAGATGTTGTCTGTCAAAATACCACACCATTAAACGCAAAAACTCCGAAAATAAGATATTGTCGGTGAAAATACCACACCATTGAACGCAAAATCTGTGTGGCCAGTCAGACACTCTTAAGCTTCTTCCTAGAAGTTTGCGAAGACAAAATAAAACATTTTAATCCGGAAAATAAGATATTGTCTGTCAAAATACTGCACCATTGACCACAAAAACTCCGAAAATAAAATATTGTCTGTCAAAATACCACACCATTGAACGCAAAATCTGTGTGGCCAGTCAGTTAGTGTTAAGCTTCTCCCTAGATATTTTCAAGGACAAAATGAAGCATTTCAACCTGGAAAACAAGATGATGTCTGTCAAGATACCACACCATTGAACGCAAAAACTCCGAAAATAAGATATTGTCGGTGAAAATACCACACCATTGAACGCAAAAACTCCGAAAATAAAATATTGCCTGTCAAAATACCACACCATTGAACGCGAAATATGTGTGGGCAGTCAGTTAGGGTTAAGTCTCTCGCTAGAAATTTTCGAAGACAAAATGAACCATTTTAACCCGGAAAATAAGATATTGTCTGTCAAAATACCACACCATTGATCGCAAAGTCTGCGTGGCCTGTGTGGCCAGTCAGACAGCCTTAGGCTTCTCCCTAGAAAATTTCGAAGACAAAATGAAGCATTTTAGCCCGGAAAATGAGACGCTATCTATCAAAATACCACACCATTGAACGTAATAACTCCGAAAATAATATAGTGTCTGTCAAAACACCACACTATTTAAGGCAAAATCTATGTTGCCAGTCAGTCACGGTTAAGTCTCTCGCTAGAAATTTTCGAAGACAAAATGAACCATTTTAACCCGGAAAATAAGATATTGTCTGTCAAAATACCACACCATTGATCGCAAAGTCTGCGTGGATAGCCAGTTAGTGTTAAGCTTCTCCCTAGATATTTTCGAAGAAAAAATGAAGTATTTCAACCTGGAAAATAAGATGTTGTCTGTTAAAATACCACACCATTGACCGCAAAAACTCCGAAAATAAAATATTGCCTGTCAAAATACCACACCATTGAACGCGAAATATGTGTGGGCAGTCAGTTAGGGTTAAGCTCCTCCCTAGAAATTTTCGAAGACAAAATGAAGCATTTCAACCTCTAAAATATACCAAAATACCACACCATTGAACGCAAAAACTCCGAAAATAAGATATTGTCTGTCAAAATACCACACTATTGAACGCAAAATCTGTGTGGCCAGTAGTAAGTATTAGGCTTCTCCCTAGCAATTTTCTAAGACAAAATGAAGCATTTCAACCAGTAAAATAAGCTGCTGTCTGTCAAAGTACCACACCATTGAACGCAAGAACTCCGAAAATAAGATATTGTCTGTCAAAATACCACACCATTGAACGCAAAATCTGTTTGGCCAGTCAGTTAGTGTTAAGCTTCTCCCTAGAAATTTTCGAATACAAAATGAAGCATTTCAACCTGTAAAAGAAGCTGCTGTCTGTCAAAATACCACACCACTGAACGCAAGATCTCCGAAAATAAGATATTGTCTGTCAAAATACTACACCATTGAACGCAAAATCTGTGTGGCCAGTCAGTTAGTGTTAAGCTTCTCCCTAGAAGTTTTCGAAGACCAATTGAAGCATTTCAACCTAGAATATAAGATGTTATCTGTCAAAATACTACACCATTGAACGCAAAAACTCCGAAAATAAGATTTTGTCTGTCAAAGTACCACACCATTTAACGCGAGATCTGTGTGGCCAGTCAGACATTCTTAAGCTTCTCCCTAGAAATTTTCGAAGACAAAATGAAGCATTTCAACCCGTAAAATAAGATGTTGTCTGTCAAAATACCACACCATTGAACGCAAAATCTGCGTGGCCAGTCAGTTAGTGTTAAGCTTCTCCGTAGAAGTTTTTGAAGACCAATTGAAGCATTTCAACCAGGAATATAAGATCTTATCTGTCAAAATACTACACCATTGAACGCAAAAACTCCGAAAATAAGATATTGTCTGTCAAAATACAACACCATTGTACGCAAGATCTGTGTGGCCAGTCAGACATTCTTAAGCTTCTCCCTGGAAATTTTCGAAGACAAATTGAAGCATTTCAACCCGTAAAATAAGATGTTGTCTGTCAAAATACCACACCATTGACCGCAAAAACTCCGAAAATAAAATATTGCCCGTCAAAATACCACACCATTGAACGCGAAATATTTGTGGGCAGTCAGTTAGGGTTAAGCTTCTCGCTAGAAATTTTTGAAGACAAAATGAAGCATTTCAACCCGTAAAACATGATGTTGTCTGTCAAAATACCACACCATTGAACGCAGAAACTCCGAAAATAAGATACTGTCTGTCGAAATACCACACCATTGAACGCAAAATCTGTGTGGCCAGTCAGTTAGTGTTAAGCTTCTCCCTAGAAATTTTCGAAGACAAAATGAAGCATTTCAACCCGTAAAATAAGATGCTGTCTGTCAAAATACCACACCATTGAACGCAAGAACTCCGAAAATAAAATAATGTCGGTCAAGATACCACACAATTGAACGGAAATTCTGCGTGGCCAGTCGTTAGTGTTAAGCTTCTCCCTAGAAATTTTCGAAACAAAATGAAACATTTCAACCCGCAAAATAAGATGTTGTCTGTCAAAATACCACACCAGTGAACGCAAAAGCTCCGAAAATAAGATATTGTCTATCAAAATACCACACCATTGAACGCAAAAACTCCGAAAATAAGATATTGTCTGTAAAACTACCACACCATTGAACGCAATATCTGTGTGGCCAGTCAGACACTCTTAAGCTTCTTCCTAGAAGTTTGCGAAGACAAAATAAAATATTTTGACCCGTAAAATAAGATATTGTCTACCAAAATATCACACTATTGAACGCAAAATCTGTGTGGCCAGCCAGTTAGGGTTAAGCTTCTCCCTAGAAATTTTTCAAGACAAAATGAAGCATTTCAACAAGTAAACTATGATGTTGTCTGTCAAAATACCACATCATTGAACGCAGAAACTCCGAAAATAAGATATTTTCAGTCGAAATACCACACCATTGAACGCAAAATCTGTGTGGCCAGTCAGTTAGTGTTAAGCTTCTCCCTAAAAA
Organism: Brachypalpus laphriformis; assembly: GCA_945910035.1. NCBI lineage: Eukaryota > Metazoa > Arthropoda > Insecta > Diptera > Syrphidae > Brachypalpus > Brachypalpus laphriformis. Next base: position 133,262,558 of record OX246754.1, read on the forward strand.
TTATCGAAGACAAAATGAAGCATTTCAACCCGTAAAATAAGATGTTGTCTGTCAAAATACCACACCATTGAACGCAAATTCTGTGTGGCCAGTCGTTAGTGTTAAGCTTCTCGTTAGAAATTTTCGAAGACAAAATGAACCATTTCAACCCGTAAAATAAGATGTTGTCTGTCAAAATACCACACCATTGAACGCAATATCTGTGTGGCCAGTCAGTTAGTGTTAAGCTTCTCCCTAGAAGATTTCGAAGACCAATTGAAGCATTTCAACCTGGAATATAAGATGTTATCTGTCAAAATACTACACCATTGAACGCAAGAACTCCGAAAATAAGATAATGTCTGTCAAAATACCACACCATTGAACGCAAATTCTGTGTGGCCAGTCGTTAGTGTTAAGCTTCTCGTTAGAAATTTTCGAAGACAAAATGAACCATTTCAACCCGTAAAATAAGATGTTGTCTGTCAAAATACCACACCATTGAACGCAATATCTGTGTGGCCAGTCAGTTAGTGTTAAGCTTCTCCCTAGAAGATTTCGAAGACCAATTGAAGCATTTCAACCTGGAATATAAGATGTTATCTGTCAAAATACTACACCATTGAACGCAAGAACTCCGAAAATAAGATAATGTCTGTCAAAATACCACACCATTCAACGAAAAGTCTGCGTGGCTTAGTGTTAAGCTTCTCCCTAGAAGTTTTCGAAGACAAAATGAAGCATTTCAACCTTAAAAATAAGATGTTGTCTGTTAAAATACCACACCATTGACCGCAAAAACTCCGAAAATGAAATATTGCCTGTCAAAATACCACACCATTGAACGCAAAATATGTTTGGGCAGTCCGTTAGGGTTAAGCTTCTCCCTAGAAATTTTCGAAGACAAAATGAAGCATTTCAACCTGGAAAATAAGATGTTGTCTGTTAAAATACCACACCATTGACCGCAAAAACTCCGAAAATAAAATATTGCCTGTCAAAATACCACACCATTGAACGTGTGGCCAGTCAGACATTCTTAAGCTTCTCAATTTCAATTTCAATTAGTAAAATAAGATGTTGTCTGTCAAAATACCACACCATTGAACGCAAAAACTCCGAAAATAAGATATTGTCGGTAAAAATACCACACCATTGAAGGCAATATCTGTGTGGCCAGTCAGACACTCTTAAGCTTCTTCCTAGAAGTTTGCGAAGACAAAATTAAGCATTTTAGCCCGGAAAATAAGACGCTATCTGTCAAGATACCACACCATCGAACGCAAAAACTCGGAAAATAATATAGTGTCTGTCAAAATACCACACCATTGAACGCAAAATCTGTGTGGCCAGTCAGTTAGTGTTAAGCTTCTCCCTAGAAATTTTCGAAGACAAAATGAAGCATTTCATCCGTAAAATAAGACGTTGTCTGTCAAAATACCACACCATTGAACGCAAAACTTTGAAAATAAGATATTGTCTGTCAAAATACCACACCATTGAACGCAAAATCTGTGTGGCCAGTCGTTAGTGTTAAGCTTCTCCCTGGAAGTTTTCGAAGACAAAATGAAGCATTTCAACCTGTAAAATAAGATGTTGTCTGTCAAAATCCCACACCATTGAACGCAAAAACTCCGAAAATAAGATATTGTCCGTCAAAATTCCACACCATTGAACGCAAAGTCTGCGTGGCCAGTCAGTTAGTGTTAAGCTTCTCCCTAGATATTTTCGAGGACAAAATGAAGCATTTCAACCTGGAAAACAAGATGATGTCTGCCAAAATACCACACCATTGACCGCAAAAACTCCGAAAATAAAATATTGCCTGTCAAAATACCACACCATTGAACGCAAAATATGTGTGGGCAGTCAGTTATGGTTAAGCTTCTCCCTAGAAATTTTCGAAGACAAAATGAAGCATTTCAACCTGGAATATAAGATGTTATCTGTCAAAGTACCACACCATTGAACGCTAAAACTCCGAAAATTAAATATTGCCTGTCAAAATGCCACACCCTTGAACGTGTGGCCAGTGAGACATTCTTAAGCTTCTCCCTAGAAATTTTCGAAGACAAATTGAAGCATTCCAATCCGTAAAATAAGATGTTGTCTGTCAAAATACCACACCATTAAACGCAAAAACTCCGAAAATAAGATATTGTCGGTGAAAATACCACACCATTGAACGCAAAATCTGTGTGGCCAGTCAGACACTCTTAAGCTTCTTCCTAGAAGTTTGCGAAGACAAAATAAAACATTTTAATCCGGAAAATAAGATATTGTCTGTCAAAATACTGCACCATTGACCACAAAAACTCCGAAAATAAAATATTGTCTGTCAAAATACCACACCATTGAACGCAAAATCTGTGTGGCCAGTCAGTTAGTGTTAAGCTTCTCCCTAGATATTTTCAAGGACAAAATGAAGCATTTCAACCTGGAAAACAAGATGATGTCTGTCAAGATACCACACCATTGAACGCAAAAACTCCGAAAATAAGATATTGTCGGTGAAAATACCACACCATTGAACGCAAGATCTGTGTGGCCAGTCAGTTAGTGTTAAGCTTCTCCCTAGAAATTTTCGAAGACAAAATGAAGCATTTCAACCCGTAAAATAAGATGCTGTCTGTCAAAATACCACACCATTGAACGCAAGAACTCCGAAAATAAAATAATGTCGGTCAAGATACCACACAATTGAACGGAAATTCTGCGTGGCCAGTCGTTAGTGTTAAGCTTCTCCCTAGAAATTTTCGAAACAAAATGAAACATTTCAACCCGCAAAATAAGATGTTGTCTGTCAAAATACCACACCAGTGAACGCAAAAGCTCCGAAAATAAGATATTGTCTATCAAAATACCACACCATTGAACGCAAAAACTCCGAAAATAAGATATTGTCTGTAAAACTACCACACCATTGAACGCAATATCTGTGTGGCCAGTCAGACACTCTTAAGCTTCTTCCTAGAAGTTTGCGAAGACAAAATAAAATATTTTGACCCGTAAAATAAGATATTGTCTACCAAAATATCACACTATTGAACGCAAAATCTGTGTGGCCAGCCAGTTAGGGTTAAGCTTCTCCCTAGAAATTTTTCAAGACAAAATGAAGCATTTCAACAAGTAAACTATGATGTTGTCTGTCAAAATACCACATCATTGAACGCAGAAACTCCGAAAATAAGATATTTTCAGTCGAAATACCACACCATTGAACGCAAAATCTGTGTGGCCAGTCAGTTAGTGTTAAGCTTCTCCCTAAAAATTATCGAAGACAAAATGAAGCATTTCAACCCGTAAAATAAGATGTTGTCTGTCAAAATACCACACCATTGAACGCAAATTCTGTGTGGCCAGTCGTTAGTGTTAAGCTTCTCGTTAGAAATTTTCGAAGACAAAATGAACCATTTCAACCCGTAAAATAAGATGTTGTCTGTCAAAATACCACACCATTGAACACAATATCTGTGTGGCCAGTCAGTTAGTGTTAAGCTTCTCCCTGGAAGATTTCGAAGACCAATTGAAGCATTTCAACCTGGAATATAAGATGTTATCTGTCAAAATACTACACCATTGAACGCAAGAACTCCGAAAATAAGATAATGTCTGTCAAAATAACACACCATTGAACGCAAATTCTGTGTGGCCAGTCGTTAGTGTTAAGCTTCTCGTTAGAAATTTTCGAAGACAAAATGAACCATTTCAACCCGTAAAATAAGATGTTGTCTGTCAAAATACCACACCATTGAACGCAATATCTGTGTGGCCAGTCAGTTAGTGTTAAGCTTCTCCCTAGAAGATTTCGAAGACCAATTGAAGCATTTCAACCTGGAATATAAGATGTTATCTGTCAAAATACTACACCATTGAACGCAAGAACTCCGAAAATAAGATAATGTCTGTCAAAATACCACACCATTGACTGCAAAAACTCCGAAAATGAAATATTGCCTGTCAAAATACCACACCATTGAACGCAAAATATGTTTGGGCAGTCCGTTAGGGTTAAGCTTCTCCCTAGAAATTTTCGAAGACAAAATGAAGCATTTCAACCTGGAAAATAAGATGTTGTCTGTTAAAATACCACACCATTGACCGCAAAAACTCCGAAAATAAAATATTGCCTGTCAAAATACCACACCATTGAACGTGTGGCCAGTCAGACATTCTTAAGCTTCTCCCTAGAAATTTTCGAAGACAAATTGAAGCATTTCAATTAGTAAAATAAGATGTTGTCTGTCAAAATACCACACCATTGAACGCAAAAACTCCGAAAATAAGATATTGTCGGTAAAAATACCACACCATTGAAGGCAATATCTGTGTGGCCAGTCAGACACTCTTAAGCTTCTTCCTAGAAGTTTGCGAAGACAAAATTAAGCATTTTAGCCCGGAAAATAAGACGCTATCTGTCAAGATACCACACCATCGAACGCAAAAACTCGGAAAATAATATAGTGTCTGTCAAAATACCACACCATTGAACGCAAAATCTGTGTGGCCAGTCAGTTAGTGTTAAGCTTCTCCCTAGAAATTTTCGAAGACAAAATGAAGCATTTCATCCGTAAAATAAGACGTTGTCTGTCAAAATACCACACCATTGAACGCAAAACTTTGAAAATAAGATATTGTCTGTCAAAAAACCACACCATTGAACGCAAAATCTGTGTGGCCAGTCGTTAGTGTTAAGCTTCTCCCTGGAAGTTTTCGAAGACAAAATGAAGCATTTCAACCTGTAAAATAAGATGTTGTCTGTCAAAATCCCACACCATTGAACGCAAAAACTCCGAAAATAAGATATTGTCCGTCAAAATTCCACACCATTGAACGCAAAGTCTGCGTGGCCAGTCAGTTAGTGTTAAGCTTCTCCCTAGATATTTTCGAGGACAAAATGAAGCATTTCAACCTGGAAAATAAGATGATGTCTGCCAAAATACCACACCATTGACCGCAAAAACTCCGAAAATAAAATATTGCCTGTCAAAATACCACACCATTGAACGCAAAATATGTGTGGGCAGTCAGTTATGGTTAAGCTTCTCCCTAGAAATTTTCGAAGACAAAATGAAGCATTTCAACCTGGAATATAAGATGTTATCTGTCAAAGTACCACACCATTGAACGCTAAAACTCCGAAAATTAAATATTGCCTGTCAAAATGCCACACCATTGAACGTGTGGCCAGTGAGACATTCTTAAGCTTCTCCCTAGAAATTTTCGAAGACAAATTGAAGCATTCCAATCCGTAAAATAAGATGTTGTCTGTCAAAATACCACACCATTAAACGCAAAAACTCCGAAAATAAGATATTGTCGGTGAAAATACCACACCATTGAACGCAAAATCTGTGTGGCCAGTCAGACACTCTTAAGCTTCTTCCTAGAAGTTTGCGAAGACAAAATAAAACATTTTAATCCGGAAAATAAGATATTGTCTGTCAAAATACTGCACCATTGACCACAAAAACTCCGAAAATAAAATATTGTCTGTCAAAATACCACACCATTGAACGCAAAATCTGTGTGGCCAGTCAGTTAGTGTTAAGCTTCTCCCTAGATATTTTCAAGGACAAAATGAAGCATTTCAACCTGGAAAACAAGATGATGTCTGTCAAGATACCACACCATTGAACGCAAAAACTCCGAAAATAAGATATTGTCGGTGAAAATACCACACCATTGAACGCAAAAACTCCGAAAATAAAATATTGCCTGTCAAAATACCACACCATTGAACGCGAAATATGTGTGGGCAGTCAGTTAGGGTTAAGTCTCTCGCTAGAAATTTTCGAAGACAAAATGAACCATTTTAACCCGGAAAATAAGATATTGTCTGTCAAAATACCACACCATTGATCGCAAAGTCTGCGTGGCCTGTGTGGCCAGTCAGACAGCCTTAGGCTTCTCCCTAGAAAATTTCGAAGACAAAATGAAGCATTTTAGCCCGGAAAATGAGACGCTATCTATCAAAATACCACACCATTGAACGTAATAACTCCGAAAATAATATAGTGTCTGTCAAAACACCACACTATTTAAGGCAAAATCTATGTTGCCAGTCAGTCACGGTTAAGTCTCTCGCTAGAAATTTTCGAAGACAAAATGAACCATTTTAACCCGGAAAATAAGATATTGTCTGTCAAAATACCACACCATTGATCGCAAAGTCTGCGTGGATAGCCAGTTAGTGTTAAGCTTCTCCCTAGATATTTTCGAAGAAAAAATGAAGTATTTCAACCTGGAAAATAAGATGTTGTCTGTTAAAATACCACACCATTGACCGCAAAAACTCCGAAAATAAAATATTGCCTGTCAAAATACCACACCATTGAACGCGAAATATGTGTGGGCAGTCAGTTAGGGTTAAGCTCCTCCCTAGAAATTTTCGAAGACAAAATGAAGCATTTCAACCTCTAAAATATACCAAAATACCACACCATTGAACGCAAAAACTCCGAAAATAAGATATTGTCTGTCAAAATACCACACTATTGAACGCAAAATCTGTGTGGCCAGTAGTAAGTATTAGGCTTCTCCCTAGCAATTTTCTAAGACAAAATGAAGCATTTCAACCAGTAAAATAAGCTGCTGTCTGTCAAAGTACCACACCATTGAACGCAAGAACTCCGAAAATAAGATATTGTCTGTCAAAATACCACACCATTGAACGCAAAATCTGTTTGGCCAGTCAGTTAGTGTTAAGCTTCTCCCTAGAAATTTTCGAATACAAAATGAAGCATTTCAACCTGTAAAAGAAGCTGCTGTCTGTCAAAATACCACACCACTGAACGCAAGATCTCCGAAAATAAGATATTGTCTGTCAAAATACTACACCATTGAACGCAAAGTCTGCGTGGCTAGTCAGTTAGTGATAAGCTTCTCCCTAGAAATTTTCGAAGACAAAATGAAGCACTTCAACCAGGCAAATAAGACGTTGTCTGTCAAAATACCACACCATTGAACGCAAAAGCTCCGAAAATAAGATATTGTCTCTAAAAATACCACACCATTGAACGCAAAATCTGTGTGGCCAGTCAGACACTCTTAAGCTTCTTCCTAGAAGTTTGCGAAGGCAAAATAAAACATTTTAACCCGGAAAATAAGATATTGTCTGTCAAAATGCCACACTATTGAACGAAAATCTGTGTGGCCAGTCAGTTAGTGTTAAGCTTCTCCCTAGAAGTTTTCGAAGACCAATTGAATCATTTCAACCCGGAATATAAGATGTTATCTGTCAAAATACTACACCATTGAACGCAAAATCTCCGAATATAAGATATTGTCTGCTAAGATAATACACCATTTAACGCAAGATCTGTGTGGCCAGTCAGACACCCTTAGGCTTCTCCCTAGAAATTTTCGAAGACAAAATTAAGCATTTTAGCCCTGAAAATAAGACGCTATCTGTCAAGATACCACACCATTGAACGCAAAAACTCGCAAAATAATATAGTGTCTGTCAAAACACCACACCATTGAAAGCAAAATCTGTGTGGCCACTCAGTTAGTGCTAAGTTTCTCCCTAGAAATTTTCGAAGACAAAATGAAGCATTTCAGCCCGTAAAATAAGATGTTGTCTGTCAAAATACCACACCATTGAACGCAAAACTACAAAAATAAGATATTGTCTGTCAAAATACCACACCATTGAACGCAAAATCTGTGTGGCCAGTCGTTAGTGTTAAGCTTCTCCCTAGAAGTTTTCGAAGACAAAATGAAGCATTTCAACCCGTAAAATAAGATGTTGTCTGTCAAAATACCACACCATTGAACGCAAAAGCTTCGAAAATAAGATATTGTCTGCGAAAATACCACACCATTGAACGAAAAGTCTGCGTGGCCAATCAGTTAGTGTTAAGCTTCTCCCTAGATATTTTCAAGGACAAAATGAAGCATTTCAACCTGGAAAACAAGATGCTGTCTGCCAAAATACCACACCATTGACCGCAAAAACTCCGAAAATAAAATACTGCCTGTCAAAATACCACACCATTGAACGCAAAATATGTGTGGGCAGTCAGTTAGGGTTAAGCTTCTCCCTAGAAATTTTCGAAGACAAAATGAAGCATTTCAACCTGGAAAATAAGATGTTGTCTGTTAAAATACCAAACCATTGACCGCAAAAACTCCGAAAATAAAATATTGCCTGTCAAAATACCACACCATTGCACGCAAAATAAGTGTGGCCAATCAGCTAGTGTTAATCTTCTCCCTAGAAGTTTTCGAAGACCAATTGAAGCATTTCAACCCGGAATATAAGATGTTATCTGTCAAAATACCACACCATTGAACGCTAAAACTCCGAAAATAAAATATTGCCTGTCAAAATACCACACCATTGAACGTGTGGCCAGTCAGACATTCTTAAGCTTCTCCCTAGAAATTTTCGAAGACAAATTGAAGCATTTCAATCCGTAAAATAAGATGTTGTCTGTCAAAATACCACACCATTGAACGGAAAAACTCCGAAAATAAGATATTGTCGGTAAAAATACCACACCATTGAACGCAATATCTGTTTGGCCAGTCAGACACTCTTAAGCTTCTTCCTAGAAGTTTGAAAAGACATAATAAAACATTATAATCCGGAAAATAAGATATTGTCTGTCAAAATACCACACCATTGACCACAAAAACTCCGAAAATAAAATATTGTCTGTCAAAATACCACACCATTGAACGCAAAATCTGTGTGGCCAATCAGTTAGTGTTAAGCTTCTCCCTAGAAATTTTCGAAGACAAAATGAACCATTTCAACCCGGAATATAAGATGTTATCTGTCAAAATACCACACCATTGAACGCAAAAACTCCGAAAATAAGATATTGTCTGCTAAAATAATACGCCATTTAACGCAATATCTGTGTGGCCAGTCAGACACTCTTAGGCTTCTCCCTAGAAATTTTCGAAGAAAAAATGAAGCATTTTAGCCCCTAAAATAAGACGCTATCTGTCAAAATACCACACCATTGAACGCAAAAACTCGGAAAATAATATAGTGTCTGTCAAAACACCACACTATTTAAGGCAAAATCTGTGTTGCCAGTCAGTCACGGTTAAGTCTCTCCCTAGAAATTTTTGAAGACAAAATGAACCATTTTAACCCGGAAAATAAGATATTGTCTGTCAAAATACCACACCATTGAACGTAAAATCTGTGTGGCCAGTCAGACACTCTTAGGTTTCTTCCTAGAAGTTTGCGAAGACAAAATAAAACATTGCAACCCGGAAAATAAGATATTGTCTGTCAAAATACCACACTATTGAACGCAAAATCTGTGTGGCCAGTCAGTTAGTGTTAAGCTTCTCCCTAGAAGTTTTCGAAGACCAATTGAAGCATTTCAAACTAGAATATAAAAGTTTATCTGTCAAAATACTACACCATTGAACGCAAAAACTCCGAAAATAAGATTTTGTCTGTCAAAGTACCACACCATTTAACGCGAGATCTGTGTGGCCAGTCAGACATTCTTAAGCTTCTCCCTAGAAATTTTCGAAGACAAAATGAAGCATTTCAACCCCTTAAAATAAGATGTTGTCTGTCAAAATACCACACCATTGAACGCAAAATCTGTGTGGCCAGTCAGTTAGTGTTAAGCTTCTCCCTAGAAGTTTTCGAAGACCAATTGAAGCATTTCAACCTAGAATATAAGAGTTTATCTGTCAAAATACCAAACCATTGAACGCAAGATCTGTGTGGCCAGTCAGACATCCTTAAGCTTCTCCCTGGAAATTTTCGAAGACAAATTGAAGCATTTCAACCAGTAAAATAAGATGTTGTCTGTCAAAATACTACACCATTGACCGCAAAAGCTCCGAAAATAAAATATTGCCCGTCAAAATACCACACCATTTAATGCGAAATATTTGTGGGCAGTCAGTTAGGGTTAAGCTTCTCGCTAGAAATTTTTGAAGACAAAATGAAGCATTTCAACACGTAAAACATGATGTTGTCTGTCAAAATACCACACCATTGAACGCAGAAACTCCGAAAATAAGATACTGTCTGTCGAAATACCACACCATTGAACGCAAAATCTGTGTGGCCAGTCAGTTAGTGTTAAGCTTCTCCCTAGAAATTTTCGAAGACAAAATGAAGCATTTCAACCCGTAAAATAAGATGCTGTCTGTCAAAATACCACACCATTGAACGCAAGAACTCCGAAAATAAAATAATGTCGGTCAAAATACCACACAATTGAACGGAAATTCTGTGTGGCCAGTCGTTAGTGTTAAGCTTCTCGTTAGAAATTTTCGAAGACAAAATGAACCATTTCAACCCGTAAAATAAGATGTTGTCTGTCAAAATACCACACCATTGAACGCAAAAACTCCGAAAATAAGATATTGTCTGTCAAAATACCACACAATTGAAGGCAAAAACTAAGAAAATAAGATATTGTCTGTAAAAATACCACACCATTGAACGCAATATCTGTGTGGCCAGTCAGTTAGTGTTAAGCTTCTCCCTAGAAGATTTCGAAGACCAATTGAAGCATTTCAACGTGGAATATAAGATGTTGTCTGTCAAAATACTACACCATTGAATGCAAAAACTCCGAAAATAAGATATTGTCTGCCAAGATACCACACCATTTAGCGCAAGATCTGTGTGGCCAGTCAGACACTCTTAGGCTTCTCCCTAGAAATTTTCTAAGACAAAATGAAGCATTTCAACCAGTAAAATAAGCTGCTGTCTGTCAAAGTAAAACACCATTGAACGCAAGAACTCCGAAAATAAGATATTGTCTGTCAAAATACCACACCATTGAACGCAAAATCTGTTTGGCCAGTCAGTTAGTGTTAAGCTTCTCCCTAGAAATTTTCGAATACAAAATGAAGCATTTCAACCCGTAAAATAAGATGTTGTCTGTCAAAATCCCACACCATTGAACGCAAAAACTCCGAAAATAAGATATTGTCTGTCAAAATACTACACCATTGAGCGAAAAGTCTGCGTGGCCAGTCAGTTAGTGTTAAGCTTCTCCCTAGAAGTTTTCGAAGACAAAATGAAGCATTTCAACCTTAAAAATAAGATGCTGTCTGCCAAAATACCACACCATTGACCGCAAAAACTCCGAAAATAAAATATCGCCTGTCAAAATACCACACCATTGAACGCAAAAACTCCGAAAATAAGATATTGTCTGCTAAAATAATACGCCATTTAACGCAATATCTGTGTGGCCACTCAGACACTCTTAGGCTTCTCCCTAGAAATTTTCGAAGAAAAAATTAAGCATTTTAGCCCCTAAAATAAGAGGCTATCTGTCAAAATACCACACCATTGAACGCAAAAACTCGAAAAATAATATAGTGTCTGTCAAAACACCACACTATTTAAGGCAAAATCTGTGTTGCCAGTCAGTCACGGTTAAGTCTCTCCCTAGAAATTTTTGAAGACAAAATGAACCATTTTAACCCGGAAAATAAGATGTTGTCTGTCAAAATACCACACCATTGAACGTAAAATTTGTGTGGCCAGTCAGACACTCTTAGGTTTCTTCCTAGAAGTTTGCGAAGACAAAATAAAACATTGCAACCCGGAAAATAAGATATTGTCTGTCAAAATACTACACTATTGAACGCAAAATCTGTGTGGCCAGTCAGTTAGTGTTAAGCTTCTCCCTAGAAGTTTTCGAAGACCAATTGAAGCATTTCAACCTAGAATATAAGATGTTATCTGTCAAAATACTACACCATTGAACGCAAAACTACAAAAATAAGATATTGTCTGTCAAAATACCACACCATTGAACGCAAAATCTGTGTGGGCAGTCAGTTAGGGTTACGCTTCTCCCTAGAAATTTTCGAAGACAAAATGAAGCATTTCAACCTGTAAAATAAGATGTTGTCTATCAAAATACCACACCATTGAACGTAATAACTCCGAAAATAATATAGTGTCTGTCAAAACACCACACTATTTAAGGCAAAATCTATGTTGCCAGTCAGTCACGGTTAAGTCTCTCGCTAGAAATTTTCGAAGACAAAATGAACCATTTTAACCCGGAAAATAAGATATTGTCTGTCAAAATACCACACCATTGATCGCAAAGTCTGCGTGGATAGTAAGTTAGTGTTAAGCTTCTCCCTAGATATTTTCGAAGAAAAAATGAAGTATTTCAACCTGGAAAATAAGATGTTGTCTGTTAAAATACCACACCATTGACCGCAAAAACTCCGAAAATAAAATATTGCCTGTCAAAATACCACACCATTGAACGCGAAATATGTGTGGGCAGTCAGTTAGGGTTAAGCTCCTCCCTAGAAATTTTCGAAGACAAAATGAAGCATTTCAACCTCTAAAATAAGATGTTGTCTGTCAAAATACCACACTATTGACCGCAAAAACTCCGAAAATAAAATATTGCCTGTCAAAATACCGCACCATTGAACGCAAAATATGTGTGGGCATTCAGTTAGGGTTAAGCTTCTCCCTAGAAATTTTCGAAGACAAAGTGAAGCATTTCAGCCCGTAAAATAAGATGCTGTCTGTCAAAGTACCAAACCATTGAACGCAAAACTCTGAAAATAAGATATTGTCTGTCAAAATACCACACCAGTCGTTAGTGCTAAGCTTCTCCCTAGATATTTTCAAGGACAAAATAAAGCATTTCAACCTGGAAAACAAGATGATGTCTGCTAAAATACCACACCATTGACCGCAAAAACTCCGAAAATTAAATATTGTTTGTCAAAATACCACACCATTGAACGCAAAGTCTGCGTGGCCAGTCAGTTAGTGTTAAGCTTCTCCCTAGAAGTTTTCGAAGACCAATTGAAGCATTTCAACCCGGAATATAAGATGTTATCTGTCAAAATACTAAACCATTGAACGCTAAAACTCCGAAAATAAAATATTGCCTGTCAAAATACCACACTATTTAACGTGTGGCAAGTCAGACATTCCTAAGCTTCTCCCTAGAAATTTTTGAAGACAAATTGAAGCATTTCAATCCGTAAAATAAGATGTTGTCTGTCAAGATACCACACCATTGACCACAAAAACTCCGAAAATATAATATTGTATGTCAAAATACCACACCATTGAACGCAAAACCTGTGCGGCCAGCCAGTTAGGGTTAAGCTCCTCCCTAGAAATTTTCGAAGACAAAATGAACCATTTCAACCCGGAAAATAAGATGTTGTCTGTCAAAATACCACACCATTGAACGCAAAAACTCCGAAAATAAGATATTGTCTGTCAAAATACCACACCATTGAACGCAAAGTCTGCGTGGCCAGTCAGTTAGTGTTAAGCTTCTCCCTAGATATTTTCAAGGACAAAATGAAGCATTTCAACCTGGAAAACAAGATGATGTCTGCTAAAATACCGCACCATTGACCGCAAAAACTCCGAAAATAAAATATTGCCTGTCAAAATACCACACCATTGAACGCAAAATATGTGTGGGCAGTCAGTTAGGGTTAAGCTTCTCCCTAGAAATTTTCGAAGACAAAATGAAGCATTTCAACCCGGAATATGAGATGTTGTCTGTCAAAATACCACACCAATGAACGCTAAAACTCCGAAAATGAAATGTTGCCTGTCAAAATACCACACCATTGAACGTGTGGCCAGTCAGACATTCTTAAGCTTCTCCCTAGAAATTTTCGAAGACAAATTGAAGCATTTCAATCCGTAAAATGAGATGTTGCCTGTCAAAATACCAAACCATTGAACGCAAAAACTCCGAAAATAAGATATTGTCTGCCAAGATACCACACCATTTAACGAAAGATCTGTGTGGCCAGTCAGACACTCTTATTCTTCTCCCTAGAAATTTTCGAAGACAAAATGAAGCATTTTAGCCCGGAAAATAAGACGCTATCTATCAAAATACCACACCATTGAATGTAAAAACTCCGAGAATAATATAGTGACTGTCAAAACACCACACTATTTAAGGCAAAATCTATGTTGCCAGTCAGTCACGGTTAAGTCTCTCGCTAGAAATTTTCGAAGACAAAATGAACCATTTTAACCCGGAAAATAAGATATTGTCTGTCAAAACACCACACCATTGATCGGAAAGTCTGCGTGGATAGTCAGTTAGTGTTAAGCTTCTCCCTAGATATTTTCGAAGACAAAATGAAGTATTTCAACCTGGAAAATAAGATGTTGTCTGTTAAAATACCACAAAATTGACCGCAAAATCTCCGAAAATAAAATATTGTCTGTCAAAATACCACACCATTGAACGCGAAATATGTGTGGGCAGTCAGTTAGGGTTAAGCTCCTCCCTAGAAATTTTCGAAGACAAAATGAAGCATTTCAACCTGTAAAATAAGATGCTGTCTGTCAAAATACCACACCATTGACCGCAAAAACTCCGAAAATAAAATATTGCCTGTCAAAATACCACACCATTGAAAGCAAAATATGTGTGGGCAGTCAGTTAGGGTTACGCTTCTCCCTAGAAATTTTCGAAGACAAAATGAAGCATTTCAACCTGTAAAATACGATGTTGTCTGTCAAAATACCACACTACTGAACGCAAAAACTCCGAAAATAAGATATTGTCTATCAAAATACCACACCATTGAACGCAAAATCTCTGTGGCCAGTTGTTAGTGTTAGGCTTCTCCCTAGAAATTTTCTAAGACCAAACGAAGCATTTCAACCCGTAAAATAAGCTGTTGTCTGTCAAAGTACCACACCATTGAATGCAAGAACTCCGAACATAAGATATTGTCTGTCAAAATACCACACCATTGAACGCAAAATCTGTTTGGCCAGTCAGTTAGTGTTAAGCTTCTCCCTAGAAATTTTCGAATACAAAATGAAGCATTTCAACCCGTAAAAGAAGCTGTTGTCTGTCAAAATACCACACCATTGAACGCAAGAACTCCGAAAATAAGATATTGTCTGTCAAAATACCACACCATTGGACGCAAAGTCTGCGTGGCTAGTCAGTTACTGTTAAGCTTCTCCCTAGATATTTTCGAAGACAAAATTAAGCATTTCAAACAGGCAAATAAGACGTTGTCTGTCAAAATACCACACCATTGACCCCAAAATCTCCGAAAATAATATATTGTCTCTAAAAATACCACAGCATTGAACGCAAAATCTGTGTGGCCAGTCAGACACTCTTAAGCTTCTTCCTAGAAGTTTGCGAAGACAAAAAAAAACACTTTAACCCGGAAAATAAGATATTGTCTGTCAAAATACCACACTATTGAACGCAAAATCTGTGTGGCCAGTCAGTTAAGGTTAAGCTTCTCCCTAGAAATTTTCGAAGACAAAGTGAACCATTTCAACCCGTAAAATAAGATGCTGCCTGTCAAAATACCACACCACTGAACGCAGAAACTCCGAAAATAAGATATTGTCGGTAAAAATACCACACCATTGAACGCAATATCTGTGTGGCCAGTCAGACACTCTTAAGCTTCTTCCTAGAAGTTTGCGAAGACAAAATAAAACATTTTGATCCTGAAAATAAGATATTGTCTGTCAAAATACCACACCATTGACCACAAAAACTCAGAAAATAAAATATTGTCTGTCAAAATACCACACCATTGAACGTAAAATCTGTGTGGCCAGTCAGACACTCTTAGGCTTCTACCTTGAAGTTTGCGAAGACAAAATAAAACATTGTAACCCGGAAAATAAGATATTGTCTGTTAAAATACCACACTATTGAAAGCAAAATCTGTGTGGCCAGTCAGTTAGTGTTAAGCTTCTCCCTAGAAGTTTTCGAAGACAAAATGAACCATTTCAACCCGGAATATAAGATGTTATCTGTCAAAATACGACACCATTGAACGCAAAAACTCCGAAAATAAGATATTGTCTGCTAAAATAATACGCCATTTAACGCAATATCTGTGTGGCCAGTCAGACACACTTAAGCTTCTCTCTAGAAATTTTGGAAGACCAATTGAAGCATTTCAACCCAGAATATAAGATGTTATCTGTCAAAATACTACACCATTGAACGCAAGATCTGTGTGGCCAGTCAGACACTCTTAGGCTTCTCCCTAGAAATTTTCGAAGACAAAATTAACCATTTTAGCCCGGAAAATAAGACGCTATATATCAAAATACCACACCATTGAACGCAAAAACTCCGAAAATAATATAGTGTCTGTCAAAACACCACACCATTTAAGGCAAAATCTGTGTTGCCAGTCAGTCACGGTTAAGTCCCTTCCTAGAAATTTTCGAAGACAAAATGAACCATTTTAACCCGGAAAATAAAATATTGTCTGTCAAAATACTACACTATTGAACGCAAAATCTGTGTGGCCAGTCAGTTAGTGTTAAGCTTCTCCCTAGAAGTTTTCGAAGACCAATTGAAGCATTTCAACCCAGAATATAAGATGTTATCTGTCAAAATACTACACCATTGAACGCAAAAACTCCGAAAACAAGATATTGTCTGTCAAAATACCACACCATTTAACGCGAGTTCTGTGTGGCCAGTCAGACATTCTTAGGCTTCTCCCTAGAAATTTTCGAAGACAAAATGAAGCATTTCAACCGTAAAAGAAGATGTTGTCTGTCAAAATACCACACCAATGAACGCAAAAACTCCGAAAATAAGATATTGTCTGTCAAAATACCACACCATTGAACGCAAAATCTGCGTGGCCAATCAGTTAGTGTTAAGCTTCTCCCTAGAAGCTTTCGAAGACCAATTGAAGCATTTCAACCCGAAAAAGAAGCTGTTGTCTGTCAAAATACCACACCATTGAACGCAAGAACTTCGAAAATAAGATATTGTCTGTCAAAATACCACACCATTGAACGCAAAGTCTGCGTGGCTAGTCAGTTAGTGTTAAGCTTCTCCCTAGATATTTTCGAAGACAAAATGGAGCATTTCAAACAGGCAAATAAGACGTTGTCTGGCAAAATACCACACCATTGACCGCAAAAACTCCGAAAATAAGATATTGTCTCTAAAAATACCACACCATTGAAAGCAAAATCTGTGTGGCCAGTCAGACACTCTTAAGCTTCTTCCTAGAAGTTTGCGAAGACAAAATAAAACACTTTAACCCGGAAAATAAGATATTGTCTGTCAAAATACCACACTATTGAACGAAAATCTGTGTGGCCAGTTGTTAGTGTTAAGCTTCTCCCTAGAAGTTTTCGAAGACCAATTGAAGCATTTCAACCCGGAATATAAGATGTTATCTGTCAAAATACCACACCATTGAACGCAAAAACTCCGAAAATAAGATATTGTCTGCTAAAATAATACACCATTTAACGCAAGATCTGTGTGGCCAGTCAGACACTCCTAGGCTTCTCCCTAGAAATTTTCGAAGACAAAATTAAGCATTTTAGCCCGGAAAATAAGACGCTATCTATCAAAATACCACACCATTGAACGCAAAAACTCGGAAAATAATATAGTGTCTGTCAAAATACCACACCATTGAACGCAAAATCTGTGTGGCCAGTCAGTTAGTGTTAAGCTTCTCCTTAGAAATTTTCGAAGACAAAATGAAGCATTTCAGCCCGTAAAATAAGATGTTGTCTGTCAAAATCCCACACCAATGAACGCAAAACTCCGAAAATAAGATATTGTCTGCCAAAATACCACACCATTGACCGCAAAACCTGTGTGGCCAGTCGTTAGTGTTAAGCTTCTCCCTAGAAGTTTTCGAAGACAAAATGAAGCTTTCAACCCGTAAAATAAGATGTTGTCTGTCAAATTACCACACCATTGAACGCAAAAACTACGAAAATAAAATATTGTCTGTCAAAATACCACACCAATGAACGCAAAACTCCGAAAATAAGATATTGTCTGCCAAAATACCACACTATTGAACGAAAATCTGTGTGGCCAGTTGTTAGTGTTAAGCTTCTCCCTAGAAGTTTTCGAAGACCAATTGAAGCATTTCAACCCGGAATATAAGATGTTATCTGTCAAAATACCACACCATTGAACGCAAAAACTCCGAAAATAAGATATTGTCTGCTAAAATAATACACCATTTAACGCAAGATCTGTGTGGCCAGTCAGACACTCTTAGGCTTCTCCCTAGAAATTTTCGAAGACAAAATTAACCATTTTAGCCCGGAAAATAAGACGCTATATATCAAAATACCACACCATTGAACGCAAAAACTCGGAAAATAATATAGTGTCTGTCAAAATACCACACCATTGAACGCAAAATCTGTGTGGCCAGTCAGTTAGTGTTAAGCTTCTCCCTAGATATTTTCGAAGACAAAATGAAGCATTTCAACCTGGAAAATAAGATGTTGTCTGCCAAAATACCACACCATTGACCACAAAAACTCCGAAAATAAAATATTGCCTGTCAAAATACCACACCCCAAAACGCAAAATATGTGTGGGCAGTCAGTTAGGGTTAAGCTTCTCCCTAGAAATTTTCGAAGACAAAATGAAGCATTTCAACCCGGAAAATAAGATGTTGTCTGTTAAAATACCACACCATTGACCGCAAAAACTCCGAAAATAAAATATTGCCTGTCAAAATACTACACCATTGAACGCAAAATATGTGTGGCCAGTCAGTTAGTGTTAAGCTTCTCCCTAGAAGTTTTCGAATACCAATTGAAGCATTTCAACCCGGAATATAAGATGTTATCTGTCAAAATACTAAACCATTGAACGCTAAAACTCCGAAAATAAAATATTGCCTGTCAAAATACCACACCATTGAACGTGTGGCCAGTCAGACATTCTTAAGCTCTCCCTAGAAATTTTCGAAGACAAATTGAAGCATTTCAATCCGTAAAATAAGATGTTGTATGTCAAAATACCACACCATTGACCACGAAAGCTCCGAAAATAAGATATTGTCTGTCAAAATACCACACCATTGAACGCAAAATCTGTGTGGCCACTCAGTTAGGGTTAAGCTTCTCCCTAGAAATTTTCGAAGACAAAATGAACCATTTCAACCCGTAAAATAAGATGTTGTCTGTCAAAATATGACACCATTGAACACAGAAACTCCGAAAATAAGATATTGTCGGTAAGAATACCACACCATTGAACGCAATATCTGTGTGGCCAGTCAGACACTCTTAAGCTTCTTCCTAGAAGTGTGGGAAGACAAAATAAAACATTTTAATCCTGAAAATAAGATATTTCTGTCAAAATACCACACCATTGACCACAAAAACTCAGAAAATAAAATATTGTCTGTCAAAATACCACACCATTTAACGCAAAATCTGTGTGGCCAGTCAGTTAGTGTTAAGCTTCTCCCTAGAAATTTTCGAAGACAAAATGAAGCATTTCAACCTGGAAAACAAGATGTTGTCTGCCAAAATACCACACCATTGACCACAAAAACTCCGAAAATAAAATACAAAATAAAACACTTTAACCCGGAAAATTAGATATTGTCTGTCAAAATACCACACTATTAAACGAAAATCTGTGTGGCCAGTTGTTAGTGTTAAGCTTCTCCCTAGAAGTTTTCGAAGACCAATTGAAGCATTTCAACCCGGAATATAAGATGCTATCTGTCAAAATACCACACCATTGAACGCAAAAACTCCGAAAATAAGATATTGTCTGCTAAAATAATACACCATTTAACGCAAGATCTGGGTGGCCAGTCAGACACCCTTAGGCTTCTCCCTAGAAATTTTCGAAGACAAAATTAAGCATTTTAGCCCGGAAAATAAGACGCTATCTATCAAAATACCACACCATTGAACGCAAAAACTCGGAAAATAATATAGTGTCTGTCAAAATACCACACCATTGAACGCAAAATCTGTGTGGCCAGTCAGTTAGTGTTAAGCTTCTCCCTAGAAATTTTCGAAGACAAAATGAAGCATTTCAGCCCGTAAAATAAGATGTTGTCTGTCAAAATACCACACCAATGAACGCAAAACTCCGAAAATAAGATATTGTCTGCCAAAATACCACACCGTTGACCGCAAAATCTGTGTGGCCAGTCGTTAGTGTTAAGCTTCTCCCTAGAAGTTTTCGAAGACAAAATGAAGCATTTCAACCCGTAAAATAAGATGTTGTCTGTCAAATTACCACACCATTGAACGCAAAAACTCCGAAAATAAAATATTGTCTGTCAAAATACCACACCAATGAACGCAAAACTCCGAAAATAAGATATTGTCTGCCAAAATACCACACTATTGAACGAAAATCTGTGTGGCCAGTTGTTAGTGTTAAGCTTCTCCCTAGAAGTTTTCGAAGACCAATTGAAGCATTTCAACGTGGAATATAAGATGCTATCTGTCAAAATACCACACCATTGAACGCAAAAACTCCGAAAATAAGATATTGTCTGCTAAAATAATACACCATTTAACGCAAGATCTGTGTGGCCAGTCAGACACTCTTAGGCTTCTCTCTAGAAATTTTCGAAGACAAAATTAACAATTTTAGCCCGGAAAATAAGACGCTATATATCAAAATACCACACCATTGAACGCAAAAACTCGGAAAATAATATAGTGTCTGTCAAAATACCACACCATTGAACGCAAAATCTGTGTGGCCAGTCAGTTAGTGTTGAGCTTCTCCCTAGATATTTTCGAAGACAAAATGAAGCATTTCAACCTGGAAAATAAGATGTTGTCTGCCAAAATACCACACCATTGACCACAAAATCTCCGAAAATAAAATATTGTCTGTCAAAATACCACACCCCAAAACGCAAAATATGTGTGGGCAGTCAGTTAGGGTTAAGCTTCTCCCTAGAAAGTTTCGAAGACAAAATGAAGCATTTCAACCCGGAAAATAAGATGTTGTCTGTTAAAATACCACACCATTGACCGCAAAAACTCCGAAAATAAAATATTGCCTGTCAAAATACTACACCATTGAACGCAAAATATGTGTGGCCAGTCAGTTAGTGTTAAGCTTCTCCCTAGAAGTTTTCGAATACCAATTGAAGCATTTCAACCCGGAATATAAGATGTTATCTGTCAAAATACTAAACCATTGAACGCTAAAGCTCCGAAAATAAAATATTGCCTGTCAAAATACCACACCATTGAACGTGTGGCCAGTCAGACATTCTTAAGCTCTCCCTAGAAATTTTCGAAGACAAATTGAAGCATTTCAATCCGTAAAATAAAATGTTGTATGTCAAAATACCACACCATTGACCACAAAAGCTCCGAAAATAAGATATTGTCTGTCAAAATACCACACCATTGAACGCAAAATCTGTGTGGCCACTCAGTTAGGGTTAAGCTTCTCCCTAGAAATTTTCGAAGACAAAATGAACCATTTCAACCCGTAAAATAAGATGTTGTCTGTCAAAATATGACACCATTGAACACAGAAACTCCGAAAATAAGATATTGTCGGTAAGAATACCACACCATTGAACGCAATATCTGTGTGGCCAGTCAGACACTCTGAAGCTTCTTCCTAGAAGTGTGGGAAGACAAAATAAAACATTTTAATCCTGAAAATAAGATATTTCTGTCAAAATACCACACCATTGACCACAAAAACCCAGAAAATAAAATATTGTCTGTCAAAATACCACACCATTGAACGCAAAATCTGTGTGGCCAGTCAGTTAGTGTTAAGCTTCTCCCTAGAAATTTTCGAAGACAAAATGAAGCATTTCAACCTGGAAAATAAGATGTTGTCTGCCAAAATACCACACCATTGACCACAAAAACTCCGAAAATAAAATACAAAATAAAACACTTTAACCCGGAAAATTAGATATTGTCTGTCAAAATACCACACTATCGAACGAAAATCTGTGTGGCCAGTTGTTAGTGTTAAGCTTCTCCCTAGAAGTTTTCGAAGACCAATTGAAGCATTTCAACCCGGAATATAAGATGTTATCTGTCAAAATACCACACCATTGAACGCAAAAACTCCGAAAATAAGATATTGTCTGCTAAAATAATACACCATTTAACGCAAGATCTGTGTGGCCAGTCAGACACTCTTAGGCTTCTCTCTAGAAATTTTCGAAGACAAAATTAACAATTTTAGCCCGGAAAATAAGACGCTATATATCAAAATACCACACCATTGAACGCAAAAACTCGGAAAATAATATAGTGTCTGTCAAAATACCACACCATTGAACGCAAAATCTGTGTGGCCAGTCAGTTAGTGTTAAGCTTCTCCCTAGAAATTTTCGAAGACAAAATGAAGCATTTCAGCCCGTAAAATAAGATGTTGTCTGTCAAAATACCACACCAATGAACGCAAAACTCCGAAAATAAGATATTGTCTGCCAAAATACCACACCATTGACCGCAAAATCTGTGTGGCCAGTCGTTAGTGTTAAGCTTCTCCCTAGAAGTTTTCGAAGACACAATGAAGCATTTCAACCCGTAAAATAAGATGTTGTCTGTCAAATTACCACACCATTGAACGCAAAAACTCCGAAAATAAAATATTGTCTGTCAAAATACCACACCAATGAACGCAAAACTCCGAAAATAAGATATTGTCTGCCAAAATACCACACCATTGAATGTAAAAACTCCGAAAATAATATAGTGTCTGTCAAAACACCACACTATTTAAGGCAAAATCTATGTTGCCAGTCAGTCACGGTTAAGTCTCTCGCTAGAAATTTTCGAAGACAAAATGAACCATTTTAACCCGGAAAATAAGATATTGTCTGTCAAAACACCACACCATTGATCGGAAAGTCTGCGTGGATAGTCAGTTAGTGTTAAGCTTCTCCCTAGATATTTTCGAAGACAAAATGAAGTATTTCAACCTGGAAAATAAGATGTTGTCTGTTAAAATACCACAAAATTGACCGCAAAATCTCCGAAAATAAAATATTGTCTGTCAAAATACCACACCATTGAACGCGAAATATGTGTGGGCAGTCAGTTAGGGTTAAGCTCCTCCCTAGAAATTTTCGAAGACAAAATGAAGCATTTCAACCTGTAAAATAAGATGTTGTCTGTCAAAATACCACACCATTGACCGCAAAAACTCCGAAAATAAAATATTGCCTGTCAAAATACCACACCATTGAAAGCAAAATATGTGTGGGCAGTCAGTTAGGGTTACGCTTCTCCCTAGAAATTTTCGAAGACAAAATGAAGCATTTCAACCTGTAAAATAAGATGTTGTCTGTCAAAATACCACACTACTGAACGCAAAAACTCCGAAAATAAGATATTGTCTGTCAAAATACCACACCATTGAACGCAAAATCTCTGTGGCCAGTTGTTAGTGTTAGGCTTCTCCCTAGAAATTTTCTAAGACCAAACGAAGCATTTCAACCCGTAAAATAAGCTGTTGTCTGTCAAAGTACCACACCATTGAATGCAAGAACTCCGAAAATAAGATATTGTCTGTCAAAATAAGACACCATTGAACGCAAAATCTGTTTGGCCAGTCAGTTAGTGTTAAGCTTCTCCCTAGAAATTTTCGAATACAAAATGAAGCATTTCAACCCGTAAAAGAAGCTGTTGTCTGTCAAAATACCACACCATTGAACGCAAGAACTCCGAAAATAAGATATTGTCTGTCAAAACACCACGCCATTGGACGCAAAGTCTGCGTGGCTAGTCAGTTACTGTTAAGCTTCTCCCTAGATATTTTCGAAGACAAAATTAAGCATTTCAAACAGGCAAATAAGACGTTGTCTGTCAAAATACCACACCATTGACCCCAAAATCTCCGAAAATAAGATATTGTCTCTAAAAATACCACAGCATTGAACGCAAAATCTGTGTGGCCAGTCAGACACTCTTAAGCTTCTTCCTAGAAGTTTGCGAAGACAAAAAAAAACACTTTAACCCGGAAAATAAGATATTGTCTGTCAAAATACCACACTATTGAACGCAAAATCTGTGTGGCCAGTCAGTTAGGGTTAAGCTTCTCCCTAGAAATTTTCGAAGACAAAGTGAACCATTTCAACCCGTAAAATAAGATGCTGCCTGTCAAAATACCACACCACTGAACGCAGAAACTCCGAAAATAAGATATTGTCGGTAAAAATACCACACCATTGAACGCAATATCTGTGTGGCCAGTCAGACACTCTTAAGCTTCTTCCTAGAAGTTTGCGAAGACAAAATAAAACATTTTGATCCTGAAAATAAGATATTGTCTGTCAAAATACCACACCATTGACCACAAAAACTCAGAAAATAAAATATTGTCTGTCAAAATACCACACCATTGAACGTAAAATCTGTGTGGCCAGTCAGACACTCTTAGGCTTCTTCCTTGAAGTTTGCGAAGACAAAATAAAACATTGTAACCCGGAAAATAAGATATTGTCTGTTAAAATACCACACTATTGAAAGCAAAATCTGTGTGGCCAGTCAGTTAGCGTTAAGCTTCTCCCTAGAAGTTTTCGAAGACAAAATGAACCATTTCAACCCGGAATATAAGATGTTATCTGTCAAAATACCACACCATTGAACGCAAAAACTCCGAAAATAAGATATTGTCTGCTAAAATAATACGCCATTTAACGCAATATCTGTGTGGCCAGTCAGACACTCTTAAGCTTCTCTCTAGAAATTTTGGAAGACCAATTGAAGCATTTCAACCCAGAATATAAGATGTTATCTGTCAAAATACTACACCATTGAACGCAAGATCTGTGTGGCCAGTCAGACACTCTTAGGCTTCTCCCTAGAAATTTTCGAAGACAAAATTAACCATTTTAGCCCGGAAAATAAGACGCTATATAGCAAAATACCACACCATTGAACGCAAAAACTCCGAAAATAATATAGTGTCTGTCAAAACACCACACCATTTAAGGCAAAATCTGTGTTGCCAGTCAGTCACGGTTAAGTCCCTCCCTAGAAATTTTCGAAGACAAAATGAACCATTTTAACCCGGAAAATAAGATATTGTCTGTCAAAATACCACACTATTGAGCGCAAAATCTGTGTGGCCAGTCAGTTAGTGTTAAGCTTCTCCCTAGAAGTTTTCGAAGACCAATTGAAGCATTTCAACCCAGAATATAAGATGTTATCTGTCAAAATACTACACCATTGAACGCAAAAACTCCGAAAATAAGATATTGTCTGTCAAAATACCACACCATTTAACGCGAGTTCTGTGTGGCCAGTCAGACATTCTTAGGCTTCTCCCTAGAAATTTTTGAAGACAAAATGAAGCATTTCAACCGTAAAAGAAGATGTTGTCTGTCAAAATACCACACCAATGAACGCAGAAACTCCGAAAATAAGATATTGTCTGTCAAAATACCACACCATTGAACGCAAGAACTTCGAAAATAAGATATTGTCTGTCAAAATACCACACCATTGAACGCAAAGTCTGCGTGGCTAGTCAGTTAGTGTTAAGCTTCTCCCTAGATATTTTCGAAGACAAAATGGAGCATTTCAAACAGGCAAATAAGACGTTGTCTGGCAAAATACCACACCATTGACCGCAAAAACTCCGAAAATAAGATATTGTCTCTAAAAACACCACACCATTGAAAGCAAAATCTGTGTGGCCAGTCAGACACTCTTAAGCTTCTTCCTAGAAGTTTGCGAAGACAAAATAAAACACTTTAACCCGGAAAATAAGATATTGTCTGTCAAAATACCACACTATTGAACGAAAATTTGTGTGGCCAGTTGTTAGTGTTAAGCTTCTCCCTAGAAGTTTTCGAAGACCAATTGAAGCATTTCAACCCGGAATATAAGATGTTATCTGTCAAAATACCACACCATTGAACGCAAAAACTCCGAAAATAAGATATTGTCTGCTAAAATAATACACCATTTAACGCAAGATCTGTGTGGCCAGTCAGACACTCTTAGGCTTCTCCCTAGAAATTTTCGAAGACAAAATTAAGCATTTTAGCCCGGAAAATAAGACGCTATCTATCAAAATACCACACCATTGAACGCAAAAACTCGGAAAATAATATAGTGTCTGTCAAAATACCACACCATTGAACGCAAAATCTGTGTGGCCAGTCAGTTAGTGTTAAGCTTCTCCCTAGAAATTTTCGAAGACAAAATGAAGCATTTCAGCCCGTAAAATAAGATGTTGTCTGTCAAAATACCACACCAATGAACGCAAAACTCCGAAAATAAGATATTGTCTGCCAAAATACCACACCATTGACCGCAAAATCTGTGTGGCCAGTCGTTAGTGTTAAGCTTCTCCATAGAAGTTTTCGAAGACAAAATGAAGCATTTCAACCCGTAAAATAAGATGTTGTCTGTCAAATTACCACACCATTGAACGCAAAAACTCCGAAAACAAAATATTGTCTGTCAAAATACCACACCAATGAACGCAAAACTCCGAAAATAAGATATTGTCTGCCAAAATACCACACTATTGAACGAAAATCTGTGTGGCCAGTTGTTAGTGTTAAGCTTCTCCCTAGAAGTTTTCGAAGACCAATTGAAGCATTTCAACCCGGAACATAAGATGTTATCTGTCAAAATACCACACCATTGAACGCAAAAACTCCGAAAATAAGATATTGTCTGCTAAAATAATACACCATTTAACGCAAGATCTGTGTGGCCAGTCAGACACTCTTAGGCTTCTCTCTAGAAATTTTCGAAGACAAAATTAACAATTTTAGCCCGGAAAATAAGACGCTATATATCAAAATACCACACCATTGAACGCAAAAACTCGGAAAATAATATAGTGTCTGTCAAAATACCACACCATTGAACGCAAAATCTGTGTGGCCAGTCAGTTAGTGTTAAGCTTCTCCCTAGATATTTTCGAAGACAAAATGAAGCATTTCAACCTGGAAAATAAGATGTTGTCTGCCAAAATACCACACCATTGACCACAAAAAACTCCGAAAATAAAATATTGTCTGTCAAAATACCACACCCCAAAACGCAAAATATGTGTGGGCAGTCAGTTAGGGTTAAGCTTCTCCCTAGAAATTTTCGAAGACAAAATGAAGCATTTCAACCCGGAAAATAAGATGTTGTCTGTTAAAATACCACACCATTGACCGCAAAAACTCCGAAAATAAAATATTGCCTGTCAAAATACTACACCATTGAACGCAAAATATGTGTGGCCAGTCAGTTAGTGTTAAGCTTCTCCCTAGAAGTTTTCGAATACCAATTGAAGCATTTCAACCCGGAATATAAGATGTTATCTGTCAAAATACTAAACCATTGAACGCTAAAACTCCGAAAATAAAATATTGCCTATCAAAATACCACACCATTGAACGCGTGGCCAGTCAGACATTCTTAAGCTCTCCCTAGAAATTTTCGAAGACAAATTGAAGCATTTCAATCCGTAAAATAAGATGTTGTATGTCAAAATACCACACCATTGACCACAAAAGCTCCGAAAATAAGATATTGTCTGTCAAAGTACCACACCATTGAACGCAAGAACTCCGAAAATAAGATATTGTCTGTCAAAATACCACACCATTGAACGCAAAATCTGTTTGGCCAGTCAGTTAGTGTTAAGTTTCTCCCTAGAAATTTTCGAATACAAAATGAAGCATTTCAACCTGAAAAAGAAGCTGCTGTCTGTCAAAATACCACACCACTGAACGCAAGATCTCCGAAAATAAGATATTGTCTGTCAAAATACTACACCATTGAACGCAAAGTCTGCGTGGCTTGTCAGTTAGTGATAAGCTTCTCCCTAGAAATTTTCGAAGACAAAATGAAGCACTTCAACCAGGCAAATAAGACGTTGTCTGTCAAAATACCACACCATTGAACGCAAAAGCTCCGAAAATAAGATATTGTCTCTAAAAATACCACACCATTGAACGCAAAATCTGTGTGGCCAGTCAGACACTCTTAAGCTTCTTCCTAGAAGTTTGCGAAGGCAAAATAAAACATTTTAACCCGGAAAATAAGATATTGTCTGTCAAAATACCACACTATTGAACGAAAATCTGTGTGGCCAGTCAGTTAGTGTTAAGCTTCTCCCTAGAAGTTTTCGAAGACCAATTGAATCATTTCAACCCGGAATATAAGATGTTATCTGTCAAAATACTACACCATTGAACGCAAAATATCCGAATATAAGATATTGTCTGCTAAGATAATACACCATTTAACGCAAGATCTGTGTGGCCAGTCTAGGGCTTCTCCCTAGAAATTTTCGAAGACAAAATTAAGCATTTTAGCCCTGAAAATAAGACGCTATCTGTCAAGATACCACACCATTGAACGCAAAAACTCGCAAAATAATATAGTGTCTGTCAAAATACCACACCATTGAAAGCAAAATCTGTGTGGCCAGTCAGTTAGTGCTAAGTTTCTCCCTAGAAATTTTCGAAGACAAAATGAAGCATTTCAGCCCGTAAAATAAGATGTTGTCTGTCAAAATACCACACCATTGAACGCAAAACTACAAAAATAAGATATTGTCTGTCAAAATACCACACCATTGAACGCAAAATCTGTGTGGCCAGTCGTTAGTGTTAAGCTTCTCCCTAGAAGTTTTCGAAGACAAAATGAAGCATTTCAACCCGTAAAATAAGATGTTGTCTGTCAAAATACCACACCATTGAACGCAAAAGCTCCGAAAATAAGATATTGTCTGCCAAAATACCACACCATTGAACGAAAAGTCAGCGTGGCCAGTCAGTTAGTGTTAAGCTTCTCCCTAGATATTTTCAAGGACAAAATGAAGCATTTCAACCTGGAAAACAAGATGCTGTCTGCCAAAATACCACACCATTGACCGCAAAAACTCCGAAAATAAAATACTGCCTGTCAAAATACCACACCATTGAACGCAAAATATGTGTGGGCAGTCAGTTAGGGTTAAGCTTCTCCCTAGAAATTTTCGAAGACAAAATGAAGCATTTCAACCTGGAAAGTAAGATGTTGTCTGTTAAAATACCAAACCATTGACCTCAAAAACTCTGAAAATAAAATATTGCCTGTCAAAATACCACACCATTGCACGCAAAATAAGTGTGGCCAGTCAGTTAGTGTTAATCTTCTCCCTAGAAGTTTTCGAAGACCAATTGAAGCATTTCAACCCGGAATATAAGATGTTATCTGTCAAAATACCACACCATTGAACGCTAAAACTCCGAAAATAAAATATTGCCTGTCAAAATACCACACCATTGAACGTGTGGCCAGTCAGACATTCTTAAGCTTCTCCCTAGAAATTTTCGAAGACAAATTGAAGCATTTCAATCCGTAAAATAAGATGTTGTCTGTCAAAATACCACACCATTGAACGGAAAAACTCCGAAAATAAGATATTGTCTGCTAAAATAATACGCCATTTAACGCAATATCTGTGTGGCCAGTCAGACACTCTTAAGCTTCTCTCTAGAAATTTTGGAAGACCAATTGAAGCATTTCAACCCAGAATATAAGATGTTATCTGTCAAAATACTACACCATTGAACGCAAGATCTGTGTGGCCAGTCAGACACTCTTAGGCTTCTCCCTAGAAATTTTCGAAGACAAAATTAACCATTTTAGCCCGGAAAATAAGACGCTATATAGCAAAATACCACACCATTGAACGCAAAAACTCGGAAAATAATATAGTGTCTGTCAAAATACCACACCATTGAACGCAAAATCTGTGTGGCCAGTCAGTTAGTGTTAAGCTTCTCCCTAGATATTTTCGAAGACAAAATGAAGCATTTCAACCTGGAAAATAAGATGTTGTCTGCCAAAATACCACACCATTGACCACAAAAACTCCGAAAATAAAATATTGCCTGTCAAAATACCACACCCCAAAACGCAAAATATGTGTGGGCAGTCAGTTAGGGTTAAGCTTCTCCCTAGAAATTTTCGAAGACAAAATGAAGCATTTCAACCCGGAAAATAAGATGTTGTCTGTTAAAATACCACACCATTGACCGCAAAAACTCCGAAAATAAAATATTGCCTGTCAAAATACTACACCATTGAACGCAAAATATGTGTGGCCAGTCAGTTAGTGTTAAGCTTCTCCCTAGAAGTTTTCGAAGACCAATTGAAGCATTTCAACCCAGAATATAAGATGTTATCTGTCAAAATACTACACCATTGAACGCAAAGTCTGCGTGGCTTGTCAGTTAGTGATGAGCTTCTCCCTAGAAATTTTCGAAGACAAAATGAAGCACTTCAACCAGGCAAATAAGACGTTGTCTGTCAAAATACCACACCATTGAACGCAAAAGCTCCGAAAATAAGATATTGTCTCTAAAAATACCACACCATTGAACGCAAAATCTGTGTGGCCAGTCAGACACTCTTAAGCTTCTTCCTTGAAGTTTGCGAAGACAAAATAAAACATTGTAACCCGGAAAATAAGATATTGTCTGTTAAAATACCACACTATTGAAAGCAAAATCTGTGTGGCCAGTCAGTTAGTGTTAAGCTTCTCCCTAGAAGTTTTCGAAGACAAAATGAACCATTTCAACCCGGAATATAAGATGTTATCTGTCAAAATACCACACCATTGAACGCAAAAACTCCGAAAATAAGATATTGTCTGCTAAAATAATACGCCATTTAACGCAATATCTGTGTGACCAGTCAGACACTCTTAAGCTTCTCTCTAGAAATTTTGGAAGACCAATTGAAGCATTTCAACCCAGAATATAAGATGTTATCTGTCAAAATACTACACCATTGAACGCAAGATCTGTGTGGCCAGTCAGACACTCTTAGGCTTCTCCCTAGAAATTTTCGAAGACAAAATTAACCATTTTAGCCCGGAAAATAAGACGCTATATAGCAAAATACCACACCATTGAACGCAAAAACACCGAAAATAATATAGTGTCTGTCAAAACACCACACCATTTAAGGCAAAATCTGTGTTGCCAGTCAGTCACGGTTAAGTCCCTCCCTAGAAATTTTCGAAGACAAAATGAACCATTTTAACCCGGAAAATAAGATATTGTCTGTCAAAATACCACACTATTGAACGCAAAATCTGTGTGGCCAGTCAGTTAGTGTTAAGCTTCTCCCTAGAAGTTTTCGAAGACCAATTGAAGCATTTCAACCCAGAATATAAGATGTTATCTGTCAAAATACTACACCATTGAACGCAAAAACTCCGAAAATAAGATATTGTCTGTCAAAATACCACACCATTTAACGCGAGTTCTGTGTGGCCAGTCAGACATTCTTAGGCTTCTCCCTAGAAATTTTCGAAGACAAAATGAAGCATTTCAACCGTAAAAGAAGATGTTGTCTGTCAAAATACCACACCAATGAACGCAGAAACTCCGAAAATAAGATATTGTCTGTCAAAATACCACACCATTGAACGCAAGAACTTCGAAAATAAGATATTGTCTGTCAAAATACCACACCATTGAACGCAAAGTCTGCGTGGCTAGTCAGTTGGTGTTAAGCTTCTCCCTAGATATTTTCGAAGACAAAATGGAGCATTTCAAACAGGCAAATAAGACGTTGTCTGGCAAAATACCACACCATTGACCGCAAAAACTCCGAAAATAAGATATTGTCTCTAAAAACACCACACCATTGAAAGCAAAATCTGTGTGGCAAGTCAGACACTCTTAAGCTTCTTCCTAGAAGTTTGCGAAGACAAAATAAAACACTTTAACCCGGAAAATAAGATATTGTCTGTCAAAATACCACACTATTGAACGAAAATTTGTGTGGCCAGTTGTTAGTGTTAAGCTTCTCCCTAGAAGTTTTCGAAGACCAATTGAAGCATTTCAACCCGGAATATAAGATGTTATCTGTCAAAATACCACACTATTGAACGCAAAAACTCCGAAAATAAGATATTGTCTGCTAAAATAATACACCATTTAACGCAAGATCTGTGTGGCCAGTCAGCATTTTAGCCCGGAAAATAAGACGCTATCTATCATTGAACGCAAAAACTCGGAAAATAATATAGTGTCTGTCAAAATACCACACCATTGAACGCAAAATCTGTGTGGCCAGTCAGTTAGTGTTAAGCTTCTCCCTAGAAATTTTCGAAGACAAAATGAAGCATTTCAGCCCGTAAAATAAGATGTTGTCTGTCAAAATACCACACCAATGAACGCAAAACTCCGAAAATAAGATATTGTCTGCCAAAATACCACACCATTGACCGCAAAATCTGTGTGGCCAGTCGTTAGTGTTAAGCTTCTCCCTAGAAGTTTTCGAAGACAAAATGAAGCATTTCAACCCGTAAAATAAGATGTTGTCTGTCAAATTACCACACCATTGAACGCAAAAACTCCGAAAATAAAATATTGTCTGTCAAAATACCACACCAATGAACGCAAAACTCCGAAAATAAGATATTGTCTGCCAAAATACCACACTATTGAACGAAAATCTGTGTGGCCAGTTGTTAGTGTTAAGCTTCTCCCTAGAAGTTTTCGAAGACCAATTGAAGCATTTCAACCCGGAATATAAGATGTTATCTGTCAAAATACCACACCATTGAACGCAAAAACTCCGAAAATAAGATATTGTCTGCTAAAATAATACACCATTTAACGCAAGATAGGTGTGGCCAGTCAGACACTCTTAGGCTTCTCTCTAGAAATTTTCGAAGACAAAATTAACAATTTTAGCCCGGAAAATAAGACGCTATATATCAAAATACCACACCATTGAACGCACAAACTCGGAAAATAATATAGTGTCTGTCAAAATACCACACCATTGAACGCAAAATCTGTGTGGCCAGTCAGTTAGTGTTAAGCTTCTCCCTAGATATTTTCGAAGACAAAAAGAAGCATTTCAACCTGGAAAATAAGATGTTGTCTGGCAAAATACCACACCATTGACCACAAAAACTCCGAAAATAAAATATTGTCTGTCAAAATACCACACCCCAAAACGCAAAATATGTGTGGGCAGTCAGTTAGGGTTAAGCTTCTCCCTAGAAATTTTCGAAGACAAAATGAAGCATTTCAACCCGGAAAATAAGATGTTGTCTGTTAAAATACCACACCATTGACCGCAAAAACTCCGAAAATAAAATATTGCCTGTCAAAATACTACACCATTGAACGCAAAATATGTGTGGCCAGTCAGTTAGTGTTAAGCTTCTCCCTAGAAGTTTTCGAATACCAATTGAAGCATTTCAACCCGGAATATAAGATGTTATCTGTCAAAATACTAAACCATTGAACGCTAAAACTCCGAAAATAAAATATTGCCTGTCAAAATACCACACCATTGAACGTGTGGCCAGTCAGACATTCTTAAGCTCTCCCTAGAAATTTTCGAAGACAAATTGAAGCATTTCAATCCGTAAAATAAGATGTTGTATGTCAAAATACCACACCATTGACCACAAAAGCTCCGAAAATAAGATATTGTCTGTCAAAGTACCACACCATTGAACGCAAGAACTCTGAAAATAAGATATTGTCTGTCAAAATACCACACCATTGAACGCAAAATCTGTTTGGCCAGTCAGTTAGTGTTAAGCTTCTCCCTAGAAATTTTCGAATACAAAATGAAGCATTTCAACCTGAAAAAGAAGCTGCTGTCTGTCAAAATACCACACCACTGAACGCAAGATCTCCGAAAATAAGATATTGTCTGTCAAAAAACTACACCATTGAACGCAAAGTCTGCGTGGCTTGTCAGTTAGTGATAAGCTTCTCCCTAGAAATTTTCGAAGACAAAATGAAGCACTTCAACCAGGCAAATAAGACGTTGTCTGTCAAAATACCACACCATTGAACGCAAAAGCTCCGAAAATAAGATATTGTCTCTAAAAATACCACACCATTGAACGCAAAATCTGTGTGGCCAGTCAGACACTCTTAAGCTTCTTCCTAGAAGTTTGCGAAGGCAAAATAAAACATTTTAACCCGGAAAATAAGATATTGTCTGTCAAAATACCACACTATTGAACGAAAATCTGTGTGGCCAGTCAGTTAGTGTTAAGCTTCTCCCTAGAAGTTTTCGAAGACCAATTGAATCATTTCAACCCGGAATATAAGATGTTATCTGTCAAAATACTACACCATTGAACGCAAAATATCCGAATATAAGATATTGTCTGCTAAGATAATACACCATTTAACGCAAGATCTGTGTGGCCAGTCAGACACCCTTAGGCTTCTCCCTAGAAATTTTCGAAGACAAAATTAAGCATTTTAGCCCTGAAAATAAGACGCTATCTGTCAAGATACCACACCATTGAACGCAAAAACTCGCAAAATAATATAGTGTCTGTCAAAATACCACACCATTGAAAGCAAAATCTGTGTGGCCAGTCAGTTAGTGCTAAGTTTCTCCCTAGAAATTTTCGAAGACAAAATGAAGCATTTCAGCCCGTAAAAAAAGATGTTGTCTGTCAAAATACCACACCATTGAACGCAAAACTACAAAAATAAGATATTGTCTGTCAAAATACCACACCATTGAACGCAAAATCTGTGTGGCCAGTCGTTAGTGTTAAGCTTCTCCCTAGAAGTTTTCGAAGACAAAATGAAGCATTTCAACCCGTAAAATAAGATGTTGTCTGTCAAAATACCACACCATTGAACGCAAAAGCTCCGAAAATAAGATATTGTCTGCCAAAATACCACACCATTGAACGAAAAGTCAGCGTGGCCAGTCAGTTAGTGTTAAGCTTCTCCCTAGATATTTTCAAGGACAAAATGAAGCATTTCAACCTGGAAAACAAGATGCTGTCTGCCAAAATACCACACCATTGACCGCAAAAACTCCGAAAATAAAATACTGCCTGTCAAAATACCACACCATTGAACGCAAAATATGTGTGGGCAGTCAGTTAGGGTTAAGCTTCTCCCTAGAAATTTTCGAAGACAAAATGAAGCATTTCAACCTGGAAAATAAGATGTTGTCTGTTAAAATACCAAACCATTGACCGCAAAAACTCCGAAAATAAAATATTGCCTGTCAAAATACCACACCATTGCACGCAAAATAAGTGTGGCCAGTCAGTTAGTGTTAATCTTCTCCCTAGAAGTTTTCGAAGACCAATTGAAGCATTTCAACCCGGAATATAAGATGTTATCTGTCAAGATACCACACCATTGAACGCTAAAACTCCGAAAATAAAATATTGCCTGTCAAAATACCACACCATTGAACGTGTGGCCAGTCAGACATTCTTAAGCTTCTCCCTAGAAATTTTCGAAGAAAAATTGAAGCATTTCAATCCGTAAAATAAGATGTTGTCTGTCAAAATACCACACCATTGAACGGAAAAACTCCGAAAATAAGATATTGTCGGTAAAAATACCACACCATTGAACGCAATATCTGTTTGGCCAGTCAGACACTCTTAAGCTTCTTCCTAGAAGTTTGCGAAGACATAATAAAACATTATAATCCGGAAAATAAGATATTGTCGGTCAAAATACCACACCATTGACCACAAAAACTCCGAAAATAAAATATTGTCTGTCAAAATACCACACCATTGAACGCAAAATCTGTGTGGCCAGTCAGTTAGTGTTAAGCTTCTCCCTAGAAATTTTCGAAGACAAAATGAACCATTTCAACCCGGAATATAAGATGTTATCTGTCAAAATACCACACCATTGAACGCAAAAACTCCGAAAATAAGATATTGTCTGCTAAAATAATACGCCATTTAACGCAATATCTGTGTGGCCAGTCAGACACTCTTAGGCTTCTCCCTAGAAATTTTCGAAGAAAAAATGAAGCATTTTAGGGCCTAAAATAAGACGCTATCTGTCAAAATACCACACCATTGAACGCAAAAACTCGGAAAATAATATAGTGTCTGTCAAAACACCACGCTATTTAAGGCAAAATCTGTGTTGCCAGTCAGTCACGGTAAAGTCTCTCCCTAGAAATTTTTGAAGACAAAATGAACCATTTTAACCCGGAAAATAAGGTATTGTCTGTCAAAATACCACACCATTGAACGTAAAATCTGTGTGGCCAGTCAGACACTCTTAGGTTTCTTCCTAGAAGTTTGCGAAGACAAAATAAAACATTGCAACCCGGAAAATAAGATATTGTCTGTCAAAATACCACACTATTGAACGCAAAATCTGTGTGGCCAGTCAGTTAGTGTTAAGCTTCTCCCTAGAAGTTTTCGAAGACCAATTGAAGCATTTCAACCTAGAATATAAGAGTTTTTCTGTCAAAATACTACACCATTGAACGCAAAAACTCCGAAAATAAGATTTTGTCTGTCAAAGTACCACACCATTTAACGCGAGATCTATGTGGCCAGTCAGACATTCTTAAGCTTCTCCCTAGAAATTTTCGAAGACAAAATGAAGCATTTCAACCCGTAAAATAAGATGTTGTCTGTCAAAATACCACACCATTGAACGCAAAAACTCCGAAAATAAGATATTGTCTGTCAAAATACCACACCATTGAACGCAAAATCTGCGTGGCCAGTCAGTTAGTGTTAAGCTTCTCCGTAGAAGTTTTTGAAGACCAATTGAAGCATTTCAACCAGGAATATAAGATCTTATCTGTCAAAATACTACACCATTGAACGCAAAAACTCCGAAAATAAGATATTGTCTGTCAAAATACCACACCATTGAACGCAAGATCTGTGTGGCCAGTCAGACATTCTTAAGCTTCTCCCTGGAAATTTTCGAAGACAAATTGAAGCATTTCAACCAGTAAAATAAGATGTTGTCTGTCAAAATACCACACAATTGACCGCAAAAGCTCCGAAAATAAAATATTGCCCGTCAAAATACCACACCATTGAATGCGAAATATTTGTGGGCAGTCAGTTAGGGTTAAGCTTCTCGCTAGAAATTTTTGAAGACAAAATGAAGCATTTCAACACGTAAAACATGATGTTGTCTGTCAAAATACCACACCATTGAACGCAGAAACTCCGAAAATAAGATACTGTCTGTCGAAATACCACACCATTGAACGCAAAATCTGTGTGGCCAGTCAGTTAGTGTTAAGCTTCTCCCTAGAAATTTTCGAAGACAAAATGAAGCATTTCAACCCGTAAAATAAGATGCTGTCTGTCAAAATACCACACCATTGAACGCAAGAACTCCGAAAATAAAATAATGTCGGTCAAAATACCACACAATTGAACGGAAATTCTGTGTGGCCAGTCAGTTAGTGTTAAGCTTCTCGTTAGAAATTTTCGAAGACAAAATGAACCATTTCAACCCGTAAAATAAGATGTTGTCTGTCAAAATACCACACCATTGAACGCAAAAACTCCGAAAATAAGATATTGTCTGTCAAAATACCACACAATTGAAGGCAAAAACTAAGAAAATAAGATATTGTCTGTAAAAATACCACACCATTGAACGCAATATCTGTGTGGCCAGTCAGTTAGTATTAAGCTTCTCCCTAGAAGATTTCGAAGACCAATTGAAGCATTTCAACCTGGAATATAAGATGTTATCTGTCAAAATACTACACCATTGAATGCAAAAACTCCGAAAATAAGATATTGTCTGCCAAGATACCACACCATTTAACGCAAGATCTGTGTGGCCAGTCAGACACTCTTAGGCTTCTCCCTAGAAATTTTCTAAGACAAAATGAAGCATTTCAACCAGTAAAATAAGCTGCTGTCTGTCAAAGTACCACACCATTGAACGCAAGAACTCCGAAAATAAGATATTGTCTGTCAAAATACCACACCATTGAACGCAAAATCTGTTTGGCCAGTCAGTTAGTGTTAAGCTTCTCCCTAGAAATTTTGGAATACAAAATGAAGCATTTCAACCCGTAAAATAAGATGTTGTCTGTCAAAATCCCACACCATTGAACGCAAAAACTCCGAACATAAGATATTGTCTGTCAAAATACTACACCATTGAACGAAAAGTCTGCGTGGCCAGTCAGTTAGTGTTAAGCTTCTCCCTAGAAGTTTTCGAAGACAAAATGAAGCATTTCAACCTTAAAAATAAGATGCTGTCTGCCAAAATACCACACCATTGACCGCAAAAACTCCGAAAATAAAATATCGCCTGTCAAAATACCACACCATTGAACGCAAAAACTCCGAAAATAAGATATTGTCTGCTAAAATAATACGCCATTTAACGCAATATCTGTGTGGCCATTCAGACACTCTTAGGCTTCTCCCTAGAAATTTTCGAAGAAAAAATTAAGCATTTTAGCCCCTAAAATAAGATGCTATCTGTCAAAATACCACACCATTGAACGCAAAAACTCGGAAAATAATATAGTGTCTGTCAAAACACCACACTATTTAAGGCAAAATCTGTGTTGCCAGTCAGTCACGGTTAAGTCTCTCCCTTGAAATTTTTGAAGACAAAATGAACCATTTTAACCCGGAAAATAAGATGTTGTCTGTCAAAATACTACACCATTGAACGTAAAATCTGTGTGGCCAGTCAGACACTGTTAGGTTTCTTCCTAGAAGTTTGCGAAGACAAAATAAAACATTGCAACCCGGAAAATAAGATATTGTCTGTCAAAATACTACACTATTGAACGCAAAATCTGTGTGGCCAGTCAGTTAGTGTTAAGCTTCTCAATAGAAGTTTTCGAAGACCAATTGAAGCATTTCAACCTAGAATATAAGATGTTATCTGTCAAAATACTACACCATTGAACGCAAAAACTCCGAAAATAAGATTTTGTCTGTCAAAGTACCACACCATTTAACGCGAGATCTGTGTGGCCAGTCAGACATTCTTAAGCTTCTCCCTAGAAATTTTCGAAGACAAAATGAAGCATTTCAACCCGTAAAATAAGATGTTGTCTGTCAAAATACCACACCATTGAACGCAAAAACTCCGAAAATAAGATATTGTCTGTCAAAATACCACACCATTGAACGCAAAATCTGCGTGGCCAGTCAGTTAGTGTTAAGCTTCTCCGTAGAAGTTTTTGAAGACCAATTGAAGCATTTCAACCAGGAATATAAGATCTTATCTGTCAAAATACTACACCATTGAACGCAAAAACTCCGAAAATAAGATATTGTCTGTCAAAATACCACACCATTGTACGCAAGATCTGTGTGGCCAGTCAGACATTCTTAAGCTTCTCCCTGGAAATTTTCGAAGACAAATTGAAGCATTTCAACCCGTAAAATAAGATGTTGTCTGTCAAAATACCACACCATTGACCGCAAAAACTCCGAAAATAAAATATTGCCCGTCGAAATACCACACCATTGAACGCGAAATATTTGTGGGCAGTCAGTTAGGGTTAAGCTTCTCGCTAGAAATTTTTGAAGACAAAATGAAGCATTTCAACCCGTAAAACATGATGTTGTCTGTCAAAATACCACACCATTGAACGCAGAAACTCCGAAAATAAGATACTGTCTGTCGAAATACCACACCATTGAACGCAAAATCTGTGTGGCCAGTCAGTTAGTGTTAAGCTTCTCCCTAGAAATTTTCGAAGACAAAATGAAGCATTTCAACCCGTAAAATAAGATGCTGTCTGTCAAAATACCACACCATTGAACACAAGAACTCCGAAAATAAAATAATGTCGGTCAAGATACCACACAATTGAACGGAAATTCTGTGTGGCCAGTCGTTAGTGTTAAGCTTCTCCCAAAATAAGATGTTGTCTGTCAAAATACCACACCAGTGAACGCAAAAGCTCCGAAAATAAGATAATGTCTATCAAAATACCACACCATTCAACGCAAAAACTCCGAAAATAAGATATTGTCTGTAAAACTACCACACCATTGAACGCAATATCTGTGTGGCCAGTCAGACACTCTTAAGCTTCTTCCTAGAAGTTTGCGAAGACAAAATAAAATATTTTGACCCGTAAAATAAGATATTGTCTACCAAAATATCACACTATTGCACGCAAAATCTGTGTGGCCAGCCAGTTAGGGTTAAGCTTCTCCCTAGAAATTTTTCAAGACAAAATGAAGCATTTCAACAAGTAAACTATGATGTTGTCTGTCAAAATACCACATCATTGAACGCAGAAACTCCGAAAATAAGACATTTTCAGTCGAAATACCACACCATTGAACGCAAAATCTGTGTGGCCAGTCAGTTAGTGTTAAGCTTCTCCCTAAAAATTATCGAAGACAAAATGAAGCATTTCAACCCGTAAAATAAGATGTTGTCTGTCAAAATACCACACCATTGAACGCAATATCTGTGTGGCCAGTCAGTTAGTGTTAAGCTTCTCCCTAGAAGATTTCGAAGACCAATTGAAGCATTTCAACCTGGAATATAAGATGTTATCTGTCAAAATACTACACCATTGAACGCAAGAACTCCGAAAATAAGATAATGTCTGTCAAAATACCACACCATTGAACGCAAATTCTGTGTGGCCAGTCGTTAGTGTTAAGCTTCTCGTTAGAAATTTTCGAAGACAAA
This sequence comes from Brachypalpus laphriformis, assembly GCA_945910035.1. Lineage (NCBI taxonomy): Eukaryota > Metazoa > Arthropoda > Insecta > Diptera > Syrphidae > Brachypalpus > Brachypalpus laphriformis. The sequence continues at coordinate 133,302,686 of OX246754.1, forward strand.
ATGAACCATTTCAACCCGTAAAATAAGATGTTGTCTGTCAAAATACCACACCATTGAACGCAATATCTGTGTGGCCAGTCAGTTAGTGTTAAGCTTCTCCCTAGAAGATTTCGAAGACCAATTGAAGCATTTCAACCTGGAATATAAGATGTTATCTGTCAAAATACTACACCATTGAACGCAAGAACTCCGAAAATAAGATAATGTCTGTCAAAATACCACACCATTGAACGCAAATTCTGTGTGGCCAGTCGTTAGTGTTAAGCTTCTCGTTAGAAATTTTCGAAGACAAAATGAACCATTTCAACCCGTAAAATAAGATGTTGTCTGTCAAAATACCACACCATTGAACGCAATATCTGTGTGGCCAGTCAGTTAGTGTTAAGCTTCTCCCTAGAAGATTTCGAAGACCAATTGAAGCATTTCAACCTGGAATATAAGATGTTATCTGTCAAAATACTACACCATTGAACGCAAGAACTCCGAAAATAAGATAATGTCTGTCAAAATACCACACCATTCAACGAAAAGTCTGCGTGGCCAGTCAGTTAGTGTTAAGCTTCTCCCTAGAAGTTTTCGAAGACAAAATGAAGCATTTCAACCTTAAAAATAAGATGTTGTCTGCCAAAATACCACACCATTGACCGCAAAAACTCCGAAAATGAAATATTGCCTGTCAAAATACCACACCATTGAACGCAAAATATGTTTGGGCAGTCCGTTAGGGTTAAGCTTCTCCCTAGAAATTTTCGAAGACAAAATGAAGCATTTCAACCTGGAAAATAAGATGTTGTCTGTTAAAATACCACACCATTGACCGCAAAAACTCCGAAAATAAAATATTGCCTGTCAAAATACCACACCATTGAACGTGTGGCCAGTCAGACATTCTTAAGCTTCTCCCTAGAAATTTTCGAAGACAAATTGAAGCATTTCAATTAGTAAAATAAGATGTTGTCTGTCAAAATACCACACCATTGAACGCAAAAACTCCGAAAATAAGATATTGTCGGTAAAAATACCACACCATTGAAGGCAATATCTGTGTGGCCAGTCAGACACTCTTAAGCTTCTTCCTAGAAGTTTGCGAAGACAAAATTAAGCATTTTAGCCCGGAAAATAAGACGCTATCTGTCAAGATACCACACCATCGAACGCAAAAACTCGGAAAATAATATAGTGTCTGTCAAAATACCACACCATTGAACGCAAAATCTGTGTGGCCAGTCAGTTAGTGTTAAGCTTCTCCCTAGAAATTTTCGAAGACAAAATGAAGCATTTCAGCCCGTAAAATAAGATGTTGTCTGTCAAAATACCACACCATTGAACGCAAAACTTTGAAAATAAGATATTGTCTGTCAAAATACCACACCATTGAACGCAAAATCTGTGTGGCCAGTCGTTAGTGTTAAGCTTCTCCCTGGAAGTTTTCGAAGACAAAATGAAGCATTTCAACCTGTAAAATAAGATGTTGTCTGTCAAAATCCCACACCATTGAACGCAAAAACTCCGAAAATAAGATATTGTCCGTCAAAATTCCACACCATTGAACGCAAAGTCTGCGTGGCCAGTCAGTTAGTGTTAGGCTTCTCCCTAGATATTTTCGAGGACAAAATGAAGCATTTCAACCTGGAAAACAAGATGATGTCTGCCAAAATACCACACCATTGACCGCAAAAACTCCGAAAATAAAATATTGCCTGTCAAAATACCACACCATTGAACGCAAAATATGTGTGGGCAGTCAGTTATGGTTAAGCTTCTCCCTAGAAATTTTCGAAGACAAAATGAAGCATTTCAACCTGGAATATAAGATGTTATCTGTCAAAGTACCACACCATTGAACGCTAAAACTCCGAAAATTAAATATTGCCTGTCAAAATGCCACACCATTGAACGTGTGGCCAGTGAGACATTCTTAAGCTTCTCCCTAGAAATTTTCGAAGACAAATTGAAGCATTCCAATCCGTAAAATAAGATGTTGTCTGTCAAAATACCACACCATTAAACGCAAAAACTCCGAAAATAAGATATTGTCGGTGAAAATACCACACCATTGAACGCAAAATCTGTGTGGCCAGTCAGACACTCTTAAGCTTCTTCCTAGAAGTTTGCGAAGACAAAAGAAAACATTTTAATCCGGAAAATAAGATATTGTCTGTCAAAATACTGCACCATTGACCACAAAAACTCCGAAAATAAAATATTGTCTGTCAAAATACCACACCATTGAACGCAAAATCTGTGTGGCCAGTCAGTTAGTGTTAAGCTTCTCCCTAGATATTTCAAGGACAAAATGAAGCATTTCAACCTGGAAAATAAGATGATGTCTGTCAAGATACCACACCATTGAACGCAAAAACTCCGAAAATAAGATATTGTCGGTGAAAATACCACACCATTGAACGCAAAATCTGTGTGGCCAGTCAGACACCCTTAGGCTTCTCCCTAGAAAATTTCGAAGACAAAATGAAGCATTTTAGCCCGGAAAATGAGACGCTATCTATCAAAATACCACACCATTGAACGCAATAACTCCGAAAATAATATAGTGTCTGTCAAAACACCACACTATTTAAGGCAAAATCTATGTTGCCAGTCAGTCACGGTTAAGTCTCTCGCTAGAAATTTTCGAAGACAAAATGAACCATTTTAACCCGGAAAATAAGATATTGTCTGTCAAAATACCACACCATTGATCGCAAAGTCTGCGTGGATAGTCAGTTAGTGTTAAGCTTCTCCCTAGATATTTTCGAAGAAAAAATGAAGTATTTCAACCTGGAAAATAAGATGTTGTCTGTTAAAATACCACACCATTGACCGCAAAAACTCCGAAAATAAAATATTGCCTGTCAAAATACCACACCATTGAACGCGAAATATGTGTGGGCAGTCAGTTAGGGTTAAGCTCCTCCCTAGAAATTTTCGAAGACAAAATGAAGCATTTCAACCTCTAAAATAAGATGTTGTCTGTCAAAATACCACACCATTGAACGCAAAAACTCCGAAAATAAGATATTGTCTGTCAAAATACCACACTATTGAACGCAAAATCTGTGTGGCCAGTAGTAAGTATTAGGCTTCTCCCTAGCAATTTTCTAAGACAAAATGAAGCATTTCAACCAGTAAAATAAGCTGCTGTCTGTCAAAGTACCACACCATTGAACGCAAGAACTCCGAAAATAAGATATTGTCTGTCAAAATACCACACCATTGAACGCAAAATCTGTTTGGCCAGTCAGTTAGTGTTAAGCTTCTCCCTAGAAATTTTCGAATACAAAATGAAGCATTTCAACCTGTAAAAGAAGCTGCTGTCTGTCAAAATACCACACCACTGAACGCAAGATCTCCGAAAATAAGATATTGTCTGTCAAAATACTACACCATTGAACGCAAAGTCTGCGTGGCTAGTCAGTTAGTGATAAGCTTCTCCCTAGAAATTTTCGAAGACAAAATGAAGCACTTCAACCCGGCAAATAAGACGTTGTCTGTCAAAATACCACACCATTGAACGCAAAAGCTCCGAAAATAAGATATTGTCTCTAAAAATACCACACCATTGAACGCAAAATCTGTGTGGCCAGTCAGACACTCTTAAGCTTCTTCCTAGAAGTTTGCGAAGGCAAAATAAAACATTTTAACCCGGAAAATAAGATATTGTCTGTCAAAATACCACACTATTGAACGAAAATCTGTGTGGCCAGTCAGTTAGTGTTAAGCTTCTCCCTAGAAGTTTTCGAAGACCAATTGAATCATTTCAACCCGGAATATAAGATGTTATCTGTCAAAATACTACACCATTGAACGCAAAATCTCCGAATATAAGATATTGTCTGCTAAGATAATACACCATTTAACGCAAGATCTGTGTGGCCAGTCAGACACCCTTAGGCTTCTCCCTAGAAATTTTCGAAGACAAAATTAAGCATTTTAGCCCTGAAAATAAGACGCTATCTGTCAAGATACCACACCATTGAATGCAAAAACTCGCAAAATAATATAGTGTCTGTCAAAATACCACACCATTGAAAGCAAAATCTGTGTGGCCAGTCAGTTAGTGCTAAGTTTCTCCCTAGAAATTTTCGAAGACAAAATGAAGCATTTCAGCCCGTAAAATAAGATGTTGTCTGTCAAAATACCACACCATTGAACGCAAAACTACAAAAATAAGATATTGTCTGTCAAAATACCACACCATTGAACGCAAAATCTGTGTGGCCAGTCGTTAGTGTTAAGCTTCTCCCTAGAAGTTTTCGAAGACAAAATGAAGCATTTCAACCCGTAAAATAAGATGTTGTCTGTCAAAATACCACACCATTGAACGCAAAAGCTCCGAAAATAAGATATTGTCTGCCAAAATACCACACCATTGAACGAAAAGTCTGCGTGGATAGTCAGTTAGTGTTAAGCTTCTCCCTAGATATTTTCAAGGACAAAATGAAGCATTTCAACCTGGAAAACAAGATGCTGTCTGCCAAAATACCACACCATTGACCGCAAAAACTCCGAAAATAAAATACTGCCTGTCAAAATACCACACCATTGAACGCAAGATATGTGTGGGCAGTCAGTTAGGGTTAAGCTTCTCCCTAGAAATTTTCGAAGACAAAATGAAACATTTCAACCTGGAAAATAAGATGTTGTCTGTTAAAATACCAAACGATTGACCGCAAAAACTCCGAAAATAAAATATTGCCTGTCAAAATACCACACCATTGCACGCAAAATAAGTGTGGCCAATCAGTTAGTGTTAATCTTCTCCCTAGAAGTTTTCGAAGACCAATTGAAGCATTTCAACCCGGAATATAAGATGTTGTCTGTCAAAATACTACACCATTGAACGTAAAATCTGTGTGGCCAGTCAGACACTGTTAGGTTTCTTCCTAGAAGTTTGCGAAGACAAAATAAAACATTGCAACCCGGAAAATAAGATATTGTCTGTCAAAATACTACACTATTGAACGCAAAATCTGTGTGGCCAGTCAGTTAGTGTTAAGCTTCTCAATAGAAGTTTTCGAAGACCAATTGAAGCATTTCAACCTAGAATATAAGATGTTATCTGTAAAATACTACACCATTGAACGCAAAAACTCCGAAAATAAGATTTTGTCTGTCAAAGTACCACACCATTTAACGCGAGATCTGTGTGGCCAGTCAGACATTCTTAAGCTTCTCCCTAGAAATTTTCGAAGACAAAATGAAGCATTTCAACCCGTAAAATAAGATGTTGTCTGTCAAAATACCACACCATTGAACGCAAAAACTCCGAAAATAAGATATTGTCTGTCAAAATACCACACCATTGAACGCAAAATCTGCGTGGCCAGTCAGTTAGTGTTAAGCTTCTCCGTAGAAGTTTTTGAAGACCAATTGAAGCATTTCAACCAGGAATATAAGATCTTATCTGTCAAAATACTACACCATTGAACGCAAAAACTCCGAAAATAAGATATTGTCTGTCAAAATACCACACCATTGTACGCAAGATCTGTGTGGCCAGTCAGACATTCTTAAGCTTCTCCCTGGAAATTTTCGAAGACAAATTGAAACATTTCAACCCGTAAAATAAGATGTTGTCTGTCAAAATACCACACCATTGACCGCAAAAACTCCGAAAATAAAATATTGCCCGTCAAAATACCACACCATTGAACGCGAAATATTTGTGGGCAGTCAGTTAGGGTTAAGCTTCTCGCTAGAAATTTTTGAAGACAAAATGAAGCATTTCAACCCGTAAAACATGATGTTGTCTGTCAAAATACCACACCATTGAACGCAGAAACTCCGAAAATAAGATACTGTCTGTCGAAATACCACACCATTGAACGCAAAATCTGTGTGGCCAGTCAGTTAGTGTTAAGCTTCTCCCTAGAAATTTTCGAAGACAAAATGAAGCATTTCAACCCGTAAAATAAGATGCTGTCTGTCAAAATACCACACCATTGAACACAAGAACTCCGAAAATAAAATAATGTCGGTCAAGATACCACATAATTGAACGGAAATTCTGTGTGGCCAGTCGTTAGTGTTAAGCTTCTCCCAAAATAAGATGTTGTCTGTCAAAATACCACACCAGTGAACGCAAAAGCTCCGAAAATAAGATATTGTCTATCAAAATACCACACCATTCAACGCAAAAACTCCGAAAATAAGATATTGTCTGTAAAACTACCACACCATTGAACGCAATATCTGTGTGGCCAGTCAGACACTCTTAAGCTTCTTCCTAGAAGTTTGCGAAGACAAAATAAAATATTTTGACCCGTAAAATAAGATATTGTCTACCAAAATATCACACTATTGAACGCAAAATCTGTGTGGCCAGCCAGTTAGGGTTAAGCTTCTCCCTAGAAATTTTTCAAGACAAAATGAAGCATTTCAACAAGTAAACTATGATGTTGTCTGTCAAAATACCACATCATTGAACGCAGAAACTCCGAAAATAAGACATTTTCAGTCGAAATACACACCATTGAACGCAAAATCTGTGTGGCCAGTCAGTTAGTGTTAAGCTTCTCCCTAAAAATTATCGAAGACAAAATGAAGCATTTCAACCCGTAAAATAAGATGTTGTCTGTCAAAATACCACACCATTGAACGCAATATCTGTGTGGCCAGTCAGTTAGTGTTAAGCTTCTCCCTAGAAGATTTCGAAGACCAATTGAAGCATTTCAACCTGGAATATAAGATGTTATCTGTCAAAATACTACACCATTGAACGCAAGAACTCCGAAAATAAGATAATGTCTGTCAAAATACCACACCATTGAACGCAAATTCTGTGTGGCCAGTCGTTAGTGTTAAGCTTCTCCCTAGATATTTTCGAAGACAAAATGAACCATTTCAACCCGTAAAATAAGATGTTGTCTGTCAAAATACCACACCATTGAACGCAATATCTGTGTGGCCAGTCAGTTAGTGTTAAGCTTCTCCCTAGAAGATTTCGAAGACCAATTGAAGCATTTCAACCTGGAATATAAGATGTTATCTGTCAAAATACTACACCATTGAACGCAAGAACTCCGAAAATAAGATAATGTCTGTCAAAATACCACACCATTGAACGCAAATTCTGTGTGTGGCCAGTCGTTAGTGTTAAGCTTCTCGTTAGAAATTTTCGAAGACAAAATGAACCATTTCAACCCGTAAAATAAGATGTTGTCTGTCAAAATACCACACCATTGAACGCAATATCTGTGTGGCCAGTCAGTTAGTGTTAAGCTTCTCCCTAGAAGATTTCGAAGACCAATTGAAGCATTTCAACCTGGAATATAAGATGTTATCTGTCAAAATACTACACCATTGAACGCAAGAACTCCGAAAATAAGATAATGTCTGTCAAAATACCACACCATTCAACGAAAAGTCTGCGTGGCCAGTCAGTTAGTGTTAAGCTTCTCCCTAGAAGTTTTCGAAGACAAAATGAAGCATTTCAACCTTAAAAATAAGATGTTGTCTGCCAAAATACCACACCATTGACCGCAAAAACTCCGAAAATGAAATATTGCCTGTCAAAATACCACACCATTGAACGCAAAATATGTTTGGGCAGTCCGTTAGGGTTAAGCTTCTCCCTAGAAATTTTCGAAGACAAAATGAAGCATTTCAACCTGGAAAATAAGATGTTGTCTGTTAAAATACCACACCATTGACCGCAAAAACTCCGAAAATAAAATATTGCCTGTCAAAATACCACACCATTGAACGTGTGGCCAGTCAGACATTCCTAAGCTTCTCCCTAGAAATTTTCGAAGACAAATTGAAGCATTTCAATTAGTAAAATAGGATGTTGTCTGTCAAAATACCACACCATTGAACGCAAAAACTCCGAAAATAAGATATTGTCGGTAAAAATACCACACCATTGAAGGCAATATCTGTGTGGCCAGTCAGACACTCTTAAGCTTCTTCCTAGAAGTTTGCGAAGACAAAATTAAGCATTTTAGCCCGGAAAATAAGACGCTATCTGTCAAGATACCACACCATCGAACGCAAAAACTCGGAAAATAATATAGTGTCTGTCAAAATACCACACCATTGAACGCAAAATCTGTGTGGCCAGTCAGTTAGTGTTAAGCTTCTCCCTAGAAATTTTCGAAGACAAAATGAAGCATTTCAGCCCGTAAAATAAGATGTTGTCTGTCAAAATACCACACCATTGAACGCAAAACTTTGAAAATAAGATATTGTCTGTCAAAATACCACACCATTGAACGCAAAATCTGTGTGGCCAGTCGTTAGTGTTAAGCTTCTCCCTGGAAGTTTTCGAAGACAAAATGAAGCATTTCAACCTGGAAAATAAGATGTTGTCTGTCAAAATCCCACACCATTGAACGCAAAAACTCCGAAAATAAGATATTGTCCGTCAAAATTCCACACCATTGAACGCAAAGTCTGCGTGGCCAGTCAGTTAGTGTTAGGCTTCTCCCTAGATATTTTCGAGGACAAAATGAAGCATTTCAACCTGGAAAACAAGATGATGTCTGCCAAAATACCACACAATTGACCGCAAAAACTCCGAAAATAAAATATTGCCTGTCAAAATACCACACCATTGAACGCAAAATATGTGTGGGCAGTCAGTTATGGTTAAGCTTCTCCCTAGAAATTTTCGAAGACAAAATGAAGCATTTCAACCTGGAATATAAGATGTTATCTGTCAAAGTACCACACCATTGAACGCTAAAACTCCGAAAATTAAATATTGCCTGTCAAAATGCCACACCATTGAACGTGTGGCCAGTGAGACATTCTTAAGCTTCTCCCTAGAAATTTTCGAAGACAAATTGAAGCATTCCAATCCGTAAAATAAGATGTTGTCTGTCAAAATACCACACCATTAAACGCAAAAACTCCGAAAATAAGATATTGTCGGTGAAAATACCACACCATTGAACGCAAAATCTGTGTGGCCAGTCAGACACTCTTAAGCTTCTTCCTAGAAGTTTGCGAAGACAAAAAAAAACATTTTAATCCGGAAAATAAGATATTGTCTGTCAAAATACTGCACCATTGACCACAAAAACTCCGAAAATAAAATATTGTCTGTCAAAATACCACACCATTGAACGCAAAATCTGTGTGGCCAGTCAGTTAGTGTTAAGCTTCTCCCTAGATATTTTCAAGGACAAAATGAAGCATTTCAACCTGGAAAACAAGATGATGTCTGTCAAGATACCACACCATTGAACGCAAAAACTCCGAAAATAAGATATTGTCGGTGAAAATACCACACCATTGAACGCAAAATCTGTGTGGCCAGTCAGACACCCTTAGGCTTCTCCCTAGAAAATTTCGAAGACAAAATGAAGCATTTTAGCCCGGAAAATGAGACGCTGTCTATCAAAATACCACACCATTGAACGCAATAACTCCGAAAATAATATAGTGTCTGTCAAAACACCACACTATTTAAGGCAAAATCTATGTTGCCAGTCAGTCACGGTTAAGTCTCTCGCTAGAAATTTTCGAAGACAAAATGAACCATTTTAACCCGGAAAATAAGATATTGTCTGTCAAAATACCACACCATTGATCGCAAAGTCTGCGTGGATAGTCAGTTAGTGTTAAGCTTCTCCCTAGATATTTTCGAAGAAAAAATGAAGTATTTCAACCTGGAAAATAAGATGTTGTCTGTTAAAATACCACACCATTGACCGCAAAAACTCCGAAAATAAAATATTGCCTGTCAAAATACCACACCATTGAACGCGAAATATGTGTGGGTAGTCAGTTAGGGTTAAGCTCCTCCCTAGAAATTTTCGAAGACAAAATGAAGCATTTCAACCTCTAAAATAAGATGTTGTCTGTCAAAATACCACACCATTGAACGCAAAAACTCCGAAAATAAGATATTGTCTGTCAAAATACCACACTATTGAACGCAAAATCTGTGTGGCCAGTAGTAAGTATTAGGCTTCTCCCTAGCAATTTTCTAAGACAAAATGAAGCATTTCAACCAGTAAAATAAGCTGCTGTCTGTCAAAGTACCACACCATTGAACGCAAGAACTCCGAAAATAAGATATTGTCTGTCAAAATACCACACCATTGAACGCAAAATCTGTTTGGCCAGTCAGTTAGTGTTAAGCTTCTCCCTAGAAATTTTCGAATACAAAATGAAGCATTTCAACCTGTAAAAGAAGCTGCTGTCTGTCAAAATACCACACCACTGAACGCAAGATCTCCGAAAATAAGATATTGTCTGTCAAAATACTACACCATTGAACGCAAAGTCTGCGTGGCTAGTCAGTTAGTGATAAGCTTCTCCCTAGAAATTTTCGAAGACAAAATGAAGCACTTCAACCAGGCAAATAAGACGTTGTCTGTCAAAATACCACACCATTGAACGCAAAAGCTCCGAAAATAAGATATTGTCTCTAAAAATACCACACCATTGAACGCAAAATCTGTGTGGCCAGTCAGACACTCTTAAGCTTCTTCCTAGAAGTTTGCGAAGGCAAAATAAAACATTTTAACCCGGAAAATAAGATATTGTCTGTCAAAATACCACACTATTGAACGAAAATCTGTGTGGCCAGTCAGTTAGTGTTAAGCTTCTCCCTAGAAGTTTTCGAAGACCAATTGAATCATTTCAACCCGGAATATAAGATGTTATCTGTCAAAATACTACACCATTGAACGCAAAATCTCCGAATATAAGATATTGTCTGCTAAGATAATACACCATTTAACGCAAGATCTGTGTGGCCAGTCAGACACCCTTAGGCTTCTCCCTAGAAATTTTCGAAGACAAAATTAAGCATTTTAGCCCTGAAAATAAGACGCTATCTGTCAAGATACCACACCATTGAATGCAAAAACTCGCAAAATAATATAGTGTCTGTCAAAATACCACACCATTGAAAGCAAAATCTGTGTGGCCAGTCAGTTAGTGCTAAGTTTCTCCCTAGAAATTTTCGAAGACAAAATGAAGCATTTCAGCCCGTAAAATAAGATGTTGTCTGTCAAAATACCACACCATTGAACGCAAAACTACAAAAATAAGATATTGTCTGTCAAAATACCACACCATTGAACGCAAAATCTGTGTGGCCAGTCGTTAGTGTTAAGCTTCTCCCTAGAAGTTTTCGAAGACAAAATGAAGCATTTCAACCCGTAAAATAAGATGTTGTCTGTCAAAATACCACACCATTGAACGCAAAAGCTCCGAAAATAAGATATTGTCTGCCAAAATACCACACCATTGAACGAAAAGTCTGCGTGGATAGTCAGTTAGTGTTAAGCTTCTCCCTAGATATTTTCAAGGACAAAATGAAGCATTTCAACCTGGAAAACAAGATGCTGTCTGCCAAAATACCACACCATTGACCGCAAAAACTCCGAAAATAAAATACTGCCTGTCAAAATACCACACCATTGAACGCAAAATATGTGTGGGCAGTCAGTTAGGGTTAAGCTTCTCCCTAGAAATTTTCGAAGACAAAATGAAACATTTCAACCTGGAAAATAAGATGTTGTCTGTTAAAATACCAAACCATTGACCGCAAAAACTCCGAAAATAAAATATTGCCTGTCAAAATACCACACCATTGCACGCAAAATAAGTGTGGCCAATCAGTTAGTGTTAATCTTCTCCCTAGAAGTTTTCGAAGACCAATTGAAGCATTTCAACCCGGAATATAAGATGTTATCTGTCAAAATACCACACCATTGAACGCTAAAACTCCGAAAATAAAATATTGCCTGTCAAAATACCACACCATTGAACGTGTGGCCAGTCAGACATTCTTAAGCTTCTCCCTAGAAATTTTCGAAGACAAATTGAAGCATTTCAATCCGTAAAATAAGATGTTGTCTGTCAAAATACCACACCATTGAACGGAAAAACTCCGAAAATAAGATATTGTCGGTAAAAATACCACACCATTGAACGCAATATCTGTTTGGCCAGTCAGACACTCTTAAGCTTCTTCCTAGAAGTTTGCGAAGACATAATAAAACATTATAATCCGGAAAATAAGATATTGTCTGTCAAAATACCACACCATTGACCACAAAAACTCCGAAAATTAAATATTGTCTGTCAAAATACCACACCATTGAACGCAAAATCTGTGTGGCCAGTCAGTTAGTGTTAAGCTTCTCCCTAGAAATTTTCGAAGACAAAATGAACCATTTCAACCCGGAATATAAGATGTTATCTGTCAAAATACCACACCATTGAACGCAAAAACTCCGAAAATAAGATATTGTCTGCTAAAATAATACGCCATTTAACGCAATATCTGTGTGGCCAGTCAGACACTCTTAGGCTTCTCCCTAGAAATTTTCGAAGAAAAAATGAAGCATTTTAGCCCCTAAAATAAGACGCTATCTGTCAAAATACCACACCATTGAACGCAAAAACTCGGAAAATAATATAGTGTCTGTCAAAACACCACACTATTTAAGGCAAAATCTGTGTTGCCAGTCAGTCACGGTTAAGTCTCTCCCTAGAAATTTTTGAAGACAAAATGAACCATTTTAACCCGGAAAATAAGATATTGTCTGTCAAAATACCACACCATTGAACGTAAAATCTGTGTGGCCAGTCAGACACTCTTAGGTTTCTTCCTAGAAGTTTGCGAAGACAAAATAAAACATTGCAACCCGGAAAATAAGATATTGTCTGTCAAAATACCACACTATTGAACGCAAAATCTGTGTGGCCAGTCAGTTAGTGTTAAGCTTCTCCCTAGAAGTTTTCGAAGACCAATTGAAGCATTTCAACCTAGAATATAAGAGTTTATCTGTCAAAATACTACACCATTGAACGCAAAAACTCCGAAAATAAGATTTTGTCTGTCAAAGTACCACACCATTTAACGCGAGATCTGTGTGGCCAGTCAGACATTCTTAAGCTTCTCCCTAGAAATTTTCGAAGACAAAATGAAGCATTTCAACCCGTAAAATAAGATGTTGTCTGTCAAAATACCACACCATTGAACGCAAAAACTCCGAAAATAAGATATTGTCTGTCAAAATACCACACCATTGAACGCAAAATCTGCGTGGCCAGTCAGTTAGTGTTAAGCTTCTCCGTAGAAGTTTTTGAAGACCAATTGAAGCATTTCAACCAGGAATATAAGATCTTATCTGTCAAAATACTACACCATTGAACGCAAAAACTCCGAAAATAAGATATTGTCTGTCAAAATACCACACCATTGAACGCAAGATCTGTGTGGCCAGTCAGACATTCTTAAGCTTCTCCCTGGAAATTTTCGAAGACAAATTGAAGCATTTCAACCCGTAAAATAAGATGTTGTCTGTCAAAATACCACACCATTGACCGCAAAAGCTCCGAAAATAAAATATTGCCCGTCAAAATACCACACCATTGAATGCGAAATATTTGTGGGCAGTCAGTTAGGGTTAAGCTTCTCGCTAGAAATTTTTGAAGACAAAATGAAGCATTTCAACACGTAAAACATGATGTTGTCTGTCAAAATACCACACCATTGAACGCAGAAACTCCGAAAATAAGATACTGTCTGTCGAAATACCACACCATTGAACGCAAAATCTGTGTGGCCAGTCAGTTAGTGTTAAGCTTCTCCCTAGAAATTTTCGAAGACAAAATGAAGCATTTCAACCCGTAAAATAAGATGCTGTCTGTCAAAATACCACACCATTGAACGCAAGAACTCCGAAAATAAAATAATGTCGGTCAAAATACCACACAATTGAACGGAAATTCTGTGTGGCCAGTCGTTAGTGTTAAGCTTCTCGTTAGAAATTTTCGAAGACAAAATGAACCATTTCAACCCGTAAAATAAGATGTTGTCTGTCAAAATACCACACCATTGAACGCAAAAACTCCGAAAATAAGATATTGTCTGTCAAAATACCACACAATTGAAGGCAAAAACTAAGAAAATAAGATATTGTCTGTAAAAATACCACACCATTGAACGCAATATCTGTGTGGCCAGTCAGTTAGTGTTAAGCTTCTCCATAGAAGATTTCGAAGACCAATTGAAGCATTTCAACGTGGAATATAAGATGTTATCTGTCAAAATACTACACCATTGAATGCAAAAACTCCGAAAATAAGATATTGTCTGCCAAGATACCACACCATTTAGCGCAAGATCTGTGTGGCCAGTCAGACACTCTTAGGCTTCTCCCTAGAAATTTTCTAAGACAAAATGAAGCATTTCAACCAGTAAAATAAGCTGCTGTCTGTCAAAGTACCACACCATTGAACGCAAGAACTCCGAAAATAAGATATTGTCTGTCAAAATACCACACCATTGAACGCAAAATCTGTTTGGCCAGTCAGTTAGTGTTAAGCTTCTCCCTAGAAATTTTCGAATACAAAATGAAGCATTTCAACCCGTAAAATAAGATGTTGTCTGTCAAAATCCCACACCATTGAACGCAAAAACTCCGAAAATAAGATATTGTCTGTCAAAATACTACACCATTGAACGAAAAGTCTGCGTGGCCAGTCAGTTAGTGTTAAGCTTCTCCCTAGAAGTTTTCGAAGACAAAATGAAGCATTTCAACCTTAAAAATAAGATGCTGTCTGCCAAAATACCACACCATTGACCGCAAAAACTCCGAAAATAAAATATCGCCTGTCAAAATACCACACCATTGAACGCAAAAACTCCGAAAATAAGATATTGTCTGCTAAAATAATACGCCATTTAACGCAATATCTGTGTGGCCAGTCAGACACTCTTAGGCTTCTCCCTAGAAGTTTTCGAAGAAAAAATTAAGCATTTTAGCCCCTAAAATAAGAGGCTATCTGTCAAAATACCACACCATTGAACGCAAAAACTCGGAAAATAATATAGTGTCTGTCAAAACACCACACTATTTAAGGCAAAATCTGTGTTGCCAGTCAGTCACGGTTAAGTCTCTCCCTAGAAATTTTTGAAGACAAAATGAACCATTTTAACCCGGAAAATAAGATGTTGTCTGTCAAAATACCACACCATTGAACGTAAAATCTGTGAGGCCAGTCAGACACTCTTAGGTTTCTTCCTAGAAGTTTGCGAAGACAAAATAAAACATTGCAACCCGGAAAATAAGATATTGTCTGTCAAAATACTACACTATTGAACGCAAAATCTGTGTGGCCAGTCAGTTAGTGTTAAGCTTCTCCCTAGAAGTTTTCGAAGACAAAATGAAGCATTTCAACCTGTAAAATAAGATGTTGTCTATCAAAATACCACACCATTGAACGTAATAACTCCGAAAATAATATAGTGTCTGTCAAAACACCACACTATTTAAGGCAAAATCTATGTTGCCAGTCAGTCACGGTTAAGTCTCTCGCTAGAAATTTTCGAAGACAAAATGAACCATTTTAACCCGGAAAATAAGATATTGTCTGTCAAAATACCACACCATTGATCGCAAAGTCTGCGTGGATAGTCAGTTAGTGTTAAGCTTCTCCCTAGATATTTTCGAAGAAAAAATTAAGTATTTCAACCTGGAAAATAAGATGTTGTCTGTTAAAATACCACACCATTGACCGCAAAAACTCCGAAAATAAAATATTGCCTGTCAAAATACCACAACATTGAACGCGAAATATGTGTGGGCAGTCAGTTAATGTTAAGCTCCTCCCTAGAAATTTTCGAAGACAAAATGAAGTATTTCAACCTCTAAAATAAGATGTTGTCTGTCAAAACACCACACTATTTAAGGCAAAATCTGTGTTGCCAGTCAGTCACGGTTAAGTCTCTCCCTAGAAATTTTTGAAGACAAAATGAACCATTTTAACCCGGAAAATGAGATGTTGTCTGTTAAAATACCACACCATTGACCGCAAAAACTCCGAAAATAAAATATTGCCTGTCAAAATACCACACCATTGAACGCGAAATATTTGTGGGCAGTCAGTTAGGGTTAAGCTCCTCCCTAGAAATTTTCGAAGACAAAATGAAGTATTTCAACCTCTAAAATAAGATGTTGTCTGTCAAAATACCACACTATTGACCGCAAAAACTCCGAAAATAAAATATTGCCTGTCAAAATACCTCACCATTGAACGCAAAATATGTGTGGGCATTCAGTTAGGGTTAAGCTTCTCCCTAGAAATTTTCGAAGACAAAATGAAGCATTTCAGCCCGTAAAATAAGATGCTGTCTGTCAAAGTACCAAACCATTGAACGCAAAACTCTGAAAATAAGATATTGTCTGTCAAAATACCACACCACTGAACGCAAAATCTGTGTGGCCAGTCGTTAGTGCTAAGCTTCTCCCTGGAAGTTTTCGAAGACAAAATGAAGCATTTCAACCTGTAAAATAAGATGTTGTCTGTCAAAATCCCACACCATTGAACGCAAAAACTCCGAAAATAAGATATTGTCTGTCAAAATACCACACCATTGAACGCAAAGTCTGCGTGGCCGGTCAGTTAGTGTTAAGCTTCTCCCTAGATATTTTCAAGGACAAAATAAAGCATTTCAACCTGGAAAACAAGATGATGTCTACTAAAATACCACACCATTGACCGCAAAAACTCCGAAAATTAAATATTGCCTGTCAAAATACCACACCATTGAACGCAAAATATGTGTGGCCAGTCAGTTAGTGTTAAGCTTCTCCCTAGAAGTTTTCGAAGACCAATTGAAGCATTTCAACCCGGAATATAAGATGTTATCTGTCAAAATACTAAACCATTGAACGCTAAAACTCCGAAAATAAAATATTGCCTGTCAAAATACCACACCATTTAACGTGTGGCAAGTCAGACATTCCTAAGCTTCTCCCTAGAAATTTTTGAAGACAAATTGAAGCATTTCAATCCGTAAAATAAGATGTTGTCTGTCAAGATACCACACCATTGACCACAAAAACTCCGAAAATAAAATATTGTATGTCAAAATACCACACCATTGAACACAAAACCTGTGCGGCCAGCCAGTTAGGGTTAAGCTCCTCCCTAGAAATTTTCGAAGACAAAATGAACCATTTCAACCCGGAAAATAAGATGTTGTCTGTCAAAATAGCACACCATTGAACGCAAAAACTCCGAAAATAAGATATTGTCTGTCAAAATACCACACCATTGAACGCAAAGTCTGCGTGGCCAGTCAGTTAGTGTTAAGCTTCTCCCTAGATATTTTCAAGGACAAAATGAAGCATTTCAAAATGGAAAACAAGATGATGTCTGCTAAAATACCGCACCATTGACCGCAAAAACTCCGAAAATAAAATATTGCCTGTCAAAATACCACACCATTGAACGCAAAATATGTGTGGGCAGTCAGTTAGGGTTAAGCTTCTCCCTAGAAATTTTCGAAGACAAAATGAAGCATTTCAACCCGGAATATGAGATGTTATCTGTCAAAATACCACACCAATGAACGCTAGAACTCCGAAAATGAAATGTTGCCTGTCAAAATACCACACCATTGAAAGTGTGGCCAGTCAGACATTCTTAAGCTTCTCCCTAGAAATTTTCGAAGACAAATTGAAGCATTTCAATCCGTAAAATGAGATGTTGCCTGTCAAAATACCAAACCATTGAACGCAAAAACTCCGAAAATAAGATATTGTCTGCCAAGATACCACACCATTTAACGAAAGATCTGTGTGGCCAGTCAGACACTCTTATTCTTCTCCCTAGAAATTTTCGAAGACAAAATGAAGCATTTTAGCCCGGAAAATAAGACGCTATCTATCAAAATACCACACCATTGAATGTAAAAACTCCGAAAATAATATAGTGACTGTCAAAACACCACACTATTTAAGGCAAAATCTATGTTGCCAGTCAGTCACGGTTAAGTCTCTCGCTAGAAATTTTCGAAGACAAAATGAACCATTTTAACCCGGAAAATAAGATATTGTCTGTCAAAACACCACACCATTGATCGGAAAGTCTGCGTGGATAGTCAGTTAGTGTTAAGCTTCTCCCTAGATATTTTCGAAGACAAAATGAAGTATTTCAACCTGGAAAATAAGATGTTGTCTGTTAAAATACCACAAAATTGACCGCAAAATCTCCGAAAATAAAATATTGTCTGTCAAAATACCACACCATTGAACGCGAAATATGTGTGGGCAGTCAGTTAGGGTTAAGCTCCTCCCTAGAAATTTTCGAAGACAAAATGAAGCATTTCAACCTGTAAAATAAGATGTTGTCTGTCAAAATACCACACTACTGAACGCAAAAACTCCGAAAATAAGATATTGTCTATCAAAATACCACACCATTGAACGCAAAATCTCTGTGGCCAGTTGTTAGTGTTAGGCTTCTCCCTAGAAATTTTCTAAGACCAAACGAAGCATTTCAACCCGTAAAATAAGCTGTTGTCTGTCAAAGTACCACACCATTGAATGCAAGAACTCCGAAAATAAGATATTGTCTGTCAAAACACCACACCATTGATCGGAAAGTCTGCGTGGATAGTCAGTTAGTGTTAAGCTTCTCCCTAGATATTTTCGAAGACAAAATGAAGTATTTCAACCTGGAAAATAAGATGTTGTCTGTCAAAATACCACACCATTGACCGCAAAAACTCCGAAAATAAAATATTGCCTGTCAAAATACCACACCATTGAAAGCAAAATATGTGTGGGCAGTCAGTTAGGGTTACGCTTCTCCCTAGAAATTTTCGAAGACAAAATGAAGCATTTCAACCTGTAAAATAAGATGTTGTCTGTCAAAATACCACACTACTGAACGCAAAAACTCCGAAAATAAGATATTGTCTATCAAAATACCACACCATTGAAAGCAAAATCTCTGTGGCCAGTTGTTAGTGTTAGGCTTCTCCCTAGAAATTTTCTAAGACCAAACGAAGCATTTCAACCCGTAAAATAAGCTGTTGTCTGTCAAAGTACCACACCATTGAATGCAAGAACTCCGAAAATAAGATATTGTCTGTCAAAATACCACACCATTGAACGCAAAATCTGTTTGGCCAGTCAGTTAGTGTTAAGCTTCTCCCTAGAAATTTTCGAATACAAAATGAAGCATTTTAACCCGTAAAAGAAGCTGTTGTCTGTCAAAATACCACACCATTGAACGCAAGAACTCCGAAAATAAGATATTGTCTGTCAAAATACCACACCATTGGACGCAAAGTCTGCGTGGCTAGTCAGTTACTGTTAAGCTTCTCCCTAGATATTTTCGAAGACAAAATTAAGCATTTCAAACAGGCAAATAAGACGTTGTCTGTCAAAATACCACACCATTGACCCCAAAATCTCCGAACATAAGATATTGTCTCTAAAAATACCACAGCATTGAACGCAAAATCTGTGTGGCCAGTCAGACACTCTTAAGCTTCTTCCTAGAAGTTTGCGAAGACAAAAAAAAACACTTTAACCCGGAAAATAAGATATTGTCTGTCAAAATACCACACTATTGAACGCAAAATCTGTGTGGCCAGTCAGTTAAGGTTAAGCTTCTCCCTAGAAATTTTCGAAGACAAAGTGAACCATTTCAACCCGTAAAATAAGATGCTGCCTGTCAAAATACCACACCACTGAACGCAGAAACTCCGAAAATAAGATATTGTCGGTAAAAATACCACACCATTGAACGCAATATCTGTGTGGCCAGTCAGACACTCTTAAGCTTCTTCCTAGAAGTTTGCGAAGACAAAATAAAACATTTTGATCCTGAAAATAAGATATTGTCTGTCAAAATACCACACCATTGACCACAAAAACTCAGAAAATAAAATATTGTCTGTCAAAATACCACACCATTGAACGTAAAATCTGTGTGGCCAGTCAGACACTCTTAGGCTTCTTCCTTGAAGTTTGCGAAGACAAAATAAAACATTGTAACCCGGAAAATAAGATATTGTCTGTTAAAATACCACACTATTGAAAGCAAAATCTGTGTGGCCAGTCAGTTAGTGTTAAGCTTCTCCCTAGAAGTTTTCGAAGACAAAATGAACCATTTCAACCCGGAATATAAGATGTTATCTGTCAAAATACCACACCATTGAACGCAAAAACTCCGAAAATAAGATATTGTCTGCTAAAATAATACGCCATTTAACGCAATATCTGTGTGGCCAGTCAGACACACTTAAGCTTCTCTCTAGAAATTTTGGAAGACCAATTGAAGCATTTCAACCCAGAATATAAGATGTTATCTGTCAAAATACTACACCATTGAACGCAAGATCTGTGTGGCCAGTCAGACACTCTTAGGCTTCTCCCTAGAAATTTTCGAAGACAAAATTAACCATTTTAGCCCGGAAAATAAGACGCTATATATCAAAATACCACACCATTGAACGCAAAAACTCCGAAAATAATATAGTGTCTGTCAAAACACCACACCATTTAAGGCAAAATCTGTGTTGCCAGTCAGTCACGGTTAAGTCTCTCCCTAGAAATTTTCGAAGACAAAATGAACCATTTTAACCCGGAAAAAAAGATATTGTCTGTCAAAATACCACACTATTGAACGCAAAATCTGTGTGGCCAGTCAGTTAGTGTTAAGCTTCTCCCTAGAAGTTTTCGAAGACCAATTGAAGCATTTCAACCCAGAATATAAGATGTTATCTGTCAAAATACTACACCATTGAACGCAAAAACTCCGAAAACAAGATATTGTCTGTCAAAATACCACACCATTTAACGCGAGTTCTGTGTGGCCAGTCAGACATTCTTAGGCTTCTCCCTAGAAATTTTCGAAGACAAAATAAAGCATTTCAACCGTAAAAGAAGATGTTGTCTGTCAAAATACCACACCAATGAACGCAAAAACTCCGAAAATAAGATATTGTCTGTCAAAATACCACACCATTGAACGCAAAATCTGCGTGGCCAATCAGTTAGTGTTAAGCTCCTCCCTAGAAGTTTTCGAAGACCAATTGAAGCATTTCAACCCGAAAAAGAAGCTGTTGTCTGTCAAAATACCACACCATTGAACGCAAGAACTTCGAAAATAAGATATTGTCTGTCAAAATACCACACCATTGAACGCAAGGTCTGCGTGGCTAGTCAGTTAGTGTTAAGCTTCTCCCTAGATATTTTCGAAGACAAAATGGAGCATTTCAAACAGGCAAATAAGACGTTGTCTGGCAAAATACCACACCATTGACCGCAAAAACTCCGAAAATAAGATATTGTCTCTAAAAATACCACACCATTGAAAGCAAAATCTGTGTGGCCAGTCAGACACTCTTAAGCTTCTTCCTAGAAGTTTGCGAAGACAAAATAAAACACTTTAACCCGGAAAATAAGATATTGTCTGTCAAAATACCACACTATTGAACGAAAATCTGTGTGGCCAGTTGTTAGTGTTAAGCTTCTCCCTAGAAGTTTTCGAAGACCAATTGAAGCATTTCAACCCGGAATATAAGATGTTATCTGTCAAAATACCACACCATTGAACGCAAAAACTCCGAAAATAAGATATTGTCTGCTAAAATAATACACCATTTAACGCAAGATCTGTGTGGCCAGTCAGACACTCTTAGGCTTCTCCCTAGAAATTTTCGAAGACAAAATTAAGCATTTTAGCCCGGAAAATAAGACGCTATCTATCAAAATACCACACCATTGAACGCAAAAACTCGGAAAATAATATAGTGTCTGTCAAAATACCACACCATAGAACGCAAAATGTGTGTGGCCAGTCAGTTAGTGTTAAGCTTCTCCCTAGAAATTTTCGAAGACAAAATGAAGCATTTCAGCCCGTAAAATGAGATGTTGTCTGTCAAAATCCCACACCAATGAACGCAAAACTCCGAAAATAAGATATTGTCTGCCAAAATACCACACCATTGACCGCAAAACGTGTGTGGCCAGTCGTTAGTGTTAAGCTTCTCCCTAGAAGTTTTCGAAGACAAAATGAAGCTTTCAACCCGTAAAATAAGATGTTGTCTGTCAAATTACCACACCATTGAACGCAAAAACTACGAAAATAAAATATTGTCTGTCAAAATACCACACCAATGAACGCAAAACTCCGAAAATAAGATATTGTCTGCCAAAATACCACACTATTGAACGAAAATCTGTGTGGCCAGTTGTTAGTGTTAAGCTTCTCCCTAGAAGTTTTCGAAGACCAATTGAAGCATTTCAACCCGGAATATAAGATGTTATCTGTCAAAATACCACACCATTGAACGCAAAAACTCCGAAAATAAGATATTGTCTGCTAAAATAATACACCATTTAACGCAAGATCTGTGTGGCCAGTCAGACACTCTTAGGCTTCTCCCTAGAAATTTTCGAAGACAAAATTAACCATTTTAGCCCGGAAAATAAGACGCTATATATCAAAATACCACACCATTGAACGCAAAAACTCGGAAAATAATATAGTGTCTGTCAAAATACCACACCATTGAACGCAAAATCTGTGTGGCCAGTCAGTTAGTGTTAAGCTTCTCCCTAGATATTTTCGAAGACAAAATGAAGCATTTCAACCTGGAAAATAAGATGTTGTCTGCCAAAATACCACACCATTGACCACAACAACTCCGAAAATAAAATATTGCCTGTCAAAATACCACACCCCAAAACGCAAAATATGTGTGGGCAGTCAGTTAGGGTTAAGCTTCTCCCTAGAAATTTTCGAAGACAAAATGAAGCATTTCAACCCGGAAAATAAGATGTTGTCTGTTAAACTACCACACCATTGACCGCAAAAACTCCGAAAATAAAATATTGCCAAAATACCACACTATTGAACGAAAATCTGTGTGGCCAGTTGTTAGTGTTAAGCTTCTCCCTAGAAGTTTTCGAAGACCAATTGAAGCATTTCAACCCGGAATATAAGATGTTATCTGTCAAAATACTACACCATTGAACGCAAAATATGTGTGGCCAGTCAGTTAGTGTTAAGCTTCTCCCTAGAAGTTTTCGAATACCAATTGAAGCATTTCAACCCGGAATATAAGATGTTATCTGTCAAAATACTAAACCATTGAACGCTAAAACTCCGAAAATAAAATATTGCCCGTCAAAATACCACACCATTGAACGTGTGGCCAGTCAGACATTCTTAAGCTCTCCCTAGAAATTTTCGAAGACAAATTGAAGCATTTCAATCCGTAAAATAAGATGTTGTATGTCAAAATACCACACCATTGACCACGAAAGCTCCGAAAATAAGATATTGTCTGTCAAAATACCACACCATTGAACGCAAAATCTGTGTGGCCACTCAGTTAGGGTTAAGCTTCTCCCTAGAAATTTTCGAAGACAAAATGAACCATTTCAACCCGTAAAATAAGATGTTGTCTGTCAAAATATGACACCATTGAACACAGAAACTCCGAAAATAAGATATTGTCGGTAAGAATACCACACCATTGAACGCAATATCTGTGTGGCCAGTCAGACACTCTTAAGCTTCTTCCTAGAAGTGTGGGAAGACAAAATAAAACATTTTAATCCTGAAAATAAGATATTTCTGTCAAAATACCACAATATTGACCACAAAAACTCAGAAAATAAAATATTGTCTGTCAAAATACCACACCATTGAACGCAAAATCTGTGTGGCCAGTCAGTTAGTGTTAAGCTTCTCCCTAGAAATTTTCGAAGACAAAATGAAGCATTTCAACCTGGAAAATAAGATGTTGTCTGCCAAAATACCACACCATTGACCACAAAAACTCCGAAAATAAAATACAAAATAAAACACTTTAACCCGGAAAATTAGATATTGTCTGTCAAAATACCACACTATTAAACGAAAATCTGTGTGGCCAGTTGTTAGTGTTAAGCTTCTCCCTAGAAGTTTTCGAAGACCAATTGAAGCATTTCAACCCGGAATATAAGATGCTATCTGTCAAAATACCACACCATTGAACGCAAAAACTCCGAAAATAAGATATTGTCTGCTAAAATAATACACCATTTAACGCAAGATCTGTGTGGCCAGTCAGACACTCTTAGGCTTCTCCCTAGAAATTTTCGAAGACAAAATTAAGCATTTTAGCCCGGAAAATAAGACGCTATCTATCAAAATACCACACCATTGAACGCAAAAACTCGGAAAATAATATAGTGTCTGTCAAAATACCACACCATTGAACGCAAAATCTGTGTGGCCAGTCAGTTAGTGTTAAGCTTCTCCCTAGAAATTTTCGAAGACAAAATGAAGCATTTCAGCCCGTAAAATAAGATGTTGTCTGTCAAAATACCACACCAATTTACGCAAAACTCCGAAAATAAGATATTGTCTGCCAAAATACCACACCATTGACCGCAAAATCTGTGTGGCCAGTCGTTAGTGTTAAGCTTCTCCCTAGAAGTTTTCGAAGACAAAATGAAGCGGTTCAACCCGTAAAATAAGATGTTGTCTGTCAAATTACCACACCATTGAACGCAAAAACTCCGAAAATAAAATATTGTCTGTCAAAATACCACACCAATGAACGCAAAACTCCGAAAATAAGATATTGTCTGCCAAAATACCACACTATTGAACGAAAATCTGTGTGGCCAGTTGTTAGTGTTAAGCTTCTCCCTAGAAGTTTTCGAAGACCAATTGAAGCATTTCAACCCGGAATATAAGATGCTATCTGTCAAAATACCACACCATTGAACGCAAAAACTCCGAAAATAAGATATTGTCTGCTAAAATAATACACCATTTAACGCAAGATCTGTGTGGCCAGTCAGACACTCTTAGGCTTCTCTCTAGAAATTTTCGAAGACAAAATTAACAATTTTAGCCCGGAAAATAAGACGCTATATATCAAAATACCACACCATTGAACGCAAAAACTCGGAAAATAATATAGTGTCTGTCAAAATACCACACCATTGAACGCAAAATCTGTGTGGCCAGTCAGTTAGTGTTAAGCTTCTCCCTAGATATTTTCGAAGACAAAATGAAGCATTTCAACCTGGAAAATAAGATGTTGTCTGCCAAAATACCACACCATTGACCACAAAAACTCCGAAAATAAAATATTGTCTGTCAAAATACCACACCCCAAAACGCAAAATATGTGTGGGCAGTCAGTTAGGGTTAAGCTTCTCCCTAGAAATTTTCGAAGACAAAATGAAGCATTTCAACCCGGAAAATAAGATGTTGTCTGTTAAAATACCACACCATTGACCGCAAAAACTCCGAAAATAAAATATTGCCTGTCAAAATACTACACCATTGAACGCAAAATATGTGTGGCCAGTCAGTTAGTGTTAAGCTTCTCCCTAGAAGTTTTCGAATACCAATTGAAGCATTTCAACCCGGAATATAAGATGTTATCTGTCAAAATACTAAACCATTGAACGCTAAAACTCCGAAAATAAAATATTGCCTGTCAAAATACCACACCATTGAACGTGTGGCCAGTCAGACATTCTTAAGCTCTCCCTAGAAATTTTCGAAGACAAATTGAAGCATTTCAATCCGTAAAATAAAATGTTGTATGTCAAAATATAACACCATTGACCACAAAAGCTCCGAAAATAAGATATTGTCTGTCAAAATACCACACCATTGAACGCAAAATCTGTGTGGCCACTCAGTTAGGGTTAAGCTTCTCCCTAGAAATTTTCGAAGACAAAATGAACCATTTCAACCTGTAAAATAAGATGTTGTCTGTCAAAATATGACACCATTGAACACAGAAACTCCGAAAATAAGATATTGTCGGTAAGAATACCACACCATTGAACGCAGTATCTGTGTGGAAAGTCAGACACTCTTAAGCTTCTTCCTAGAAGTGTGGGAAGACAAAATAAAACATTTTAATCCTGAAAATGAGATATTTCTGTCAAAATACCACACCATTGACCACAAAAACTCCGAAAATAAAATATTGTCTGTCAAAATACCACACCATTGAACGCAAAATCTGTGTGGCCAGTCAGTTAGTGTTAAGCTTCTCCCTAGAAATTTTCGAAGACAAAATGAAGCATTTCAACCTGGAAAATAAGATGTTGTCTGCCAAAATACCACACCATTGACCACAAAAACTCCGAAAATAAAATACAAAATAAAACACTTTAACCCGGAAAATTAGATATTGTCTGTCAAAATACCACACTATTGAACGAAAATCTGTGTGGCCAGTTGTTAGTGTTAAGCTTCTCCCTAGAAGTTTTCGAAGACCAATTGAAGCATTTCAACCCGGAATATAAGATGTTATCTGTCAAAATACCACACCATTGAACGCAAAAACTCCGAAAATAAGATATTGTCTGCTAAAATAATACACCATTTAACGCAAGATCTGAGTGGCCAGCCAGACACTCTTAGGCTTCTCTCTGGAAATTTTCGAAGACAAAATTAACAATTTTAGCCCGGAAAATAAGACGCTATATATCAAAATACCACACCATTGAACGCAAAAACTCGGAAAATAATATAGTGTCTGTCAAAATACCACACCATTGAACGCAAAATCTGTGTGGCCAGTCAGTTAGTGTTAAGCTTCTCCCTAGAAATTTTCGAAGACAAAATGAAGCATTTCAGCCCGTAAAATAAGATGTTGTCTGTCAAAATACCACACCAATGAACGCAAAACTCCGAAAATAAGATATTGTCTGCCAAAATACCACACCATTGACCGCAAAATCTGTGTGGCCAGTCGTTAGTGTTAAGCTTCTCCCTAGAAGTTTTCGAAGACAAAATGAAGCATTTCAACCCGTAAAATAAGATGTTGTCTGTCAAATTACCACACCATTGAACGCAAAAACTCCGAAAATAAAATATTGTCTGTCAAAATACCACACCAATGAACGCAAAACTCCGAAAATAAGATATTGTCTGGAAAAATACCACACCATTGAATGTAAAAACTCCGAAAATAATATAGTGTCTGTCAAAACACCACACTATTTAAGGCAAAATCTATGTTGCCAGTCAGTCACGGTTAAGTCTCTCGCTAGAAATTTTCGAAGACAAAATGAACCATTTTAACCCGGAAAATAAGATATTGTCTGTCAAAACACCACACCATTGATCGGAAAGTCTGCGTGGATAGTCAGTTAGTGTTAAGCTTCTCCCTAGATATTTTCGAAGACAAAATGAAGTATTTCAACCTGGAAAATAAGATGTTGTCTGTTAAAATACCACAAAATTGACCGCAAAATCTCCGAAAATAAAATATTGTCTGTCAAAATACCACACCATTGAACGCGAAATATGTGTGGGCAGTCAGTTAGGGTTAAGCTCCTCCGTAGAAATTTTCGAAGACAAAATGAAGCATTTCAACCTGTAAAATAAGATGTTGTCTGTCAAAATACCACACAATTGACCGCAAAAACTCCGAAAACAAAATATTGCCTGTCAAAATACCACACCATTGAAAGCAAAATATGTGTGGGCAGTCAGTTAGGGTTACGCTTCTCCCTAGAAATTTTCGAAGACAAAATGAAGCATTTCAACCTGTAAAATAAGATGTTGTCTGTCAAAATACCACACTACTGAACGCAAAAACTCCGAAAATAAGATATTGTCTGTCAAAATACCACACCATTGAACGCAAAATCTCTGTGGCCAGTTGTTAGTGTTAGGCTTCTCCCTAGAAATTTTCTAAGACCAAACGAAGCATTTCAACCCGTAAAATAAGCTGTTGTCTGTCAAAGTACCACACCATTGAATGCAAGAACTCCGAAAATAAGATATTGTCTGTCAAAATACCACACCATTGAACGCAAAATCTGTTTGGCCAGTCAGTTAGTGTTAAGCTTCTCCCTAGAAATTTTCGAATACAAAATGAAGCATTTCAACCCGTAAAAGAAGCTGTTGTCTGTCAAAATACCACACCATTGAACGCAAGAACTCCGAAAATAAGATATTGTCTGTCAAAATACCACGCCATTGGACGCAAAGTCTGCGTGGCTAGTCAGTTACTGTTAAGCTTCTCCCTAGATATTTTCGAAGACAAAATTAAGCATTTCAAACAGGCAAATAAGACGTTGTCTGTCAAAATACCACAACATTGACCCCAAAATCTCCGAAAATAAGATATTGTCTCTAAAAATACCACAGCATTGAACGCAAAATCTGTGTGGCCAGTCAGACACTCTTAAGCTTCTTCCTAGAAGTTTGCGAAGACAAAAAAAAACACTTTAACCCGGAAAATAAGATATTGTCTGTCAAAATACCACACTATTGAACGCAAAATCTGTGTGGCCAGTCAGTTAGGGTTAAGCTTCTCCCTAGAAATTTTCGAAGACAAAGTGAACCATTTCAACCCGTAAAATAAGATGCTGCCTGTCAAAATACCACACCACTGAACGCAGAAACTCCGAAAATAAGATATTGTCGGTAAAAATACCACACCATTGAACGCAATATCTGTGTGGCTAGTCAGACACTCTTAAGCTTCTTCCTAGAAGTTTGCGAAGACAAAATAAAACATTTTGATCCTGAAAATAAGATATTGTCTGTCAAAATACCACACCATTGACCACAAAAACTCAGAAAATAAAATATTGTCTGTCAAAATACCACACCATTGAACGTAAAATCTGTGTGGCCAGTCAGACACTCTTAGGCTTCTTCCTTGAAGTTTGCGAAGACAAAATAAAACATTGTAAACCGGAAAATAAGATATTGTCTGTTAAAATACCACACTATTGAAAGCAAAATCTGTGTGGCCAGTCAGTTAGTGTTAAGCTTCTCCCTAGAAGTTTTCGAAGACAAAATGAACCATTTCAACCCGGACTATAAGATGTTATCTGTCAAAATACCACACCATTGAACGCAAAAATTCCGAAAATAAGATATTGTCTGCTAAAATAATACGCCATTTAACGCAATATCTGTGTGGCCAGTCAGACACTCTTAAGCTTCTCTCTAGAAATTTTCGAAGAAAAAATTAAGCATTTTAGCCCCTAAAATAAGATGCTATCTGTCAAAATACCACACCATTGAACGCAAAAACTCGGAAAATAATATAGTGTCTGTCAAAACACCACACTATTTAAGGCAAAATCTGTGTTGCCAGTCAGTCACGGTTAAGTCTCTCCCTTGAAATTTTTGAAGACAAAATGAACCATTTTAACCCGGAAAATAAGATGTTGTCTGTCAAAATACTACACCATTGAACGTAAAATCTGTGTGGCCAGTCAGACACTGTTAGGTTTCTTCCTAGAAGTTTGCGAAGACAAAATAAAACATTGCAACCCGGAAAATAAGATATTGTCTGTCAAAATACTACACTATTGAACGCAAAATCTGTGTGGCCAGTCAGTTAGTGTTAAGCTTCTCAATAGAAGTTTTCGAAGACCAATTGAAGCATTTCAACCTAGAATATAAGATGTTATCTGTCAAAATACTACACCATTGAACGCAAAAACTCCGAAAATAAGATTTTGTCTGTCAAAGTACCACACCATTTAACGCGAGATCTGTGTGGCCAGTCAGACATTCTTAAGCTTCTCCCTAGAAATTTTCGAAGACAAAATGAAGCATTTCAACCCGTAAAATAAGATGTTGTCTGTCAAAATACCACACCATTGAACGCAAAAACTCCGAAAATAAGATATTGTCTGTCAAAATACTACACTATTGAACGCAAAATCTGTGTGGCCAGTTGTTAGTGTTAAGCTTCTCCCTAGAAGTTTTCGAAGACCAATTGAAGCATTTCAACCCGGAATATAAGATGTTATCTGTCAAAATACTACACCATTGAACGCAAAATATGTGTGGCCAGTCAGTTAGTGTTAAGCTTCTCCCTAGAAGTTTTCGAATACCAATTGAAGCATTTCAACCCGGAATATAAGATGTTATCTGTCAAAATACTAAACCATTGAACGCTAAAACTCCGAAAATAAAATATTGCCTGTCAAAATACCACACCATTGAACGTGTGGCCAGTCAGACATTCTTAAGCTCTCCCTAGAAATTTTCGAAGACAAATTGAAGCATTTCAATCCGTAAAATAAGATGTTGTATGTCAAAATACCACACCATTGACCACGAAAGCTCCGAAAATAAGATATTGTCTGTCAAAATACCACACCATTGAACGCAAAATCTGTGTGGCCACTCAGTTAGGGTTAAGCTTCTCCCTAGAAATTTTCGAAGACAAAATGAACCATTTCAACCCGTAAAATAAGATGTTGTCTGTCAAAATATGACACCATTGAACACAGAAACTCCGAAAATAAGATATTGTCGGTAAGAATACCACACCATTGAACGCAATATCTGTGTGGCCAGTCAGACACTCTTAAGCTTCTTCCTAGAAGTGTGGGAAGACAAAATAAAACATTTTAATCCTGAAAATAAGATATTTCTGTCAAAATACCACACCATTGACCACAAAAACTCAGAAAATAAAATATTGTCTGTCAAAATACCACACCATTGAACGCAAAATCTGTGTGGCCAGTCAGTTAGTGTTAAGCTTCTCCCTAGAAATTTTCGAAGACAAAATGAAGCATTTCAACCTTTTAAAATAAGATGTTGTCTGCCAAAATACCACACCATTGACCACAAAAACTCCGAAAATAAAATACAAAATAAAACACTTTAACCCGGAAAATTAGATATTGTCTGTCAAAATACCACACTATTAAACGAAAATCTGTGTGGCCAGTTGTTAGTGTTAAGCTTCTCCCTAGAAGTTTTCGAAGACCAATTGAAGCATTTCAACCCGGAATATAAGATGCTATCTGTCAAAATACCACACCATTGAACGCAAAAACTCCGAAAATAAGATATTGTCTGCTAAAATAATACACCATTTAACGCAAGATCTGTGTGGCCAGTCAGACACTCTTAGGCTTCCCCCTAGAAATTTTCGAAGACAAAATTAAGCATTTTAGCCCGGAAAATAAGACGCTATCTATCAAAATACCACACCGTTGAACGCAAAAACTCGGAAAATAATATAGTGTCTGTCAAAATACCACACCATTGAACGCAAAATCTGTGTGGCCAGTCAGTTAGTGTTAAGCTTCTCCCTAGAAATTTTCGAAGACAAAATGAAGCATTTCAGCCCGTAAAATAAGATGTTGTCTGTCAAAATACCACACCAATTTACGCAAAACTCCGAAAATAAGATATTGTCTGCCAAAATACCACACCATTGACCGCAAAATCTGTGTGGCCAGTCGTTAGTGTTAAGCTTCTCCCTAGAAGTTTTCGAAGACAAAATGAAGCAGTTCAACCCGTAAAATAAGATGTTGTCTGTCAAATTACCACACCATTGAACGCAAAAACTCCGAAAATAAAATATTGTCTGTCAAAATACCACACCAATGAACGCAAAACTCCGAAAATAAGATATTGTCTGCCAAAATACCACACTATTGAACGAAAATCTGTGTGGCCAGTTGTTAGTGTTAAGCTTCTCCCTAGAAGTTTTCGAAGACCAATTGAAGCATTTCAACCCGGAATATAAGATGCTATCTGTCAAAATACCACACCATTGAACGCAAAAACTCCGAAAATAAGATATTGTCTGCTAAAATAATACACCATTTAACGCAAGATCTGTGTGGCCAGTCAGACACTCTTAGGCTTCTCTCTAGAAATTTTCGAAGACAAAATTAACAATTTTAGCCCGGAAAATAAGACGTTATATATCAAAATACCACACCATTGAACGCAAAAACTCGGAAAATAATATAGTGTCTGTCAAAATACCACACCATTGAACGCAAAATCTGTGTGGCCAGTCAGTTAGTGTTAAGCTTCTCCCTAGATATTTTCGAAGACAAAATGAAGCATTTCAACCTGGAAAATAAGATGTTGTCTGCCAAAATACCACACCATTGACCACAAAAACTCCGAAAATAAAATATTGTCTGTCAAAATACCACACCCCAAAACGCAAAATATGTGTGGGCAGTCAGTTAGGGTTAAGCTTCTCCCTAGAAATTTTCGAAGACAAAATGAAGCATTTCAACCCGGGAAATAAGATGTTGTCTGTTAAAATACCACACCATTGACCGCAAAAACTCCGAAAATAAAATATTGCCTGTCAAAATACTACACCATTGAACGCAAAATATGTGTGGCCAGTCAGTTAGTGTTAAGCTTCTCCCTAGAAGTTTTCGAATACCAATTGAAGCATTTCAACCCGGAATATAAGATGTTATCTGTCAAAATACTAAACCATTGAACGCTAAAACTCCGAAAATAAAATATTGCCTGTCAAAATACCACACCATTGAACGTGTGGCCAGTCAGACATTCTTAAGCTCTCCCTAGAAATTTTCGAAGACAAATTGAAGCATTTCAATCCGTAAAATAAAATGTTGTATGTCAAAATATAACACCATTGACCACAAAAGCTCCGAAAATAAGATATTGTCTGTCAAAATACCACACCATTGAACGCAAAATCTGTGTGGCCACTCAGTTAGGGTTAAGCTTCTCCCTAGAAATTTTCGAAGACAAAATGAACCATTTCAACCTGTAAAATAAGATGTTGTCTGTCAAAATATGACACCATTGAACACAGAAACTCCGAAAATAAGATATTGTCGGTAAGAATACCACACCATTGAACGCAATATCTGTGTGGAAAGTCAGACACTCTTAAGCTTCTTCCTAGAAGTGTGGGAAGACAAAATAAAACATTTTAATCCTGAAAATGAGATATTTCTGTCAAAATACCACACCATTGACCACAAAAACTCAGAAAATAAAATATTGTCTGTCAAAATAACACACCATTGAACGCAAAATCTGTGTGGCCAGTCAGTTAGTGTTAAGCTTCTCCCTAGAAATTTTCGAAGACAAAATGAAGCATTTCAACCTGGAAAATAAGATGTTGTCTGCCAAAATACCACACCATTGACCACAAAAACTCCGAAAATAAAATACAAAATAAAACACTTTAACCCGGAAAATTAGATATTGTCTGTCAAAATACCACACTATTGAACGAAAATCTGTGTGGCCAGTTGTTAGTGTTAAGCTTCTCCCTAGAAGTTTTCGAAGACCAATTGAAGCATTTCAACCCGGAATATAAGATGTTATCTGTCAAAATACCACACCATTGAACGCAAAAACTCCGAAAATAAGATATTGTCTGCTAAAATAATACACCATTTAACGCAAGATCTGAGTGGCCAGCCAGACACTCTTAGGCTTCTCTCTGGAAATTTTCGAAGACAAAATTAACAATTTTAGCCCGGAAAATAAGACGCTATATATCAAAATACCACACCATTGAACGCAAAAACTCGGAAAATAATATAGTGTCTGTCAAAATACCACACCATTGAACGCAAAATCTGTGTGGCCAGTCAGTTAGTGTTAAGCTTCTCCCTAGAAATTTTCGAAGACAAAATGAAGCATTTCAGCCCGTAAAATAAGATGTTGTCTGTCAAAATACCACACCAATGAACGCAAAACTCCGAAAATAAGATATTGTCTGCCAAAATACCACACCATTGACCGCAAAATCTGTGTGGCCAGTCGTTAGTGTTAAGCTTCTCCCTAGAAGTTTTCGAAGACAAAATGAAGCATTTCAACCCGTAAAATAAGATGTTGTCTGTCAAATTACCACACCATTGAACGCAAAAACTCCGAAAATAAAATATTGTCTGTCAAAATACCACACCAATGAACGCAAAACTCCGAAAATAAGATATTGTCTGCCAAAATACCACACCATTGAACGCAAAATCTCCGAAAATAATATAGTGTCTGTCAAAACACCACACTATTTAAGGCAAAATCTATGTTGCCAGTCAGTCACGGTTAAGTCTCTCGCTAGAAATTTTCGAAGACAAAATGAACCATTTTAACCCGGAAAATAAGATATTGTCTGTCAAAACACCACACCATTGATCGGAAAGTCTGCGTGGATAGTCAGTTAGTGTTAAGCTTCTCCCTAGATATTTTCGAAGACAAAATGAAGTATTTCAACCTGGAAAATAAGATGTTGTCTGTTAAAATACCACAAAATTGACCGCAAAATCTCCGAAAATAAAATATTGTCTGTCAAAATACCACACCATTGAACGCGAAATATGTGTGGGCAGTCAGTTAGGGTTAAGCTCCTCCCTAGAAATTTTCGAAGACAAAATGAAGCATTTCAACCTGTAAAATAAGATGTTGTCTGTCAAAATACCACACAATTGACCGCAAAAACTCCGAAAATAAAATATTGCCTGTCAAAATACCACACCATTGAAAGCAAAATATGTGTGGGCAGTCAGTTAGGGTTACGCTTCTCCCTAGAAATTTTCGAAGACAAAATGAAGCATTTCAACCTGTAAAATAAGATGTTGTCTGTCAAAATACCACACTACTGAACGCAAAAACTCCGAAAATAAGATATTGTCTGTCAAAATACCACACCATTGAACGCAAAATCTCTGTGGCCAGTTGTTAGTGTTAGGCTTCTCCCTAGAAATTTTCTAAGACCAAACGAAGCATTTCAACCCGTAAAATAAGCTGTTGTCTGTCAAAGTACCACACCATTGAATGCAAGAACTCCGAAAATAAGATATTGTCTGTCAAAATACCACACCATTGAACGCAAAATCTGTTTGGCCAGTCAGTTAGTGCTAAGCTTCTCCCTAGAAATTTTCGAATACAAAATGAAGCATTTCAACCCGTAAAAGAAGCTGTTGTCTGTCAAAATACCACACCATTGAACGCAAGAACTCCGAAAATAAGATATTGTCTGTCAAAACACCACGCCATTGGACGCAAAGTCTGCGTGGCTAGTCAGTTACTGTTAAGCTTCTCCCTAGATATTTTCGAAGACAAAATTAAGCATTTCAAACAGGCAAATAAGACGTTGTCTGTCAAAATACCACACCATTGACCCCAAAATCTCCGAAAATAAGATATTGTCTCTAAAAATACCACAGCATTGAACGCAAAATCTGTGTGGCCAGTCAGACACTCTTAAGCTTCTTCCTAGAAGTTTGCGAAGACAAAAAAAAACACTTTAACCCGGAAAATAAGATATTGTCTGTCAAAATACCACACTATTGAACGCAAAATCTGTGTGGCCAGTCAGTTAGGGTTAAGCTTCTCCCTAGAAATTTTCGAAGACAAAGTGAACCATTTCAACCCGTAAAATAAGATGCTGCCTGTCAAAATACCACACCACTGAACGCAGAAACTCCGAAAATAAGATATTGTCGGTAAAAATACCACACCATTGAACGCAATATCTGTGTGGCCAGTCAGACACTCTTAAGCTTCTTCCTAGAAGTTTGCGAAGACAAAATAAAACATTTTGATCCTGAAAATAAGATATTGTCTGTCAAAATACCACACCATTGACCACAAAAACTCAGAAAATAAAATATTGTCTGTCAAAATACCACACCATTGAACGTAAAATCTGTGTGGCCAGTCAGACACTCTTAGGCTTCTTCCTTGAAGTTTGCGAAGACAAAA
Organism: Brachypalpus laphriformis; assembly: GCA_945910035.1. Classification (NCBI taxonomy): domain Eukaryota; kingdom Metazoa; phylum Arthropoda; class Insecta; order Diptera; family Syrphidae; genus Brachypalpus; species Brachypalpus laphriformis. The sequence continues at coordinate 133,337,921 of OX246754.1, forward strand.
TAAAACATTGTAAACCGGAAAATAAGATATTGTCTGTTAAAATACCACACCATTGAAAGCAAAATCTGTGTGGCCAGTCAGTTAGTGTTAAGCTTCTCCCTAGAAGTTTTCGAAGACAAAATGAACCATTTCAACCCGGACTATAAGATGTTATCTGTCAAAATACCACACCATTGAACGCAAAAATTCCGAAAATAAGATATTGTCTGCTAAAATAATACGCCATTTAACGCAATATCTGTGTGGCCAGTCAGACACTCTTAAGCTTCTCTCTAGAAATTTTGGAAGACCAATTGAAGCATTTCAACCCAGAATATAAGATGTTATCTGTCAAAATACTACACCATTGAACGCAAGATCTGTGTGGCCAGTCAGACACTCTTAGGCTTCTCCCTAGAAATTTTCGAAGACAAAATTAACCATTTTAGCCCGGAAAATAAGACGCTATATAGCAAAATACCACACCATTGAACGCAAAAACTCCGAAAATAATATAGTGTCTGTCAAAACACCACACCATTTAAGGCAAAATCTGTGTTGCCAGTCAGTCACGGTTAAGTCCCTCCCTAGAAATTTTCGAAGACAAAATGAACCATTTTAACCCGGAAAATAAGATATTGTCTGTCAAAATACCACACTATTGAACGCAAAATCTGTGTGGCCAGTCAGTTAGTGTTAAGCTTCTCCCTAGAAGTTTTCGAAGACCAATTGAAGCATTTCAACCCAGAATATAAGATGTTATCTGTCAAAATACTACACCATTGAACGCAAAAACTCCGAAAATAAGATATTGTCTGTCAAAATACTACACCATTGAACGCAAAATCTGCGCGGCCAATCAGTTAGTGTTAAGCTTCTCCCTAGAAGTTTTCGAAGACCAATTGAAGCATTTCAACCCGAAAAAGAAGCTGTTGTCTGTCAAAATACCACACCATTGAACACAAGAACTTCGAAAATAAGATATTGTCTGTCAAAATACCACACCATTGAACGCAAGGTCTGCGTGGCTAGTCAGTTAGTGTTAAGCTTCTCCCTAGATATTTTCGAAGACAAAATGGAGCATTTCAAACAGGCAAATAAGACGTTGTCTGGCAAAATACCACACCATTGACCGCAAAAACTCCGAAAATAAGATATTGTCTCTAAAAATACCACACCATTGAAAGCAAAATCTGTGTGGCCAGTCAGACACTCTTAAGCTTCTTCCTAGAAGTTTGCGAAGACAAAATAAAACACTTTAACCCGGAAAATAAGATATTGTCTGTCAAAATACCACACTATTGAACGAAAATCTGTGTGGCCAGTTGTTAGTGTTAAGCTTCTCCCTAGAAGTTTTCGAAGACCAATTGAAGCATTTCAACAAGAAAAAGAAGCTGTTGTCTGTCAAAATACCACACCATTGAACGCAAGAACTTCGAAAATAAGATATTGTCTGTCAAAATACCACACCATTGAACGCAAGGTCTGCGTGGCTAGTCAGTTAGTGTTAAGCTTCTCCCTAGATATTTTCGAAGACAAAATGGAGCATTTCAAACAGGCAAATAAGACGTTGTCTGGCAAAATACCACACCATTGACCGCAAAAACTCCGAAAATAAGATATTGTCTCTAAAAATACCACACCATTGAAAGCAAAATCTGTGTGGCCAGTCAGACACTCTTAAGCTTCTTCCTAGAAGTTTGCGAAGACAAAATAAAACACTTTAACCCGGAAAATAAGATATTGTCTGTCAAAATACCACACTATTGAACGAAAATCTGTGTGGCCAGTTGTTAGTGTTAAGCTTCTCCCTAGAAGTTTTCGAAGACCAATTGAAGCATTTCAACCCGGAATATAAGATGTTATCTGTCAAAATACCACACCATTGAACGCAAAAACTCCGAAAATAAGATATTGTCTGCTAAAATAATACACCATTTAACGCAAGATCTGTGTGGCCAGTCAGACACTCTTAGGCTTCTCCCTAGAAATTTTCGAAGACAAAATTAAGCATTTTAGCCCGGAAAATAAGACGCTATCTATCAAAATACCACACCATTGAACGCAAAAACTCGGAAAATAATATAGTGTCTGTCAAAATACCACACCATTGAACGCAAAATCTGTGTGGCCAGTCAGTTAGTGTTAAGCTTCTCCCTAGAAATTTTCGAAGACAAAATGAAGCATTTCAGCCCGTAAAATAAGATGTTGTCTGTCAAAATACCACACCAATGAACGCAAAACTCCGAAAATAAGATATTGTCTGCCAAAATACCACACCATTGACCGCAAAATCTGTGTGGCCAGTCGTTAGTGTTAAGCTTCTCCCTAGAAGTTTTCGAAGACAAAATGAAGCATTTCAACCCGTAAAATAAGATGTTGTCTGTCAAATTACCACACCATTGAACGCAAAAACTCCGAAAATAAAATATTGTCTGTCAAAATACCACACCAATGAACGCAAAACTCCGAAAATAAGATATTGTCTGCCAAAATACCACACTATTGAACGAAAATCTGTGTGGCCAGTTGTTAGTGTTAAGCTTCTCCCTAGAAGTTTTCGAAGACCAATTGAAGCATTTCAACCCGGAATATAAGATGTTATCTGTCAAAATACCACACCATTGAACGCAAAATCTCCGAAAATAAGATATTGTCTGCTAAAATAATACACCATTTAACGCAAGATCTGTGTGGCCAGTCAGACACTCTTAGGCTTCTCTCTAGAAATTTTCGAAGACAAAATTAACAATTTTAGCCCGGAAAATAAGACGCTATATATCAAAATACCACACCATTGAACGCAAAAACTCGGAAAATAATATAGTGTCTGTCAAAATACCACACCATTGAACGCAAAATCTGTGTGGCCAGTCAGTTAGTGTTAAGCTTCTCCCTAGATATTTTCGAAGACAAAATGAAGCATTTCAACCTGGAAAATAAGATGTTGTCTGCCAAAATACCACACCATTGACCACAAAAACTCCGAAAATAAAATATTGTCTGTCAAAATACCACACCCCAAAACGCAAAATATGTGTGGGCAGTCAGTTAGGGTTAAGCTTCTCCCTAGAAATTTTCGAAGACAAAATGAAGCATTTCAACCCGGAAAATAAGATGTTGTCTGTTAAAATACCACACCATTGACCGCAAAAACTCCGAAAATAAAATATTGCCTGTCAAAATACTACACCATTGAACGCAAAATATGTGTGGCCAGTCAGTTAGTGTTAAGCTTCTCCCTAGAAGTTTTCGAATACCAATTGAAGCATTTCAACCCGGAATATAAGATGTTATCTGTCAAAATACTAAACCATTGAACGCTAAAACTCCGAAAATAAAATATTGCCTGTCAAAATACCACACCATTGAACGTGTGGCCAGTCAGACATTCTTAAGCTCTCCCTAGAAATTTTCGAAGACAAATTTAAGCATTTCAATCCGTAAAATAAGATGTTGTATGTCAAAATACCACACCATTGACCACAAAAGCTCCGAAAATAAGATATTGTCTGTCAAAATACCACACCATTGAACGCAAAATCTGTGTGGCCACTCAGTTAGGGTTAAGCTTCTCCCTAGAAATTTTCGAAGACAAAATGAACCATTTCAACCCGTAAAATAAGATGTTGTCTGTCAAAATATGACACCATTGAACACAGAAACTCCGAAAATAAGATATTGTCGGTAAGAATACCACACCATTGAACGCAATATCTGTGTGGCCAGTCAGACACTCTTAAGCTTCTTCCTAGAAGTGTGGGAAGACAAAATAAAACATTTTAATCCTGAAAATAAGATATTTCTGTCAAAATACCACACCATTGACCACAAAAACTCAGAAAATAAAATATTGTCTGTCAAAATACCACACCATTGAACGCAAAATCTATGTGGCCAGTCAGTTAGTGTTAAGCTTCTCCCTAGAAATTTTCGAAGACAAAATGAAGCATTTCAACCTGGAAAATAAGATGTTGTCTGCCAAAATACCACACCATTGACCACAAAAACTCCGAAAATAAAATACAAAATAAAACACTTTAACCCGGAAAATTAGATATTGTCTGTCAAAATACCACACCATTGAACGAAAATCTGTGTGGCCAGTTGTTAGTGTTAAGCTTCTCCCTAGAAGTTTTCGAAGACCAATTGAAGCATTTCAACCCGGAATATAAGATGTTATCTGTCAAGATACCACACCATTGAACGCAATAACTCCGAAAATAAGATATTGTCTGCTAAAATAATACACCATTTAACGCAAGATCTGTGTGGCCAGTCAGACACTCTTAGGCTTCTCTCTAGAAATTTTTGAAGACAAAATTAACAATTTTAGCCCGGAAAATAAGACGCTATATATCAAAATAGTACACTATTGAACGCAAAAACTCGGAAAATAATATAGTGTCTGTCAAAATACCACACCATTGAACGCAAAATCTGTGTGGCCAGTCAGTTAGTGTTAAGCTTCTCCCTAGAAATTTTCGAAGACAAAATTAACAATTTTAGCCCGGAAAATAAGACGCTATATATCAAAATACCACACTATTGAACGCAAAAACTCGGAAAATAATATAGTGTCTGTCAAAATACCACACCATTGAACGCAAAATCTGTGTGGCCAGTCAGTTAGTGTTAAGCTTCTCCCTAGAAATTTTCGAAGACAAAATGAAGCATTTCAGCCCGTAAAATAAGATGTTGTCTGTCAAAATACCACACCAATGAACGCAAAACTCCGAAAATAAGATATTGTCTGCCAAAATACCACACCATTGACCGCAAAATCTGTGTGGCCAGTCGTTAGTGTTAAGCTTCTCCCTAGAAGTTTTCGAAGACAAAATGAAGCATTTCAACCCGTAAAATAAGATGTTGTCTGTCAAATTACCACACCATTGAACGCAAAAACTCCGAAAATAAAATATTGTCTGTCAAAATACCACACCAATGAACGCAAAACTCCGAAAATAAGATATTGTCTGCCAAAATACCACACTATTGAACGAAAATCTGTGTGGCCAGTTGTTAGTGTTAAGCTTCTCCCTAGAAGTTTTCGAAGACCAATTGAAGCATTTCAACCCGGAATATAAGATGTTATCTGTCAAAATACCACACCATTGAACGCAAAAACTCCGAAAATAAGATATTGTCTGCTAAAATAATACACCATTTAACGCAAGATCTGTGTGGCCAGTCAGACACTCTTAGGCTTCTCTCTAGAAATTTTCGAAGACAAAATTAACAATTTTAGCCCGGAAAATAAGACGCTATATATCAAAATACCACACCATTGAACGCAAAAACTCGGAAAATAATATAGTGTCTGTCAAAATACCACACCATTGAACGCAAAATCTGTGTGGCCAGTCAGTTAGTGTTAAGCTTCTCCCTAGATATTTTCGAAGACAAAATGAAGCATTTCAACCTGGAAAATAAGATGTTGTCTGCCAAAATACCACACAATTGACCACAAAAACTCCGAAAATAAAATATTGTCTGTCAAAATACCACACCCCAAAACGCCAAATATGTGTGGGCAGTCAGTTAGGGTTAAGCTTCTCCCTAGAAATTTTCGAAGACAAAATGAAGCATTTCAACCCGGAAAATAAGATGTTGTCTGTTAAAATACCACACAATTGACCGCAAAAACTCCGAAAATAAAATATTGCCTGTCAAAATACTACACCATTGAACGCAAAATATGTGTGGCCAGTCAGTTAGTGTTAAGCTTCTCCCTAGAAGTTTTCGAATACCAATTGAAGCATTTCAACCCGGAATATAAGATGTTATCTGTCAAAATACTAAACCATTGAACGCTAAAACTCCGAAAATAAAATATTGCCTGTCAAAATACCACACCATTGAACGTGTGGAGAGTCAGACATTCTTAAGCTCTCCCTAGAAATTTTCGAAGACAAATTGAAGCATTTTAATCCGTAAAATAAGATGTTGTATGTCAAAATACCACACCATTGACCACAAAAGCTCCGAAAATAAGATATTGTCTGTCAAAATACCACACCATTGAACGCAAAATCTGTGTGGCCACTCAGTTAGGGTTAAGCTTCTCCCTAGAAATTTTCGAAGACAAAATGAACCATTTCAACCCGTAAAATAAGATGTTGTCTGTCAAAATATGACACCATTGAACACAGAAACTCCGAAAATAAGATATTGTCGGTAAGAATACCACACCATTGAACGCAATATCTGTGTGGCCAGTCAGACACTCTTAAGCTTCTTCCTAGAAGTGTGGGAAGACAAAATAAAACATTTTAATCCTGAAAATAAGATATTTCTGTCAAAATACCACACCATTGACCACAAAAACTCAGAAAATAAAATATTGTCTGTCAAAATACCACACCATTGAACGCAAAATCTATGTGGCCAGTCAGTTAGTGTTAAGCTTCTCCCTAGAAATTTTCGAAGACAAAATGAAGCATTTCAACCTGGAAAATAAGATGTTGTCTGCCAAAATACCACACCATTGACCACAAAAACTCCGAAAATAAAATACAAAATATAACACTTTAACCCGGAAAATTAGATATTGTCTGCCAAAATACCACACTATTGAACGAAAATCTGTGTGGCCAGTTGTTAGTGTTAAGCTTCTCCCTAGAAGTTTTCGAAGACCAATTGAAGCATTTCAACCCGGAATATAAGATGTTATCTGTCAAAATACCACACCATTGAACGCAAAAACTCCGAAAATAAGATATTGTCTGCTAAAATAATACACCATTTAACGCAAGATCTGTGTGGCCAGTCAGACACTCTTAGGCTTCTCTCTAGAAATTTTCGAAGACAAAATTAACAATTTTAGCCCGGAAAATAAGACGCTATATATCAAAATACCACACCATTGAACGCAAAAACTCGGAAAATAATATAGTGTCTGTCAAAATACCACACCATTGAACGCAAAATCTGTGTGGCCAGTCAGTTAGTGTTAAGCTTCTCCCTAGATATTTTCGAAGACAAAATGAAGCATTTCAACCCGGAAAATAAGATGTTGTCTGTTAAAATACCACACAATTGACCGCAAAAACTCCGAAAATAAAATATTGCCTGTCAAAATACTACACCATTGAACGCAAAATATGTGTGGCCAGTCAGTTAGTGTTAAGCTTCTCCCTAGAAGTTTTCGAATACCAATTGAAGCATTTCAACCCGGAATATAAGATGTTATCTGTCAAAATACTAAACCATTGAACGCTAAAACTCCGAAAATAAAATATTGCCTGTCAAAATACCACACCATTGAACGTGTGGAGAGTCAGACATTCTTAAGCTCTCCCTAGAAATTTTCGAAGACAAATTGAAGCATTTTAATCCGTAAAATAAGATGTTGTATGTCAAAATACCACACCATTGACCACAAAAGCTCCGAAAATAAGATATTGTCTGTCAAAATACCACACCATTGAACGCAAAATCTGTGTGGCCACTCAGTTAGGGTTAAGCTTCTCCCTAGAAATTTTCGAAGACAAAATGAACCATTTCAACCCGTAAAATAAGATGTTGTCTGTCAAAATATGACACCATTGAACACAGAAACTCCGAAAATAAGATATTGTCGGTAAGAATACCACACCATTGAACGCAATATCTGTGTGGCCAGTCAGACACTCTTAAGCTTCTTCCTAGAAGTGTGGGAAGACAAAATAAAACATTTTAATCCTGAAAATAAGATATTTCTGTCAAAATACCACACCATTGACCACAAAAACTCAGAAAATAAAATATTGTCTGTCAAAATACCACACCATTGAACGCAAAATCTATGTGGCCAGTCAGTTAGTGTTAAGCTTCTCCCTAGAAATTTTCGAAGACAAAATGAAGCATTTCAACCTGGAAAATAAGATGTTGTCTGCCAAAATACCACACCATTGACCACAAAAACTCCGAAAATAAAATACAAAATATAACACTTTAACCCGGAAAATTAGATATTGTCTGTCAAAATACCACACTATTGAACGAAAATCTGTGTGGCCAGTTGTTAGTGTTAAGCTTCTCCCTAGAAGTTTTCGAAGACCAATTGAAGCATTTCATCCCGGAATATAAGATGTTATCTGTCAAAATACCACACCATTGAACGCAAAAACTCCGAAAATAAGATATTGTCTGCTAAAATAATACACCATTTAACGCAAGATCTGTGTGGCCAGTCAGACACTCTTAGGCTTCTCCCTAGAAATTTTCGAAGACAAAATTAAGCATTTTATCCCGGAAAATAAGACGCTATCTATCAAAATACCACACCATTGAACGCAAAAACTCGGAAAATAATATAGTGTCTGTCAAAATACCACACCATTGAACGCAAAATCTGTGTGGCCAGTCAGTTAGTGTTAAGCTTCTCCCTAGAAATTTTCGAAGACAAAATGAAGCATTGCAGCCCGTAAAATAAGATGTTGTCTGTCAAAATACCACACCAATGAACGCAAAACTCCGAAAATAAGATATTGTCTGCCAAAATACCACACCATTGACCGCAAAATCTGTGTGGCCAGTCGTTAGTGTTAAGCTTCTCCCTAGAAGTTTTCGAAGACAAAATGAAGCATTTCAACCCGTAAAATAAGATGTTGTCTGTCAAATTACCGCACCATTGAACGCAAAAACTCCGAAAATAAAATATTGTCTGTCAAAATACCAGACCAATGAACGCAAAACTCCGAAAATAAGATATTGTCTGCCAAAATACCACACTATTGAACGAAAATCTGTGTGGCCAGTTGTTAGTGTTAAGCTTCTCCCTAGAAGTTTTCGAAGACAAAATGAAGCATTTCAACTTGGAAAATAAGTTGTTATCTGTTTAAATACCACACCATTGAACGCAAAAACTCCGAAAATAAGATATTGTCTGCTAAAATAATACACCATTTAACGCAAGATCTGTGTGGCCAGTCAGACACTCTTAGGCTTCTCCCTAGAAATTTTCGAAGACAAAATTGACCATTTTAGCCCGGAAAATAAGACGCTATATATCAAAATACCACACCATTGAACGCAAAAACTCGGAAAATAATATAGTGTCTGTCAAAATACCACACCATTGAACGCAAAATCTGTGTGGCCAGTCAGTTAGTGTTAAGCTTCTCCCTAGATATTTTCGAAGACAAAATGAAGCATTTCAACCTGGAAAATAAGATGTTGTCTGCCAAAATACCACACCATTGACCACAAAAACTCCGAAAATAAAATATTGCCTGTCAAAATACCACACCCCAAAACGCAAAATATGTGTGGGCAGTCAGTTAGGGTTAAGCTTCTCCCTAGAAATTTTCGAAGACAAAATGAAGCATTTCAACCCGGAAAATAAGATGTTGTCTGTTAAAATACCACACCATTGACCGCAAAAACTCCGAAAATAAAATATTGCCTGTCAAAATACTACACCATTGAACGCAAAATATGTGTGGCCAGTCAGTTAGTGTTAAGCTTCTCCCTAGAAGTTTTCGAATACCAATTGAAGCATTTCAACCCGGAATATAAGATGTTATCTGTCAAAATACTAAACCATTGAACGCTAAAACTCCGAAAATAAAATATTGCCTGTCAAAATACCACACCATTGAACGTGTGGCCAGTCAGACATTCTGAAGCTCTCCCTAGAAATTTTCGAAGACAAATTGAAGCATTTCAATCCGTAAAATAAGATGTTGTATGTCAAAATACCACACCATTGAACGCAAAATCTGTGTGGCCACTCAGTTAGGGTTAAGCTTCTCCCTAGAAATTTTCGAAGACAAAACGAACCATTTCAACCCGTAAAATAAGATGTTGTCTGTCAAAATATGACACCATTGAACACAGAAACTCCGAAAATAAGATATTGTCGGTAAGAATACCACACCATTGAACGCAATATCTGTGTGGCCAGTCAGACACTCTTAAGCTTCTTCCTAGAAGTGTGGGAAGACAAAATAAAACATTTTAATCCTGAAAATAAGATATTTCTGTCAAAATACCACACCATTGACCACAAAAACTCAGAAAATAAAATATTGTCTGTCAAAATACCACACCATTGAACGCAAAGTCTGCGTGGCCAGTCAGTTAGTGTTAAGCTTCTCCCTAGATATTTTCAAGGACAAAATGAAGCATTTCAAATTGGAAAACAAGATGATGTCTGCCAAAATACCACACCATTGAACGCAAAAACTCGGAAAATAATATAGTGTCTGTCAAAACACCACACTATTTAAGGCAAAATCTGTGTTGCCAGTCAGTCACGGTTAAGTCTCTCCCTAGAAATTTTCGTAGACAAAATGAACCATTTTAACCCGGAAAATAAGATATTGTCTGTCAAAATACCACACCATTGAACGCAAAATCTGTGTGGAGAGTCAGACACTCTTAAGCTTCTCAGTAGAAGTTTTCGAAGACAAAATAAAACGTTTTAACACGGAAAGTAAGATATTGTCTCTAAAACTACCACACCATTGAACGCAAAATCCGTGTGGTCAGTCAGTTAGTGTTAAGTTTCTCCCTAGAAATTTTCGAAGACAAAATGAACCATTTTAACTCGGAAAATAAGATATTTTCTGTCAAAGCACCACACCATTGAACGCAAAATCTGTGTGGCCAGTCAGTTAGTGTTAAGTTTCTCCCTAGAAATTTTCGAAGACAAAATGAACCATTTTAACCCGGAAAATAAGATATTGTCTGTCAAAATACCACACCATTGAACGCAAAATCTGCGAAGCCAGTCAGACACTCTTAGGCTTCTTCCTAAAAGTTTGCGAAGACAAAATAAAACATTGTAACCCGGAAAATAAGATATTGTCTGTCAAAATACCACACTATTGAACGCAAAACCTGTGTGGCCAGTCAGTTAGTGTTAGGCTCCTCCCTAGGAGTTTTCGAAGACCAATTGAAGCATTTCAACCCGGAATATAAGATGTTATCTGTCAAAATACTACACCATTGAGCGCAAAAACTCTGAAAATAAGATATTGTCTGTCAAAATCCACACCATATAACGCGAGATCTGTGTGGGCAGTCAGACATTCTTAAGCTTCTCCCTAGAAATTTTCGAAGATAAATTGAAGCATTTCAATCTGGAAAATAAGATGTTGTCTGTCAAATTACAACAGCATTGACCGCAAAAACTCCGAAAATAAAATATTGCCTGTCAAAATACCACACCATTGAACGCAAAATATGAGTGGTCAGTCAGTTAGTGTTAAGCTTCGCCCCAGAAGTTTTCGAAGACCATTTGAAGTATTTTAACCCGGAATATAAGATGTTATCTGTCAAAATACTACACTATTGAACGCTAAAACTCCGAAAATAAAATATTGCCTGTCAAAATACCACACCATTTAACGTGTCTCCAGTCAGACATTCTTAAGCTTCTCCCTAGAAATTTGCGAAGACAAAATAAACCATTTCAACCCGGAAGATAAGATGTTGTCTGTCAAAATACCACACCATTGAACGCAAAATATGTGTGGCCAGTCAGTTAGTATTAAGTTTCTCCCTAGAAGTTTTCGAAGACCAATTGAAGCATTTCAACCCGGAATATAAGACGTTATCTGTCAAAATACTACACCATTGAACGCTAAAACTCCGAAAATAAAATATTGCCTGTCAAAATACCACACAATTTAACGTGTGGCCAGTCAGATATTATTCTTAAGCTTCTCCCTAGAAATTTTCGAAGACAAATTGAAGCATTTCAATCCGTAAAATAAGATGTTGTCTGTCAAAATACCACACCATTGACCACAAAAACTCCGAAAATAAAATATTGTCTGTCAAAATACCACACCATTGAACGCGAAATATGTGTGGGCAGTCAGTTAGTGTTAAGCTTCTCCCTAGAAATTTTTCAAGACAAAATGAAGCATTTCAACAAGAAAAATAAGATGTTGTCTGTCAAAATACCACATCATTGAACGCAGAAGCTCCGAAAATAAGATGTTTTCTGTCGAAATACCACACCATTGAACGCAAAATCGGTGTGGCAAGTCAGTTAGTGTTAAGCTTCTCCCTAAAAATTATCGAAGAAAAAACGAAGCATTTCAACCCGTAAAATAAGATGTTGTATGTCAAAATACCACACCATTGAACGCAAGAACTCCGAAAATAAGAAAATGTCTGTCAAAATACCACACCATTGAACGCAAAATCTGTTTGGCCAGTCAGTTAGTGTTAAGCTTCTCCCTAGAAATTTTAGAATACAAAATGAAGAATTTCAACCCGTAAAATAAGATGTTGTCTGTCAAAATCCCACACCATTGAACGCAAAATCTCCGAAAATAAGATATTTTCTGTCGAAATGCCACACAATTGAACGCAAAATCTGTGTGGCCAGTCAGTTAGTGTTAAGCTTCTCCCTAGATATTTTCAAGGACAAAATGAAGCATTTCAACCTTAAAAATAAGATGTTGTCTGTCAAAATACCACACCATTGAACGCAAGAACTCCGAAAATAAGATAATGTCTGTCAAAATACCACACCATTGAACGCAAAATCTGTTTGGCCAGTCAGTTAGTGTTAAGCTTCTCCCTAGAAATTTTAGAATACAAAATGAAGCATTTTAACCCGTAAAATAAGATGTTGTCTGTCAAAATCCCACACCATTGAACGCAAAAACTCCGAAAATAAGATATTGTCTGTCAAAATACCACACCATTGAACGAAAAGTCTGCGTGGCCAGTCAGTTAGTGTTAAGCTTCTCCCTAGATATTTTCAAGGACAAAATGAAGCATTTCAACCTTAAAAATAAGATGTTGTCTGTCAAAAAACCACACCATTGAACGCAAAATCTGTGTGGCCAGTCGTTAGTGTTAAGCTTCTCCCTGGAAGTTTTCGAAGACAAAATGAAGCATTTCAACCTGTAAAATAAGATGTTGTCTGTCAAAATCCCACACCATTGAACGCAAAAACTCCGAAAATAAGATATTGTCCGTCAAAATTCCACACCATTGAACGCAAAGTCTGCGTGGCCAGTCAGTTAGTGTTAAGCTTCTCCCTAGATATTTTCAAGGACAAAATGAAGCATTTCAACCTTAAAAATAAGATGTTGTCTGTCAAAATACCACACCATTGAACGCAAGAACTCCGAAAATAAGATAATGTCTGTCAAAATACCACACCATTGAACGCAAAATCTGTTTGGCCAGTCAGTTAGTGTTAAGCTTCTCCCTAGAAATTTTAGAATACAAAATGAAGCATTTCAACCCGTAAAATAAGATGTTGTCTGTCAAAATCCCACACCATTGAACGCAAAAACTCCGAAAATAAGATATTGTCTGTCAAAATACCACACCATTGAACGAAAAGTCTGCGTGGCCAGTCAGTTAGTGTTAAGCTTCTCCCTAGATATTTTCAAGGACAAAATGAAGCATTTCAACCTTAAAAATAAGATGCTGTCTGCCAAAATACCACACCATTGACCGCAAAAACTCCGAAAATAAAATATTGCCTGTCAAAATACCACACCATTGAACGCAAAATATGTGTGGGCAGCCAGTTAGGGTTAAGCTTCTCCCTAGAAATTTTCGAAGACAAAATGAAGCATTTCAACCTGGAAAATAAGATGTTGTCTGTTAAAATACCACACCATTGACCGCAAAAACTCCGAAAATAAAATATTGCCTGTCAAAATACCACACCATTGCACGCAAAATAAGTGTGGCCAGTCAGTTAGTGTTAAGCTTCTCCCTAGAAATTTTCGAAGACCAATTGAAGCATTTCAACCCGGAATATAAGATGTTATCTGTCAAAATACTACACCATAGAACGCTAAAATCCGAAAATAAAATATTGCCTGTCAAAACACCACACCATTGAACGTGTGGCCAAACAGATATTCTTAAGCTTCTCCCTAGAAATTTTCGAAGACAAATTGAAGCATTTCAATCCGTAAAATAAGATGTTGTCTGTCAAAATACCACACCATTGAACGCAAGAACTCCGAAAATAAGATATTGTCGGTAAAAATACCACACCATTGAAGGCAATATCTGTGTGGCCAGTCAGACACTCTTAAGCTTCTTCCTAGAAGTTTGCGAAGAAAAAGTTAAGCATTTTAGCCCGGAAAATAAGACGCTATCTGTCAAGATACCACACCATTGAACGCAAAAACTCGGAAAATAATATAGTGTCTGTCAAAATACCACACCATTGAACGCAAAATCTGTGTGGCCAGTCAGTTAGTGTTAAGCTTCTCCCTAGAAATTTTCGAAGACAAAATGAAGCATTTCAGCCCGTAAAATAAAATGTTGTCTGTCAAAATACCACACCATTGAACGCAAAACTCTGAAAATAAGATATTGTCTGTCAAAATACCACACCATTGAACGCAAAATCTGTGTGGCCAGTCGTTAGTGTTAAGCTTCTCCTTGGAAGTTTTCGAAGACAAAATGAAGCATTTCAACCTGTAAAATAAGATGTTGGCTGTCAAATTCCCACACCATTGAACGCAAAAACTCCGAAAATAAGATATTGTCTGTCAAAATTCCACACCATTGAACGCAAACTCTGCGTGGCCAGTCAGTTAGTGTTAAGCTTCTCCCTAGATATTTTCAAGGACAAAATGAAGCATTTCAACCTGGAAAACAAGATGATGTCTGCCAAAATACCACACCATTGACCGCAAAAACTCCGAAAATAAAATATTGTCCGTCAAAATTCCACACCATTGAACGCAAAGTCTGCGTGGCCAGTCAGTTAGTGTTAAGCTTCTCCCTAGATATTTTCAAGGACAAAATGAAGCATTTCAACCTTAAAAATAAGATGTTGTCTGTCAAAATACCACACCATTGAACGCAAGAACTCCGAAAATAAGATAATGTCTGTCAAAATACCACACCATTGAACGCAAAATCTGTTTGGCCAGTCAGTTAGTGTTAAGCTTCTCCCTAGAAATTTTAGAATACAAAATGAAGCATTTCAACCCGTAAAATAAGATGTTGTCTGTCAAAATCCCACACCATTGAACGCAAAAACTCCGAAAATAAGATATTGTCTGTCAAAATACCACACCATTGAACGAAAAGTCTGCGTGGCCAGTCAGTTAGTGTTAAGCTTCTCCCTAGATATTTTCAAGGACAAAATGAAGCATTTCAACCTTAAAAATAAGATGCTGTCTGCCAAAATACCACACCATTGACCGCAAAAACTCCGAAAATAAAATATTGCCTGTCAAAATACCACACCATTGAACGCAAAATATGTGTGGGCAGCCAGTTAGGGTTAAGCTTCTCCCTAGAAATTTTCGAAGACAAAATGAAGCATTTCAACCTGGAAAATAAGATGTTGTCTGTTAAAATACCACACCATTGACCGCAAAAACTCCGAAAATAAAATATTGCCTGTCAAAATACCACACCATTGCACGCAAAATAAGTGTGGCCAGTCAGTTAGTGTTAAGCTTCTCCCTAGAAATTTTCGAAGACCAATTGAAGCATTTCAACCCGGAATATAAGATGTTATCTGTCAAAATACTACACCATAGAACGCTAAAATCCGAAAATAAAATATTGCCTGTCAAAATACCACACCATTGAACGTGTGGCCAATCAGATATTCTTAAGCTTCTCCCTAGAAATTTTCGAAGACAAATTGAAGCATTTCAATCCGTAAAATAAGATGTTGTCTGTCAAAATACCACACCATTGAACGCAAGAACTCCGAAAATAAGATATTGTCGGTAAAAATACCACACCATTGAAGGCAATATCTGTGTGGCCAGTCAGACACTCTTAAGCTTCTTCCTAGAAGTTTGCGAAGAAAAAGTTAAGCATTTTAGCCCGGAAAATAAGACGCTATCTGTCAAGATACCACACCATTGAACGCAAAAACTCGGAAAATAATATAGTGTCTGTCAAAATACCACACCATTGAACGCAAAATCTGTGTGGCCAGTCAGTTAGTGTTAAGCTTCTCCCTAGAAATTTTCGAAGACAAAATGAAGCATTTCAGCCCGTAAAATAAAATGTTGTCTGTCAAAATACCACACCATTGAACGCAAAACTCTGAAAATAAGATATTGTCTGTCAAAATACCACACCATTGAACGCAAAATCTGTGTGGCCAGTCGTTAGTGTTAAGCTTCTCCTTGGAAGTTTTCGAAGACAAAATGAAGCATTTCAACCTGTAAAATAAGATGTTGTCTGTCAAATTCCCACACCATTGAACGCAAAAACTCCGAAAATAAGATATTGTCTGTCAAAATTCCACACCATTGAACGCAAACTCTGCGTGGCCAGTCAGTTAGTGTTAAGCTTCTCCCTAGATATTTTCAAGGACAAAATGAAGCATTTCAACCTGGAAAACAAGATGATGTCTGCCAAAATACCACACCATTGACCGCAAAAACTCCGAAAATAAAATATTGCCTGTCAAAATACCACACCATTGAACGCAAAATCTGTGTGGGCAGTCAGTTAGGGTTAAGCATCTCCCTAGAAATTTTCGAAGACAAAATGAAGCATTTCAACCTGGAATATAAGATGTTATCTGTCAAAATACCACACCATTGAACGCAAAATCTGTGTGGGCAGTCAGTTAGGGTTAAGCTTCTCCCTAGAAATTTTCGAAGACAAAATGAAGCATTTCAACCTGTAAAATAAGATGTTGTCTGTCAAAATCCCACACCATTGAATGCAAAAACTCCGAAAATAAGATATTGTCTGTCAAAATTCCACACCATTGAACGCAAAGTCTGCGTGGCCAGTCAGTTAGTGTTAAGCTTCTCCCTAGATATTTTCAAGGACAAAATGAAGCATTTCAAATTGGAAAACAAGATGATGTCTGCCAAAATACCACACCATTGACCGCAGAAACTCCGAAAATAAAATATTGCCTGTCAAAATACCACACCATTGAACGCAAAATCTGTGTGGGCAGTCAGTTAGGGTTAAGCTTCTCCCTAGAAATTTTCGAAGACAAAATGAACCATTTCAACCCGGAATATAAGATGTTATCTGTCAAAATACCACACCATTGAACGCAAAAACTCGGAAAATAATATAGTGTCTGTCAAAACACCACACTATTTAAGGCAAAATCTGTGTTGCCAGTCAGTCACGGTTAAGTCTCTCCCTAGAAATTTTCGAAGACAAAATGAACCATTTTAACCCGGAAAATAAGATATTGTCTGTCAAAATACCACACCATTGAACGCAAAAACTCCGAAAATAAGTTATTGTCGGTAAAAATACCACACCATTGAACGCAATATCTGTGTGGCCAGTCAGACACTCTTAAGCTTCTTCCTAGAAGTTTGCGAAGACATAATAAAACTTTTTAATCCGGAAAATAAGATATTGTCTGTCAAAATACCACACCATTGACCACAAAAACTCCGAAAATAAAATATTGTCTGTCAAAATACCACACCATTGAACGCAAAATCTGTGTGGCCAGTCAGTTAGTGCTAAGCTTCTCCCTAGAAATTTTCGAAGACAAAATGAACCATTTCAACCCGGAATATAAGATGTTATCTGTCAAAATACCACACCATTGAACGCAAAAACTCGGAAAATAATATAGTGTCTGTCAAAACACCACACTATTTAAGGCAAAATCTGTGTTGCCAGTCAGTCACGGTTAAGTCTCTCCCTAGAAATTTTCGAAGACAAAATGAACCATTTTAACCCGGAAAATAAGATATTGTCTGTCAAAATACCACACCATTGAACGCAAAATCTGTGTGGAGAGTCAGACACTCTTAAGCTTCTCAGTAGAAGTTTTCGAAGACAAAATAAAACATTTTAACACGGAAAGTAAGATATTGTCTCTAAACTACCACACCATTGAACGCAAAATCCGTGTGGTCAGTCAGTTAGTGTTAAGTTTCTCCCTAGAAATTTTCGAAGACAAAATGAACCATTTTAACCCGGAATATAAGATGTTATCTGTCAAAATACCACACCATTGAACGCTAAAACTCCGAAAATGAAATATTGCCTGTCAAAATACCACACCATTGAACGCAAAATCTGTGTGGGCAGTCAGTTAGGGTTAAGCTTCTCCCTAGAAATTTTCGAAGACAAAATGAAGCATTTCAGCCCGTAAAATAAAATGTTGTCTGTCAAAATACCACACCATTGAACGCAAAACTCTGAAAATAAGATATTGTCTGTCAAAATACCACACCATTGAACGCAAAATCTGTGTGGCCAGTCGTTAGTGTTAAGCTTCTCCTTGGAAGTTTTCGAAGACAAAATGAAGCATTTCAACCTGTAAAATAAGATGTTGTCTGTCAAATTCCCACACCATTGAACGCAAAAACTCCGAAAATAAGATATTGTCTGTCAAAATTCCACACCATTGAACGCAAACTCTGCGTGGCCAGTCAGTTAGTGTTAAGCTTCTCCCTAGATATTTTCAAGGACAAAATGAAGCATTTCAACCTGGAAAACAAGATGATGTCTGCCAAAATACCACACCATTGACCGCAAAAACTCCGAAAATAAAATATTGCCTGTCAAAATACCACACCATTGAACGCAAAATCTGTGTGGGCAGTCAGTTAGGGTTAAGCATCTCCCTAGAAATTTTCGAAGACAAAATGAAGCATTTCAACCTGGAATATAAGATGTTATCTGTCAAAATACCACACCATTGAACGCTAAAACTCCGAAAATGAAATATTGCCTGTCAAAATACCACACCATTGAACGCAAAATCTGTGTGGGCAGTCAGTTAGGGTTAAGCTTCTCCCTAGAAATTTTCGAAGACAAAATGAAGCATTTCAACCTGTAAAATAAGATGTTGTCTGTCAAAATCCCACACCATTGAATGCAAAAACTCCGAAAATAAGATATTGTCTGTCAAAATTCCACACCATTGAACGCAAAGTCTGCGTGGCCAGTCAGTTAGTGTTAAGCTTCTCCCTAGATATTTTCAAGGACAAAATGAAGCATTTCAAATTGGAAAACAAGATGATGTCTGCCAAAATACCACACCATTGACCGCAGAAACTCCGAAAATAAAATATTGCCTGTCAAAATACCACACCATTGAACGCAAAATCTGTGTGGGCAGTCAGTTAGGGTTAAGCTTCTCCCTAGAAATTTTCGAAGACAAAATGAACCATTTCAACCCGGAATATAAGATGTTATCTGTCAAAATACCACACCATTGAACGCAAAAACTCGGAAAATAATATAGTGTCTGTCAAAACACCACACTATTTAAGGCAAAATCTGTGTTGCCAGTCAGTCACGGTTAAGTCTCTCCCTAGAAATTTTCGAAGACAAAATGAACCATTTTAACCCGGAAAATAAGATATTGTCTGTCAAAATACCACACCATTGAACGCAAAAACTCCGAAAATAAGTTATTGTCGGTAAAAATACCACACCATTGAACGCAATATCTGTGTGGCCAGTCAGACACTCTTAAGCTTCTTCCTAGAAGTTTGCGAAGACATAATAAAACTTTTTAATCCGGAAAATAAGATATTGTCTGTCAAAATACCACACCATTGACCACAAAAACTCCGAAAATAAAATATTGTCTGTCAAAATACCACACCATTGAACGCAAAATCTGTGTGGCCAGTCAGTTAGT
The DNA here is from genome assembly GCA_945910035.1 of Brachypalpus laphriformis. Lineage (NCBI taxonomy): Eukaryota > Metazoa > Arthropoda > Insecta > Diptera > Syrphidae > Brachypalpus > Brachypalpus laphriformis. Next base: position 133,357,440 of record OX246754.1, read on the forward strand.
GCTAAGCTTCTCCCTAGAAATTTTCGAAGACAAAATGAACCATTTCAACCCGGAATATAAGATGTTATCTGTCAAAATACCACACCATTGAACGCAAAAACTCGGAAAATAATATAGTGTCTGTCAAAACACCACACTATTTAAGGCAAAATCTGTGTTGCCAGTCAGTCACGGTTAAGTCTCTCCCTAGAAATTTTCGAAGACAAAATGAACCATTTTAACCCGGAAAATAAGATATTGTCTGTCAAAATACCACACCATTGAACGCAAAATCTGTGTGGAGAGTCAGACACTCTTAAGCTTCTCAGTAGAAGTTTTCGAAGACAAAATAAAACATTTTAACACGGAAAGTAAGATATTGTCTCTAAACTACCACACCATTGAACGCAAAATCCGTGTGGTCAGTCAGTTAGTGTTAAGTTTCTCCCTAGAAATTTTCGAAGACAAAATGAACCATTTTAACCCGGAAAATAAAATATTTTCTGTCAAAGCACCACACCATTGAACGCAAAATCTGTGTGGCCAGTCAGTTAGTGTTAAGTTTCTCCTTAGAAATTTTCGAAGACAAAACGAACCATTTTAACCCGGAAAATAAGATATTATCTGTCAAAGCACCACACCATTGAACGCAAAATCTGTGTGGCCAGTCAGTTAGTGTTAAGTTTCTCCCTAGAAATTTTCGAAGACAAAATGAACCATTTTAAGCCGGAAAATAAGATATTGTCTGTCAAAATACCACACCATTGAACGCAAAATCTGCTAAGCCAGTCAGACACTCTTAGGCTTCTTCCTAAAAGTTTGCGAAGACAAAATAAAACATTGTAACCCGGAAAATAAGATATTGTCTGTCAAAATACCACACTATTGAACGCAAAATCTGTGTGGCCAGTCAGTTAGTGTTAGGCTCCTCCCTAGGAGTTTTCGAAGATCAATTGAAGCATTTCAACCCGGAATATAAGATGTTGTCTGTCAAAATACCACACCATTGACCGCAAAAACTCCGAAAATAAGATATTGTCTGTCAAAATCCACACCATATAACGCGAGATCTGTGTGGCCAGTCAGACATTCTTAAGCTTCTCCCTAGAAATTTTCGAAGACAAATTGAAGCATTTCAATCCGTAAAATAAGATGTTGTCTGTCAAATTACCACAGCATTGACCGCAAAGCTCCGAAAATAAAATATTGCCTGTCAAAATACCACACCATTGAACGCAAAATATGAGTGGTCAGTCAGTTAGTGTTAAGCTTCGCCCCAGACGTTTTCGAAGACCATTTGAAGTATTTTAACCCGGAATATAAGATGTTATCTGTCAAAATACTACACCATTGAACGCTAAAACTACGAAAATAAAATATTGCCTGTCAAAATACCACACCATTTAACGTGTGGCCAGTCAGACATTCTTAAGCTTCTCCCTAGAAATTTGCGAAGACAAAATAAACCATTTCAACCCGGAAAATAAGATGTTGTCTGTCAAAATACCACACCATTGAACGCAAAATATGTGTGGCCAGTCAGTTAGTATTAAGTTTCTCCCTAGAAGTTTTCGAAGACCAATTGAAGCATTTCAACCCGGAATATAAGACGTTATCTGTCAAAATACTACAACATTGAACGCTAAAACTCCCAAAATAAAATACTGCCTGTCAAAATACCACACCATTTAACGTGTGGCCAGTCAGACATTCTTAAGCTTCTCCCTAGAAATTTTCGAAGACAAATTGAAGCATTTCAATCCGTAAAATAAGATGTTGTCTGTCAAAATACCACACCATTGACCACAAAAACTCGGAAAATAAAATATTGTCTGTCAAAATACCACACCATTGAACGCGAAATATATGTGGGCAGTCAGTTAGTGTTAACCTTCTCCCTAGAAATCTTTCAAGACAAAATGAAGCATTTCAACAAGAAAAATAAGATGTTGTCTGTCAAAATACCACATCATTGAACGCAGTAGCTCCGAAAATAAGATATTTTCTGTCGAAATACCACACCATTGAACGCAAAATCTGTGTGGCCAGTCAGTTAGTGTTAAGCTTCTCTCTAAAAATTATCGAAGAAAAAATGAAGCATTTCAACCCGTAAAATAAGATGTTGTCTGTCAAAATACCACACCATTGAACGCAAGAACTCCGAAAATAAGATAATGTCTGTCAAAATACCACACCATTGAACGCAAAATCTGTTTGGCCAGTCAGTTAGTGTTAAGCTTCTCCCTAGAAATTTTAGAATACAAAATGAAGCATTTCAACCGTAAGATAAGATGTTGTCTGTCAAAATCAAACACCATTGAACGCAAAAACTCCGAAAATAAGATATTTTCTGTCGAAATGCCACACCATTGAACGCAAAATCTGTGTGGCCAGTCAGTTAGTGTTAAGCTTCTCCCTAGATATTTTCAAGGACAAAATGTAGCATTTCAACCTTAAAAATAAGATGTTGTCTGTCAAAATACCACACCATTGAACGCAAGAACTCCGAAAATAAGATAATGTCTGTCAAAATACCACACCATTGAACGCAAAATCTGTTTGGCCAGTCAGTTAGTGTTAAGCTTCTCCCTAGAAATTTTAGAATACAAAATGAAGCATTTCAACCTGGAAAACAAGATGTTGTCTGTCAAAATCCCACACCATTGAACGCAAAAACTCCGAAAATAAGATATTGTCTGTCAAAATTCCACACCATTGAACGCAAAGTCTGCGTGGCCAGTCAGTTAGTGTTAAGCTTCTCCCTAGATATTTTCAAGGACAAAATGAAGCATTTCAAATTGGAAAACAAGATGATGTCTGCCAAAATACCACACCATTGACCGCAAAAACTCCGAAAATAAAATATTGCCTGTCAAAATACCACACCATTGAACGCAAAATCTGTGTGGGCAGTCAGTTAGGGTTAAGCATCTCCCTAGAAATTTTCGAAGACAAAATGAAGCATTTCAACCTGGAATATAAGATGTTATCTGTCAAAATACCACACCATTGAACGCTAAAACTCCGAAAATGAAATATTGCCTGTCAAAATACCACACCATTGAACGCAAAATCTGTGTGGGCAGTCAGTTAGGGTTAAGCTTCTCCCTAGAAATTTTCGAAGACAAAATGAAGCATTTCAACCTGTAAAATAAGATGTTGTCTGTCAAAATCCCACACCATTGAATGCAAAAACTCCGAAAATAAGATATTGTCTGTCAAAATTCCACACCATTGAACGCAAAGTCTGCGTGGCCAGTCAGTTAGTGTTAAGCTTCTCCCTAGATATTTTCAAGGACAAAATGAAGCATTTCAAATTGGAAAACAAGATGATGTCTGCCAAAATACCACACCATTGACCGCAGAAACTCCGAAAATAAAATATTGCCTGTCAAAATACCACACCATTGAACGCAAAATCTGTGTGGGCAGTCAGTTAGGGTTAAGCTTCTCCCTAGAAATTTTCGAAGACAAAATGAAGCATTTCAATCCGTAAAATAAGATGTTGTCTGTCAAAATACCACACCATTGAACGCAAAAACTCCGAAAATAAGTTATTGTCGGTAAAAATACCACACCATTGAACGCAATATCTGTGTGGCCAGTCAGACACTCTTAAGCTTCTTCCTAGAAGTTTGCGAAGACATAATAAAACATTTTAATCCGGAAAATAAGATATTGTCTGTCAAAATACCACACCATTGACCACAAAAACTCCGAAAATAAAATATTGTCTGTCAAAATACCACACCATTGAACGCAAAATCTGTGTGGCCAGTCAGTTAGTGCTAAGCTTCTCCCTAGAAATTTTCGAAGACAAAATGAACCATTTCAACCCGGAATATAAGATGTTATCTGTCAAAATACCACACCATTGAACGCAAAAACTCGGAAAATAATATAGTGTCTGTCAAAACACCACACTATTTAAGGCAAAATCTGTGTTGCCAGTCAGTCACGGTTAAGTCTCTCCCTAGAAATTTTCGAAGACAAAATGAACCATTTTAACCCGGAAAATAAGATATTGTCTGTCAAAATACCACACCATTGAACGCAAAATCTGTGTGGAGAGTCAGACACTCTTAAGCTTCTCAGTAGAAGTTTTCGAAGACAAAATAAAACATTTTAACACGGAAAGTAAGATATTGTCTCTAAACTACCACACCATTGAACGCAAAATCCGTGTGGTCAGTCAGTTAGTGTTAAGTTTCTCCCTAGAAATTTTCGAAGACAAAATGAACCATTTTAACCCGGAAAATAAAATATTTTCTGTCAAAGCACCACACCATTGAACGCAAAATCTGTGTGGCCAGTCAGTTAGTGTTAAGTTTCTCCATAGAAATTTTCGAAGACAAAACGAACCATTTTAACCCGGAAAATAAGATATTATCTGTCAAAGCACCACACCATTGAACGCAAAATCTGTGTGGCCAGTCAGTTAGTGTTAAGTTTCTCCCTAGAAATTTTCGAAGACAAAATGAACCATTTTAAGCCGGAAAATAAGATATTGTCTGTCAAAATACCACACCATTGAACGCAAAATCTGCTAAGCCAGTCAGACACTCTTAGGCTTCTTCCTAAAAGTTTGCGAAGACAAAATAAAACATTGTAACCCGGAAAATAAGATATTGTCTGTCAAAATACCACACTATTGAACGCAAAATCTGTGTGGCCAGTCAGTTAGTGTTAGGCTCCTCCCTAGGAGTTTTCGAAGATCAATTGAAGCATTTCAACCCGGAATATAAGATGTTATCTGTCAAAATACCACACCATTGACCGCAAAAACTCCGAAAATAAGATATTGTCTGTCAAAATCCACACCATATAACGCGAGATCTGTGTGGCCAGCCAGACATTCTTAAGCTTCTCCCTAGAAATTTTCGAAGACAAATTGAAGCATTTCAATCCGTAAAATAAGATGTTGTCTGTCAAATTACCACAGCATTGACCGCAAAGCTCCGAAAATAAAATATTGCCTGTCAAAATACCACACCATTGAACGCAAAATATGAGTGGTCAGTCGGTTAGTGTTAAGCTTCGCCCCAGAAGTTTTCGAAGACCATTTGAAGTATTTTAACCCGGAATATAAGATGTTATCTGTCAAAATACTACACCATTGAACGCTAAAACTACGAAAATAAAATATTGCCTGTCAAAATACCACACCATTTAACGTGTGGCCAGTCAGACATTCTTAAGCTTCTCCCTAGAAATTTGCGAAGACAAAATAAACCATTTCAACCCGGAAAATAAGATGTTGTCTGTCAAAATACCACACCATTGAACGCAAAATATGTGTGGCCAGTCAGTTAGTATTAAGTTTCTCCCTAGAAGTTTTCGAAGACCAATTGAAGCATTTCAACCCGGAATATAAGACGTTATCTGTCAAAATACTACAACATTGAACGCTAAAACTCCCAAAATAAAATACTGCCTGTCAAAATACCACACCATTTAACGTGTGGCCCGTCAGACATTCTTAAGCTTCTCCCTAGAAATTTTCGAAGACAAATTGAAGCATTTCAATCCGTAAAATAAGATGTTGTCTGTCAAAATACCACACCATTGACCACAAAAACTCCGAAAATAAAATATTGTCTGTCAAAATACCACACCATTGAACGCGAAATATATGTGGGCAGTCAGTTAGTGTTAACCTTCTCCCTAGAAATCTTTCAAGACAAAATGAAGCATTTCAACAAGAAAAATAAGATGTTGTCTGTCAAAATACCACATCATTGAACGCAGAAGCTCCGAAAATAAGATATTTTCTGTCGAAATACCACACCATTGAACGCAAAATCTGTGTGGCCAGTCAGTTAGTGTTAAGCTTCTCTCTAAAAATTATCGAAGAAAAAATGAAGCATTTCAACCCGTAAAATAAGATGTTGTCTGTCAAAATACCACACCATTGAACGCAAGAACTCCGAAAATAAGATAATGTCTGTCAAAATACCACACCATTGAACGCAAAATCTGTTTGGCCAGTCAGTTAGTGTTAAGCTTCTCCCTAGAAATTTTAGAATACAAAATGAAGCATTTCAACCGTAAAATAAGATGTTGTCTGTCAAAATCAAACACCATTGAACGCAAAAACTCCGAAAATAAGATATTTTCTGTCGAAATGCCACACCATTGAACGCAAAATCTGTGTGGCCAGTCAGTTAGTGTTAAGCTTCTCCCTAGATATTTTCAAGGACAAAATGTAGCATTTCAACCTTAAAAATAAGATGTTGTCTGTCAAAATACCACACCATTGAACGCAAGAACTCCGAAAATAAGATAATGTCTGTCAAAATACCACACCATTGAACGCAAAATCTGTTTGGCCAGTCAGTTAGTGTTAAGCTTCTCCCTAGAAATTTTAGAATACAAAATGAAGCATTTCAACCTGGAAAACAAGATGTTGTCTGTCAAAATCCCACACCATTGAACGCAAAAACTCCGAAAATAAGATATTGTCTGTCAAAATACCACACCATTGAACGAAAAGTCTGCGTGGCCAGTCAGTTAGTGTTAAGCTTCTCCCTAGATATTTTCAAGGACAAAATGAAGCATTTCAACCTTAAAAATAAGATGCTGTCTGCCAAAATACCACACCAGTGACCGCAAAAACTCCGAAAATAAAATATTGCTTGTCAAAATACCACACCATTGAACGCAAAATATGTGTGGGCAGTCAGTTAGGGTTAAGCCTCTCCCTAGAAATTTTCGAAGACAAAATGAAGCATTTCAAACTGGAAAATAAGATGTTGTCTGTTAAAATACCACACCATTGACCGCAAAAACTCCGAATATAAAATATTGCCTGTCAAAATACCACACCATTGCACGCAAAATAAGTGTGGCCAGTCAGTTAGTGTTAAGCTTCTCCCTAGAAGTTTTCGAAGACCAATTGAAGCATTTCAACCCGGAATATAAGATGTTATCTGTCAAAATACTACACCATAGAACGCTAAAACTCCGAAAATAAAATATTGCCTGTCAAAATACGACACCATTGAACGTGTGGCCAGTCAGACATTCATAAGCTTCTCCCTAGAAATTTTCGAAGACAAATTGAAGCATTTCAATCCGTAAAATAAGATGTTGTCTGTCAAAATACCACACCATTGAACGCAAAAACTCCGAAAATAAGATATTGTCGGTAAAAATACCACACCATTGAAGCAATATCTGTGTGGCCAGTCAGACACTCTTAAGCTTCTTCCTAGAAGTTTGCGAAGACAAACATTTTTTTTTTTTTTTTTTTTTTTTCCGAGGGTAGGTGAAAATCTTCAACAAGACACTATGAGGATCGACAGCGCGTGCTCATAGTAGTGTGGGATTCTTACCCACTAAAAAACCTCCCTTCAAAACAGACTTGTTTTTATTTTTACTACAACTAAGTATTCGACTTATCAAGTAGTTTTCGTTTCGCGAAATAATGACGTTTTGCAGGTACCTTCCCATTAGAAGTTCCTGCCAGCTCCGCAGTTTAGACGCGGTTACTTACCGCGCTAGGTCTAAAGGTTTGGTTCTTTGCAGACGGCGCAGTAAATTTCTTTCTTCCAAAAGTTGGAGGACTGTAATATTTACGTGACTTTCTAGTCGATTTCTATGCTTTCTCGCGTAGGTTTGAATTTCGTCTTCGATTGTTTTAATGCCAAGGTCTCTGTGGATATCGCTATTTCTGATATACCATGGCGCATTTACAATACCTCTTAGCACTTTGTTTTCAAAAGTTTGTAAAATTTTAATATTACTTATTTTGGTACAACCCCAGAGTTGTATACCATATGTCCATACAGGCTTTAGCACTTGCTTATATAAAAGCAGTTTGTTATATATATTAAGCTTGGAATATTTTCCAAGTAACCAATACATTTCTCGATATTTGTTATCTAGTTCTTTGCGTTTTTTCTTAACGTGCGTTTTCCATTTCAGCTTTGTATCAAGTGTCATTCCAAGATACTTAGCCTCGTTTGCAAACGGGATTTGAACCGAGTTTGAAAAGATCAGCAAATTATTAATTTTTTTATAAGTGAAATTTACACGAACAGATTTGGTCTCGTTGAGTGCGATTCGCCAAATCTTTGTCCATTCATTTACTCTATTCAAAGCTTCTTGCAGTTTTTCTGTAGTATCTTCGACCGTTTTACCTACTGTCAAGATAGCAGTGTCGTCGGCAAATGTAGCTAGCTCAGTGCCTTCTACTTGCGGTATATCACGAGTGTATAATAAATATAAGACTGGACCAAGAACGCTTCCTTGCGGCACCCCAGCCATTATTTCCTTAAAATCTGAATATTCGTTTCCACATTTGACGCGGAATAGCCTATTCGTAAGGTAGTTCTTCAAAATATTATATAGGTGCTCTGGCAGAACTTGTCGTAATTTAAACTTTAAGCCTTCGTGCCAGACCTTGTCAAAGGCTTGAGAAACGTCAAGGAATACGCTTGAACAAATCTTTTTTTCTTCAAGTGATTTTTCATTACATGTGTTATTCGATGTACTTGTTCAACTGTAGAATGCTTACTTCTAAATCCGAATTGATGATCAGGGATGAGATGCCCTTCTTCTATAACCGGCTGTATTCGCCTAACCAATATTCTCTCGAACACTTTGGATATAATTGGAAGAAGCGAAATCGGTCTATAAGAGGTTTTTTCATTCGGCGGTTTTCCGGGCTTAAGGACCATTATAACTTCGGCGACTTTCCATTGACTGGGAACATATTCTAGTCTAATCGCGGCGTTTTTAATGAACAGAAGCTTAATTAGAGCTTTTCTTGGTAGTGCTTTAAGAACCTCTCCCGTAATTAGGTCGTATCCAGGAGCTTTCTTAGGTTTAAGTTTCTTTATTTCTTCCTTAAGTTCGGTAAGCGTTGCATTTCTTATTACGCTATTGTCTATATACGACGTATTTATATTTTCAATAAGTGCTTGTCCATCAAACGGTTTGAAAGTTTCTTCCAGGTGGGCGGCGAAAACTTGCGCTTTCTCTTTATCATGCCTGGCCCATTCGTCTTGATTTTTCCTAATTGGCGCGGCTTGAATTTGAGGTTTTTTAATACCTTTTATAGCCTTCCAAAGCGAATAGTTAGAATCTTTTTCTGCCGTTAAGCTTTCTAGGTAAGTTTGTATTTCATTATTCTTAATGTCTTTAATAGATCGTTTTAGTGAGTTGCACAAACGGTTAAGATGTGCTTTATGTTGCGGAGCCCGAGTTTGTTGCCATCTTTTACGCGCTTTTCTCTTCTCCTTAATCATCTCTTTTATTTCCTGCGGATAAATTTTAATGTAACTGGCCGGGGTTCTCTTTAGTTTGGGAGTATTCTTCCACGCGGCATCCTGTAAGATTTCGACGAAGCGATCTACTTCAACTTCAAGTTCATAGGGCGTTTTAAGTGATACGCTCAGCGAAATATTTGCTTAAATATCTTTTTAACGCCGTCCCAATTAGTTTTCGCGCCAGTTAATCTGGCCGGTCCTACTTTTTTAATCAAAGCTTCGCTTATCGTCATAATGATTGGAGAATGATCAGAGGAGAGATCAAAGCTTTCTTCAACTTTTATACAGTTGCTAGATATTCCTTTAACAACAAAGAAATCAATCAGATCTGGTATCTTATTTCTATCAGTTGGCCAATATGTTGGTTTACCCGTCGAGTAAAAATCACAACTGAATTGCATACCCGCATTATAAAGCTTTCTACCTTTCTGAGAGGCGTACCTTGAGCCCCAGAAGGGGTGTTTCGCGTTGAAGTCACCACCAATAATAAAATTTGGTTTAAGGAAGTTGAAGATGTTTGTGAAATCACTTTCTTCAAGTTTACATCGCAGTGGACAATATATAGACGAAATGTTGAAAGCAAAATGTCTATTTCTAACGCGTACTGTGCTTACTTGCATTGCTTCTAATTCAATTTTTATTTCCGCTGAGTGTTCGATATTTTCTTTTATAAACAAAGATGAACCGCCTCTGGCTCTTTCCGATGGGTGAAAGTCGTGATATCCGCTATATCCCCTTATCTTAATATTCGATTGCTTTTTCAGATGAGTTTCACAGACCAAGCATATATCAATATCTTTCTCTCGCATAAATATTTCTAACTCGTCGAGTCTTTGTATGAGCCCGTTAGCGTTCCAAGTAAGAATTTTAAGCGTTTCTTTCATATTCTGGTTGAAGTGCGCGTGTTATGAATGTTGTTTTCTAGTGCAACTAGTCTCTCGAAAATTAGTTTATTCGTTTTGCATTGCTCTTCAAGTTTCGCAAGAATTAGGGAAAAAACATTGGATACATGATCTTCTGAACTACCTCTATCACTATTTTTCAATGTCGCAACTTGAGAAGGAGAAGACAAAATTAAGCATTTTAGCCCGGAAAATAAGACGCTATCTGTCAAGATACCACACCATTGAACGCAAAAACTCGGAAAATAATATAGTGTCTGTCAAAATACCACACCATTGAACGCAAAATCTGTATGGCCAGTCAGTTAGTGTTAAGCTTCTCCCTAGAAATTTTCGAAGACAAAGTGAAGCATTTCAGCCCGTAAAATAAAATGTTGTCTGTCAAAATACCACACCATTGAACGCAAAACTCTGAAAATAAGATATTGTCTGTCAAAATACCACACCATTGAACACAAAATCTGTGTGGCCAGTCGTTAGTGTTAAGCTTCTCCCTGGAAGTTTTCGAAGACAAAATGAAGCATTTCAACCTGTAAAATAAGATGTTGTCTGTCAAAATCCCACACCATTGAACGCAAAAACTCCGAAAATAAGATATTGTCTGTCAAAATTCCACACCATTGAACGCAAACTCTGCGTGGCCAGTCAGTTAGTGTTAAGCTTCTCCCTAGATATTTTCAAGGACAAAATGAAGCATTTCAACCTGGAAAACAAGATGATGTCTGCCAAAATACCACACCATTGACCGCAAAAACTCCGAAAATAAAATATTGCCTGTCAAAATACCACACCATTGAACGCAAAATATGTGTGGGCAGTCAGTTAGGGTTAAGCTTCTCCCTAGAAATTTTCGAAGACAAAATGAAGCATTTCAACCTGGAATATAAGATGTTATCTGTCAAAATACCACACCATTGAACGCTAAAACTCCGAAAATGAAATATTGCCTGTCAAAATACCACACCATTGAACGTGTGGCCAGTCAGACATTCTTAAGCTTCTCCCTAGAAATTTTCGAAGACAAATTGAAGCATTTCAATCCGTAAAATAAGATGTTGTCTGTCAAAATACCACACCATTGAACGCAAAAACTCCGAAAATAAGTTATTGTCGGTAAAAATACCACACCATTGAACGCAATATCTGTGTGGCCAGTCAGACACTCTTAAGCTTCTTCCTAGAAGTTTGCGAAGACAAAATAAAACATTTTAATCCGGAAAATAAGATATTGTCTGTCAAAATACCACACCATTGACCACAAAACTCCGAAAATAAAATACTGTCTGTCAAAATACCACACCATTGAACGCAAAATCTGTGTGGCCAGTCAGTTAGTGTTAAGCTTCTCCCTAGAAATTTTCGAAGACAAAATGAACCATTTCAACCCGGAATATAAGATGTTATCCGTCAAAATACCACACCATTGAACGCAAAAACTCCGAATATAAGATATTGTCTGGTAAAATAATACGCAATTTAACGCAATATCTGTGTGGCCAGTCAGACACTCCTAAGCTTCTCCCTAGAAATTTTCGAAGACAAAATGAAGCATTTTAGCCCGAAAAATAAGACGCTATCTGTCAAAATACCACACCATTGAACGCAAAAACTCGGAAAATAATATAGTGTCTGTCAAAACACCACACTATTTAAGGCAAAATCTGTGTTGCCAGTCAGTCACGGTTAAGGCTCTCCCTAGAAATTTTCGAAGACAAAATGAACCATTTTAACCCGGAAAATCAGATATTGTCTGTCAAAATACCACACCATTGAACGCAAAATCTGTGTGGAGAGTCAGGCATTCTTAAGCTTCTCAGTAGAAGTTTTCGAAGACAAAATAAAACATTTTAAAAAGGAATGTAAGATATTGTCTCTAAAACTACCACACCATTGAACGCAAAATCCGTGTGGCCAGTCAGTTAGTGTTAAGTTTCTCCTAGAAATTTTCGAAGACAAAATGAACCATTTTAACCCGGAAAATAAGATATTATCTGTCAAAGCACCACACCATTGAACGCAAAATCTGTGTGGCCAGTCAGTTTATTTATTTTTTATTTTTATTTTATTAGTATGCTTGCATTTTAAGATACAATATCTTATAGACTAATACAAGCTTCATTTATAAATTCATTTTAAGCTAACTTTGGATAAACATTTACATAATGCATAATAAGCTAATCAAATACATAATATATAAAATTAATTACCTTAGGTGAGGTTTGATTAAAATTCATTTGCCATTCATTTGACGTGCATTTACATTTATATTACATTTGTTTTAAATTTATATTCTGTTCTGGTTAAAATGACGGTTATTCAAAAAATGAAGAAAGGAGAGAAAAGTAAAAAACAAGAAAAAAAGAATAGAGGATAGAGTAAAAAGACTACTAGTGCAAGGACATATATGTCCTTAATTCCGTCCTAAAATATCGGAGGTCTCCAATTCGCCTAATATTGCGCGGTAAACAGTTCCATAACTGAGTGGCATTGACGAAAAACTGACGTTCAGAGGTTAAGCACGAGGACCGAAAATGTATAAGCTGTTGTGATCTAATTGATGAGGACATTTGCAGTCTGGCAAAGAGATAACAAGGCTGATGCGTATGCATTATCGTGAACAATAAGACTAAAGTTCTATATCGAATGAGGTTGTCAAAGGAAAGATTATAAATGGCTTTTGAGAAAGATGATATCCGATCATATCTTTTCAGACCGTATATATATCTAGCAATACTGTTGTATGCTACGTTCAGCTTTCTCCTGCTATTATAATCGCAATTGCAATATACCTCACAGCTATAAATCAATATTGGTATTATGAGTGTTTTGGCAAGCATTAATCTGGTTTTAAGAGGAGTATAATATTGCGTGGGCCACAACGAACGGAGCACTCCATAAGTTTTCCCTATAGCTACGTTAATATGCGTGTCCCAGGTTAAGGTCCGATTAAAAATCATTCCTAAGTTTTTTGCAGTTTCAACATACTCTATCGCAGCACCGTTAAGTTTAATTTGTGGAAAGTTTGAAGAATCTACTGGTTTTTTGGAAATAATAAGACATTTCGACTTACTTGGGTTCAAAAAGAGACCATTTCTTTCAGAGAAAGAAACGATTTTCTCTAAGTCCTCATTAATAACACAGACGCAATCTTCGATTAGTCCAAGAGGGCAACTTTTGTACATTTGGACGTCATCTGCATACATTTGAATAGAACATTCAGCTACGGATTGCGGAAGTTCATTTATGTACAGGGAAAATAAAAGAGGACCAAGAATTGAGCCTTGTGGAGCCCCTCTTAAGGTAGGAAGGAAATTGGAAAGATTGCCATTCACCATTACAGCTTGCTTTCTGCCGATAAGGTATGAATTTATTAGTTGGACGGCAGAATATGAAAAATTATATAACTTTAAAGCTTTTTACAAAGATTTGCATGGTCAACCGTGTCGAATGCTTTGGAAAAGTCCAACAGTACCAGAAATGTAATATTTCTGTCATCTAAGGCCCCTCTTATATCTTCAATGACGTTTATAAGTGCTGTAGAGCAACTATGTTTTTCCCTAAAACCAGATTGCTTCGGAGATAAAATATTATATCTTCGAAGGAAACAGTTGACCTGCTTTTGAACAATTTTTTCAAATACCTTTGATAAGAAAGGTAATATTGAAATGGGTCTGAATTCATTACTACGTGGACTTTTTGCAATTGGTATTACCTTAGCCATTTTCCACTGATCGGGGAAAACACTAGTCGTCAGAATCGTATTAAAGATGTGGGTTATATATGGCAATAAAATAGGTAAGATGGCCTTGATGAACATAGGGTGCAAGCCATCAGTTCCGACTGCATTTGATTTTATTGCCAAAATACTTTCCACGACATCTGTGCTCTCTATTCTAGAGAAGCAAAACGGGTTTTCCAAGTCATGTTGAGAATCAGAGTCAGAGTCATCATCATTTCGACATGGGGACGTATCAGAGAGCAGAGGGAAAGGAAGGGTGACAAATTTCTGATTAAGTGCGTTATCATCGACATCATCCGAACTTGATAAGCTCTTTTTCTTTACGACTCCCATCTCACGTAGATTATTCCACAATTGCCTGCCATGCAAGGATAAGCTCAAGTGGTTAGTATAAAAAGCTTTTTTTGCAGAACGTATTTTGCTGACAACTAGGTTACGTAGGCTTCGATAGCTTCGTTGAAATTCATCCAGTCTATAACGTTTCCAGTAATGAAATACTCGATCGCGTTGATAAATAAGTTGACGAATTTCAGGAGTGAACCATGAGGGTTGGTTATGTCTACATGTTTTTGTACGTAGAGGAACGTGAGTGTTAAAAAGTGATAATATATGAGAGTTTATAAAACTGATTTGATCACTCGAGGAAGGCATGTAATAAACATTGTTCCAATCGATGTTTCGGACATGTTCTTCTAAGGCAAAGTATTCGATTCGCTTAAAATCTCTATATTTGAAAGAAATATCTGAACATTGAATATCAAAGTCGAATGTCATGTAAATAAGGTCATGCTTCGAGAAGCCTGGCACTGAAAGCTGATCTGTGAAAAGTACCTTACTAACATCGCTTACGAAAAAGACATCCAAAAGGGTCCTCGAATCTTCAGAAAAATGAGTTGGAACAGTTGTGTTTACAGGGAACATGTTGAAAGTTCTCATACCATCAACTAAATTTCTTTCGACTAGAAGATTACTATTAAAGTCTCCGCTTATAACAATTTTAGATGATTGAACGGATATTTCCTCCATAAGTTGAAAAAATGGAGACAGACTGATGTTTTTCTTTGGTCTATATACCGTTCCGATAAGTAATTTATCTTCACCACACACAAGATCCACAAACAAATACTACATTGCGCTACCTGCACCAGATACGTTTTTAAGTTTGCATGTAATACCTTCACGTATATACATAGCCACACCGCCACCAATACGACCTTGTCTATTTCCACGGAAAAGCCTATATCCCCCCAGCCTACATGATTCGTCATTATGACTATTGTTCAACCACGTTTCAGAAACGCAAATTACATCGACCTTGGATCCCACAAATATACACCTGAACTCATCAATTTTTGGAAACAAACTTTGTGCATTTATGTGACACATTTTAAGACCGTTTCTTTGTGTAGCTAAAACATTAACCATTGAACGCAGAATCTCGACACTAAACTCGTTAATGGTACCACCATTTAAAAGTTCTGTATTCATTACTATTAACAATTTTTATTTTTTACCCAGAACAAGATATCTATCTTATAAACTCAATTTAAAATGCAAACAAGTGATTATGTATAATAATAAAATAAAAGAAAAAGGACAAATGAAAAAAGAAAAAAGGACAAATGAAAAAAGAAAAAAACAAAAAAAGAGAAGAAAACTGAATTTTAAAATATTATTAAAGTTTGAGAAGCGCTTTATTATTTAGCTGACGTGTGCGTAGGCATGGCAACTCCATTCAAGTCTTCGACAGTTTCGATCATTTGGGCATCTTCATCTGAATGACGTTTTATGTAAACAAATCCACGCTTCGTATAGACTGATGACAATTGTTTAGATTTTTTTAGACGAAGTGCATTCTGTAACAACAGATGATTTTTCTTTGTCAAACACTCGCGAAGAAAAATTAGAGTTTCGTGATCCTGTAGCTGAGCTAATCCCACGTCGCGTAGACACAGCTGTTTTTTGTTCGACTCGGTGCGGTATTTAGCTATCGATTTCAAGACGTAGTTTTTGTCGTACGGCGATTGAAATTTGATGAGTATGGCGGAGCTGTTAGTGTTTTTGTTTACCGGGCGAGTGCGAAAAATGCCCTTCAGCGTTGGAGGTCTAATATCAAGAGTGTGGCACAGGTGGTTAAAACAAGATTTTAAATTCTCGTCTTGAGTGTGCGGTATTCCATAGAGAACAGCATCAGATGCAATGAATTTGTTGTTTTGTGACTCCTGTGCTATTTCCATTGCGCGAATTTGTGTTGTGGCACCCGCGAGTTCGGATTTGACATCGCCTAGTTCTGTTGTGACGTTTAACAATTTACTTTTCGTCACCGTGAGTTCTGTGTTTATTACAGCCACCGACGATTTTAGATAGTTGACATCAGATTTTAGTGTTTCTACGTCCAGGTTGGTTGCTACATTTTCGGTTTCGAGCTGTGTGACGCGTTTGTTTATGTCTTTTATGTTTGTGTTTACTTCGGCGATTTGAGCTTCGATATTCGTAAATAGTTTGTGCTCTGATTCCCTTATTTGGGTAGTAAGTAAGGAAATAATGAACTCACTCTGTTTTGCCAGTCTTTCGTCCATTTTCTCCCACATTTTGCTGTCGTCCATTGGCACGGTGATTCTCTGAGCAGGAGTTTGAGGTGACTTTATCTCAGTTTCCAGAGAGCAGTTCGCTCTGGTTCGCTTACCACTACCGGACATATTTACAAGTGTGTGTGTGCTTAACGTTGGTTTCGGAACTTTATTCGACATTTACCGAAAAAATTAAAAATTTTGCCACTTAAGTGAAAATGAATTATTAGTTTTAATTTAATTCTCGAGGCGGTTCACTTTCACTGTTTATTTTTTTAAGTGAGAGTCACAGATCTTAATCTTTCGACACTATTTAAAAGCGATTTTGAATTTGTTTATGGTTTGTAAGACTCAAATGAAACTGCCGCCAAAAGGAACACGTCTACTCAGTAGCTTTGCACATAACGTTAGTTAGTGTTAAGTTTCTCCTTAGAAATTTTCGAAGACAAAACGAACCATTTTAACCCGGAAAATAAGATATTATCTGTCAAAGCACCACACCATTGAACGCAAAATCTGTGTGGCCAGTCAGTTAGTGTTAAGTATCTCCCTAGAAATTTTCGAAGACAAAATGAACCATTTTAACCCGGAAAATAAGATATTGTCTGTCAAAATACCACACCATTGAACGCAAAATCTGCGAAGCCAGTCAGACACTCTTAGGCTTCTTCCTAAAAGTTTGCGAAGACAAAATAAAACATTGTAACCCGGCAAATAAGATATTGTCTGTCAAAATAGTACACCATTGAACGCAAAAACTCCGCAAATAAGATATTGTCTGTCAAAATCCACACCATATAACGCGAGATCTGTGTGGCCAGTCAGACATTCTTAAGCTTCTCCCTAGAAATTTTCGAAGACAAATTGAAGCATTTCAATCCGTAAAATAAGATGTTGTCTGTGAAATTACCACACCATTGAACGCAAAAACTCCGAAAATAAAATATTGCCTGTCATAATACCACACCATTAAACGCAAAATATGAGTGGCCAGTCAGTTAGTGTTAAGCTTCGCCCCAGAAGTTTTCGAAGACCATTTGAAGTATTTCAACCCGGAATATAAGATGTTATTTGTCAAAATACTACACCATTGAACGCAAAAACTCCGAAAATAAAATATTGCCTGTCAAAATACCACACCATTTAACGTGTGGCCAGTCAGACATTCTTAAGCTTCTCCCTAGCAATTTTCGAAGACAAATTGAAGCATTTCAATCCGTAAAATAAGATGTTGTCTGTCAAAATACCACACCATTGAACGCAAGAACTCCGAAAATAAGATAATGTCTGTCAAAATACCACACCATTGAACGCAAAATCTGTTTGGCCAGTCAGTTAGTGTTAAGCTTCTCCCTAGAAATTTTAGAATACAAAATGAAGCATTTCAACCCGTAAAATAAGATGTTGTCTGTCAAAATCCCACACCATTGAACGCGAAAACTCCGAAAATAAGATATTGTCTGTCAAAATACCACACCATTGAACGAAAGTCTGCGTGGCCTGTCAGTTAGTGTTAAGCTTCTCCCTAGATATTTTCAAGGACAAAATGAAGCATTTCAACCTTAAAAATAAGATGCTGTCTGCCAAAATACCACACTATTGACCGCAAAAACTCCGAAAATAAAATATTGCCTGTCAAAATACCACACCATTGAACGCAAAATATGTGTGGGCAGTCATTTAGGGTTAAGCTTCTCCCTAGAAATTTTCGAAGACAAAATGAAGCATTTCAACCAGTAAAATAAGATGTTGTCTGTCAAAATCCCACACCATTGACCGCAAAAACTCCGAAAATAAAATATTGCCTGTCAAAATACCACACCATTGCACGCAAAATAAGTGTGGCCAGTCAGTTAGTGTTAAGCTTCTCCCTAGAAGTTTTCGAAGACCAATTGAAGCATTTCAACCCGGAATATAAGATGTTATCTGTCAACATACCACACCACTGAACGCAAAAACTCCGAAAATAAGATATTGTCTGCTAAAATAATACGCCATTTAACGCAATATCTGTGTGGCCAGTCAGACACTCTTAGGCTTCTCCCTAGAAATTTTCGAAGAAAAAATGAAGCATTTTAGCCTGGAAAGTAAGACGCTCTCTGCCAAAATACCACACCGTTGAATGCAAAAACTCGGAAAATAATATAGTGCCTGTCAAAACACCACACTATTTAAGGCAAAATTTGTTTTGCCAGTCAGTCACGGTTAAGTCTCTCCCTAGAAATTTTCGAAGACAAAATGAACCATTTTAACTCCGAAAATAAAATATTGCCTATCAAAATACCACACCATTGAACGCAAAATATGTGTGGGCATTCAGTTAGGGTTAAGCTTCTCCCTAGAAATTTTCGAAGACAAAATGAAGCATTTCATCCCGTAAAATAAGATGCTGTCTGTCAAAGTACCACACCATTGAACGCAAAACTCTGAAAATAAGATATTGTCTGTCAAAATACCACATCATTGAACGCAAAATCTGTGTGGCCAGTCAGTTAGTGTTAAGCTTCTCCCTGGAAGTTTTCGAAGACAAAATGAAGCATTTCAACCTGTAAAATAAGATGTTGTCTGTCAAAATACCACACCATTGAACGCAAAAACTCCGAAAATAAGATATTGTCTGTCAAAATACCACACCATTGAACGCAAAGTCTGCGTGGCCAGTCAGTTAGTGTTAAGCTTCTCCCTAGATATTTTCAAGGACAAAGTGAAGCATTTCAACCTGGAAAACAAGATGATGTCTGCTCAAATACCACACCATTGACCGCAAAAACTCCGAAAATAAAATATTGCCTGTCAAAATACGACACCATTGAACGCAAAATATGTGTGGCCAGTCAGTTAGTGTTAAGCTTCTCCCTAGAAGTTTTCGAAGACCATTTGAAGCATTTCAACCCGGAATATAAGATGTTATCTGTCAAAATACTACACCATTTAACGCTAAAACTCGGAAAATAAAATATTGAATGTCAAAATACCACACCATTTAACGTGTGGCCAGTCAGACATTCTTAAGCTTCTCCCTAGAAATTTTCGAAGACACAATAAACCATTTCAACCCGGAAAATAAGATGTTGTCTGTCAAAATACCACACCATTGAACGCAAAATATGTGTGGCCAGTCAGTTAGTGTTAAGTTTCTCCCTAGAAGTTTTCGAAGACCAATTGAAGCATTTCAACCCGGAATATAAGATGTTATCTGTCAAAATACTACACCATTGAACGCTAAAACTCCGAAAATAAAATATTGCCTGTCAAAATACCACACCATTTAACGTGTGGCCAGTCAGACATTCTTAAGCTTCTCCCTAGAAATTTTCGTAGACAAATTGAAGCATTTCAATCCGTAAAATAAGATGTTGTCTCTCAAGATACCACGCCATTGACCACAAAAACTCCGAAAATAAAATATTGTATGTCAAAATACCACACCATTGAACGCAAAAACTCCGAAAATAAGATATTGTCTGTCAAAATACCACACCATTGAACGCAAAGTCTGCGTGGCCAGTCAGTTAGTGTTAAGCTTCTCCCTAGATATTTTCAAGGACAAAATGAAGCATTTCAACCTGGAAAACAAGATGATGTCTGCTAAAATACTGCACCATTGACCGCAAAAACTCCGAAAATAAAATATTGCCTGTCAAAATACCACACCATTTAACGTGTGGCCAGTCAGACATTCTTAGGCTTCTCCCTAGAAATTTTCGAAGACAAATTGAAGCATTTCAATCCATAAAATAAGATGTTGTCTGTCAAAATACCACACCATTGACCACAAAAACTCCGAAAATAAAATATTGTCTGTCAAAATACCACACCATTTAACGCAAGATCTGTGTGGCCAGTCAGACATTCTTAAGCTTCTCCCTAGAAATTTTCGAAGACAAATTGAAGCATTTCAATCCGGAAAATTAGATGCTGTCTGTCAAAATACCACGCCATTGAACGCAAATACTGTGTGGCCAGTCAGTTAGTGTTAAGTTTCTCCCTAGAAGTTTTCGAAGACCAATTGAAGCATTTCAACCCGGAATATAAGATGTTATCTGTCAAAATACTACACCATTGAACGCTAAAACTCCGAAAATAAAATATTGCCTGTCAAAATACCACACCATTTAACGTGTGGCCAGTCAGACATTCTTAAGCTTCTCCCTAGAAATTTTCGAAGACAAATTGAAGCATTTCAATCCGTAAAATAAGATGTTGTCTCTCAAGATACCACGCCATTGACCACAAAAACTCCGAAAATAAAATATTGTATGTCAAAATACCACACCATTGAACGCAAAAACTCCGAAAATAAGATATTGTCTGTCAAAATACCACACCATTGAACGCAAAGTCTGCGTGGCCAGTCAGTTAGTGTTAAGCTTCTCCCTAGATATTTTCAAGGACAAAATGAAGCATTTCAACCTGGAAAACAAGATGATGTCTGCTAAAATACTGCACCATTGACCGCAAAAACTCCGAAAATAAAATATTGCCTGTCAAAATATCACACCATTGAACGTGTGGCCAGTCAGACATTCTTAAGCTTCTCCCTAGAAATTTTCGAAGACAAATTGAAGCATTTCAATCCGTAAAATAAGATGTTGCCTGTCAAAATACCAAACCATTGAACGTAAAAACTCCGAAAGTAATATAGTGTCTGTCAAAACACCACACTATTTAAGGCAAAATCTATGTTGCCAGTCAGTCACGGTTAAGTCTCTCGCTAGAAATTTTCGAAGACAAAATGAAACATTTTAACCCGGAAAATAAGATATTGTCTGTCAAAATACCACACCATTGATCGCAAAGTCTGCGTGGATAGTCAGTTAGTGTTAAGCTTCTCCCTAGATATTTTCGAAGACAAAATGAAGTATTTCAACCTGGAAAATAAGATGTTGTCTGTTAAAATACCACACCATTGACCGCAAAAACTCCGAAAATAAAATATTGCCTGTCAAAATACCACACCATTGAACGCGAAATATGTGTGGGCAGTCAGTTAGGGTTAAGCTCCTTCCTAGAAATTTTCGAAGACAAAATGAAGCATTTCAACCTGTAAAATAAGATGTTCTCTGTCAAAATACCACACCATTGAACGCAAAAACTCCGAAAATAAGATTTTGTCTGTCAAAATACCACACCATTGAACGCAAAATCTGTGTGGCCAGTTGTTAGTGTTAGGCTTCTCCCTAGAAATTTTCTAAGACAAAATGAAGCATTTCAACCCGGAATATGAGATGCTATCTGTCAAAATACCACACCAATGAACGCTAAAACTCCGAAAATAAAATATTGCCTGTCAAAATACCACACCATTGAACGCAAAATCTGTGTGGCCAGTCGTTAGTGTTAAGTTTCTCCTTAGAAATTTTCGAAGACAAAACGAACCATTTTAACCCGGAAAATAAGATATTATCTGTCAAAGCACCACACCATTGAACGCAAAATCTGTGTGGCCAGTGAGTTAGTGTTAAGTATCTCCCTAGAAATTTTCGAAGACAAAATGAACCATTTTAACCCGGAAAATAAGATATTATCTGTCAAAGCACCACACCATTGAACGCAAAATCTGTGTGGCCAGTCAGTTAGTGTTAAGTATCTCCCTAGACATTTTCGAAGACAAAATGAAGCATTTCGTCCCGTAAAATAAGATGCTGTCTGTCAAAATACCACACCATTGAACGCAAAACTCCGAAAATAAGATATTGTCTGTCAAAATACCACACCATTGAACGCAAAATCTGTGTGGCCAGTCGTTAGTGTTAAGCTTCTCCCTAGAAGTTTTCGAAGACAAAATGAAGCACTTCAACCCGTGAAATAAGATGTTGTCTGTCAAAATACCACACCATTGAACGCAAAAACTCCGAAAATAAGATATTGTCTGTCAAAATACCACACCATTGAACGCAAGTCTGCTTGGCCGGCCAGTTAGTGTTAAGCTTCTCCCTAGATATTTTCAAGGACAAAATGAAGCATTTCAACCTGGAAAACAAGATGATGTCTGCCAAAATACCACACCATTGACCGCAAAAACTCCGAAAATAAAATATTGCCTGTCAAAATACCACACCATTGAACGCAAAATATGTGTGGCCAGTCAGTTAGGGTTAAGCTTCTCCCTAGAAATTTTCGAAGACAAAATGAACCATTTTAACCCGGAAAATAAGATATTATCTGTCAAAGCACCACACCATTGAACGCAAAATCTCTGTGGCCAGTCAGTTAGTGTTAAGTTTCTCCTTAGAAATTTTCGAAGACAAAACGAACCATTTTAACCCGGAAAATAAGATATTATCTGTCAAAATACCACACCATTAAACGCAAAATCTGTGTGGCCAGTCAGTTAGTGTTAAGTATCTCCCTAGAAATTTTCGAAGACAAAATGAAGCATTTCATTCCGTAAAATAAGATGCTGTCTGTCAAAATACCACACCATTGAACGCAAAACTCTGAAAATAAGATACTGTCTGTCAAAATACCACACCATTGAACGCAAAATCTGTGTGGCCAGTCAGTTAGTGTTAAGCTTCTCCCTGGAAGTTTTCGAAGACAAAATGAAGCATTTTAGCCTGGAAAGTAAGACGCTCTCTGCCAAAATACCACACCGCTGAACGCAAAAACTCGGAAAATAATATAGTGCCTGACAAAACAAAACACTATTTAAGGCAAAATCTGTTTTGCCAGTCAGTCACGGTTAAGTCTCTCCCTAGAAATTTTCGAAGACAAAATGAACCATTTTAACTCCGAAAATAAAATATTGCCTGTCAAAATACCACACCATTGAACGCGAAATATGTGTGGCCAGTCAGTTAGTGTTAAGCTTCTCCCTAAAAATTATCGAAGAAAAAATGAAGCATTTCAACCCGTAAAAGAAGCTGTTGTCTGTCAAAATACCACACCATTGAACGCAAGAACTCCGAAAATAAGATATTGTCTGTCAAAATACCACACCATTGAACGCAAAGTCTGCGTGGCTAGTCAGTTAGTGTTAAGCTTCTCCCTAGATATTTTCGAAGACAAAATGAAGCATTTCAAACAGGCAAATAAGACGTTGTCTGTCTAAATACCACACCATTGACCACAAAAACTCCGAAAATAAGATATTGTCTCTAAAAATACCACACCATTGAACGCAAAATTTGTGTGGCCAGTCAGACACTCTTAAGCTTCTTCCTAGAATCATTTTAGCCAGGAAAATAAGACGCCATCTATCAAAATATTACACCATTGAACGCAAAAACTCGGAAAATAATATAGTGTCTGTCAAAATACCACACCATTGAACGCAAAATCTGTGTGGCCAGTCAGTTAGTGTTAAGCTTCTCCCTAGAAATTTTCGAAGACAAAATGAAGCATTTCAGCCCGTAAATTAAGATGTTGTCTGTCAAAATACCACACCATTGAACGCAAAACTCCGAAAATAAAATATTGTCTGCCAAAATACCACACCATTGAACGCAAAATCTGTGTGTTGAGTCGTTAGTGTTAAGCTTCTCCCTAGAAGTTTTCGAAGACAAAATGAAGCATTTCAACCTGTAAAATAAGATGTTGTCTGTCAAAATACCACGCCATTGAACGCAAAAACTCCGAAAATAAAGTATTGTCTGTCAAAATACCACACCATTGAACGCAAAGTCTGCTTGGCCGGCCAGTTAGTGTTAAGCTTCTCCCTAGATATTTTCGAAAACAAAATGAAGCATTTCCACCAGGAAAATAAGATGTTGTCTGCCAAAATACCACACCATTGACCGCAAAACTCCGAAAATAGAATATTGTGTGTCAATATACAACACCCCAGATCGCAAAATATGTGTGGGCAGTCAGTTAGGGTTAAGCTTCTCCCTAGAAATTTTCGAAGACAAAATGAAGCATTTCAACCTGGAAAATAAGATGTTGTCTGTTAAAATACCACACAATTGACCGCAAAAACTCCGAAAATAAAATATTGCCTGTCAAAATACCACACCATTGAACGCAAAATGTCTGTGGCCAGTCAGTTATTGTTAAGCTTCTCCCTAGAAGTTTTCGAAGACCAATTGAAGCATTTCAACCCGGAATAAAAGATATTATCTGCCAAAATACTACACCATTGAACGCTAAAACTCCGAAAATAAAATATTGCCTGTCAAAATACCACACCATTGAACGTGTGGCCAGTCAGACATTCTTAAGCTCTCCCTAGAAATTTTCGAAGACAAATTGAAGCATTTCAATCCGTAAAATAAGATGTTGTCTGTCAAGATACCACGCCATTGACCACAAAAACTCCGAAAATAAAATATTGTATGTCAAAATGCCACACCATTGAACGCAAAAACTCCGAAAATAAGATATTGTCTGTCAAAATACCACACCATTGAACGCAAAGTCTGCGTGGCCAGTCAGTTAGTGTTAAGCTTCTCCCTAGATATTTTCAAGGACAAAATGAAGCATTTCAACCTGGAAAACAAGATGATGCCTGCTAAAATACCGCACCATTGACCGCAAAAACTCCGAAAATAAAATATTGCCTGTCAAAATATCACACCATTGAACGTGTGGCCAGTCAGACATTCTTAAGCTTCTCCCTAGAAATTTTCGAAGACAAATTGAAGCATTTCAATCCGTAAAATAAGATGTTGCCTGTCAAAATACCAAACCATTGAACGTAAAAACTCCGAAAGTAATATAGTGTCTGTCAAAACACCACACTATTTAAGGCAAAATCTATGTTGCCAGTCAGTCACGGTTAAGTCTCTCGCTAGAAATTTTCGAAGACAAAATGAAACATTTTAACCCGGAAAATAAGATATTGTCTGTCAAAATACCACACCATTGATCGCAAAGTCTGCGTGGATAGTCAGTTAGTGTTAAGCTTCTCCCTAGATATTTTCGAAGACAAAATGAAGTAATTCAACCTGGAAAATAAGATGTTGTCTGTTAAAATACCACACCATTGACCGCAAAAACTCGGAAAATAAAATATTGCCTGTCAAAATACCACACCATTGAACGCGAAATATGTGTGGGCAGTCAGTTAGGGTTAAGCTCCTTCCTAGAAATTTTCGAAGACAAAATGAAGCATTTCAACCTGTAAAATAAGATGTTGTCTGTCAAAATACCACACCATTGAACGCAAAAACTCCGAAAATAAGATTTTGTCTGTCAAAATACCACACCATTGAACGCAAAATCTGTGTGGCCAGTTGTTAGTGTTAGGCTTCTCCCTAGAAATTTTCTAAGACAAAATGAAGCATTTCAACCCGGAATATGAGATGTTATCTGTCAAAATACCACACCAATGAACGCTAAAACTCCGAAAATAAAATATTGCCTGTCAAAATACCACACCATTGAACGCAAAATCTGTGTGGCCAGTCGTTAGTGTTAAGTTTCTCCTTAGAAATTTTCGAAGACAAAACGAACCATTTTAACCCGGAAAATAAGATATTATCTGTCAAAGCACCACACCATTGAACGCAAAATCTGTGTGGCCAGTCAGTTAGTGTTAAGCTTCTCCCTAGAAATTTTCGAAGACAAAATGAACCATTTTAACCCGGAAAATAAGATATTATCTGTCAAAGCACCACACCATTGAACGCAAAATCTGTGTGGCCAGTCAGTTAGTGTTAAGTATCTCCCTAGAAATTTTCGAAGACAAAATGAAGCATTTCATCCCGTAAAATAAGATGCTGTCTGTCAAAATACCACACCATTGAACGCAAAACTCCGAAAATAAGATATTGTCTGTCAAAATACCACACCATTGAACGCAAAATCTGTGTGGCCAGTCGTTAGTGTTAAGCTTCTCCCTAGAAGTTTTCGAAGACAAAATGAAGCACTTCAACCCGTAAAATAAGATGTTGTGTGTCAAAATACCACACCATTGAACGCAAAAACTCCGAAAATAAGATATTGTCTGTCAAAATACCACACCATTGAACGCAAGTCTGCTTGGCCGGCCAGTTAGTGTTAAGCTTCTCCCTAGATATTTTCAAGGACAAAATGAAGCATTTCAACCTGGAAAACAAGATGATGTCTGCCAAAATACCACACAATTGAGCGCAAAAACTCCGAAAATAAAATATTGCCTGTCAAAATACCACACCATTGAACGCAAAATATGTGTGGCCAGTCAGTTAGGGTTAAGCTTCTCCCTAGAAATTTTCGAAGACAAAATGAACCATTTTAACCCGGAAAATAAGATATTATCTGTCAAAGCACCACACCATTGAACGCAAAATCTGTGTGGCCAGTCAGTTAGTGTTAAGTTTCTCCTTAGAAATTTTCGAAGACAAAACGAACCATTTTAACCCGGAAAATAAGATATTATCTGTCAAAGCACCACACCATTGAACGCAAAATCTGTGTGGCCAGTCAGTTAGTGTTAAGTATCTCCCTAGAAATTTTCGAAGACAAAATGAAGCATTTCATTCCGTAAAATAAGATGCTGTCTGTCAAAATACCACACCATTGAACGTAAAACTCTGAAAATAAGATATTGTCTATCAAAATACCACACCATTGAACGCAAAATCTGTGTGGCCAGTCAGTTAGTGTTAAGCTTCTCCCTGGAAGTTTTCGAAGACAAAATGAAGCATTTTAGCCCGGAAAGTAAGACGCTCTCTGCCAAAATACCACACCGCTGAACGCAAAAACTCGGAAAATAATATAGTGCCTGACAAAACACCACACTATTTAACTCAAAATCTGTTTTGCCAGTCAGTCACGGTTAAGTCTCTCCCTAGAAATTTTCGAAGACAAAATGAACCATTTTAACTCCGAAAATAAAATATTGCCTGTCAAAATACCACACCATTGAACGCGAAATATGTGTGGCCAGTCAGTTAGTGTTAAGCTTCTCCCTAAAAATTATCGAAGAAAAAATGAAGCATTTCAACCCGTAAAAGAAGCTGTTGTCTGTCAAAATACCACACCATTGAACGCAAGAACTCCGAAAATAAGATATTGTCTGTCAAAATACCACACCATTGAACGCAAAGTCTGCGTGGCTAGTCAGTTAGTGTTAAGCTTCTCCCTAGATATTTTCGAATACAAAATGAAGCATTTCAAACAGGCAAATAAGACGTTGTCTGTCAAAATACCACACCATTGACCACAAAAACTCCGAAAATAAGATATTGTCTCTAAAAATACCACACCATTGAACGCAAAATTTGTGTGGCCAGTCAGACACTCTTAAGCTTCTTCCTAGAATCATTTTAGCCAGGAAAATAAGACGCCATCTATCAAAATATCACACCATTGAACGCAAAAACTCGGAAAATAATATAGTGTCTGTCAAATTACCACACCATTGAACGCAAAATCTGTGTGGCCAGTCAGTTAGTGTTAAGCTTCTCCCTAGAAATTTTCGAAGACAAAATGAAGCATTTCAGCCCGTAAATTAAGATGTTGTCTGTCAAAATACCACACCATTGAACGCAAAACTCCGAAAATAAAATATTGTCTGCCAAAATATGACACCATTGAACGCAAAATCTGTGCGGTGAGTCGTTAGTGTTAAGCTTCTCCCTAGAAGTTTTCGAAGACAAAATGAAGCATTTCAACCTGTAAAATAAGATGTTGTCTGTCAAAATACCACGCCATTGAACGCAAAAACTCCGAAAATAAAGTATTGTCTGTCAAAATACCACACCATTGAACGCAAAGTCTGCTTGGCCGGCCAGTTAGTGTTAAGCTTCTCCCTAGATATTTTCGAAAACAAAATGAAGCATTTCCACCAGGAAAATAAGATGTTGTCTGCCAAAATACCACACCATTGACCGCAAAACTCCGAAAATAGAATATTGTGTGTCAATATACAACACCCCAGATCGCAAAATATGTGTGGGCAGTCAGTTAGGGTTAAGCTTCTCCCTAGAAATTTTCGAAGACAAAATGAAGCATTTCAACCTGGAAAATAAGATGTTGTCTGTTAAAATACCACACCATTGACCGCAAAAACTCCGAAAATAAAATATTGCCTGTCAAAATACCACACCATTGAACGCAAAATGTCTGTGGCCAGTCAGTTATTGTTAAGCTTCTCCCTAGAAGTTTTCGAAGACCAATTGAAGCATTTCAACCCGGAATAAAAGATATTATCTGCCAAAATACTACACCATTGAACGCTAAAACTCCGAAAATAAAATATTGCCTGTCAAAATACCACACCAATGAACGTGTGGCCAGTCAGACATTCTTAAGCTCTCCCTAGAAATTTTCGAAGACAAATTGAAGCATTTCAATCCGTAAAATAAGATTTTGTCTGTCAAAATACCACACCATTGACCACAAAAACTTCGAAAATAAGATATTGTCGGTAAAAATACCACACCATTGAACGCAATATCTGTGTGGCCAGTCAGACACTCTTAAGCTTCCTCCTAGAAGTTTGCGAAGACAAAATAAAACATTTTAATCCGGAAAATAAGATATTGTCTGTCAAAATACCACACCGTTGACCACAAAAACTCCGAAAATAAAATATTGTCTGTCAAAATACCACACCATTGAACGCAAAATCTGTGTGGCCAGTCAGTTAGTGTTAAGCTTCTCCCTAGAAATTTTCGAAGACAAAATGAACCATTTCAACCCGGAAGATAAGACGTTATCTGTCAAAATACCACACCATTGAACGCAAAAACTCCGAAAATAAGATATTGTCTGCTAAAATAATACGCCATTTAACGCAATATCTGTGTGGCCAGTCAGACACTCTTAGGCTTCTCCCTAGAAATTTTCGAAGAAAAAATGAAGCATTTTAGCCTGGAAAGTAAGACGCTCTCTGCCAAAAAACCACACCGTTGAATGCAAAAACTCCGAAAATAATATAGTGCCTGTCAAAACACCACACTATTTAAGGCAAAATCTGTTTTGCCAGTCAGTCACGGTTAAGTCTCTCCCTAGAAATTTTCGAAGACAAAATGAACCATTTTAACTCCGAAAATAAAATATTGCCTGTCAAAATACCACACCATTGAACGCAAAATATGTGTGGGCATTCAGTTAATGTTAAGCTTCTCCCTAGAAATTTTCGAAGACAAAATGAAGCATTTCATCCCGTAAAATAAGATGCTGTCTGTCAAAATACCACACCATTGAAGGCAAAACTCTGAAAATAAGATATTGTCTGTCAAAATACCACACCATTGAACGCAAAATCTGTGTGGCCAGTCGTTAGTGTTAAGCTTCTCCCTGGAAGTTTTCGAAGACAAAATGAACCATTTCAACCTGTAAAATAAGATGTTGTCTGTCAAAATCCCACACCATTGAACGCAATATCTGTGTGGCCAGTCAGACACTCTTAGGCTTCTCCCTAGAAATTTTCGAAGAAAAAATGAAGCATTTTAGCCTGGAAAGTAAGACGCTCTCTGCCAAAATACCACACCGTTGAATGCAAAAACTCGGAAAATAATATAGTGCCTGTCAAACACCACACTTTTTAAGGCAAAATCTGTTTTGCCAGTCAGTCACGGTTAAGTCTCTCCCTAGAAATTTTCGAAGACAAAATGAACCATTTTAACTCCGAAAATAAAATATTGCCTGTCAAAATACCACACCATTGAACGCAAAATATGTGTGGGCATTCAGTTAGTGTTAAGCTTCTCCCTAGAAATTTTCGAAGACAAAATGAAGCATTTCAGCCCGTAAATTAGGATGTTGTCTGTCAAAATACCACACCATTGAACGCAAAACTCCGAAAATAAAATATTGTCTGCCAAAATACCACACCATTGAACGCAAAATCTGTGTGGTGAGTCGTTAGTGTTAAGCTTCTCCCTAGAAGTCTTCGAAGACAAAATGAAGCATTTCAACCTGTAAAATAAGATGTTGTCTGTCAAAATACCACGCCATTGAACGCAAAAACTCCGAAAATAAAGTATTGTCTGTCAAAATACCACACCATTGAACGCAAAGTCTGCTTGGCCGGCCAGTTAGTGTTAAGCTTCTCCCTAGATATTTTCGAAAACAAAATGAAGCATTTCCACCAGGAAAATAAGATGTTGTCTGCCAAAATACCACACCATTGACCGCAAAACTCCGAAAATAGAATATTGTGTGTCAATATACAACACCCCAGATCGCAAAATATGTGTGGGCAGTCAGTTAGGGTTAAGCTTCTCCCTAGAAATTTTCGAAGACAAAATGAAGCATTTCAACCTGGAAAATAAGATGTTGTCTGTTAAAATACCACACCATTGACCGCAAAAACTCCGAAAATAAAATATTGCCTGTCAAAATACCACACCATTGAACGCAAAATGTCTGTGGCCAGTCAGTTATTGTTAAGCTTCTCCCTAGAAGCTTTCGAAGACCAATTGAAGCATTTCAACCCGGAATAAAAGATATTATCTGCCAAAATACTACACCATTGAACGCTAAAACTCCGAAAATAAAATATTGCCTGTCAAAATACCACACCATTGAACGTGTGGCCAGTCAGACATTCTTAAGCTCTCCCTAGTAATTTTCGAAGACAAATTGAAGCATTTCAATCCGTAAAATAAGATGTTGTCTGTCAAGATACCACGCCATTGACCACAAAAACTCCGAAAATAAAATATTGTATATCAAAATACCACACCATTGAACGCAAAAACTCCGAAAATAAGATATTGTCGGTAAAAATACCACACCATTGAACGCAAAGTCTGCGTGGCCAGTCAGTTAGTGTTAAGCTTCTCCCTAGATATTTTCAAGGACAAAATGAAGCATTTCAACCTGGAAAACAAGATGATGTCTGCTAAAATACCGCACCATTGACCGCAAAAACTCCGAAAATAAAATATTGCCTGTCAAAATTTCACACCATTGAACGTGTGGCCAGTCAGACATTCTTAAGCTTCTCCCTAGAAATTTTCGAAGACAAATTGAAGCATTTCAATCCGTAAAATAAGATGTTGCCTGTCAAAATAAAAAACCAATGAACGTAAAAACTCCGAAAGTAATATAGTGTCTGTCAAAACACCACACTATTTAAGGCAAAATCTACGTTGCCAGTCAGTCACGGTTAAGTCTCTCGCTAGAAATTTTCGAAGACAAAATGAAACATTTTAACCCGGAAAATAAGATATTGTCTGTCAAAATACCACACCATTGATCGCAAAGTCTGCGTGGATAGTCAGTTAGTGTTAAGCTTCTCCCTAGATATTTTCGAAGACAAAATGAAGTATTTCAACCTGGAAAATAAGATGTTGTCTGTTAAAATACCACACGCAAAATCTGTGTGGCCAGTCGTTAGTGTTAAGTTTCTCATTAGAAATTTTCGAAGACAAAACGAACCATTTTAACCCGGAAAATAAGATATTATCTGTCAAAGCACCACACCATTGAACGCAAAATCTGTGTGGCCAGTCAGTTAGTGTTAAGCTTCTCCCTAGAAATTTTCGAAGACAAAATGAACCATTTTAACCCGGAAAATAAGATATTATCTGTCAAAGCACCACACCATTGAACGCAAAATCTGTGTGGCCAGTCAGTTAGTGTTAAGTATCTCCCTAGAAATTTTCGAAGACAAAATGAAGCATTTCATCCCGTAAAATAAGATGCTGTCTGTCAAAATACCACACCATTGAACGCAAAACTCCGAAAATAAGATATTGTCTGTCAAAATACCACACCATTGAACGCAAAATCTGTGTGGCCAGTCGTTAGTGTTAAGCTTCTCCCTAGAAGTTTTCGAAGACAAAATGAAGCACTTCAACCCGTAAAATAAGATGTTGTCTGTCAAAATCCCACACCATTGAACGCAAAAACTCCGAAAATAAGATATTGTCTGTCAAAATACCACACCATTGAACGCAAGTCTGCTTGGCCGGCCAGTTAGTGTTAAGCTTCTCCCTAGATATTTTCAAGGACAAAATGAAGCATTTCAACCTGGAAAACAAGATGATGTCTGCCAAAATACCACACAATTGACCGCAAAAACTCCGAAAATAAAATATTGCCTGTCAAAATACCACACCATTGAACGCAAAATATGTGTGGCTAGTCAGTTAGGGTTAAGCTTCTCCCTAGAAATTTTCGAAGACAAAATGAACCATTTTAACCCGGAAAATAAGATATTATCTGTCAAAGCACCACACCATTGAACGCAAAATCTGTGTGGCCAGTCAGTTAGTGTTAAGTTTCTCCTTAGAAATTTTCGAAGACAAAACGAACCATTTTAACCCGGAAAATAAGATATTATCTGTCAAAGCACCACACCATTGAACGCAAAATCTGTGTGGCCAGTCAGTTAGTGTTAAGTATCTCCCTAGAAATTTTCGAAGACAAAATGAAGCATTTCATTCCGTAAAATAAGATGCTGTCTGTCAAAATACCACACCATTGAACGTAAAACTCTGAAAATAAGATATTGTCTGTCAAAATACCACACCATTGAACGCAAAATCTGTGTGGCCAGTCAGTTAGTGTTAAGCTTCTCCCTGGAAGTTTTCGAAGACAAAATGAAGCATTTTAGCCTGGAAAGTAAGACGCTCTCTGCCAAAATACCACACCGCTGAACGCAAAAACTCGGAAAATAATATAGTGCCTGACAAAACACCACACTATTTAAGGCAAAATCTGTTTTGCCAGTCAGTCACGGTTAAGTCTCTCCCTAGAAATTTTCGAAGACAAAATGAACCATTTTAACTCCGAAAATAAAATATTGCCTGTCAAAATACCACACCATTGAACGCGAAATATGTGTGGCCAGTCAGTTAGTGTTAAGCTTCTCCCTAAAAATTATCGAAGAAAAAATGAAGCATTTCAACCCGTAAAAGAAGCTGTTGTCTGTCAAAATACCACACCATTGAACGCAAGAACTCCGAAAATAAGATATTGTCTGTCAAAATACCACACCATTGAACGCAAAGTCTGCGTGGCTAGTCAGTTAGTGTTAAGCTTCTCCCTAGATATTTTCGAAGACAAAATGAAGCATTTCAAAGAGGCAAATAAGACGTTGTCTGTCAAAATACCACACCATTGACCACAAAAACTCCGAAAATAAGATATTGTCTCTAAAAATACCACACCATTGAACGCAAAATTTGTGTGGCCAGTCAGACACTCTTAAGCTTCTTCCTAGAATCATTTTAGCCCGGAAAATAAGACGCCATCTATCAAAATATCACACCATTGAACGCAAAAACTCGGAAAATAATATAGTGTCTGTCAAAATACCACACCATTGAACGCAAAATCTGTGTGGCCAGTCAGTTAGTGTTAAGCTTCTCCCTAGAAATTTTCGAAGACAAAATGAAGCATTTCAGCCCGTAAATTAAGATGTTGTCTGTCAAAATACCACACCATTGAACGCAAAACTCCGAAAATAAAATATTGTCTGCCAAAATACCACACCATTGAACGCAAAATCTGTGCGGTGAGTCGTTAGTGTTAAGCTTCTCCCTAGAAGTTTTCGAAGACAAAATGAAGCATTTCAACCTGTAAAATAAGATGTTGTCTGTCAAAATACCACGCCATTGAACGCAAAAACTCCGAAAATAAAGTATTGTCTGTCAAAATACCACACCATTGAACGCAAAGTCTGATTGGCCGGCCAGTTAGTGTTACGCTTCTCCCTAGATATTTTCGAAAACAAAATGAAGCATTTCCACCGGGAAAATAAGATGTTGTCTGCCAAAATACCACACCATTGACCGCAAAACTCCGAAAATAGAATATTGTGTGTCAATATACAACACCCCAGATCGCAAAATATGTGTGGGCAGTCAGTTAGGGTTAAGCTTCTCCCTAGAAATTTTCGAAGACAAAATGAAGCATTTCAACCTGGAAAATAAGATGTTGTCTGTTAAAATACCACACCATTGACCGCAAAAACTCCGAAAATAAAATATTGCCTGTCAAAATACCACACCATTGAACGCAAAATGTCTGTGGCCAGTCAGTTATTGTTAAGCTTCTCCCTAGAAGTTTTCGAAGACCAATTGAAGCATTTCAACCTGGAATAAAAGATATTATCTGCCAAAATACTACACCATTGAACGCTAAAACTCCGAAAATAAAATATTGCCTGTCAAAATACCACACCATTGAACGTGTGGCCAGTCAGACATTCTTAAGCTCTCCCTAGAAATTTTCGAAGACAAATTGAAGCATTTCAATCCGTAAAATAAGATGTTGTCTGTCAAAATACCACACCATTGACCACAAAAACTTCGAAAATAAGATATTGTCGGTAAAAATACCACACCATTGAACGCAATATCTGTGTGGCCAGTCAGACACTCTTAAGCTTCCTCCTAGAAGTTTGCGAAGACAAAATAAAACATTTTAATCCGGAAAATAAGATATTGTCTGTCAATGTACCACACCGTTGACCGCAAAAACTCCGAAAATAAAATATTGTCTGTCAAAATACCACACCATTGAACGCAAAATCTGTGTGGCCAGTCAGTTAGTGTTAAGCTTCTCCCTAGAAATTTTCGAAGACAAAATGAACCATTTCAACCCGGAAGATAAGATGTTATCTGTCAAAATACCACACCATTGAACGCAAAAACTCCGAAAATAAGATATTGTCTGCTAAAATAATACGCCATTTAACGCAATATCTGTGTGGCCAGTCAGACACTCTTAGGCTTCTCCCTAGAAATTTTCGAAGAAAAAATGAAGCATTTTAGCCTGGAAAGTAAGACGCTCTCTGCCAAAAAACCACACCGTTGAATGCAAAAACTCCGAAAATAATATAGTGCCTGTCAAAACACCACACTATTTAAGGCAAAATCTGTTTTGCCAGTCAGTCACGGTTAAGTCTCTCCCTAGAAATTTTCGAAGACAAAATGAACCATTTTAACTCCGAAAATAAAATATTGCCTGTCAAAATACCACACCATTGAACGCAAAATATGTGTGGGCATTCAGTTAGGGTTAAGCTTCTCCCTAGAAATTTTCGAAGACAAAATGAAGCATTTCATCCCGTAAAATAAGATGCTGTCTGTCAAAATACCACACCATTGAACGCAAGAACTCCGAAAATAAGATATTGTCTGTCAAAATACCACACCATTGAACGCAAAGTCTGCGTGGCTAGTCAGTTAGTGTTAAGCTTCTCCCTAGATATTTTCGAAGACAAAATGAAGCATTTCAAACAGGCAAATAAGACGTTGTCTGTCCAAATACCACACCATTGACCACAAAAACTCCGAAAATAAGATATTGTCTCTAAAAATACCACACCATTGAACGCAAAATTTGTGTGGCCAGTCAGACACTCTTAAGCTTCTTCCTAGAATCATTTTAGCCCGGAAAATAAGACGCCATCTATCAAAATATCACACCATTGAACGCAAAAACTCGGAAAATAATATAGTGTCTGTCAAAATACCACACCATTGAACGCAAAATTTGTGTGGCCAGTCAGTTAGTGTTAAGCTTCTCCCTAGAAATTTTCGAAGACAAAATGAAGCATTTCAGCCCGTAAATTAAGATGTTGTCTGTCAAAATACCACACCATTGAACGCAAAACTCCGAAAATAAAATATTGTCTGCCAAAATACCACACCATTGAACGCAAAATCTGTGTGGTGAGTCGTTAGTGTTAAGCTTCTCCCTAGAAGTTTTCGAAGACAAAATGAAGCATTTCAACCTGTAAAATAAGATGTTGTCTGTCAAAATACCACGCCATTGAACGCAAAAACTCCGAAAATAAAGTATTGTCTGTCAAAATACCACACCATTGAACGCAAAGTCTGCTTGGCCGGCCAGTTAGTGTTAAGCTTCTCCCTAGATATTTTCGAAAACTAAATGAAGCATTTCCACCAGGAAAATAAGATGTTGTCTGCCAAAATACCACACCATTGACCGCAAAAACTCCGAAAATAGAATATTGTGTGTCAATATACAACACCCCAGATCGCAAAATATGTGTGGGCAGTCAGTTAGGGTTAAGCTTCTCCCTAGAAATTTTCGAAGACAAAATGAAGCATTTCAACCTGCAAAATAAGATGTTGTCCGTTAAAATACCACACCATTGACCGCAAAAACTCCGAAAATAAAATATTGCCTGTCAAAATACCACACCATTGAACGCAAAATGTCTGTGGCCAGTCAGTTATTGTTAAGCTTCTCCCTAGAAGTTTTCGAAGACCAATTGAAGCATTTCAACCCGGAATAAAAGATATTATCTGCCAAAATACTACACCATTGAACGCTAAAACTCCGAAAATAAAATATTGCCTGTCAAAATACCACACCATTGAACGTGTGGCCCGTCAGACATTCTTAAGCTCTCCCTAGAAATTTTCGAAGACAAATTGAAGCATTTCAATCCGTAAAATAAGATGTTGTCTGTCAAAATACCACACCATTGACCACAAAAACTTCGAAAATAAGATATTGTCGGTAAAAATACCACACCATTGAACGCAATATCTGTGTGGCCAGTCAGACACTCTTAAGCTTCCTCCTAGAAGTTTGCGAAGACAAAATAAAACATTTTAATCCGGAAAATAAGATATTGTCTGTCAAAATACCACACCATTGACCACAAAACTCCGAAAATAAAATATTGTCTGTCAAAATACCACACCATTGAACGCAAAATCTGTGTGGCCAGTCAGTTAGTGTTAAGCTTCTCCCTAGAAATTTTCGAAGAAAAAATGAACCATTTCAACCCGGAAGATAAGATGTTATCTGTCAAAATACCACACCATTGAACGCAAAAACTCCGAAAATAAGATATTGTCTGCTAAAATAATACGCCATTTAACGCAATATCTGTGTGGCCAGTCAGACACTCTTAGGCTTCTCCCTAGAAATTTTCGAAGAAAAAATGAAGCATTTTAGCCTGGAAAGTAAGACGCTCTCTGCCAAAAAACCACACCGTTGAATGCAAAAACTCCGAAAATAATATAGTGCCTGTCAAAACACCACACTATTTAAGGCAAAATCTGTTTTGCCAGTCAGTCACGGTTAAGTCTCTCCCTAGAAATTTTCGAAGACAAAATGAACCATTTTAACTCCGAAAATAAAATATTGCCTGTCAAAATACCACACCATTGAACGCAAAATATGTGTGGGCATTCAGTTAGGGTTAAGCTTCTCCCTAGAAATTTTCGAAGACAAAATGAAGCATTTCATCCCGTAAAATAAGATGCTGTCTGTCAAAATACCACACCATTGAACGCAAGAACTCCGAAAATAAGATATTGTCTGTCAAAATACCACACCATTGAACGCAAAGTCTGCGTGGCTAGTCAGTTAGTGTTAAGCTTCTCCCTAGATATTTTCGAAGACAAAATGAAGCATTTCAAACATTCAAATAAGACGTTGTCTGTCAAAATACCACACCATTGACCACAAAAACTCCGAAAATAAGATATTGTCTCTAAAAATACCACACCATTGAACGCAAAATTTGTGTGGCCAGTCAGACACTCTTAAGCTTCTTCCTAGAATCATTTTAGCCCGGAAAATAAGACGCCATCTATCAAAATATCACACCATTGAACGCAAAAACTCGGAAAATAATATAGTGTCTGTCAAAATACCACACCATTGAACGCAAAATCTGTGTGGCCAGTCAGTTAGTGTTAAGCTTCTCCCTAGAAATTTTCGAAGACAAAATGAAGCATTTCAGCCC
This sequence comes from Brachypalpus laphriformis, assembly GCA_945910035.1. Lineage (NCBI taxonomy): Eukaryota > Metazoa > Arthropoda > Insecta > Diptera > Syrphidae > Brachypalpus > Brachypalpus laphriformis. The sequence continues at coordinate 133,395,464 of OX246754.1, forward strand.
GTAAGTTAAGATGTTGTCTGTCAAAATACCACACCATTGAACGCAAAACTCCGAAAATAAAATATTGTCTGCCAAAATACCACACCATTGAACGCAAAATCTGTGTGGTGAGTCGTTAGTGTTAAGCTTCTCCCTAGAAGTTTTCGAAGACAAAATGAAGCATTTCAACCTGTAAAATAAGATGTTGTCTGTCAAAATACCACGCCATTGACCACAAAAACTTCGAAAATAAGATATTGTCGGTAAAAATACCACACCATTGAACGCAATATCTGTGTGGCCAGTCAGACACTCTTAAGCTTCCTCCTAGAAGTTTGCGAAGACAAAATAAAACATTTTAATCCGGAAAATAAGATATTGTCTGTCAAAATACCACACCATTGACCACAAAACTCCGAAAATAAAATATTGTCTGTCAAAATACCACACCATTGAACGCAAAATCTGTGTGGCCAGTCAGTTAGTGTTAAGCTTCTCCCTAGAAATTTTCGAAGAAAAAATGAACCATTTCAACCCGGAAGATAAGATGTTATCTGTCAAAATACCACACCATTGAACGCAAAAACTCCGAAAATAAGATATTGTCTGCTAAAATAATACGCCATTTAACGCAATATCTGTGTGGCCAGTCAGACACTCTTAGGCTTCTCCCTAGAAATTTTCGAAGAAAAAATGAAGCATTTTAGCCTGGAAAGTAAGACGCTCTCTGCCAAAAAACCACACCGTTGAATGCAAAAACTCCGAAAATAATATAGTGCCTATCAAAACACCACACTATTTAAGGCAAAATCTGTTTTGCCAGTCAGTCACGGTTAAGTCTCTCCCTAGAAATTTTCGAAGACAAAATGAACCATTTTAACTCCGAAAATAAAATATTGCCTGTCAAAATACCACACCATTGAACGCAAAATATGTGTGGGCATTCAGTTAATGTTAAGTTTCTCCCTAGAAATTTTCGAAGACAAAATGACGCATTTCATCCCGTAAAATAAGATGCTGTCTGTCAAAATACCACACCATTGAAGGCAAAACTCTGAAAATAAGATATTGTCTGTCAAAATACCACACCATTGAACGTGTGGCCAGTCAGACATTCTTAAGCTCTCCCTAGAAATTTTCGAAGACAAATTGAAGCATTTCAATCCGTAAAATAAGATGTTGTCTGTCAAAATACCACACCATTGACCACAAAAACTTCGAAAATAAGATATTGTCGGTAAAAATACCACACCATTGAACGCAATATCTGTGTGGCCAGTCAGACACTCTTAAGCTTCCTCCTAGAAGTTTGCGAAGACAAAATAAAACATTTTAATCCGGAAAATAAGATATTGTCTGTCAAAATACCACACCGTTGACCACAAAAACTCCGAAAATAAAATATTGTCTGTCAAAATACCACACCATTGAACGCAAAATCTGTGTGGCCAGTCAGTTAGTGTTAAGCTTCTCCCTAGAAATTTTCGAAGACAAAATGAACCATTTCAACCCGGAAGATAAGATGTTATCTGTCAAAATACCACACCATTGAACGCAAAAACTCCGAAAATAAGATATTGTCTGCTAAAATAATACGCCATTTAACGCAATATCTGTGTGGCCAGTCAGACACTCTTAGGCTTCTCCCTAGAAATTTTCGAAGAAAAAATGAAGCATTTTAGCCTGGAAAGTAAGACGCTCTCTGCCAAAAAACCACACCGTTGAATGCAAAAACTCCGAAAATAATATAGTGCCTGTCAAAACACCACACTATTTAAGGCAAAATCTGTTTTGCCAGTCAGTCACGGTTAAGTCTCTCCCTAGAAATTTTCGAAGACAAAATGAACCATTTTAACTCCGAAAATAAAATATTGCCTGTCAAAATACCACACCATTGAACGCAAAATATGTGTGGGCATTCAGTTAGGGTTAAGCTTCTCCCTAGAAATTTTCGAAGACAAAATGAAGCATTTCATCCCGTAAAATAAGATGCTGTCTGTCAAAATACCACACCATTGAAGGCAAAACTCTGAAAATAAGATATTGTCTGTCAAAATACCACACCATTGAACGCAAAATCTGTGTGGCCAGTCAGTTAGTGTTAAGCTTCTCCCTAGAAATTTTCGAAGACAAAATGAACCATTTCAACCCGGAAGATAAGATGTTATCTGTCAAAATACCACACCATTGAACGCAAAAACTCCGAAAATAAGATATTGTCTGCTAAAATAATACGCCATTTAACGCAATATCTGTGTGGCCAGTCAGACACTCTTAGGCTTCTCCCTAGAAATTTTCGAAGAAAAAATGAAGCATTTTAGCCTGGAAAGTAAGACGCTCTCTGCCAAAATACCACACCGTTGAATGCAAAAACTCGGAAAATAATATAGTGCCTGTCAAAACACCACACTATTTAAGGCAAAATCTGTTTTGCCAGTCAGTCACGGTTAAGTCTCTCCCTAGAAATTTTCGAAGACAAAATGAACCATTTTAACTCCGAAAATAAAATATTGCCTGTCAAAATACCACACCATTGAACGCAAAATATGTGTGGGCATTCAGTTAGGGTTAAGCTTCTCCCCAGAAATTTTCGAAGACAAAATGAAGCATTTCAACCTGGAAGATAAGATGTTATCTGTCAAAATACCACACCATTGAACGCTAAAACTCCGAAAATGAAATATTGCCTGTCAAAATACCACACCATTGAACGCGTGGCCAGTCAGACATTCTTAAGCTTCTCCCTAGAAATTTTCGAAGACAAATTGAAGCATTTCAATCCGTAAAATAAGATGTTGTCTGTCAAAATACCACACCATTGAACGCAAAAACTCCGAAAATAAGATATTGTCGGTAAAAATACCAAACCATTGAACGCAATATCTGTGTGGCCATTCAGACACTCTTAAGCTTCCTCCTAGAAGTTTGCGAAGACAAAATAAAACATTTTAATCCGGAAAATAAGATATTGTCTGTCAAAATACCACACCATTGACCCCAAAAACTCCGAAAATAAAATATTGTCTGTCAAAATACCACACCATTGAACGCAAAATCTGTGTGGCCAGTCAGTTAGTGTTAAGCTTCTCCCTAGAAATTTTGGAAGACAAAATGAACCATTTCAACCCGGAAGATAAGATGTTATCTGTCAAAATACCACACCATTGAACGCAAAAACTCCGAAAATAAGATATTGTCTGCTAAAATAATACGCCATTTAACGCAATATCTGTGTGGCCAGTCAGACACTCTTAGGCTTCTCCCTAGAAATTTTCGAAGAAAAAATGAAGCATTTTAGCCTGGAAAGTAAGACGCTCTCTGCCAAAATACCACACCGTTGAATGCAAAAACTCGGAAAATAATATAGTGCCTGTCAAAACACCACACTATTTAAGGCAAAATCTGTTTTGCCAGTCAGTCACGGTTAAGTCTCTCCCTAGAAATTTTCGAAGACAAAATGAGCCATTTTAACTCCGAAAATAAAATATTGCCTATCAAAATACCACACCATTGAACGCAAAATATGTGTGGGCATTCAGTTAGGGTTAAGCTTCTCCCTAGAAATTTTCGAAGACAAAATGAAGCATTTCATCCCGTAAAATAAGATGCTGTCTGTCAAAATACCACACCTTTGAACGCAAAACTCTGAAAATAAGATATTGTCTGTCAAAATACCACACCATTGAACGCAAAATCTGTGTGGCCAGTCGTTAGTGTTAAGCTTCTCCCTGGAAGTTATCGAAGACAAAATGAAGCATGTCAACCTGTAAAATAAGATGTTGTCTGTCAAAATCCCACACCATTGAACGCAAAAACTCCGAAAATAAGATATTGTCTGTCAAAATACCACACCATTGAACGCAAAGTCTGCGTGGCCAGTCAGTTAGTGTTAAGCTTCTCCCTAGATATTTTCAAGGACAAAATGAAGCATTTCAACCTGGAAAACAAGATGATGTCTGCTAAAATACCACACCATTGACCGCAAAAACTCCGAAAATAAAATATTGCCTGTCAAAATACCACACCATTGAACGCAAAATATGTGTGGCCAGTCAGTTAGTGTTAAGCTTCTCCCTAGAAGTTTTCGAAGACCATTTGAAACATTTCAACCCGGAATATAAGATGCTATCTGTCAAAATACTACACCATTGAACGCTAAAACTCGGAAAATAAAATATTGAATGTCAAAATACCACACCATTTAACGTGTGGCCAGTCGGACATTCTTAAGCTTCTCCCTAGAAATTTTCGAAGACACAATAAACCATTTCAACCCGGAAAATAAGATGTTGTCTGTCAAAATACCACACCATTGAACGCAAAATATGTGTGGCCAGTCAGTTAGTGTTAAGCTTCTACCTAGAAGTTTTCGAAGACCAATTGAAGCATTTCAACCCGGAATATAAGATGTTATCTGTCAAAATACTACACCATTGAAGGCTAAAACTCCGAAAATAAAATATTGCCTGTCAAAATACCACACCATTTAACGTGTGGCCAGTCAGACATTCTTAAGCTTCTCCCTAGAAATTTTCGAAGACAAATTGAAGCATTTCAATCCGTAAAATAAGATGTTGCCTGTCAAAATACCAAACCGTTGAACGTAAAAACTCCGAAAGTAATATAGTGTCTGTCAAAACACCACACTATTTAAGGCAAAATCTATGTTGCCAGTCAGTCACGGTTAAGTCTCTCGCTAGAAATTTTCGAAGACAAAATGAACCATTTTAACCCGGAAAATAAGATATTGTCTGTCAAAATACCACACCATTGATCGCAAAGCCTGCGTGGATAGCCAGTTAGTGTTAAGCTTCTCCCTAGATATTTTCGAAGACCAATTGAAGCATTTCAACCCGGAATATAAGATGTTATCAGTCAAAATACCACACCATTGAACGCAAAAACTCGGAAAATAATATAGTGTCTGTCAAAATTCCACACCGTTGAACGCAAAATCTGTGTGGATAGTCAGTTAGTGTTAAGCTTCTCCCTAGAAATTTTCGAAGACAAAATGAAGCATTGCAGCCCGTAAAATAAGGTGTTGTCTGTCAAAATACCACACCATTGAACGCAAAACTCCGAAAATAAGATATTGTCTGCCAAAATACCACACCATTGAACGCAAAATCTGTGTGGCCAGTCGTTAGTGTTAAGCTTCTCCCTAGAAGTTTTCGAAGACAAAATGAAGCATTTCAACCTGTAAAATAAGATGTTGTCTGTCAAATTACCACACCATTGAACGCGAAAACTCCGAAAACAAGATATTGTCTGTCAAAATACCACACCATTGAACGCAAAGTCTGCTTGGCCGGCCAGTTAGTGTTAAGCTTCTCCCTAGATATTTTCGAAGACAAAATGAAGCATTTCAACCTGGAAAATAAGATGTTGTCTGCCGAAATACCACACCATTAACCGCAAAAACTCCGAAAATAAAATATTGCCTGTCAAAATACAACACCCCAGAACGCAAAATATGTGTGGGCAGTCAGTTAGGGTTAAGCTTCTCCCTAGAAATTTTCGAAGGCAAAATGAAGCATTTCAACCTGGAAAATAAGATGCTGTCTGTTAAAATACCACACCATTGACCGCAAAAACTCCGAAAATAAAATATTGCCTGTCAAAATACCACACCATTGCACGCAAAATAAGTGTGGCCAGTCAGTTAGTGTTAAGCTTCTCCCTAGAAGTTTTCGAAGACCAATTGAAGCATTTCAACCCGGAATATAAGATGTTATCAGTCAAAATACCACACCATTGAACGCAAAAACTCGGAAAATAAAATAGTGTCTGTCAAAATACCACACCGTTGAACGCAAAATAAGTGTGGCCAGTCAGTTAGTGTTAAGCTTCTCCCTAGATATATTCAAGGACAAAATGAAGCATTTCAACCTGGAAAACAAGATGATGTCTGCTAAATTCCCGCACCATTGACCGCAAAAACTCCGAAAATAAAATATTGCCTGTCAAAATACCACACCATTGAACGCAAAATCTGTGTGGCCCGTCAGTTAGTGTTAAGCTTCTCCCTAGAAATTTTCGAAGACAAAATGAACCATTTCAACCCGGAAGGTAAGATGTTATCTGTCAAAATACCACACCATTGAACGCAAAAACTCCGAAAATAAGATATTGTCTGCTAAAATAATACGCCATTTAACGCAATATCTGTGTGGCCAGTCAGACACTCTTGGGCTTCTCCCTAGAAATTTTCGAAGAAAAAATGAAGCATTTTAGCCTGGAAAGTAAGACGCTCTCTGCCAAAATACCACACCGTTGAATGCAAAAACTCCGAAAATAATATAGTGCCTGTCAAAACACCACACTATTTAAGGCAAAATCTGTTTTGCCAGTCAGTCACGGTTAAGTCTCTCCCTAGAAATTTTCGAAGACAAAATGAACCATTTTAACTCCGAAAATAAAATATTGCCTGTCAAAATACCACACCATTGAACGCAAAATATGTGTGGGCATTCAGTTAGGGTTAAGCTTCTCCCTAGAAATTTTCGAAGACAAAATGAAGCATTTCAACCTGGAAGATAAGATGTTATCTGTCAAAATACCACACCATTGAACGCTAAAACTCCGAAAATGAAATATTGCCTGTCAAAATACCACACCATTGAACGCGTGGCCAGTCAGACATTCTTAAGCTTCTCCCTAGAAATTTTCGAAGACAAATTGAAGCATTTCAACCCGGAATATAAGATGTTATCTGTCAAAATACTAGACCATTGAACGCGAAAACTCCGAAAATAAGATATTGTCTGCTAAAATAATACACCATTTAACGCAAGATCTGTGTGGCCAATCAGACACCCTTAGGCTTCTCCCTAGAAATTTTCGAAGACAAAATTAAGCATTTTAGCCCGGAAAATAAGACGCTATCTATCAAAATACCACACCATTGAACGCAAAAACTCGGAAAATTATATAGTGTCTGTCAAAATACCACACCATTGAACGCATAATCTGTGTGGCCAGTCAGTTAGTGTTAAGCTCCTCCCTAGAAATTTTCGAAGACAAAATGAAGCATTTCAGCCCGTAAAATAGGATGTTGTCTGTCAAAATACCACACCATTGAACGCAAAACTCCGAAAATAAGATATTGTCTGCCAAAATACCACACCATTGAACGCAAAATCTGTGTGGCCAGCCAGTTAGTGTTAAGCTTCTCCCTAGAAGTTTTCGAAGACAAAATGAAGCATTTCAACCCGTAAAATAAGATGTTGTCTGTCAAATTACCACACCATTGATCGCAAAAACTCCGAAAATAAGATATTGTTTGTCAAAATACCACACCATTGAACGCAAAGTCTGCTTGGCCGGCCAGTTAGTGTTACGCTTCTCCCTAGATATTTTCGAAGACAAAATGAAGCATTTCAACCTGGAAAATAAGATGCTCTCTGCCAAAATACCACACCATTGACCGCAAAAACTCCGAAAATGAAATATTGCCTGTCAAAATACCACACCCCAGAACGCAAAATATGTGTGGGCAGTCAGTTAGGGTTAAGCTTCTCCCTAGAAATTTTCGAAGACAAAATGAAGCATTTCAACCTGGAAAATAAGATGTTGTCTGTTAAAATACCACACAATTGACCGCAAAAACTCCGAAAATAAAATATTGCCTGTCAAAATACTACACCATTGAACGCAAAATATGTGTGGCCAGTCAGTTAGTGTTAAGCTTCTCCCTAGAAGTTTTCGAATACCAATTGAAGCATTTCAACCCGGAATATAAGATGTTATCTGTCAAAATACTAAACCATTGAACGCTAAAACTCCGAAAATAAAATATTGCCTGTCAAAATACCACACCATTGAACGTGTGCCCAGTCAGACATTCTTTAGCTCTCACTAGAAATTTTCGAAGACAAATTGAAGCACTTCAATCCGTAAAATAAGATGTTGTATGTCAAAATACCACACCATTGAACGCAAAAACTCGGAAAATAATATAGTGTCTGTCAAAATACCACACCATTGAACGCAAAATCTGTGTGGCCAGCCAGTTAGGGTTAAGCTTCTCCCTAGAAATTTTCGAAGACAAAATGAAGCATTTCAACCTGGAATATAAGATGTTATCTGTCAAAATACCACACCATTGAACGCTAAAACTCCGAAAATGAAATATTGCCTGTCAAAATACCACACCATTGAACGCGTGGCCAGTCAGACATTCTTAAGCTTCTCCCTAGAAATTTTCGAAGACAAATTGAAGCATTTCAATCCGTAAAATAAGATGCTGTCTGTCAAAATACCACACCATTGAACGCAAAAACTCCGAAAATAAGATATTGTCGGTAAAAATACCACACCATTGAACGCAATATCTGTGTGGCCAGTCAGACACTCTTAAGCTTCCTCCTAGAAGTTTGCGAAGACAAAATAAAACATTTTAATCCGGAAAATAAGATATTGTCTGTCAAAATACCACACCATTGACCACAAAAACTCCGAAAATAAAATATTGTCTGTCAAAATACCACACCATTGAACGCAAAATCTGTGTGGCCCGTCAGTTAGTGTTAAGCTTCTCCCTAGAAATTTTCGAAGACAAAATGAACCATTTCAACCCGGAAGGTAAGATGTTATCTGTCAAAATACCACACCATTGAACGCAAAATCTCCGAAAATAAGATATTGTCTGCTAAAATAATACGCCATTTAACGCAATATCTGTGTGGCCAGTCAGACACTCTTGGGCTTCTCCCTAGAAATTTTCGAAGAAAAAATGAAGCATTTTAGCCTGGAAAGTAAGACGCTCTCTGCCAAAATACCACACCGTTGAATGCAAAAACTCGGAAAATAATATAGTGCCTGTCAAAACACCACACTATTTAAGGCAAAATCTGTTTTGCCAGTCAGTCACGGTTAAGTCTCTCCCTAGAAATTTTCGAAGACAAAATGAACCATTTTAACTCCGAAAATAAAATATTGCCTGTCAAAATACCACACCATTGAACGCAAAATATGTGTGGGCATTCAGTTAGGGTTAAGCTTCTCCCTAGAAATTTTCGAAGACAAAATGAAGCATTTCATCCCGTAAAATAAGATGCTGTCTGTCAAAATACCACACCATTGAAGGCAAAACTCTGAAAATAAGATATTGTCTGTCAAAATACCACACCATTGAACGCAAAATCTGTGTGGCCAGTCGTTAGTGTTAAGCTTCTCCCTGGAAGTTTTCGAAGACAAAATGAACCATTTCAACCTGTAAAATAAGATGTTGTCTGTCAAAATCCCACACCATTGAACGCAAAAACTCCGAAAATAAGATATTGTCTGCTGAAATAATACGCCATTTAACGCAATATCTGTGTGGCCAGTCAGACACTCTTAGGCTTCTCCCTAGAAATTTTCGAAGAAAAAATGAAGCATTTTAGCCTGGAAAGTAAGACGCTCTCTGCCAAAATACCACACCGTTGAATGCAAAAACTCGGAAAATAATATAGTGCCTGTCAAAACACCACACTTTTTAAGGCAAAATCTGTTTTGCCAGTCAGTCACGGTTAAGTCTCTCCCTAGAAATTTTCGAAGACAAAATGAACCATTTTAACTCCGAAAATAAAATATTGCCTATCAAAATACCACACCATTGAACGCAAAATATGTGTGGGCATTCAGTTAGGGTTAAGCTTCTCCCTAGAAATTTTCGAAGACAAAATGAAGCATTTCAACCTGGAATATAAGATGTTATCTGTCAAAATACCACACCATTGAACGCTAAAACTCCGAAAATGAAATATTGCCTGTCAAAATACCACACCATTGAACGCAAAATCTGTGTGGCCAGTCAGTTAGTGTTAAGCTTCTCCCTAGATATTTTCAAGGACAAAATGAAGCATTTTAACCTGGAAAACAAGATGATGTCTGCTAAATTCCCGCACCATTGACCGCAAAAACTCCGAAAATAAAATATTGCCTGTCAAAATACCACACCATTGAACGTGTGGCCAGTCAGACATTCTTAAGCTTCTCCCTAGAAATTTTCGAAGACAAATTGAAGCATTTCAATCCGTAAAATAAGATGTTGTCTGTCAAAATACCACACCATTGAACGCAAAAACTCCGAAAATAAGATATTGTCGGTAAAAATACCACACCATTGAACGCAAAATCTCTGTGGCCAGTCGTTAGTGTTAAGCTTCTCCCTGGAAGTTTTCGAAGACAAAATGAAGCATTTCAACCTGTAAAATAAGATGTTGTCTGTCAAAATCCCACACCATTGAACGCTAAATCTCCGAAAATAAAATATTGTCTGTCAAAATACCACACCATTGAACGTGTGGCCAGTCAGACATTCTTAAGCTCTGCCTAGAAATTTTCGAAGACAAATTGAAGCATTTCAATCCGTAAAATAAGATGTTGTCTGTCAAAATACCACACCATTGTCCACAAAAACTCCGAAAATAAGATATTGTCGGTAAAAATACCACACCATTGAACGCAATATCTGTGTGTCCAGTCAGACACTCTTAAGCTTCCTCCTAGAAGTTTGCGAAGACAAAATAAAACATTTTAATACGGAAAATAAGATATTGTCTGTCAAAATACCACACCATTGACCACACAAACTCCGAAAATAAAATATTGTCTGTCAAAATAATACACCATTGAACGCAAAATCTGTGTGGCCAGTCAGTTAGTGTTAAGCTTCTCCCTAGAAATTTTCGAAGACAAAATGAACCATTTCAACCCGGAAGATAAGATGTTATCTGTCAAAATACCACACCATTGAACGCAAAAACTCCGAAAATAATATATTGTCTGCTAAAATAATACGCCATTTAACGCAATATCTGTGTAGCCAGTCAGACACTCTTAGGCTTCTCCCTAGAAATTTTCGAAGAAAAAATGAAGCATTTTAGCCTGGAAAGTAAGACGCTCTCTGCCAAAATACCACACCGTTGAATGCAAAAACTCGGAAAATAATATAGTGCCTGTCAAAACACCACACTTTTTAAGGCAAAATCTGTTTTGCCAGTCAGTCACGGTTAAGTCTCTCCCTAGAAATTTTCGAAGACAAAATGAACCATTTTAACTCCGAAAATAAAATATTGCCTGTCAAAATACCACACCATTGAACGCAAAATATGTGTGGGCATTCAGTTAGGGTTAAGCTTCTCCCTAGAAATTTTCGAAGACAAAATGAAGCATTTCAACCTGGAAGATAAGATGTTATCTGTCAAAATACCACACCATTGAACGCTAAAACTCCGAAAATGAAATATTGCCTGTCAAAATACCACACCATTGAACGCGTGGCCAGTCAGACATTCTTAAGCTTCTCCCTAGAAATTTTCGAAGACAAATTGAAGCATTTCAATCCGTAAAATAAGATGTTGTCTGTCAAAATACCACACCATTGAACGCAAAAACTCCGAAAATAAGATATTGTCGGTAAAAATACCACATCATTGAACGCAATATCTGTGTGGCCAGTCAGACACTCTTAAGCTTCCTCCTAGAAGTTTGCGAAGACAAAATAAAACATTTTAATCCGGAAAATAAGATATTGTCTGTCAAAATACCACACCATTGACCACAAAAACTCCGAAAATAAAATATTGTCTGTCAAAATACCACACCATTGAACGCAAAATCTGTGTGACCAGTCAGTTAGTGTTAAGCTTCTCCCTAGAAATTTTGGAAGACAAAATGAAATATTTCAACCCGGAAGATAAGATGTTATCTGTCAAAATACCACACCATTGAACGCAAAAACTCCGAAAATAAGATATTGTCTGCTAAAATAATACGCCATTTAACGCAATATCTGTGTGGCCAGTCAGACACTCTTAGGCTTCTCCCTAGAAATTTTCGAAGAAAAAATGAAGCATTTTAGCCTGGAGGGTAAGACGCTCTCTGCCAAAATACCACACCGTTGAATGCAAAAACTCGGAAAATAATATAGTGCCTGTCAAAACACCACACTATTTAAGGCAAAATCTGTTTTGCCAGTCAGTCACGGTTAAGTCTCTCCCTAGAAATTTTCGAAGACAAAATGAGCCATTTTAACTCCGAAAATAAAATATTGCCTGTCAAAATACCACACCATTGAACGCAAAATATGTGTGGGCATTCAGTTAGGGTTAAGCTTCACCCTAGAAATTTTCGAAGACAAAATGAAGCATTTCATCCCGTAAAATAAGATGCTGTCTGTCAAAATACCACACCATTGAACGCAAAACTCTGAAAATAAGATATTGTCTGTCAAAATACCACACCATTGAACGCAAAATCTGTGTGGCCAGTCGTTAGTGTTAAGCTTCTCCCTGGAAGTTATCGAAGACAAAATGAAGCATTTCAACCTGTAAAATAAGATGTTGTCTGTCAAAATCCCACACCATTGAACGCAAAAACTCCGAAAATAAGATATTGTCTGTCAAAATACCACACCATTGAACGCAAAGTCTACGTGGCCAGTCAGTTAGTGTTAAGCTTCTCCCTAGATATTTTCAAGGACAAAATGAAGCATTTCAACCTGGAAAACAAGATGATATCTGCTAAAATACCACACCATTGACCGCAAAAACTCCGAAAATAAAATATTGCCTGTCAAAATACCACACCATTGAACGCAAAATCTGTGTGGCCAGTCAGTTAGTGTTAAGCTTCTCCCTAGAAGTTTTCGAAGACCATTTGAAACATTTCAACCCGGAATATAAGATGCTATCTGTCAAAATACTACACCATTGAACGCTAAAACTCGGAAAATAAAATATTGAATGTCAAAATACCACACCATTTAACGTGTGGCCAGTCGGACATTCTTAAGCTTCTCCCTAGAAATTTTCGAAGACACAATAAACCATTTCAACCCGGAAAATAAGATGTTGTCTGTCAAAATACCACACCATTGAACGCAAAATATGTGTGGCCAGTCAGTTAGTGTTAAGCTTCTACCTAGAAGTTTTCGGAGACCAATTGAAGCATTTCAACCCGGAATATAAGATGTTATCTGTCAAAATACTACACCATTGAAGGCTAAAACTCCGAAAATAAAATATTGCCTGTCAAAATAAAACACCATTTAACGTGTGGCCAGTCAGACATTCTTAAGCTTCTCCCTAGAAATTTTCGAAGACAAATTGAAGCATTTCAATCCGTAAAATAAGATGTTGTCTGTCAAGATACCACACCATTGACCACAAAAACTCCGAATATAAAATATTGTATGTCAAAATACCACACCATTGACCGCAAAAACTCCGAAAATAAAATATTGCCTGTCAAAATACCACACAATTGAACGTGTGGCCAGTCAGACATTCTTAAGCTTCTCCCTAGAAATTTTCGAAGACAAATTGAAGCATTTCAATCCGTAAAATAAGATGTTGCCTGTCAAAATACCAAACCGTTGAACGTAAAAACTCCGAAAGTAATATAGTGTCTGTCAAAACACCACACTATTTAAGGCAAAATCTATGTTGCCAGTCAGTCACGGTTAAGTCTCTCGCTAGAAATTTTCGAAGACAAAATGAACCATTTTAACCCGGAAAATAAGATATTGTCTGTCAAAATACCACACCATTGATCGCAAAGCCTGCGTGGATAGTCAGTTAGTGTTAAGCTTCTCCCTAGATATTTTCGAAGACCAATTGAAGCATTTCAACCCGGAATATAAGATGTTATCAGTCAAAATACCACACCATTGAACGCAAAAACTCGGAAAATAATATAGTGTCTGTCAAAATACCACACCGTTGAACGCAAAATCTGTGTGGATAGTCAGTTAGTGTTAAGCTTCTCCCTAGAAATTTTCGAAGACAAAATGAAGCATTGCAGCCCGTAAAATAAGGTGTTGTCTGTCAAAATACCACACAATTGAACGCAAAACTCCGAAAATAAGATATTGTCTGCCAAAATACCACACCATTGAACGCAAAATCTGTGTGGCCAGTCGTTAGTGTTAAGCTTCTCCCTAGAAGTTTTCGAAGACAAAATGAAGCATTTCAACCTGTAAAATAAGATGTTGTCTGTCAAATTACCACACCATTGAACGCGAAAACTCCGAAAACAAGATATTGTCTGTCAAAATACCACACCATTGAACGCAAAGTCTGCTTGGCCGGCCAGTTAGTGTTAAGCTTCTCCCTAGATATTTTCGAAGACAAAATGAAGCATTTCAACCTGGAAAATAAGATGTTGTCTGCCGAAATACCACACCATTAACCGCAAAAACTCCGAAAATAAAATATTGCCTGTCAAAATACAACACCCCAGAACGCAAAATATGTGTGGGCAGTCAGTTAGGGTTAAGCTTCTCCCTAGAAATTTTCGAAGGCAAAATGAAGCATTTCAACCTGGAAAATAAGATGCTGTCTGTTAAAATACCACACCATTGACCGCAAAAACTCCGAAAATAAAATATTGCCTGTCAAAATGCCACACCATTGCACGCAAAATAAGTGTGGCCAGTCAGTTAGTGTTAAGCTTCTCCCTAGAAGTTTTCGAAGACCAATTGAAGCATTTCAACCCGGAATATAAGATGTTATCAGTCAAAATACCACACCATTGAACGCAAAAACTCGGAAAATAAAATAGTGTCTGTCAAAATACCACACCGTTGAACGCAAAATAAGTGTGGCCAGTCAGTTAGTGTTAAGCTTCTCCCTAGAAGTTTTCGAAGACCAATTGAAGCATTTCAACCCGGAATATAAGATGTTATCAGTCAAAATACCACACCATTGAACGCAGAACCTCCGAAAATAATATAGTGTCTGTCAAAATACCACACCGTTGAACGCAAAATCTGTGTGGATAGTCAGTTAGTGTTAAGCTTCTCCCTAGAAATTTTCGAAGACAAAATGAAGCATTGCAGCCCGTAAAATAAGGTGTTGTCTGTCAAAATACCACACCATTGAACGCAAAACTCCGAAAATAAGATATTGTCTGCCAAAATACCACACCATTGAACGCAAAATCTGTGTGACCAGTCGTTAGTGTTAAGCTTCTCCCTAGAAGCTTTCGAAGACAAAATGAACCATTTCAGCCCGGAAAATAGGATGTTGTCTGTCAAAACACCACACCATTGAACGCAGAAACTCCGAAAATAAGATATTGTCGGTAAAAATACCACACCATTGAACGCAATATCTGTGTGGCCAGTCAGACACTCTTAGGCTTCTTCCTAGAAGTTTGCGAAGACAAAATAAAACATTTTAATCCGGAAAATAAGATATTGTCTGTCAAATTACGACACCATTGACCACAAAAACTCAGAAAATAAAATATTGTCTGTCAAAATACCACACAATTGAACGCAAAATCTGTGTGGCAAGTCATTTAGTGTTAAGCTTCTCATTAGAAGTTTTCGAAGACCAATTGAATCATTTCAACCCGGAATAAAAGATGTTATCTGTCAAAATACCACACCATTGAACGCAAAAACTCCGAATATAAGATATTGTCTGCTAAAATAATACGTCATTTAAAGCAATATCTGTGTGGCCAGTCAGACACTCTTACGCTTCTCCCTAGAAATTTTCGAAGACAAAATGATGCATTTTAGAACGGAAAATAAGACGCTATCTGTCAAAATACCACACCATTGAACGCAAAAACTCCGAAAATAATATAGTGTCTGTCAAAACAACACACTATTTAAGGCAAAATCTGTGTTGCCAGTCAGTCACGGTTAAGTCCCTCCCTAGAAATTTTCGAAGACAAAATGAACCATTATAACCCGGAAAATAAGATATTGTCTGCCAAAATACCACACCATTGAACGCAAAATCTGTGCGGCCAGTCAGACACTCTTAGGCTTCTTCCTAGAAGTTTGCGAAGACAAAATAAAACATTGTAACCCGGAAAATAAGATATTGTCTGTCAAAATACCACACTATTGAACGCAAAATCTGTGTAGCCAGTTGTTAGTGTTAAGCTTCTCCCTAGAAGTTTTCGAAGACCAATTGAAGCATTTCAACCCAGAATATAATATGTTATCTTTCAAAATACTACACCATTGAACGCAAAAACTCCGAAAATAAGATATTGTCTGTCAAAATACCACACCATTTAACGCGAGTTCTGTGTGGCCAGTCAGACATTCTTAGGCTTCTCCCTAGAAATTTTCGAAGACAAAATGAAGCATTTCAACCTGGAAAATAAGATGTTGTCTGTTAAAATACCACACAATTGACCGCAAAAACTCCGAAAATAAAATATTGCCTGTCAAAATACCACACCATTGAACCTGTGCCCAGTCAGACATTCTTTAGCTCTCACTAGAAATTTTCGAAGACAAATTGAAGCACTTCAATCCGTAAAATAAGATGTTGTATGTCAAAATACCACACCATTGAACGCAAAATCTCGGAAAATAATATAGTGTCTGTCAAAATACCACACCATTGAACGCAAAATCTGAGGGGCCAGCCAGTTAGGGTTAAGCTTCTCCCTAGAAATTATCGAAGACAAAATGAAGCATTTCAACCTGTAAAATAAGACGTTGTCTGTCAAAATACCACACCATTGAACACAGAAACTCCGAAAATAAGATATTGTCTGTCAAAATACCACACCATTGAACGCAATATCTGTCTTAAGCTTCTTCCTAGAAGTTTGCGAAGACAAAATAAAACATTTTGATCCTGAAAATAAGATATTGTCTGTCAAAATAAAACACCATTGACCACAAAAACTCAGAAAATAAAATATTGTCTGCCAAAATACCACACCATTGAACGCAAAATCTGTGTGGCCAGTCAGTTAGTGTTAAGCTTCTCCCTAGAAATTTTCGAAGACAAAATGAACCATTTCAACCCGGAATATAAAATGTTATCTGTCAAAATACCACACCATTGAACGCAAAAACTCCGAATATAAGATATTGTCTGCTAAAATAATACACCATTTAACGCAATATCTGTGTGGCCAGTCAGACACTCTTAAGCTTCTCCCTAGAAATTTTCGAAGACAAAATGAAGCATTTTAGAACTGAAAATAAGACGCTATCTGTCAAAATACCACACCATTGAACGCAAAAACTCCGAAAATAATATAGTGTCTGTCAAAACACCACACTATTTAAGGCAAAATCTGTGTTGCCAGTCAGTCACGGTTAAGTCTCTCCCTAGAAATTTTCGAAGACAAAATGAACCATTTTAATCCGGAAAATAAGATATTGTCTGTCAAAATACCACACCATTGAACGCAAAATCTGTGTGGAGAGTCAGACACTCTTAAGCTTCTCAGTGGAAGTTTTCGAAGACAAAATAAAACACTTTAACACGGAAAGTAAGATATTGTCCCTAAAACTACCACACCATTGAACGCAAAATCCGTGTGGCCAGTCAGTTAGTGTTAAGTTTCTCCCTAGAAATTTTCGAAGACGAAATGAACCATTTTAACCCGGAAAATAAGATATTATCTGTCAAAGCACCACACCATTGAACGCAAAATCTGTGTGGCCAGTCAGTTAGTGTTAAGTTTCTCCTTAGAAATTTTCGAAGACATAACGAACCATTTTAACCCGGAAAATAAGATATTATCTGTCAAAGCACCACACCATTGAACGCAAAATCTGTGTGGCCAGTCAGTTAGTGTTAAGTTTCTCCCTAGAAATTTTCGAAGACAAAATGAACCATTTTAACCCGTAAAATAAGATGTTGTCTGTCAAAATACCACACCATTGAACGCAAAATCTGCGAAGCCATTCTGACACTCTTAGGCTTCTTCCTAAAAGTTTGCGAAGACAAAATAAAACATTGTAACCCGGAAAATAAGATATTGTCTGTCAAAATCCACACCATATAACGCGAGATCCGTGTGGCCAGCCAGACATTCTTAAGCTTCTCCCTAGAAATTTTCGAAGCCAAATTGAAGTATTTCAATCCGTAAAATAAGATGTTGTCTGTCAAATTACCACAGCATTGACTGCAATAACTCCGAAAATAAAATATTGCCTGTCAAAATACCACACCATTGAACGCAAAATATGAGTGGCCAGTCAGTTAGTGTTAAGCTTCGCCCCAGAAGTTTTCGAAGACCATTTGAAGTATTTCAACAAGGAATATAAGATGTTACCTGCCAAAATACTACACCATTGAACGCTAAAACTCCGAAAATAAAATATTGCCTGTCAAAATACCACACCATTTAGCGTGCGGCCAGTCAGACATTCTTAAGTTTTTCCCTAGAAATTTGCGAAGACAAAATAAACCATTTCAACCCGGAAAATAAGATGTTGTCTGTCAAAATACCACACCATTGAACGCAAAATATGTGTGGCCAGTCAGTTAGTATTATGTTTCTCCCTAGAAGTTTTCGAAGACCAATTGAAGCATTTCAACCCGGAATATAAGACGTTATCTGTCAAAATACTACACCATTGAACGCTAAAATTCCGAAAATAAAATATTGCCTGTCAAAATACCACACCATTTAACGTGTGGCCAGTCAGACATTCTTAAGCTTCTACCTAGAAATTTTCGAAGACAAATTGAAGCATTTCAATCCGTAAAATAAGATGTTGTCTGTCAAAATGCCACACCATTGACCACAAAAACTCCGAAAATAAAATACTGTCTGTCAAAATACCACACCATTGAACGCTAAATATGTGTGGGCAGTCAGTTAGCGTTAAGCTTCTCCCTAGAAATTTTTCAAGACAAAATGAAGCATTTCAACAAGTAAAATAAGATGTTGTCTGTCAAAATACCACATCATTGAACGCAGAAACTCCGAAAATAAGATATTTTCTGTCGAAATACCACACCATTGAAAGCAAAATCTGTGTGGCCAGTCAGTTAGTGTTAAGCTTCTCCCTAAAAATTATCGAAGAAAAAATGAAGCATTTCAACCCGTAAAATAAGATGTTGTCTGTCAAAATACCACACCATTGAACGCAAGAACTCCGAAAATAAGATAATGTCTGTCAAAATACCACACCATTGAACGCAAAAACTCCGAAAATAAGATATTGTCTGTAAAAATACCACACCATTGAACGCAATATCTGTGTGGCCAGTCAGTTAGTGTTAGGCTTCTCCCTAGAAGATTTCGAAGACCAATTGAAGCATTTCAACCCGGAATATAAGATGTTATCTGTCAAAATACTACACCATTGAACGCAAAAACTCCGAAAATAAAATATTGTCTGCCAAGATAACACACCATTTAACGCAAGATCTGTGTGGCCAGTCAGACACTCTTAGGCTTCTCCCTAGAAATTTTTGAAGACAAAATGAGGCATTTTAACCCGGAAAATAAGATATTATCTGTCAAAGCACCACACCATTGAACGCAAAATCTGTGTGGTGAGTCAGTTAGTGTTAAGTTTCTCCCTAGAAATTTTCGAAGACAAAACGAACCATTTTAACGCGGAAAATAAGATATTATCTGTCAAAGCACCACACCATTGAACGCAAAATCTGTGTGGCCAGTCAGTTAGTGTTAAGTTTCTCCCTAGAAATTTTCGAAGACAAAATGAAGCATTTTAACCCGGAAAATAAGATATTGTCTGTCAAAATACCACACCATTGAACGCAAAATTCGTGAAGCCAGTCAGACACTCTTAGGCTTCTTCCTAAAAGTTTGCGAAGACAAAATAAAACATTGTAACCCGGAAAATAAGATATTGCCTGTCAAAATACCACACCATTTAACGCAAAATATATGTGGGCAGTCAGTTAGTGTTAAGCTTCGCCCTAGAAATTTTCGAAGAACATTTGAAGCATTTCAACCCGGAATATCAGATGTTATCTGTCAACATACCACACCATTGAACGTGTGGCCAGTCAGGCCTTCTTAAGCATCTCCCTAGAAATTTTCGAAGACAAAATAAACCATTTCAACCCGGAAAATAAGATGTTGTCTGTCAAAATACCACACCATTGAACGCAAAATATGTGTGGCCAGTCAGTTAGTATTAAGCTTCTCCCTAGAAGTTTCCGAAGACCAATTGAAGCATTTCAACCCGGAATATAAGATGTTATCTGTCAAAATACTACACCATTGAACGCTAAAACTCCGAAAATAAAATACTGCCTGTCAAAATACCACAGCATTTAACTTGTGGCCAGTCAGACATTCTTAAGCTTCTCCCAAGAAATTTTCGAAGACAAATTGAAGCATTTCAATCCGTAAAATAAGATGTTGTCTGTCAAGATACCACACCATTGACCCCAAAAACTCCGAAAATAAGATATTGTCTGTCAAAATACCACACCATTGAACGCAAAACCTGTGTGGCCAGTCAGTTAGTGTTAAGCTTCTCCCTAAATATTTTCGAAGACAAAATGAAGCATTTCAACCCGTAAAATAAGATGTTGTCTGTCAAAATACCACACCCTTGAACTCAAGAACTCCGAAAATAAGATAATGTCTGTCAAAATACCACACCATTGAACGCAAATTCTGTGTTGAAAGTCGTTAGTGTTAAGCTTCTCCCTAGAAAATTTCGAAGACAAAATGAAGCATGTCATCCTGTAAAATAAGATGTTGTCTGTCATAATGCCACACAATTGAACGCGAAAACTCCGAAATACGATATTGTCTGCCAAAATACCACACCACTGTACGCAAAATCTGTGTGGCCAATCGTTAGTGTTAAGCTTCTCCCTAGAAGTTTTCGAAGACAAAATGAAGCATTTCAACCCGTAATCTAAGATGTTATCTGTCAAAATACCACACCATTAAATGCAAAAACTCCGAAAATAAGATATTGTCTGCTCAAATAATACACCATTTAACGCAAGATCTGTGTGGCTAGTCAGACACCCTTAGGCTTCTCAGTAGAAATTTTCGAAGACAAAATTAAGCATTTTAGCCCGGAAAATAAGACGCTATCTATCAAAATACCACACCATTGAACGCAAAATCTGTGTGGCCAGTCAGTTAGTGTTAAGCTTCTCCCTAGAAATTTTCGAAGACAAAATGAAGCATTTCAACCCGTAAAATAAGATTTTGTCTGTCAAAATATCACACCATTGAACGCAAAACTCCGAAAATAAGATATTGTCTGCCAAAATACCACACCACTGTACGCAAAATCTGTGTGGCCAGTCGTTAGTGTTAAGCTTCTCCCTAGAAGTTTTCGAAGACAAAATGAAGCATTTCAACCCGTAATCTAAGATGTTATCTGTCAAAATACCACACCATTGAACGCAAAAACTCCGAAAATAAGATATTGTCTGCTCAAATAATACACCATTTAACGCAAGATCTGTGTGGCCTGTCAGACACCCTTAGGCTTCTCCGTAGAAATTTTCGAAGACAAAATTAAGCATTTTAGCCCGGAAAATAAGACGCTATCTATCAAAATACCACACCATTGAACGCAAAAACTCCGAAAATAATATAGTGTCTGTCAAAACACCACACTATTTAAGGCAAAATCTGTGTTGCCAGTCAGTCACGGTTAAGTCTCTCCCTAGAAATTTTCGAAGACAAAATGAACCATTTTAATCCGGAAAATAAGATATTGTCTGTCAAAATACCACACCATTGAACGCAAAATCTGTGTGGAGAGTCAGACACTCTTAAGCTTCTCAGTGGAAGTTTTCGAAGACAAAATAAAACACTTTAACACGGAAAGTAAGATATTGTCCCTAAAACTACCACACCATTGAACGCAAAATCCGTGTGGCCAGTCAGTTAGTGTTAAGTTTCTCCCTAGAAATTTTCGAAGACGAAATGAACCATTTTAACCCGGAAAATAAGATATTATCTGTCAAAGCACCACACCATTGAACGCAAAATCTGTGTGGCCAGTCAGTTAGTGTTAAGTTTCTCCTTAGAAATTTTCGAAGACATAACGAACCATTTTAACCCGGAAAATAAGATATTATCTGTCAAAGCACCACACCATTGAACGCAAAATCTGTGTGGCCAGTCAGTTAGTGTTAAGTTTCTCCCTAGAAATTTTCGAAGACAAAATGAACCATTTTAACCCGTAAAATAAGATGTTGTCTGTCAAAATACCACACCATTGAACGCAAAATCTGCGAAGCCATTCTGACACTCTTAGGCTTCTTCCTAAAAGTTTGCGAAGACAAAATAAAACATTGTAACCCGGAAAATAAGATATTGTCTGTCAAAATCCA
Organism: Brachypalpus laphriformis; assembly: GCA_945910035.1. Taxonomy (NCBI): domain Eukaryota; kingdom Metazoa; phylum Arthropoda; class Insecta; order Diptera; family Syrphidae; genus Brachypalpus; species Brachypalpus laphriformis. The sequence goes on from OX246754.1 coordinate 133,417,495, forward strand.
CACCATATAACGCGAGATCCGTGTGGCCAGCCAGACATTCTTAAGCTTCTCCCTAGAAATTTTCGAAGCCAAATTGAAGTATTTCAATCCGTAAAATAAGATGTTGTCTGTCAAATTACCACAGCATTGACTGCAATAACTCCGAAAATAAAATATTGCCTGTCAAAATACCACACCATTGAACGCAAAATATGAGTGGCCAGTCAGTTAGTGTTAAGCTTCGCCCCAGAAGTTTTCGAAGACCATTTGAAGTATTTCAACAAGGAATATAAGATGTTACCTGCCAAAATACTACACCATTGAACGCTAAAACTCCGAAAATAAAATATTGCCTGTCAAAATACCACACCATTTAGCGTGCGGCCAGTCAGACATTCTTAAGTTTTTCCCTAGAAATTTGCGAAGACAAAATAAACCATTTCAACCCGGAAAATAAGATGTTGTCTGTCAAAATACCACACCATTGAACGCAAAATATGTGTGGCCAGTCAGTTAGTATTATGTTTCTCCCTAGAAGTTTTCGAAGACCAATTGAAGCATTTCAACCCGGAATATAAGACGTTATCTGTCAAAATACTACACCATTGAAGGCTAAAATTCCGAAAATAAAATATTGCCTGTCAAAATACCACACCATTTAACGTGTGGCCAGTCAGACATTCTTAAGCTTCTACCTAGAAATTTTCGAAGACAAATTGAAGCATTTCAATCCGTAAAATAAGATGTTGTCTGTCAAAATGCCACACCATTGACCACAAAAACTCCGAAAATAAAATACTGTCTGTCAAAATACCACACCATTGAACGCTAAATATGTGTGGGCAGTCAGTTAGCGTTAAGCTTCTCCCTAGAAATTTTTCAAGACAAAATGAAGCATTTCAACAAGTAAAATAAGATGTTGTCTGTCAAAATACCACATCATTGAACGCAGAAACTCCGAAAATAAGATATTTTCTGTCGAAATACCACACCATTGAAAGCAAAATCTGTGTGGCCAGTCAGTTAGTGTTAAGCTTCTCCCTAAAAATTATCGAAGAAAAAATGAAGCATTTCAACCCGTAAAATAAGATGTTGTCTGTCAAAATACCACACCATTGAACGCAAGAACTCCGAAAATAAGATAATGTCTGTCAAAATACCACACCATTGAACGCAAAAACTCCGAAAATAAGATATTGTCTGTAAAAATACCACACCATTGAACGCAATATCTGTGTGGCCAGTCAGTTAGTGTTAGGCTTCTCCCTAGAAGATTTCGAAGACCAATTGAAGCATTTCAACCCGGAATATAAGATGTTATCTGTCAAAATACTACACCATTGAACGCAAAAACTCCGAAAATAAAATATTGTCTGCCAAGATAACACACCATTTAACGCAAGATCTGTGTGGCCAGTCAGACACTCTTAGGCTTCTCCCTAGAAATTTTTGAAGACAAAATGAGGCATTTTAACCCGGAAAATAAGATATTATCTGTCAAAGCACCACACCATTGAACGCAAAATCTGTGTGGTGAGTCAGTTAGTGTTAAGTTTCTCCCTAGAAATTTTCGAAGACAAAACGAACCATTTTAACGCGGAAAATAAGATATTATCTGTCAAAGCACCACACCATTGAACGCAAAATCTGTGTGGCCAGTCAGTTAGTGTTAAGTTTCTCCCTAGAAATTTTCGAAGACAAAATGAAGCATTTTAACCCGGAAAATAAGATATTGTCTGTCAAAATACCACACCATTGAACGCAAAATTCGTGAAGCCAGTCAGACACTCTTAGGCTTCTTCCTAAAAGTTTGCGAAGACAAAATAAAACATTGTAACCCGGAAAATAAGATATTGCCTGTCAAAATACCACACCATTTAACGCAAAATATATGTGGGCAGTCAGTTAGTGTTAAGCTTCGCCCTAGAAATTTTCGAAGAACATTTGAAGCATTTCAACCCGGAATATCAGATGTTATCTGTCAACATACCACACCATTGAACGTGTGGCCAGTCAGGCCTTCTTAAGCATCTCCCTAGAAATTTTCGAAGACAAAATAAACCATTTCAACCCGGAAAATAAGATGTTGTCTGTCAAAATACCACACCATTGAACGCAAAATATGTGTGGCCAGTCAGTTAGTATTAAGCTTCTCCCTAGAAGTTTCCGAAGACCAATTGAAGCATTTCAACCCGGAATATAAGATGTTATCTGTCAAAATACTACACCATTGAACGCTAAAACTCCGAAAATAAAATACTGCCTGTCAAAATACCACAGCATTTAACTTGTGGCCAGTCAGACATTCTTAAGCTTCTCCCAAGAAATTTTCGAAGACAAATTGAAGCATTTCAATCCGTAAAATAAGATGTTGTCTGTCAAGATACCACACCATTGACCCCAAAAACTCCGAAAATAAGATATTGTCTGTCAAAATACCACACCATTGAACGCAAAACCTGTGTGGCCAGTCAGTTAGTGTTAAGCTTCTCCCTAAATATTTTCGAAGACAAAATGAAGCATTTCAACCCGTAAAATAAGATGTTGTCTGTCAAAATACCACACCCTTGAACTCAAGAACTCCGAAAATAAGATAATGTCTGTCAAAATACCACACCATTGAACGCAAATTCTGTGTTGAAAGTCGTTAGTGTTAAGCTTCTCCCTAGAAAATTTCGAAGACAAAATGAAGCATGTCATCCTGTAAAATAAGATGTTGTCTGTCATAATGCCACACAATTGAACGCGAAAACTCCGAAATACGATATTGTCTGCCAAAATACCACACCACTGTACGCAAAATCTGTGTGGCCAATCGTTAGTGTTAAGCTTCTCCCTAGAAGTTTTCGAAGACAAAATGAAGCATTTCAACCCGTAATCTAAGATGTTATCTGTCAAAATACCACACCATTAAACGCAAAAACTCCGAAAATAAGATATTGTCTGCTCAAATAATACACCATTTAACGCAAGATCTGTGTGGCCAGTCAGACACCCTTAGGCTTCTCAGTAGAAATTTTCGAAGACAAAATTAAGCATTTTAGCCCGGAAAATAAGACGCTATCTATCAAAATACCACACCATTGAACGCAAAATCTGTGTGGCCAGTCAGTTAGTGTTAAGCTTCTCCCTAGAAATTTTCGAAGACAAAATGAAGCATTTCAACCCGTAAAATAAGATTTTGTCTGTCAAAATATCACACCATTGAACGCAAAACTCCGAAAATAAGATATTGTCTGCCAAAATACCACACCACTGTACGCAAAATCTGTGTGGCCAGTCGTTAGTGTTAAGCTTCTCCCTAGAAGTTTTCGAAGACAAAATGAAGCATTTCAACCCGTAATCTAAGATGTTATCTGTCAAAATACCACACCATTGAACGCAAAAACTCCGAAAATAAGATATTGTCTGCTCAAATAATACACCATTTAACGCAAGATCTGTGTGGCCTGTCAGACACCCTTAGGCTTCTCCGTAGAAATTTTCGAAGACAAAATTAAGCATTTTAGCCCGGAAAATAAGACGCTATCTATCAAAATACCACACCATTGAACGCAAAATCTGTGTGGCCAGTCAGTTAGTGTTAAGCTTCTCCCTAGAAATTTTCGAAGACAAAATGAAGCATTTCAACCCGTAAGATAAGATGTTGTCTGTCAAAATACCACACCATTGAACGCAAAAACTCCGAAAATAAAATATTGTCTGTCAAAATACCACACCATTGGACGCAAAGTCTGCTTGGCCGGCCAGTTAGTGTTAAGCTTCTCCCTAGATATTTTCGAAGACAAAATAAAGCATTTCAACCTGTAAAATAAGATGCTGTCTGCCAAAATGCCACAACATTGACCGCAAAAACTCCGAAAATAAAATATTGTCTGTCAAAATACCACACCCCAGAACGCAAAATATGTGTGGGCAGCCAGTTAGGGTTAAGCTTCTCCCTAGAAATTTTCGAAGACAAAATGAAGCATTTCAACCTGGAAAATAAGATGTTGTCTGTTAAAATACCACACCATTGACCGCAAAAACTCCGAAAATAAAATATTGCCTGTCAAAATACCACACCGTTGAACGCAAAATATGTGTGGCCAGTCAGTTAGTGTTTAGATTCTCCCTAGAAGTTTTCGAAGACCAATTGAAGCATTTCAAACCCGGAATATAAGATGTTATCAGTCAAAATACTACACCATTGAACGCTAAAACTCCGAAAATAGAATATTGCCTGTCAAAATACCACACCATTGAACGTGTGGCCAGTCAGACATTCTTTAGCTCTCCCTAGAAATTTTCGAAGACAAATTGAAGCATTTCAATCCGTAAAATAAGAAGTTGTCTGTCAAAATACCACACCATTGACCGCAAAAACTCCGAAAATAAAATATTGTCTGTCAAAATACCACACCATTGAACGCAAAATCTGTGTGGCCAGTCACTTAGGGTTAAGCTTCTCAATAGAAATTTTCGAAGACAAAATGAACCATTTCAACCCGTAAAATAAGATGTTGTCTGTCGAAATACCACACCATTGAACGCAGAAACTCCGAAAATAAGATCTTGCCTGTAAAAATACCACACCATTGAACGCAATATCTGTGTGGCCAGTCAGACACTCTTAAGCTTCTTCCTAGAAGTTTGCGAAGACAAAATATAACATTTTAATCCGGAATATAAGATGTTATCTGTCAAAATACTACACCAATGAAGGCTAAAACTCCGAAAATAAAATATTGCCTGTCAAAATACCACACCATTTAACGTGTGGCCAGTCAGACATTCTTAAGCTTCTCCCTAGAAATTTTCGAAGACAAATTGAAGCATTTCAATCCGTAAAATAAGATGTTGTCTGTCAAGATACCACACCATTGACCACAAAAACTCCGAATATAAAATATTGTATGTCAAAATACCACACCATTGAACGCAGAAACTCCGAAAATAAGATCTTGCCTGTAAAAATACCACACCATTGAACGCAATATCTGTGTGGCCAGTCAGACACTCTTAAGCTTCTTCCTAGAAGTTTGCGAAGACAAAATATAACATTTTAATCCGGAATATAAGATGTTATCTGTCAAAATACTACACCACTGAAGGCTAAAACTCCGAAAATAAAATATTGCCTGTCAAAATACCACACCATTTAACGTGTGGCCAGTCAGACATTCTTAAGCTTCTCCCTAGAAATTTTCGAAGACAAATTGAAGCATTTCAATCCGTAAAATAAGATGTTGTCTGTCAAGATACCACACCATTGACCACAAAAACTCCGAATATAAAATATTGTATGTCAAAATACCACACCATTGAACGCAAAAACTCCGAAAATAAAATATTGCCTGTCAAAATACCACACAATTGAACGTGTGGCCAGTCAGACATTCTTAAGCTTCTCCCTAGAAATTTTCGAAGACAAATTGAAGCATTTCAATCCGTAAAATAAGATGTTGCCTGTCAAAATACCAAACCGTTGAACGTAAAAACTCCGAAAGTAATATAGTGTCTGTCAAAACACCACACTATTTAAGGCAAAATCTATGTTGCCAGTCAGTCACGGTTAAGTCTCTCGCTAGAAATTTTCGAAGACAAAATGAACCATTTTAACCCGGAAAATAAGATATTGTCTGTCAAAATACCACACCATTGATCGCAAAGCCTGCGTGGATAGTCAGTTAGTGTTAAGCTTCTCCCTAGATATTTTCGAAGACCAATTGAAGCATTTCAACCCGGAATATAAGATGTTATCAGTCAAAATACCACACCATTGAACGCAAAAACTCGGAAAATAATATAGTGTCTGTCAAAATACCACACCGTTGAACGCAAAATCTGTGTGGATAGTCAGTTAGTGTTAAGCTTCTCCCTAGAAATTTTCGAAGACAAAATGAAACATTGCAGCCCGTAAAATAAGGTGTTGTCTGTCAAAATACCACACCATTGAACGCAAAACTCCGAAAATAAGATATTGTCTGCCAAAATACCACACCATTGAACGCAAAATCTGTGTGGCCAGTCGTTAGTGTTAAGCTTCTCCCTAGAAGTTTTCGAAGACAAAATGAAGCATTTCAACCCGTAAAATAAGATGTTGTCTGTCAAATTACCACACCATTGAACGCGAAAACTCCGAAAACAAGATATTGTCTGTCAAAATACCACACCATTGAACGCAAAGTCTGCTTGGCCGGCCAGTTAGTGTTAAGCTTCTCCCTAGATATTTTCGAAGACAAAATGAAGCATTTCAACCTGGAAAATAAGATGTTGTCTGCCGAAATACCACACCATTAACCGCAAAAACTCCGAAAATAAAATATTGCCTGTCAAAATACCACACCCCAGAACGCAAAATATGTGTGGGCAGTCAGTTAGGGTTAAGCTTCTCCCTAGAAATTTTCGAAGGCAAAATGAAGCATTTCAACCTGGAAAATAAGATGCTGTCTGTTAAAATACCACACCATTGACCGCAAAAACTCCGAAAATAAAATATTGCCTGTCAAAATACCACACCATTGCACGCAAAATAAGTGTGGCCAGTCAGTTAGTGTTAAGCTTCTCCCTAGAAGTTTTCGAAGACAAATTGAAGCATTTCAACCCGGAATATAAGATGTTATCAGTCAAAATACCACACCATTGAACGCAAAAACTCGGAAAATAATATAGTGTCTGTCAAAATACCACACCGTTGAACGCAAAATAAGTGTGGCCATTCAGTTAGTGTTAAGCTTCTCCCTAGAAGTTTTCGAAGACCAATTGAAGCATTTCAACCCGGAATATAAGATGTTATCAGTCAAAATACCACACCATTGAACGCAAAAACTCGGAAAATAATATAGTGTCTGTCAAAATACCACACCGTTGAACGCAAAATCTGTGTGGATAGTCAGTTAGTGTTAAGCTTCTCCCTAGAAATTTTCGAAGACAAAATGAAGCATTGCAGCGAGTAAAATAAGGTGTTGTCTGTCAAAATACCACACCATTGAACGCAAAACTCCGAAAATAAGATATTGTCTGCCAAAATACCACACCATTGAACGCAAAATCTGTGTGACCAGTCGTTAGTGTTAAGCTTCTCCCTAGAAGTTTTCGAAGACAAAATGAACCATTTCAGCCCGGAAAATAGGATGTTGTCTGTCAAAATACCACACCATTGAACGCAGAAACTCCGAAAATAAGATATTGTCGGTAAAAATACCACACCATTGAACGCAATATCTGTGTGGCCAGTCAGACACTCTTAGGCTTCTTCCTAGAAGTTTGCGAAGACAAAATAAAACATTTTAATCCGGAAAATAAGATATTGTCTGTCAAATTACGACACCATTGACCACAAAAACTCAGAAAATAAAATATTGTCTGTCAAAATACCACACCATTGAACGCAAAATCTGTGTGGCCAGTCATTTAGTGTTAAGCTTCTCATTAGAAGTTTTCGAAGACCAATTGAATCATTTCAACCCGGAATATAAGATGTTATCTGTCAAAATACCACACCATTGAACGCAAAAACTCCGAATATAAGATATTGTCTGCTAAAATAATACGTCATTTAAAGCAATATCTGTGTGGCCAGTCAGACACTCTTACGCTTCTCCCTAGAAATTTTCGAAGACAAAATGATGCATTTTAGAACGGAAAATGAGACGCTATCTGTCAAAATACCACACCATTGAACGCAAAAACTCCGAAAATAATATAGTGTCTGTCAAAACAACACACTATTTAAGGCAAAATCTGTGTTGCCAGTCAGTCACGGTTAAGTCCCTCCCTAGAAATTTTCGAAGACAAAATGAACCATTATAACCCGGAAAATAAGATATTGTCTGCCAAAATACCACACCATTGAACGCAAAATCTGTGCGGCCAGTCAGACACTCTTAGGCTTCTTCCTAGAAGTTTGCGAAGTCAAAATAAAACATTGTAACCCGGAAAATAAGATATTGTCTGTCAAAATACCACACTATTGAACGCAAAATCTGTGTAGCCAGTTGTTAGTGTTAAGCTTCTCCCTAGAAGTTTTCGAAGACCAATTGAAGCATTTCAACCCAGAATATAATATGTTATCTTTCAAAATACTACACCATTGAACGCAAAAACTCCGAAAATAAGATATTGTCTGTCAAAATACCACACCATTTAACGCGACTTCTGTGTGGCCAGTCAGACATTCTTAGGCTTCTCCCTAGAAATTTTCGAAGACAAAATGAAGCATTTCAACCGTAAAAGAAGATGTTGTCTGTCGAAATACCACACCAATGAACGCAAAAACTCCGAAAATAAGGTATTGTCTGTCAAAATACCACACCATTGAACGCAAAATCCACGTGGCCAGTCGGTTAGTGTTAAGCTTCTCCCTAGAAGTTTTCGAATACCAATTGAAGCATTTCAACCCGGAATATAAGATGTTATCTGTCAAAATACTAAACCATTGAACGCGAAAACTCCGAAAATAAGATATTGTCTGCTAAAATAATACACCATTTAACGCAAGATCTGTGTGGCCAATCAGACACCCTTAGGCTTCTCCCTAGAAATTTTCGAAGACAAAATTAAGCATTTTAGCCCGGAAAATAAGACGCTATCTATCAAAATACCACACCATTGAACGCAAAAACTCGGAAAATAATATAGTGTCTGTCAAAATACCACACCATTGAACGCATAATCTGTGTGGCCAGTCAGTTAGTGTTAAGCTCCTCCCTAGAAATTTTCGAAGACAAAATGAAGCATTTCAGCCCGTAAAATAAGATGTTGTCTGTCAAAATACCACACCATTGAACGCAAAACTCCGAAAATAAGATATTGTCTGCCAAAATACCACACCATTGAACGCAAAATCTGTGTGGCCAGCCAGTTAGTGTTAAGCTTCTCCCTAGAAGTTTTCGAAGACAAAATGAAGCATTTCAACCCGTAAAATAAGATGTTGTCTGTCAAATTACCACACCATTGATCGCAAAAACTCCGAAAATAAGATATTGTTTGTCAAAATACCACACCATTGAACGCAAAGTCTGCTTGGCCGGCCAGTTAGTGTTACGCTTCTCCCTAGATATTTTCGAAGACAAAATGAAGCATTTCAACCTGGAAAATAAGATGCTGTCTGCCAAAATCCCACACCATTGACCGCAAAAACTCCGAAAATGAAATATTGCCTGTCAAAATACCACACAGCAGAACGCAAAATATGTGTGGGCAGTCAGTTAGGGTTAAGCTTCTCCCTAGAAATTTTCGAAGACAAAATGAAGCATTTCAAGCTGGAAAATAAGATGTTGTCTGTTAAAATACCACACAATTGACCGCAAAAACTCCGAAAATAAAATATTGGCTGTCAAAATACTACACCATTGAACGCAAAATATGTGCGGCCAGTCAGTTAGTGTTAAGCTTCTCCCTAGAAGTTTTCGAATACCAATTGAAGCATTTCAACCCGGAATATAAGATGTTATCTGTCAAAATACTAAACCATTGAACGCTAAAACTCCGAAAATAAAATATTGCCTGTCAAAATACCACAACATTGAACGTGTGCCCAGTCAGACATTCTTTAGCTCTCACTAGAAATTTTCGAAGACAAATTGAAGCACTTCAATCCGTAAAATAAGATGTTGTATGTCAAAATACCACACCATTGAACGCAAAAACTCGGAAAATAATATAGTGTCTGTCAAAATACCACACCATTGAAAGCAAAATCTGTGTGGCCAGCCAGTTAGGGTTAAGCTTCTCCCTAGAAATTATCGAAGACAAAATGAAGCATTTCAACCTGTAAAATAAGACGTTGTCTGTCAAAATACCACACCATTGAACACAGAAATTCCGAAAATAAGATATTGTCGGTAAAAATACCACACCATTGAACGCAATATCTGTGTGGCCAGTCAGACACTCTTAAGCTTCTTCCTAGAAGTTTGCGAAGACAAAATAAAACATTTTGATCCTGAAAATAAGATATTGTCTGTCAAAATACCACACCATTGACCACAAAAACTCAGAAAATAAAATATTGTCTGCCAAAATACCACACCATTGAACGCAAAATCTGTGTGGCCAGTCAGTTAGTGTTAAGCTTCTCCGTAGAAATTTTCGAAGACAAAATGAACCATTTCAACCCGGAATATAAAATGTTATCTGTCAAAATACCACACCATTGAACGCAAAAACTCCGAATATAAGATATTGTCTGCTAAAATAATACGCCATTTAACGCAATATCTGTGTGGCCAGTCAGACACTCTTAAGCTTCTCCCTAGAAATTTTCGAAGACAAAATGAAGCATTTTAGAACTGAAAATAAGACGCTATCTGTCAAAATACCACACCACTGAACGCAAAAACTCCGAAAATAATATAGTGTCTGTCAAAACACCACACTATTTAAGGCAAAATCTGTGTTGCCAGTCAGTCACGGTTAAGTCTCTCCCTAGAAATTTTCGAAGACAAAATGAATCATTTTAATCCGGAAAATAAGATATTGTCTGTCAAAATACCACACCATTGAACGCAAAATCTGTGTGGAGAGTCAGACACTCTTAAGCTTCTCAGTAGAAGTTTTCGAAGACAAAATAAAACACTTTAACACGGAAAGTAAGATATTGTCTCTAAAACTACCACACCATTGAACGCAAAATCCGTGTGGCCAGTCAGTTAGTGTTAAGTTTCTCCCTAGAAATTTTCGAAGACGAAATGAACCATTTTAACCCGGAAAATAAGATATTATCTGTCAAAGCACCACACCATTGAACGCAAAATCTGTGTGGCCAGTCAGTTAGTGTTAAGTTTCTCCTTAGAAATTTTCGAAGACATAACGAACCATTTTAACCCGGAAAATAAGATATTATCTGTCAAAGCACCACACCATTGAACGCAAAATCTGTGTGGCCAGTCAGTTAGTGTTAAGTTTCTCCCTAGAAATTTTCGAAGACAAAATGAACCATTTTAACCCGTAAAATAAGATGTTGTCTGTCAAAATACCACACCATTGAACGCAAAATCTGCGAAGCCATTCAGACACTCTTAGGCTTCTTCCTAAAAGTTTGCGAAGACAAAATAAAACATTGTAACCCGGAAAATAAGATATTGTCTGTCAAAATCCACACCATATAACGCGAGATCCGTGTGGCCAGCCAGACATTCTTAAGCTTCTCCCTAGAAATTTTCGAAGCCAAATTGAAGTATTTCAATCCGTAAAATAAGATGTTGTCTGTCAAATTACCACAGCATTGACTGCAAAAACTCCGAAAATAAAATATTGCCTGTCAAAATACCACACCATTGAACGCAAAATATGAGTGGCCAGTCAGTTAGTGTTAAGCTTCGCCCCAGAAGTTTTCGAAGACCATTTGAAGTATTTCAACAAGGAATATAAGATGTTACCTGCCAAAATACTACACCATTGAACGCTAAAACTCCGAAAATAAAATATTGCCTGTCAAAATACCACACCATTGAGAGCAAAATCTGTGTGGCCAGTCAGTTAGTGTTAAGCTTCTCCCTAAAAATTATCGAAGAAAAAATGAAGCCAACCATTGAACGCAAAATATGTGTGGCCAGTCAGTTAGTATTAAGTTTCTCCCTAGAAGTTTTCGAAGACCAATTGAAGCATTTCAACCCGGAATATAAGACGTTATCTGTCAAAATACTACACCATTGAACGCTAAAATTCCGAAAATAAAATATTGCCTGTCAAAATACCACACCATTTAACGTGTGGCCAGTCAGACATTCTTAAGCTTCTCCCTAGAAATTTTCGAAGGCAAATTGAAGCATTTCAATCCGTAAAATAAGATGTTGTCTGTCAAAATGCCACACCATTGACCACAAAAACTCCGAAAATAAAATATTGTCTGTCAAAATACCACACCATTGAACGCAAAAACTCCGAAAATAAGATATTGTCTGCCAGGATAACACACCATTTAACGCAAGATCTGTGTGGCCAGTCAGACACTCTTCGGCTTCTCCCTAGAAATTTTTGAAGATAAAATGAGGCATTTTAGCCCGGAAAATAAGACCCTATCTATCAAAATACCACACCATTGAACGTAAAAATTCCGAAAATAATATAGTGTCTGTCAAAACACCACACTATTTAAGGCAAAATCTGTGTGGTGAGTCAGTTATATATATATCATAAAATAAGATATTGTCTGTCAAAATACCACACCGTTGAACGCAAAATCTCTGTGGAGAGTCAGTTAGTGTTAAGTTTCTCCCTAGAAATTTTCGAAGACAAAATGAAGCATTTTAACCCGGAAAATAAGATATTGTCTGTCAAAATACCACACCATTGAACGCAAAATTCGTGAAGCCAGTCAGACACTCTTAGGCTTCTTCCTAAAAGTTTGCGAAGACAAAATAAAACATTGTAACCCGGAAAATAAAATATTGCCTGTCAAAATACCACACCATTTGACGCAAAATATGTGTGGCCAGTCAGTTAGTGTTAAGCTTCGCCCTAGAAATTTTCGAAGAACATTTGAAGCATTTCAACCCGGAATATCAGATGTTATCTGTCAAAATACCACACCATTGAACGTGTGGCCAGTCAGGCCTTCTTAAGCTTCTCCCTAGAAATTTTCGAAGACAAAATAAACCATTTCAACCCGGAAAATAAGATGTTGTCTGTCAAAATACCACACCATTGAACGCAAAATATGTGTGGCCAGTCAGTTAGTATTAAGCTTCTCCCTAAAAGTTTCCGAAGACCAATTGAAGCATTTCAACCCGGAATATAAGATGTTATCTGTCAAAATACTACACCATTGAACGCTAAACCTCCGAAAATAAAATACTGCCTGTCAAAATACCACACCATTTAACTTGTGGCCAGTCAGACATTCTTAAGCTTCTCCCAAGAAATTTTCGAAGACAAATTGAAGCATTTCAATCCGTAAAATAAGATGTTGTCTGTCAAGATACCACACCATTGACCCCAAAAACTCCGAAAATAAGATATTGTCTGTCAAAATACCACACCATTGAACGCAAAACCTGTGTGGCCAGTCAGTTAGTGTTAAGCTTCTCCCTAAATATTTTCGAAGACAAAATGAAGCATTTCAACCCGTAAAATAAGATGTTGTCTGTCAAAATACCACACCCTTGAACTCAAGAACTCCGAAAATAAGATAATGTCTGTCAAAATACCACACCATTGAACGCAAATTCTGTGTTGAAAGTCGTTAGTGTTAAGCTTCTCCCTAGAAAATTTCGAAGACAAAATGAAGCATGTCATCCTGTAAAATAAGATGTTGTCTGTCATAATGCCACACAATTGAACGCGAAAACTCCGAAAATAAGATATTGTCTGCCAAAATACCACACCACTGTACGCAAAATCTGTGTGGCCAGTCGTTAGTGTTAAGCTTCTCCCTAGAAGTTTTCGAAGACAAAATGAAGCATTTCAACCCGTAATCTAAGATGTTATCTGTCAAAATACCACACCATTGAACGCAAAAACTCCGAAAATAAGATATTGTCTGCTCAAATAATACACCATTTAACGCAAGATCTGTGTGGCCAGTCAGACACCCTTAGGCTTCTCCGTAGAAATTTTCGAAGACAAAATTAAGCATTTTAGCCCGGAAAATAAGACGCTATCTATCAAAATACCACACCATTGAACGCAAAATCTGTGTGGCCAGTCAGTTAGTGTTAAGCTTCTCCCTAGAAATTTTCGAAGACAAAATGAAGCATTTCAACCCGTAAAATAAGATTTTGTCTGTCAAAATATCACACCATTGAACGCAAAACTCCGAAAATAAGATATTGTCTGCCAAAATACCACACCACTGTACGCAAAATCTGTGTGGCCAGTCGTTAGTGTTAAGCTTCTCCCTAGAAGTTTTCGAAGACAAAATGAAGCATTTCAACCCGTAAAATAAGATGTTGTCTGTCAAAATACCACACCATTGAACGCAAAAACCCCGAAAATAAAATATTGCCTGTCAAAATACCACACCATTGGACGCAAAGTCTGCTTGGCCGGCCAGTTAGTGTTAAGCTTCTCCCTAGATATTTTCGAAGACAAAATAAAGCATTTCAACCTGTAAAATAAGATGCTGTCTGCCAAAATACCACACCATTGACCGCAAAAACTCCGAAAATAAAATATTGTCTGTCAAAATACCACACCCCAGAACGCAAAATATGTGTGGGCAGCCAGTTAGGGTTAAGCTTCTCCCTAGAAATTTTCGAAGACAAAATGAAGCATTTCAACCTGGAAAATAAGATGTTGTCTGTTAAAATACCACACCATTGACCGCAAAAACTCCGAAAATAAAATATTGCCTGTCAAAATACCACACCATTGAACGCAAAATATGTGTGGCCAGTCAGTTAGTGTTTAGATTCTCCCTAGAAGTTTTCGAAGACCAATTGAAGCATTTCAACCCGGAATATAAGATGTTATTAGTCAAAATACTACACCATTGAACGCTAAAACTCCGAAAATAAAATATTGCCTGTCAAAATACCACACCATTGAACGTGTGGCCAGTCAGACATTCTTAAGCTCTCCCTAGAAATTTTCGAAGACAAATTGAAGCATTTCAATCCGTAAAATAAGAAGTTGTCTGTCAAAATACCACACCATTGACCACAAAAACTCCGAAAATAAAATATTGTCTGTCAAAATACCACACCATTGAACGCAAAATCTGTGTGGCCAGTCACTTAGGGTTAAGCTTCTCCCTAGAAATTTTCGAAGACAAAATGAACCATTTCAACCCGTAAAATAAGATGTTGTCTGTCGAAATACCACACCATTGAACGCAGAAACTCCGAAAATAAGATCTTGCCTGTAAAAATACCACACCATTGAACGCAATATCTGTGTGGCCAGTCAGACACTCTTAAGCTTCTTCCTAGAAGTTTGCGAAGACAAAATAAAACATTTTAATCCGGAAAATAAGATATTATCTGTCAAAATACCACACCATTGACCACAAAAACTCAGAAAATAAAATATTGTCTGTCAAAATACCACACCATTGAACGCAAAATCTGTGTGGCCAGTCAGTTAGTGTTAAGCTTCTCCCTAGAAATTTTCGAAGACAAAATGAACCATTTCAACCCGAAATATAAGATGTTATCTGTCAGAATACCACACCATTGAACGCAAAAACTCCGAATATAAGATATTGTCTGCTAAAATAATACGCCATTTAACGCAATATCTGTGTGGCCAGTCAGACACTTAAGCTTCTCGCTAGAAATTTTCGAAGAGAAAATGAAGCATTTTAGCCCGGAAAATAAGACGCTATCTGTCAAAATACCACACCATTGAACGCAAAAACTCCGAAAATAATATAGTGTCTGTCAAAACACCACACTATTTAAGGCCAAATCTGTGTTGCCAGTCAGTCACGGTTAAGTCTCTCCCTAGAAATTTTCGAAGACAAAATGAACCATTGTAACCCGGAAAATAAGATATTGTCTGTCAAAATACCACACTATTGAACGCAAAATCTGTGTGGCCAGTCAGTAAGTGTTAAGCTTCTCCCTAGAAGTTTTCGAAGACCAATTGAAGCATTTCAACCCAGAATATAAGATGTTATCTGTCAAAATACTACACCATTGAACGCAAAAACTCCGAAAATAAGATATTGTCTGTCAAAATACCACACCATTTAACGCGAGTTCTGTGTGGCCAGTCAGACATTCTTAAGCTTCTCCCTAGAAATTTTCGAAGACAAAATGAAGCATTTCAACCGTAAAAGAAGATGTGGTCTGTCAAACTACCACACTAATGAACGCAAAAACTCCGAAAATAAGATATTTTCTGTCGAAATACCACACCATTGAACGCAAAAACTCGGAAAATAATATAGTGTCTGTCAAAACACCACACTATTTAAGGCAAAATCTGTGTTGCCAGTCAGTCACGGTTAAGTCCCTCCCTAGAAATTTTCGAAGACAAAATGAAAAATTGTAACCCGGAAAATAAGATATTGTCTGTCAAAATACCACACCACTGAACGCAAAAACTCCGAAAATAAGATATTGTCTGTCAAAATACCACACCATTGAACGCAAAATTCCGAAAATAAGATATTGTCTGTCAAAATACCACACCATTGAACGCAAAGTCTGCTTGGCCGGCCAGTTAGTGCTAAGCTTCTCCCTAGATATTTTCGAAGACAAAATGAAGCATTTCAACCTGGAAAATAAGATGCTGTTTGCCAAAATACCACACCATTGACCGCAAAAACTCCGAAAATAAAATATTGCCCGTCAAAATACCACACCATTGAACGCAAAATATGTGTGGGCAGTCAGTTAGGGTTAAGCTTTTCCCCAGAAGTTTTCGAAGTCCAATTGAAGCATTTCTACCCGGAATATAAGATGTTATCTGTCAAAATACTACACCATTGAACGCAAAACTCCGAAAATAAGATATTGTCTGTCAAAATACCACACCATTGAACGCAAGATCTGTGTGGCCAGTCAGACATTCTTAAGCTTCTCCCTGGAAATTTTCGAAGACAAATTGAAGCATTTCAATAAGTAAAATAAGATGTTGTCTGTCAAAATACCACACCATTCACCACAAAATCTCAGACAATAAAATATTGTCTGCCAAAATACCACACCATTGAACGCAAAATCTGTGTGGCCAGTCGTTAGTGTTAACCTCCTCCCTAGAAGTTTTCGAAGACAAAATGAAGCATTTCAGCCCGTAAAATAAGATGTTGTCTTTCAAAATACCACACCATTGAACGCAAAATTCCGAAAATAAGATATTGTCTGCCAAAATACAACACCATTGAACGCAAAATCTGTGTGGCCAGTCGTTAGTGTTAACCTTCTCCCTAGAAGTTTTCGAAGACAAAATAAAGCATTTCAACCCGTAAAATAAGATGTTGTCTGTCAAAATACAACACCATTGAACGCAAAAACTCCGAAAATAAGATATTGTCTGTCAAAATACCACACCATTGAACGCAAAGTCTGCTTGGCCGGCCAGTTAGTGCTAAGCTTCTCCCTAGATATTTTCGAAGACAAAATGAAGCATTTCAACCTGGAAAATAAGATGCTGTTTGCCAAAATACCACACCATTGACCGCAAAAACTCCGAAAATAAAATATTGCCCGTCAAAATACCACACCATTGAACGCAAAATATGTGTGGGCAGTCAGTTAGGGTTAAGCTTTTCCCCAGAAAATTTCGAAGACAAAATGAAGCATTTCAACCCGTAAAATAAGATGTTGTCTGTCAAAATACCACACCATTGGCCGCAAAAGCTCCGAAAATAAAATATTGCCTGTCAAAATACCACACCATTGAACGCGAAATATGTGTGGGCAGCCAGTTAGTGTTAAGCTTCTCCCTAGAAATTTTTCAAGACAAAATGAAGCATTTCAACAAGTAAAATAAGATGTTGTCTGTCAAAATACCACATCATTGAACGCAGAAACTCCGAAAATAAGATATTTTCTGTCGAAATACCACACCATTGAACGCAAAATCTGTGTGGCCAGTCAGTTAGTGTTAAGCTTCTCCCTAAAAATTATCGAAGAAAAATGAAGCATTTCAACCCGTAAAATAAGATGTTGTGTGTCAAAATACTACATTGTTGAACGCAAGAACTCCGAAAATAAGATAATGTCTGTCAAAATACCACACAATTGAACGCAAATTCTGTGTGGCCAGTCAGACACTCTTAAGCTTCTTCCTAGAAGTATGCGAAGACAAAATAAAACATTTTAATCCGGAAAATAAGATATTATCTGTCAAAATACCACACCATTGACCACAAAAGCTCAGAAAATAAAATATTGTCTGTCAAAATACCACACCATTGAACGCAAAATCTGTGTGGCCAGTCAGTTAGTGTTAAGCTTCGCCCTAGAAATTTTCGAAGACCATTTGAAGCATTTCAACCCGGAATATCAGATGTTATCTGTCAAAATACCACACCATTGACCGCAAAAACTCCGAAAATAAAATATTGCCCGTCAAAATACCACACCATTGAACGCAAAATATGTGTGGGCAGTCAGTTAGGGTTAAGCATTTCCCAAGAAATTTTCGAAGACAAAATGAAGCATTTCAACCCGTAAAATAAGATATTGTCTGTCAAAATACCACACCATTGGCCGCAAAAGCTCCGAAAATAAAATATTGCCTGTCAAAATACCACACCATTGAACGCGAAATATGTGTGGGCAGTCAGTTAGTGTTAAGCTTCTCCCTAGAAATTTTTCAAGACAAAATGAAGCATTTCAACAAGTAAAATAAGATGTTGTCTGTCAAAATACCACATCATTGAACGCAGAAACTCCGAAAATAAGATATTTTCTGTCGAAATACCACACCATTGAACGCAAAATTCGTGTGGCCAGTCAGTTAGTGTTAAGCTTCTCCCTAAAAATTATCGAAGAAAAATGAAGCATTTCAACCCGTAAAATAAGATGTTGTCTGTCAAAATACCACACCATTGAACGCAAGAACTCCGAAAATAAGATAATGTCTGTCAAAATACCACACAATTGAACGCAAATTCTGTGTGGCCAGTCAGACACTCTTAAGCTTCTTCTTAGAAGTATGCGAAGAAAAAATAAAACATTTTAATCCGGAAAATAAGATATTATCTGTCAAAATACCACACCATTGACCACAAAAACTCAGAAAATAAAATATTGTCTGTCAAAATACCACACCATTGAACGCAAAATCTGTGTGGCCAGTCAGTTAGTGTTAAGCTTCTCCCTAGAAATTTTCGAAGACAAAATGAAGCATTTCAACCTGGAAAATAAGATGTTGTCTGTTAAAATGCCACACCATTGACCGCAAAAACTCCGAAAATAAAATATTGCCTGTCAAAATACCACACCATTGAACGCAAAATATATGTGGCCAGTCAGTTAGTGTTAAGCTTCTCCCTAGAAGTTTTCGAAGACCAATTGAAGCATTTCAACCCGGAATATAAGATGTTATCTGTCAAAATACTACACCATTGAACGCTAAAACTCCGAAAAAAAAATATTGCCTGTCGAAATACCACCCCATTGAACGTGGGGCCAGTCAGACATTCTTAAGCTCTCCCTAGAAATTTTCGAAGACAAATTGAAGCATTTCAATCCGTAAAATTAGATGTTGTCTGTCAAAATACCACACCACCGAAGACAAAAACTCCGAAAATAAAATATTGTCTGTCAAAATACCACACCATTGAACGCAAAATCTGTGTGGCCAGTCAGTTAGGGTTAAGCTTCTCCCTAGAAATTTTCGAAGACAAATTGAACCATTTCAACCCGTAAAATAAGATGTTGTCTGCCAAAATACCACACCATTGAACGCAGAAACCCCGAAAATAAGATATTGTCGGTAAAAATACCACAACATTGAGCGCAATATCTGTGTGGCCAGTCAGACACTCTTAAGCTTCTTCCTAGAAGTTTGCGAAGACAAAATAAAACATTTTAATCCGGAAAATAAGATATTATCTGTCAAAATACCACACCATTGACCACAAAAACTCAGAAAATAAAATATTGTCTGTCAAAATACCACACCATTGAACGCAAAATCTGTGTGGCCAGTCAGTTAGTGTTAAGCTTCTCCCTAGTAATTTTCGAAGACAAAATGAACCATTTCAACCCGGAATATAAGATGTTATCTGTCAAAATACCACACCATTGAACGCAAAAGCTCCGAATATAAGATATTGTCTGCTAAAATAATACGCCATTTAACGCAATATCTGTGTGGCCAGTCAGACACTCTTAAGCTTCTCCCTAGAAATTTTCGAAGACAAAATGAAGCATTTTAGCCCGGAAAATAAGACGCTATCTGTCAAAATACCACACCATTGAACGCAAAAACTCGGAAAATAATATAGTGTCTGTCAAAACACCACTCTATTTAAGGCAAAATCTGTGTTGCCAGTCAGTCACGGTTAAGTCTCTCCCTAGAAATTTTCGAAGACAAAATGAACCCTTGTAACCCGGAAAATAAGATATTGTCTGTCAAAATACCACACTCTTGAACGCAAAATCTGTGTGGCCAGTCAGATAGTGTTAAGCTTCTCCCTACAAGTTTTCGAAGACCAATTGAAGCATTTCAACCCAGAATATAAGATATTATCTGTCAAAATACTACACCATTGAACGCAAAAACTCCGAAAATAAGATATTGTCTGTCAAAATACCACACCATTTAACGCGAGTCCTGTGTGGCCAGTCAGACATTCTTAAGCTTCTCCCTAGAAATTTTCGAAGACAAAATGAAGCATTTCAACCGTTAAAGAAGATTTTGTCTGTCAAAATACCACACCAAGAACGCAAAAACTCCGAAAATAAGATATTGTCTGTCAAAATATCACACCATTGAACGCAAAATCTACGTGGCCAGTCGGTTAGTGTTAAGCTTCTCCCTAGAAGTTTTCGAAGACCAATTGAAGCATTTCAACCCGGAATATAAGATGTTATCTGTCAAAATACTACACCATTGAACGCAAAAACTCCGAAAATAAGATATTGTCTGTCAAAATACCACACCATTGAACGCAAGATCTGTGTGGCCAGTCAGACATTCTTAGGCTTCTCCCTGGAAATTTTCGAAGACAAATTGAAGCATTTCAATAAGTAAAATAAGATGTTGTCTGTCAAAATACCACACCATTGACCGCAAAAACTCCGAAAATAAAATATTGCCCGTCAAAATACCACACCATTGAACGCAAAATATGTGTGGGCAGTCAGTTAGGGTTAAGCTTCTCCCTAGAAATTTTTCAAAACAAAATGAAGCATTTCAACAAGTAAAATATGATGTTGTCTGTCAAAATACCACATCATTGAACGCAGAAACTCCGAAAATAAGATATTTTCTGTCAAAATACCACACCATTGAACGCAAAATCTGTGTGGCCAGTCAGTTAGTGTTAAGCTTCTCCCTAAAAATTATCGAAGACAAAATGAAGCATCTCAACCCGGAAAATAAGATGTTGTCTGTCAAAATACCACACCATTGAACGCAAGAGCTCCGAAAATAAGATAATTTCTGCCAAAATACCACACCATAGAACGCAAAATCTGTGTGGAGAGTCAGACACTCTCAAGCTTCTCCCTAGAAGTTTTCGAAGACAAAATAAAACATTTTAACTCGGAAAGTAACATATTGTCTCTCAAACTACCACACCATTGAACGCAAAATCCGTGTGGCCAGTCAGTTAGTGTTAAGTTTCTCCCTAGAAATTTTCGAAGACAAAATGAACCATTTTAACCCGGAAAATAAGATATTATCTGTCAAAGCACCACACCATTGAACGCAAAATCTGTGTGGCCAGTCAGTTAGTGTTAAGTTTCTCCCTAGAAATTTTCGAAGACAAAACGAACCATTTTAACCCGGAAAATAAGATATTATCTGTCAAAGCACCACACCATTGAACGCAAAATCTGTCTGGCCAGTCAGTTAGTGTTAAGTTTCTCCCTAGAAATTTTCGAAGACAAAATGAACCATTTTAACCCGGAAAATAAGATATTGTCTGTCAAAATACCACACCATTGAACGCAAAATCTGTGTGGAGAGTCAGACACTCTTAAGCTTCTCCCTAGAAGTTTTCGAAAACAAAATAAAACATTTTAACTCGGAAAGTAAGATATTGTCTCTCAAACTACCACACTATTGAACGCAAAATCTGTGTGGCCAGTCGGTTAGTGTTAAGCTTCTCCCTAGAAGTTTTCGAAGACCAATTGAAGCATTTCAACCCGGAATATAAGATGTTATCTGTCAAAATACTACACCATTGAACGCAAAAACTCCGAAAATAAGATATTGTCTGTCAAAATCCACACCATATAACGCGAGATCTGTGTGTCTAGTCAGACATTCTTAAGCTTCTCCCTAGAAATTTTCGAAGACAAATTGAAGCATTTCAATCCGTAAAATAAGATGTTGTCTGTCAAATTACCACAACATTGACCGCAAAAACTCCGAAAATAAGATATTGAATGTCAAAATACCACACCATTGAACGCAAAATATGTGTGGCCAGTCAGTGTTTAGCTTCTCAATAGAAGTTTTCGAAGACCATTTGAAGCATTTCAACCCGGAATATAAGATGTTATCTCGCAAAAATACTACACCATTGAACGCCAAAACTCCGAAAATAAAATATTGCCTGTCAAAATATAACACCATTTAACGTGTGGCCAGTCAGACATGCTTAAGCTTCTCCCTAGAAGTTTTCGAAGACAATATAAACCATTTCAACCCGGAAAATAAGATGTTGTCAGTCAAAATACCACACCATTGAAAGCAAAATATGTGTGGCCAGTCAATTAGTGTTAAGCTTCTCCCTAGAAATTTTCGAAGACCAATTGAAGCATTTCAACCCGGAATATAAGATGTTATCTGTCAAAATACTACACCATTGAACGCTAAAACTCCGAAAATAAAATATTGCCTGTCAAAATACCACACCATTTAACGTGTGGCCAGTCAGACATTCTTAAGCTTCTCCCTAGAAATTTTCGAAGAAAAATTGAAGCATTTCAATCCATAAAATAAGATGTTGTCTGTCAAAATACCACACCATTGACCACAAAAACTCCGAAAATAAAATATTGTCTGTCAAAATACCACACCAGTGAACGCAAAACCTGTGTGGCCAGTCAGTTAGTGTTAAGCTTCTCCCTAAAAATTATCGAAGACAAAATGAAACATTTCAACCCGTAAAATAAGATGTTGTCTGTCAAAATACCACACCATTGAACGCAAGAACTCCGAAAATAAGATAATGTCTGTCAAAATACCACACCATTGAACGCAAATTCTGTGCGGCCAGTCGTTAGTGTTAAGCTTCTCCCTAGAAATTTTCGAAGACAAAATGAAGCATTTCAACCTGTAAAATAAGATATTGTCTGTCAAAATACCACACCATTGAACGGAAAATCTGTGTGGCCAGTCAGTTAGTGTTAAGCTTCTCCCTAGAAATTTTCGAAGACAAAATGAAGCATTTCAGCCCGTAAAATAAGATGTTGTCTGTCAAAATACCACACCATTGAACGCAAGAACTCCGAAAATAAGATAGTGTCTGTCAAAATACCACACCATTGAACGCAAAAACTCCGAAAATAAGATCTTGCCTGTAAAAATACCACACCATTGAACGCAATATCTGTGTGGCCAGTCAGACACTCTTAAGCTTCTTCCTAGAAGTTTGCGAAGACAAAATAAAACATTTTAACCCGGAAAATAAGATATTATCTATCAAAATACCACACTATTGAACGCAAAATCTGTGTGGCCAGTCAGTTAGTGCTAAGCTTCTCCCTAGAAATTTTCGAAGACCAATTGAAGCATTTCAACCCGGAATATAAGATGTTTTCTGTCAAAATACTACACCATTGAACGCAAGACTTCCGAAAACAAGATATAGTCTGCCAAGATACCACACCATTTAACGCAAGATCTGTGTGGCCAGTCAGACAGTCTTACGCTTCTCCCTAGAAATTTTCGAAGACAAAATGAAGCATTTTAACCCGGAGAATAAGACGCTATCTATCAAAATACCACACCACTGAACGCAAAAACTCCGAAAATAATATAGTGTCTGTCAAAACACCACACTATTTAAGGCAAAATCTGTGTTGCCAGTCAGTCACGGTTAAGTCTCTCCCTAGAAATTTTCGAAGACAAAATGAACCATTTTAACACGGAAAATAAGATATTGTCTGTCAAAATACCACACCATTAAACGCAAAATCTGTGTGGAGACTCAGACGCTCTTAGGCTTCTCCCTAGAAGTTCTCGAAGACAAAATAAAACATTTTAACTCGGAAAGTAAAATATTGTCTCTCAAAATACCACACCATTGAACGCAAAATCCGTATGGCCAGTCAGTTTGTGTTAAGTTTCTCCCTAGAAATTTTCGAAGACAAAATGAACCATTTTAACCCGGAAAATAAGATATTATCTGTCAAAGCACCACACCACTGGACGCAAAATCTGTGTGGCCAGTCAGTTAGTATTAAGTTTCTCCCTAGAAATTTTCGAAGACAAAATGAAGCATTTTAGCCCGGAAAATAAGACGCTATCTGTTAAAATACCACACCATTGAACGCAAAAACTCCGAAAATAATATAGTGTCTGTCAAAAACCACACTATTTAAGGCAAAATCTGTGTTGCCAGTCAGTCACGGTTAAGTCTCTCCCTAGAAATTTTCGAAGACAAAATGAACCATTTTAACCCGGAAAATAAGATATTGTCTGTCAAAATACCACACCATTGAACGCAAAATCTGTGAAGCCAGTCAGACACTCTTAGGCTTCTTCCCAAAAGTTTGCGAAGACAAAATAAAACATTGTAACCCGGAAAATAAGATATTGTCTGTCAAAATACCACACTATTGAACGCAAAATCTGTGTGGCCAGTCAGTTAGTGCTAAGCTTCTCCCTAGAAGTTTTCGAAGACCAATTGAAGCATTTCAACCCGGAATATGAGATGTTATCTGTCAAAATACTACACCATTGAACGCAAAAACTCCGAAAATAAGATATTGTCTGTCAAAATCCACACCATATAACGCGAGATCTGTGTGGCCAGTCAGACATTCTTAAGCTTCTCCCTAGAAATTTTCGAAAACAAATTGAAGCATTTCAATCCGTAAAATAAGATGTTGTCTGTCAAATTACCACAACATTGACCGCGAAAACTCCGAAAATAAAATAATGCCTGTCAAAATACCACACCATTGAACGCAAAATATGTGTGGCCAGTCAGTTAGTGTTAAGCTTCTCCCTAGAAATTTTCGAAGACCACTTGAAGCATTTCAACCCGGAATATAAGATGTTATCTGTCAGAATACTACACCATTGAACGCTAAAACTCCGAAAATAAAATATTGAATGTCAAAATACCACACCATTTAACGTGTGGCCAGTCAGACATTCTTAAGCCTCTCCCTAGAAATTTTCGAAGACAAAATAAACCATTTCAACCCGGCTAATAAGATGTTGTCTGTCAAAATACCACACCATTGAACGCAAAATATGTGTGGCCAGTCAGTTAGTGTTAAGCTTCTCCGTAGAAGTTTTCGAAGACCAATTGAAGCATTTCAATCCGTAAAATAAGATGTTGTCTGTCAAAATACCACACCATTGACCACAAAAACTCCAAAAATAAAATATTGTCTGTCAAAATACCACACCATTGAACGCAAAACCTGTGTGGCCAGTCAGTTAGTGTTAAGCTTCTCCCTAAAAATTATCGAAGACAAAATGAAGCATTTCAACCCGTAAAATAAGATGTTGTCTGTCAAAATACCACACCATTGAACGCAAGAACTCCGAAAATAAGATAATGTCTGTCACAATACCACACCATTGAACGCAAATTCTGTGTGGCCAGTCGTTAGTGTTAAGCTTCTCCCTAGAAATTTTCGAAGACAAAATGAAGCATTTCAACCTGTAAA
This sequence comes from Brachypalpus laphriformis, assembly GCA_945910035.1. NCBI lineage: Eukaryota > Metazoa > Arthropoda > Insecta > Diptera > Syrphidae > Brachypalpus > Brachypalpus laphriformis. Next base: position 133,442,880 of record OX246754.1, read on the forward strand.
ATAAGATGTTGTCTGTCAAAGTACCACACCATTGAACGCAAAAACTCCGAAAATAAGATATTGTCTGTCAAAATACCACACCATTGAACGGAAAATCTGTGTGGCCAGTCAGTTAGTGTTAAGCTTCTCCCTAGAAATTTTCGAAGACAAAATGAAGCATTTCAGCCCGTAAAATAATATGTTGTCTGTCAAAATACCACACCATTGAACGCAAGAACTCCGAAAATAAGATAGTGTCTGTCAAAATACCACACCATTGAACGCAAGATCTGTGTGGCCAGTCCTTAGTGTTAAGCTTCTCGCTACAAATTTTCTAAAACAAAATGAACCGTTTCAGCCCGTAAAATAAGATGTTGTCTGTCAAAATACCACACCATTGAACGCAAAAACTCCGAAAATAAGATATTGTCTGTCAAAATACCACACCATTTAACGCAAAAACTCCGAAAAGAAGATATTGCCTGTAAAAATACCACACCATTGAACGCAATATCTGTGTGGCCAGTCAGACACTCTTAAGCTTCTTCCTAGAAGTTTGCGAAGACAAAATAAAACATTTTAACCCGGAAAATAAGATATTATCTATCAAAATACCACACTAATGAACGCAAAATCTGTGTGGCCAGTCAGTTAGTGTTAAGCTTCTCCGTAGAAGATTTCGAAGACCAATTGAAGCATTTCAACCCGGAATATAAGATGTTATCTGTCAAAATACTACACCATTGAACGCAAAAACTCCGAAAATAAGATATTGTCTGCCAAGATACCACACCATTTAAGGCAAGATCTGTGTGGCCAGTCAGACACCCTCTTGAAGCATTTCAACCCGGAGAAGGAGCTGTTGTCTGTCAAAATACCACACCATTGAATGCAAGAACTCCGAAAATAAGATATTGTCTGTCAAAATACCACACCATTGAACGCAAAGTCTGCGTGGCTAGTCAGTTAGTGTTAAGCTTCTCCCTAGATATTTTCGAAGACAAAATGAAGCATTTCAAACAGGCAAATAATACGTTGTCTGTCAAAATACCACACCATTGACCACAAAAACTCCGAAAATAAGATATTGTCTCTAAAAATACCACACCATTGAACGCAAAATCTGTGTGGCCAGTCAGACACTCTTAAGCTTCTTCCTAGAAGTTTGCGAAGACAAAATAAAACACTTTAACCCGGAAAATAAGATATTGTCTGTCAAAATACCACACTATTGAACGAAAATCTGTGTGGCCAGTCAGTTAGTGTTAAGCTTCTCCCTAGAAGTTTTCGAAGACCAATGGAAGCATTTCAACCCGGAATATAAGATGTTATCTGTCAAAATACCACACCATTGAACGCAAAAACTCCGAAAATAAGATATTGTCTGCTAAAATAATACACCATTTAACGCAAGATCTGTGTGGCCAGTCAGACACCCTTAGGCTTCGACCTAGAAATTTTCGAAGACAAAATTAAGCATTTCAGCCCGGAAAATAAGACGCTATCTATCAAAATACCACACCATTGAACGCAAAATCTCGGAAAATAATATAGTGTCTGTCAAAATACCACCCCATTGAACGCAAAATCTGTGTGGCCAGTCAGTTAGTGTTAAGCTTCTCCCTAGAAATTTTCGAAGACAAAATGAAGCATTTCAGCCCGTAAAATAAGATGTTGTCTGTCAAAATACCACACCATTGAACGCAAAACTCCGAAAATAAAATATTGTCTGCCAAAATACCACACCATTGAAGGCAAAATCTGTGTGGCCAGTCGTTAGTGTTAAGCTTCTCCCTAGAAATTTTCGAAGACAAAATGAAGCATTTCAACCCGTAATATAAGATGCTGTCTGTCAAAATACCACACCACTGAACGCAGAAACTCCGAAAATAAGATATTGTCTGTCAAAATACCACACCATTGAACGCAAAGTCTACTTGGCCGGCCAGTTAGTGTTGAGCTTCTAACTAGATATTTTCGAAGACAAAATGAAGCATTTCAACCTGGAAAATAAGATGTTGTCTGCCAAAATACCACACCATTGACCGCAAAAACTCCGAAAATAGAATATTGAATGTCAAAATACCACACCCCAGAACGCAAAATATGTGTGGGCAGTCAGTTAGGGTTAAGCTTCTCCCCAAAAATTTTCGAAGACAAAATGAAGCGCAATTCAACCTTTAAAATAAGATGTTATCTGTTAAAATACCACACCATTGACCGCAAAAACTCCGAAAATAAAATATTGCCTGTCAAAATACCACACCATTTAACGCGAGATCTGTGTGGCCAGTCAGACATTCTTAAGCTTCTCCCTAGAAATTTTCGAAGACAAATTGAAGCATTTCAATCCGTAAAATAAGATGTTGTCTGTCAAAATACCACACCATTGACCACAAAAACTCCGAAAATAAAATATAGTCTGTCAAAATACCACACCATTGAACGCAAAATCTGTGTGGCCAGTCAGACACTCTTAAGCTTCTCCCTAGAAATTTTCGAAGACAAAATGAAGCATTTCAACCCGGAAAATAAGACGCTATCTGTCAAAATACCACACCATTGAACGCAAAAACTCCGAAAATAATATAGTGTTTGTCAAAACACCACACTATTTAAGGCAAAATCTGTGAAGCCAGTCAGTCACGGTTAAGTCTCTCCCTAGAAGTTTTCGAAGACAAAATGAACCACTTGAACCCGGAAAATAAGATATTGTCTGTCAAAATACCACACCATTGAACGGAAAATCTGTGTGGGCAGTCACACACTATTAGGCTACTCCCTAGAAATTTTCGAAGACAAAATGATGCATTTTAGCCCGGAAAATAAGACGCTATCTATCAAAATACCACACCATTGAACGCAAAAACTCCGAAAATAATATAGTGTCTGTCAAAACACCACACTATTTAAGGCAAAATCTGTGATGCCAGTCAGTCACGGTTAAGTCTCTCCCTAGAAATTTTCGAAGTCCAATTGAACCATTTCAACCCGGAAAATAAGATATTGTCTGTCAAAATACCACACCATTGAACGTAAAATCTGTGTGGAGAGACAGACACACTTAGGCTTCTTCCTGGTTTGCGAAGACAAAATAAAACATTGTAACCCGGAAAATGAGATATTGTCTGTCAAAATACCACACTATTGAACGCAAAATCTGTGTGGCCAGTCAGTTAGTGTTAAGCTTCTCCCTAGAAATTTTCTAAGACCAATTGAAGCATTTCAACCCGGAATATAAGATGTTATCTGTCAAAATACTACACCATTGAACGCAAAAACTCCGAAAATAAGATATTGTCTGTCAAAATACCACAGCATTTAACGCGAGATCTGTGTGGCCAGTCATACATTCTTAAGCTTCTGCCTAGAAATTTTCGAAGACAAATTGAAGCATTCCAATCCGTAAAATAAGATGCTGTCTGTCAAAATACCACAGCATTGACCGCTAAAACTCCGAAAATAAAATATTGCCTGTCAAAATACCACACCATTGAACGCAAAATCTGTGGCCAGTCAGTTAGTGTTAAGCTTCTCCCTAGAAGTTTTCGAAGACCAATTGAAGCATTTCAACCCGGAATATAAGATACTATCTGTCAAAATACTACACAATTGAACGCAAAAACTACGAAAATAAGATATTGTCTGTCAAAATACCACACCATTGAACGCTAGAACTGTGTGGCCAGTCAGACATTCTTAAGCTTCTCCCTGGAAATTTTCGAAGACAAATTGAAGCATTTCAACCCGAAAAATTAGATGTTGTCTGTCAAAATACCACACCATTGACCGCAAAAACTCCGAAAATAAAATATAGTCTGTCAAAATATCACACCATTGAACGCAAAATATGTGTGGGCAGTCAGTTAGGGTTAAGCTTCTCCCCAGAAATTTTCGAAGACAAGATGAAGCATTTCAACCTGTAAAATAAGATGTTGTCTGTCAAAATACCACACCATTGACCACAAAAACTCGGAAAATAAAATATTGCCTGTCAAAATACCACACCATTGAACGCGAAATATGTGAGGGCAGTCAGTTGGGTTAAGCTCCTCCCTAGAAATTTTTGAAGACAAAATGAACCATTTCAACCCGTAAAATAAGATGTTGTCTGTCAAAATACCACACGATTGAACGCAAAAACTCCGAAAATAAGAAATTGTCGGTAAAACTACCCCACCGTTGAACGCAATATCTGTGTGGCCAGTCAGACACTCTTAAGCTTCTTCCTAGAAGTTTGCGAAGACAAAATAAAACATTTGAACCCGGAAAATAAGATATTGTCTATCAAAATACCACACTATTGAACGCAAAATCTGTGTGGCCAGTCAGTTAGTGTTAAGCTTTTCCCTAGAAGATTTCGAAGACCAATTGAAGCATTTCAACCCTTAATATAAGATGTTATCTGTCAAAATACTACATTGTTGAACGCAAAAACTCCGGAAATAAGATATTGTCTGCAAAATACCACACCATTTAAGGCAAGATCTGTGTGGCCAGTCAGACACTCTTAGGCTTCTCCCTAGAAATTTTCGTAGACAAAATGAAGCATTTTAGCCCGGAAAATAAGACGCTATCTATCAAAATACCACACCATTGAACGCAAAAACTCCGAAAATAATATAGTGTCTGTCAAAACACCACACTATTTAAGGCAAAATCTGTGATGCCAGTCAGTCACGGTTAAGTCTCTCCATAGAAATTTTCGAAGACAAAATTAACCATTTTAACCCGGAAAATAAGATATTGTCTGTCAAAATACCACACCATTGAACACAAAATCTGTGAAGCCAGTCAGATACTCTTAGGCTTCTTCCTAGAAGTTTGCGAAGACAAAATAAAGCATTGTAACCCGGAAAATAAGATATTGTCTGTCAAAATACCACACTATTGAACGCAAAATCTGTGTGGCCAGTCAGTTAGTGTTAGGCTTTTCCCTAGAAGTTTTCGAAGACCAATTGAAGCATTTCAACCCGTAAAATAAGATGTTGTCTGTCAAAATACTACACCATTGAACGCAAAAACTCCGAAAATAAAACATTGCCTGTCAAAATACCACACCATTGAACGCAAAATATGTGTGGCCAGTAAGTTAGTGTTAAGCTTCTCCCTAGAAGTTTTCGAAGACCAATTGAAACATTTCAACCCTGAATATAAGATGTTATCTGTCAAAATACTACACCATTGAACGCAAAAACTCCGAAAATAAGATATTGTCTGTCAAAATACCACACCATTGAACGCAAAAACTCCGAAAATAAGATATTGTCTGTAAAAATACCACACCATTAAACGCAATATCTGTGTGGCCAGTCAGTTAGTGTTAAGCTTCTCCCTAGAAGATTTCGAAGACCAATTGGAGCATTTCAACCCGGAATATAAGATGTTATCTGTCAAAATACTACACCATTGAATGCAAAAACTCCGAAAACAAGATATTGTCTGCCAAGATACCACACCATTTAACGCAAGATCTGTGTGGCCAGTCAGACAGTCTTAGGCTTCTCCTAGAAATTTTCGAAGACAAAATGAAGCATTTTAACCCGGAGAATAAGACGCTATCTATCAAAATACCACACCACTGAACGCAAAAACTCCGAAAATAATATAGTGTCTGTCAAAACACCACACTATTTAAGGCAAAATCTGTGTTGCCAGTCAGTCACGGTTAAGTCTCTCCCTAGAAATTTTCGAAGACAAAATGAACCATTTTAACACGGAAAATAAGATATTGTCTGTCAAAATACCACACCATTAAACGCAAAATCTGTGTGGAGACTCAGACGCTCTTAGGCTTCTCCCTAGAAGTTCTCGAAGACAAAATAAAACATTTTAACTCGGAAAGTAAAATATTGTCTCTCAAAATACCACACCATTGAACGCAAAATCCGTATGGCCAGTCAGTTTGTGTTAAGTTTCTCCCTAGAAATTTTCGAAGACAAAATGAACCATTTTAACCCGGAAAATAAGATATTATCTGTCAAAGCACCACACCACTGGACGCAAAATCTGTGTGGCCAGTCAGTTAGTATTAAGTTTCTCCCTAGAAATTTTCGAAGACAAAATGAAGCATTTTAGCCCGGAAAATAAGACGCTATCTGTTAAAATACCACACCATTGAACGCAAAAACTCCGAAAATAATATAGTGTCTGTCAAAACACCACACTATTTAAGGCAAAATCTGTGTTGCCAGTCAGTCACGGTTAAGTCTCTCCCTAGAAATTTTCGAAGACAAAATGAACCATTTTAACCCGGAAAATAAGATATTGTCTGTCAAAATACCACACCATTGAACGCAAAATCTGTGAAGCCAGTCAGACACTCTTAGGCTTCTTCCCAAAAGTTTGCGAAGACAAAATAAAACATTGTAACCCGGAAAATAAGATATTGTCTGTCAAAATACCACACTATTGAACGCAAAATCTGTGTGGCCAGTCAGTTAGTGCTAAGCTTCTCCCTAGAAGTTTTCGAAGACCAATTGAAGCATTTCAACCCGGAATATGAGATGTTATCTGTCAAAATACTACACCATTGAACGCAAAAACTCCGAAAATAAGATATTGTCTGTCAAAATCCACACCATATAACGCGAGATCTGTGTGGCCAGTCAGACATTCTTAAGCTTCTCCCTAGAAATTTTCGAAAACAAATTGAAGCATTTCAATCCGTAAAATAAGATGTTGTCTGTCAAATTACCACAACATTGACCGCGAAAACTCCGAAAATAAAATAATGCCTGTCAAAATACCACACCATTGAACGCAAAATATGTGTGGCCAGTCAGTTAGTGTTAAGCTTCTCCCTAGAAATTTTCGAAGACCACTTGAAGCATTTCAACCCGGAATATAAGATGTTATCTGTCAGAATACTACACCATTGAACGCTAAAACTCCGAAAATAAAATATTGAATGTCAAAATACCACACCATTTAACGTGTGGCCAGTCAGACATTCTTAAGCCTCTCCCTAGAAATTTTCGAAGACAAAATAAACCATTTCAACCCGGCTAATAAGATGTTGTCTGTCAAAATACCACACCATTGAACGCAAAATATGTGTGGCCAGTCAGTTAGTGTTAAGCTTCTCCGTAGAAGTTTTCGAAGACCAATTGAAGCATTTCAATCCGTAAAATAAGATGTTGTCTGTCAAAATACCACACCATTGACCACAAAAACTCCAAAAATAAAATATTGTCTGTCAAAATACCACACCATTGAACGCAAAACCTGTGTGGCCAGTCAGTTAGTGTTAAGCTTCTCCCTAAAAATTATCGAAGACAAAATGAAGCATTTCAACCCGTAAAATAAGATGTTGTCTGTCAAAATACCACACCATTGAACGCAAGAACTCCGAAAATAAGATAATGTCTGTCACACTACCACACCATTGAACGCAAATTCTGTGTGGCCAGTCGTTAGTGTTAAGCTTCTCCCTAGAAATTTTCGAAGACAAAATGAAGCATTTCAACCTGTAAAATAAGATGTTGTCTGTCAAAGTACCACACCATTGAACGCAAAAACTCCGAAAATAAGATATTGTCTGTCAAAATACCACACCATTGAACGGAAAATCTGTGTGGCCAGTCAGTTAGTGTTAAGCTTCTCCCTAGAAATTTTCGAAGACAAAATGAAGCATTTCAGCCCGTAAAATAATATGTTGTCTGTCAAAATACCACACCATTGAACGCAAGAACTCCGAAAATAAGATAGTGTCTGTCAAAACACCACACCATTGAACGCAAGATCTGTGTGGCCAGTCCTTAGTGTTAAGCTTCTCCCTACAAATTTTCTAAAACAAAATGAACCGTTTCAGCCCGTAAAATAAGATGTTGTCTGTCAAAATACCACACCATTGAACGCAAAAACTCCGAAAATAAGATATTGTCTGTCAAAATACCACACCATTTAACGCAAAAACTCCGAAAAGAAGATATTGCCTGTAAAAATACCACACCATTGAACGCAATATCTGTGTGGCCAGTCAGACACTCTTAAGCTTCTTCCTAGAAGTTTGCGAAGACAAAATAAAACATTTTAACCCGGAAAATAAGATATTATCTATCAAAATACCACACTAATGAACGCAAAATCTGTGTGGCCAGTCAGTTAGTGTTAAGCTTCTCCGTAGAAGATTTCGAAGACCAATTGAAGCATTTCAACCCGGAATATAAGATGTTATCTGTCAAAATACTACACCATTGAACGCAAAAACTCCGAAAATAAGATATTGTCTGCCCAGATACCACACCATTTAAGGCAAGATCTGTGTGGCCAGTCAGACACCCTCTTGAAGCATTTCAACCCGGAGAAGGAGCTGTTGTCTGTCAAAATACCACACCATTGAATGCAAGAACTCCGAAAATAAGATATTGTCTGTCAAAATACCACACCATTGAACGCAAAGTCTGCGTGGCTAGTCAGTTAGTGTTAAGCTTCTCCCTAGATATTTTCGAAGACAAAATGAAGCATTTCAAACAGGCAAATAATACGTTGTCTGTCAAAATACCACACCATTGACCACAAAAACTCCGAAAATAAGATATTGTCTCTAAAAATACCACACCATTGAACGCAAAATCTGTGTGGCCAGTCAGACACTCTTAAGCTTCTTCCTAGAAGTTTGCGAAGACAAAATAAAACACTTTAACCCGGAAAATAAGATATTGTCTGTCAAAATACCACACTATTGAACGAAAATCTGTGTGGCCAGTCAGTTAGTGTTAAGCTTCTCCCTAGAAGTTTTCGAAGACCAATGGAAGCATTTCAACCCGGAATATAAGATGTTATCTGTCAAAATACCACACCATTGAACGCAAAAACTCCGAAAATAAGATATTGTCTGCTAAAATAATACACCATTTAACGCAAGATCTGTGTGGCCAGTCAGACACCCTTAGGCTTCGACCTAGAAATTTTCGAAGACAAAATTAAGCATTTCAGCCCGGAAAATAAGACGCTATCTATCAAAACACCACACCATTGAACGCAAAATCTCGGAAAATAATATAGTGTCTGTCAAAATACCACCCCATTGAACGCAAAATCTGTGTGGCCAGTCAGTTAGTGTTAAGCTTCTCCCTAGAAATTTTCGAAGACAAAATGAAGCATTTCAGCCCGTAAAATAAGATGTTGTCTGTCAAAATACCACACCATTGAACGCAAAACTCCGAAAATAAAATATTGTCTGCCAAAATACCACACCATTGAACGCAAAATCTGTGTGGCCAGTCGTTAGTGTTAAGCTTCTCCCTAGAAATTTTCGAAGACAAAATGAAGCATTTCAACCCGTAATATAAGATGCTGTCTGTCAAAATACCACACCACTGAACGCAGAAACTCGAAAATAAGATATTGTCTGTCAAAATACCACACCATTGAACGCAAAGTCTACTTGGCCGGCCAGTTAGTGTTGAGCTTCTAACTAGATATTTTCGAAGACAAAATGAAGCATTTCAACCTGGAAAATAAGATGTTGTCTGCCAAAATACCACACCATTGACCGCAAAAACTCCGAAAATAGAATATTGAATGTCAAAATACCACACCCCAGAACGCAAAATATGTGTGGGCAGTCAGTTAGGGTTAAGCTTCTCCCCAAAAATTTTCGAAGACAAAATGAAGCGCATTTCAACCTTTAAAATAAGATGTTATCTGTTAAAATACCACACCATTGACCGCAAAAACTCCGAAAATAAAATATTGCCTGTCAAAATACCACACCATTTAACGCGAGATCTGTGTGGCCAGTCAGACATTCTTAAGCTTCTCCCTAGAAATTTTCGAAGACAAATTGAAGCATTTCAATCCGTAAAATAAGATGTTGTCTGTCAAAATACCACACCATTGACCACAAAAACTCCGAAAATAAAATATAGTCTGTCAAAATACCACACCATTGAACGCAAAATCTGTGTGGCCCGTCAGACACTCTTAAGCTTCTCCCTAGAAATTTTCGAAGACAAAATGAAGCATTTCAACCCGGAAAATAAGACGCTATCTGTCAAAATACCACACCATTGAACGCAAAAACTCCGAAAATAATATAGTGTTTGTCAAAACACCACACTATTTAAGGCAAAATCTGTGAAGCCAGTCAGTCACGGTTAAGTCTCTCCCTAGAAGTTTTCGAAGACAAAATGAACCATTTGAACCCGGAAAATAAGATATTGTCTGTCAAAATACCACACCATTGAACGGAAAATCTGTGTGGGCAGTCACACACTATTAGGCTACTCCCTAGAAATTTTCGAAGACAAAATGATGCATTTTAGCCCGGAAAATAAGACGCTATCTATCAAAATACCACACCATTGAACGCAAAAACTCCGAAAATAATATAGTGTCTGTCAAAACACCACACTATTTAAGGCAAAATCTGTGATGCCAGTCAGTCACGGTTAAGTCTCTCCCTAGAAATTTTCGAAGTCCAATTGAACCATTTCAACCCGGAAAATAAGATATTGTCTGTCAAAATACCACACCATTGAACGTAAAATCTGTGTGGAGAGACAGACACACTTAGGCTTCTTCCTGGTTTGCGAAGACAAAATAAAACATTGTAACCCGGAAAATGAGATACTGTCTGTCAAAATACCACACTATTGAACGCAAAATCTGTGTGGCCAGTCAGTTAGTGTTAAGCTTCTCCCTAGAAATTTTCTAAGACCAATTGAAGCATTTCAACCCGGAATATAAGATGTTATCTGTCAAAATACTACACCATTGAACGCAAAAACTCCGAAAATAAGATATTGTCTGTCAAAATACCACAGCATTTAACGCGAGATCTGTGTGGCCAGTCATACATTCTTAAGCTTCTGCCTAGAAATTTTCGAAGACAAATTGAAGCATTCCAATCCGTAAAATAAGATGCTGTGTGTCAAAATACCACAGCATTGACCGCTAAAACTCCGAAAATAAAATATTGCCTGTCAAAATACCACACCATTGAACGCAAAATCTGTGGCCAGTCAGTTAGTGTTAAGCTTCTCCCTAGAAGTTTTCGAAGACCAATTGAAGCATTTCAACCCGGAATATAAGATACTATCTGTCAAAATACTACACAATTGAACGCAAAAACTACGAAAATAAGATATTGTCTGTCAAAATACCACACCATTGAACGCTAGAACTGTGTGGCCAGTCAGACATTCTTAAGCTTCTCCCTGGAAATTTTCGAAGACAAATTGAAGCATTTCAACCCGAAAAATTAGATGTTGTCTGTCAAAATACCACACCAATGACCGCAAAAACTCCGAAAATAAAATATAGTCTGTCAAAATATCACACCATTGAACGCAAAATATGTGTCGGCAGTCAGTTAGGGTTAAGCTTCTCCCCAGAAATTTTCGAAGACAAGATGAAGCATTTCAACCTGTAAAATAAGATGTTGTCTGTCAAAATACCACACCATTGACCACAAAAACTCGGAAAATAAAATATTGCCTGTCAAAATACCACACCATTGAACGCGAAATATGTGAGGGCAGTCAGTTGGGTTAAGCTCCTCCCTAGAAATTTTTGAAGACAAAATGAACCATTTCAACCCGTAAAATAAGATGTTGTCTGTCAAAATACCACACGATTGAACGCAAAAACTCCGAAAATAAGAAATTGTCGGTAAAACTACCCCACCGTTGAACGCAATAACTGTGTGGCCAGTCAGACACTCTTAAGCTTCTTCCTAGAAGTTTGCGAAGACAAAATAAAACATTTGAACCCGGAAAATAAGATATTGTCTATCAAAATACCACACTATTGAACGCAAAATCTGTGTGGCCAGTCAGTTAGTGTTAAGCTTTTCCCTAGAAGATTTCGAAGACCAATTGAAGCATTTCAACCCTTAATATAAGATGTTATCTGTCAAAATACTACATTGTTGAACGCAAAAACTCCGGAAATAAGATATTGTCTGCAAAATACCACACCATTTAAGGCAAGATCTGTGTGGCCAGTCAGACACTCTTAGGCTTCTCCCTAGAAATTTTCGTAGACAAAATGAAGCATTTTAGCCCGGAAAATAAGACGCTATCTATCAAAATACCACACCATTGAACGCAAAAACTCCGAAAATAATATAGTGTCTGTCAAAACACCACACTATTTAAGGCAAAATCTGTGATGCCAGTCAGTCACGGTTAAGTCTCTCCATAGAAATTTTCGAAGACAAAATTAACCATTTTAACCCGGAAAATAAGATATTGTCTGTCAAAATACCACACCATTGAACACAAAATCTGTGAAGCCAGTCAGATACTCTTAGGCTTCTTCCTAGAAGTTTGCGAAGACAAAATAAAGCATTGTAACCCGGAAAATAAGATATTGTCTGTCAAAATACCACACTATTGAACGCAAAATCTGTGTGGCCAGTCAGTTAGTGTTAGGCTTCTCCCTAGAAGTTTTCGAAGACCAATTGAAGCATTTCAACCCGTAAAATAAGATGTTGTCTGTCAAAATACTACACCATTGAACGCAAAAACTCCGAAAATAAAACATTGCCTGTCAAAATACCACACCATTGAACGCAAACTATGTGTGGCCAGTAAGTTAGTGTTAAGCTTCTCCCTAGAAGTTTTCGAAGACCAATTGAAACATTTCAACCCTGAATATAAGATGTTATCTGTCAAAATACTACACCATTGAACGCAAAAACTCCGAAAATAAGATATTGTCTGTCAAAATACCACACCATTGAACGCAAAAACTCCGAAAATAAGATATTGTCTGTAAAAATACCACACCATTAAACGCAATATCTGTGTGGCCAGTCAGTTAGTGTTAAGCTTCTCCCTAGAAGATTTCGAAGACCAATTGGAGCATTTCAACCCGGAATATAAGATGTTATCTGTCAAAATACTACACCATTGAATGCAAAAACTCCGAAAACAAGATATTGTCTGCCAAGATACCACACCATTTAACGCAAGATCTGTGTGGCCAGTCAGACACTCTTAGGCTTCTGTCTAGAAATTTTCGAAGACAAAATGAAGCATTTTAGCCCGGAAAATAAGACGCTATCTATCAAAATACCACACCATTGAATGTAAAAATTTCGAAAATAATATAGTGTCTGTCAAAACACCACACTATTTAAGGCAAAATCTGTGTTGCCAGTCAGTCACGGTTAAGTCTCTCCCTAGAAATTTTCGAAGACAAAATGAACCATTTTAGCCCGGAAAATAAGATATTGTCTGTCAAAATACCACACCATTGAAGGCAAAATCTGTGTGGAGACTCAGACGCTCTTATTCTTCTCCCTAGAAGTTTTCGAAGACAAAATAAAACATTTTATATCGGAAAGTAAGATTTTGTCTCTCAAACTACCACACCATTGAACGCAAAATCCGTATGGCCAGTCAGTTAGTGTTAAGTTTCTTCCTAGAAATTTTCGAAGACAAAATGAACCATTTTAACCCGGAAAATAAGATATTATCTGTCAAAGCATGACACCATTGAACGCAAAATCTGTGTAGCCAGTCAGTAAGTGTTAAGTTTCTCCCTAGAAATTTTCGAAGACAAAACGAACCATTTTAACCCGGAAAATAAGATATTATCTGTCAAAGCACCACACCATTGAACGCAAAATCTGTGTGGCCAGTCAGTTAGTGTTATGTTTCTCCCTAGGAATTTTCGAAGACAAAATGAACCATTTTAACCCGGAAAATAAGATATTGTCTGTCAAAATACCACACCATTGAACGCAAAATCTGTGAAGCCAGTCAGACACTCTTAGGCTTCTTCCCAAAAGTTTGCGAAGACAAAATAAAACATTGTAACCCGGAAAATAAGATATTGTCTGTCAAAACACCGCACTATTGAACGCAAAATCTGTGTGGCCAGTCAGTTAGTGTTAAGCTTCTCCCTAGAAGTTTTCGCAGACCAATTGAAGCATTTCAACCCGAAATATAAGATGTTATCTGTCAAAATACTACACCATTGAACGCTAAAACTCCGAAAATAAAATATTGCCTGTCAAAATACCACACCATTTAACGTGTGGCCAGTCAGACATTCTTAAGCTTCTAGCTAGAAATTTTCGAAGAAAAATTGAAGCATTTCAATTCGTAAAATTAGATGTTGTCTGTCAAAATACCACACCATTGACCACAAAAACTCCAAAAATAAAATATTGTCTGTCAAAATACCACACCATTGAACGCAAAACCTGTGTGGCCAGTCAGTTAGTATTAAGCTTCTCCCTAAAAATTATCGAAGACAAAATGAAGCATTTCAACCCGTAAAATAAGATGTTGTCTGTCAAAATACCACACCATTGAACGCAAAAACTCCGAAAATAAGATATTGTCTGTCAAAATACCACACCATTGAACGGAAAATCTGTGTGGCCAGTCAGTTAGTGTTAAGCTTCTCCCTAGAAATTTTCGAAGACAAAATGAAGCATTTCAGCCCGTAAAATAAGATGTTGTCTGTCAATATACCACACCATTGAACGCAAGAACTCCGAAAATAAGATAGTGTCTGTCAAAATACCACGCCATTGAACGCAAAATCTGTGTGGCCGGTCCTTAGTGTTAAGCTTCTCCCTAGAAATTTTCTAAAACAAAATGAACCATTTCAACCCTTAAAATAAGATGTTGTCTGTCAAAATACCACACCATTGAACGCAAAAACTCGGAAAATAAAATATTGTCTGTCAAAATACCACACCATTGAACGCAGAAACTCCGAAAAGAAGATATTGCCTGTAAAAATACCACACCATAGAACGCAATATCTGTGTGGCCAGCCAGACACTCTTAAGCTTCTTCCTAGAAGTTTGCGAAGACAAAATAAAACATTTTAACACGGAAAATAAGGTATTATCTATCAAAATACCACACTATTGAACGCAAAATCTGTGTGGCCAGTCAGTTAGTGTTAAGCTTCTCCGTAGAAGATTTCGAAGACCAATTGAAGCATTTCAACCCTGAATATAAGATGTTATCTGTCAAAATACTACACCATTGAACGCAAAAACTCCGAAAATAAGATTTTGTCTGCCAAGATACCACACCATTTAACGCAAGATCTGTGTGGCCAGTCAGACACCCTCTTGAAACATTTCAACCCGTAAAAGAAGCTGTTGTCTGTCAAAATACCACACCATTGAACGCAAGAACTCCGAAAATAAGATATTGTCTGTCAAAATACCACACCATTGAACGCAAAGTCTGCGTGGCTAGTCAGTTAGTGTTAAGCTTCGCCCTAGATATTTTCGAAGACAAAATGAAGCATTTCAAACAGGCAAATAATACGTTGTCTGTCAAAATACCACACCATTGACCACAAAAACTCAGAAAATAAAATATTGTCTGTCAAAATACCACACCATTGAACGCAAAATCTGTGTGGCCAGTCAGTTAGTGTTAAGCTTCTCCATAGAAATTTTCGAAGACAAAACGCAGCATTTCAGCCCGTAAAATAAGATGTTGTCTGTCAAAATACCACACCATTGAACGCAAAACTCCGAAAATAAAATATTGTCTGCCAAAATACCACACCATTGAACGCAAAATCTGTGTGGCCAGTCGTTAGTGTTAAGCTTCTCCCTAGAAGTTTTCGAAGACAAAATGAAGCATTTCAACCTGTAAAATAAGATGTTGCCTGTCAAAATACCACGCCATTGAACGCAAAAACTCCGAAAATAAGATATTGTCTGTCAAAATACCACACCATTGAACGCAAAGTCTGCTTGGCCGGCCAGTTAGTGTTAAGCTTCTCCCTAGATGTTTTCGAAGACAAAATGAAGCATTTCAACCTGGAAAATAAGATGTTGTCTGCCAAAATACCACACCATTGACCGCAAAAACTCCGAAAATAGAATATTGTGTGTCAAAATACAACACCCCAGATCGCAAAATATGTGTGGGCAGTCAGTTGGGGTTAAGCTTCTCCCTAGAAATTTTCGAAGACAAAATGAAGTATTTCAACCTTTAAAATAAGATGTTGTCTGTTAAAATACCACACCATTGACCGCAAAAACTCCGAAAATAAAATATTGCCTGTCAAAATACCACACCATTGAACGCAAAATGTGTGTGGCCAGTCAGTTATTGTTAAGCTTCTCCCTAGAAGTTTTCGAAGACCAATTGAAGCATTTCAACCCGGAATTAAAGATATTATCTGCCAAAATACTACACCATTGAACGCTAAAGCTCCGAAAATAAAATATTGCCTGTCAAAATACCACACCATTGAACGTGTGGCCAGTCAGACATTCTTAAGCTCTCCCTAGAAATTTTCGAAGACAAATTGAAGCATTTCAATCCGTAAAATAAGATGTTGTCTGTCAAAATACCACACCATTGACCACAAAAACTCCGAAAATAAAATATTGTCTGTCAAAATACCACACCATTGAACGCAAAATCTGTGTGGCCAGTCAGTTAGTGTTAAGCTTCTCCCTAGAAATTTTCGAAGACAAAATTAACCATTTCAACCTGGAACATAAGATGTTATCTGTCAAAATACCACAGCATTGAACGCAAAAACTCCGAATATAAGATATTGTCTGCTAAAATAATACGCCATTTAACGCAATATCTGTGTGGCCAGTCAGACACTCTTAAGCTTCTCCCTAGAAATTTTCGAAGATAAAATGAAGCATTTTAGCCCGGAAAATAAGACGCTATCTGTCAAAATACCACACCATTGAACGCAAAAACTCGGAAAATAATATAGTGTCTGTCAAAACACCACACTATTTAAGGCAAAATCTGTGTTGCCAGTCAGTCACGGTTAAGTCTCTCCCTAGAAATTTTCGAAGACAAAATGAACCATTTTAACCCGGAAAATAAGATATTGTCTGTCAAAATACCACACCATTGAACGTAAAATCTATATGGATAGTCAGACACTCTTAGGCTTATTCCTAGGAGTTTGCGAAGACAAAATAAAACATTGTAACCCGGAAAATAAGATATTGTCTGTCAAAATACCACACTATTGAACGCAAAATCTGTGTGGCCAGTCAGTTAGTGTTAAGCTTCTCCCTAGAAGTTTTCGAAGACCAATTGAAGCATTTCAACCCAGAATATAGGATGTTATCTGCCAAAATACCACACCATTGAACGCAAAACCTCCGAAAATAAGATATTGTCTGTCAAAATACCACACCATTTAACGCGAGTTCTGTGTGGCCAGTCAGACATTCTTAAGCTTCTCCCTAGAAATTTTCGAAGACAAAATGAAGCATTTCAACCCTAAAAGAAGATGTTGTCTGTCAAAATACCACACCAATGAACGCAAAAACTCCGAAAATAAGATATTGTCTGTCAAAATACCACACCATTGAACGCAAAATCTGCGTGGCCAGTCAGTTAGTGTTAAGCTTCTCCCTAGAAGTTTTCGAAGACAAACTGAAGCATTTCAACCCGGAATATAAGATGTTATCTGTCAAAATACTACACCATTGAACGCAAAAACTCCGAAAATAAGATATTGTCTGTCAAAATACCACACCATTTAACGCGAGATCTGTGTGGCCAGCCATACATTCTTAAGCTTCTCCCTAGAAATTTTCGAAGACAAATTGAAGCATTCCAATCCGTAGTATAAGATGCTGTCTGTCAAAATAAAACAGCATTGACCGCAAAAACTCCGAAAATAAAATATTGCCTGTCAAAATACCACACCATTGAACGCAAAATCTGTGGCCAGCCAGTTAGTGTTAAGCTTCTCCCTAGAAGTATTCGAAGACCAATTGAAGCATTTCAACCCGGAATATAAGATGCTATCTGTCAAAACACTACACAATTGAACGCAAAAACTACGAAAATAAGATATTGTCCGTCAAAATACCACACCATTGAACGCTAGATCTGTGTGGCCAGTCAGACATTCTTAAGCTTCTCCCTGGAAATTTTCGAAGACAAATTGAAGCATTTCAACCCGAAAGATTAGATGTTGTCTGTCAAAATACCACACCATTGACCGCAAAACTCCGAAAATAAAATATAGTCTGTCAAAATATCACACCATTGAACGCAAGATATGTGTGGGCAGTCAGTTAGGGTTAAGCTTCTCCCCAGAAATTTTCGAAGACAAAATGAAGCATTTCAACCTGTAAAATAAGATGTTGTCTGTCAAAATACCACACCATTGACCACAAAAACTGCGAAAATAAAATATTGCCTGTCAAAATACCACATCATTGAACGCGAAATATGTGAGGGCAGTCAGTTGGGTTAAGCTCCTCCCTAGAAATTTTTGAAGACAAAATTAAGCATTTCAACCCGTAAAATAAGATGTTGTCTGTCAAAATACCACACCATTGAACGCAAAAACTCCGAAAATAAGATATTGTCGGTAAAACTACCCCACCGTTGAACGCAATATCTGTGTGGCCAGTCAGACACTCTTAAGCTTCTTCCTAGAAGTTTGCGAAGACAAAATAAAACATTTGAACCCGGAAAATAAGATATTGTCTATCAAAATACCACACTATTGAACGCAAAGTCTGTGTGGCCAGTCAGTTAGTGTTAAGCTTCTCCCTAGAAGATTTCGAAGACCAATTGAAGCATTTCAACCCTTAATATAAGATGTTATCTGTCAAAATACTACATTGTTGAACGAAAAAACTCCGGAAATAAGATATTGTCTGCCAAAATACCACACCATTTAAGGCAAGATCTGTGTGGCCAGTCAGACACTCTTAGGCTCCTCCCTAGAAATTTTCGTAGACAAAATGAAGCATTTTAGCCCGGAAAATAAGACGCTGTCTATCAAAATACCACACCATTGAACGCAAAAACTCCGAAAATAATATAGTGTCTGTCAAAACACCACACTATTTAAGGCAAAATCTGTGACGCCAGTCAGTCACGGTTAAGTCTCTCCCAAAAATTTTCGAAGACAAAATTAACCATTTTAACCCGGAAAATAAGATATTGTCTGTCAAAATACCACACCATTGAACACAAAATCTGTGAAGCCAGTCAAATACTCTTAGGCTTCTTCCTAGAAGTTTGCGAAGACAAAATAAAGCATTGTAACCCGGAAAATAAGATATTGTCTGTCAAAATACCACACTATTGAACGCTAAATCTGTGTGGCCAGTCAGTTAGTGTTAAGCTTCTCCCTAGAAGTTTTCGAAGACCAATTGAAGCATTTCAACCCTGAATATAAGATGTTATCTGTCAAAATACTACACCATTGAACGCAAAAACTCCGAAAATAAGATATTGTCTGTCAAAATACGACACCATTGAACGCAAAAACTCTGAAAATAAGATATTGTCTGTCAAAATACCACACCATTAAACGCAATATCTGTGTGGCCAGTCAGTTAGTGTTAAGCTTCTCCCTAGAAGATTTCGAAGACCAACTGAAGCATTTCAACCCGGAACATAAGATGTTATCTGTCAAAATACTACACCATTGAATGCAAAAACTCCGAAAATAAGATATTGTCTGCCAAGATACCACACCATTTAACGCAAGATCTGTGTGGCCAGTCAGACACTCTTAGGCTTCTCCCTAGAAATTTTCGAAGACAAAATGAACCATTTTAACCCGGAAAATAAGATAATATCTGTCAAAGCACCACACCATTGATCGCAAAATCTGTGTGGCCAGTCAGTTAGTGTTAAGTTTCTCCCTAGAAATTTTTGAAGACACAACGAACCATTTTAACCCGGAAGATAAGATATTATCTCTCAAAGCACCACACCATTGAACGCAAAATCTGTGTGGCCAGTCAGTTAGTGTTAAGTTTCTCCCTAGAAATTTTCGAAGACAAAATGAACCATTTTAACCCGGAAAATAAGATATTGTCTGTCAAAATACCACACCATTGAACGCAAATTCTGTGAAGCCAGTCAGACACTCTTAGGCTTCTTCCCAAAAGTTTGCGAAGACAAAATAAAACATTGTAACCCGGAAAATAAGATATTGTCTGTCAAAATACCACACTATTGAACGCAAACTTAGTGTTAAGTTTCTCCCTAGAAATTTTCGAAGACAAAATGAACCATTTTAACCCGGAAAATAAGATATTGTCTGTCAAAATACCACACCATTAAACGCAATATCTGTGTGGCCAGTCAGTTAGTGTTAAGCTTCTCCCTAGAAGATTTCGAAGACCAACTGAAGCATTTCAACCCGGAACATAAGATGTTATCTGTCAAAATACTACACCATTTAACGCAAGATCTGTGTGGCCAGTCAGACACTCTTAGGCTTCTCCCTAGAAATTTTCGAAGACAAAATGAACCATTTTAACCCGGAAAATAAGATAATATCTGTCAAAGCACCACACCATTGAACGCAAACTCTGTGTGGCCAGTCAGTTAGTGTTAAGCTTCTCGATAGAAGTTTTCGAAGACCAATTGAAGCATTTCAACCCGGAATATAAGATGTTATCTGTCAAAATACTACACCATTGAACGCAAAAACTCCGAAAATAAGATATTGTCTGTCAAAATCCACACCATATAACGCGAGATCTGTGTGGCCAGTCAGACATTCTTAAGCTTCTCCCTAGAAATTTTCGAAGACAAATTGAAGCATTTCAATCCGTAAAATAAGATGTTGTCTGTTAAATCACCACAACATTGACCGCGAAAACTCCGAGAATAAAATATTGCCTGTCAAAATACCACACCATTGAACGCAAAATATGTGTGGCCAGTCAGTTAGTGTTAAGCTTCTCCCTAGAAGTTTTCGAAGACCAATTGAAGCATTTCAACCCGGAATATAAGATGCTATCTGTCAAAACACTACACAATTGAACGCAAAAACTACGAAAATAAGATATTGTCCGTCAAAATACCACACCATTGAACGCTAGATCTGTGTGGCCAGTCAGACATTCTTAAGCTTCTCCCTAGAAATTTTCGAAGACAAAATGAAGCATTTCAACCCTAAAAGAAGATGTTGTCTGTCAAAATACCACACCAATGAACGCAAAAACTCCGAAAATAAGATATTGTCTGTCAAAATACCACACCATTGAACGCAAAATCTGCGTGGCCAGTCAGTTAGTGTTAAGCTTCTCCCTAGAAGTTTTCGAAGACAAACTGAAGCATTTCAACCCGGAATATAAGATGTTATCTGTCAAAATACTACACCATTGAACGCAAAAACTCCGAAAATAAGATATTGTCTGTCAAAATACCACACCATTTAACGCGAGATCTGTGTGGCCAGCCATACATTCTTAAGCTTCTCCCTAGAAATTTTCGAAGACAAATTGAAGCATTCCAATCCGTAGTATAAGATGCTGTCTGTCAAAATAAAACAGCATTGGCCGCAAAAACTCCGAAAATAAAATATTGCCTGTCAAAATACCACACCATTGAACGCAAAATCTGTGGCCAGCCAGTTAGTGTTAAGCTTCTCCCTAGAAGTATTCGAAGACCAATTGAAGCATTTCAACCCGGAATATAAGATGCTATCTGTCAAAACACTACACAATTGAACGCAAAAACTACGAAAATAAGATATTGTCCGTCAAAATACCACACCATTGAACGCTAGATCTGTGTGGCCAGTCAGACATTCTTAAGCTTCTCCCTGGAAATTTTCGAAGACAAATTGAAGCATTTCAACCCGAAAGATTAGATGTTGTCTGTCAAAATACCACACCATTGACCGCAAAACTCCGAAAATAAAATATAGTCTGTCAAAATATCACACCATTGAACGCAAGATATGTGTGGGCAGTCAGTTAGGGTTAAGCTTCTCCCCAGAAATTTTCGAAGACAAAATGAAGCATTTCAACCTGTAAAATAAGATGTTGTCTGTCAAAATACCACACCATTGACCACAAAAACTGCGAAAATAAAATATTGCCTGTCAAAATACCACATCATTGAACGCGAAATATGTGAGGGCAGTCAGTTGGGTTAAGCTCCTCCCTAGAAATTTTTGAAGACAAAATTAAGCATTTCAACCCGTAAAATAAGATGTTGTCTGTCAAAATACCACACCATTGAACGCAAAAACTCCGAAAATAAGATATTGTCGGTAAAACTACCCCACCGTTGAACGCAATATCTGTGTGGCCAGTCAGACACTCTTAAGCTTCTTCCTAGAAGTTTTCGAAGACAAAATAAAACATTTGAACCCGGAAAATAAGATATTGTCTATCAAAATACCACACTATTGAACGCAAAGTCTGTGTGGCCAGTCAGTTAGTGTTAAGCTTCTCCCTAGAAGATTTCGAAGACCAATTGAAGCATTTCAACCCTTAATATAAGATGTTATCTGTCAAAATACTACATTGTTGAACGAAAAAACTCCGGAAATAAGATATTGTCTGCCAAAATACCACACCATTTAAGGCAAGATCTGTGTGGCCGGTCAGACACTCTTAGGCTCCTCCCTAGAAATTTTCGTAGACAAAATGAAGCATTTTAGCCCGGAAAATAAGACGCTGTCTATCAAAATACCACACCATTGAACGCAAAAACTCCGAAAATAATATAGTGTCTGTCAAAACACCACACTATTTAAGGCAAAATCTGTGACGCCAGTCAGTCACGGTTAAGTCTCTCCCAAAAATTTTCGAAGACAAAATTAACCATTTTAACCCGGAAAATAAGATATTGTCTGTCAAAATACCACACCATTGAACACAAAATCTGTGAAGCCAGTCAAATACTCTTAGGCTTCTTCCTAGAAGTTTGCGAAGACAAAATAAAGCATTGTAACCCGGAAAATAAGATATTGTCTGTCAAAATACCACACTATTGAACGCTAAATCTGTGTGGCCAGTCAGTTAGTGTTAAGCTTCTCCCTAGAAGTTTTCGAAGACCAATTGAAGCATTTCAACCCTGAATATAAGATGTTATCTGTCAAAATACTACACCATTGAACGCAAAAACTCCGAAAATAAGATATTGTCTGTCAAAATACGACACCATTGAACGCAAAAACTCTGAAAATAAGATATTGTCTGTCAAAATACCACACCATTAAACGCAATATCTGTGTGGCCAGTCAGTTAGTGTTAAGCTTCTCCCTAGAAGATTTCGAAGACCAACTGAAGCATTTCAACCCGGAACATAAGATGTTATCTGTCAAAATACTACACCATTGAATGCAAAAACTCCGAAAATAAGATATTGTCTGCCAAGATACCACACCATTTAACGCAAGATCTGTGTGGCCAGTCAGACACTCTTAGGCTTCTCCCTAGAAATTTTCGAAGACAAAATGAACCATTTTAACCCGGAAAATAAGATAATATCTGTCAAAGCACCACACCATTGAACGCAAAATCTGTGTGGCCAGTCAGTTAGTGTTAAGTTTCTCCCTAGAAATTTTTGAAGACACAACGAACCATTTTAACCCGGAAGATAAGATATTATCTCTCAAAGCACCACACCATTGAACGCAAAATCTGTGTGGCCAGTCAGTTAGTGTTAAGTTTCTCCCTAGAAATTTTCGAAGACAAAATGAACCATTTTAACCCGGAAAATAAGATATTGTCTGTCAAAATACCACACCATTGAACGCAAATTCTGTGAAGCCAGTCAGACACTCTTAGGCTTCTTCCCAAAAGTTTGCGAAGACAAAATAAAACATTGTAACCCGGAAAATAAGATATTGTCTGTCAAAATACCACACTATTGAACGCAAACTTAGTGTTAAGTTTCTCCCTAGAAATTTTCGAAGACAAAATGAACCATTTTAACCCGGAAAATAAGATATTGTCTGTCAAAATACCACACCATTAAACGCAATATCTGTGTGGCCAGTCAGTTAGTGTTAAGCTTCTCCCTAGAAGATTTCGAAGACCAACTGAAGCATTTCAACCCGGAACATAAGATGTTATCTGTCAAAATACTACACCATTTAACGCAAGATCTGTGTGGCCAGTCAGACACTCTTAGGCTTCTCCCTAGAAATTTTCGAAGACAAAATGAACCATTTTAACCCGGAAAATAAGATAATATCTGTCAAAGCACCACACCATTGAACGCAAACTCTGTGTGGCCAGTCAGTTAGTGTTAAGCTTCTCGATAGAAGTTTTCGAAGACCAATTGAAGCATTTCAACCCGGAATATAAGATGTTATCTGTCAAAATACTACACCATTGAACGCAAAAACTCCGAAAATAAGATATTGTCTGTCAAAATCCACACCATATAACGCGAGATCTGTGTGGCCAGTCAGACATTCTTAAGCTTCTCCCTAGAAATTTTCGAAGACAAATTGAAGCATTTCAATCCGTAAAATAAGATGTTGTCTGTTAAATCACCACAACATTGACCGCGAAAACTCCGAGAATAAAATATTGCCTGTCAAAATACCACACCATTGAACGCAAAATATGTGTGGCCAGTCAGTTAGTGTTAAGCTTCTCCCTAGAAGTTTTCGAAGACCAATTGAAGCATTTCAACCCGGAATATAAGATGTTATCTGTCAAAATACTACACCATTGAACGCTAAATCTCCGAAAATAAAATATTGCCTGTCAAAATACCACACCATTTAACGTGTGGCCAGTCAGACATTCTTAAGCTTCTCCCTAGAAATTTTCGAAGACAAATTGAAGCATTTCAATCCGTAAAATAAGATGTTGTCTGTCAAAATACCACACCATTGACCACAAAAACTCCAAAAATAAAATATTGTCTGTCAAAATACCACACCATTGAACGCAAAACCTGTGTGGCCAGTCAGTTAGTGTTAAGCTTCTCCCTAAAAATTATCGAAGACAAAATGAAGCATTTCAACCCGTAAAATAAGATGTTGTCTGTCAAAATACCACACCATTGAACGCAAGAACTCCGAAAATAAGATAATGTCTGTCAAAATACCACACCATTGAACGCAAATTCTGTGTGGCCAGTCGTTAGTGTTAAGCTTCTCCCTAGAAATTTTCGAAGACAAAATGAAGCATTTCAACCTGTAAAATAAGATGTTGTCTGTCAAAATACCACACCATTGAACGCAAAAACTCCGAAAATAAGATATTGTCTGTCAAAATACCACACCATTGAACGGAAAATCTGTGTGGCCAGTCAGTTAGTGTTAAGCTTCTCCCTAGAAATTTTCGAAGACAAAATGAAGCATTTCAGCCCGTAAAATAAGATGTTGTCTGTCAAAATACCACACCATTGAACGCAAGAACTCCGAAAATAAGATAGTGTCTGTCAAAATACCACGCCATTGAACGCAAAATCTGTGTGGCCAGTCCTTAGTGTTAAGCTTCTCCCTAGAAATTTTCTAAAACAAAATGAACCATTTCAACCCGTAAAATAAGATGTTGTCTGTCAAAATACCACACCATTGAACACAAAAACTCCGAAAATAAGATATTGTCTGTCAAAATACCACACCATTGAACGCAGAAACTCCGAAAAGAAGATATTGCCTGTAAAAATACCACACCATTGAACGCAATATCTGTGTGGTCAGTCAGACACTCTTAAGCTTCTTCCTAGAAGTTTGCGAAGACAAAATAAAACATTTTAACCCGGAAAATAAGGTATTATCTATCAAAATACCACACTAATGAACGCAAAATCTGTGTGGCCAGTCAGTTAGTGTTCAGCTTCTCCGTAGAAGATTTCGAAGACCAATTGAAGCATTTCAACCCTTAATATAAGATGTTATCTGTCAAAATACTACACCACTGAACGCAAAAACTCCGAAAATAAGATTTTGTCTGCCAAGATACCACACCATTTAACGCAAGATCTGTGTGGCCAGTCAGACACCCTCTTGAAGCATTTCAACCCGTAAAAGAAGCTGTTGTCTGTCAAAATACCACACCATTGAACGCAAGAACTCCGAAAATAAGATATTGTCTGTCAAAATAAGACACCATTGAACGCAAAGTCTGCGTGGCTAGTCAGTTAGTGTTAAGCTTCTCCCTAGATATTTTCGAAGACAAAATGAAGCATTTCAAACAGGCAAATAATACGTTGTCTGTCAAAATACCACACCATTGACCACAAAAACTCCGAAAATAAGATATTGTCTCTAAAAATACCACACCATTGAACGCAAAATCTGTGTGGCCAGTCAGACACTCTTAAGCTTCTTCCTAGAATCATTTTAGCCCGGAAAACAAGACGCCATCTATCAAAATATCACACCATTGAACGCAAAAACTCGGAAAATAATATAGTGTCTGTCAAAATACCACACTATTGAACGCAAAATCTGTGTGGCCAGTCAGTTAGTGTTAAGCTTCTCCCTAGAAATTTTCGAAGACAAAATGAAGCATTTCAGCCCGTAAAATAAGATGTTGTCTGTCAAAATACCACACCATTGAACGCAAAACTCCGAAAATAAAATATTGTCTGCCAAAATACCACACCATTGAAGGCAAAATCTGTGTGGCCAGTCGTTAGTGTTAAGCTTCTGCCTAGAATTTTTCGAAGACAAAATGAAGCATTTCAACCCGAAAAATTAGATGTTGTCTGTCAAAATACCACACCATTGAACGCAAAAACTCCGAAGATAAGATATTGTCTGTCAAAATACCAAATACACCATTGAACGCAAAGACTGCTTGGCCGGCCAGTTAGTGTTAAGCTTCTCCCTAGATATTTTCGAAGACAAAATGAAGCATTTCAACCTGGAAAATAAGATGTTGTCTGCCAAAATACCACACCATTGACCGCAAAAACTCCGAAAATAAAATATTGCCTGTCAAAATACCACACCATTGAACGCAAAATGTGTGTGGCCAGTCAGTTATTGTTAAGCTTCTTCCTAGAAGTTTTCGAAGACCAATTGAAGCATTTCAACCCGGAATAAAAGATATTATCTGCCAAAATACTACACCATTGAACGCTTAAACTCGGAAAATAAAATATTGCCTGTCAAAATACCACACCATTGAACGTGTTGCCAGTCAGACTTTCTTAAGCTCTCCCTAGAAATTTTCGAAGACAAATTGAAGCATTTCAATAAGTAAAATAAGATGTTGTCTGTCAAAATACCACACCATTGACCACAAAAACTCCGAAAATAAAATATTGTCTGTCAAAATACCACACCATTGAACGCAAAATCTGTGTGGCCAGTCAGTTAGTGTTAAGCTTCTCCCTAGAAATTTTCGAAGACAAAATTAACCATTTCAACCCGGAACATAAGATGTTATCTGTCAAAATACCACGGCATTGAACGCAAAAACTCCGAATATAAGATATTGTCTGCTAAAATAATACGCCATTTAACGCAATATCTGTGTGGCCAGTCAGACACTCTTAAGCTTCTCCCTAGAAATGTTTCGAAGACAAAATGAACCATTTTAGCCCGGAAAATAAGATATTGTCTGTCAAAATACCACACCATTGAACGCAAAATCTGCGTGGCCAGTCAGTTAGTGTTAAGCCCCTCCCTGGAAGTTTTCGAAGACCAACTGAAGCATTTCAACCCGGAATATAAGATGTTAGCTGTCAAAATACTACACCATTGAACGCAAAAACTCCGAAAATAGGATATTGTCTGTCAAAATACCACACCATTTAACGCGAGATCTGTGTGGCCAGTCATACATTCTTAAGCTTCTCCCTAGAAATTTTCGAAGACAAATTGAAGCATTCCAATCCGTAAAATAAGATGCTGTCTGTCAAAATAAAACAGCATTGACCGCAAAAACTCTGAAAATAAAATATTGCCTGTCAAAATACCACACCATTGAACGCAAAATCTGTGGCCAGTCAGTTAGTGTTAAGCTTCTCCCTAGAAGTTTTCGAAGACCAATTGAAGCATTTCAACCCGGAATATAAGATGCTATCTGTCAAAATACTACACAATTGAACGCAAAAGCTGCGAAAATAAGATATTGTCTGTCAAAATACCACACCATTGAACGCTAGATCTGTGTGGCCAGTCAGACATTCTTAAGCTTCTCCCTGGAAATTTTCGAAGACAAATTGAAGCATTTCAACCCGAAAAATTAGATGTTGTCTGTCAAAATACCACACCATTGACCGCAAAAACTCCGAAAATAAAATATAGTCTGTCAAAATATCACACCATTGAACGCAAAATATGTGTGGGCAGTCAGTTAGGGTTAAGCTTCTCCCCAGAAATTTTCGAAGACAAAATGAAGCATTTCAACCTGTAAAATAAGATGTTGTCTGTCAAAATACCACACCATTGACCACAAAAACTCCGAAAATAAAATACTGCCTGTCAAAATACCACACCATTGAACACGAAATATGTGAGGGCAGTCAGTTGGGTTAAGCTCCTCCCTAGAAATTTTTGAAGACAAAATGAAGCATTTCAACCCGTAAAATAAGATGTTGTCTGTCAAAATACCACACCATTGAACGCAAAAACTCCGAAAATAAGATATTGTCGGTAAAACTACCCCACCGTTGAACGCAATATCTGTGTGGCCAGTCAGACACCCTTAAGCTTCTTCCTAGAAGTTTGCGAAGACAAAATAAAACATTTGTACCCGGAAAATAAGATATTGTCTATCAAAATACCACACTATTGAACGCAAAATCTGTGTGGCCAGTCAGTTAGTGTTAAGCTTCTCCCTAGAAGATTTCGAAGACCAATTGAAGCATTTCAACCCTTAATATAAGATGTTATCTGTCAAAATACTACATTGTTGAACGCAAAAACTCCGGAAATAAGATATTGTCTGCCAAAATACCACACCATTTAAGGCAAGATCTGTGTGGCCAGTCAGACATTCTTAGGCTTCTCCCTAGAAATTTTCGTAGACAAAATGAAGCATTTTAGCCCGGAAAATAAGACGCTATCTATCAAAATACCACACCATTGAACGCAAAAACTCCGAAAATAATATAGCGTCTGTCAAAACTCTCCCTAGAAATTTTCGAAGACAAAATTAACCATTTTAACCCGGAAAATAAGATATTGTCTGTCAAAATACCACACCATTGAACGCAAAATCTGTGAAGGGAGTCAGATACTCTTAGGCTTCTTCCTAGAAGTTTGCGAAGACAAAATAAAGCATTGTAACCCGGAAAATAAGATATTGTCTGTCAAAATACCACACTATTGAACGCTAAATCTGTGTGGCCAGTCAGTTAGTGTTAATCTTCTCCCTAGAAATTTTCGAAGACAAAATGAAGCATTTCAGGCCGTAAAATAAGATGTTGTCTGTCAAAATACCACACCATTGAACGCAAAACTCCGAAAATAAAATATTGTCTGCCAAAATACCACACCATTGAATTCAAAATCTGTGTGGATAGTCGTTAGTGTTAAGCTTCTCCCTAGAATTTTTCGAAGACAAAATGAAGCATTTCAACTTGTAAAATAAGATGTTGTCTGTCAAAATACCACGCCATTGAACGCAAAAACTCCGAAAATAAGATATTGTCTGTCAAAATACCACACCATTGAACGCAAAGTCTGCTTGGCCGGCCAGTTAGTGTTAAGCTTCTCCCTAGATATTTTCGAAGACAAAATGAAGCATTTCAACCTGAAAAATAAGATGTTGTCTGCCAAAATACCACACCATTGACCGCAAAAACTCCGAAAATAGAATATTGTGTGTCAAAATACCACACCCCAGATCGCAAAATATGTGTGGGCAGTCAGTTAGGGTTAAGCTTCTCCCTAGAAATTTTCGAAGACAAAATTAACCATTTCAACCCGGAACATAAGATGTTATCTGTCAAAATACCACCGATATTGTCTGCTAAAATAATACGCCATTTAACGCAATATCTGTGTGGCCAGTCAGACACTCTTAAGCTTCTCCCTAGAAATTTTCGAAGACAAAATGAACCATTTTAACCCGGAAAATAAGATATTATCTGTCAAAGCACCACACCACTGGACGCAAAATCTGTGTGGCCAGTCAGTTAGTATTAAGTTTCTCCCTAGAAATTTTCGAAGACAAAATGAAGCATTTTAGCCCGGAAAATAAGACGCTATCTGTTAAAATACCACACCATTGAACGCAAAAACTCCGAAAATAATATAGTGTCTGTCAAAACACCACACTATTTAAGGCAAAATCTGTGTTGCCAGTCAGTCACGGTTAAGTCTCTCCCTAGAAATTTTCGAAGACAAAATGAACCATTTTAACCCGGAAAATAAGATATTGTCTGTCAAAATACTACATCATTGAACGTAAAATCTATATGGATAGTCAGACACTCTTAGGCTTATTCCTAGAAGTTTGCGAAGACAAAATAAAACATTGTAACCCGGAAAATAAGATATTGTCTGTCAAAATACCACACTATTGAACGCAAAATCTGTGTGGCCAGTCAGTTAGTGTTAAGCTTCTCCCTAGAAGTTTTCGAAGACCAATTGAAGCATTTCAACCCAGAATATAAGATGTTATCTGTCAAAATACCACACCATTGAACGCAAAAACTCCGAAAATAAGATATTGTCTGTCAAAATACCACACCATTTAACGCGAGTTCTGTGTGGCCAGTCAGACATTCTTAAGCTTCTCCCTAGAAATTTTCGAAGACAAAATGAAGCATTTCAACCCTAAGAGAAGATGTTGTCTGTCAAAATACCACACCAATGAACGCGAAAACTCCGAAAATAAGATATTGTCTGTCAAAATACCACACCATTTAACGCGAGATCTGTGTGGCCAGTCATACATTCTTAAGCTTCTCCCTAGAAATTTTCGAAGACAAATTGAAGCATTCCAATCCGTAAAATAAGATGCTGTCTGTCAAAATAAAACAGCATTGACCGCAAAAACTCCGAAAATAAAATATTGCCTGTCAAAATACCACACCATTGAACGCAAAATCTGTGGCCAGTCAGTTAGTGTTAAGCTTCTCCCTAGAAGTATTCGAAGACCAATTGAAGCATTTCAACCCGGAATATAAGATGCTATCTGTCAAAATACTACACAATTGAACGCAAAAACTACGAAAATAAGATGTTGTCTGTCAAAATACCACACGATTGAACGCTAAATCTGTGTGGCCAGTCAGTTAGTGTTAAGCTTCTCCCTAGAAGTTTTCGAAGACCAATTGAAGCATTTCAACCCTGAATATAAGATGTTATCTGTCAAAATACTACACCATTGAACGCAAAAACTCCGAAAATAAGATATTGTCTGTCAAAATACCACACCATTGAACGCAAAAACTCTGAAAATAAGATATTGTCTGTAAAAATACCACACCATTAAACGCAATATCTGTGTGGCCAGTCAGTTAGTGTTAAGCTTCTCCCTAGAAGATTTCGAAGACCAATTGAAGCATTTCAACCCGGAATATAAGATGTTATCTGTCAAAATACTACACCATTGAATGCAAAAACTCCGAAAATAAGATATTGTCTGCCAAGATACCACACCATTTAACGCAAGATCTGTGTGGCCAGTCAGACACTCTTAGGCTTCTCCCTAGA
Source organism: Brachypalpus laphriformis (assembly GCA_945910035.1). Classification (NCBI taxonomy): domain Eukaryota; kingdom Metazoa; phylum Arthropoda; class Insecta; order Diptera; family Syrphidae; genus Brachypalpus; species Brachypalpus laphriformis. Next base: position 133,474,146 of record OX246754.1, read on the forward strand.
AATTTTCGAAGACAAAATGAAGCATTTTATCCCGGAAAATAAGACGCTATCTATCAAAATACCACACCATTGAACGTAAAAATTTCGAAAATAATATAGTGTCTGTCAAAACACCACACTATTTAAGGCAAAATCTGTGTTGCCAGTCAGTCACGGTTAAGTCTCTCCCTAGAAATTTTCGAAGACAAAATGAACCATTTTAACCCGGAAAATAAGATATTGTCTGTTAAAATAATACACCATTGAACCCAAAATCTGTGTGGAGACTCAGACGCTCTTATTCTTCTCCCTAGAAGTTTTCGAAGACAAAATAAAACATTTTAACTCGGAAAGTAAGATATTGTCTCTCAAACTACCACACAATTGAACGCAAAATCCGTATGGCCAGTCAGTTAGTGTTAAGTTTCTCCCTAGAAATTTTCGAAGACAAAATGACCCATTTTTACCCGGAAAATAAGATATTATCTGTCAAAGCACCACACCATTGAACGCAAAATCTGTGTGGCCAGCCAGTTAGTGTTAAGTTTCTCCCTAGAAATTTTCGAAGACACAACTAACCATTTTAACCAGGAAAATAAGATATTATCTGTCAAAGCACCACACCATTGAACGCAAAATCTGTGAAGCCAGTCAGACACTCTTAGGCTTCTTCCCAAAAGTTTGCGAAGACAAAATAAAACATTGTAACCCGGAAAATAAGATATTGTCTGTCAAAATACCACACTATTGAACGCAAAATCTGTGCGGCCAGTCTGTTAGTGTTAAGCTTCTCGATAGAAGTTTTCGAAGACCAATTGAAGCATTTCAACCCGGAATATAAGATGTTATCTCTCAAAATACTACACCATTGAACGCAAAAACTCCGAAAATAAGATATTGTCTGTCAAAATCCACACCATATAACGCGAGATCTGTGTGGCCAGTCAGACATTCTTAAGCTTCTCCCTAGAAATTTTCGAAGACAAATTGAAGCATTTCAATCCGTAAAATAAGATGTTGTCTGTCAAATTACCACAACATTGACCGCGAAATCTCCGAAAATAAAATATTGCCTGTCAAAATACTACACCATTGAACGCAAAATATGTGTGGCCAGTCAGTTAGTGTTAAGCTTCTCCTTAGAAGTTTTCGAAGACCAATTGAAGCATTTCAACCCGGAATATAAGATGTTATCTGTCAAAATACTACACCATTGAACGCTAAAACTCCGAAAATAAAATATTGCCTGTCAAAATACCACACCATTTAACGTGTGGCCAGTCAGACATTCTTAAGCTTCTCCCTAGAAATTTTCGAAGACAAATTGAAGCATTTCAATCCATAAAATAAGATGTTGTCTGTCAAAATACCACACCATTGACCACAAAAACTCCAAAAATAAAATATTGTCTGTCAAAATACCACACAATTGAACGCAAAACATGTGTGGCCAGTCAGTTAGTGTTAGGCTTCTCCCTAAAACTTATCGAAGACAAAATGAAGCATTTCAACCCGTGAAATAAGATGTTGTCTGTCAAAATACCAAACCATTGAACGCAAATTCTGTGTGGCCAGTCGTTAGTGTTAAGCTTCTCCCTACAAATTTTCGAAGACAAAATGAAGCATTTCAACCTGTAAAATAAGATGTTGTCTGTCAAAATACCACACCATTGAACGCAAAAACTCCGAAAATAAGATAATGTCTGTCAAAATACCACACCATTGAACGCAAATTCTGTGTGGCCAGTCGTTAGTGTTAAGCTTCTCCCTAGAAATTTTCGAAGACAAAATGAAGCATTTCAACCTGTAAAATAAGATGTTGTCTGTCAAAATACCACACCATTGAACGCAAAAACTCCGAAAATAAGATATTGTCTGTCAAAATACCACACCATTGAAAGGAAAATCTGTGTGGCCAGTCAGTTAGTGTTAAGCTTCTCCCTAGAAATTTTCGAAGACAAAATGAAGCATTCCAGCCCGTAAAATAAGATGTTGTCTGTCAAAATACCACACCATTGAACGCAAGAACTCCGAAAATAAGATAGTGTCTGTCAAAATACCACGCCATTGAACGCAAAATCTGTGTGGCCAGTCCTTAGTGTTAAGCTTCTCCCTAGAAATTTTCTAAAACAAAATGAACCATTTCAACCCGTAAAATAAGATGTTGTCTGTCAAAATAAAACACCATTGAACGCAAAAACTCCGAAAATAAGATAATGTCTGTCAAAATACCACACCATTGAACGCAAATTCTGTGTGGCCAGTCGTTAGTGTTAAGCTTCTCCGTAGAAATTTTTGAAGACAAAATGAAGCATTTCAACCTGTAAAATAAGATGTTGTCTGTCAAAATACCACACCATTGAACGCAGAAACTCCGAAAAGAAGATATTGCCTGTAAAAATACCACACCATTGAACGCAATATCTGTGTGGTCAGTCAGACACTCTTAGGCTTCTTCCTAGTAGTTTGCGAAGACAAAATAAAACATTTTAACACGGAAAATAAGGTATTATCTATCAAAATACCACACTAATGAACGCAAAATCTGTGTGGCCAGTCAGTTAGTGTTAAGCTTCTCCGTAGAAGATTTCGAAGACCAATTGAAGCATTTCAACCCTTAATATAAGATGTTATCTGTCAAAATACTTAACCATTAAACGCAAAAACTCCGAAAATAAGATTTTGTCTGAAAAGATACCACACCATTTAACGCAAGATCTGTGTGGCCAGTCAGGCACCCTCTTGAAGCATTTCAACCCGTAAAAGAAGCTGTTGTCTGTCAAAATACCACACCATTGAACGCAAGAACTCCGAAAATAAGATATTGTCTGTCAAAATACCACACCATTGAACGCAAAGTCTGCGTGGCTAGTCAGTTAGTGTTAAGCTTCTCCCTAGATATTTTCGAAGACAAAATGAAGCATTTCAAACAGGCAAATAATACGTTGTCTGTCAAAATACCACACCATTGACCACAAAAACTCCGAAAATAAGATATTGTCTCTAAAAATACCACACCATTGAACGCAAAATCTGTGTGGCCAGTCAGACACTCTTAAGCTTCTTCCTAGAATCATTTTAGCCCGGAAAATAAGACGCCATCTATCAAAATATCACACCATTGAACGCAAAAACTCGGAAAATAATATAGTGTCTATCAAAATACCACACCATTGAACGGAAAATCTGTGTGGCCAGTCAGTTAGTGTTAAGCTTCTCCCTAGAAATTTTCGAAGACAAAATGAAGCATTCCAGCCCGTAAAATAAGATGTTGTCTGTCAAAATACCACACCATTGAACGCAAAAACTCCGAAAATAAAATAATGTCTGTCAAAATACCACACCATTGAACGCAAATTCTGTGTGGCCAGTCGTTAGTGTTAAGCTTCTCCGTAGAAATTTTTGAAGACAAAATGAAGCATTTCAACCTGTAAAATAAGATGTTGTCTGTCAAAATACTACACCATTGAACGCAGAAACTCCGAAAAGAAGATATTGCCTGTAAAAATACCACACCATTGAACGCAATATCTGTGTGGCCAGTCAGGCACTCTTAAGCTTCTTCCTAGAAGTTTGCGAAGACAAAATAAAACATTTTAACCCGGAAAATAAGATATTATCTATCAATATACCACACTAATGAACGCAAAATCTGTGTGGCCAGTCAGTTAGTGTTAAGCTTCTCCGTAGAAGATTTCGAAGACCAATTGAAGCATTTCGACCCGGAATATAAGATGTTATCTGTCAAAATACTACACCATTGAACGCAAAAACTCCGAAAATAAGATATTGTCTGCCAAGATACCACACCATTTAAGGCAAGATCTGTGTGGCCAGTCAGACACCCTCTTGAAGCATTTCAACCCGGAGAAGGAGCTGTTGTCTGTCAAAATACCACACCATTGAATGCAAGAACTCCGAAAATAAGATATTGTCTGTCAAAATACCACACCATTGAACGCAAAGTCTGCGTGGCTAGTCAGTTAGTGTTAAGCTTCTCCCTAGATATTTTCGAAGACAAAATGAAGCATTTCAAACAGGCAAATAATACGTTGTCTGTCAAAATACCACACCATTGACCACAAAAACTCCGAAAATAAGATATTGTCTCTAAAAATACCACACCATTGAACGCAAAATCTGTGTGGCCAGTCAGACACTCTTAAGCTTCTTCCTAGAATCATTTTAGCCCGGAAAATAAGACGCCATCTATCAAAATATCACACCATTGAACGCAAAAACTCGGAAAATAATATAGTGTCTATCAAAATACCACACCATTGAACGCAAAATCTGTGTCTCCAGTCGTTAGTGTTAAGCTTCTCCCTAGAATTTTTCGAAGACAAAATGAAGCATTTCAACCTGTAAAATAAGATGTTGTCTGTCAAAATACCACACAATTGAACGCAAAAACTCCGAAAATAAGATATTGTCTGTCAAAATACCACACCATTGAACGCAAAGTCTGCTTGGGTGGCCAGTTAGTGTTAAGCTTCTCCCTAGATATTTTCGAAGACAAAATGAAGCATTTCAACCTGGAAAATAAGATGTTGTCTGTTAAAATACCACACCATTGACCGCAAAAACTCCGAAAATAGAATATTGCCTGTCAAAATACAACACCCCTGATCGCAAAATATGTGTGGGCAGTCAGTTAGGGTTAAGCTTCTCTCTAGAAATTTTCGAAGACAAAATGAAGCATTTCAACCTGGAAAATAAGATGTTGTCTGTTAAAATACCACACCATTGACCGCAAAAACTCCGAAAATAAAATATTGCCTGTCAAAATAACACATCATTGAACGCAAAATGTGTGTGGCCAGTCAGTTATTGTTAAGCTTCTCCCTAGAAGTTTTCGAAGACCAATTGAAGCATTTCAACCCGGAATAAAAGATATTATCTGCCAAAATACTACACCATTGAACGCTAAAACTCCGAAAATAAAATATTGCCTGTCAAAATACCACACCATTGAACGTGTGGCCAGTCAGACATTCTTAAGCTCTCCCTAGAAATTTTCGAAGACAAATTGAAGCATTTCAATCCGTAAAATAAGATGTTGTCTGTCAAAATACCACACCATTGACCACAAAAACTCCGAAAATAAAATATTGTCTGTCAAAATACCACACCATTTAACGCAAGATCTGTGTGGCCAGTCAGACATTCTTAAGCTTCTCCCTAGAAATTTTCGAAGACAAATTGAAGCATTTCAATCCGGAAAATAAGATACTGTCTGTCAAAATACCACGCCATTGAACGCAAATACTGTGTGGCCAGTCAGTTAGTGTTAAGCTTCTCATTAGAAATTTTCGAAGACAAAATGAAGCATTTCAACCCGTAAAATAAGTTGTTGTCTGTCAAAATACCACACCATTGAACGCAAAAACTCCGAAAATAAGATATTGTCTGTCAAAATACCACACCATTGAACGTGTGGCCAGTCAGACATTCTTAAGCTCTCCGTAGAATTTTTCGAAGACAAAATGAAGCATTTCAACCTGTAAAATAAGATGTTGTCTGTCAAAGTACCACACCATTGACTACAAAAACTCCGAAAATAATATATTGTCTGTCAAAATACCACACCATTGAACGTAAAATCTATACGGATAGTCAGACACTCTTAGGCTTATTCCTAGAAGTTTGCGAAGACAAAATAAAACATTGTAACCCGGAAAATAAGATATTGTCTGTCAAAATACCACACTATTGAACGCAACATCTGTGTGGCCAGTCAGTTAGTGTTAAGCTTCTCCCTAGAAGTTTTCGAAGACCAACTGAAGCATTTCAACCCAGAATATAAGATTTTATCTGTCAAAATACCACACCATTGAACGCAAAAACTCCGAAAATAAGATATTGTCTGTCAAAATACCACACCATTTAACGCGAGTTCTGTGTGGCCAGTCAGACATTCTTAAGCTTCTCCCTAGAAATTTTCGAAGACAAAATGAAGCATTTCAACCCTAAAAGAAGATGTTGTCTGTCAAAATACCACACCAATGAACGCAAAAACTCCGAAAATAAGATATTGTCTGTCAAAATACCACACCATTGAACGCAAAATCTGTGTGGCCAGTCAGTTAGTGTTAAGCTCCTCCCTAGAAGTTTTCGAAGACCAACTGAAGCATTTCAACCCGGAATATAAGATGTTAGCTGTCACAATACTACACCATTGAACGCAAAAACTCCGAAAATAAGATATTGTCTGTCAAAATACCACACCATTTAACGCGAGATCTGTGTGGCCAGTCATACATTCTTAAGCTTCTCCCTAGAAATTTTCGAAGACAAATTGAAGCATTCCAATCCGTAAAATAAGATGCTGTCTGTCAAAATAAAACAGCATTGACCGCAAAAACTCCGAAAATAAAATATTGCCTGTCAAAATACCACACCATTGAACGCTAGATCTGTGTGGCCAGTCAGACATTCTTAAGCTTCTCCCTGGAAATTTTCGAAGACAAATTGAAGCATTTCAACCCGAAAAATTAGATGTCGTCTGTCAAAATACCACACCATTGACCGCAAAAACTCCGAAAATAAAATATAGTCTGTCAAAATATCACACCATTGAACGCAAAATATGTGTGGGCAGTCAGTTAGGGTTAAGCTTCTCCCCAGAAATTTTCGAAGACAAAATGAAGCATTTCAACCTGTAAAATAAGATGTTGTCTGTCAAAATACCACACCATTGACCACAAAAACTCCGAAAATAAAATATTGTCTGTCAAAATACCACACCATTGAACGCGAAATATGTGAGGGCAGTCAGTTGGGTTAAGCTCCTCCCTAGAAATTTTTGAAGACAAAATGAAGCATTTCAACCCGTAAAATAAGATGTTGTCTGTCAAAATACCACACCATTGAACGCAAAAACTCCGAAAATAAGATATTGTCGGTAAAACTACCCCACCGTTGAACGCAATATCTGTGTGGCCAGTCAGACATTCTTAAGCTTCTTCCTAGAAGTTTGCGAAGACAAAATAAAACATTTGAACCCGGAAAATAAGATATTGTCTATCAAAATACCACACTATTGAACGCAAAATCTGTGTGGCCAGTCAGTTAGTGTTAAGCTTCTCCCTAGAAGATTTCGAAGACCAATTGAAGCATTTCAACCCTTAATATAAGATGTTATCTGTCAAAGTACTACATTGTTGAACGCAAAAACTCCGGAAATAAGATATTGTCTGCCAAAATACCACACCATTTAAGGCAAGATCTGTGTGGCCAGTCAGACACTCTTAGGCTTCTCCCTAGAAATTTTCGTAGACAAAATGAAGCATTTTAGCCCGGAAAATAAGACGCTATCTATCAAAATACCACACCATTGAACGCAAAAACTCCGAAAATAATATAGTGTCTGTCAAAACACCACACTATTTAAGGCAAAATCTGTGATGCCAGTCAGTCACGGTTAAGTCTCTCCCTAGAAATTTTCGAAGACAAAATTAACCATTTTAACCCGGAAAATAAGATATTGTCTGTCAAAATACCACACCATTGAACACAAAATCTGTGAAGCCAATCAGATACTCTTAGGCTTCTTCCTAGAAGTTCGCGAAGACAAAATAAAGCATTGTAACCCGGAAAATAAGATATTGTCCGTCAAAATACCACACTATTGAACGCTAAATCTGTGTGGCCAGTCATTTAGTGTTAGGCTTCTCCCTAGAAGTTTTCGAGGACCAGCATTTCAACCCGTAAAATTAGATGTTGTCTGTCAAAATACTACACCATTGAACGCAAAAACTCCGAAAATAAAATATTGCCTGTCAAAATACCACACCATTGAACGCAAAAACTCTGAAAATAAGATATTGTCTGTCAAAATACCACACCATTTAACGCGAGTTCTGTGTGGCCAGTCAGACATTCTTAAGCTTCTCCCTAGAAATTTTCGAAGACAAAATGAAGCATTTCAACCCTAAGAGAAGATGTTGTCTGTCAAAATACCACACCAATGAACGCAAAAACTCCGAAAATAAGATATTGTCTGCCAAGATACCACACCATTTAACGCAAGATCTGTGTGGCCAGTCAGACACACTTAGGCTTCTCCCTAGAAATTTTCGAAGACAAAATGAAGCATTTTAGCCCGGAAATTGAGACGCTATCTATCAAAATACCACACCATTGAACGTAAAAATTTCGAAAATAATATAGTGTCTGTCAAAACACCACACTATTTAAGGCAAAATCTGTGTTGCCAGTCAGTCACGGTTAAGTCTCTCCCTAGAAATTTTCGAAGACAAAATGAACCATTTTAACCCGGAAAATAAGATATTGTCTGTCAAAATACCACACCATTGAACCCAAAATCTGTGTGGAGACTCAAACGCTCTTATTCTTCTCCCTAGAAGTTTTCGAAGACAAAATAAAACATTTTAACTCGGAAAGTAAGATATTGTCTCTCAAACTACCACACCATTGATCGCAAAATCCGTATGGCCAGTCAGTTAGTGTTAAGTTTCTCCCTAGAAATTTTCGAAGACAAAATGTCCCATTTTAAACCGGAAAATAAGATATTATCTGTCAAAGCACCACACCATTGAACGCAAAATCTGTGTAGCCAGTCAGTTAGTGTTAAGTTTCTCCATAGAAATTTTCGAAGACAAACGAACCATTTTAACCCGGAAAATAAGATATTATCTGTCAAAGCACCACACCATTGAACGCAAAATCTGTGTGGCCAGTCAGTTAGTGCTAAGTTTCTCCCTAGAAATTTTCGAAGACAAAATGAACCATTTTAACCCGGAAAATAAGATATTGTCTGTCAAAATACCACGCCATTGAACGCGAAATCTGTGAAGCCAGTCAGACACTCTTAGGCTTCTTCCCAAAAGTTTGCGAAGACAAAATAAAACATTGTATCCCGGAAAATAAGATATTGTCTGTCAAAATACCACACCATTGAACGCAAAATCTGTGTGGCCAGTCAGTTAGTGTTAAGCTTCTCGATAGAGGTTTTCGAAGACCAATTGAAGCATTTCAACCCGGAATATAAGATGTTATCTGTCAAAATACTACACCATTGAACGCAAAAACTCCGAAAATAAGATATTGTCTGCCAAGATACCACACCATTTAAGGCAAGATCTGTGTGGCCAGTCAGACACCCTCTTGAAGCATTTCAACCCGGAGAAGGAGCTGTTGTCTGTCAAAATACCACACCATTGAATGCAAGAACTCCGAAAATAAGATATTGTCTGTCAAAATACCACACCATTGAACGCAAAGTCTGCGTGGCTAGTCAGTTAGTGTTAAGCTTCTCCCTAGATATTTTCGAAGACAAAATGAAGCATTTCAAACAGGCAAATAATACGTTGTCTGTCAAAATACCACACCATTGACCACAAAAACTCCGAAAATAAGATATTGTCTCTAAAAATACCACACCATTGAACGCAAAATCTGTGTGGCCAGTCAGACACTCTTAAGCTTCTTCCTAGAATCATTTTAGCCCGGAAAATAAGACGCCATCTATCAAAATATCACACCATTGAACGCAAAAACTCGGAAAATAATATAGTGTCTATCAAAATACCACACCATTGAACGCAAAATCTGTGTCTCCAGTCGTTAGTGTTAAGCTTCTCCCTAGAATTTTTCGAAGACAAAATGAAGCATTTCAACCTGTAAAATAAGATGTTGTCTGTCAAAATACCACACCATTGAACGCAAAAACTCCGAAAATAAGATATTGTCTGTCAAAATACCACACCATTGAACGCAAAGTCTGCTTGGCCGGCCAGTTAGTGTTAAGCTTCTCCCTAGATATTTTCGAAGACAAAATGAAGCATTTCAACCTGGAAAATAAGATGTTGTCTGCCAAAATACCACACCATTGACCGCAAAAACTCCGAAAATAGAATATTGCCTGTCAAAATACAACACCCCTGATCGCAAAATATGTGTGGGCAGTCAGTTAGGGTTAAGCTTCTCCCTAGATATTTTCGAAGACAAAATGAAGCATTTCAACCTGGAAAATAAGATGTTGTCTGCCAAAATACCACACCATTGACTGCAAAAACTCCGAAAATAGAATATTGCCTGTCAAAATACCACACCATTGAACGCAAAATGTGTGTGGCCAGTCAGTTATGGTTAAGCTTCTCCCTAGAAGTTTTCGAAGACCAATTGAAGCATTTCAACCCGGAATAAAAGATATTATCTGCCAAAATACTACACCATTGAACGCTAAAATTCCGAAAATAAAATATTGCCTGTCAAAATACCACACCATTTAACGTGTGGCCAGTCAGACATTCTTAGGCTTCTCCCTAGAAATTTTCGAAGACAAATTGAAGCATTTCAATCCATAAAATAAGATGTTGTCTGTCAAAATACCACACCATTGACCACAAAAACTCCGAAAATAAAATATTGTCTGTCAAAATACCACACCATTTAACGCAAGATCTGTGTGGCCAGTCAGACATTCTTAAGCTTCTCCCTAGAAATTTTCGAAGACAAATTGAAGCATTTCAATCCGGAAAATTAGATGCTGTCTGTCAAAATACCACGCCATTGAACGCAAATACTGTGTGGCCAGTCAGTTAGTGTTAAGCTTCTCCCTAGAAATTTTATAGGACAAATTGAAGCATTTCAATCCGTAAAATAAGATGTTGTCTGTCAAGTTACCACAACATTGACCGCAAAAACTCCGAAAATAAAATGTTGAGTGCCAAAATACCACACCATTGAACGCAAAATATGTGTGGCCAGTCAGTTAGTATTAATCTTCTCCCTAGAAGTTTTCGAAGACCATTTGAAGCATTTCAACCCGGACTATAAGATGTTATCTGTCAAAATACTACACCATTGAACGCTAAAACTCCGAAAATAAAATATTGCCTGTCAAAATACCACACCATTTAACGTGTGGCCAGTCAGACATTCTTAAGCTTCTCCCTAGAAATTTTCGAAGACAAAATAAACCATTTCAACCCGGAAAATGAGATAATGTCTGTCAAAATACCACACCATTGAACGCAAGATCTGTGTGGCCAGTCAGTTAGTGTTAAGCTTCTCCCTAGAAGTTTTCGAAGACCAATTGAATCATTTCAACCCGGAATATAAGATGTTATCTGTCAAAATACTACACCATTGAACGCTAAAACTCCGAAAATAAAATATTGCCTGTCAAAATACAACACCATTTAACGTGCGCCCAGTCAGACATTCTTAAGCTTCTCCCTAGAAATTTTCGAAGTCAAATTGAAGCATTTCAATCCGTAAAATAAGATGTTGTCTGTCAAAATACCACACCATTGACCACAAAAAATCCGAAAATAAAATATTGTCTGTCAAAATACCACACCATTGAACGCAAAACCTGTGTGGCCAGTCAGTTAGTGTTAAGCTTCTCCCTAAAAATTATCGAAGACAAAATGAAGCATTTCAACCCGTAAAATAAGATATTGTCTGTCAAAATACCACACCATTGAACGCATGAACTCCGAAAATAAGATAATGTCTGTCAAAATACCACACCATTGAACGCAAATTCTGTGTGGCCAGTCGTTAGTGTTAAGCTTCTCCCTAGAAATTTTCGAAGACAAAATGAAGCATTTCAACCTGTAAAATAAGATGTTGTATGTCAAAATACCACACCATTGAACGCAAGAACTCCGACAATAAGATAGTGTCTGTCAAAATACCACACCATTGAACGCAAAATCTGTGTGGCCAGTCCTTAGTGTTAAGCTTCTCCCTAGAAATTTTCTAAAACAAAATGAACCATTTCAACCCGTAAAATAAGATGCTGTCTGCCAAATTACCACACCATTGAACGCAAAAACTCCGAAAATAAGATATTGTCTGTCAAAATACCACACCATTGAACGCAAAAACTCCGAAAATAAGATATTGCCTGTAAAAATACCACACCATTGAACGCAAAATCTGTGTGGCCAGTCAGTTAGTGTTAAGCTTCTCCGTAGAAGATTTCGAAGACCAATTGAAGCATTTCAACCCGGAATATAAGATGCTATCTGTCAAAATACTACACCATTGAACGCAAGAACTCCGAAAATAAGATATTGTCTGCCAAGATACCACACCATTTAACGCAAGATCTTTGTGGCCAGTCAGATACTCTTAGGCTTCTCCCTAGAAATTTTCGAAGACAAAATGAAGCATTTTAGCCCGGAGAATAAGACGCTATCTCACAAAATACCACACCATTGAACGCAAAAACTCCGAAAATAATACATTGTTTGTCAAAACACCACACTATTTAAGGCAAAATCTGTGTTGCCAGTCAGTCACGGTTAAGTCTCTCCCTAGAAATTTTCGAAGACAAAATGAACCATTTTAACCCGGAAAATAAGATATTGTCTGTCAAAATAATGCACAATTGAACGCAAAATCTGTGTGGAGAGTCAGACACTCTTAAGCTTCTTCCTGGAAGTTTGCGAAGACAAAATAAAACATTGTAACCCGGAAAATAAGATATTGTCTGTCAAGATACCACACTATTGAACGCAAAATCTGTGTGGCCAGACAGTTAGTGTTAAGCCTCTCCCTAGAAATTTTCGAAGACCAATTGAAGCATTTCAACCTGGTATATAAGATGTTATCTGTCAAAATACTACAGCATTGAACGCAAAAACTCCGAAAATAAGATATTGTCTGTCAAAATACCACACCATTTAACGCGAGATCTGTGTGGCCAGTCAGACATTCTTAAGCTTCTCCCTAGAAATTTTCGAAGACAAATTGAAGCATTCCAATCCGTAAAATAAGATGCTGTCTGTCAAAATACCACAGCATTGACCGCAAAAACTCCGAAAATAAAATATTGCCTGTCAAAATACCACACCATTGAACGCAAAATCTGTGGCCAGTCAGTTAGTGTTAAGCTTCTCCTAGAAGTTTTCGAAGAAAAATTGAAGCATTTCAACCCGGAATATAAGATGCTACCTGTCAAAATACTACACAATTGTACGCAAAAACTACGAAAATAAGATATTGTCTGTCAAAATACCACACCATTGAACGCTAGATCTGTGTGGCCAGTCAGACATTCTTAAGCTTCTCCCTGGAAATTTTCGAAGACAAATTGAAGCATTTCAACCCGTAAAATAAGATGTTGTCTGTCAAAATACCACACCATTGAACGCAAAATATGTGTGGGCAGTCAGTTAGGGTTAAGCTTCTCCCCAGAAATTTTCGAAGACAAAATGAAGCATTTCAACCTGTAAAATAAGATGTTGTCTGTCAAAATGCCACACCATTGACCACAAAAACTCCGAAAATAAAATATTGCCTGTCAAAATACCACACCATTGAACGCGAAATATGTGTGGGCAGTCAGTTGGGTTAAGCTTCTCGATAGAAGTTTTTGAAGACAAAATGAAGCATTTCAACCCGTAAAATAAGATGTTGTCTGTCAAAATACCACACCATTGAACGCAAAAACTCCGAAAATAAAATATTGTCTGTAAAAATACCCCACCATTGAACGCAATATCTGTGTGGCCAGTCAGACACTCTTAAGCTTCTTCCTAGAAGTTTGCGAAGACAAAATAAAACATTTTAACCCGGAAAATAAGATATTGTCTATCAAAATACCACACTATTGAACGCAAAATCTGTGTGGCCAGTCAGTTAGTGTTAAGCTTCTCCCTAGAAGATTTCGAAGACCAATTGAAGCATTTCAACCCGGAATATAAGATGTTATCTGTCAAAATACTACACCATTGAACGCAAAAACTGCGAAAATAAGATATTGTCTGCCAAGATACCACACCATGTAAGGCAAGATCTGTGTGGCCAGTCAGATACTGTTAGGCTTCTCCCTAGAAAATTTCGAAGACAAAATGAAGCATTTTAGCCCGGAGAATAAGACGCTATCTCTCAAAATACCACACCATTGAACGCAAAAACTCCGAAAATAATACAGTGTCTGTCAAAACACCACACTATTTAAGGCAAAATCTGTGTTGCCAGTCAGTCACGGTTAAGTCTCTCCCTAGAAATTTTCGAAGACAAAATGAACCATTTTAACCCGGAAAATAAGATATTGTCTGTCAAAATAATACACAATTGAACGCAAAATCTGTGTGGAGAGTCAGACACTCTTAAGCTTCTCCCTAGAAGTTTTCGAAGACAAAATAAAACATTTTAACCCGGAAAATAAGATATTGTCTGTCAAAATACAACACCATTGAACACAAAATCTGTGAAGCCAGTCAGATACTCTTAAGCTTCTTCCTAGAAGTTTGCGAAGACAAAAAAAAGCATTGTAACCCGGAAAATAAGATATTGTCTGTCAAAATACCACACTATTGAACGCAGAATCTTTGTGGCCAGTCAGTTAGGGTTAAGCTTCTCCCTAGAAGTTTTCGAAGAGTAATTGAAGCATTTCAACCCGTAAAATAAGATTTTGTCTGTCAAAATACTACACCATTCAACGCATTAACTCCGAAAATAAGATACTGTCTGTCAAAATACCACACCATTTAACGCGAGATCTGTGTGGCCAGTCAGACATTCTCAAGCTTGTCAGTAGAAATTTTCGAAGCCAAATTGAAGCATTTCAATCCGTAAAATAAGATGTTGTCTGTCAAAATACCACACCATTGACCGCAAAAACTCCGAAAATAAAATATTGCCTGTCAAAATACCACACCATTGAACGCAAAATATGTGTGGCCAAAAAGTTAGTGTTAAGCTTCTCCCTAGAAGTTTTCGAAGACCAATTGAAGCATTTCAACCCTGAATATAAGATGTTATCTGTCAAAATACTACACCATTGAACGCTAAAAGTCCGAAAATAAAATATTGCCTGTCAAAATACCACACCATTTAACGTGTGGCCAGTCAGACATTCTTAAGCTTCTCCACAGAAATTTTCGAAGACAAATTGAAGCATTTTAATCCGTAAAATAAGATGTTGTCTGTCAAAATACCACACCATTGACCACAAAAACTCCGAAAATAAAATATTGCCTGTCAAAATACCACACCATTGAACGCGAAATATGTGTGGGCAGTCAGTTAGGGTTAAGCTTCTCCGTAGATATTTTTGAACACAAAATGAAGCATTTCAACCCGTAAAATAAGATGTTGTCTGTCAAAATACCACACCATTGAACGCAAAATCTGTGTGGCCAGTCGTTAGTATCAAGCTTCTCCCTAGAAATTTTCTAAGACAAAATGAAGCATTTCAACCCGAAAAGTAAGCTGTTGTCTGTCAAAATACCACACCACTGAACGCAAGAACTCCGAAAATAAGATATTGTCTGTCAAAATACCACACCATTGAACACGAAATCTGTGAAGCCAGTCAGATACTCTTAGGCTTCTTCCTAGAAGTTTGCGAAAACAAAATAAAGCATTGTAACCCGGAAAATAAGATATTGTCTGTCAAAATACCACACCATTGAACGCAAAATCTGTGTGGCCAGTCAGTTAGGGTTAAAATTCTCCCTAGAAATTTTCGAAGACAAATTGAAGCACTTCAATCCGTAAAATAAGATGTTGTCTGTCAAAATACCACACCATTGAACGCAAAATCTGTGTGGCCAGTCAGCTAGTGTTGAGCTTCTCCCTAGAAATTTTCGAAGACAAAATGAAGCATTTCAACCCGTAAAATAAGATGTTGTCTGTCAAAATACTACACCATTGACCGCAAAAACTCCGAAAATAAAATATTGCCTGTCAAAATACCACACCATTGAGCGCGAAATAGGTGTGGGCAGTCAATTAGGGTTAAGCTTCTCCCTAGAAATTTTTCAAGACAAAATGAAGCATTTCAACAAGTAAAATATGATGTTGTCTGTCAAAATACCACATCATTGAACGCAGAAACTCCGAAAATAAGATATTTTCTGTCGAAATACCACAACATTGAACGCAAAATCTGTGTGGCCAGTCAGTTAGTGTTAAGCTTCTCCCTAAAAATTATCGAAGACAAAATGAAGCATTTCAACCCGTAAAATTAGATGCTGTCTGTCAAAATACCACACCATTGAACGCAAGAACTCCGAAAATAAGATAATGTCTGTCAAAATACCACACCATTGAACGCAAATTCTGTGTGGCCAGTCGTTAGTGTTAAGCTTCTCCCTAGAAATTTTCGAAGACAAAATGAACCATTTCAACCCGTAAAATAAGATGTTGTCTGTCAAACTACCACACCATTGAACGCAAAAACTCCGAAAATAAGATATTGTCTGTCAAAATACCACAACATTGAACGCAAAAACTCCGAAAATAAGATATTGTCTGTAAAAATACCACACCATTGAACGCAATATCTGTGTGGCCAGTCGTTAGTGCTAAGCTTCTCCCTAGAAGATTTCGAAGACCAATTGAAGCACTTCAACATGGAATATAAGATGTTATCTGTCAAAATACCACACCATTGAACGCAAAATCTCCGAAAATAAGATAGTGTCTGTCAAAATATAACACCATTGAACGCAAAATCTGTGTTGCCAGTCAGTCACGGTTAAGTCTCTCAATAGAAATTTTCGAAGACAAAATTAACCATTTTAACCCGGAAAATAAGATATTGTGTGTCAAAATACCACACCATTGAACGCAAAATCTGTGTGGAGAGTCAGACACTCTTAAGCTTCTCCCTAGAAATTTTCGAAGACAAAATGAACCATTTTAACCCGGAAAATAATATATTATCTGTCAAAGCACCACACCATTGAACGCAAAATCTGTGTGGCCAGTCAATTAGTGTTAAGTTTCTCCCTAGAAATTTTCGAAGACAAAACGAACCATTTTAACCCGGAAAATAAGATATTATCTGTCAAAGCAACACACCATTGAACGCAAAATCTGTGTGGCCAGTCAGTTAGTGTTAAGTTTCTCCCTAGAAATTTTCGAAGACAAAATGAAACATTTTAACCCGGAAAATAAGATATTGTCTGTCAAAATACCACACCATTGAACGCAAAATCTGTGAAGCCAGTCAGACACTCTTAGGCTTCTTCCTAAAAGTTTGCGAAGACAAAATAAAACATTGTAACCCGGAAAATAAGATATTGTCTGTCAAAATACCACACCATTGAACGCAAAATCTGTGTGGCCAGTCAGTTAGTGTTAAGCTTCTCCCTAGAAGTTTTCGAAGACCATTTGAAGCATTTCAACCCAGAATATAAGATGTTATCTGTCAAAATACTACACCATTGAACGCAAAAACTCCGAAAATAAGATATTGTCTGTCAAAATACCACACCATTGAACGCAAGATCTGTGTGGCCAGTCAGACATTCTTAAGCTTCTCCCCGGAAATTTTCGAAGACAAATTGAAGCATTTCAATAAGTAAAAGAAGATGTTGTTTGCCAAAATACCACACCATTGACCGCAAAAACTCCGAAAATAAAATATTGCCCGTCAAAATACCACACCATTGAACGCAAATTCTGTGTGGCCAGTCGTTAGTGTTAAGCTTCTTCCTAGAAATTTTCGAAGACAAAATGAGCCACTTCAACCCGTAAAATAAGTTGTTGTCTGTCAAACTACCACACCACTGAACGCAAAAAATCCGAAAATAAGATATTGTCTGTAAAAATACCACACCATTGAACGCAATATCTGTGTGGCCAGTCGTTAGTGTTAAGCTTCTCCCTAGAAGATTTCGAAGACCAATTGAAGCATTTCAACCCGGAATATAAGATGCTATCTGTCAAAATACTACACCATTGAACGCAAAAACTCCGAAAATAAGATAGTGTCTGTCAAAATATAACACCATTGAACGCAAAATCTGTGTGGAAAATCAGACACCCTTAAGCTTCTCCCTAGAAATTTTCGAAGACAAAATGAACCATTTTAACCCGGAAAATAAAATATTATCTGTCAAAATACCACACCATTGAACGCAAAAACTCGGAAAATAATATAGTGTCCGTCAAAACACCACACTATTTAAGGCAAAATCTGTGTTGCCAGTCAGTCACGGTTAAGTCTCTCCCTAGAAATTTTCGAAGACAAAATGAACCATTTTAACCCGGAAAATAAGATATTGTCTGTCAAAATACCACACCATTGAACGTAAAATCTATATGGCCAGTCAGACACTCTTAGGCTTATTCCTAGAAGTTTGCAAAGACAAAATAAAACATTGTAACCCGGAAAATAAGATATTGTCTGTCAAAATACCACACTATTGAACGCAAAATCTGTGTGGCCAGTCAGTTAGTGTTAAGCTTCTCCCTAGAAGCTTTCGAAGACCAATTGAAGCATTTCAACCCAGAATACAAGATGTTATCTGTCAAAATACCACACCATTGAACGCAAAAACTCCGAAAATAAGATATTGTCTGTCAAAACACCACACCATCTAACGCGAGTTCTGTGTGGCCAGTCAGACATTCTTAAGCTTCTCCCTAGAAATTTTCGAAGACAAATTGAAGCATTTCAATCCGTAAAATAAGATGTTGTCTGTCAAGTTACCACAACATTGAACGCAAGAACTCCGACAATAAGATAGTGTCTGTCAAAATACCACACAATTGAACGCAAAATCTGTGTGGCCAGTCCTTAGTGTTAAGCTTCTCCCTAGAAATTTTCTAAAACAAAATGAACCATTTCAACCCGCAAAATAAGATGTTGTCTGCCAAATTACCACACCATTGAACGCAAAAACTCCGAAAATAAGATATTGTCTGTCAAAATACCACACCATTGAACGCAAAAACTCCGAAAATAAGATATTGCCTGTAAAAATACCACACCATTGAACGCAAAATCTGTGTGGCCAGTCAGTTAGTGTTAAGCTTCTCCGTAGAAGATTTCGAAGACCAATTGAAGCATTTCAACACGGAATATAAGATGTTATCTGTCAAAATACTACACCATTGAACGCAAGAACTCCGAAAATAAGATATTGTCTGCCAAGATACCACACCATTTAACGCAAGATCTTTGTGGCCAGTCAGATAATCTTAGGCTTCTCCCTAGAAATATTCGAAGACAAAATGAAGCATTTTAGCCCGGAGAATAAGACGCTATCTCTCAAAATACCACACCATTGAACGCAAAAACTCCGAAAATAATACACTGTTTGTCAAAACACCACACTATTTAAGGCAAAATCTGTGTTGCCAGTCAGTCACGGTTAAGTCTCTCCCTAGAAATTTTCGAAGACAAAATGAACCATTTTAACCCGGAAAATAAGATATTGTCTGTCAAAATAATACACAATTGAACGCAAAATCTGTGTGGAGAGTCAGACACTCTTAAGCTTCTTCCTGGAAGTTTGCGAAGACAAAATAAAACATTGTAACCCGGAAAATAAGATATTGTCTGTCAAGATACCACACTATTGAACGCAAAATCTGTGTGGCCAGACAGTTAGTGTTAAGCCTCTCCCTAGAAATTTTCGAAGACCAATTGAAGCATTTCAACCCGGTATATAAGATGTTATCTGTCAAAATACTACAGCGTTGAACGCAAAAACTCCGAAAATAAGATATTGTCTGTCAAAATACCACACCATTTAACGCGAGATCTGTGTGGCCAGTCAGACATTCTTAAGCTTCTCCCTAGAAATTTTCGAAGACAAATTGAAGCATTCCAATCCGTAAAATAAGATGCTGTCTGTCAAAATACCACACCATTGAACGCAAAATATGTGTGGGCAGTCAGTTAGGGTTAAGCTTCTCCCCAGAAATTTTCGAAGACAAAATGAAGCATTTCAACCTGTAAAATAAGATGTTGTCTGTCAAAATGCCACACCATTGACCACAAAAACTCCGAAAATAAAATATTGCCTGTCAAAATACCACACCATTGAACGCGAAATATGTGTGGGCAGTCAGTTGGGTTAAGCTTCTCGATAGAAGTTTTTGAAGACAAAATGAAGCATTTCAACCCGTAAAATAAGATGTTGTCTGTCAAAATACCACACCATTGAACGCAAAAACTCCGAAAATAAAATATTGTCTGTAAAAATACCCCACCATTGAACGCAATATCTGTGTGGCCAGTCAGACACTCTTAAGCTTCTTCCTAGAAGTTTGCGAAGACAAAATAAAACATTTTAACCCGGAAAATAAGATATGGTCTATCAAAATACCACACTATTGAACGCAAAATCTGTGTGGCCAGTCAGTTAGTGTTAAGCTTCTCCCTAGAAGATTTCGAAGACCAATTGAAGCATTTCAACCCGGAATATAAGATGTTATCTGTCAAAATACTACACCATTGAACGCAAAAACTGCGAAAATAAGATATTGTCTGCCAAGATACCACACCATGTAAGGCAAGATCTGTGTGGCCAGTCAGATACTGTTAGGCTTCTCCCTAGAAAATTTCGAAGACAAAATGAAGCATTTTAGCCCGGAGAATAAGACGCTATCTCTCAAAATACCACACCATTAAACGCAAAAACTCCGAAAATAATACAGTGTCTGTCAAAACACCACACTATTTAAGGCAAAATCTGTGTTGCCAGTCAGTCACGGTTAAGTCTCTCCCTAGAAATTTTCGAAGACAAAATGAACCATTTTAACCCGGAAAATAAGATATTGTCTGTCAAAATAATACACAATTGAACGCAAAATCTGTGTGAAGAGTCAGACACTCTTAAGCTTCTCCCTAGAAGTTTTCGAAGACAAAATAAAACATTTTAACCCGGAAAATAAGATATTGTCTGTCAAAATACAACACAAAATCTGTGAAGCCAGTCAGATACTCTTAAGCTTCTTCCTAGAAGTTTGCGAAGACAAAAAAAAGCATTGTAACCCGGAAAATAAGATATTGTCTGTCAAAATACCACACTATTGAACGCAGAATCTTTGTGGCCAGTCAGTTAGGGTTAAGCTTCTCCCTAGAAGTTTTCGAAGAGTAATTGAAGCATTTCAACCCGTAAAATAAGATGTTGTCTGTCAAAATACTACACCATTCAACGCATAAACTCCGAAAATAAGATACTGTCTGTCAAAATACCACACCATTTAACGCGAGATCTGTGTGGCCAGTCAGACATTCTCAAGCTTCTCAGTAGAAATTTTCGAAGCCAAATTGAAGCATTTCAATCCGTAAAATAAGATGTTGTCTGTCAAAATACCACACCATTGACCGCAAAAACTCCGAAAATAAAATATTGCCTGTCAAAATACCACACCATTGAACGCAAAATATGTGTGGCCAAAAAGTTAGTGTTAAGCTTCTCTCTAGAAGTTTTCGAAGACCAATTGAAGCATTTCAACCCTGAATATAAGATGTTATCTGTCAAAATACTACACCATTGAACGCTAAAACTCCGAAAATAAAATATTGCCTGTCAAAATACCACACCATTTAACGTGTGGCCAGTCAGACATTCTTAAGCTTCTCCATAGAAATTTTCGAAGACAAATTGAAGCATTTTAATCCGTAAAATAAGATGTTGTCTGTCAAAATACCACACCATTGACCACAAAAACTCCGAAAATAAAATATTGCCTGTCAAAATACCACACCATTGAACGCGAAATATGTGTGGGCAGTCAGTTAGGGTTAAGCTTCTCCGTAGATATTTTTGAACACAAAATGAAGCATTTCAACCCGTAAAATAAGATGTTGTCTGTCAAAATACCACACCATTGAACGCAAAATCTGTGTGGCCAGTCGTTAGTATCAAGCTTCTCCCTAGAAATTTTCTAAGACAAAATGAAGCATTTCAACCCGTAAAGTAAGCTGTTGTCTGTCAAAATACCACACCACTGAACGCAAGAACTCCGAAAATAAGATATTGTCTGTCAAAATACCACACCATTGAACACGAAATCTGTGAAGCCAGTCAGATACTCTTGGGCTTCTTCCTAGAAGTTTGCGAAAACAAAATAAAGCATTGTAACCCCGAAAATAAGATATTGTCTGTCAAAATACCACACCATTGAACGCAAAATCTGTGTGGCCAGTCAGTTAGGGTTAAAATTCTCCCTAGAAATTTTCGAAGACAAATTGAAGCATTTCAATCCGTAAAATAAGATGTTGTCTGTCAAAATACCACACCATTGAACGCAAAATCTGTGTGGCCAGTCAGCTAGTGTTGAGCTTCTCCCTAGAAATTTTCGAAGACAAAATGAAGCATTTCAACCCGTAAAATAAGATGTTGTCTGTCAAAATACTACACCATTGACCGCAAAAACTCCGAAAATAAAATATTGCCCGTCAAAATACCACACCATTTAACGCGAAATAGGTGTGGG
Organism: Brachypalpus laphriformis; assembly: GCA_945910035.1. Lineage (NCBI taxonomy): Eukaryota > Metazoa > Arthropoda > Insecta > Diptera > Syrphidae > Brachypalpus > Brachypalpus laphriformis. The sequence goes on from OX246754.1 coordinate 133,496,298, forward strand.
CAGTCAATTAGGGTTAAGCTTCTCCCTAGAAATTTTTCAAGACAAAATGAAGCATTTCAACAAGTAAAATATGATGTTGTCTGTCAAAATACCACATCATTGAACGCAGAAACTCCGAAAATAAGATATTTTCTGTCGAAATACCACACCATTGAACGCAAAATCTGTGTGGCCAGTCAGTTAGTGTTAAGCTTCTCCCTAAAAATTATCGAAGACAAAATGAAGCATTTCAACCCGTAAAATTAGATGCCGTCTGTCAAAATACCACACCATTGAACGCAAGAACTCCGAAAATAAGATAATGTCTGTCAAAATACCACACCATTGAACGCAAATTCTGTGTGGCCAGTCGTTAGTGTTAAGCTTCTCCCTAGAAATTTTCGAAGACAAAATGAACCATTTCAACCCGTAAAATAAGATGTTGTCTGTCAAACTACCACACCATTGAACGCAAAAACTCCGAAAATAAGATATTGTCTGTCAAAATACCACAACATTGAACGCAAAAACTCCGAAAATAAGATATTGTCTGTAAAAATACCACACCATTGAACGCAATATCTGTGTGGCCAGTCGTTAGTGCTAAGCTTCTCCCTAGAAGATTTCGAAGACCAATTGAAGCAATTCAACCGGGAATATAAGATGTTATCTGTCAAAATACCACACCATTGAACGCAAAATCTCCGAAAATAAGATAGTGTCTGTCAAAATATAACACAATTGAACGCAAAATCTGTGTTGCCGGTCAGTCACGGTTAAGTCTCTCAATAGAAATTTTCGAAGACAAAATTAACCATTTTAACCCGGAAAATAAGATATTGTGTGTCAATATACCACACCATTGAACGCAAAATCTGTGTGGAGAGTCAGACACTCTTAAGCTTCTCCCTAGAAATTTTCGAAGACAAAATGAACCATTTTAACCCGGAAAATAAAATATTATCTGTCAAAGCACCACACCATTGAACGCAAAATCTGTGTGGCCAGTCAATTAGTGTTAAGTTTCTCCCTAGAAATTTTCGAAGACAAAACGAACCATTTTAACCCGGAAAATAAGATATTATCTGTCAAAGCAACACACCATTGAACGCAAAATCTGTGTGGCCAGTCAGTTAGTGTTAAGTTTCTCCCTAGAAATTTTCGAAGACAAAATGAAACATTTTAACCCGGAAAATAAGATATTGTCTGTCAAAATACCACACCATTGAACGCAAAATCTGTGAAGCCAGTCAGACACTCTTAGGCTTCTTCCTAAACGTTTGCGAAGACAAAATAAAACATTGTAACCCGGAAAATAAGATATTGTCTGTCAAAATACCACACCATTGAACGCAAAATCTGTGTGGCCAGTCAGTTAGTGTTAAGCTTCTCCCTAGAAGTTTTCGAAGACCATTTGAAGCATTTCAACCCAGAATATAAGATGTTATCTGTCAAAATACTACACCATTGAACGCAAAAACTCCGAAAATAAGATATTGTCTGTCAAAATACCACACCATTGAACGCAAGATCTGTGTGGCCAGTCAGACATTCTTAAGCTTCTCCCCGGAAATTTTCGAAGACAAATTGAAGCATTTCAATAAGTAAAAGAAGATGTTGTTTGCCAAAATACCACACCATTGACCGCAAAAACTCCGAAAATAAAATATTGCCCGTCAAAATACCACACCATTGAACGCAAAATATGTGTGGGCAGTCAGTTAGGGTTAAGCTTCTCCCCAGAAATTTTCGAAGACAAAATGAAGCATTTCAACCCGTAAAATTAGATGTTGTCTGTCAAAATACTACACCATTGACCGCAAAAACTCCGAAAATAAAATATTGCCTGTCAAAATACCACACCATTGAACGCGAAATAGGTGTGGGCAGTCAGTTAGGGTTAAGCTTCACCCTAGAAATTTTCGAAGACAAAATGAAGCATTTCAACAAGTAAAATATGATGTTGTCTGTCAAAATACCACATCATTGAACGCAGAAACTCCGAAAATAAGATATTTTCTGTCGAAATACCACACCATTGAACGCAAAATCTGTGTGGCCAGTCAGTTAGTGTTAAACTTCTCCCTAAAAATTATCGAAGACAAAATGAAGCATTTCAACCCGTAAAATTAGATGTTGTCTGTCAAAATACCACACCACTGAACGCAAGAACTCCGAAAATAAGATAATGTCTGTCAAAATACCACACCATTGAACGCAAATTCTGTGTGGCCAGTCATTAGTGTTAAGCTTCTTCCTAGAAATTTTCGAAGACAAAATGAGCCACTTCAACCCGTAAAATAAGTTGTTGTCTGTCAAACTACCACACCATTGAACGCAAAAAATCCGAAAATAAGATATTGTCTGTAAAAATACCACACCATTGAACGCAATATCTGTGTGGCCAGTCGTTAGTGTTAAGCTTCTCCCTAGAAGATTTCGAAGACCAATTGAAGCATTTCAACCCGGAATATAAGATGCTATCTGTCAAAATACTACACCATTGAACGCAAAAACTCCGAAAATAAGATAGTGTCTGTCAAAATACCACACCATTTAACGCGAGATCTGTGTGGCCAGTCAGACATTCTTAAGCTTCTCCCTAGAAATTTTCGAAGACAAATTGAAGCATTCCAATCCGTAAAATAAGATGCTGTCTGTCAAAATACCACAGCATTGACCGCAAAAACTCCGAAAATAAAATATTGCCTGTCAAAATACCACACCATTGAACGCAAAATCTGTGGCCAGTCAGTTAGTGTTAAGCTTCTCCTAGAAGTTTTCGAAGAAAAATTGAAGCATTTCAACCCGGAATATAAGATGCTACCTGTCAAAATACTACACAATTGTACGCAAAAACTACGAAAATAAGATATTGTCTGTCAAAATACCACACCATTGAACGCTAGATCTGTGTGGCCAGTCAGACATTCTTAAGCTTCTCCCTGGAAATTTTCGAAGACAAATTGAAGCATTTCAATCCGTAAAATAAGATGTTGTCTGTCAAAATACCACACCATTGAACGCAAAATATGTGTGGGCAGTCAGTTAGGGTTAAGCTTCTCCCCAGAAATTTTCGAAGACAAAATGAAGCATTTCAACCTGTAAAATAAGATGTTGTCTGTCAAAATGCCACACCATTGACCACAAAAACTCCGAAAATAAAATATTGCCTGTCAAAATACCACACCATTGAACGCGAAATATGTGTGGGCAGTCAGTTGGGTTAAGCTTCTCGATAGAAGTTTTTGAAGACAAAATGAAGCATTTCAACCCGTAAAATAAGATGTTGTCTGTCAAAATACCACACCATTGAACGCAAAAACTCCGAAAATAAAATATTGTCTGTAAAAATACCCCACCATTGAACGCAATATCTGTGTGGCCAGTCAGACACTCTTAAGCTTCTTCCTAGAAGTTTGCGAAGACAAAATAAAACATTTTAACCCGGAAAATAAGATATTGTCTATCAAAATACCACACTATTGAACGCAAAATCTGTGTGGCCAGTCAGTTAGTGTTAAGCTTCTCCCTAGAAGATTTCGAAGACCAATTGAAGCATTTCAACCCTGAATATAAGATGTTATCTGTCAAAATACTACACCATTGAACGCAAAAACTGCGAAAATAAGATATTGTCTGCCAAGATACCACACCATGTAAGGCAAGATCTGTGTGTCCAGTCAGATACTGTTAGGCTTCTCCCTAGAAAATTTCGAAGACAAAATGAAGCATTTTAGCCCGGAGAATAAGACGCTATCTCTCAAAATACCACACCATTGAACGCAAAAACTCCGAAAATAATACAGTGTCTGTCAAAACACCACACTATTTAAGGCAAAATCTGTGTTGCCAGTCAGTCACGGTTAAGTCTCTCCCTAGAAATTTTCGAAGACAAAATGAACCATTTTAACCCGGAAAATAAGATATTGTCTGTCAAAATAATACACAATTGAACGCAAAATCTGTGTGAAGAGTCAGACACTCTTAAGCTTCTCCCTAGAAGTTTTCGAAGACAAAATAAAACATTTTAACCCGGAAAATAAGATATTGTCTGTCAAAATACAACACCATTGAACACTCTGTGAAGCCAGTCAGATACTCTTAAGCTTCTTCCTAGAAGTTTGCGAAGACAAAAAAAAGCATTGTAACCCGGAAAATAAGATATTGTCTGTCAAAATACCACACTATTGAACGCAGAATCTTTGTGGCCAGTCAGTTAGGGTTAAGCTTCTCCCTAGAAGTTTTCGAAGAGTAATTGAAGCATTTCAACCCGTAAAATAAGATGTTGTCTGTCAAAATACTACACCATTTAACGCGAGATCTGTGTGGCCAGTCAGACATTCTCAAGCTTCTCAGTAGAAATTTTCGAAGCCAAATTGAAGCATTTCAATCCGTCAAATAAGATGTTGTCTGTCAAAATACCACACCATTGACCGCAAAAACTCCGAAAATAAAATATTGCCTGTCAAAATACCACACCATTGAACGCAAAATATGTGTGGCCAAAAAGTTAGTGTTAAGCTTCTCCCTAGAAGTTTTCGAAGACCAATTGAAGCATTTCAACCCTGAATATAAGATGTTATCTGTCAAAATACTACACCATTGAACGCTAAAACTCCGAAAATAAAATATTGCCTGTCAAAATACCACACCATTTAACGTGTGGCCAGTCAGACATTCTTAAGCTTCTCCATAGAAATTTTCGAAGACAAATTGAAGCATTTTAATCCGTAAAATAAGATGTTGTCTGTCAAAATACCACACCATTGACCACAAAAACTCCGAAATAAAATATTGCCTGTCAAAATACCACACCATTGAACGCGAAATATGTGTGGGCAGTCAGTTAGGGTTAAGCTTCTCCGTAGATATTTTTGAACACAAAATGAAGCATTTCAACCCGTAAAATAAGATGTTGTCTGTCAAAATACCACACCATTGAACGCAAAATCTGTGTGGCCAGTCGTTAGTATCAAGCTTCTCCCTAGAAATTTTCTAAGACAAAATGAAGCATTTCAACCCGTAAAGTAAGCTGTTGTCTGTCAAAATACCACACCACTGAACGCAAGAACTCCGAAAATAAGATATTGTCTGTCAAAATACCACACCATTGAACACGAAATCTGTGAAGCCAGTCAGATACTCTTAGGCTTCTTCCTAGAAGTTTGCGAAAACAAAATAAAGCATTGTAACCCGGAAAATAAGATATTGTCTGTCAAAATACCACACCATTGAACGCAAAATCTGTGTGGCCAGTCAGTTAGGGTTAAAATTCTCCCTAGAAATTTTCGAAGACAAATTGAAGCATTTCAATCCGTAAAATAAGATGTTGTCTGTCAAAATACCACACCATTGAACGCAAAATCTGTGTGGCCAGTCAGCTAGTGTTGAGCTTCTCCCTAGAAATTTTCGAAGACAAAATGAAGCATTTCAACCCGTAAAATAAGATGTTGTCTGTCAAAATACTACACCATTGACCGCAAAAACTCCGAAAATAAAATATTGCCTGTCAAAATACCACACCATTTAACGCGAAATAGGTGTGGGCAGTCAATTAGGGTTAAGCTTCTCCCTAGAAATTTTTCAAGACAAAATGAAGCATTTCAACAAGTAAAATATGATGTTGTCTGTCAAAATACCACATCATTGAACGCAGAAACTCCGAAAATAAGATATTTTCTGTCGAAATACCACACCATTGAACGCAAAATCTGTGTGGCCAGTCAGTTAGTGTTAAGCTTCTCCCTAAAAATTATCGAAGACAAAATGAAGCATTTCAACCCGTAAAATTAGATGCTGTCTGTCAAAATACCACACCATTGAACGCAAGAACTCCGAAAATAAGATAATGTCTGTCAAAATACCACACCATTGAACGCAAATTCTGTGTGGCCAGTCGTTAGTGTTAAGCTTCTCCCTAGAAATTTTCGAAGACAAAATGAACCATTCTAAACCCGTAAAATAAGATGTTGTCTGTCAAACTACCACACCATTGAACGCAAAAACTCCGAAAATAAGATATTGTCTGTCAAAATACCACAACATTGAACGCAAAAACTCCGAAAATAAGATATTGTCTGTAAAAATACCACACCATTGAACGCAATATCTGTGTGGCCAGTCGTTAGTGCTAAGCTTCTCCTTAGAAGATTTCGAAGACCAATTGAAGCACTTCAACCCGGAATATAAGATGTTATCTGTCAAAATACCACAGCATTGAACGCAAAATCTCCGAAAATAAGATAGTGTCTGTCAAAATATAACACCATTGAACGCAAAATCTGTGTTGCCAGTCAGTCACGGTTAAGTCTCTCAATAGAAATTTTCGAAGACAAAATTAACCATTTTAACCCGGAAAATAAGATATTGTGTGTCAAAATACCACACCATTGAACGCAAAATCTGTGTGGAGAGTCAGACACTCTTAAGCTTCTCCCTAGAAATTTTCGAAGACAAAATGAACCATTTTAACCCGGAAAATAAAATATTATCTGTCAAAGCACCACACCATTGAACGCAAAATCTGTGTGGCCAGTCAATTAGTGTTAAGTTTCTCCCTAGAAATTTTCGAAGACAAAACGAACCATTTTAACCCGGAAAATAAGATATTATCTGTCAAAGCAACACACCATTGAACGCAAAATCTGTGTGGCCAGTCAGTTAGTGTTAAGTTTCTCCCTAGAAATTTTCGAAGACAAAATGAAACATTTTAACCCGGAAAATAAGATATTGTCTGTCAAAATACCACACCATTGAACGCAAAATCTGTGTGGCCAGTCAGTTAGTGTTAAGCTTCTCCTTAGAAGTTTTCGAAGACCATTTGAAGCATTTCAACCCAGAATATAAGATGTTATCTGTCAAAATACTACACCATTGAACGCAAAAACTCCGAAAATAAGATATTGTCTGTCAAAATACCACACCATTGAACGCAAGATCTGTGTGGCCAGTCAGACATTCTTAAGCTTCTCCCCGGAAATTTTCGAAGACAAATTGAAGCATTTCAATAAGTAAAAGAAGATGTTGTTTGCCAAAATACCACACCATTGAACGCAAAAACTCCGAAAATAAAATATTGCCCGTCAAAATACCACACCATTGAACGCAAAATATGTGTGGGCAGTCAGTTAGGGTTAAGCTTCTCCCCAGAAATTTTCGAAGACAAAATGAAGCATTTCAACCCGTAAAATAAGATGTTGTCTGTCAAAATACTACACCATTGACCGCAAAAACTCCGAAAATAAAATATTGCCTGTCAAAATACCACACCATTGAACGCGAAATAGGTGTGGGCAGTCAGTTAGGGTTAAGCTTCACCCTAGAAATTTTTCAAGACAAAATGAAGCATTTCAACAAGTAAAATATGATGTTGTCTGTCAAAATACCACATCATTGAACGCAGAAACTCCGAAAATAAGATATTTTCTGTCGAAATACCACACCATTGAACGCAAAATCTGTGTGGCCAGTCAGTTAGTGTTAAACTTCTCCCTAAAAATTATCGAAGACAAAATGAAGCATTTCAACCCGTAAAATTAGATGTTGTCTGTCAAAATACCACACCACTGAACGCAAGAACTCCGAAAATAAGATAATGTCTGTCAAAATACCACACCATTGAACGCAAATTCTGTGTGGCCAGTCGTTAGTGTTAAGCTTCTTCCTAGAAATTTTCGAAGACAAAATGAGCCACTTCAACCCGTAAAATAAGTTGTTGTCTGTCAAACTACCACACCATTGAACGCAAAAAATCCGAAAATAAGATATTGTCTGTAAAAATACCACACCATTGAACGCAATATCTGTGTGGCCAGTCGTTAGTGTTAAGCTTCTCCCTAGAAGATTTCGAAGACCAATTGAAGCATTTCAACCCGGAATATAAGATGCTATCTGTCAAAATACTACACCATTGAACGCAAAAACTCCGAAAATAAGATAGTGTCTGTCAAAATATAACACCATTGAACGCAAAATCTGTGTGGAAAGTCAGACACCCTTAAGCTTCTCCCTAGAAATTTTCGAAGACAAAATGAACCATTTTAACCCGGAAAATAAAATATTATCTGTCAAAACACCACACCATTGAACGCAAAATCTGTGTGGCCAGTCAGTTAGTGTTAAGTTTCTCCCTAGAAATTTTTGAAGACAAAACGAACCATTTTAACCCGGAAAATAAGATATTATCTGTCAAAGCAACATACCATTGAACGCAAAATCTGTGTGGCCAGTCAGTTAGTGTTAGGTTACTCCCTAGAAATTTTCGAAGACAAAATGAACCATTTTAACCCGGAAAATAAGATATTGTCTGTCAAAATACCACACCATTGAACGCAAAATCTGTGAAACCAGTCAGACACTCTTAGGCTTCTTCCTAAAAGTTTGCGAAGACAAAATAAAACATTGTAACCCGGAAAATAAGATATTGTCTGTCAAAATACCACACTATTGAACGCAAAATCTGTGTGGCCAGTCAGTTAGTGTTAAGCGTATCCCTAGAAGTTTTCGAAGACCATTTGAGGCATTTCAACCCGGAATATAAGATGTTATCTGTCAAAATACTACACCATTGAACGCAAAAACTCCGAAAATAAAATTTTGAGTGTCAAAATACCACACCATTGAACGCAAAATATGTGTGGCCAGTCAGTTAGTATTAAGCTTCTCCCTAGAAGTTTTCGAAGACCATTTGAGGCATTTCAACCCGGAATATAAGATGTTATCTGTCAAAATACTACACCATTGAACGCTAAAACTCCGAAAATAAAATATTGCCTGTCAAAATACCACACCATTTAACGTGTGGCCAGTCAGACATTCTTAAGCTTCTCCCTAGAAATTTTCGAAGACAAAATAAACCATTTCAACCCGGAAAATAAGATAATGTCTGTCAAAATACCACACCATTGAACGCAAGATCTGTGTGGCCAGTCAGTTAGTGTTAAGCTTCTCCCTAGAAGTTTTCGAAGACCAACTGAATCATTTCAACCCGGAATATAAGATGCTATCTGTCAAAATACCACACCATTGAACGCAAAATATGTGTGGCCAGTCAGTTAGTGTTAAGCTTCTCCCTAGAAGTTTTCGAAGACCATTTGAGGCATTTCAACCCGGAATATAAGATGTTATCTGTCAAAATACTACACCATTGAACGCTAAAACTCCGAAAATAAAATATTGCCTGTCAAAATACCACACCATTTAACGTGCGGCCAGTCAGACATTCTTAAGCTTCTCCCTAGAAATTTTCGAAGTCAAATTGAAGCATTTCAATCCGTAAAATAAGATGTTATCTGTCAAAATACCACACCATTGACCACAAAAAATCCGAAAATAAAATATTGTCTGTCAAAATACCACACCATTGAACGCCAAACCTGTGTGGCCAGTCAGTTAGTGTTAAGCTTCTCCCTAAAAATTATCGAAGACAAAATGAAGCATTTCAACCCGTAAAATAAGATACTGTCTGTCAAAATACCACAGCATTGAACGCATGAACTCCGAAAATAAGATAATGTCTGTCAAAATACCACACCATTGAACGCAAATTCTGTGTGGCCAGTCGTTAGTGTTAAGCTTCTCCCTAGAAATTTTCTAAGACAAAATGAAGCATTTCAACCTGTAAAATAAGATGGTGTCTGTCAAAATACCGCACCATTGAACGCAAGAACTCCGACAATAAGATAGTGTCTGTCAAAATACCACACCATTGAACGCAAAATCTGTGTGGCCAGTATTAAGTGTTAAGCTTCTCCCTAGAAATTTTCTAAAACAAAATGAACCATTTCAACCCGTAAAATAAGATGTTGTCTGTCAAATTACCACACCGTTGAACGCAAAAACTCCGAAAATAAGATATTGTCTGTCAAAATACCACACCATTGAACGCAAAAACTCCGAAAATAAGATATTGCCTGTAAAAATACCACAAAAATACCATTGAACGCAAAATCTGTGTTGCCAGTCAGTTAGTGTTAAGCTTCTCCCTAGAAGTTTTCGAAGACCAATTGAAGCATTTCAACCCGTAAAATAAGATGTTATCTGTCAAAATACTACACCATTGAACGCAAAAACTCCGAAAATAAGATATTCTCTGTCAAAATCCACACCATTTAACGCGAGATCTGTGTGGCCAGTCAGACATTTTTAAGCTTCTCCCAAGAAATTTCGAAGACAAATTGAAGCATTTCAATCCGTAAAATAAGATGTTGTCTGTCAAAATACCACACCATTGACCACAAAAACTCCGAAAATAAAATATAGTCTGTCAAAATACCACACCATTGAACGCAAAATCTGTGTTGCCAGTCAGTGACGGTTAAGTCACTCCCTAGAAATTTTTGAAGACAAAATGAACCATTTTATCCCGGAAAATAAGATATTGTCTGTCAAAATACCACACCATTAAACGCAAAATCTGTGTGGCCAGTCAGACACTCTTAGGCTTCTTCCTAGAAGTTTGCGAAGACAAAATAAACATTGTAACCCGGAAAATAAGATATTGTCTGTCAAAATAAAACACTATTGAACGCAAAACCTGTGTGGCCAGTCAGTTAGTGTTAAGCTTCTCCCTAGAAGTTTTCGAAGACGAATTGAAGCATTTCAACCCAGAATACAAGATGTTATCTGTCAAAATACTACACCATTGAACGCAAAAACTCCGAAAATAAGGTATTCTCTGTCAAAATCCACACCATTTAACGCGAGATCTGTGTGGCCAGTCAGACATTTTTAAGCTTCTCCCTAGAAATTTCGAAGACAAATTGAAGCATTTCAATCCGTAAAATTAGATGTTGTCTGTCAAAATACCACACCATTGGCCGCAAAACTCCGAAAATAAAATATTGCCTGTCAAAATACCACACCATTGAACGCAAAATATGTGTGGGCAGTCAGTTAGTGTTAAGCTACTCCCTAGAGGTTTTCGAAGACCAATTGAAGGATTTCAACTCGGAATATAAGATGTTATCTGTCAAAATACTACACCATTGAACGCTAAGACTCCGAAAATAAAATATTGCCTGTCAAAATACCACATCATTTAACGTGTGGCCAGTCAGACATTCTTAAGCTTCTCCCTAGAAATTTTCGAAGACAAATTGAAGCATTTCAGTCCGTGAAATAAGATGTTGTCTGTCAAGATACCACACCATTGACCACAAAAACTTCGAAAATAAAAAATTGTATGTCAAAATACCACACCATTGAACGCAAAATCTGTGCGGCCAGCCAGTTAGGGTTAAGCTTCTCCCTAAAAATTTTCGAAGACAAAATGAACCATTTCAACCCGGAAAATAAGATGTTGTCTGTCAAAATACCACACCATTGAACGCAAAAACTCCGAAAATAAGATATTGTCGGCAACAATACCACACCATTGAACGCAATATCTGTTTGGCCAGTCAGACACTCTTGAGCTTCTTCCTACAAGTTTGCGAAGACAAAATAAAACATTTTAACCCGGAAAAAATATTGTCTGTCAAAATACCACACTGTTGAACGCAAAATCTGTGTGGCCAGTCAGTTAGTGTTAAGCTTCTCCCTAGAAGTTTTCGAAGTCCAATTGAAGCATTTCAACCCGGAATATAAGATGTTATCTGTCAAAAAACTACACCATTGACCGCAAAAACTCGGAAAATAAGATATTGTCTGTCAAAATACCACACCATTTAACGCGAGATCTGTGTGGCCAGTCAGACATTCTTAAGCTTCTCCCTAGAAATTTTCGAAGACCAATTGAAGCATTTCAATCCGTAAAATAAGATGTTGTCTGTCAAAATACCACACCATTGACCACAAAAACTCCGAAAATAAAATATAGTCTGTCAAAATACCACACCATTGAACGCAAAATCTGTGTGGCCAGTCAGTTAGGGTTAAGCTTCTCCCTAGAAATTTTCGAAGACAAAATGAATGATTTCAACCCGGAATATAAGATGTTATCTGCCAAAATACCACACCATTGAACGCAAAAACTCCGAAAATAAGGTATTGTCTGCTAAAATAATACACCATTTAACGCAATATCTCTGTGGCCAGTCAGACACCCTTAGGCTTCTCCCTAGAAATTTTCGAAGACAAAATGAAGCATTTTAGCCCGGAAAATAATTCGCTATCTGTCAAAATACCACACCATTGAACGCAAAAACTCCGAAAATAATATAGTGTCTGTCAAAACACCACACTATTTAAGGCAAAATCTGTGATGCCAGTCAGTCACGGTTAAGTCTCTCCCTAGAAATTTTCGAAGACAAGATGAACCATTTTAACCCTGAAAATAAGATATTGTCTGTCAAAATACCACACCATTGCACGTAAAATCTGTGTGGAGAGTCAGACACACTTAGGCTTCTTCCTGGAAGTTTGCGAAGACAAAATAAAACATTGTAACCCGGAAAATAAGATATTGTCTGTCAAGATACCACACTATTGAACGCAAAATCTGTGTGGATAGACAGTTAGTGTTAAGCTTCTCCCTAGAAATTTTCGAAGACCAATTGAAGCATTTCAACCTGTAAAATAAGATGTTGTCTGTCAAAATGCCACACCATTGACCACAAAAACTCCGAAAATAAAATATTGCCTGTCAAAATACCACACCATTGAACCCGAAATATGTGTGGGAAGTCAGTTGGGTTAAGCTTCTCGATAGAAGATTTTGAAGACAAAATGAAGCATTTCGACCCGTAAAATAAGATGTTGTCTGTCAAAATACCACACCATTGAACGCAAAATATGTGTGGGCAGTCAGTTAGGGTTAAGCTTCTCCCCAGAAATTTTCGAAGACAAAATGAAGCATTTCAACCTGTAAAATAAGATGTTGTCTGTCAAAATGCCACACCATTGACCACAAAAACTCCGAAAATAAAATATTGCCTGTCAAAATACCACACCATTGAACCCGAAATATGTGTGGGCAGTCAGTTGGGTTAAGCTTCTCGATAGAAGATTTTGAAGACAAAATGAAGCATTTCAACCCGTAAAATAAGATGTTGTCTGTCAAAATACCACACCATTGAACGCAAAAACTCCGAAAATAAGATATTGTCTGTAAAAATACTCCACCATTGAACGCAATATCTGTGTGGCCAGTCAGACACTCTTAAGCTTCTTCCTAGAAGTTTGCGAAGACAAAATAAAACATTTTAACCCGGAAAATAAGATATTGTCTATCAAAATACCACACTATTGAACGCAAAATCTGTGTGGTCAGTCAGTTAGTGTTAAGCTTCTCCCTAGAAGATTTCGAAGACCAATTGAAGCATTTCAACCCGGAATATAAGATGTTATCTGTCAAAATACTACACCATTGAACGCAAAAACTGCGAAAATAAGATATTGTCTGCCAAGATACCACACCATGTAACGCAAGATCTGTGTGGCCAGTCAGATACTCTTAGGCTTCTCCCTAGAAAATTTCGAAGACAGAATGAAGCATTTTAGCCCGGAGAATAAGACGCTATCTCTCAAAATACCACACCATTGAACGCAAAAACTCCGAAAATCATATAGTGTCTGTCAAAACACCACACTATTTAAGGCAAAATCTGTGTTGCCAGTCAGTCACGGTTAAGTCTCTCCCTAGAAATTTTCGAAGACAAAATGAACCATTTTAACCCGGAAAATAAGATATTGTCTGTCAAAATAATACACAATTGAACGCAAAATCTGTGTGGAGGGTCAGACACTCTTAAGCTTCTCCCTAGAAGTTTTCGAAGACAAAATAAAACATTTTAACCCGGAAAATAAAATATTGTCTGTCAAAATACAACACCATTGAACACAAAATCTGTGAAGCCAGTCAGATACTCTTAAGCTTCTTCCTAGAAGTTTGCGAAGACAAAAAAAAGCATTGTAACCCGGAAAATAAGATATTGTCTGTCAAAATACCACACTATTGAACGCAGAATCTGTGTGGCCAGTCAGTTAGGGTTAAGCTTCTCCCTAGAAGTTTTCGAAGAGTAATTGAAGCATTTCAACCCGTAAAATAAGATGTTGTCTGTCAAAATACTACACCATTCAACGCATAAACTCCGAAAATAAGATACTGTCTGTCAAAATACCACACCATTTAACGCGAGGTCTGTGTGGCCAGTCAGACATTCTCAAGCTTCTCAGTAGAAATTTTCGAAGCCAAATTGAAGCATTTCAATCCGTAAAATAAGATGTTGTCTGTCAAAATACCACACCATTGACCGCAAAAACTCCGAAAATAAAATATTGCCTGTCAAAATACCACACCATTGAACGCAAAATATGTGTGGCCAAAAAGTTAGTGTTGAGCTTCTCCCTAGAAGTTTCGAAGACCAATTGAAGCATTTCAGCTCTGAATATAAGATGTTATCTGTCAAAATGCTACACCATTGAACGCTAAAACTCCGAAAATAAAATATTGCCTGTCAAAATACCACACCATTTAACGTGTGGCCAGTCAGACATTCTTAAGCTTCTCCATAGAAATTTTCGAAGACAAATTGAAGCATTTTAATCCGTAAAATAAGATGTTGTCTGTCAAAATACCACACCATTGACCACAAAAACTCAGAAAATAAAATATTGCCTGTCAAAATACCACACCATTGAACGCGAAATATGTGTGGGCAGTCAGTTAGGGTTAAGCTTCTCCGTAGAAATTTTTGAACACAAAATGAAGCATTTCAACCCGTAAAATAAGATGTTGTCTGTCAAAATACCACACCATTGAACGCAAAATCTGTGTGGCCAGTCGTTAGTATTAAGCTTCTCCCTAGAAATTTTCTAAGACAAAATGAAGCATTTTAACCCGTAAAATAAGCTGTTGTCTGTCAAAATACCACACCACTGAACGCAAGAACTCCGAAAATAAGATATTGTCTGTCAAAATACCACACCATTGAACACAAAATCTGTGAAGCCAGTCAGATACTCTTAGGCTTCTTCCTAGAAGTTTGCGAAAACAAAATAAAGCATCGTAACCCGGAAAATAAGATATTGTCTGTCAAAATACCACACCATTGAACGCAAAATCTGTGTGGCCAGTCAGTTAGGGTTAAGCTTCTCCCTAGAAATTTTCGAAGACAAATTGAAGCATTTCAATCCGTAAAATAAGATGTTGTCTGTCAAAATACCACACCATTGAACGCAAAATCTGTGTGGCCAGTCAGCTAGTGTTGAGCTTCTCCCTAGAAATTTTCGAAGACAAAATGAAGCATTTCAACCCGTAAAATAAGATGTTGTCTGTCAAAATACTACACCATTGACCGCAAAAACTCCGAAAATAAAATATTGCCTGTCAAAATACCACACCATTGAACGCGAAATAGGTGTGGGCAGTCAGTTAGGGTTAAGCTTCTCCCTAGAAATTTTTCAAGACAAAATGAAGCATTTCAACAAGTCAAATATGATGTTGTCTGTCAAAATACCACATCATTGAACGCAGAAACTCTGAAAATAAGATATTTTCTGTCGAAATACCACACCATTGAACGCAAAATCTGTGTGGCCAGTCAGTTAGTGTTAAGCTTCTCCCTAAAAATTATCGAAGACAAAATGAAGCATTTCAACCCGTAAAATTAGATGCTGTCTGTCAAAATACCACACCATTGAACGCAAGAACTCCGAAAATAAGATAATGTCTGTCAAAATACCACACCATTGAACGCAAATTCTGTGTGGCCAGTCGTTAGTGTTAAGCTTCTCCCTAGAAATTTTCGAAGACAAAATGAACCATTTCGACCCGTTAAATAAGATGTTGTCTGTCAAACTACCACACCATTGAACGCAAAAACTCCGAAAATAAGATATTGTCTGTCAAAATACCACAACATTGAACGCAAAAACTCCGAAAATAAGATATTGTCTGTAAAAATACCACACCATTGAACGCAATATCTGTGTGGCCAGTCGTTAGTGCTAAGCTTCTCCATAGAAGATTTCGAAGACCAACTGAAGCATTTCAACCCGGAATATAAGATGTTATCTGTCAAAATACTACACCATTGAACGCAAAATCTCCGAAAATAAGATAGTGTCTGTCAAAATATAACACCATTGAACGCAAAATCTGTGTTGCCAGTCAGTCACGGTTAAGTCTCTCAATAGAAATTTTCGAAGACAAAATTAACCATTTAAACCCGGAAAATAAGATATTGTGTGTCAAAATACCACATCATTGAACGCAAAATCTGTGTGGAGAGTCAGACACTCTTAAGCTTCTCCCTAGAAATTTTCGAAGACAAAATGAACCATTTTAACCCGGAAAATAAGATATTGTCTGTCAAAATACCACACCATTGAACGCAAAATCTGTGAAGCCAGTCAGACACTCTTAGGCTTCTTCCTAAAAGTTAGCGAAGACGAAATAAAACATTGTAACCCGGAAAATAAGATATTGTCTGTCAAAATACCACACCATTGAACGCAAAATCTGTGTGGCCAGTCAGTTAGTGTTAAGCTTCTCCCTAGAAGTTTTCGAAGACCAGTTGAAGCATTTCAACCCAGAATATAAGATGTTATCTGTCAAAATACTACACCATTGAACGCAAAAACTCCGAAAATAAGATATTGTCTGTCAAAATACCACACCATTGAACGCAAGATCTGTGTGGCCAGTCAGACATTCTTAAGCTTCTCCCCGGAAATTTTCGAAGACAAATTGAAGCATTTCAATAAGTAAAAGAAGATGTTGTTTGCCAAAATACCACACCATTGACCGCAAAAACTCCGAAAATAAAATATTGCCCGTCAAAATACCACACCATTGAACGCAAAATATGTGTGGGCAGTCAGTTAGGGTTAAGCTTCTCCCCAGAAATTTTCGAAGACAAAATGAAGCATTTCGACCCGTAAAATAAGATGTTGTCTGTCAAAATACTACACCATTGACCACAAAAACTCCGAAAATAAAATATTGCCTGTCAAAATACCACACCATTGAACGCGAAATAGGTGTGGGCAGTCAGTTAGGGTTAAGCTTCTCCCTAGAAATTTTTCAAGACAAAATGAAGCATTTCAACAAGTAAAATATGATGTTGTCTGTCAAAATGCCACATCATTGAACGCAGAAACTCCGAAAATAAGATATTTTCTGTCGAAATACCACACCATTGAACGCAAAATCTGTGTGGCCAGTCAGTTAGTGCTAAGCTTCTCCCTAAAAATTATCGAAGACAAAATGAAGCATTTCAACCCGTAAAATTAGATGCTGTCTGTCAAAATACCACACCATTGAACGCAAGAACTCCGAAAATAAGATAATGTCTGTCAAAATACCACACCATTGAACGCAAATTCTGTGTGGCCAGTCGTTAGTGTTAAGCTTACTTACTTACTTACTTAGGTGGCGCTACAGTTCGGGGTGAACCTGGGCCTCAACCAACAAGCCTCTCCATTTAGCTCGGTCTTTAGCTAATTGCCTCCAGTTGCGCACTCCAAGTTGGTCGAGGTCCCCTTGAACTTGTGCGCGCCACCTACGGCGATAATTCCCTCTACTGCGTCGTCCCTCGGGGTTAGATTCGAAGACTCTGCGGGCCGGAGCGTTGGTGTCCATTCGCTCTACATGTCCTAGCCATCTCAGACGTCCAATACGCAGTTTTTTGACTAGGTTGATGTCGCTGTACAGCTCGTATAGTTCGTGATTGAATCTTCTCCTCCAAAACCCGTCAACGCAAACGGGACCGAAAATCTTACGAAGAATTTTTCTCTCGAAGCGACCAAGGATATCTTCATCCTCTTTTAATAAAGTCCATGTTTCAGCGCCGTAAAACAGGACTGGGATGATCAAGGTCTTATATAGAGTCTCCTTAGTTGTTCGAGAGAGGGCTTTACTGTTGAATTGCCTTATAAGCCCAAAAAAACAGCGATTGGCAAGAGTTATTCTTCGATTGATTTCTGCGCTGATTTTGTTTGCTGAATTTATAGCAGAGCCAAGGTAGACAAAGTCCCTTACTACCTCGAAGTTATAGCTGCCCACGGTAACGTTTTGTCCAATTCGTCGATGTTGGTTTTCCCTTCTAGTTGACAGCATATACTTGGTTTTGCCCTCGTTTATCGCCAAACCCATTTTGGCCGCTTCCGCCTCAATGCTTGCAAAAGCACCGGTGACAGCCCGCTGAGATCTTCCGATAATGTCTATATCGTCGGCGTATGCAAGCAGTTGTACAGACTTGTAATAGATTGTGTCTCCGGTGTTGGCTTGTGAGTTCCGCACAATCCGTTCAAGTACAATATTGAAGAAGTCACATGACAGCGCGTCACCTTGTCTAAAGCCTTTTTGACATCAAAGGTCTCGGTGAGGTCATTACCGACCTTGATGGAGCAGCGAGCGTTCTCCATCGTCAGCCTGCACAGGCGGACAAGTTTGGCAGGGATGTCAAAACTAGACATGGCTCTATAAAGCTCTTCTCTATAGATGCTGTCATAGGCGGCCTTGAAATCGATAAAGAGGTGGTGAGTATCGATTTGGAATTATTGGGTTTTCTCCAGGATCTGCCGAAGTGTGAAGATTTGATCGATGGTGGACTTTCCTGGCCTGAAACCGCACTGATAGGGTCCAATCAGGCTGTTGATAAAAGGTTTCAGGCGTTCACACAATAACGCAGAAAAGATCTTGTATGCGATGTTGAGGAGACTGATGCCTCTATAATTGGCGCAGTTGAGGGGGTCTCCTTTCTTGTGGATCGGGCAAACGATGCTGAGATTCCATTCATCAGGCATACACTCCTCTGACCAAATATTAGAAATGAGTTGGTGTATGCACTCTACCAATTCATCCCCAGCTGCCTTGAAAAGTTCGGCCGGTAGGCCGTCAGGTCCAGCAGCCTTGTTCGATTTTAGCTTGGATATTGCTATCCTCACTTCGTTTTGGTCAGGTGGACGGAAATTTTGACTATCATCGTCTATGTTGAATGGTTCATTCTGCCTGACAGCGGGATGTTGGTCTTCGTCGCCGTTATACAGTCTGCAGAAGTAGTTTTTCCATATTCTCAGCACCGACTGTGATTCTACTACGAGGTTTCCATTCTCATCTCTACAGGTTTCTGTACGGGTATTACTTCTCTGACACGTTCTTTTTACCTTTTGGTAAAACTTCCGTACATTGTTCCTGGAGTATAGACTCTCGATATTCTCAAACGCGCGCTCTCATGCTCTTTCTTCTTCTTTTGGAGAAGCCGATGTTCTTCCCGTCTCTTTTGCTCGTAGAGCTCACGAGCAGCTCTCGTCTTCCTTTGCAGCGCCGCTTTGTATGCCTCTTGTTTTGCTGCATGCACTCGCCGACATTCTTCGTCAAACCAGGGGTTTCGCGGTGATGGGCGAGCGAGACCCAGCACATCAGCCGCGGCGTTTCTGATGACATGTTGGCAGCGTTGCCACTGGTCTTCGGCACTTGATGCTGGCGGTATAGGGGTGATTGAGAGATTTCGGGATACGCGTTCAGCGAAGAGTCTGGCGGTCTCTTGCGATTGTAGCTTTTCGACGTTAAATTTTCTCACAGTAATTCTTCTTTGTTGCTCAGATTGGGATATCCGCATTCGTACCTTGGCTACAACAAGGTAATGATCCGAGTCTATGTTGGCCGCTCGGAAGGTCCGGACATCCAGAATACTGGAGGCATGCCTTGCGTCGATCGCAATATGATCAATTTGGTTGATCGTGACATGATCATTGGACCGCCTTGTCTGCTTATGAATATCGAGATGAGGAAACCATGTGCTTGCCATGGTGACATTTCGCTCCACAGCGAAATCAATTAGCCTTAGTCCGTTATCAGACGTGGTGTCGTGTAGGCTATGCTTACCGACTGCTCTACCGGAGACGTCCTCCTTTCCTATTTTGGCGTTAAAATCGCCCAATACGATCTTAACGTCGTATTTAGGACATTGCTCGTATGTTTTGTCGAGGAGCTCGTAGAAACACTCTTTGGAGGCAGGGTGCTTTTCTTCTGTGGGGGCATGAACACATATTAGGCTTATGTTAGCGAATTTAGCCTTGATTCGGATAGTCATAATACGCTCGCTCACGTGTCGGAAGCTTAAGACTTCTTGCCTAAGTCTGCCGCGTATGACAAATCCGCATCCGAATAAGCGTTGCCTGTTGCCTCTGTAGCAATCACCGTAGTAGATGTCACAGTTTTTCATCCTCTTTTTGCCTGGCCCATCCCATCGCACTTCCTGGATGGCGGTAATATCTGCTTTATAGCAGTCTAGGGCCTCTGCTAGTTGTTCGGCTGCACGTGGTCTGTAAAGGGACAGAACATTCCACGTACAGATCCGAAGGTCGTTGTCCTTATTTCGTTTGCTGGGGTCGTCATTAGTTGGGTCATCCTTATCCGAGGCTTTTGGTTGTTTCGGAACCATGCGTTTTTTACGTGGTAGGGAAGTTACCCCGACGGCACAACCCCCAACCTGGAGGGCCAGTTCCTTTAAGCTTCTTTAAGCTTGTTAAGCTTCTCCCTAGAAATTTTCGAAGACAAAATGAACCATTTCAACCCGTAAAATAAGATGTTGTCTGTCAAACTACCACACCATTGAACGCAAAAACTCCGAAAATAAGATATTGTCTGTCAAAATACCACAACATTGAACGCAAAAACTCCGAAAATAAGATATGGTCTGTAAAAATACCACACCATTGAACGCAATATCTGTGTGGCCAGTCGTTAGTGCTAAGCTTCTCCCTAGAAGATTTCGAAGACCAACTGAAGCATTTCAACCCGGAATATAAGATGTTATCTGTCAAAATACTACACCATTGAACGCAAAATCTCCGAAAATAAGATAGTGTCTGTCAAAATATAACACCATTGAACGCAAAATCTGTGTTGCCAGTCAGTCACGGTTAAGTCTCTCAATAGAAATTTTCGAAGACAAAATTAACCATTTAAACCCGGAAAATAAGATATTGTGTGTCAAAATACCACACCATTGAACGCAAAATCTGTGTGGAGAGTCAGACACTCTTAAGCTTCTCCCTAGAAAATTTCGAAGACAAAATGAACATTTTTAACCCGGAAAATAAAATATTATCTGTCAAAGCACCACACCATTGAACGCAAAATCTGTGTGGCCAGTCAATTAGTGTTAAGTTTCTCCCTAGAAATTTTCGAAGACAAAACGAACCATTTTAACCCGGAAAATAAGATATTATCTGTCAAAGCAACACACCATTGAACGCAAAATCTGTGTGGCCAGTCAGTTAGTGTTAAGTTTCTCCCTAGAAATTTTCGAAGACAAAATGAACCATTTTAACCCGGAAAATAAGATATTGTCTGTCAAAATACCACACCATTGAACACAAAATCTGTGAAGCCAGTCAGACACTCTTAGGCATCTTCCTAAAAGTTTGCGAAGACAAAATAAAACATTGTAACCCGGAAAATAAGATATTGTCTGTCAAAATACCACACCATTGAACGCAAAATCTGTGTGGCCAGTCAGTTAGTGTTAAGCTTCTCCCTAGAAGTTTTCGAAGACCAGTTGAAGCATTTCAACCCAGAATATAAGATGTTATCTGTCAAAATACTACACCATTGAACGCAAAAACTCCGAAAATAAGATATTGTCTGTCAAAATACCACACCATTGAACGCAAGATCTGTGTGGCCAGTCAGACATTCTTAAGCTTCTCCCCGGAAATTTTCGAAGACAAATTGAAGCATTTCAATAAGTAAAAGAAGATGTTGTTTGCCAAAATATCACACCATTGACTGCAAAAACTCCGAAAATAAAATATTGCCCGTCAAAATACCACACCATTGAACGCAAAATATGTGTGGGCAGTCAGTTAGGGTTAAGCTTCTCCCCAGAAATTTTCGAAGACAAAATGAAGCATTTCAACCCGTAAAATAAGATGTTGTCTGTCAAAATACTACACCATTGACCGCAAAAACTCCGAAAATAAAATATTGAGTGTCAAAATACCACACCATTGAACGCGAAATAGGTGTGGGCAGTCAGTTAGGGTTAAGCTTCTCCCTAGAAATTTTTCAAGACAAAATGAAGCATTTCAACAAGTAAAATATGATGCTGTCTGTCAAAATACCACATCATTGAACGCAGAAACTCCGAAAATAAGATATTTTCTGTCGAAATACCACACCATTGAACGCAAAATCTGTGTGGCCAGTCAGTTAGTGTTAAGCTTCTCCCTAAAAATTATCGAAGACAAAATGAAGCATTTCAACCCGTAAAATTAGATGTTGTCTGTCAAAATACCACACCACTGAACGCAAGAACTCCGAAAATAAGATAATGTCTGTCAAAATACCACACCATTGAACGCAAATTCTGTGTGGCCAGTCGTTAGTGTTAAGTTTCTTCCTAGAAATTTTCGAAGACAAAATGAGCCATTTCAACCCGTAAAATAAGTTGTTGTCTGTCAAACTACCACACCATTGAACGCAAAAGCTCCGAAAATAAGATATTGTCTGTAAAAATACCACACCATTGAACGCAATATCTGTGTGGCCAGTCGTTAGTGTTAAGCTTCTCCCTAGAAGATTTCGAAGACCAACTGAAGCATTTCAACCCGGAATATAAGATGCTATCTGTCAAAATACTACACCATTGAACGCAAAAACTCCGAAAATAAGATAGTGTCTGTCAAAATATAACACCATTGAACGCAAAATCTGTGTTGCCAGTCAGTCACGGTTAAGTCTCTCAATAGAAATTTTCGAAGACAAAATTAACCATTTAAACCCGGAAAATAAGATATTGTGTGTCAAAATACCACACCATTGAACGCAAAATCTGTGTGGCCAGTCAGTTAGTGTTAAGCTTCTCCCTAGAAATTTTTGAAGACAAAACGAACCATTTTAACCCGGAAAATAAGATATTATCTGTCAAAGCAACACACCATTGAACGCAAAATCTATGTGGCCAGTCAGTTAGTGTAAGGTTACTCCCTAAAAATTTTCGAAGACAAAATGAACCATTTTAACCCGGAAAATAAGATATTGTCTGTCAAAATACCACACAATTGAACGCAAAATCTGTGAAACCAGTCAGACACTCTTAGGCTTCTTCCTAAAAGTTTGCGAAGACAAAATAAAACATTGTAACCCGGAAAATAAGATATTGTCTGTCAAAATACCACACTGTTGAACGCAAAATCTGTGTGGCCAGTCAGTTAGCGTTAAGCTTCTCCCTAGAAGTTTTCGAAGACCAATTGAAGCATTTCAACCCGGAATATAAGATGTTATCTGTCAAAATACTACACCATTGAACGCAAAAACTCCGAAAATAAGATATTGTCTGTCAAAATGAACACCATATAACGCGAAATATGTGTGGCCAGTCAGACATTCTTAAGCTTCTCCCTAGAAATTTTCGAAGACAAATTGAAGCATTTCAATCCGTAAAATAAGATGTTGTCTGTCAAATTACCACAACATTGACCGCAAAAACTCCGAAAATAAAATTTTGAGTGCCAAAATACCACACCATTGAACGCAAAATATGTGTGGCCAGTCAGTTAGTATTAAGCTTCTCCCTAGAAGTTTTCGAAAACCATTTGAGGCATTTCAACCCGGAATATAAGATGTTATCTGTCAAAATACTACACCATTGAACGCAAAAACTCCGAAAATAAAATATTGCCTGTCAAAATACCACACCATTTAACGTGTGGCCAGTCAGACATTCTTAAGCTTCTCCCTAGAAATTTTCGAAGACAAAATAAACCATTTCAACCCGGAAAATAAGATAATGTCTGTCAAAATACCACACCATTGAACGCAAGATCTGTGTGGCCAGTCAGTTAGTGTTAAGCTTCTCCCTAAAAATTATCGAAGACAAAATGAAGCATTTCAACCCGTAAAATAAGATACTGTCTGTCAAAATACCACACCACTGAACGCATGAACTCCGAAAATAAGATAATGTCTGTCAAAATACCACACCATTGAACGCAAATTCTGTGTGGCCAGTCGTTAGTGTTAAGCTTCTCCCTAGAAATTTTCGAAGACAAAATGAAGCATTTCAACCTGTAAAATAAGATGTTGTCTGTCAAAATACCACACCATTGAACGCAACAACTCCGACAATAAGATAGTGTCTGTCAAAATACCACACCATTGAACGCAAAATCTGTGTGGCCAGTCCTTAGTGTTAAGCTTCTCCCTAGAAATTTTCTAAAACAAAATGAACCATTTCAGCCCGTAAAATAAGATGTTGTCTGTCAAATTACCACACCATTGAACGCAAAAACTCCGAAAATAAGATATTGTCTGTCAAAATACCACACCATTGAACGCAAGATCTGTGTGGCCAGTCAGACATTCTTAAGCTTCTCCCCGGAAATTTTCGAAGACAAATTGAAGCATTTCAATAAGTAAAAGAAGATGTTGTTTGCCAAAATACCACACCATTGACCGCAAAAACTCCGAAAATAAAATATTGCCCGTCAAAATACCACACCATTGAACGCAAAATATGTGTGGGCAGTCAGTTAGGGTTAAGCTTCTCCCCAGAAATTTTCGAAGACAAAATGAAGCATTTCGACCCGTAAAATAAGATGTTGTCTGTCAAAATACTACACCATTGACCACAAAAACTCCGAAAATAAAATATTGCCTGTCAAAATACCACACCATTGAACGCGAAATAGGTGTGGGCAGTCAGTTAGGGTTAAGCTTCTCCCTAGAAATTTTTCAAGACAAAATGAAGCATTTCAACAAGTAAAATATGATGTTGTCTGTCAAAATGCCACTTCATTGAACGCAGAAACTCCGAAAATAAGATATTTTCTGTCGAAATACCACACCATTGAACGCAAAATCTGTGTGGCCAGTCAGTTAGTGCTAAGCTTCTCCCTAAAAATTATCGAAGACAAAATGAAGCATTTCAACCCGTAAAATTAGATGCTGTCTGTCAAAATACCACACCATTGAACGCAAGAACTCCGAAAATAAGATAATGTCTGTCAAAATACCACACCATTGAACGCAAATTCTGTGTGGCCAGTCGTTAGTGTTAAGCTTACTTACTTACTTACTTAGGTGGCGCTACAGTTCGGGGTGAACCCGGGCCTCAACCAACAAGCCTCTCCATTTAGCTCGGTCTTTAGCTAATTGCCTCCAGTTGCGCACTCCAAGTTGGTCGAGGTCCCCTTGAACTTGTGCGCGCCACCTACGGCGATAATTCCCTCTACTGCGTCGTCCCTCGGGGTTAGATTCGAAGACTCTGCGGGCCGGAGCGTTGGTGTCCATTCGCTCTACATGTCCTAGCCATCTCAGACGTCCAATACGCAGTTTTTTGACTAGGTCGATGTCGCTGTACAGCTCGTATAGTTCGTGATTGAATCTTCTCCTCCAAAACCCGTCAACGCAAACGGGACCGAAAATCTTACGAAGAATTTTTCTCTCGAAGCGACCAAGGATATCTTCATCCTCTTTTAATAAAGTCCATGTTTCAGCGCCGTAAAACAGGACTGGGATGATCAAGGTCTTATATAGAGTCTCCTTAGTTGTTCGAGAGAGGGCTTTACTGTTGAATTGCCTTATAAGCCCAAAAAAACAGCGATTGGCAAGAGTTATTCTTCGATTGATTTCTGCGCTGATTTTGTTTGCTGAATTTATAGCAGAGCCAAGGTAGACAAAGTCCCTTACTACCTCGAAGTTATAGCTGCCCACGGTAACGTTTTGTCCAATTCGTCGATGTTGGTTTTCCCTTCTAGTTGACAGCATATACTTGGTTTTGCCCTCGTTTATCGCCAAACCCATTTTGGCCGCTTCCGCCTCAATGCTTGCAAAAGCACCGGTGACAGCCCGCTGAGATCTTCCGATAATGTCTATATCGTCGGCGTATGCAAGCAGTTGTACAGACTTGTAATAGATTGTGTCTCCGGTGTTGGCTTGTGAGTTCCGCACAATCCGTTCAAGTACAATATTGAAGAAGTCACATGACAGCGCGTCACCTTGTCTAAAGCCTTTTTGACATCAAAGGTCTCGGTGAGGTCATTACCGACCTTGATGGAGCAGCGAGCGTTCTCCATCGTCAGCCTGCACAGGCGGACAAGTTTGGCAGGGATGTCAAAACTAGACATGGCTCTATAAAGCTCTTCTCTATAGATGCTGTCATAGGCGGCCTTGAAATCGATAAAGAGGTGGTGAGTATCGATTTGGAATTATTGGGTTTTCTCCAGGATCTGCCGAAGTGTGAAGATTTGATCGATGGTGGACTTTCCTGGCCTGAAACCGCACTGATAGGGTCCAATCAGGCTGTTGATAAAAGGTTTCAGGCGTTCACACAATAACGCAGAAAAGATCTTGTATGCGATGTTGAGGAGACTGATGCCTCTATAATTGGCGCAGTTGAGGGGGTCTCCTTTCTTGTGGATCGGGCAAACGATGCTGAGATTCCATTCATCAGGCATACACTCCTCTGACCAAATATTAGAAATGAGTTGGTGTATGCACTCTACCAATTCATCCCCAGCTGCCTTGAAAAGTTCGGCCGGTAGGCCGTCAGGTCCAGCAGCCTTGTTCGATTTTAGCTTGGATATTGCTATCCTCACTTCGTTTTGGTCAGGTGGACGGAAATTTTGACTATCATCGTCTATGTTGAATGGTTCATTCTGCCTGACAGCGGGATGTTGGTCTTCGTCGCCGTTATACAGTCTGCAGAAGTAGTTTTTCCATATTCTCAGCACCGACTGTGATTCTACTACGAGGTTTCCATTCTCATCTCTACAGGTTTCTGTACGGGTATTACTTCTCTGACACGTTCTTTTTACCTTTTGGTAAAACTTCCGTACATTGTTCCTGGAGTATAGACTCTCGATATTCTCAAACGCGCGCTCTCATGCTCTTTCTTCTTCTTTTGGAGAAGCCGATGTTCTTCCCGTCTCTTTTGCTCGTAGAGCTCACGAGCAGCTCTCGTCTTCCTTTGCAGCGCCGCTTTGTATGCCTCTTGTTTTGCTGCATGCACTCGCCGACATTCTTCGTCAAACCAGGGGTTTCGCGGTGATGGGCGAGCGAGACCCAGCACATCAGCCGCGGCGTTTCTGATGACATGTTGGCAGCGTTGCCACTGGTCTTCGGCACTTGATGCTGGCGGTATAGGGGTGATTGAGAGATTTCGGGATACGCGTTCAGCGAAGAGTCTGGCGGTCTCTTGCGATTGTAGCTTTTCGACGTTAAATTTTCTCACAGTAATTCTTCTTTGTTGCTCAGATTGGGATATCCGCATTCGTACCTTGGCTACAACAAGGTAATGATCCGAGTCTATGTTGGCCGCTCGGAAGGTCCGGACATCCAGAATACTGGAGGCATGCCTTGCGTCGATCGCAATATGATCAATTTGGTTGATCGTGACATGATCATTGGACCGCCTTGTCTGCTTATGAATATCGAGATGAGGAAACCATGTGCTTGCCATGGTGACATTTCGCTCCACAGCGAAATCAATTAGCCTTAGTCCGTTATCAGACGTGGTGTCGTGTAGGCTATGCTTACCGACTGCTCTACCGGAGACGTCCTCCTTTCCTATTTTGGCGTTAAAATCGCCCAATACGATCTTAACGTCGTATTTAGGACATTGCTCGTATGTTTTGTCGAGGAGCTCGTAGAAACACTCTTTGGAGGCAGGGTGCTTTTCTTCTGTGGGGGCATGAACACATATTAGGCTTATGTTAGCGAATTTAGCCTTGATTCGGATAGTCATAATACGCTCGCTCACGTGTCGGAAGCTTAAGACTTCTTGCCTAAGTCTGCCGCGTATGACAAATCCGCATCCGAATAAGCGTTGCCTGTTGCCTCTGTAGCAATCACCGTAGTAGATGTCACAGTTTTTCATCCTCTTTTTGCCTGGCCCATCCCATCGCACTTCCTGGATGGCGGTAATATCTGCTTTATAGCAGTCTAGGGCCTCTGCTAGTTGTTCGGCTGCACGTGGTCTGTAAAGGGACAGAACATTCCACGTACAGATCCGAAGGTCGTTGTCCTTATTTCGTTTGCTGGGGTCGTCATTAGTTGGGTCATCCTTATCCGAGGCTTTTGGTTGTTTCGGAACCATGCGTTTTTTACGTGGTAGGGAAGTTACCCCGACGGCACAACCCCCAACCTGGAGGGCCAGTTCCTTTAAGCTTCTTTAAGCTTGTTAAGCTTCTCCCTAGAAATTTTCGAAGACAAAATGAACCATTTCAACCCGTAAAATAAGATGTTGTCTGTCAAACTACCACACCATTGAACGCAAAAACTCCGAAAATAAGATATTGTCTGTCAAAATACCACAACATTGAACGCAAAAACTCCGAAAATAAGATATGGTCTGTAAAAATACCACACCATTGAACGCAATATCTGTGTGGCCAGTCGTTAGTGCTAAGCTTCTCCCTAGAAGATTTCGAAGACCAACTGAAGCATTTCAACCCGGAATATAAGATGTTATCTGTCAAAATACTACACCATTGAACGCAAAATCTCCGAAAATAAGATAGTGTCTGTCAAAATATAACACCATTGAACGCAAAATCTGTGTTGCCAGTCAGTCACGGTTAAGTCTCTCAATAGAAATTTTCGAAGACAAAATTAACCATTTAAACCCGGAAAATAAGATATTGTGTGTCAAAATACCACACCATTGAACGCAAAATCTGTGTGGAGAGTCAGACACTCTTAAGCTTCTCCCTAGAAAATTTCGAAGACAAAATGAACATTTTTAACCCGGAAAATAAAATATTATCTGTCAAAGCACCACACCATTGAACGCAAAATCTGTGTGGCCAGTCAATTAGTGTTAAGTTTCTCCCTAGAAATTTTCGAAGACAAAACGAACCATTTTAACCCGGAAAATAAGATATTATCTGTCAAAGCAACACACCATTGAACGCAAAATCTGTGTGGCCAGTCAGTTAGTGTTAAGTTTCTCCCTAGAAATTTTCGAAGACAAAATGAACCATTTTAACCCGGAAAATAAGATATTGTCTGTCAAAATACCACACCATTGAACGCAAAATCTGTGAAGCCAGTCAGACACTCTTAGGCATCTTCCTAAAAGTTTGCGAAGACAAAATAAAACATTGTAACCCGGAAAATAAGATATTGTCTGTCAAAATACCACACCATTGAACGCAAAATCTGTGTGGCCAGTCAGTTAGTGTTAAGCTTCTCCCTAGAAGTTTTCGAAGACCAGTTGAAGCATTTCAACCCAGAATATAAGATGTTATCTGTCAAAATACTACACCATTGAACGCAAAAACTCCGAAAATAAGATATTGTCTGTCAAAATACCACACCATTGAACGCAAGATCTGTGTGGCCAGTCAGACATTCTTAAGCTTCTCCCCGGAAATTTTCGAAGACAAATTGAAGCATTTCAATAAGTAAAAGAAGATGTTGTTTGCCAAAATATCACACCATTGACTGCAAAAACTCCGAAAATAAAATATTGCCCGTCAAAATACCACACCATTGAACGCAAAATATGTGTGGGCAGTCAGTTAGGGTTAAGCTTCTCCCCAGAAATTTTCGAAGACAAAATGAAGCATTTCAACCCGTAAAATAAGATGTTGTCTGTCAAAATACTACACCATTGACCGCAAAAACTCCGAAAATAAAATATTGAGTGTCAAAATACCACACCATTGAACGCGAAATAGGTGTGGGCAGTCAGTTAGGGTTAAGCTTCTCCCTAGAAATTTTTCAAGACAAAATGAAGCATTTCAACAAGTAAAATATGATGCTGTCTGTCAAAATACCACATCATTGAACGCAGAAACTCCGAAAATAAGATATTTTCTGTCGAAATACCACACCATTGAACGCAAAATCTGTGTGGCCAGTCAGTTAGTGTTAAGCTTCTCCCTAAAAATTATCGAAGACAAAATGAAGCATTTCAACCCGTAAAATTAGATGTTGTCTGTCAAAATACCACACCACTGAACGCAAGAACTCCGAAAATAAGATAATGTCTGTCAAAATACCACACCATTGAACGCAAATTCTGTGTGGCCAGTCGTTAGTGTTAAGTTTCTTCCTAGAAATTTTCGAAGACAAAATGAGCCATTTCAACCCGTAAAATAAGTTGTTGTCTGTCAAACTACCACACCATTGAACGCAAAAGCTCCGAAAATAAGATATTGTCTGTAAAAATACCACACCATTGAACGCAATATCTGTGTGGCCAGTCGTTAGTGTTAAGCTTCTCCCTAGAAGATTTCGAAGACCAACTGAAGCATTTCAACCCGGAATATAAGATGCTATCTGTCAAAATACTACACCATTGAACGCAAAAACTCCGAAAATAAGATAGTGTCTGTCAAAATATAACACCATTGAACGCAAAATCTGTGTTGCCAGTCAGTCACGGTTAAGTCTCTCAATAGAAATTTTCGAAGACAAAATTAACCATTTAAACCCGGAAAATAAGATATTGTGTGTCAAAATACCACACCATTGAACGCAAAATCTGTGTGGCCAGTCAGTTAGTGTTAAGCTTCTCCCTAGAAATTTTTGAAGACAAAACGAACCATTTTAACCCGGAAAATAAGATATTATCTGTCAAAGCAACACACCATTGAACGCAAAATCTATGTGGCCAGTCAGTTAGTGTAAGGTTACTCCCTAAAAATTTTCGAAGACAAAATGAACCATTTTAACCCGGAAAATAAGATATTGTCTGTCAAAATACCACACCATTGAACGCAAAATCTGTGAAACCAGTCAGACACTCTTAGGCTTCTTCCTAAAAGTTTGCGAAGACAAAATAAAACATTGTAACCCGGAAAATAAGATATTGTCTGTCAAAATACCACACTGTTGAACGCAAAATCTGTGTGGCCAGTCAGTTAGTGTTAAGCTTCTCCCTAGAAGTTTTCGAAGACCAATTGAAGCATTTCAACCCGGAATATAAGATGTTATCTGTCAAAATACTACACCATTGAACGCAAAAACTCCGAAAATAAGATATTGTCTGTCAAAATGAACACCATATAACGCGAAATATGTGTGGCCAGTCAGACATTCTTAAGCTTCTCCCTAGAAATTTTCGAAGACAAATTGAAGCATTTCAATCCGTAAAATAAGATGTTGTCTGTCAAATTACCACAACATTGACCGCAAAAACTCCGAAAATAAAATTTTGAGTGCCAAAATACCACACCATTGAACGCAAAATATGTGTGGCCAGTCAGTTAGTATTAAGCTTCTCCCTAGAAGTTTTCGAAAACCATTTGAGGCATTTCAACCCGGAATATAAGATGTTATCTGTCAAAATACTACACCATTGAACGCAAAAACTCCGAAAATAAAATATTGCCTGTCAAAATACCACACCATTTAACGTGTGGCCAGTCAGACATTCTTAAGCTTCTCCCTAGAAATTTTCGAAGACAAAATAAACCATTTCAACCCGGAAAATAAGATAATGTCTGTCAAAATACCACACCATTGAACGCAAGATCTGTGTGGCCAGTCAGTTAGTGTTAAGCTTCTCCCTAGAAGTTTTCGAAGACCAATTGAATCATTTCAACCCGGAATATAAGATGTTATCTGTCAAAATACTACACCATTGAACGCTAAAACTCCGAAAATAAAATATTGCCTGTCAAAATACCACACCATTTAACGTGCGGCCAGTCAGACATTCTTAAGCTTCTCCCTAGAAATTTTCGAAGTCAAATTGAAGCATTTCAATCCGTAAAATAAGATGTTGTCTGTCAAAATACCACACCATTGACCACAAAAAATCCGAAAATAAAATATTGTCTGTCAAAATACCACACCATTGAACGCAAAACCTGTGTGGCCAGTCAGTTAGTGTTAAGCTTCTCCCTAAAAATTATCGAAGACAAAATGAAGCATTTCAACCCGTAAAATAAGATACTGTCTGTCAAAATACCACACCACTGAACGCATGAACTCCGAAAATAAGATAATGTCTGTCAAAATACCACACCATTGAACGCAAATTCTGTGTGGCCAGTCGTTAGTGTTAAGCTTCTCCCTAGAAATTTTCGAAGACAAAATGAAGCATTTCAACCTGTAAAATAAGATGTTGTCTGTCAAAATACCACACCATTGAACGCAACAACTCCGACAATAAGATAGTGTCTGTCAAAATACCACACCATTGAACGCAAAATCTGTGTGGCCAGTCCTTAGTGTTAAGCTTCTCCCTAGAAATTTTCTAAAACAAAATGAACCATTTCAGCCCGTAAAATAAGATGTTGTCTGTCAAATTACCACACCATTGAACGCAAAAACTCCGAAAATAAGATATTGTCTGTCAAAATACCACACCATTGAACGCAAAAACTCCGAAAATAAGATATTGCCTGTAAAAATACCACACCATTGAACGCAAAATCTGTGTGGTAAGTCAGTTAGTGTTAAGCTTCTCCGTAGAAGATTTCGAAGACCAATTGAAGCATTTCAACCCGGAATATAAGATGTTATCTGTCAAAATACTACACCATTGAGCGCAAGAACTCCGAAAATAAGATATTGTCTGCCAAGATACCACACCATTTAACGCAAGATCTTTGTGGCCAGTCAGATACTCTTAGGCTTCTCCCTAGAAATTTTCGAAGACAAAATGAAGCATTTTAGCCCGGAGAATAAGACGCTATCTATCAAAATACCACACCATTGAACGCAAAAACTCCGAAAATAATATAGTGTCTGTCAAAACACCACACTATTTAAGGCAAAATCTGTGTTGCCAGTCAGTCACGGTTAAGTTTTTGAAGACAAAATGAACCATTTTATTCCGGGAAATAAGATATTGTCTGTCAAAATACCACACCATTAAACGCAAAATCTGTGGAGCCAGTCAGACACTCTTAGGCTTCTTCCTAGAAGTTTGCGAAGACAAAATAAAACATTGTAACCCGGAAAATAAGATATTGTCTGTCAAAATAAAACACTATTGAACGCAAAACCTGTGTGGCCAGTCAGTTAGTGTTAAGCTTCTCCCTAGAAGTTTTCGTAGACCAATTGAAGCATTTTAACCCAGAATACAAGATGTTATCTGTCAAAATACTACACCATTGAACGCAAAAACTCCGAAAATAAGATATTCTCTGTCAAAATCCACACCATTTAACGCGAGATCTGTGTGGCCAGTCAGACATTTTTAAGCTTCTCCCTAGAAATTTCGAAGACAAATTGAAGCATTTCAATCCGTAAAATAAGATGTTGTCTGTCAAAATACCACACCATTGACCGCAAAACTCCGAAAATAAAATATTGCCTGTCAAAATACCACACCATTGAACGCAAAATATGTGTGGGCAGTCAGTTAGTGTTAAGCTACTCCCTAGAGGTTTTCGAAGACCAATTGAAGGATTTCAACTCGGAATATAAGATGTTATCTGTCAAAATACTACACCATTGAACGCTAAAACTCCGAAAATAAAATATTGCCTGTCAAAATACCACACCATTTAACGTGTGGCCAGTCAGACATTCTTAAGCTTCTCCCTAGAAATTTTCGAAGACAAATTGAAGCATTTCAGTCCGTGAAATAAGATGTTGTCTGTCAAGATACCACACCATTGACCACAAAAACTTCGAAAATAAAAAATTGTGTGTCAAAATACCACACCATTGAACGCAAAATCTGTGCGGCCAGCCAGTTAGGGTTAAGCTTCTCCCTAAAAATTTTCGAAGACAAAATGAACCATTTCAACCCGGAAAATAAGATGTTGTCTGTCAAAATACCACACCATTGAACGCAAAAACTGCGAAAATAAGATATTGTCGGCAACAATACCACACCATTGAACGCAATATCTGTTTGGCCAGTCAGACACTCTTAAGCTTCTTCCTACAAGTTTGCGAAGACAAAATAAAACATTTTAACCCGGAAAAAATATTGTCTGTCAAAATACCACACTGTTGAACGCAAAATCTGTGTGGCCAGTCAGTTAGTGTTAAGCTTCTCCCTAGAAGTTTTCGAAGACCAATTGAAGCATTTCAACCCGGAATATAAGATGTTATCTGTCAAAAAACTACACCATTGACCGCAAAAACTCCGAAAATAAGATATTGTCTGTCAAAATACCACACCATTTAACGCGAGATCTGTGTGGCCAGTCAGACATTCTTAAGCTTCTCCCTAGAAATTTTCGAAGACAAATTGAAGCATTTCAATCCGTAAAATAAGATGTTGTCTGTCAAAATACCACACCATTGACCACAAAAACTCCGAAAATAAAATATAGTCTGTCAAAATACCACACCATTGAACGCAAAATCTGTGTGGCCAGTCAGTTAGGGTTAAGCTTCTCCCTAGAAATTTTCGAAGACAAAATGAATGATTTCAACCCGGAATATAAGATGTTATCTGCCAAAATACCACACCATTGAACGCAAAAACTCCGAAAATAAGGTATTGTCTGCTAAAATAATACACCATTTAACGCAATATCTCTGTGGCCAGTCAGACACCCTTAGGCTTCTCCCTAGAAATTTTCGAAGACAAAATGAAGCATTTTAGCCCGGAAAATAATTCGCTATCTGTCAAAATACCACACAATTGAACGCAAAAACTCCGAAAATAATATAGTGTCTGTCAAAATAAAACACTATTTAAGGCAAAATCTGTGATGCCAGTCAGTCACGGTTAAGTCTCTCAATAGAAATTTTTGAAGACAAAATGATGCATTTTAGCCCGGAAAATAAGACGCTCTCTATCAAAATAAGACGCCATTGAACGCAAAAACTCCGAAAATAATATAGTGTCTGTCAAAACACCACACTATTTAAGGCAAAATATGTGATGCCAGTCAGTCACGGTTAAGTCTCTCCCTAGAAATTTTCGAAGACAAGATGAACCATTTTAACCCTGAAAATAAGATATTGTCTGTCAAAATACCACACCATTGCACGTAAAATCTGTGTGGAGAGTCACACACACTTAGGGTTCTTCCTGGAAGTTTGCGAAGACAAAATAAAACATTGTAACCCGGAAAATAAGATATTGTCTGTCAAGATACCACACTATTGAACGGAAAATCTGTGTGGCCAGACAGTTAGTGTTAAGCTTCTCCCTAGAAATTTTCGAAGACCAATTGAAGCATTTCAACCCGGTATATAAGATGTTATCTGTCAAAATACTACAGCATTGAACGCAAAAACTCCGAAAATAAGATATTGTCTGTCAAAATACCACACCATTTAACGCGAGATCTGTGTGGCCAGTCAGACATTCTTAAGCTTCTCCCTAGAAATTTTTGAAGACAAATTGAAGCATTCCAATCCGTAAAATAAGATGCTGTCTGTCAAAATACCACAGCATTGACCGCAAAAACTCCGAAAATAGAATATTGCCTGTCAAAATACCACACCATTGAACGCAAAATCTGTGGCCAGTCAGTTAGTGTTAAGCTTCTCCTAGAAGTTTTCGAAGAAAAATTGAAGCATTTCAACCCGGAATATAAGATGCTACCTGTCAAAATACTACACAATTGTACGCAAAAACTCCGAAAATAAGATATTGTCTGTCAAAATACCACATCATTGAACGCTAGATCTGTGTGGCCAGTCAGACATTTTTAAGCTTCTCCCTGGAAATTTTCGAAGACAAATTGAAGCATTTCAACCCGTAAAATAAGATGTTGTCTGTCAAAATACCACACCATTGAACGCAAAATATGCGTGGGCAGTCAGTTAGGGTTAAGCTCCTCCCCAGAAATTTTCGAAGACAAAATGAAGCATTTCAACCTGTAAAATAAGATGTTGTCTGTCAAAATGAAACACCATTGACCACAAAATCTCCGAAAACAAAATATTGCCTGTCAAAATACCACACCATTGAACGCGAAATATGTGTGGGCAGTCAGTTGGGTTAAGCTTCTCGATAGAAGTTTTGAAGACAAAATGAAGCATTTCAACCCGTAAAATAAGATGTTGTCTGTCAAAATACCACACCATTGAACGCGAAAACTCCGAAAATAAGATATTGTCTGTAAAAATACCCCACCATTGAACACAATATCTGTGTGGCCAGTCAGACACTCTTAAGCTTCTTCCTAGAAGTTTGCGAAGACAAAATAAAACATTTTAGCCCGGAAAATAAGATATTGTCTATCAAAATACCACACTATTGAACGCAAAATCTGTGTGGCCAGTCAGTTAGTGTTAAGCTTCTCCCTAGAAGATTTCGAAGACCAATTGAAGCATTTCAACCCGGAATATAAGATGTTATCTGTCAAAATACTACACCATTGAACGCAAAAACTGCGAAAATAAGATATTGTCTGCCAAGATACCACACCATGTAACGCAAGATCTGTGTGGCCAGTCAGATACTCTTAGGCTTCTCCCTAGAAAATTTCGAAGACAAAATGAAGCATTTTAGCCCGGAAAATAAGATATTGTCTATCAAAATACCACACTATTGAACGCAAAATCTGTGTGGCCAGTCAGTTAGTGTTAAGCTTCTCCCTAGAAGATTTCGAAGACCAATTGAAGCATTTCAACCCGTAAATAAGATGTTGTCTGTCAAAATACCACACCATTGAACGCAAAAACTCCGAAAATAAGATATTGTCTGTAAAAATACCACACCAT
The DNA here is from genome assembly GCA_945910035.1 of Brachypalpus laphriformis. Lineage (NCBI taxonomy): Eukaryota > Metazoa > Arthropoda > Insecta > Diptera > Syrphidae > Brachypalpus > Brachypalpus laphriformis. The sequence continues at coordinate 133,532,770 of OX246754.1, forward strand.
TTAACGCAATATCTGTGTGGCCAGTCAGACACTCTTAAGCTTCTTCCTAGAAGTTTGCGAAGACAAAATAAAACATTTTAGCCCGGAAAATAAGATATTGTCTATCAAAATACCACACTATTGAACGCAAAATCTGTGTGGCCAGTCAGTTAGTGTTAAGCTTCTCCCTAGAAGATTTCGAAGACCAATTGAAGCATTTCAACCCGGAATATAAGATGTTATCTGTCAAAATACTACACCATTGAACGCAAAAACTGCGAAAATAAGATATTGTCTGCCAAGATACCACACCATGTAACGCAAGATCTGTGTGGCCAGTCAGATACTCTTAGGCTTCTCCCTAGAAAATTTCGAAGACAAAATGAAGCATTTTAGCCCGGAAAATAAGATATTGTCTATCAAAATACCACACTATTGAACGCAAAATCTGTGTGGCCAGTCAGTTAGTGTTAAGCTTCTCCCTAGAAGATTTCGAAGACCAATTGAAGCATTTCAACCCGTAAATAAGATGTTGTCTGTCAAAATACCACACCATTGAACGCAAAAACTCCGAAAATAAGATATTGTCTGTAAAAATACCACACCATTTAACGCAATATCGGTGCGGCCAGTCAGACACTCTTAAGCTTCTTCCTAGAAGTTTGCGAAGACTAAATAAAACATTCTAACCCAGAAAATAAAATATTGTCTATCAAAATACCACATTATTGAACGCGAAGTCTGTGTGGCCAGTCAGTTAGTGTTAAGCTTCCCCCTAGAAGACTTCGAAGACCAATTGAAGCATTTCAACCCAGAATATAAGATGTTATCTGTCAAAATACTACACCATTGAACGCAAAAACTCCGAAAATAAGATATTGTCTGCCAAAATAAAACACCATTTAACGCAAAATCTGTGTGGAGAGTCAGACACTCTTAAGCTTCTCCCTAGAAATTTTCGAAGACAAAATGAACCTTTTTGACCCGGAAAATTAAATATTATCTGTCAAAGCACCACACCATTGAACGCAAAATCTGTGTGGCCAGTCAATTAGTGTTAAGTTTCTCCCTAGAAATTTTCGAAGACAAAACGAACCATTTTAACCCGGAAAATAAGATATTATCTGTCAAAGCAACACACCATTGAACGCAAAATCTGTGTGGCCAGTCAGTTAGTGTTAAGTTTCTCCCTAGAAATTTTCGAAGAAAAAATGAACCATTTTAACCCGGAAAATAAGATATTGTCTGTCAAAATACCACAAGATTGAACGCAAAATCTGTGAAGCCAGTCAGACACTCTTAGGCTTCTTCCTAAAAGTTTGCGAAGACAAAATAAAACATTGTAACCCGGAAAATAAGATATTGTCTATCAAAATACCACACCATTGAACGCAAAATCTGTGTGGCCAGTCAGTTAGTGTTAAGCTTCTCCCTAGAAGTTTTCGAAGACCAGTTGAAGCATTTCAACCCAGAATATAAGATGTTATCTGTCAAAATACTACACCATTGAACGCAAAATCTCCGAAAATAAGATATTGTCTGTCAAAATACCACACCATTGAACGCAAGATCTGTGTGGCCAGTCAGACATTCTTAAGCTTCTCCCCGGAAATTTTCGAAGACAAATTGAAGCATTTCAATAAGTAAAAGAAGATGTTGTTTGCCAAAATACCACACCATTGACTGCAAAAACTCCGAAAATAAAATATTGTCTGTCAAAATACCACACCATTGAACGCAAAATATGTGTGGGCAGTCAGTTAGGGTTAAGCTTCTCCCCAGAAATTTTCGAAGACAAAATGAAGCATTTCAACCCAAAAATAAGATGTTGTCTGTCAAAATACTACACCATTGACCGCAAAAACTCCGAAAATAAAATATTGAGTGTCAAAATACCACACCATTGAACGCGAAATAGGTGTGGGCAGTCAGTTAGGGTTAAGCTTCTCCCTAGAAATTTTTCAAGACAAAATGAAGCATTTCAACAAGTAAAATATGATGTTGTCTGTCAAAATACCACATCATTAAACGCAGAAACTCCGAAAATAAGATATTTTCTGTCGAAATACCACACCATTGAACGCAAAATCTGTGAAGCCAGTCAGACACTCTTAGGCTTCTTCCTAAAAGTTTGCGAAGACAAAATAAAACATTGTAACCCGGAAAATAAGATATTGTCTATCAAAATACCACACCATTGAACGCAAAATCTGTGTGGCCAGTCAGTTAGTGTTAAGCTTCTCCCTAGAAGTTTTCGAAGACCAGTTGAAGCATTTCAACCCAGAATATAAGATGTTATCTGTCAAAATACTACACCATTGAACGCAAAATCTCCGAAAATAAGATATTGTCTGTCAAAATACCACACCATTGAACGCAAGATCTGTGTGGCCAGTCAGACATTCTTAAGCTTCTCCCCGGAAATTTTCGAAGACAAATTGAAGCATTTCAATAAGTAAAAGAAGATGTTGTTTGCCAAAATACCACACCATTGACTGCAAAAACTCCGAAAATAAAATATTGTCTGTCAAAATACCACACCATTGAACGCAAAATATGTGTGGGCAGTCAGTTAGGGTTAAGCTTCTCCCCAGAAATTTTCGAAGACAAAATGAAGCATTTCAACCCAAAAATAAGATGTTGTCTGTCAAAATACTACACCATTGACCGCAAAAACTCCGAAAATAAAATATTGAGTGTCAAAATACCACACCATTGAACGCGAAATAGGTGTGGGCAGTCAGTTAGGGTTAAGCTTCTCCCTAGAAATTTTTCAAGACAAAATGAAGCATTTCAACAAGTAAAATATGATGTTGTCTGTCAAAATACCACATCATTAAACGCAGAAACTCCGAAAATAAGATATTTTCTGTCGAAATACCACACCATTGAACGCAAAATCTGTGTGGCCAGTCAGTTAGTGTTAAGCTTCTCCATAAAAATTATCGAAGACAAAATGAAGCATTTCAACCCGTAAAATTAGATGTTGTCTGTCAAAATACCACACCACTGAACGCAAGAACTCCGAAAATAAGATAATGTCTGTCAAAATACCACACCATTGAACGCAAATTCTGTGTGGCCAGTCGTTAGTGTTAGGCTTCTTCCTAGAAATTTTCGAAGACAAAATGAGCCATTTCAACCCGTAAAATAAGATGTTGTCTGTCAAAATACCACACCATTGACCGTAAAACTCCGAAAATAAAATATTGCCTGTCAAAATACCACACCATTGAACGCAAAATATGTGTGGGCAGTCAGTTAGTGTTAAGCTACTCCCTAGAGGTTTTCGAAGACCAATTGAAGGATTTCAACTCGGAATATAAGATGTTATCTGTCAAAATACTACACCATTGAACGCTAAAACTCCGAAAATAAAATATTGCCTGTCAAAATACCACACCACTTAACGTGTGGCCAGTCAGACATTCTTAAGCTTCTCCCTAGAAATTTTCGAAGACAAATTGAAGCATTTCAGTCCGTGAAATAAGATGTTGTCTGTCAAGATACCACACCATTGACCACAAAAACTTCGAAAATAAAAAATTGTATGTCAAAATACCACACCATTGAACGCAAAATCTGTGCGGCCAGCCAGTTAGGGTTAAGCTTCTCAGTAAAAATTTTCCAAGACAAAATGAACCATTTCAACCCGGAAAATAAGATGTTGTCTGTCAAAATACCACACCATTGAACGCAAAAACTCCGAAAATAAGATATTGTCGGCAACAATACCACACCATTGAACGCAATATCTGTTTGGCCAGTCAGACACTCTTAAGCTTCTTCCTACAAGTTTGCGAAGACAAAATAAAACATTTTAACCCGGAAAAAATATTGTCTGTCAAAATACCACACTGTTGAACGCAAAATCTGTGTGGCCAGTCAGTTAGTGTTAAGCTTCTCCCTAGAAGTTTTCGAAGTCCAATTGAAGCATTTCAACCCGGAATATAAGATGTTATCTGTCAAAAAACTACACCATTGACCGCAAAAACTCCGAAAATAAGATATTGTCTGTCAAAATACCACACCATTTAACGCGAGATCTGTGTGGCCAGTCAGACATTCTTAAGCTTCTCCCTAGAAATTTTCGAAGACAAATTGAAGCATTTCAATCCGTAAAATAAGATGTTGTCTGTCAAAATACCACACCATTGACCACAAATCTCCGAAAATAAAATATAGTCTGTCAAAATACCACACCATTGAACGCAAAATCTGTGTGGCCAGTCAGTTAGGGTTAAGCTTCTCCCTAGAAATTTTCGAAGACAAAATGAATGATTTCAACCCGGAATATAAGATGTTATCTGCCAAAATACCACACCATTGAACGCAAAAACTCCGAAAATAAGGTATTGTCTGCTAAAATAATACACCATTTAACGCAATATCTCTGTGGCCAGTCAGACACCCTTAGGCTTCTCCCTAGAAATTTTCGAAGACAAAATGAAGCATTTTAGCCCGGAAAATAATTCGCTATCTGTCAAAATACCACACCATTGAACGCAAAAACTCGGAAAATAATATAGTGTCTGTCAAAATAAAACACTATTTAAGGCAAAATCTGTGATGCCAGTCAGTCACGGTTAAGTCTCTCAATAGAAATTTTCGAAGACAAAATGATGCATTTTAGCCCGGAAAATAAGACGCTCTCTATCAAAATAAGACGCCATTGAACGCAAAAACTCCGAAAATAATATAGTGTCTGTCAAAACACCACACTATTTAAGGCAAAATCTGTGATGCCAGTCAGTCACGGTTAAGTCTCTCCCTAGAAATTTTCGAAGACAAGATGAACCATTTTAACCCTGAAAATAAGATATTGTCTGTCAAAATACCACACCATTGCACGTAAAATCTGTGTGGAGAGTCACACACACTTAGGCTTCTTCCTGGAAGTTTGCGAAGACAAAATAAAACATTGTAACCCGGAAAATAAGATATTGTCTGTCAAGATACCACACTATTGAACGCAAAATCTGTGTGGCCAGACAGTTAGTGTTAAGCTTCTCCCTAGAAATTTTCGAAGACCAATTGAAGCATTTCAACCCGGAATATAAGATGTTATCTGTCAAAATACTACACCATTGAACGCAAAAACTGCGAAAATAAGATATTGTCTGCCAAGATACCACACCATGTAACGCAAGATCTGTGTGGCCAGTCAGATACTCTTAGGCTTCTCCCTAGAAAATTTCGAAGACAAAATGAAGCATTTTAGCCCGGAAAATAAGATATTGTCTATCAAAATACCACACTATTGAACGCAAAATCTGTGTGGCCAGTCAGTTAGGGTTAAGCTTCTCCCTAGAAATTTTCGAAGACAAAATGAATGATTTCAACCCGGAATATAAGATGTTATCTGCCAAAATACCACACCATTGAACGCAAAAACTCCGAAAATAAGGTATTGTCTGCTAAAATAATACACCATTTAACGCAATATCTCTGTGGCCAGTCAGACACCCTTAGGCTTCTCCCTAGAAATTTTCGAAGACAAAATGAAGCATTTTAGCCCGGAAAATAATTCGCTATCTGTCAAAATACCACACCATTGAACGCAAAAACTCCGAAAATAATATAGTGTCTGTCAAAATAAAACACTATTTAAGGCAAAATCTGTGATGCCAGTCAGTCACGGTTAAGTCTCTCAATAGAAATTTTCGAAGACAAAATGATGCATTTTAGCCCGGAAAATAAGACGCTCTCTATCAAAATAAGACGCCATTGAACGCAAAAACTCCGAAAATAATATAGTGTCTGTCAAAACACCACACTATTTAAGGCAAAATCTGTGATGCCAGTCAGTCACGGTTAAGTCTCTCCCTAGAAATTTTCGAAGACAAGATGAACCATTTTAACCCTGAAAATAAGATATTGTCTGTCAAAATACCACACCATTGCACGTAAAATCTGTGTGGAGAGTCACACACACTTAGGCTTCTTCCTGGAAGTTTGCGAAGACAAAATAAAACATTGTAACCCGGAAAATAAGATATTGTCTGTCAAGATACCACACTATTGAACGCAAAATCTGTGTGGCCAGACAGTTAGTGTTAAGCTTCTCCCTAGAAATTTTCGAAGACAAAATGAAGCATTTCAACCCGGTATATAAGATGTTATCTGTCAAAATACTACAGCATTGAACGCAAAAACTCCGAAAATAAGATATTGTCTGTCAAAATACCACACCATTTAACGCGAGATCTGTGTGGCCAGTCAGACATTCTTAAGCTTCTCCCCAAAAATTTTTGAAGACAAATTGAAGCATTCCAATCCGTAAAATAAGATGCTGTCTGTCAAAATACCACAGCATTGACCGCAAAAACTCCGAAAATAAAATATTGCCTGTCAAAATAACACACCATTGAACGCAAAATCTGTGGCCAGTCAGTTAGTGTTAAGCTTCTCCTAGAAGTTTTCGAAGAAAAATTGAAGCATTTCAACCCGGAATATAAGATGCTACCTGTCAAAATACTACACAATTGTACGCAAAAACTCCGAAAATAAGGTATTGTCTGTCAAAATACCACACCATTGAACGCTAGATCTGTGTGGCCAGTCAGACATTCTTAAGCTTCTCCCTGGAAATTTTCGAAGACAAATTGAAGCATTTCAACCCGTAAAATAAGATGTTGTCTGTCAAAATACCACACCATTGAACGCAAAATATGTGTGGGCAGTCAGTTAGGGTTAAGCTCCTCCCCAGAAATTTTCGAAGACAAAATGAAGCATTTCAACCTGTAAAATAAGATGTTGTCTGTCAAAATGCCACACCATTGACCACAAAAACTCCGAAAATAAAATATTGCCTGTCAAAATACCACACCATTGAACGCGAAATATGTGTGGGCAGTCAGTTGGGTTAAGCTTCTCGATAGAAGTTTTGAAGACAAAATGAAGCATTTCAACCCGTAAAATAAGATGTTGTCTGTCAAAATACCACACCATTGAACGCAAAAACTCCGAAAATAAGATATTGTCTGTAAAAATACCCCACCATTGAACGCAAAATCTGTGTGGCCAGTCAGACACTCTTAAGCTTCTTCCTAGAAGTTTGCGAAGACAAAATAAAACATTTTAGCCCGGAAAATAAGATATTGTCTATCAAAATACCACACTATTGAACGCAAAATCTGTGTGGCCAGTCAGTTAGTGTTAAGCTTCTCCCTAGAAAATTTCGAAGACCAATTGAAGCATTTCAACCCGGAATATAAGATGTTATCTGTCAAAATACTACACCATTGAACGCAAAAACTGCGAAAATAAGATATTGTCTGCCAAGATACCACACCATGTAACGCAAGATCTGTGTGGCCAGTCAGATACTCTTAGGCTTCTTCCTAGAAAATTTCGAAGACAAAATGAAGCATTTTTGCCCGGAGAATAAGACGCTATCTCTCAAAATACCACACCATTGAACGCACAAACTCCGAAAATAAAATACTGTCTGTCAAAATACCACACCATTTAACGCGAGATCTGTGTGGCCAGTCAGACATTCTCAAGCTTCTCAGTAGAAATCTTCGAAGCCAAATTGAAGCATTTCAATCCGTAAAATAAGATGTTGTCTGTCAAAATACCACACCATTGACCGCAAAAACTCCGAAAATAAAATATTGCTTGTCAAAATACCACACCATTGAACGCAAAATATGTGTGGCCAAAAAGTTAGTGTTAAGCTTCTCCCTAGAAGTTTTCGAAGACCAATTGAAGCATTTCAACCCTGAATATAAGATGTTATCTGTCAAAATACTACACCATTGAACGCTAAAACTCCGAAAATAAAATATTGCCTGTCAAAATACCACACCATTTAACGTGTGGCCAGTCAGACATTCTTAAGCTTCTCCATAGAAATTTTCGAAGACAAATTGAAGCATTTTAATCCGTAAAATAAGATGTTGTCTGTCAAAATACCACACCATTGACCACAAAAACTCCGAAAATAAAATATTGCCTGTCAAAATACCACACCATTGAACGCGAAATATGTGTGGGCAGTCAGTTAGGGTTAAGCTTCTCCGTAGAAATTTTTGAACACAAAATGAAGCATTTCAACCCGTAAAATAAGATGTTGTCTGTCAAAATACCACACCATTGAACGCAAAATCTGTGTGGCCAGTCGTTAGTATTAAGCTTCTCCCTAGAAATTTTCTAAGACAAAATGAAGCATTTCAACCCGTAAAATAAGCTGTTTTCTGTCAAAATACCACACCACTGAACGCAAGAACTCCGAAAATAAGATATTGTCTGTCAAAATACCACACCACTGAACACAAAATCTGTGAAGCCAGTCAGATACTCTTAGGCTTCTTCCTAGAAGTTTGCGAAAACAAAATAAAGCATTGTAACCCGGAAAATAAGATATTGTCTGTCAAAATACCACACCATTGAACGCAAAATCTGTGTGGCCAGTCAGTTAAAGTTAAGCTTCTATCTAGAAATTTTCGAAGACAAATTGAAGCATTTCAATCCGTAAAATAAGATGTTGTCTGTCAAAATACCACGCCATTGAACGCAAAAACTCCGAAAATAAGATACTGTCTGTCAAAATACCACACCATTGAAGGCAGAAACTCCGAAAATAAGATATTGTCTGTCAAAATACAACATCATTAAACGCAAAATCTGCGTGGCCAGTCAGTTAGTGTTAAGCTTCTCCCTAGAAATTTTCGAAGACAAAATGAAGCATATCAGTCCGTAAAATAAGATGTTGTCTGTCAAAATACCACACCATTGAACGCAGAAACTCCGAAAATAAGATATTGTCTGTCAAAATACCACACAATTGAACGCAAAAACTCCGAAAATAAGATATTGTCTGTAAAAGTACCACACCATTGAACGCAAAAACTCGGAAAAAAAGATATTGTCTGTAAAAATACCACACCATTGAACGCAAAAACTCCGAAAATAAGATGCTGTCTGTCCAAATACCACACCATTGAACGCTAAAACTCCGAAAATAAGATATTGTCTGTCGAAATACCACACCATTGAACGCAAAATCTGTGATGCCAGTCAGCTAGGGTTAAGCTTCTCCCCAGAAATTTTCGAAGAAAAAAGGAAGCATTTCAACCTGTAAAATAAGATATTGTCTGTCAAAATACCACGCCATTGAACGCAAACCTCCGAAAATAAGATACTGTCTGTCAAAATACCACACCATTGAACGCAGAAACTCCGAAAATAAGATAATGTCTGTCAAAATACCACACCATTGAACGCTAAATCTGTGTGGCCAGTCGTTAGTGATAAGCTCCTCCCTAGAAATTTTCTAAGACAAAATGAGCCATTTCAACCCGGAAAATAAGATGTTGTCTGTCAAAATACCGCACCATTGAACGCAAAAACTCCGAAAATAAGATATTGTCTGTCAAAATACCACACCATTGAACGCAAAAACTCCGAAAATAAGATATTGTCTGTAAAAATACCACACCATTGAACGGAATATCTGTGTGGCCAGTCAGACACTCTTAAGCTTCTTCCTAGAAGTTTGCGAAGACAAAATAAAACATTTTAACCCGGAAAATAAGATATTGTCTATCAAAATACCACACTATTGAACGCAAAATCTGTGTGGCCAGTCAGTTAGTGTTAAGCTTCTCCCTAGAAGATTTCGAAGACCAATTGAAGCATTTCAACCCGGAATATAAGACGTTATCTGTCAAAATACTACACCATTGGACGCAAAAACTCCGAAAACAAGATATTGTCTGCCAAAATACCACACCATTTAACGCAAGATCTGTGTGGCCAGTCAGACACTCTTAAGCTTCTGCCTAGAAATTTTCGAAGACAAAATGAAGCATTTTAGCCCGGAAAATAAGACGCTATCTGTCAAAATGCCACACCATTGAACGCAAAAACTCCGAAAATAATATAGTGTCTGTCAAAACACCACACTATTTACGGCAAAATCTGTGTTGCCAGTCACTCACGGTTAAGTCTCTCCCTAGAAATTTTCGAAGACAAAATGAAACATTTTAACCCGGAAAATAAGATAATGTCTGTCAAAATACCACACCATTGAACGCAAAAGCTGTGTGGCAGGTCGTTAGTGTTAAACTTCTCTCACGAAGTTTTCGAAGACCAATTGAAGCATTTCAACCCGGAATATAAGATGTTATCTGTCAAAATACTACACCATTGAACGCTAAAACTCCGAAAATAAAATATTGCCTGTCAAAATACCACTTCATTGAACGCAAAATATGTGTGGCCAGTCAGTTAGTGTTAAGCTTCTCCCTAGAAGTTTTCGAAGACCAATTGAAGCATTTCAACCCGGAATATAAGATGTTATCTGTCAAGATACTACACCATTGAACGCTAAAACTCCGAAAATAATATATTGTCTGTCAAAATACCACACCATTTAACGCGAGATCTGTGTGGCCAGTCAGACATCCTTAAGCTTCTCCCTAGAAATTTTCGAAGACAAATTGAAGCATTTCAGTCCGTAAAATAAGATGTTGTCTGTCAAAATACCACACCATTGACCGCAAAAACTCCGCAAATAAAATATTGCCTGTCAAAATACCACACCATTGAACGCAAAACCTCCGAAAATAAGATATTGTCGGTAAAAATACCACACCATTGAACGCAATACCTGTGTGCCCAGTCAGACACTCTTAAGCTTCTTCCTAGAAGTTTGCGAAGACAAAATAAAACATTTTAACCCGGAAAATAAGATATTGTCTGTCAAAATACCACACTATTGAACGCAGAATCTGTGTGGCCAGTCAGTTAGTGTTAAGCTTCTCCCTAAAAGTTTTCGAAGACCAATTGAAGCATTTCAACCCGTAAAATAAGATATTGTCTGTCAAAATACTACACCATTGAGCGCAAAGACTCCGAAAATAAAATATTGTCTGTCAAAATACCACACCGTTCAACGCACAATCTGTGTGGCCAGCCAGTTAGGGTTAAGCTTCTCCCTAGAAATTTTCGAAGACGAAGGGAAGCACTTCAACACGGAAAATAAGATATTGTCTGTCAAAATACCACACCATTGAACGCAAAACCTCCGAAAATAAGATATTGTCGGTAAAAATACCACACCATTGAACGCAATACATGTGTGGCCAGTCAGACACTCTTAAGCTTCTTCCTAGAAGTTTGCGAAGACAAAATAAAACATTTTAACCCGGAAAATAAGATATTGTCTGTCAAAATACCACACTATTGAACGCAGAATCTGTGTGGCCAGTCAGTTAGTGTTAAGCTTCTCCCTAGAAGTTTTCGAAGACCAATTGAAGCATTTCAACCCGTAAAATAAGATATTGTCTGTCAAAATACTACACCATTGACCGCAAAAACTCCGAAAATAAGATATTGTCTGTCAAAATACCACACTATTTAACGCGAGATCTGTGTGGCCAGTCAGACATTCTTAAGCTTCTCCCTAACCGATGGATCCAAAATGGAAATAGGTGTAGGCGCAGGCATCTTCTCTGAAACGCTTGGCCTCTCCATGTCAGCTCGGCTTCCGAACTACAGCAGCGTTTTCCAGGCGGAGGTCCTAGCAGTTACAATAGCAGCTCGTGAGACTGCGATGAGAGCAATACCACGAGAGGATATCACCTTTTTCATCGACAGCCAGGCAGCGATAAAAGCAATATCTGCTATAGAAATAAAATCGAAGCTTGTGAAGTGTTGTAGAGAAGAGCTCAAGGTTCTTGGAACACAGCACGAGGTAAGGCTCTGCTGGGTCCCTGGTCATGAAGGCATTCCAGGGAATGAGAAAGCCGATGAATTGGCTAGAGGTGGCTCAGCACTAAGCTCGGACCAATCCGACCCCTCGGTGTACATCCCGCCTTGCGCCCTTAAGCTCGTAGCAGGAAACAAAGCCATAACGGAGGCTAACAATAGGTGGACCTGTTTAGATACTTGTGTCACCACGAGGAAGCTGTGGCCCGCTTTTGACAGAGTAAGAACCAATAGACTCATACAGAGGCACAGAAAATCCCTCTCTACTCTAATTGGAGTCATTACGGGGCATAACACCATGCGGTACCACATGAAAAAACTACGTGTGACCAGCGACGACCTTTGTAGAGGCTGCGGCGACGAGGAGGCTCAGGAGGACACCGCCCACTTTCTCTGTCATTGCCCAGGCCTCTATCATTTGAGAAACAAGATCCTTGGGCAACACTTCTTTGAGGATCTAGAAGAGTTGTCCAACAGACCAATAAATGACATCGCAAACTTCATCAAATCCTCTGGATGGTTTGTATCTAGGACACAGTGAGTACTTAGTTCTTTTTTTTTAGGATACTTACAAGACGGTATTTTTCCACGAGGTAGGGATTTCCTCTTTCTATCTCCTTTCCCCCCTTGGGTATCACAATGGGTCTATACTGACCTGAGTGTGGTGTGGAGGTTTTCTATCCCCCTACACCTGCCCACTTACCTAACCTAACCTAAGCTTCTCCCTAGAAACTTTCGAAGACAAATTGAAGCATTTCAATCCGTAAAATAAGATGTTGTCTGTCAAAATGCCACACCATTGATCACAAAAACTCCGAAAATAAAATATTGTCTGTCAAAATACCACACAATTGAACGCAAAATCTGTGTGGCCAGTCAGTTAGGGTTAAGCTTCTCCCTAGAAATTTTCGAAGAAAAAATGAACCATTTCAACCCGGAATATAAGATGTTATCTGTCAAAATACCACACCATTGCACGCAAAAACTCCGAAAATAAGATATTGTCTGCTAAAATAATACACCATTTAACGCAATATCTGTGTGGCCAGTCAGACACTCTTAGTCTTCTCCCTAGAAATTTTCGAAGACAAAATGAAGCATTTTAGCCTAGAAAATAAGACGCTATCTGTCAAAATACCACACCATTGAACGCAAAAACTCGGAAAATAATATAGTGTCTGTCAAAACACCACACTATTTAAGGCAAAATCTGTGTTGCCAGTCAGTCACGGTTAAGCCTCTTACTAGAAATTTTCGAAGACAAAATGAACCATTTTAACCCGGAAAATAAGATATTGTCTGTCAAAATACCACACCATTGAGCGCAAAAACTCGGAAAATAATATAGTGTCTGTCAAAACACCACACTATTTAAGGCAAAATCTCTGTGGCCAGTCAGACACTCTTAGGCTTCTTCCAAGAAGTTTGCGAAGACAAAATAAAACATTGTTACCCGGAAAATAAGATATTGTCTGTCAAAATACCACACTATTGAACGCAAAATCTGTGTGGCCAGTCAGTTAGTGTTAAGCTTCCCCTAGAAGTTTTCGAAGACCAATTGAAGCATTTCAACCCGGAATATAAGATGTTATCTGTCAAAATACTACACCATTGAACGCAAAAATTCCGAAAATAAGATATTGTCTGTCAAAATACCACGCCATTTAACGCGAGATCTGTGTGGCCAGTCAGACATTCTTAAGCTTCTCCCTGGAAATTTTCGAAGACAAATTGAAGCATTTCAACCCGTAAAATAAGATGTTGTCTGTCAAAATAGTACACCATTGACCGCAAAAACTCCGAAAATAAAATATTGCCTGTCAAGATACCACACCATTGAACGCAAAATTTGTGTGGGCAGTCAGTTAGGGTTAAGCTTCTCCCCAGAAATTTTCGAAGAAAAAATGAAGCATTTCGGCCTGTAAAATAAGATGTTGTCTGTCAAAATACCACACCATTGACCGCAAAAACTCCGAAAATAAAATATTGCCTGTCAAAGTACCACACCATTGAACGCGAAATATGTGTGGGCAGTCAGTTAGGGTTAAGCTTCTCACTGGAAATTTTTGAAGACAAAATGATGCATTTCAATCCGTACAATATCATGTTGTCTGTCAAAATACCACACCATTGAACGCAGAAACTCCGAAAATAAGATGTTGTCTGTCGAAATACCACACCATTGAACGCAAAATCTGTGTGGCCTGTCAGTTAGTGTCAAGCTGCTCCCTAGAAATTTTCGAAGACAAAATGAAGCATTTCAACCTGTAAAATAAGATGTTGTCTGTCAAAATACCACACCATTGAACGCAAGAACTCCGAAAATAAGATAATGTTAGTCAAAATACCACACCATTGAACGCAAAATCTGTGTGGCCTGTCAGTTAGTGTTAAGCTGCTCCCTAGAAATTTTCGAAGACAAAATGAAGCATTTCAACCCGTAAATAAGATGTTGTCTGTCAAAATACCACACCATTGAACGCAAAAACTCCGAAAATAAGATATTGTCTGTAAAAATACCACACCATTTAACGCAATATCTGTGCGGCCAGTCAGACACTCTTAAGCTTCTTCCTAGAAGTTTGCGAAGACAAAATAAAACATTCTAACCCAGAAAATAAGATATTGTCTATCAAAATACCACACTATTGAACGCGAAGTCTGTGTGGCCAGTCAGTTAGTGTTAAGCTTCCCCCTAGAAGACTTCGAAGACCAATTGAAGCATTTCAACCCAGAATATAAGATGTTATCTGTCAAAATACTACACCATTGAACGCAAAAACTCCGAAAATAAGATATTGTCTGCCAAAATAAAACACCATTTTGACGCAAGATCTGTGTGGCCAGTCAGACACTCTTCGGCTTCTCCCTAGAAATTTTCGAAGACAAAATGAAGCATTTTAGCCCGGAAAATAAGACGCTGTCTATCAAAATACCACACCATTGAACGCAGAAACTCCGAAAATAATATAGTGTCTGTCAAAACACCACACTATTTAAGGCAAAATCTGTGTTGCCAGTCAGTCACGGTTGAGTCCCTCCCTAGAAATTTTCGAAGACAAAATGAACCATTTTAACCCGGAAAATAAGATACTGTCTGTCAAAATACCACCCCGTTGAACGCAAAATCTGTGAAGCTAGTCAGACACTCTTAGGCTGCTTTCTAGAAGTTTGCGAAGACAAAATAAAATATTGTAGCCCGGAAAATAAGATATTGTCTGTCAAAATACCACACTATTGAACGCAAAATCTGTGTGGCCAGTCAGTTAGTGTTAAGCTTCTCCCTAGAAGTTTTCGAAGACCAATTGAAGCATTTCAACCCAGAATATAAGATGTTATCTGTCAAAATACTACACCATTCAACGCAAAAACTATGAAAATAAGATATTGTCTGTCAAAATACCACACCATTTAACGCGAGATCTGTGTGGCCAGTCAGACATTCTTAATCCTCTCCCTAGAAATTTTCGAAGACAAATTGAAGCATTTCAACCCGTAAAATAGGATGTTGTCTGTCAAAATAAAACATCATTGAACGCAAAACTCCGAAAATAAGATATTGTCTGTCAAAATACCACACCATTGATCGCAAAATCTGCGTGGCCAGTCAGTTAGTGATAAGCTTCTCCCTAGAAGTTTTCGAAGACCAATTGAAGCATTTCAACCTGTAAAATAAGATGTTGTCTGTCAAAATACCACACCATTGAACGCAAGAACTCCGAAAATAAGATAATGTTAGTCAAAATACCACACCATTGAACGCAAAATCTGTGTGGCCTGTCAGTTAGTGTTAAGCTGCTCCCTAGAAATTTTCGAAGACAAAATGAAGCATTTCAACCCGTAAATAAGATGTTGTCTGTCAAAATACCACACCATTGAACGCAAAAACTCCGAAAATAAGATATTGTCTGTAAAAATACCACACCATTTAACGCAATATCTGTGCGGCCAGTCAGACACTCTTAAGCTTCTTCCTAGAAGTTTGCGAAGACAAAATAAAACATTCTAACGTAGAAAATAAGATATTGTCTATCAAAATACCACACTATTGAACGCGAAGTCTGTGTGGCCAGTCAGTTAGTGTTAAGCTTCCCCCTAGAAGACTTCGAAGACCAATTGAAGCATTTCAACCCAGAATATAAGATGTTATCTGTCAAAATACTACACCATTGAACGCAAAAACTCCGAAAATAAGATATTGTCTGCCAAAATAAAACACCATTTGACGCAAGATCTGTGTGGCCAGTCAGACACTCTTCGGCTTCTCCCTAGAAATTTTCGAAGACAAAATGAAGCATTTTAGCCCGGAAAATAAGACGCTGTCTATCAAAATACCACACCATTGAACGCAGAAACTCCGAAAATAATATAGTGTCTGTCAAAACACCACACTATTTAAGGCAAAATCTGTGTTGCCAGTCAGTCACGGTTGAGTCCCTCCCTAGAAATTTTCGAAGACAAAATGAACCATTTTAACCCGGAAAATAAGATACTGTCTGTCAAAATACCACCCCGTTGAACGCAAAATCTGTGAAGCTAGTCAGACACTCTTAGGCTGCTTTCTAGAAGTTTGCGAAGACAAAATAAAATATTGTAGCCCGGAAAATAAGATATTGTCTGTCAAAATACCACACTATTGAACGCAAAATCTGTGTGGCCAGTCAGTTAGTGTTAAGCTTCTCCCTAGAAGTTTTCGAAGACCAATTGAAGCATTTCAACCCAGAATATAAGATGTTATCTGTCAAAATACTACACCATTCAACGCAAAAACTATGAAAATAAGATATTGTCTGTCAAAATACCACACCATTTAACGCGAGATCTGTGTGGCCAGTCAGACATTCTTAATCCTCTCCCTAGAAATTTTCGAAGACAAATTGAAGCATTTCAATCCGTAAAATAAGATGTTGTCTGTCAAAACACCACACCATTGACCACAAAAACTCCGAAAATAAAATATTGCCTGTCGAAATATAACACCATTGAACGCAAAATCTGTGTGGCCAGTCAGCTAACGTTAAGCTTCTCCCTAAAAATTTTCGAAGACAAAATGAAGCATTTCAACCCGTAAAATAGGATGTTGTCTGTCAAAATACCACATCATTGAACGCAAAACTCCGAAAATAAGATATTGTCTGTCAAAATACCACACCATTGAACGCAAAATCTGCGTGGCCAGTCAGTTAGTGATAAGCTTCTCCCTAGAAGTTTTCGAAGACCAATTGAAGCATTTCAACCCGGAATATAAGATGTTATCTGTCAAAATACCACACCATTGAACGCTAAATTTCCGAAAATAAAATATTGCCTGTCAAAATACCACACCATTGAACGTGTGGCCAGTCAGACATTCTTAAGCTTCTCCCTAGAAATTTTCGAAGAGAAAATGAAGCATTTCAACCCGTAAAATAAGATGTTGTCTGTCAAAATACCACACCATTGAACGCAAAAACTCCGAAAATAAGATATTGTCTGTCAAAATACCACACCATTGAACGCAAAATCTGCGTGGCCAGTCAGTTAGTGTTAAGCTTCTCCCTAGAAGGTTTCGAAGACTAATTGAAGCATTTCAACCCGGAATATAAGATCTTATCTGTCAAAATACTACACCATTTAACGCAAAATCTCCGAAAATAAGATATTGTCTGTAAAAATACCACACCATTAAACGCAATATCTGTGTGGCCAGTCAGACACTCTTAAGCTTCTTCCTAGAAGTTTGCGAAGACAAAATAAAATATTTTGACAAGGAAAATAAGATATTGTCTATCAAAATACCACACTATTGAACGAAAATCTGTGTGGCCAGTCAGTTAGTGCTAAGCTTCTCCCTAGAAGATTTCGAAGACCAATTGAAGCATTTCAACCCGGAATATAAGATGTTATCTGTCAAAATACCACACCATTGAACGCAAAAACTCCGAAAATAAGATATTGTCTGCCAAGATACCACACCATTGAACGCAAGATCTGTGTGGCCAGTCAGGCACTCTTAGGCTTCTCCCTAGAAATTTTCTAAGACAAAATGAAGCATTTCAACCCGTAAAATAAGCTGTTGTCTGTCAAAGTACCACACCATTGAACGCAAGAACTCCGAAAATAAGATATTGTCTGTCAAAATACCACACCATTGAACGCAAAATCTGTTTGGCCAGTCAGTTAGTGTTATGCTTCTCCCTAGAAATTTTCGAATACAAAATGAAGCATTTCAACCCGTAAAAGAAGCTGTTGTCTGTCAAAATACCACACCATTGAACGCAAGAACTCCGAAAATAAGATATTGTCTGTCAAAATACCACACCATTGAAGGCAAAGTCTGCGTGGCTAGTCAGTTAGTGTTAAGCTTCTCCCTAAATATTTTCGAAGACAAAATGAAGCATTTCAACCAGGCAAATAAGACGTTGTCTGTCAAAATACCACACCATTGAACGCAAAATCTGTGTGGCCAGTCAGACACTCTTAAGCTTCTTCCTAGAAGTTTGCGGACTCAAAATAAAACATTTTAACCCGGAAAATAAGATATTGTCTGTCAAAGTACCACACCATTGAACGAAAATCTGCGTGGCCAGTCAGTTAGTGTTAAGCTTCTCCCTAGAAGTTTTCGAAGACCAATTGAATCATTTCAACCCGGAATATAAGATGTTATCTGTCAAAATAAGACACCATTGAACGCAAAATCTCCGAAAATAAGATATTGTCTGCTAAAATAATACACCATTTAACGCAAGATGTGTGTGGCCAGTCAGACACCCTTAGGCTTCTCAGTAGAAATTTTCGCAGACAATATTAAGCATTTTAGCCCGGAAAATAAGATGCCAAGATACCACACCATTGAACGCAAAAACTCGGAAAATAATATAGTGTCTGTCAAAATACCACACCATTGAACGCAAAATCTGTGTGGCCAGTCAGTTAGTGCTAAGCTTCTCCGTAGAAATTTTCGAAGACAAAATGAAGCATTTCAGCCCGTAAAATAAGATGTTGTCTGTCAAAATACCACACCATTGAACGCAAAACTCCGAAAATAAGATATTGTCTGCCAAAATACCACACCATTGAACGCAAAATCTGTGTGGCCAGTTAGTGTTAAGCTTCTCCCTAGAAGTTTTCGAAGACAAAATGAAGCATTTCAGCCTGTAAAATAAGATGTTGTCTGTCGAAATACCACACCATTGAACGCAAAAACTCCGAAAATAAGATATTGTCTGTCAAAATACCACACCATTGAACGCAAAGTCTGCGTGGCTAGTCAGTTAGTGTTAAGCTTCTCCCTAGATATTTTCCAAGACAAAATGAAGCATTTCAAAAAGGCAAATAAGACGTTGTCTGTCAAAATACCACACCATTGACCACAAAAACTCCGAAAATAAGATATTGTCTCTAAAAATACCACACCATTGAACGCAAAATCTGTGTGGCCAGTCAGACACTCTTAAGCTTCTTCCTAGAAGTTTGCGAAGACAAAATAAAACACTTTAGCCCGGAAAATAAGATATTGTCTGTCAAAATACCACACAATTGAACGAAAATCTGTGTGGCCAGTCAGTTAGTGTTACGCTCCTCCCTAGAAGTTTTCGAAGACCAATTGAAGCATTTCAACCCGGAATATAAGATGTTATCTGTCAAAATACCACACCATTGAACGCTAAAACTCCGAAAATAAGATATTGTCTGCTAAAATAATACACCATTTAACGCAAGATCTGTATGGCCAGTCAGACACCCTTAGGCTTCTCCCTAGAAATTCTCGAAGACAAAATGAAGCATTTTAGCCCGGAAAATAAGACGCTATCTGTCAAAATACCACACCATTGAACGCAAAAACTCGGAAAATAATATAGTGTCTGTCAAAATACCACACAATTAAACGCAAAACCTGTGTGGCCAGTCAGTTAGTGTTAAGCTTCTCCCTAGAAATTTTCGAAGACAAAATGAAGCACTTCAGCCCGTAAAATAAGATGTTGTCTGTCAAAATACCACACCATTGAACGCTAAACTCCGAAAATAAGATATTGTCTGCCAAAATACCACACCATTGAACGCAAAATCTGTGTGGCCAGTCGTTAGTGTTAAGCTTCTCCTTATAAGTTTTCGAAGACAAAATGAAGCATTTCAACCCGTAAAATAAGATGATGTCTGTCAAAATACCACACCATTGAACGCAAAATCTCCGAAAATAAGATATTGTCTGTCAAAATACCACACCATTGAACGCAAAGTCTGCTTGGCCGGCCAGTTAGTGTTAAGCTTCTCCGTAGATATTTTCGATGACAAAATGAAGCATTTCAACCTGGAAAATAAGATGTTGTCTGCCAAAATACCACACCATTGACCGCAAAAAATCCGAAAGTAAAATATTGCCTGTCAAAATACCACACCATTGAACGCAGAAGCTACGAAAATAAGATATTGTCTGTCGAAATACCACACCATTGAACGCAAAATCTGTGTGGCCAGTCGTTAGTGTTAAGCTTCTCCCTAGACATTTTCGAAGACAAAATGAAGCATTTCAACACGTAAAATAAGATGTTGTCTGTCAAAATACCACACCATTGAACGCAAGAACTCCGAAAATAAGATAATGTCTGTCAAAATGCCACACAATTGAACGCAAATTCTGTGTGGCCAGTCGTTAGTGTTAAGCTTCTCCCTAGAAATTTTTGAAGACAAAATGAAACATTTCAACCCGTAAAATAAAATGTTGTGTGTCAAAATACCACACCATTGAACGCAAAAACACCGAAAATAAGATATTGTCTGTCAAAATACCACACCATTGAACGCAAAATCTGCGTGGCCAGTCAGTTAGTGATAAGCTTCTCCCTAGAAGTTTTCGAAGACCAATTGAAGCATTTCAACCCGGAATATAAGATGTTATCTGTCAAAATACCACACCATTGAACGCTAAATTTCCGAAAATAAAATATTGCCTGTCAAAATACCACACCATTGAACGTGTGGCCAGTCAGACATTCTTAAGCTTCTCCCTAGAAATTTTCGAAGAGAAAATGAAGCATTTCAACCCGTAAAATAAGATGTTGTCTGTCAAAATACCACACCATTGAACGCAAAAACTCCGAAAATAAGATATTGTCTGTCAAAATACCACACCATTGAACGCAAAATCTGCGTGGCCAGTCAGTTAGTGTTAAGCTTCTCCCTAGAAGGTTTCGAAGACTAATTGAAGCATTTCAACCCGGAATATAAGATCTTATCTGTCAAAATACTACAATAAAATAAAATATTGTAGCCCGGAAAATAAGATATTGTCTGTCAAAATACCACACTATTGAACGCAAAATCTGTGTGGCCAGTCAGTTAGTGTTAAGCTTCTCCTTAGAAGTTTTCGAAGACCAATTGAAGCATTTCAACCCAGAATATAAGATGTTATCTGTCAAAATACTACACCATTCAACGCAAAAACTATGAAAATAAGATATTGTCTGTCAAAATACCACACCATTTAACGCGAGATCTGTGTGGCCAGTCAGACATTCTTAATCCTCTCCCTAGAAATTTTCGAAGACAAATTGAAGCATTTCAATCCGTAAAATAAGATGTTGTCTGTCAAAACACCACACCATTGACCACAAAAACTCCGAAAATAAAATATTGCCTGTCGAAATATAACACCATTGAACGCAAAATCTGTGTGGCCAGTCAGCTAGCGTTAAGCTTCTCCCTAAAAATTTTCGAAGACAAAATGAAGCATTTCAACCCGTAAAATAGGATGTTGTCTGTCAAAATACCACATCATTGAACGCAAAACTCCGAAAATAAGATATTGTCTGTCAAAATACCACACCATTGAACGCAAAATCTGCGTGGCCAGTCAGTTAGTGATAAGCTTCTCCCTAGAAGTTTTCGAAGACCAATTGAAGCATTTCAACCCGGAATATAAGATGTTATCTGTCAAAATACCACACCATTGAACGCTAAATTTCCGAAAATAAAATATTGCCTGTCAAAATACCACACCATTGAACGTGTGGCCAGTCAGACATTCTTAAGCTTCTCCCTAGAAATTTTCGAAGAGAAAATGAAGCATTTCAACCCGTAAAATAAGATGTTGTCTGTCAAAATACCACACCATTGAACGCAAAAACTCCGAAAATAAGATATTGTCTGTCAAAATACCACACCATTGAACGCAAAATCTGCGTGGCCAGTCAGTTAGTGTTAAGCTTCTCCCTAGAAGGTTTCGAAGACTAATTGAAGCATTTCAACCCGGAATATAAGATCTTATCTGTCAAAATACTACACCATTTAACGCAAAATCTCCGAAAATAAGATATTGTCTGTAAAAATACCACACCATTAAACGCAATATCTGTGTGGCCAGTCAGACACTCTTAAGCTTCTTCCTAGAAGTTTGCGAAGACAAAATAAAATATTTTGACAAGGAAAATAAGATATTGTCTATCAAAATACCACACTATTGAACGAAAATCTGTGTGGCCAGTCAGTTAGTGCTAAGCTTCTCCCTAGAAGATTTCGAAGACCAATTGAAGCATTTCAACCCGGAATATAAGATGTTATCTGTCAAAATACCACACCATTGAACGCAAAAACTCCGAAAATAAGATATTGTCTGCCAAGATACCACACCATTGAACGCAAGATCTGTGTGGCCAGTCAGGCACTCTTAGGCTTCTCCCTAGAAATTTTCTAAGACAAAATGAAGCATTTCAACCCGTAAAATAAGCTGTTGTCTGTCAAAGTACCACACCATTGAACGCAAGAACTCCGAAAATAAGATATTGTCTGTCAAAATACCACACCATTGAACGCAAAATCTGTTTGGCCAGTCAGTTAGTGTTATGCTTCTCCCTAGAAATTTTCGAATACAAAATGAAGCATTTCAACCCGTAAAAGAAGCTGTTGTCTGTCAAAATACCACACCATTGAACGCAAGAACTCCGAAAATAAGATATTGTCTGTCAAAATACCACACCATTGAAGGCAAAGTCTGCGTGGCTAGTCAGTTAGTGTTAAGCTTCTCCCTAAATATTTTCGAAGACAAAATGAAGCATTTCAACCAGGCAAATAAGACGTTGTCTGTCAAAATACCACACCATTGAACGCAAAATCTGTGTGGCCAGTCAGACACTCTTAAGCTTCTTCCTAGAAGTTTGCGGACTCAAAATAAAACATTTTAACTCGGAAAATAAGATATTGTCTGTCAAAGTACCACACCATTGAACGAAAATCTGCGTGGCCAGTCAGTTAGTGTTAAGCTTCTCCCTAGAAGTTTTCGAAGACCAATTGAATCATTTCAACCCGGAATATAAGATGTTATCTGTCAAAATAAGACACCATTGAACGCAAAATCTCCGAAAATAAGATATTGTCTGCTAAAATAATACACCATTTAACGCAAGATGTGTGTGGCCAGTCAGACACCCTTAGGCTTCTCAGTAGAAATTTTCGAAGACAATATTAAGCATTTTAGCCCGGAAAATAAGATGCCAAGATACCACACCATTGAACGCAAAAACTCGGAAAATAATATAGTGTCTGTCAAAATACCACACCATTGAACGCAAAATCTGTGTGGCCAGTCAGTTAGTGCTAAGCTTCTCCGTAGAAATTTTCGAAGACAAAATGAAGCATTTCAGCCCGTAAAATAAGATGTTGTCTGTCAAAATACCACACCATTGAACGCAAAACTCCGAAAATAAGATATTGTCTGCCAAAATACCACACCATTGAACGCAAAATCTGTGTGGCCAGTTAGTGTTAAGCTTCTCCCTAGAAGTTTTCGAAGACAAAATGAAGCATTTCAGCCTGTAAAATAAGATGTTGTCTGTCGAAATACCACACCATTGAACGCAAAAACTCCGAAAATAAGATATTGTCTGTCAAAATACCACACCATTGAACGCAAAGTCTGCGTGGCTAGTCAGTTAGTGTTAAGCTTCTCCCTAGATATTTTCCAAGACAAAATGAAGCATTTCAAAAAGGCAAATAAGACGTTGTCTGTCAAAATACCACACCATTGACCACAAAAACTCCGAAAATAAGATATTGTCTCTAAAAATACCACACCATTGAACGCAAAATCTGTGTGGCCAGTCAGACACTCTTAAGCTTCTTCCTAGAAGTTTGCGAAGACAAAATAAAACACTTTAGCCCGGAAAATAAGATATTGTCTGTCAAAATACCACACAATTGAACGAAAATCTGTGTGGCCAGTCAGTTAGTGTTACGCTCCTCCCTAGAAGTTTTCGAAGACCAATTGAAGCATTTCAACCCGGAATATAAGATGTTATCTGTCAAAATACCACACCATTGAACGCTAAAACTCCGAAAATAAGATATTGTCTGCTAAAATAATACACCATTTAACGCAAGATCTGTATGGCCAGTCAGACACCCTTAGGCTTCTCCCTAGAAATTCTCGATGACAAAATGAAGCATTTTAGCCCGGAAAATAAGACGCTATCTGTCAAAATACCACACCATTGAACGCAAAAACTCGGAAAATAATATAGTGTCTGTCAAAATACCACACAATTAAACGCAAAATCTGTGTGGCCAGTCAGTTAGTGTTAAGCTTCTCCCTAGAAATTTTCGAAGACAAAATGAAGCACTTCAGCCCGTAAAATAAGATGTTGTCTGTCAAAATACCACACCATTGAACGCAAAACTCCGAAAATAAGATATTGTCTGCCAAAATACCACACCATTGAACGCAAAATCTGTGTGGCCAGTCGTTAGTGTTAAGCTTCTCCTTATAAGTTTTCGAAGACAAAATGAAGCATTTCAACCCGTAAAATAAGATGATGTCTGTCAAAATACCACACCATTGAACGCAAAATCTCCGAAAATAAGATATTGTCTGTCAAAATACCACACCATTGAACGCAAAGTCTGCTTGGCCGGCCAGTTAGTGTTAAGCTTCTCCGTAGATATTTTCGATGACAAAATGAAGCATTTCAACCTGGAAAATAAGATGTTGTCTGCCAAAATACCACACCATTGACCGCAAAAAATCCGAAAGTAAAATATTGCCTGTCAAAATACCACACCATTGAACGCAGAAGCTCCGAAAATAAGATATTGTCTGTCGAAATACCACACCATTGAACGCAAAATCTGTGTGGCCAGTCGTTAGTGTTAAGCTTCTCCCTAGACATTTTCGAAGACAAAATGAAGCATTTCAACACGTAAAATAAGATGTTGTCTGTCAAAATACCACACCATTGAACGCAAGAACTCCGAAAATAAGATAATGTCTGTCAAAATGCCACACAATTGAACGCAAATTCTGTGTGGCCAGTCGTTAGTGTTAAGCTTCTCCCTAGAAATTTTTGAAGACAAAATGAAACATTTCAACCCGTAAAATAAAATGTTGTGTGTCAAAATACCACACCATTGAACGCAAAAACACCGAAAATAAGATATTGTCTGTCAAAATACCACACCATTGAACCCAAAAACTCCGAAAATAAGATATTGTCTGTAAAAATACCACACCATTAAACGCAATATCTGTGTGGCCAGTCAGACACTCTTAAGCTTCTTCCTAGAAGTTTGCGAAGACAAAATAAAATACTTTGACAAGGAAAATAAGATATTGTCTATCAAAATACCACATTGAACGCAAAATCTGTGTGGCCAGTCAGTTAGTCTTAAGCTTCTCCCTAGAAGATTTCGAAGACCAATTGAAGCATTTCAACCCGGAATATAAGATGTTATCTGTCAAAACACTACACCATTGAACGCAATAACTCCGAAAATAAGATATTGTCTGCCAAGATACCACACCATTTAACGCAAGATCTGTGTGGCCTGTCAGACACTCTTAGGCTTCTCCCTAGAAATTTTCTAAGACAAAATGAAGCATTTCAACCCGTAAAATGAGCTGTTGTCTGTCAAAGTACCACACCATTGAACGCAAGAACTCCGAAAATAAGATATTGTCTGTCAAAATACCACACCATTGAACGCAAAATCTGTTTGGCCAGTCAGTTAGTGTTAAGCTTCTCCCTAGAAATTTTCGAATACAAAATGAAGCATTTCAACCCGTAAAAGAAGCTGTTGTCTCTCAAAATACCACACCAGTGAACGCAAGAACTCCGAAAATAAGATATTGTCTGTCAAAATACCACACCATTGAAGGCAAAGTCTGCGTGGCTAGTCAGTTAGTGTTAAGCTTCTCCCTAAATATTTTCGAAGACAAAATGAAGCATTTCAACCAGGCAAATAAGACGTTGTCTGTCAAAATACCACACCATTGAACGCAAAATCTGTGTGGCCAGTCAGACACTCTTAAGCTTCTTCCTAGAAGTTTGCGAAGGCAAAATAAAACATTTTAACCCGGAAAATAAGATATTGTCTGTCAAAATACAACACCATTGAACGAAAATCTGCGTGGCCAGTCAGTTAGTGTTAAGCTTCTCCCTAGAAGTTTTCGAAGACCAATTGAATCATTTCAATCCGGAATATAAGATGTTACCTGTCAAAATACCACACCATTGAACGCAAAATCTCCGAAAATAAGATATTGTCTGCTAAAATAATACACCATTTAACGCAAGATCTGTGTGGCCAGTCGGACACCCTTAGGCTTCTCAATAGAAATTTTCGAAGACAAAATTAAGCATTTTAGCCCGGAAAATAAGATGCTATCTGTCAAGATACCACACCATTGAACGCAAAAACTCGGAAAATAATATAGTGTCTGTCAAAATACCACACCATTGAACGCAAAATCTGTGTGGCCAGTCAGTTAGTGTTAAGCTTCTCCGTAGAAATTTTCGAAGACAAAATGAAGCATTTCAGCCCGTAAAATAAGATGTTGTCTGTCAAAATACCACACCATTGAACGCAAAACTCCGAAAATAAGATATTGTCTGCCAAAATACCACACCATTGAACGCAAAATCTGTGTGGCCAGTCGTTAGTGTTAAGCTTCTCCTTATAAGTTTTCGAAGACAAAATGAAGCATTTCAACCCGTAAAATAAGATGATGTCTGTCAAAATACCACACCATTGAACGCAAAATTTCCGAAAATAAGATATTGTCTGTCAAAATACCACACCATTGAACGCAAAGTCTGCTTGGGCGGCCAGTTAGTGTTAAGCTTCTCCGTAGATATTTTCGATGACAAAATGAAGCATTTCAACCTGGAAAATAAGATGCTGTCTGCCAAAATACCACACCATTGACCGCAAAAAA
The DNA here is from genome assembly GCA_945910035.1 of Brachypalpus laphriformis. Taxonomy (NCBI): domain Eukaryota; kingdom Metazoa; phylum Arthropoda; class Insecta; order Diptera; family Syrphidae; genus Brachypalpus; species Brachypalpus laphriformis. Next base: position 133,559,651 of record OX246754.1, read on the forward strand.
TCCGAAAGTAAAATATTGCCTGTCAAAATACCACACCATTGAACGCAGAAGCTCCGAAAATAAGATATTGTCTGTCGAAATACCACACCATTGAACGCAAAATCTGTGTGGCCAGTCGTTAGTGTTAAGCTTCTCCCTAGACATTTTCGAAGACAAAATGAAGCATTTCAACACGTAAAATAAGATGTTGTCTGTCAAAATACCACACCATTGAACGCAAGAACTCCGAAAATAAGATTATGTCTGTCAAAATGCCACACAATTGAACGCAAATTCTGTGTGGCCAGTCGTTAGTGTTAAGCTTCTCCCTAGAAATTTTTGAAGACAAAATGAAACATTTCAACCCGTAAAATAAAATGTTGTGTGTCAAAATACCACACCATTGAACGCAAAAACTCCGAAAATAAGATATTGTCTGTCAAAATACCACACCATTGAACCCAAAAACTCCGAAAATAAGATATTGTCTGTAAAAATACCACACCATTAAACGCAATATCTGTGTGGCCAGTCAGACACTCTTAAGCTTCTTCCTAGAAGTTTGCGAAGACAAAATAAAATACTTTGACAAGGAAAATAAGATATTGTCTATCAAAATACCACATTGAACGCAAAATCTGTGTGGCCAGTCAGTTAGTCTTAAGCTTCTCCCTAGAAGATTTCGAAGACCAATTGAAGCATTTCAACCCGGAATATAAGATGTTATCTGTCAAAATACTACACCATTGAACGCAATAACTCCGAAAATAAGATATTGTCTGCCAAGATACCACACCATTTAACGCAAGATCTGTGTGGCCTGTCAGATACTCTTAGGCTTCTAGCTAGAAATTTTCTAAGACAAAATGAAGCATTTCAACCCGTAAAATAAGCTGTTGTCTGTCAAAGTACCACACCATTGAACGCAAGAACTCCGAAAATAAGATATTGTCTGTCAAAATACCACACCATTGAACGCAAAATCTGTTTGGCCAGTCAGTTAGTGTTAAGCTTCTCCCTAGAAATTTTCGAATACAAAATGAAGCATTTCAACCCGTAAAAGAAGCTGTTGTCTCTCAAAATACCACACCAGTGAACGCAAGAACTCCGAAAATAAGATATTGTCTGTCAAAATACCACACCATTGAAGGCAAAGTCTGCGTGGCTAGTCAGTTAGTGTTAAGCTTCTCCCTAAATATTTTCGAAGACAAAATGAAGCATTTCAACCAGGCAAATAAGACGTTGTCTGTCAAAATACCACACCATTGAACGCAAAATCTGTGTGGCCAGTCAGACACTCTTAAGCTTCTTCCTAGAAGTTTGCGAAGGCAAAATAAAACATTTTAACCCGGAAAATAAGATATTGTCTGTCAAAATACAACACCATTGAACGAAAATCTGCGTGGCCAGTCAGTTAGTGTTAAGCTTCTCCCTAGAAGTTTTCGAAGACCAATTGAATCATTTCAATCCGGAATATAAGATGTTACCTGTCAAAATACCACACCATTGAACGCAAAATCTCCGAAAATAAGATATTGTCTGCTAAAATAATACACCATTTAACGCAAGATCTGTGTGGCCAGTCGGACACCCTTAGGCTTCTCCCTAGAAATTTTCGAAGACAAAATTAAGCATTTTAGCCCGGAAAATAAGATGCTATCTGTCAAGATACCACACCATTGAACGCAAAAACTCGGAAAATAATATAGTGTCTGTCAAAATACCACACCATTGAACGCAAAATCTGTGTGGCCAGTCAGTTAGTGTTAAGCTTCTCCGTAGAAATTTTCGAAGACAAAATGAAGCATTTCAGCCCGTAAAATAAGATGTTGTCTGTCAAAATACCACACCATTGAACGCAAAACTCCGAAAATAAGATATTGTCTGCCAAAATACCACACCATTGAACGCAAAATCTGTGTGGCCAGTCGTTAGTGTTAAGCTTCTCCCTAGAAGTTTTCGAAGACCAATTGAAGCATTTCAACCCAGAATATAAGATGTTATCTGTCAAAATACTACACCATTGAACGCAAAAACTCCGAAAATAAGATATTGTCTGTCAAAATACCACACCATTTAACGCGAGTTCTGTGTGGCCAGTCAGACATTCTTAAGCTTCTCCCTAGAAATTTTCGAAGCCAAAATGAAGCATTTCAACCGTAAAAGAAGATGTTGTATGTCAAAATACCACACTAATGAACGCAAACACTCCGAAAATAAGATATTGTCTGTCAAAATACCACACCATTGAACGCAAAATCTGCGCGGCCAGTCAGTTAGTGTTAAGCTTCTCCCTAGATATTTTCAAGGACAAAATGAAGCATTTCAACCTGGAAAACAAGATGATGTCTGCCAACATACCACACCATTGACCGCAAAAGCTCCGAAAATAAAATATTGCCTGTCAAAGTACCACACCATTGAACGCAAAATATGTGTGGGCTGTCAGTTAGGGTTAAGCTTCTCCCTAGAAATTTTCGAAGACAAAATGAAGCATTTCAACCCGGAATATAAAATTTTATCTGTCAAAATACCACACCATTGAACGCTAAGACTCCGAAAATGAAATATTGCCTGTAAAAATACCACACCATTGAACGTGTGGCCAGTCAGAAATTCTTAAGCTTCTCCCTAGAAATTTTCGAAGACAAATTGAAGCATTTCAATCCGTAAAATATGATGTTGTCTGTCAAAATACCACACCATTGAACGCAAAAACTCCGAAAATAAGATATTGTCGGTAAAAATACCACACCATTGAACGCAATATCTGTGTGGCCAGTCAGACACTCTTAAGCTTCTTCCTAGAAGTTTGCGAAGACGAAATAAAACATTTTAATCCGGAAAATAAGATATTGTCTGTCAAAATACCACACCATTGACCACAAAAACTCCGAAAATAAAATATTGTCTGTCAAAATACCACACCATTGAACGCAAAATCTGTGTGGCCAGTCAGTTAGTGTTAAGCTTCTACCTAGAAGTTTTGGAAGACCAATCGAAGCATTTCAACCCAGAATATAAGATGTTATCTGTCAAAATACTACACCATTGAACGCAAAAACTCCGAAAATAAGATATGGTCTGTCAAAATACCACACCATTTAACGCGATTTCTGTGTGGCCAGTCAGACATTCTTTAGCTTCTCCCTAGAAATTTTCGAAGACAAAATGAAGCATTTCAACCGTAAAAGAAGATGTTGTCTGTCAAAATACCACACCAATGAACGCAAAAACTCCGAAAATAAGATATTGTCTGTCAAAATACCACACCATTGAACGCAAGATCTGTGTGGCCAGTCAGACATTCTTAAGCTTCTCCCTGGAAATTTTCGAAGGCAAATTGAGGCATTTCAATAAGTAAACTAAGATGTTGTCTGTCAAAATACCACACCATTGGCCGCAAAAACTCCGAAAATAAAATATTGCCTGTCAAAATACCGCACCATTGAACGCAAAATATGTGTGGGCAGTCAGTTAGGGTTAAGCTTCTCCCCAGAAATTTTCGAAGACAAAATGAAGCATTTCAACCCGCAAAATAAGATGTTGTCTGTCAAAATACCACACCATTGAAAGCAAAATCTCCGAAAATAAAATATTGCCTGTCAAAATACCACACCATTGAACGCGAAATATATGTGGGCAGTCAGTTAGGGTTAAGCTTCTCGATAGAAATTTTTCAAGACAAAATGAAGCATTTCAACCCGTAAAATATGATGTTGTCTGTCAAAATACCACATCATTGAACGCAGAAACTCCGAAAATAAGATATTTTCTGTCGAAATACCACACCATTGAACGCAAACTCTGTGTGGACTGTCAGTTAGTGTTAAGCTTCTCCCTAAAAATTATCGAAGACAAAATGAAGCATTTCAACCCGTAAAATAAGATGTTGTCTGCCAAATACCACACCATTGAACGCAAGAATTCCGAAAATAAGATAATGTCTGTCAAAATACCACACCATTGAACGCAAATTCTGTGTGGCCAGTCGTCAGTGTTAAGCTTCTCCCTAGAAATTTTCGAAGACAAAATGAGCAATTTCAACCCGTAAAATAAGATGTTGTCTGTCAAAATACCACACCATTGAACGCAAAAACTCCGAAAATAAGATATTGTCTGTCAAAATACCACACCATTGAACGCAAAAACTCCGAAAATAAGATATTGTCTGTAAAAATACCACACCATTGAACGCAATATCTGTGTGGCCAGTCAGTTAGTGTTAAGCTTCTCCCTAGAAGATTTCGAAGACCAATTGAAGCATTTCAACCCGGAATATAAGATGTTATCTGTCAAAATACTACACCATTGAACGCAAAAACTCCCAAAATAAGATATTGTCTGCCAAGATACCATACGATTTAACGCAAGATCTGTGTGGCCAGTCAGACACCCTTAGGCTTCTCCCTAGAAATTTTCTAAGACAAAATGAAGCATTTCAACTCGGAAAATAAGCTGTTGTCTGTCAAAGTACCACACCATTGAACGCAAGAACTCCGAAAATAAGATATTGCCTGTCAAAATACTACACCATTGAACGCAAAATCTGTTTGGCCAGTCAGTTAGTGTTAAGCTTCTCCCTAGAAATTTTCGAATACAAAATGAGGCATTTCAAACCGTAAAAGAAGCTGTTGTCTGTCAAAATACCACACCATTGAACGCACGAACTAAGAAAATAAGATATTGTCTGTCAAAATACCACACCCCAGAACGCAAAGTCTGCGTGGCTATTCAGTTAGTGTTAAGCTTCTCAGTAGATATTTTCGAAGACAAAATGAAGCATTTCAAACAGGCAAATAAGACGTTGTCTGTCAAAATACCACACCATTGACCACAAAAACTCCGAAGATAAGATATTGTCTCTAAAAATACCACACCATTGAACGCAAAATCTGTGTGACCAGTCAGACACTGTTAAGCTTCCTCCTAGAAGTTTGCGAAGACAAAATAAAACACTTTAACCCGGAAAATAAGATATTGTCTGTCAAAATACCACACTATTGTACGAAAATCTGTGTGGCCAGTCAGTTAGTGTTAAGCTTCTCCCTAGAAGTTTTCGAAGACCAATTGAAGCATTTGAACCCGGAATATAAGATGTTATCTGTCAAAATACCGCACCATTGAACGCAAAAACTCGGAAAATAATATCGTGTCTGTCAAAATACCACACCATTGAACGCAAAATCTGTGTGGCCAGTCAGTTAGTGTTAAGCTTCTACCTAGAAATTTTCGAAGACAAAATTAAGCATTTCAGCCCGTAAAATAAGATGTTGTCTGTCAAAATACCACACCATTGAACGCAAAACTCCGAAAATAAGATATTGTCTGTCAAAATACCACACCATTGAACGCAAAGTCTGCTTGGCCGGCCAGTTAGTATTAAGCTTCTCCCTAGATATTTTCGAAGACAAAATGAAGCTTTTCAGCCTGGAAAATAAGATGTTGTCTGCCAAAATACCACACCATTGACCGCAAAAACTCCGAAAATAAAATATTGCCTGTCAGAATACCACACCCCAGAACGCAAAATATGTGTGGGCAGTCAGTTAGGGTTAAGCTTCTCCCTAGAAATTTTCGAAGACAAAATGAAGCATTTCAACCTGGAAAATAAGATGTTGTCTGTTAAAATACCACACCATTGACCGCAAAAACTCCGAAAATAAAATATTGCCTCTCAAAATACCACACCATTGGACGCAAAATATATGTGGCCAGTCAGTTAGTGTTAAGCTTCTCCCTAGAAGTTTCCGAAGACCAATTGAAGTATTTCAACCCGGAATATAAGATGTTATCTGTAAAAATACTACACCATTGAAGGCTAAAACTCCGTAATAAAATATTGCCTGTCAAAATACCACACCATTGAACGCAAAATCTGTGTGGCCAGTCAGTTAGGGTTCTCCTTCTCCCTAGAAAATTTTGAAGACAAAATGAACTATTGCAACCCGTAAAATAAGATGTTGTCTGTCAAAATACCACACCATTGAACGCAGAAACTCCGAAAATAAGATATTGTCGGTAAAAATACCACACCATTGAACGCAATATCTATGTGGCCAGTCAGACACTCTTAAGTTTCTTCTAAGAAGTTTCTGAAGACAAAATAAAACATTTTAATCCGGAAAATAAGATATTGTCTGTCAAAATACCACACCATTGACCACAAAAACTCAGAAAATAAAATATTGTCTGTCAAAATACCACACCATTGAACGCAAAATCTGTGTGGCCAGTCAGTTAGTGCTAAGCTTGTCCCTAGAAATTTTCGAAGACAAAATTAACCATTTCAACCCGGAATATAAGATGTTATCTGTCAAAATACCCCACCATTGAACGCAAAAACTTCGAATATAAGATATTGTCTGCTAGAATAATACGCCATTTAACGCAATATCTGTGTGGCCAGTCAGACACTCTTAAGCTTCTCAATAGAAATTTTCGAAGACAAAATGAAGCATTTTAGCAAGGAAATAAAAACTCGGAAAATAAAATATTGTCTGTCAAAACACCACACTATTTAAGGCAAAATCTGTGTTGCCAGTCAGTCACGGTTAGGTCTCTCCCTAGAAATTTTCGAGGACAAAATGAACCATTTTAACCCGGAAAATAAGATATTTTCTGTCAAAATACCACACCATTGAACGTAAAATCTGTGTGGCCAGTTAGACACTCTTAGGCTTCTTCCTAGAAGTTTGCGAAGACAAAATAAAACATTGTAACCCGGAAAATAAGATATTGTCTGTCAAAATACCACACTATTGAACGCAAAATCTGTGTGGCCAGTCAGTTAGTGTTAGGCTTCTCCCTAGAAGTTTTCGAAGACCAATTGAAGCATTTCAACCCAGAATATAAGATGTTATCTGTCAAAATACGACACCATTGAACGCAAAAACTCCGAAAATAAGATATTGTCTGTCAAAATACCACACCATTTAACGCGAGTTCTGTGTGGCCAGTCAGACATTCTTAAGCTTCTCCCTAGAAATTTTCGAAGACAAATTGAAGCATTTCAACCGCAAAAGAAGATGTTGTCTGTCAAAATACCACACCAACGAACGCAAAAACTCCGAAAATAAGATGTTGTCTGCCAAAATACCACACCATTGAACGCAAAATCTGCGTGGCCACTCAGTTAGTGTTAAGCTTCTCCCTAGAAGTTTTCAAAGACCAATTGAAGCATTTCAACCCGGAATATAAGATGTTATCTGTCAAAATACCACACCATTGAACGCAAAAACTCCGAAAATAAGATATTGTCTGTCCAAATACCACAACATTGAACGCAAGATCTGTGTGGCCAGTCAGACATTCTTAAGCTTCTCCCTGGAAATTTTCGAAGACAAATTGAAGCATTTCAACCCGTAAAATAAGATGTTGTCTGTCAAAATACCACACCATTGACCGCAAAAACTCCGAAAATAAAATATTGCCTGTCAAAATACCACACCATTGAACGCGAAATGTGTGTGGGCCGTCAGTTAGGGTTCAGCTTCTCCCCCCAGAAATTTTTCAAGACAAAATGAAGCATTTCAACCCGTAAAATATTATGTTGTCTGTCAAAATACCACACCATTTAACGCAGAAACTCCGAAAATAAGATATTTTCTGTCGAAATACCACACCATTGATCGCAAAATCTGTGTGGTCAGTCAGGCAGTGCTAAGCTTCTCCCTAAAAATGATCGAAGACAAAATGAAGCAGTTCAACCCGTAAAATAGGATGTTGTCTGTCAAAATACCACACCATTGAACGCAAGAACTCCGAAAATAAGATATTGTCTGTCAAAATACCACACCATATAACGCAAGGTCTGCTTGGCCGGCCAGTTAGTGTTAAGCTTCTCCGTAGATATTTTCGAAGACAAAATGAAGCATTTCAACCTGAAAAATAAGATGTTGTCTGCCAAAATACCACACCATTGACCGCGAAAACTCCGAAAATAAAATATTGCCTGTCAAAATACCACACCCCAGAACGCAAAATATGTGTGGGCCGTCATTTACTGTTAAGCTTCTAACTAGAAATTTTCGAAGACAAAATGAAGCATTTCAACCTGGAAAATAAGATGTTGTCTGTTAAAATACCACACCATTGACCGCTAAAACTCCGAAAATAAAATATTGCCTGTCAAAATACCACACCCCAGAACGCAAAATATGTGTGGCCAGTCAGTTAGGGTTAAGCTTCTCCCTAGAAATTTTCGAAGACAAAATGAAGCATTTCAACCGTAAAAGAAGATGTTGTCTGTCAAAATACCACACCCATGAACGCAAAAACCCCGAAAATAAGATATTGTCTGTCAAAATACCACACCATTGAACGCAAAAACTTCGAATATAAGATATTGTCTGCTACAATAATACGCCATTTAACCCAATATCTGTGTGGCCAGTCAGACACTCTTAAGCTTCTCCCTAGAAATTTTCGAAGACAAAATGAAGCATTTTAGCTGGGAAATAAAAACTCGGAAAATAATATAGTGTCTGTCAAAACACCACACTATTTAAGGCAAAATCTGTGTTGCCAGTCAGTCACGGTTAGGTCTCTCCCTAGAAATTTTCGAAGACAAAAAGAACCATTTTAACCCGGAAAATCAGATATTGTCTGTCAAAATACCACACCATTGAACGTAAAATCTGTGTGGCCAGTCAGACACTCTTAGGCTTCTTCCCAGAAGTTTGCGAAGACAAAATAAAACATTGTAACCCGGAAAATAAGATATTGTCTGTCAAAATACCACACTATTGAACGCAAAATCTGTGTGGCCAGTCAGTTAGTGTTAAGCTTCTCCCTAGAAGTTTTCAAAGACCAATTGAAGCATTTCAACCCGAAATATAAGATGTTATCTGTCAAAATACTTCACCATTGAACGCAAAAACTCCGAAAATAAGATATTGTTTGTCAAAATACCACACCATTGACCGCAATAACTCCGAAAATAAAATATTGCCCGTCAAAATACCACACCATTGAACGCAAAATATGTGCGGGCAGTCAGTTAGGGTTAAGCTTCTCCCTTGAAATTTTTCAAGACAAAATGAAGCATTTCAACTCGTAAAATATGATGTTGACGGTCATAATACCACACCATTTAACGCAGAAACTCCGAACATAATATATTTTCTGTCGAAATACCACACCATTGAACGCAAAATCTGTGTGGCCAGTCAGGCAGTGTTAAGCTTCTCCCTAAAAATTATCGAAGACAAAATGAAGCATTTCAACCCGTAAAATAGGATGTTGTCTGTCAAAATACCACACCATTGAACGCAAGAACTCCGAAAATAAGTTATTGTCTGTCAAAATACCACACCATTGAACGCAAGGTCTTCTTGGCCGGCCAGTTAGTATTAAGCTTCACAGTAGATATTTTCGAAGACAAAATGAAGCATTTCAACCTGGAAAATAAGATGTTGTCTGCCAAAATACCACACCATTGACCGCGAAAACTCCGAAAACAAAATATTGCCTGTCAAAATACCACACCCCAGAACGCAAAATATGTGTGGGCAGTCAGTTACTGTTAAGCTTCTCCCTAGAAATTTTCGAAGACAAAATGAAGCATTTCAACCTGGAAAATAAGATGTTGTTTGTTAAAATACCACACCATTGACCGCAAAAACTCCGAAAATAAAATATTGCCTATCAAAATACCACACCCCAGAACGCAAAATATGTGTGGCCAGTCAGTTAGGGTTAAGCTTCTCCCTAGAAATTTTCGAAGACAAAATGAACCATTTCAACCCGTAAAATAAGACGTTGTCTGTCAAAATACCACACCATTGAACGCAGAAACTCCGAAAATAAGATATTGTCGGTAAAAATACCACACCATTGAACGCAAAATCTGTGTGGCCAGTCAGTTAGTGTTAAGCTTCTCCCTAGAAATTTTCGAAGACAAAATGAACCATTTCAACCCGGAATATAAGATGTTATCTGACAAAATACCACACCATTGAACGCAAAAACTAGGAATATAAGATATTGTCTGCTAAAATAATACGCCATTTAACGCAATATCTGTGTGGCCAGTCAGACACTCTTAAGCTTCTCCCTAGAAATTTTCGAAGACAAAATGAAGCATTTTAGCCCGAAAAATAAGACGCTATCTGTCAAAATACCACACCATTGAACGCAAAAACTCGGAAAATAATATAGTGTCCGTCAAAACACCACACTATTTAAGGCAAAATCTGTGTTGCCAGTCAGTCACGGTTAAGTCTCTCCCTAGAAATTTTCGAAGACAAAATGAACCATTTTAACCCGGAAAATCAAATATTGTCTGTCAAAATACCACACCATTGAACGTAAAATCTGTGTGGCCAGTCAGACACTCTTAGGCTTCTTCCTAGAAGTTTGCGAAGACAAAATAAAACATTGTAACCCGGAAAATAAGATATTGTCTGTCAAAATACCACACCATTAAACGCAAAATCTGCGTGGCCAGTCAGTTAGTGTTAAGCTTCTCCCTAGAAGTTTTCGAAGACCAATTGAAGCATTTCAACCCAGAATATAAGATGTTATCTGTCAAAATACTACACCATTGAACGCAAAACTCCGAAAATAAGATATTGTCTGCTAAAATAATACACCATTTAACGCAAGATCTGTGTGGCCAGTCAGACATTCTTAAGCTTCTCCCTGGAAATTTTCGAAGAAAAATTGAAGCATTTCAACCCGTAAAATAAGATGTTGTCTGTCAAAACACCACAATATTGTCCACAAAAACTCCGAAAATAAAATATTGCCTGTCAAAATACCACACCATTGAACGCGAAATATGTGTGGGCAGTCAGCTAGGGTTAAGCTTCTCCCTTGAAATTTTTCAAGACAAAATGAAGCATTTCAACCCGTAAAATATGATGTTGTCTGTCAAAATACCACACCATTTAACGCAGAAACTCCGAAAATAAGATATTTTCTGTCGAAATACCACACCATTGAACGCAAAATCTGTGTGGCCAGTCAGGCAGTGTTAAGCTTCTCCCTAAAAATTATCGAAGACAAAATGAAGCATTTCAACCCGTAAAATAGGATGTTGTCTGTCAAAATACCATACCATTGAACGCAAGAACTCCGAAAATAAGATATTGTCTGTCAAAATACCACACCATTTAACGCGAGTTCTGTGTGGCTAGTCAGACATTCTTTAGCTTCTCCCTAGAAATGTTCGAAGACAAAATGAAGCATTTCAACCGTAAAAGAAGATGTTGTCTGTCAAAATACCACACCAATGAACGCAAAAACTCCAAAAATAAGATATTGTCTGTCAAAATACCACACCATTGAACGCAAAATCTGCGTGGCCAGTCAGTTAGTGTTAAGCTTCTCCCTAGAAGTTTTCGAAGACCAATTGAGGCATTTCAACCCGGAATATAAGATGTTATCTGTCAAAATACTGCACCGTTGAACGCAAAATCTCCGAAAATAAGATATTGTCTGTCAAAATACCACACCATTGAACGCAAGATCTGTGTGGGTAGTCAGAAATTCTTAAGCTTCTCCCTGGAAATTTTCGAAGAAAAATTGAAGCATTTCAACCCGTAAAATAAGATGTTGTCTGTCAAAACACCACACCATTGTCCGCAAAAACTCCGAAAATAAAATATTGCCTGTCAAAATACCACACCATTGAACGCGAAATATGTGTGGGCAGTCAGCTAGGGTTAAGCTTCTCCCTTGAAATTTTTCAAGACAAAATGAAGCATTTCAACCCGTAAAATATGATGTTGTCTGTCAAAATACCACACCATTTAACGCAGAAACTCCGAAAATAAGATATTTTCTGTCGAAATACCACACCATTGAACGCAAAATCTGTGTGGCCAGTCAGGCAGTGTTAAGCTTCTCCCTAAAAATTATCGAAGACAAAATGAAGCATTTCAACCCGTAAAATAGGATGTTGTCTGTCAAAATACCATACCATTGAACGCAAGAACTCCGAAAATAAAATATTGCCTGTCAAAATACCACACCATTGAACGCGAAATATGTGTGGGCAGTCAGCTAGGGTTAAGCTTCTCCCTTGAAATTTTTCAAGACAAAATGAAGCATTTCAACCCGTAAAATATGATGTTGTCTGTCAAAATACCACACCATTTAACGCAGAAACTCCGAAAATAAGATATTTTCTGTCGAAATACCACACCATTGAACGCAAAATCTGTGTGGCCAGTCAGGCAGTGTTAAGCTTCTCCCTAAAAATTATCGAAGACAAAATGAAGCATTTCAACCCGTAAAATAGGATGTTGTCTGTCAAAATACCACACCATTTAACGCGAGTTCTGTGTGGCTAGTCAGACATTCTTTAGCTTCTCCCTAGAAATGTTCGAAGACAAAATGAAGCATTTCAACCGTAAAAGAAGATGTTGTCTGTCAAAATACCACACCAATGAACGCAAAAACTCCAAAAATAAGATATTGTCTGTCAAAATACCACACCATTGAACGCAAAATCTGCGTGGCCAGTCAGTTAGTGTTAAGCTTCTCCCTAGAAGTTTTCGAAGACCAATTGAGGCATTTCAACCCGGAATATAAGATGTTATCTGTCAAAATACTGCACCGTTGAACGCAAAATCTCCGAAAATAAGATATTGTCTGTCAAAATACCACACCATTGAACGCAAGATCTGTGTGGCCAGTCAGACATTCTTAAGCTTCTCCCTGGAAATTTTCGAAGACAAATTGAAGCATTTCAAAATACCGCACCACTGAACGCAAAAACTCCGAAAATAAAATATTGCCCGTCAAAATACGACACCATTGAACGCAAAATATGTGTGGGCAGTCAATTAGGGTTAAGCTTCTCCCTAAAAATTATCGAAGACAAAATGAAGCATTTCAACCCGTAAAATAAGATGTTGTCTGTCAAAATACCACACCATTGAACGCAAGAACTCCGAAAATAAGATAATGTCTGTCAAAATACCAGACCATTGAACGCAAATTCTGTGTGGCCAGTCGTTAGTGTTAAGCTTCTCCCTAGAAATTTTCAAATACAAAATGAACCATTTCAACCCGTAAAATAAGATGTTGTCTGTCAAAATACCACACCATTGAACGCAAAAACTCCGAAAATAAGATATTGTCTGTCAAAATACCACACCATTGAACGCAAAAACTCCGAAAATAAGTTATTGTCTGTAAAAATACCACACCATTGAACGCAATATCTGTGTGGCCAGTCAGTTAGTGTTTAGCTTCTCCATAGAAGATTTCGAAGACCAATTGAAGCATTTCAACAAGGAATATAAGACGCTATCTGTCAAAATACTACACCATTGAACGCTAAAACTCCCAAAATAAAATATTGCCTGTCAAAATACCACACCATTTAACGTGTGGCCAGTCAGACATTCTTAAGCTTCTCCCTAGAAATTTTCGAAGCCAAAATGAAGCATTTCAACCGTAAAAGAAGATGTTGTCTGTCAAAATACCACACCAATGAACGCAAACACTCCGAAAATAAGATATTGTCTGTCAAAATACCACACCATTGAACGCAAAATCTGCGTGGCCAGTCAGTTAGTGTTAAGCTTCTCCCTAGAAGTTTTCAAAGACCAATTGAAGCATTTCAACCCGGAATATAAGATGTTATCTGTCAAAATACCACACCATTGAACGCAAAAACTCCGAAAATAAGATATTGTCTGCCAAGATACCACACCATTTAACGCAAGATCTGTGTGGCCAATCAGACACTCTTAGGCTTCTCCCTAGAAATTTTCTAAGACAAAATGAAGCATTTCAACCCGTAAAAGAAGCTGTTGTCTGTCAAAATACCACACCATTGAACGCAAGAACTCCGAAGATAAGATATTGTCTGTCAAAATACCACACCATTGAACGCAAAGTCTGCGTGGCTAGTCAGTTAGTGTTAAGCTTCTCAGTAGATATTTTCGAAGAAAAAATGAAGCATTTCAAACAGGCAAATAAGACGTTGTCTGTCAAAATACCACACCATTGACCACAAAAGCTCCGAAGATAAGATATTGTCTCTAAAAGTACCACACCATTGATCGCAAAAGCTGTGTGGCCAGTCAGACACTCTTAAGCTTCTTCTTAGAAGTTTGCGAAGACAAAATAAAACACTTTAACCCGGAAAATAAGATATTGTCTGTCAAAATACCACACTATTGAAAGAAACTCTGTGTGGCCAGTCAGTTAGTGTTAAGCTTCTCCCTAGAAGTTTTCGAAGACCAATTGACGCATTTCATCCCGGAATATAAGATGTTATCTGTCAAAATACCACACCATTGAACGCAAAAACTCCGAAAATAAGATATTGTCTGCTAAAATAATACACCATTTAACGCAAGATCTGTGTGGCCAGTCAGACACCCTTAGGCTTCTCCCTAGAAATTTTCGAAGACAAAATTAAGCATTTTAGCCCGGAAAATAAGACGCTATCTGTCAAAATACCACACCACTGAACGCAAAAACTCAGAAAATAATATAGTGTCTGTCAAAATACCACACCATTGAACGCAAAATCTGTGTGGCCAGTCAGTTAGTGTTAAGCTTCTCCCCAGAAATTTCCGAAGACAAATTGAAGCATTTCAATCCGTAAAATAAGATGTTGTCTGTCAAAATACCACACCATTGACCACAAAAACTCCGAAAATAAAATATTGTCTGTCAAAATACCACAGCATTGAACGCAAAATCTGTGTGGCCAGTCAGTTAGGGTTAAGCTTCTCCCTAGAAATTTTTGAAGACAAAATGAACTATTTCAACCCGTAAAATAAGATGTTGTCTGTCAAAATACCACACCATTGAACGCAGAAACTCCGAAAATAAGATATTGTCGGTAAAAATACCACACCATTGAACGCAATATCTGTGTGGCCAGTCAGACACTCTTAAGCTTCTTCCTAGAAGTTTGCGGGGACAAAACAAAACATTTTAATCCGGAAAATAAGATCTTGTCTGTCAAAATACCACACCATTGACCACAAAAGCTCAGAAAATAAAATATTGTCTGTCAAAATACCACACCATTGAACGCAAAATCTGTGTGGCCAGTCAGTTAGTGTTAAGCTTCTCCCTAGAAATTTTCGAAGACAAAATGAACCGTTTCAACCCGGAATATAAAATGTTATCTGTCAAAATACCACACCATTGAACGCAAAAGCTCCGAATATAAGATATTGTCTGCTAAAATAATACGCGATTTAACGCAATATCTGTGTGGCCAGTCAGACACTCTTAAGCTTCTCCCTAGAAATTTTCGAAGACAAAATGAAGCATTTTAGCCCGGAAATAAAAACTCGGAAAATAATATAGTGTCCGTCAAAAACCACACTATTTAAGGCAAAATCTGTGTTGCCAGTCAGTCACGGTTAAGTCTCTCCCTAGAAATTTTCGAAGTCAAAATAAACCATTTTAACCCGGGAAATAAGATATTTTCTGTCAAAATACCACACCATTGAACGTAAAATCTGTGTGGCCAGTCAGACACTCTTAGGCTGCTTCCTAGAAGTTTGCGAAGACAAAAAAGCATTGTAACCCGGAAAATAAGATATTGTCTGTCAAAATACCACACCATTGAACGCAAAATCTGTGTGGCCAGTCAGTTAGTATTAAGCTTCTCCAATTGAAGCATTTCAACCCAGAATATAAGATGTTGTCTGTCAAAATACTACACCATTGAACGCAAAAACTCCGAAAATAAGATATTGTCTGTCAAAATACCACACCATTTAACGCGAGTTCTGTGTGGCCAGTCAGACATTCTTAAGCTTCTCCCTAGAAATTTTCGAAGCCAAAATGAAGCATTTCAACCGTAAAAGAAGATGTTGTCTGTCAAAATACCACACCAATGAACGCAAACACTCCGAAAATAAGATATTGTCTGTCAAAATACCACACCATTGAACGCAAAATCTGCGTGGCCAGTCAGTTAGTGTTAAGCTTCTCCCTAGAAGTTTTCAAAGACCAATTGAAGCATTTCAACCCGGAATATAAGATGTTATCTGTCAAAATACTACACCATTGAACGCAAAAACTCCGAAAATAAGATATTGTCTGCCAAGATACCACACCATTTAACGCAAGATCTGTGTGGCCAATCAGACACTCTTAGGCTTCTCCCTAGAAATTTTCTAAGACAAAATGAAGCATTTCAACCCGTAAAAGAAGCTGTTGTCTGTCAAAATACCACACCATTGAACGCAAGAACTCCGAAAATAAGATATTGTCTGTCAAAATACCACACCATTGAACGCAAAGTCTGCGTGGCTAGTCAGTTAGTGTTAAGCTTCTCAGTAGCTATTTTCGAAGACAAAATGAAGCATTTCAAACAGGCAAATAAGACGTTGTCTGTCAAAATACCACACCATTGACCAAAAACTCCGAAGATAAGATATTGTCCCTAAAAGTACCACACCATTAAACGCAAAAGCTGTGTGGCCAGTCAGACACTCTTAAGCTTCTTCTTAGAAGTTTGCGAAGACAAAATAAAACACTTTAACCCGGAAAATAAGATATTGTCTGTCAAAATACCACACTATTGAACGAAAATCTGTGTGGCCAGTCAGTTAGTGTTAAGCTTCTCCCTAGAAGTTTTCGAAGACCAATTGAAGCATTTCAAGCCGGAATATAAGATGTTATCTGTCAAAATACCACACCATTGAACGCAAAAACTCCGAAAATAAGATATTGTCTGCTAAAATAATACACCATTTAACGCAAGATCTGTGTGGCCAGTCAGACACCCTTAGGCTTCTAGCTAGAAATTTTCGAAGACAAAATTAAGCATTTTAGCCCGGAAAATAAGACGCTATCTGTCAAAATACCACACCACTGAACGCAAAAACTCAGAAAATAATATAGTGTCTGTCAAAATACCACACCATTGAACACAAAATCTGTGTGGCCAGTCAGTTAGTGTTAAGCTTCTCCCTAGAAATTTTCGAAGACAAATTGAAGCATTTCAGTCCGTAAAATAAGATGTTGTCTGTCAAAATACCACACCATTGACCACAAAAACTCCGAAAATAAAATATTGTCTGTCAAAATACCACACCATTGAACGCAAAATCTGTGTGGCCAGTCAGTTAGGGTTAAGCTTCTCCCTAGAAATTTTTGAACACAAAATGAACTATTGCAACCCGTAAAATAAGATGTTGTCTGTCAAAATACCACACCATTGAACGCAGAAACTCCGAAAATAAGATATTGTCGGTAAAAATACCACACCATTGAACGCAATATCTGTGTGGCCAGTCAGACACTCTTAAGCTTCTTCCTAGAAGTTTGCGAAGACAAAACAAAACATTTTAATCCGGAAAATAAGATCTTGTCTGTCAAAATACCACACCATTGACCACAAAAACTCAGAAAATAAAATATTGTCTGTCAAAATACCACACCATTGAACGCAAAATCTGTGTGGCCAGTCAGTTAGTGTTAAGCTTCTCCCTAGAAGTTTTCGAAGACAAATTGAAGCATTTCAACCCAGAATATAAGATGTTATCTGTCAAAATACTACACCATTGAACGCAAAAACTCCGAAAATAAGATATTGTCTGTCAAAATACCACACCATTTAACGCGAGTTCTGTGTGGCCAGTCAGACATTCTTAAGCTTCTCCCTAGAAATTTTCGAAGCCAAAATGAAGCATTTCAAACGTAAAAGAAGATGTTGTCTGTCAAAATACCACACCAATGAACGCAAACACTCCGAAAATAAGATATTGTCTGTCAAAATACCACACCATTGAACGCAAAATCTGCGTGGCCAGTCAGTTAGTGTTAAGCTTCTCCCTAGGAGTTTTCAAAGACCAATTGAAGCATTTCAACCCGGAATATAAGATGTTATCTGTCAAAGTACTACACCATTGAACGCAAAAACTATCTGTCAAAATACCACACCACTGAACGCAAAAACTCAGAAAATAATATAGTGTCTGTCAAAATACCACACCATTGAACGCAAAATCTGTGTGGCCAGTCAGTTAGTGTTAAGCTTCTCCCTAGAAATTTTCGAAGATAAATTGAAGCATTTCAATCCGTAAAATAAGATGTTGTCTGTCAAAATACCACACCATTGACCACAAAAACTCCGAAAATAAAATATTGTCTGTCAAAATACCACACCATTGAACGCAAAATCTGTGTGGCCAGTCAGTTAGGGTTAAGCTTCTCCCTAGAAATTTTTGAACACAAAATGAACTATTTCAACCCGTAAAATAAGATGTTGTTTGTCAAAATACCGCACCATTGAACGCAGAAACTCCGAAAATAAGATATTGTCGGTAAAAATACCACACCATTGAACGCAATATCTGTGTGGCCAGTCAGACACTCTTAAGCTTCTTCCTAGAAGTTTGCGAAGACAAAACAAAACATTTTAATCCGGAAAATAAGATCTTGTCTGTCAAAATACCACACCATTGACCACAAAAGCTCAGAAAATAAAATATTGTCTATCAAAATACCACACCATTGAACGCAAAATCTGTGTGGCCAGTCAGTTAGTGTTAAGCTTCTCCCTAGAAATTTTCGAAGACAAAATGAACCGTTTCAACCCGGAATATAAGATGTTATCTGCCAAAATACCACACCATTGAACGCAAAAACTCCGAATATAAGATATTGTCTGCTAAAATAAAACGCCATTTAACGCAATATCTGTGTGGCCAGTCAGACACTCTTAAGCTTCTCCCTAGAAATTTTCGAAGACAAGATGAAGCATTTTAGCCCGGAAATAAAAACTCGGAAAATAATATAGTGTCTGTCAAAAACCACACTATTTAAGGCAAAATCTCTGTTGCCAGTCAGTCACGGTTAAGTCTCTCCCTAGAAATTTTCGAAGACAAAATAAACCATTTTAACCCGGGAAATAAGATATTTTCTGTCAAAATACCACACCATTGAACGTAAAATCTGTGTGGCCAGTCAGACACTCTTAGGCTGCTTCCTAGAAGTTTGCGAAGACAAAAAAAAACATTGTAACCCGGAAAATAAGATATTGTCTGTCAAAATACCACACCATTGAACGCAAAATCTGTGTGGCCAGTCAGTTAGTGTTAAGCTTCTCCCTAGAAGTTTTCGAAGACCAATTGAAGCATTTCAACCCAGAATATAAGATGTTATCTGTCAAAATACTACACCATTGAACGCAAAATCTCCGAAAATAAGATATTGTCTGTCAAAATACCACACCATTTAACGCGAGTTCTGTGTGGCCAGTCAGACATTCTTAAGCTTCTCCCTAGAAATTTTCGAAGCCAAAATGAAGCATTTCAACCGTAAAAGAAGATGTTGTATGTCAAAATACCACACTAATGAACGCAAACACTCCGAAAATAAGATATTGTCTGTCAAAATACCACACCATTGAACGCAAAATCTGCGTGGCCAGTCAGTTAGTGTTAAGCTTCTCCCTAGAAGTTTTCAAAGACCAATTGAAGCATTTCAACCCGGAATATAAGATGTTATCTGTCAAAATACTACACCATTGAACGCAAAAACTCCGAAAATAAGATATTGTCTGCCAAGATACCACACCATTTAACGCAAGATCTGTGTGGCCAATCAGACACTCTTAGGCTTCTCCCTAGAAATTTTCTAAGACAAAATGAAGCATTTCAACCCGTAAAAGAAGCTGTTGTCTGTCAAAATACCACACCATTGAACGCAAGAACTCCGAAAACAAGATATTGTCTGTCAAAATACCACACCATTGAACGCAAAGTCTGCGTGGCTAGTCAGTTAGTGTTAAGCTTCTCAGTAGATATTTTCGAAGACAAAATGAAGCATTTCAAACAGGCAAATAAGACGTTGTCTGTCAAAATACCACACCATTGACCACAAAAACTCCGAAGATAAGATATTGTCTCTAAAAGTACCACACCATTTAACGCAAAAGCTGTGTGGCCAGTCAGACACTCTTAAGCTTCTTCTTAGAAGTTTGCGAAGACAAAATAAAACACTTTAACCCGGAAAATAAGATATTGTCTGTCAAAATACCACACTATTGAACGAAAATCTGTGTGGCCAGTCAGTTAGTGTTAAGCTTCTCCCTAGAAGTTTTCGAAGACCAATTGAAGCATTTCAAGCCGGAATATAAGATGTTATCTGTCAAAATACCACACCATTGAACGCAAAAACTCCGAAAATAAGATATTGTCTGCTAAAATAATACACCATTTAACGCAAGATCTGTGTGGCCAGTCAGACACCCTTAGGCTTCTAGCTAGAAATTTTCGAAGACAAAATTAAGCATTTTAGCCCGGAAAATAAGACGCTATCTGTCAAAATACCACACCACTGAACGCAAAAACTCAGAAAATAATATAGTGTCTGTCAAAATACCACACCATTGAACACAAAATCTGTGTGGCCAGTCAGTTAGTGTTAAGCTTCTCCCTAGAAATTTTCGAAGATAAATTGAAGCATTTCAATCCGTAAAATAAGATGTTGTCTGTCAAAATACCACACCATTGACCACAAAAACTCCGAAAATAAAATATTGTCTGTCAAAATACCACACCATTGAACGCAAAATCTGTGTGGCCAGCCAGTTAGGGTTAAGCTTCTCCCTAGAAATTTTTGAACACAAAATGAACTATTTCAACCCGTAAAATAAGATGTTGTCTGTCAAAATACCACCCCATTGAACGCAGAAACTCCGAAAATAAGATATTGTCGGTAAAAATACCACACCATTGAACGCAATATCTGTGTGGCCAGTCAGACACTCTTAAGCTTCTTCCTAGAAGTTTGCGAAGACAAAACAAAACATTTTAATCCGGAAAATAAGATCTTGTCTGTCAAAATACCACACCATTGACCACAAAAGCTCAGAAAATAAAATATTGTCTGTCAAAATACCACACCATTGAACGCAAAATCTGTGTGGCCAGTCAGTTAGTGTTAAGCTTCTCCCTAGAAATTTTCGAAGACAAAATGAACCATTTCAACCAGGAATATAAGATGTTATCTGTCAAAATACCACACCATTGAACGCAAAAACTCCGAATATAAGATATTGTCTGCTAAAATAATACGCCATTTAACGCAATATCTGTGTGGCCAGTCAGACACTCTTAAGCTTCTCCCTAGAAATTTTCGAAGACAAAATGAAGCATTTTAGCCCGGAAATAAAAGCTCGGAAAATAATATCGTGTCTGTCAAAAACCACACTATTTAAGGCAAAATCTGTGTTGCCAGTCAGTCACGGTTAAGTCTCTCCCTAGAAATTTTCGAAGACAAAATAAACCATTTTAACCCGGGAAATAAGATTTTTTCTGTCAATATACCACACCATTGAACGTAAAATCTGTGTGGCCAGTCAGACACTCTTAGGCTGCTTCCTAGAAGTTTGCGAAGACAAAAAAAAACATTGTAACCCGGAAAATAAGATATTGTCTGTCAAAATACCACACCATTGAACGCAAAATCTGTGTGGCCAGTCAGTTAGTGTTAAGCTTCTCCCTAGAAGTTTTTAAAGACCAATTGAAGCATTTCAACCCGGAATATAAGATGTTATCTGTCAAAATACTACACCATTGAACGCAAAAACTCCGAAAATAAGATATTGTCTGCCAAGATACCACACCATTTAACGCAAGATCTGTGTGGCCAATCAGACACTCTTAGGCTTCTCCCTAGAAATTTTCGAAGCCAAAATGAAGCATTTCAAACGTAAAAGAAGATGTTGTCTGTCAAAATACCACACCAATGAACGCAAACACTCCGAAAATAAGGTATTGTCTGTCAAAATACCACACCATTGAACGCAAAATCTGCGTGGCCAGTCAGTTAGTGTTAAGCTTCTCCCTAGAAGTTTTCAAAGACCAATTGAAGCATTTCAACCCGGAATATAAGATGTTATCTGTCAAAATACTACACCATTGAACGCAAAAACTATCTGTCAAAATACCACACCACTGAACGCAAAAACTCAGAAAATAATATAGTGTCTGTCAAAATACCACACCATTGAACGCAAAATCTGTGTGGCCAGTCAGTTAGTGTTAAGCTTCTCCCTAGAAATTTTCGAAGATAAATTGAAGCATTTCAATCCGTAAAATAAGATGTTGTCTGTCAAAATACCACACCATTGACCACAAAAACTCCGAAAATAAAATATTGTCTGTCAAAATACCACACCATTGAACGCAAAATCTGTGTGGCCAGTCAGTTAGGGTTAAGCTTCTCCCTAGAAATTTTTGAAGACAAAATGAACTATTTCAACCCGTAAAGTAAGATGTTGTCTGTCAAAATACCACACCATTAAACGCAGAAACTCCGAAAATAAGATATTGTCGGTAAAAATACCACACCATTGAACGCAATATCTGTGTGGCCAGTCAGACACTCTTAAGCTTCTCCCTAGAAGTTTTCAAAGACCAATTGAAGCATTTCAACCCGGAATATAAGATGTTATCTGTCAAAATACTACACCATTGAACGCAAAAACTCCGAAAATAAGATATTGTCTGCCAAGATACCACACCATTTAACGCAAGATCTGTGTGGCCAATCAGACACTCTTAGGCTTCTCCCTAGAAATTTTCTAAGACAAAATGAAGCATTTCAACCCGTAAAAGAAGCTGTTGTCTGTCAAAATACCACACCATTGAACGCAAGAACTCCGAAAATAAGATATTGTCTGTCAAAATACCACACCATTGAACGCAAAATCTGTGTGGCCAGTCAGTTAGTGTTAAGCTTCTCCCTAGAAGTTTTCAAAGACCAATTGAAGCATTTCAACCCGGAATATAAGATGTTATCTGTCAAAATACTACACCATTGAATGTAAAAACTCCGAAAATAAGATATTGTCTGCCAAGATACCACACCATTGAACGCAATATCTGTGTGGCCAGTCAGACACTCTTAAGCTTCTTCCTAGAAGTTTGCGAAGACAAAACAAAACATTTTAATTCGGAAAATAAGATCTTGTCTGTCAAAATACCACACCATTGACCACAAAAACTCAGAAAATAAAATATTGTCTGTCAAAATACCACACCATTGAACGCAAAATCTGTGTGGCCAGTCAGTTAGTGTTAAGCTTCTCCCTAGAAGTTTTCGAAGACCAATTGAAGCATTTCAACCCAGAATATAAGATGTTATCTGTCAAAATACTAAACCATTGAACGCAAAAACTCCGAAAATAAGATATTGTCTGTCAAAATACCACACCATTTAACGCGAGTTCTGTGTGGCCAGTCAGACATTCTTAAGCTTCTCCCTAGAAATTTTCGAAGCCAAAATGAAGCATTTCAAACGTAAAAGAAGATGTTGTCTGTCAAAATACCACACCAATGAACGCAAACACTCCGAAAATAAGATATTGTCTGTCAAAATACCACACCATTGAACGCAAAATCTGCGTGGCCAGTCAGTTAGGGTTAAGCTTCTCCCTAGGAGTTTTCAAAGACCAATTGAAGCATTTCAACCCGGAATATAAGATGTTATCTGTCAAAGTACTACACCATTGAACGCAAAAACTATCTGTCAAAATACCACACCACTGAACGCAAAAACTCAGAAAATAATATAGTGTCTGTCAAAATACCACACCATTGAACGCAAAATCTGTGTGGCCAGTCAGTTAGTGTTAAGCTTCTCCCTAGAAATTTTCGAAGATAAATTGAAGCATTTCAATCCGTAAAATAAGATGTTGTCTGTCAAAATACCACACCATTGACCACAAAAACTCCGAAAATAAAATATTGTCTGTCAAAATACCACACCATTGAACGCAAAATCTGTGTGGCCAGTCAGTTAGGGTTAAGCTTCTCCCTAGAAATTTTTGAACACAAAATGAACTATTTCAACCCGTAAAATAAGATGTTGGCTGTCAAAATACCACACCATTGAACGCAGAAACTCCGAAAATAAGATATTGTCGGTAAAAATACCACACCATTGAACGCAATATCTGTGTGGCCAGTCAGACACTCTTAAGCTTCTTCCTAGAAGTTTGCGAAGACAAAACAAAACATTTTAATCCGGAAAATAAGATCTTGTCTGTCAAAATACCACACCATTGACCACAAAAGCTCAGAAAATAAAATATTGTCTATCAAAATACCACACCATTGAACGCAAAATCTGTGTGGCCAGTCAGTTAGTGTTAAGCTTCTCCCTAGAAATTTTCGAAGACAAAATGAACCGTTTCAACCCGGAATATAAGATGTTATCTGCCAAAATACCACACCATTGAACGCAAAAACTCCGAATATAAGATATTGTCTGCTAAAATAAAACGCCATTTAACGCAATATCTGTGTGGCCAGTCAGACACTCTTAAGCTTCTCCCTAGAAATTTTCGAAGACAAGATGAAGCATTTTAGCCCGGAAATAAAAACTCGGAAAATAATATAGTGTCTGTCAAAAACCACACTATTTAAGGCAAAATCTCTGTTGCCAGTCAGTCACGGTTAAGTCTCTCCCTAGAAATTTTCGAAGACAAAATAAACCATTTTAACCCGGGAAATAAGATATTTTCTGTCAAAATACCACACCATTGAACGTAAAATCTGTGTGGCCAGTCAGACACTCTTAGGCTGCTTCCTAGAAGTTTGCGAAGACAAAAAAAAACATTGTAACCCGGAAAATAAGATATTGTCTGTCAAAATACCACACCATTGAACGCAAAATCTGTGTGGCCAGTCAGTTAGTGTTAAGCTTCTCCCTAGAAGTTTTCGAAGACCAATTGAAGCATTTCAACCCAGAATATAAGATGTTATCTGTCAAAATACCACACTAATGAACGCAAACACTCCGAAAATAAGATATTGTCTGTCAAAATACCACACCATTGAACGCAAAATCTGCGTGGCCAGTCAGTTAGTGTTAAGCTTCTCCCTAGAAGTTTTCAAAGACCAATTGAAGCATTTCAACCCGGAATATAAGATGTTATCTGTCAAAATACTACACCATTGAACGCAAAAACTCCGAAAATAAGATATTGTCTGCCAAGATACCACACCATTTAACGCAAGATCTGTGTGGCCAATCAGACACTCTTAGGCTTCTCCCTAGAAATTTTCTAAGACAAAATGAAGCATTTCAACCCGTAAAAGAAGCTGTTGTCTGTCAAAATACCACACCATTGAACGCAAGAACTCCGAAAACAAGATATTGTCTGTCAAAATACCACACCATTGAACGCAAAGTCTGCGTGGCTAGTCAGTTAGTGTTAAGCTTCTCAGTAGATATTTTCGAAGACAAAATGAAGCATTTCAAACAGGCAAATGAGACGTTGTCTGTCAAAATACCACACCATTGACCACAAAAACTCCGAAGATAAGATATTGTCTCTAAAAGTACCACACCATTTAACGCAAAAGCTGTGTGGCCAGTCAAACACTCTTAAGCTTCTTCTTAGAAGTTTGCGAAGACAAAATAAAACACTTTAACCCGGAAAATAAGATATTGTCTGTCAAAATACCACACTATTGAACGAAAATCTGTGTGGCCAGTCAGTTAGTGTTAAGCTTCTCCCTAGAAGTTTTCGAAGACCAATTGAAGCATTTCAAGCCGGAATATAAGATGTTATCTGTCAAAATACCACACCATTGAACGCAAAAACTCCGAAAATAAGATATTGTCTGCTAAAATAATACACCATTTAACGCAAGATCTGTGTGGCCAGTCAGACACCCATAGGCTTCTAGCTAGAAATTTTCGAAGACAAAATTAAGCATTTTAGCCCGGAAAATAAGACGCTATCTGTCAAAATACCACACCACTGAACGCAAAAACTCAGAAAATAATATAGTGTCTGTCAAAATACCACACCATTGAACACAAAATCTGTGTGGCCAGTCAGTTAGTGTTAAGCTTCTCCCTAGAAATTTTCGAAGATAAATTGAAGCATTTCAATCCGTAAAATAAGATGTTGTCTGTCAAAATACCACACCATTGACCACAAAAACTTCGAAAATAAAATATTGTCTGTCAAAATACCACACCATTGAACGCAAAATCTGTGTGGCCAGTCAGTTAGGGTTAAGCTTCTCCCTAGAAATTTTTGAACACAAAATGAACTATTTCAACCCGTAAAATAAGATGTTGTCTGTCAAAATACCACCCCATTGAACGCAGAAACTCCGAAAATAAGATATTGTCGGTAAAAATACCACACCATTGAACGCAATATCTGTGTGGCCAGTCAGACACTCTTAAGCTTCTTCCTAGAAGTTTGCGAAGACAAAACAAAACATTTTAATCCGGAAAATAAGATCTTGTCTGTCCAAATACCACACCATTGACCACAAAAGCTCAGAAAATAAAATATTGTCTGTCAAAATACCACACCATTGAACGCAAAATCTGTGTGGCCATTCAGTTAGTGTTAAGCTTCTCCCTAGAAATTTTCGAAGACAAAATGAACCATTTCAACCAGGAATATAAGATGTTATCTGTCAAAATACCACACCATTGAACGCAAAAACTCCGAATATAAGATATTGTCTGCTAAAATAATACGCCATTTAACGCAATATCTGTGTGGCCAGTCAGACACTCTTAAGCTTCTCCCTAGAAATTTTCGAAGACAAAATGAAGCATTTTAGCCCGGAAATAAAAGCTCGGAAAATAATATAGTGTCTGTCAAAAACCACACTATTTAAGGCAAAATCTGTGTTGCCAGTCAGTCACGGTTAAGTCTCTCCCTAGAAATTTTCGAAGACAAAATAAACCATTTTAACCCGGGAAATAAGATATTTTCTGTCAAAATACCACACCATTGAACGTAAAATCTGTGTGGCCAGTCAGACACTCTTAGGCTGCTTCCTGGAAGTTTGCGAAGACAAAAAAAAACATTGTAACCCGGAAAATAAGATATTGTCTGTCAAAATACCACACCATTGAACGCAAAATCTGTGTGGCCAGTCAGTTAGTGTTAAGCTTCTCCCTAGAAGTTTTCAAAGACCAATTGAAGCATTTCAACCCGGAATATAAGATGTTATCTGTCAAAATACTACACCATTGAACGCAAAAACTCCGAAAATAAGATATTGTCTGCCAAGATACCACACCATTTAACGCAAGATCTGTGTGGCCAATCAGACACTCTTAGGCTTCTCCCTAGAAATTTTCGAAGCCAAAATGAAACATTTCAAACGTAAAAGAAGATGTTGTCTGTCAAAATACCACACCAATGAACGCAAACACTCCGAAAATAAGATATTGTCTGTCAAAATACCACACCATTGAACGCAAAATCTGAGTGGCCAGTCAGTTAGTGTTAAGCTTCTCCCGAGAAGTTTTCAAAGACCAATTGAAGCATTTCAACCCGGAATATAAGATGTTATCTGTCAAAATACTACACCATTGAACGCAAAAACTATCTGTCAAAATACCACACCACTGAACGCAAAAACTCAGAAAATAATATAGTGTCTGTCAAAATACCACACCATTGAACGCAAAATCTGTGTGGCCAGTCAGTTAGTGTTAAGCTTCTCCCTAGAAATTTTCGAAGATAAATTGAAGCATTTCAATCCGTAAAATAAGATGTTGTCTGTCAAAATACCACACCATTGACCACAAAAACTCCGAAAATAAAATATTGTCTGTCAAAATACCACACCATTGAACGCAAAATCTGTGTGGCCAGTCAGTTAGGGTTAAGCTTCTCCCTAGAAATTTTTGAAGACAAAATGAACTATTTCAACCCGTAAAATAAGATGTTGTCTGTCAAAATACCACACCATTGAACGCAGAAACTCCGAAAATAAGATATTGTCGGTAAAAATACCACACCATTGAACGCAATATCTGTGTGGCCAGTCAGACACTCTTAAGCTTCTCCCTAGAAGTTTTCAAAGACCAATTGAAGCATTTCAACCCGGAATATAAGATGTTATCTGTCAAAATACTACACCATTGAACGCAAAAACTCCGAAAATAAGATATTGTCTGCCAAGATACCACACCATTTAACGCAAGATCTGTGTGGCCAATCAGACACTCTTAGGCTTCTCCCTAGAAATTTTCTAAGACAAAATGAAGCATTTCAACCCGTAAAAGAAGCTGTTGTCTGTCAAAATACCACACCATTGAACGCAAGAACTCCGAAAATAAGATATTGTCTGTCAAAATACCACACCATTGAACGCAAAATCTGTGTGGCCAGTCAGTTAGTGTTAAGCTTCTCCCTAGAAGTTTTCAAAGACCAATTGAAGCATTTCAACCCGGAATATAAGATGTTATCTGTCAAAATACTACACCATTGAAGGCAAAAACTCCGAAAATAAGATATTGTCTGCCAAGATACCACACCATTTAACGCAAGATCTGTGTGGCCAGTCAGACATTCTTAAGCTTCTCCCTAGAAATTTTCGAAGCCAAAATGAAGCATTTCAAACGTAAAAGAAGATGTTGTCTGTCAAAATACCACACCAATGAACGCAAACACTCCGAAAATAAGATATTGTCTGTCAAAATACCACACCATTGAACGCAATATCTGTGTGGCCAGTCAGACACTCTTAAGCTTCTCCCTAGAAGTTTTCAAAGACCAATTGAAGCATTTCAACCCGGAATATAAGATGTTATCTGTCAAAATACTACACCATTGAACGCAAAAACTCCGAAAATAAGATATTGTCTGCCAAGATACCACACCATTTAACGCAAGATCTGTGTGGCCAATCAGACACTCTTAGGCTTCTCCCTAGAAATTTTCTAAGACAAAATGAAGCATTTCAACCCGTAAAAGAAGCTGTTGTCTGTCAAAATACCACACCATTGAACGCAAGAACTCCGAAAATAAGATATTGTCTGTCAAAATAACACACCATTGAACGCAAAATCTGTGTGGCCAGTCAGTTAGTGTTAAGCTTCTCCCTAGAAGTTTTCAAAGACCAATTGAAGCATTTCAACCCGGAATATAAGATGTTATCTGTCAAAATACTACACCATTGAAGGCAAAAACTCCGAAAATAAGATATTGTCTGCCAAGATACCACACCATTTAACGCAAGATCTGTGTGGCCAGTCAGACATTCTTAAGCTTCTCCCTAGAAATTTTCGAAGCCAAAATGAAGCATTTCAAAAGAAGATGTTGTCTGTCAAAATACCACACCAATGAACGCAAACACTCCGAAAATAAGATATTGTCTGTCAAAATACCACACCATTGAACGCAAAATCTGCGTGGCCAGTCAGTTAGTGTTAAGCTTTTCCCTAGAAGTTTTCAAAGACCAATTGAAGCATTTCAACCCGGAATATAAGATGTTATCTGTCAAAATACTACACCATTGAACGCAAAAACTATCTGTCAAAATACCACACCATTGAACGCAAAAACTTAGAAAATAATATAGTGTCTGTCAAAATACCACACCATTGAACGCAAAATCTGTGTGGCCAGTCAGTTAGTGTTAAGCTTCTCCCTAGAAATTTTCGAAGATAAACTGAAGCATTTCAATCCGTAAAATAAGATGTTGTCTGTCAAAATACCACACCATTGACCACAAAAACTCCGAAAATAAAATATTGTCTGTCAAAATACCACACCATTGAACGCAAAATCTGTGTGGCCAGTCAGTTAGGGTTAAGCTTCTCCCTAGAAATTTTTGAAGACAAAATGAACTATTTCAACCCGTAAAATAAGATGTTGTCTGTCAAAATACCACACCATTGAACGCAGAAACTCCGAAAATAAGATATTGTCGGTAAAAATACCACACCATTGAACGCAATATCTGTGTGGCCAGTCAGACACTCTTAAGCTTCTTCCTAGAAGTTTGCGAAGACAAAACAAAACATTTTAATCCGGAAAATAAGATCTTGTCTGTCGAAATACCACACCATTGACCACAAAAGCTCAGAAAATAAAATATTGTCTGTCAAAATACCACACCATTGAACGCAAAATCTGTGTGGCCAGTCAGTTAGTGTTAAGCTTCTCCCTAGAAGTTTTCAAAGACCAATTGAAGCATTTCAACCCGGAATATAAGATGTTATCTGTCAAAATACTACACCATTGAACGCAAAAACTCCGAAAATAAGATATTGTCTGCCAAGATACCACACCATTTAACGCAAGATCTGTGTGGCCAATCAGACACTCTTAGGCTTCTCCCTAGAAATTTTCTAAGACAAAATGAAGCATTTCAACCCGTAAAAGAAGCTGTTGTCTGTCAAAATACCACACCATTGAACGCAAGAACTCCGAAAATAAGATATTGTCTGTCAAAATACCACACCATTGAACGCAAAGTCTGCGTGGCTAGTCAGTTAGTGTTAAGCTTCTCAGTAGATATTTTCGAAGACAAAATGAAGCATTTCAAACAGGCAAATAAGACGTTGTCTGTCAAAATACCACACCATTGACCACAAAAACTCCGAAGATAAGATATTGTCTCTAAAAGTACCACACCATTAAACGCAAAAGCTGTGTGGCCAGTCAGACACTCTTAAGCTTCTTCTTAGAAGTTTGCGAAGACAAAATAAAACACTTTAACCCGGAAAATAATATATTGTCTGTCAAAATACCACACTATTGAACGAAAATCTGTGTGGCCAGTCAGTTAGTGTTAAGCTTCTCCCTAGAAGTTTTCGAAGACCAATTGAAGCATTTCAAGCCGGAATATAAGATGTTATCTGTCAAAATACCACACCATTGAACGCAAAAACTCCGAAAATAAGATATTGTCTGCTAAAATAATACACCATTTAACGCAAGATCTGTGTGGCCAGTCAGACACCCTTAGGCTTCTAGCTAGAAATTTTCGAAGACAAAATTAAGCATTTTAGCCCGGAAAATAAGACGCTATCTGTCAAAATACCACACCACTGAACGCAAAAACTCAGAAAATAATATAGTGTCTGTCAAAATACCACACCATTGAACACAAAATCTGTGTGGCCAGTCAGTTAGTGTTAAGCTTCTCCCTAGAAATTTTCGAAGACAAATTGAAGCATTTCAGTCCGTAAAATAAGATGTTGTCTGTCAAAATACCACACCATTGACCACAAAAACTCCGAAAATAAAATATTGTCTGTCAAAATACCACACCATTGAACGCAAAATCTGTTTGGCCAGTCAGTTAGGGTTAAGCTTCTCCCTAGAAATTTTTGAACAAAAAATGAACTATTGCAACCCGTAAAATAAGATGTTGTCTGTCAAAATACCACACCATTGAACGCAGAAACTCCGAAAATAAGATATTGTCGGTAAAACTACCACACCATTGAACGCAATATCTGTGTGGCCAGTCAGACACTCTTAAGCTTCTTCCTAGAAGTTTGCGAAGACAAAACAAAACATTTTAATCCGGAAAATAAGATCTTGTCTGTCAAAATACCACACCATTGACCACAAAAACTCAGAAAATAAAATATTGTCTGTCAAAATACCACACCATTGAACGCAAAATCTGTGTGGCCAGTCAGTTAGTGTTAAGCTTCTCCCTAGAAGTTTTCGAAGACCAATTGAAGCATTTCCACCCAGAATATAAGATGTTATCTGTCAAAATACTACACCATTGAACGCAAAAACTCCGAAAATAAGATATTGTCTGTCAAAATACCACACCATTTAACGCGAGTTCTGTGTGGCCAGTCAGACATTCTTAAGCTTCTCCCTAGAAATTTTCGAAGCCAAAATGAAGCATTTCAAACGTAAAAGAAGATGTTGTCTGTCAAAATACCACACCAATGAACGCAAACACTCCGAAAATAAGATATTGTCTGTCAAAATACCACACCATTGAACGCAAAATCTGCGTGGCCAGTCAGTTAGTGTTAAGCTTCTCCCTAGAAGTTTTCAAAGACCAATTGAAGCATTTCAACCCGGAATATAAGATGTTATCTGTCAAAATACTACACCATTGAACGCAAAAACTATCTGTCAAAATACCACACCACTGAACGCAAAAACTCAGAAAATAATATAGTGTCTGTCAAAATACCACACCATTGAACGCAAAATCTGTGTGGCCAGTCAGTTAGTGTTAAGCTTCTCCCTAGAAATTTTCGAAGATAAATTGAAGCATTTCAATCCGTAAAATAAGATGTTGTCTGTCAAAATACCACACCATCGACCACAAAAACTCCGAAAATAAAATATTGTCTGTCAAAATACCACACCATTGAACGCAAAATCCGTGTGGCCAGTCAGTTAGGGTTACGCTTCTCCCTAGAAATTTTTGAAGACAAAATGAACTATTTCAACCCGTAAAATAAGATGTTGTCTGTCAAAATACCACCCCATTGAACGCAGAAACTCCGAAAATAAGATATTGTCGGTAAAAATACCACACCATTGAACGCAATATCTGTGTGGCCAGTCAGACACTCTTAAGCTTCTTCCTAGAAGTTTGCGAAGACAAAACAAAACATTTTAATCCGGAAAATAAGATCTTGTCTGTCAAAATACCACACCATTGACCACAAAAGCTCAGAAAATAAAATATTGTCTGTCAAAATACCACACCATTGAACGCAAAATCTGTGTGGCCAGTCAGTTAGTGTTAAGCTTCTCCCTAGAAATTTTCGAAGACAAAATGAACCGTTTCAACCCGGAATATAAGATTTTATCTGTCAAAATACCACACCATTGAACGCAAAATCTCCGAATATAAGATATTGTCTGCTAAAATAAAACGCCATTTAACGCAATATCTGTGTGGCCAGTCAGACACTCTTAAGCTTCTCCCTAGAAATTTTCGAAGACAAGATGAAGCATTTTAGCCCGGAAATAAAAACTCGGAAAATAATATAGTGTCTGTCAAAAAGCACACTATTTAAGGCAAAATCTCTGTTGCCAGTCAGTCACGGTTAAGTCTCTCCCTAGAAATTTTCGAAGACAAAATAAACCATTTTAACCCGGGAAATAAGATATTTTCTGTCAAAATACCACACCATTGAACGTAAAATCTGTGTGGCCAGTCAGACACTCTTAGGCTGCTTCCTAGAAGTTTGCGAAGACAAAAAAAAACATTGTAACCCGGAAAATAAGATATTGTCTGTCAAAATACCACACCATTGAACGCAAAATCTGTGTGGCCAGTCAGTTAGTGTTAAGCTTCTCCCTAGAAGTTTTCAAAGACCAATTGAAGCATTTCAACCCGGAATATAAGATGTTATCTGTCAAAATACTACACCATTGAACGCAAAAACTCCGAAAATAAGATATTGTCTGCCAAGATACCACACCATTTAACGCAAGATCTGTGTGGCCAATCAGACACTCTTAGGCTTCTCCCTAGAAATTTTCTAAGACAAAATGAAGCATTTCAACCCGTAAAAGAAGCTGTTGTCTGTCAAAATACCACACCATTGAACGCAAGAACTCCGAAAATAAGATATTGTCTGTCAAAATACCACACCATTGAACGCAAAGTCTGCGTGGCTAGTCAGTTAGTGTTAAGCTTCTCAGTAGATATTTTCGAAGACAAAATGAAGCATTTCAAACAGGCAAATAAGACGTTGTCTGTCAAAATACCACACCATTGACCACAAAAACTCCGAAGATAAGATTTGTCTCTAAAAGTACCACACCATTTAACGCAAAAGCTGTGTGGCCAGTCAGACACTCTTAAGCTTCTTCTTAGAAGTTTGCGAAGACAAAATAAAACACTTTAACCCGGAAAATAAGATATTGTCTGTCAAAATACCACACTATTGAACGAAAATCTGTGTGGCCAGTCAGTTAGTGTTAAGCTTCTCCCTAGAAGTTTTCGAAGACCAATTGAAGCATTTCAAGCCGGAATATAAGATGTTATCTGTCAAAATACCACACAATTGAACGCAAAAACTCCGAAAATAAGATATTGTCTGCTAAAATAATACACCATTTAACGCAAGATCTGTGTGGCCAGTCAGACACCCTTAGGCTTCTAGCTAGAAATTTTCGAAGACAAAATTAAGCATTTTAGCCCGGAAAATAAGACGCTATCTGTCAAAATACCACACCACTGAACGCAAAAACTCAGAAAATAATATAGTGTCTGTCAAAATACCACACCATTGAACACAAAATCTGTGTGGCCAGTCAGTTAGTGTTAAGCTTCTCCCTAGAAATTTTCGAAGACAAATTGAAGCATTTCAATCCGTAAAATAAGATGTTGTCTGTCAAAATACCACACCATTGACCACAAAAACTCCGAAAATAAAATATTGTCTGTCAAAATACCACACCATTGAACGCAAAATCTGTTTGGCCAGTCAGTTAGGGTTAAGCTTCTCCCTAGAAATTTTTGAACACAAAATGAACTATTGCAACCCGTAAAATAAGATGTTGTCTGTCAAAATACCACACCATTGAACGCAGAAACTCCGAAAATAAGATATTGTCGGTAAAAATACCACACCATTGAACGCAATATCTGTGTGGCCAGTCAGACACTCTTAAGCTTCTTCCTAGAAGTTTGCGAAGACAAAACAAAACATTTTAATCCGGAAAATAAGATCTTGTCTGTCAAAATACCACACCATTGACCACAGAAGCTCAGAAAATAAAATATTGTCTGTCAAAATACCACACCATTGAACGCAAAATCTGTGTGGCCAGTCAGTTAGTGTTAAGCTTCTCCCTAGAAATTTTCGAAGACAAAATGAACCGTTTCAACCCGGAATATAAGATGTTATCTGTCAAAATACCACACCATTGAACGCAAAAACTCCGAATATAAGATATTGTCTGCTAAAATAATACGCCATTTAACGCAATATCTGTGTGGCCAGTCAGACACTCTTAAGCTTCTCCCTAGAAATTTTCGAAGACAAAATGAAGCATTTTAGCCCTTAGAATAAGACGCTATCTATCAAAATACCACACCATTGAACGCAAAAACTCCGAAAATAAGATATTGTCTGTCAAAACACCACACCATTTAAGGCAAAATCTGTGTTGCCAGTCAGTCACGGTTAAGTCTCTCCCTAGAAATTTCCGAAGACAAAATGAACCATTTTAACCCGGAAAATAAGATACTGTCTGTCAAAGTACCACACCATTGAACGCAAAATCTGTGTGGAGAGTCAGGCGCTCTTAAGCTTCACCCTAGAAGTTTTCGAAGACAAAATATAACATTTTAACTCGGAAAGTAAGATATTGTCTCTCAAGCTACCACACCATTGGACGCAAAATCCGTGTGGCCAGTCAGTTAGTGTTATGTTTCTCCCTAGAAATTTTCGAAGACAAAATGAACCATTTTAACCCGGAAAATAAGATATCATCTGTCAAAGCACCACACCATTGAACGCAAAATCTGTGTGGCCAGTCAGTTAGTGTTAAGCTTCTCCCTAGAAGTTTTCAAAGACCAATTGAAGCATTTCGACCCGGAATATAAGATGTTATCTGTCAAAATACTACACCATTGAACGCAAAAACTCTGAAAATAAGATATTGTCTGTCAAAATACCACACCATTTAACGCGAGTTCTGTGTGGCCAGTCAGACATTCTTAAGCTTCTCCCTAGAAATTTTCGAAGCCAAAATGAAGCATTTCAAGGGTAAAAGAAGATGTTGTCTGTCAAAATACCACACCAATGAACGCAAACACTCCGAAAATAAGATATTGTCTGTCAAAATACCACACCATTGAACGCAAAATCTGCGTGGCCAGTCAGTTAGTGTTAAGCTTCTCCCTAGAAGTTTTCAAAGACCAATTGAAGCATTTCGACCCGGAATATAAGATGTTATCTGTCAAAATACTACACCATTGAACGCAAAAACCCCGAAAATAAGATATTGTCTGTCAAAATACCACAACATTGAACGCAAGATCTGTGTGGCCAGTCAGACATTCTTAAGCTTCTCCCTGGAAATTTTGGAAGACAAATTGAAGCATTTCAACCCGTAAAATAAGATGTTGTCTGTCAAAATAACACACCATTGACCGCAAAGCTCCGAAAATAAAATATTGCCCGTCAAAGTACCACACCATTGAACGCAAAATATGTGTGGGCAGTCAGTTAGGGTTAAGCTTCTCCCTAGAAATTTTTCAAGACAAAATGAAGCATTTCAACCCGTAAAATATGATGTTGTCTGTCAAAATACCACACCATTGACCGCAGAAACTCCGAAAATTAGATATTTTCTGTCGAAATACCACACCATTCAACGCAAAACCTGTGTGGCCAGCCAGTTAGTGTTAAGCTTCTCCCCAGAAATTTTTGAAGACAAAATGAAGCATTTCAATCCGTAAAATAAGATGTTGTCTGTCAAAATACCACACCAATGACCGCAAAAACTCCGAAAATAAAATATTGCCTGTCAAAATACCACACCATTGAACGCGAAATATGTGTGGGCAGTCAGTTAGGGTTAAGCTTCTCCCTAGAAATTTTTCAAGACAAAATGAAGCATTTCAACCCGTAAAATATGATGTTGTCTGTCAAAATACCACACCATTGACCGCAGAAACTCCGAAAATTAGATATTTTCTGTCGAAATACCACACCATTCAACGCAAAACCTGTGTGGCCAGCCAGTTAGTGTTAAGCTTCTCCCTAAAAATTATCGAAGACAAAATGAAGCATTTCAACCCGTAAAATAAGATGTTGTCTGCCAAAATACCACACCATTGAACGCAAGAACTCCGAAAATAAGATAATGTCTGTCAAAATACCACACCATTTAACGCAAATTCTGTGTGGCCAGTCGTTAGTGTTAAGCTTCTCCATAGAAATTTTCGAAGACAAAATGAACCATTTCAACCCATAAAATAAGATGTTGTCTGTCAAAATACCACACCATTGAACGCAAAAACTCCGAAAATAAGATATTGTCTGTCAAAATACCACACCATTGAACGCAAAAACTCCGAAAATAAGATATTGTCTGTAAAAATACCACACCATTGAACGCAATATCTGTGTGGCCAGTCAGTTAATGTTAAGCTTCGACCTAGAAGATTTCGAAGACCAATTGAAGCATTTCAACCCGGAATATAAGATCCTGTCTGTCAAAATCTTACACCATTGAACGCAAAAACTCCGAAAATAAGATATTGTCTGCCAAGATACCACACCATTTAACGCAAGATCTGTGTGGGGAGTCAGACACTCTTAGGCTTCTCCCTAGAAATTTTCGAAGACAAAATGAAGCATTTTAGCCCTTAAAATAAGACGCTATCTATCAAAATACCACACCATTGAACGCAAGAACTCCGAAAATAAGATATTGTCTGTCAAAATACCACACCATTGAACGCAAAAACTCCGAAAATAAGATATTGTCTGTAAAAATACCACACCATTGAACGCAATATCTGTGTGGCCAGTCAGACACTCTTAAGCTTCTTCCTAGAAGTTTGCGAAGACAAAATAAAACATTTTAACCCGGAAAATAAGATATTATCTATCAAAATACCACACTATTGAACGCAAAATCTGTGTGGCCAGTCAGTTAGTGGTAAGCTTCTCCCTAGAAGATTTCGAAGACCAATTGAAGCATTTCAAACCGGAATATAAGATGTTATCTGTCAAAATACTACACCATTGAACGCAAAAACTCCGAAATAAGATATTGTCTGCCAAGATACCACACCATGTAACGCAAGATCTGTGTGGCCAGTCAGATACTCTTAGGCTTCTCCCTAGAAAATTTCGAAGACAAAATGAAGCATTTTAGCCCTTAGAATAAGACGCTATCTATCAAAATACCACACCATTGAACGCAAAAACTCCGAAAATAAGATATTGTCTGTCAAAACACCACACCATTTAAGGCAAAATCTGTGTTGCCAGTCAGTCACGGTTAAGTCTCTCCCTAGAAATTTCCGAAGACAAAATGAACCATTTTAACCCGGAAAATAAGATACTGTCTGTCAAAGTACCACACCATTGAACGCAAAATCTGTGTGGAGAGTCAGGCGCTCTTAAGCTTCACCCTAGAAGTTTTCGAAGACAAAATATAACATTTTAACTCGGAAAGTAAGATATTGTCTCTCAAGCTACCACACCATTGGACGCAAAATCCGTGTGGCCAGTCAGTTAGTGTTATGTTTCTCCCTAGAAATTTTCGAAGACAAAATGAACCATTTTAACCCGGAAAATAAGATATCATCTGTCAAAGCACCACACCATTGAACGCAAAATCTGTGTGGCCAGTCAGTTAGTGCTAACTTTCTCCATAGAAATTTTCGAAGACAAAACGAACCATTTTAACCCGGAAAATAAGATATTATCTGTCAAAGCACCACACCATTGAACGCGAAATCTGTGTGGCCAGTCAGTTAGTGTTAAATTTCTCCCTAAAAATTTTCGAAGACAAAAAGAACCATTTTAACCCGGAAAATAAGATATTGTCTGTCAAAATACCACACCATTGAACGCAAAATCTGTGAAGCCAGTCAGACACTCTTAATCTTCTTCCTAAAAGTTTGCGAAGACAAAATAAAACATTGTAAACCGGAAAATAAGATATTGTCTGTCAAAATACCACACTATTGAACGCAATATCTGTGGGGCCAGTCAGTTAGTGTTAAGCTTCTCCATAGAAGATTTCGAAGACCAATTGAAGCATTTCAACCCGGAATATAAGATGTTATCTGTCAAAATGCTACACCATTGAACGCAAGAACTCCGAAAATAAGATAATGTCTGTCAAAATACCAGACCATTTAACGTGTGGCCAGTCAGACATACTTAAGCTTCTCCCTAGAAATTTTTGAAGACAAAATAAATCATTTCAACCCGGAAAATAAGATGTTGTCTGTCAAAATACCACACCATTGAACGCAAAATATGTGTGGCCAGTCAGTTAGTGCTAAGCTTCTCCCTAGAAGTTTTCGAAGACCAATTGAAGCATTTCAACCCGGGACATAAGATGTTATCTGTCAAAATACCACACCATTGAAGGCAAAAACTCCGAAAATAAAATATTGCCTGTCAAAATACCACACCATTTAACGTGTGGCCAGTCAGACATTCTTAAGCTTCTCCCTAGAAATTTTCGAAGACAAATTGAAGCATTTCAATCCATAAAATAAGATGTTGTCTGTCAAAATACCACACCATTGACCACAAAAACTCCGGAAATAAAATATTGTCTGTCAAAATACCACACCATTGAACGCAAAATCTGTGTGGCCAGTCAGTTACTGTTAAGCTTCTCCCTAGAAATTCTCGAAGACAAAATGAAAAATTTCAACCCGGAAAATAAGATGTTGTCTGTCAAAATAAGACACCATTGAACGCAGAAACTCCGAAAATAAGATATTGTCGGTAAAAATACCACACCATTGAACGCAGTATCTATGTGGCCAGTCAGACACTCTTAAGCTTCTTCCTAGAAGTTTGCGAAGACAAAATAAAACATTTTAATCCGGAAAATAAGATATTGTCTGTCAAAATACCACACCATTGACCACAAAAACTCAGAAAATAAAATATTGTCTGTCAAAATACCACACCATTGAACGCAAAATATGTGTGGCCAGTCAGTTAGTGTTAAGCTTCTCCCTAGAAAATTTCGAAGACCAATGGAACCATTTCAACCCGGAATATAAGATGTTATCTGTCAAAATACCACACCATTGAACGCAAAATCTGTGAAGCCAGTCAGACACTCTTAGGCTTCTTCCCAAAAGTTTGCGAAGACAAAATAAAACATTGTAACCCGGAAAATAAGATATTGTCTGTCAAAATACCACACTATTGAGCGCAAAATCTGTGTGGCCAGTCAGTTGGTGTTAAGCTTCTCCCTAGAAGTTTTCGAAGACCAATTGAAGCATTTCAACCCGGAATATAAGATGTTATCTGTCAAAATACTACACCATTGAACGCAAAAACTCCGAAAATAAGATATTGTCCGCCAGACATTCTTAAGCTTCTCCCTAGAAATTTTCGAAGTCAAATTGGAGCATTTCAATCCGTAAAATAAAATGTTGTCTGTCAAAATACCACACCAATGAACGCAAACACTCCGAAAATAAGATATTGTCTGTCAAAATACCACACCATTGAACGCAAAATCTGCGTGGCCAGTCAGTTAGTGTTAAGCTTCTCCCTAGAAGTTTTCGAAGACCAATTGAAGCATTTCAATCCGTAAAATAAGATGTTGTCTGTCGAAATACCACACCATTGACCACAAAAACTCCGAAAATAAAATATTGTCTGTCAAAATACCACACCATTGAACGCAAAATCTGTGTGGCCAGTCAGTTAGGGTTAAGCTTCTCCCTAGAAATTTTTGAACACAAAATGAACTATTTCAACCCGTAAAATAAGATGTTGTCTGTCAAAATACCACACCATTGAACGCAGAAACTCCGAAAATAAGATATTGTCGGTAAAAATACCACACCATTGAACGCAAAAACTCAGAAAATAATATAGTGTCTGTCAAAATACCACACCATTGAACACAAAATCTGTGTGGCCAGTCAGTTAGTGTTAAGCTTCTCCCTAGAAATTTTCGAAGACAAATTGAAGCATTTCAATCCGTAAAATAAGATGTTGTCTGTCAAAATACCACACCATTGACCACAAAAACTCCGAAAATAAAATATTGTCTGTCAAAATACCACACCATTGAACGCAAAATCTGTGTGGCCAGTCAGTTAGGGTTAAGCTTCTCCCTAGAAATTTTTGAACACAAAATGAACTATTTCAACCCGTAAAATAAGATGTTGTCTGTCAAAATACCACACCATTGAACGCAGAAACTCCGAAAATAAGATATTGTCGGTAAAAATACCACACCATTGAACGCAAAAACTCAGAAAATAATATAGTGTCTGTCAAAATACCACACCATTGAACACAAAATCTGTGTGGCCAGTCAGTTAGTGTTAAGCTTCTCCCTAGAAATTTTCGAAGACAAATTGAAGCATTTCAATCCGTAAAATAAGATGTTGTCTGTCAAAATACCACACCATTGACCACAAAAACTCCGAAAATAAAATATTGTCTGTCAAAATACCACACCATTGAACGCAAAATCTGTGTGGTCAGTCAGTTAGGGTTAAGCTTCTCCCTAGAAATTTTTGAACACAAAATGAACTATTTCAACCCGTAAAATAAGATGTTGTCTGTCAAAATACCACACCATTGAACGCAGAAACTCCGAAAATAAGATATTGTCTGTAAAAATACCACACTATTGAACGCAATATCTGTGTGGCCAGTCAGACACTCTTACGCTTCTTCCTAAAAGTTTGCGAAGACAAAATAAAACATTGTAACCCGGAAAATAAGATATTGTCTGTCAAAATACCACACTATTGAACGCAATATCTGCGGGGCCAGTCAGTTAGTGTTAAGCTTCTCCATAGAAGATTTCGAAGACCAATTGAAGCATTTCAACCCGGAATATAAGATGTTATCTGTCAAAATGCTACACCATTGAACGCAAGAACTCCGAAAATAAGATAATGTCTGTCAAAATACCAGACCATTTAACGTGTGGCCAGTCAGACATACTTAAGCTTCTCCCTAGAAATTTTTGAAGACAAAATAAACCATTTCAACCCGGAAAATAAGATGTTGTCTGTCAAAATACCACACCATTGAACGCAAAAACTCAGAAAATAAAATATTGTCGGTCAAAATAACACACCATTGAACGCAAAATCTGTGTGGCCAGTCAGTTAGTGTTAAGCTTCTCCCTAGAAATTTTCGAAGACAAAATGAACCATTTCAACCCGGAATATAAGATGTTATCTGACAAAATACCACACCATTGAACGCAAAAACTCCGAATATAAGATATTGTCTGCTAAAATAATACGCCATTTAACGCAATATCTGTGTGGCCAGTCAGTCACGGTTAAGTCTCTCCCTAGAAATTTTCGAAGACAAAATGAACCATTTTAACCCGGAAAATCAAATATTGTCTGTCAAAATACCACACCATTGAACGTAAAATCTGTGTGGCCAGTCAGACACTCTTAGGCTTCTTCCTAGAAGTTTGCGAAGACAAAATAAAACATTGTAACCCGGAAAATAAGATATTGTCTGTCAAAATACCACACCATTTAACGCGAGTTCTGTGTGGCCAGTCAGTTAGTGTTAAGCTTCTCCCTAGAAGTTTTCAAAGACCAATTGAAGCATTTCAACCCGGAATATAAGATGTTATCTGTCAAAATACTTCACCATTGAACGCAAAAGCTGCGAAAATAAGATATTGTCTGTCAAAATACCACAACATTGAACGCAAGATCTGTGTGGCCAGTCAGACATTCTTAAGCTTCTCCCTGGAAATTTTCGAAGAAAAATTGAAGCATTTCAACCCGTAAAATAAGATGTTGTCTGTCAAAATACCACACCATTGTCCGCAAAAACTCCGAAAATAAAATACTGCCTGTCAAAATACCACACCATTGAACGCGAAATATGTGTGGGCAGTCAGCTAGGGTTAAGCTTCTCCCTTGAAATTTTTCAAGACTAAATGAAGCATTTCAACCCGTAAAATATGATGCTGTCTGTCAAAATACCACACCATTTAACGCAGAAACTCCGAAAATAAGATATTTTCTGTCGAAATACCACACCATTGAACGCAAAATCTGTGTGGCCAGTCACGCAGTGTTAAGCTTCTCCCTAAAAATTATAGAATTCAAAATGAAGCATTTCAACCCGTAAAATAAGATGTTGTCTGTCAAAATACCATACCATTGAACGCAAGAACTCCGAAAATAAGATATTGTCTGTCAAAATACCACACCATTTAACGCGAGTTCTGTGTGGCCAGTCAGTTAGTGTTAAGCTTCTCCCTAGAAGTTTTCAAAGACCAATTGAAGCATTTCAACCCGGAATATAAGATGTTATCCGTCAAAATACTTCACCATTGAACGCAAAAGCTGCGAAAATAAGATATTGTCTGTCAAAATACCACAACATTGAACGCAAAATCTGTGTGGCCAGTCAGTTAGTGCTAACTTTCTCCATAGAAATTTTCGAAGACAAAGCGAACCATTTTAACCCGGAAAATAAGATATTATCTGTCAAAGCACCACACCATTGAACGCGAAATCTGTGTGGCCAGTCAGTTAGTGTTAAATTTCTCCCTAGAAATTTTCGAAGACAAAAAGAACCATTTTAACCCGGAAAATAAGATATTGTCTGTCAAAATACCACACCATTGAACGCAAAATCTGTGAAGCCAGTCAGACACTCTTAATCTTCTTCCTAAAAGTTTGCGAAGACAAAATAAAACATTGTAACCCGGAAAATAAGATATTGTCTGTCAAAATACCACACTATTGAACGCAATATCTGTGGGGCCAGTCAGTTAGTGTTAAGCTTCTCCATAAAAGATTTCGAAGACCAATTGAAGCATTTCAACCCGGAATATAAGATGTTATCTGTCAAAATGCTACACCATTGAACGCAAGAACTCCGAAAATAAGATAATGTCTGTCAAAATACCAGACCATTTAACGTGTGGCCAGTCAGACATACTTAAGCTTCTCCCTAGAAATTTTTGAAGACAAAATAAACCATTTCAACCCGGAAAATAAGATGTTGTCTGTCAAAATACCACACCATTGAACGCAAAATATGTGTGGCCAGTCAGTTAGTGCTAAGCTTCTCCCTAGAAGTTTTCGAAGACCAATTGAAGCATTTCAACCCGGGACATAAG
This sequence comes from Brachypalpus laphriformis, assembly GCA_945910035.1. Classification (NCBI taxonomy): domain Eukaryota; kingdom Metazoa; phylum Arthropoda; class Insecta; order Diptera; family Syrphidae; genus Brachypalpus; species Brachypalpus laphriformis. Next base: position 133,603,143 of record OX246754.1, read on the forward strand.
ATGTTATCTGTCAAAATACCACACCATTGAAGGCAAAAACTCCGAAAATAAAATATTGCCTGTCAAAATACCACACCATTTAACGTGTGGCCAGTCAGACATTCTTAAGCTTCTCCCTAGAAATTTTCGAAGACAAATTGAAGCATTTCAATCCATAAAATAAGATGTTGTCTGTCAAAATACCACACCATTGACCACAAAAACTCCGGAAATAAAATATTGTCTGTCAAAATACCACACCATTGAACGCAAAATCTGTGTGGCCAGTCAGTTACTGTTAAGCTTCTCCCTAGAAATTCTCGAAGACAAAATGAAAAATTTCAACCCGGAAAATAAGATGTTGTCTGTCAAAATAAGACACCATTGAACGCAGAAACTCCGAAAATAAGATATTGTCGGTAAAAATACCACACCATTGAACGCAGTATCTATGTGGCCAGTCAGACACTCTTAAGCTTCTTCCTAGAAGTTTGCGAAGACAAAATAAAACATTTTAATCCGGAAAATAAGATATTGTCTGTCAAAATACCACACCATTGACCACAAAAACTCAGAAAATAAAATATTGTCTGTCAAAATACCACACCATTGAACGCAAAATATGTGTGGCCAGTCAGTTAGTGTTAAGCTTCTCCCTAGAAAATTTCGAAGACCAATTGAACCATTTCAACCCGGAATATAAGATGCTATCTGTCAAAATACCACACCATTGAACGCAAAATCTGTGAAGCCAGTCAGACACTCTTAGGCTTCTTCCCAAAAGTTTGCGAAGACAAAATAAAACATTGTAACCCGGAAAATAAGATATTGTCTGTCAAAATACCACACTATTGAGCGCAAAATCTGTGTGGCCAGTCAGTTGGTGTTAAGCTTCTCCCTAGAAGTTTTCGAAGACCAATTGAAGCATTTCAACCCGGAATATAAGATGTTATCTGTCAAAATACTACACCATTGAACGCAAAAACTCCGAAAATAAGATATTGTCCGCCAGACATTCTTAAGCTTCTCCCTAGAAATTTTCGAAGACAAATTGGAGCATTTCAATCCGTAAAATAAGATGTTGTCTGTCAAAATACCACACCAATGAACGCAAACACTCCGAAAATAAGATATTGTCTGTCAAAATACCACACCATTGAACGCAAAATCTGCGTGGCCAGTCAGTTAGTGTTAAGCTTCTCCCTAGAAGTTTTCGAAGACCAATTGAAGCATTTCAATCCGTAAAATAAGATGTTGTCTGTCGAAATACCACACCATTGACCACAAAAACTCCGAAAATAAAATATTGTCTGTCAAAATACCACACCATTGAACGCAAAATCTGTGTGGCCAGTCAGTTAGGGTTAAGCTTCTCCGTAGAAATTTTTGAACACAAAATGAACTATTTCAACCCGTAAAATAAGATGTTGTCTGTCAAAATACCACACCATTGAACGCAGAAACTCCGAAAATAAGATATTGTCGGTAAAAATACCACACCATTGAACGCAAAAACTCAGAAAATAATATAGTGTCTGTCAAAATACCACACCATTGAACACAAAATCTGTGTGGCCAGTCAGTTAGTGTTAAGCTTCTCCCTAGAAATTTTCGAAGACAAATTGAAGCATTTCAATCCGTAAAATAAGATGTTGTCTGTCAAAATACCACACCATTGACCACAAAAACTCCGAAAATAAAATATTGTCTGTCAAAATACCACACCATTGAACGCAAAATCTGTGTGGCCAGTCAGTTAGGGTTAAGCTTCTCCCTAGAAATTTTTGAACACAAAATGAACTATTTCAACCCGTAAAATAAGATGTTGTCTGTCAAAATACCACACCATTGAACGCAGAAACTCCGAAAATAAGATATTGTTGGTAAAAATACCACACCATTGAACCCAAAAACTCAGAAAATAATATAGTGTCTGTCAAAATACCACACCATTGAACACAAAATCTGTGTGGCCAGTCAGTTAGTGTTAAGCTTCTCCCTAGAAATTTTCGAAGACAAATTGAAGCATTTCAATCCGTAAAATAAGATGTTGTCTGTCAAAATACCACACCATTGACCACAAAAACTCCGAAAATAAAATATTGTCTGTCAAAATACCACACCATTGAACGCAAAATCTGTGTGGCCAGTCAGTTAGGGTTAAGCTTCTCCCTAGAAATTTTTGAACACAAAATGAACTATTTCAACCCGTAAAATAAGATGTTGTCTGTCAAAATACCACACCATTGAACGCAGAAACTCCGAAAATAAGATATTGTCTGTAAAAATACCACACTATTGAACGCAATATCTGTGTGGCCAGTCAGACACTCTTACGCTTCTTCCTAGAAGTTTCGGAAGACAAAATAAAACATTTTAATCCGGAAAATAAGATATTGTTTGTCAAAATACCACACCATTGACCACAAAAACTCAGAAAATAAAATATTGTCGGTCAAAATAACACACCATTGAACGCAAAATCTGTGTGGCCAGTCAGTTAGTGTTAAGCTTCTCCCTAGAAATTTTCGAAGACAAAATGAACCATTTCAACCCGGAATATAAGATGTTATCTGACAAAATACCACACCATTGAACGCAAAAACTCCGAATATAAGATATTGTCTGCTAAAATAATACGCCATTTAACGCAATATCTGTGTGGCCAGTCAGTCACGGTTAAGTCTCTCCCTAGAAATTTTCGAAGACAAAATGAACCATTTTAACCCGGAAAATCAAATATTGTCTGTCAAAATACCACACCATTGAACGTAAAATCTGTGTGGCCAGTCAGACACTCTTAGGCTTCTTCCTAGAAGTTTGCGAAGACAAAATAAAACATTGTAACCCGGAAAATAAGATATTGTCTGTCAAAATACCACACCATTGAACGCAAAATCTGTGTGGCCAGTCAGTTAGTGTTAAGCTTCTCCCTAGAAGTTTTCGAAGACCAATTGAAGCATTTCAACCCGGAATATAAGATGCTATCTGTCAAAATACTACACCATTGAACGCAAAACTCCGAAAATAAGATATTGTCTGTCAAAATACCACACCATTTAACGCGAGTTCTGTGTGGCCAGTCAGTTAGTGTTAAGCTTCTCCCTAGAAGTTTTCAAAGACCAATTGAAGCATTTCAACCCGGAATATAAGATGTTATCTGTCAAAATACTTCACCATTGAACGCAAAAGCTGCGAAAATAAGATATTGTCTGTCAAAATACCACAACATTGAACGCAAGATCTGTGTGGCCAGTCAGACATTCTTAAGCTTCTCCCTGGAAATTTTCGAAGAAAAATTGAAGCATTTCAACCCGTAAAATAAGATGTTGTCTGTCAAAATACCACACCATTGTCCGCAAAAACTCCGAAAATAAAATACTGCCTGTCAAAATACCACACCATTGAACGCGAAATATGTGTGGGCAGTCAGCTAGGGTTAAGCTTCTCCCTTGAAATTTTTCAAGACTAAATGAAGCATTTCAACCCGTAAAATATGATGCTGTCTGTCAAAATACCACACCATTTAACGCAGAAACTCCGAAAATAAGATATTTTCTGTCGAAATACCACACCATTGAACGCAAAATCTGTGTGGCCAGTCACGCAGTGTTAAGCTTCTCCCTAAAAATTATAGAATTCAAAATGAAGCATTTCAACCCGTAAAATAAGATGTTGTCTGTCAAAATACCATACCATTGAACGCAAGAACTCCGAAAATAAGATATTGTCTGTCAAAATACCACACCATTTAACGCGAGTTCTGTGTGGCTAGTCAGACATTCTTTAGCTTCTCCCTAGAAATGTTCGAAGACAAAATGAAGCATTTCAACCGTAAAAGAAGATGTTGTCTGTCAAAATACCACACCAATGAACGCAAAAACTCCAAAAATAAGATATTGTCTGTCAAAATACCACACCATTGAACGCAAAATCTGCGTGGCCAGTCAGTTAGTGTTAAGCTTCTCCCTAGAAGTTTTCGAAGACCAACTGAGGCATTTCAACCCGGAATATAAGATGTTATCTGTCAAAATACTGCACCATTGAACGCAAAATCTCCGAAAATAAGATATTGTCTGTCAAAATACCACACCATTGAACGCAAGATCTGTGTGGCCAGTCAGACATTCTTAAGCTTCTCCCTGGAAATTTTCGAAGACAAATTGAAGCATTTCAACCCGTAAAATAAGATGTTGTCTGTCAAAATACCACACCACTGAACGCAAAAACTCCGAAAATAAAATATTGCCCGTCAAAATACGACACCATTGAACGCAAAATATGTTCGGGCAGTCAATTAGGGTTAAGCTTCTCCCTAAAAATTATCGAAGACAAAATGAAGCATTTCAATCCGTAAAATAAGATGTTCTCTGTCAAAATACCACACCATTGAACGCAAGAACTCCGAAAATAAGATAATGTCTGTCAAAATACCAGACCATTGAACGCAAATTCTGTGTGGCCAGTCGTTAGTGTTAAGCTTCTCCCTAGAAATTTTCAAATACAAAATTAACCATTTCAACCCGTAAAATAAGATGTTGTCTGTCAAAATACCACACCATTGAACGCAGAAACTCCGAAAATAAGATATTGTCGGTAAAAATACCACACCATTGAACGCAATATCTGTGTGGCCAGTCAGACACTCTTAAGCTTCTTCCTAGAAGTTTGCGAAGACAAAACAAAACATTTTAATCCGGAAAATAAGATCTTGTCTGTCAAAATACCACACCATTGACCACAAAAGCTCAGAAAATAAAATATTGTCTGTCAAAATACCACACCATTGAACGCAAAATCTGTGTGGCCAGTCAGTTAGTGTTAAGCTTCTCCCTAGTAATTTTCGCAGACAAAATGAACCGTTTCAACCCGGAATATAAGATGTTATCTGTCAAAATACCACACCATTGAACGCAAAAACTCCGAATATAAGATATTGTCTGCTAAAATAATACGCCATTTAACGCAATATCTGTGTGGCCAGTCAGACACTCTTAAGCTTCTCCCTAGAAATTTTCGAAGACAAGATGAAGCATTTTAGCCCTGAAATAAAAACTCGGAAAATAATATAGTGTCTGTCAAAAAGCACACTATTTAAGGCAAAATCTCTGTTGCCAGTCAGTCACGGTTAAGTCTCTCCCTAGAAATTTTCGAAGACAAAATAAACCATTTTAACCCGGGAAATAAGATATTTTCTGTCAAAATACCACACCATTGAACGTAAAATCTGTGTGGCCAGTCAGACACTCTTAGGCTGCTTCCTAGAAGTTTGCGAAGACAAAAAAAAACATTGTAACCCGGAAAATAAGATATTGTCTGTCAAAATACCACACCATTGAACGCAAAATCTGTGTGGCCAGTCAGTTAGTGTTAAGCTTCTCCCTAGAAGTTTTCGAAGACCAATTGAAGCATTTCAACCCAGAATATAAGATGTTATCTGTCAAAATACTACACCATTGAACGCAAAAACTCCGAAAATAAGATATTGTCTGTCAAAATACCACACCATTTAACGCGAGTTCTGTGTGGCAAGTCAGACATTCTTAAGCTTCTCCCTAGAAATTTTCGAAGCCAAAATGAAGCATTTCAAACGTAAAAGAAGATGTTGTCTGTCAAAATACCACACCAATGAACGCAAACACTCCGAAAATAAGATATTGTCTGTCAAAATACCACACCATTGAACGCAAAATCTGCGTGGCCAGTCAGTTAGTGTTAAGCTTCTCCCTAGAAGTTTTCAAAGACCAATTGAAGCATTTCGACCCGGAATATAAGATGTTATCTGTCAAAATACTACACCATTGAACGAAAAAACCCCGAAAATAAGATATTGTCTGTCAAAATACCACATCATTGAACGCAAGAACTCCGAAAATAAGATATTGTCTGTCAAAATACCACACCATTGAACGCAAAGTCTGCGTGGCTAGTCAGTTAGTGTTAAGCTTCTCAGTAGATATTTTCGAAGACAAAATGAAGCATTTCAAACAGGCAAATAAGACGTTGTCTGTCAAAATACCACACCATTGACCACAAAAACTCCGAAGATAAGATATTGTCTCTAAAAGTACCACACCATTAAACGCAAAAGCTGTGTGGCCAGTCAGACACTCTTAAGCTTCTTCTTAGAAGTTTGCGAAGACAAAATAAAACATTTTAACCCGGAAAATAAGATATTGTCGGTAAAAATACCACACCATTGAACGCAATATCTGTGTGGCCAGTCAGACACTCTTAAGCTTCTCCCTAGAAGTTTTCAAAGACCAATTGAAGCATTTCAACCCGGAATATAAGATGTTATCTGTCAAAATACTACACCATTGAACGCAAAAACTCCGAAAATAAGATATTGTCTGCCAAGATACCACACCATTTAACGCAAGATCTGTGTGGCCAATCAGACACTCTTAGGCTTCTCCCTAGAAATTTTCTAAGACAAAATGAAGCATTTCAACCCGTAAAAGAAGCTGTTGTCTGTCAAAATACCACACCATTGAACGCAAGAACTCCGAAAATAAGATATTGTCTGTCAAAATACCACACCATTGAACGCAAAATCTGTGTGGCCAGTCAGTTAGTGTTAAGCTTCTCCCTAGAAGTTTTCAAAGACCAATTGAAGCATTTCAACCCGGAATATAAGATGTTATCTGTCAAAATACTACACCATTGAAGGCAAAAACTCCGAAAATAAGATATTGTCTGCCAAGATACCACACCATTTAACGCAAGATCTGTGTGGCCAGTCAGACATTCTTAAGCTTCTCCCTAGAAATTTTCGAAGCCAAAATGAAGCATTTCAAACGTAAAAGAAGATGTTGTCTGTCAAAATACCACACCAATGAACGCAAACACTCCGAAAATAAGATATTGTCTGTCAAAATACCACACCATTGAACGCAAAATCTGCGTGGCCAGTCAGTTAGTGTTAAGCTTTTCCCTAGAAGTTTTCAAAGACCAATTGAAGCATTTCAACCCGGAATATAAGATGTTATCTGTCAAAATACTACACCATTGAACGCAAAAACTATCTGTCAAAATACCACACCATTGAACGCAAAAACTCAGAAAATAATATAGTGTCTGTCAAAATACCACACCATTGAACGCAAAATCTGTGTGGCCAGTCAGTTAGTGTTAAGCTTCTCCCTAGAAATTTTCGAAGATAAACTGAAGCATTTCAATCCGTAAAATAAGATGTTGTCTGTCAAAATACCACACCATTGACCACAAAAACTCCGAAAATAAAATATTGTCTGTCAAAATACCACACCATTGAACGCAAAATCTGTGTGGCCAGTCAGTTAGGGTTAAGCTTCTCCCTAGAAATTTTTGAAGACAAAATGAACTATTTCAACCCGTAAAATAAGATGTTGTCTGTCAAAATACCACACCATTGAACGCAGAAACTCCGAAAATAAGATATTGTCGGTAAAAATACCACACCATTGAACGCAATATCTGTGTGGCCAGTCAGACACTCTTAAGCTTCTTCCTAGAAGTTTGCGAAGACAAAACAAAACATTTTAATCCGGAAAATAAGATCTTGTCTGTCGAAATACCACACCATTGACCACAAAAGCTCAGAAAATAAAATATTGTCTGTCAAAATACCACACCATTGAACGCAAAATCTGTGTGGCCAGTCAGTTAGTGTTAAGCTTCTCCCTAGAAGTTTTCAAAGACCAATTGAAGCATTTCAACCCGGAATATAAGATGTTATCTGTCAAAATACTACACCATTGAACGCAAAAACTCCGAAAATAAGATATTGTCTGCCAAGATACCACACCATTTAACGCAAGATCTGTGTGGCCAATCAGACACTCTTAGGCTTCTCCCTAGAAATTTTCTAAGACAAAATGAAGCATTTCAACCCGTAAAAGAAGCTGTTGTCTGTCAAAATACCACACCATTGAACGCAAGAACTCCGAAAATAAGATATTGTCTGTCAAAATACCACACCATTGAACGCAAAGTCTGCGTGGCTAGTCAGTTAGTGTTAAGCTTCTCAGTAGATATTTTCGAAGACAAAATGAAGCATTTCAAACAGGCAAATAAGACGTTGTCTGTCAAAATACCACACCATTGACCACAAAAACTCCGAAGATAAGATATTGTCTCTAAAAGTACACACCATTAAACGCAAAAGCTGTGTGGCCAGTCAGACATTCTTAAGCTTCTTCTTAGAAGTTTGCGAAGACAAAATAAAACACTTTAACCCGGAAAATAATATATTGTCTGTCAAAATACCACACTATTGAACGAAAATCTGTGTGGCCAGTCAGTTAGTGTTAAGCTTCTCCCTAGAAGTTTTCGAAGACCAATTGAAGCATTTCAAGCCGGAATATAAGATGTTATCTGTCAAAATACCACACCATTGAACGCAAAAACTCCGAAAATAAGATATTGTCTGCTAAAATAATACACCATTTAACGCAAGATCTGTGTGGCCAGTCAGACACCCTTAGGCTTCTAGCTAGAAATTTTCGAAGACAAAATTAAGCATTTTAGCCCGGAAAATAAGACGCTATCTGTCAAAATACCACACCACTGAACGCAAAAACTCAGAAAATAATATAGTGTCTGTCAAAATACCACACCATTGAACACAAAATCTGTGTGGCCAGTCAGTTAGTGTTAAGCTTCTCCCTAGAAGTTTTCGAAGACCAATTGAAGCATTTCCACCCAGAATATAAGATGTTATCTGTCAAAATACTACACCATTGAAGGCAAAAACTCCGAAAATAAGATATTGTCTGTCAAAATACCACACCATTTAACGCGAGTTCTGTGTGGCCAGTCAGACATTCTTAAGCTTCTCCCTAGAAATTTTCGAAGCCAAAATGAAGCATTTCAAACGTAAAAGAAGATGTTGTCTGTCAAAATACCACACCAATGAACGCAAACACTCCGAAAATAAGATCTTGTCTGTCAAAATACCACACCATTGACCACAAAAACTCAGAAAATAAAATATTGTCTGTCAAAATACCACACCATTGAACGCAAAATCTGTGTGGCCAGTCAGTTAGTGTTAAGCTTCTCCCTAGAAGTTTTCGAAGACCAATTGAAGCATTTCCACCCAGAATATAAGATGTTATCTGTCAAAATACTACACCATTGAACGCAAAAACTCCGAAAATAAGATATTGTCTGTCAAAATACCACACCATTTAACGCGAGTTCTGTGTGGCCAGTCAGACATTCTTAAGCTTCTCCCTAGAAATTTTCGAAGCCAAAATGAAGCATTTCAAACGTAAAAGAAGATGTTGTCTGTCAAAATACCACACCAATGAACGCAAACACTCCGAAAATAAGATATTGTCTGTCAAAATACCACACCATTGAACGCAAAATCTGCGTGGCCAGTCAGTTAGTGTTAAGCTTCTCCCTAGAAGTTTTCAAAGACCAATTGAAGCATTTCAACCCGGAATATAAGATGTTATCTGTCAAAATACTACACCATTGAACGCAAAAACTATCTGTCAAAATACCACACCACTGAACGCAAAAACTCAGAAAATAATATAGTGTCTGTCAAAATACCACACCATTGAACGCAAAATCTGTGTGGCCAGTCAGTTAGTGTTAAGCTTCTCCCTAGAAATTTTCGAAGATAAATTGAAGCATTTCAATCCGTAAAATAAGATGTTGTCTGTCAAAATACCACACCATTGACCACAAAAACTCCGAAAATAAAATATTGTCTGTCAAAATACCACACCATTGAACGCAAAATCTGTGTGGCCAGTCAGTTAGGGTTACGCTTCTCCCTAGAAATTTTTGAAGACAAAATGAACTATTTCAACCCGTAAAATAAGATGTTGTCTGTCAAAATACCACCCCATTGAACGCAGAAACTCCGAAAATAAGATATTGTCGGTAAAAATACCACACCATTGAACGCAATATCTGTGTGGCCAGTCAGACACTCTTAAGCTTCTTCCTAGAAGTTTGCGAAGACAAAACAAAACATTTTAATCCGGAAAATAAGATCTTGTCTGTCAAAATACCACACCATTGACCACAAAAGCTCAGAAAATAAAATATTGTCTGTCAAAATACCACACCATTGAACGCAAAATCTGTGTGGCCAGTCAGTTAGTGTTAAGCTTCTCCCTAGAAATTTTCGAAGACAAAATGAACCGTTTCAACCCGGAATATAAGATGTTATCTGTCAAAATACCACACCATTGAACGCAAAATCTCCGAATATAAGATATTGTCTGCTAAAATAAAACGCCATTTAACGCAATATCTGTGTGGCCAGTCAGACACTCTTAAGCTTCTCCCTAGAAATTTTCGAAGACAAGATGAAGCATTTTAGCCCGGAAATAAAAACTCGGAAAATAATATAGTGTTTGTCAAAAAGCACACTATTTAAGGCAAAATCTCTGTTGCCAGTCAGTCACGGTTAAGTCTCTCCCTAGAAATTTTCGAAGACAAAATAAACCATTTTAACCCGGGAAATAAGATATTTTCTGTCAAAATACCACACCATTGAACGTAAAATCTGTGTGGCCAGTCAGACACTCTTAGGCTGCTTCCTAGAAGTTTGCGAAGACAAAAAAAAACATTGTAACCCGGAAAATAAGATATTGTCTGTCAAAATACCACACCATTGAACGCAAAATCTGTGTGGCCAGTCAGTTAGTGTTAAGCTTCTCCCTAGAAGTTTTCGAAGACCAATTGAAGCATTTCAACCCAGAATATAAGATGTTATCTGTCAAAATACTACACCATTGAACGCAAAAACTCCGAAAATAAGATATTGTCTGTCAAAATACCACACCATTTAACGCGAGTTCTGTGTGGCCAGTCAGACATTCTTAAGCTTCTCCCTAGAAATTTTCGAAGCCAAAATGAAGCATTTCAACCGTAAAAGAAGATGTTGTATGTCAAAATACCACACTAATGAACGCAAACACTCCGAAAATAAGATATTGTCTGTCAAAATACCACACCATTGAACGCAAAATCTGCGTGGCCAGTCAGTTAGTGTTAAGCTTCTCCCTAGAAGATTTCAAAGACCAATTGAAGCATTTCAACCCGGAATATAAGATGTTATCTGTCAAAATACTACACCATTGAACGCAAAAACTCCGAAAATAAGATATTGTCTGCCAAGATACCACACCATTTAACGCAAGATCTGTGTGGCCAATCAGACACTCTTAGGCTTCTCCCTAGAAATTTTCTAAGACAAAATGAAGCATTTCAACCCGTAAAAGAAGCTGTTGTCTGTCAAAATACCACACCATTGAACGCAAGAACTCCGAAAATAAGATATTGTCTGTCAAAATACCACACCATTGAACGCAAAGTCTGCGTGGCTAGTCAGTTAGTGTTAAGCTTCTCAGTAGATATTTTCGAAGACAAAATGAAGCATTTCAAACAGGCAAATAAGACGTTGTCTGTCAAAATACCACACCATTGACCACAAAAACTCCGAAGATAAGATATTGTCTCTAAAAGTACCACACCATTTAACGCAAAAGCTGTGTGGCCAGTCAGGCACTCTTAAGCTTCTTCTTAGAAGTTTGCGAAGACAAAATAAAACACTTTAACCCGGAAAATAAGATATTGTCTGTCAAAATACCACACTATTGAACGAAAATCTGTGTGGCCAGTCAGTTAGTGTTAAGCTTCTCCCTAGAAGTTTTCGAAGACCAATTGAAGCATTTCAAGCCGGAATATAAGATGTTATCTGTCAAAATACCACACCATTGAACGCAAAAACTCCGAAAATAAGATATTGTCTGCTAAAATAATACACCATTTAACGCAAGATCTGTGTGGCCAGTCAGACACCCTTAGGCTTCTAGCTAGAAATTTTCGAAGACAAAATTAAGCATTTTAGCCCGGAAAATAAGACGCTATCTGTCAAAATACCACACCACTGAACGCAAAAACTCAGAAAATAATATAGTGTCTGTCAAAATACCACACCATTGAACACAAAATCTGTGTGGCCAGTCAGTTAGTGTTAAGCTTCTCCCTAGAAATTTTCGAAGACAAATTGAAGCATTTCAATCCGTAAAATAAGATGTTGTCTGTCAAAATACCACACCATTGACCACAAAAACTCCGAAAATAAAATATTGTCTGTCAAAATACCACACCATTGAACGCAAAATCTGTGTGGCCAGTCAGTTAGGGTTAAGCTTCTCCCTAGAAATTTTTGAACACAAAATGAACTATTTCAACCCGTAAAATAAGATGTTGTCTGTCAAAATACCACACCATTGAACGCAGAAACTCCGAAAATAAGATATTGTCGGTAAAAATACCACACCATTGAACGCAATATCTGTGTGGCCAGTCAGACACTCTTAAGCTTCTTAATAGAAGTTTGCGAAGACAAAACAAAACATTTTAATCCGGAAAATAAGATCTTGTCTGTCAAAATACCACACCATTGACCACAAAAGCTCAGAAAATAAAATATTGTCTGTCAAAATACCACACCATTGAACGCAAAATCTGTGTGGCCAGTCAGTTAGTGTTAAGCTTCTCCCTAGTAATTTTCGAAGACAAAATGAACCGTTTCAACCCGGAATATAAGATGTTATCTGTCAAAATACCACACCATTGAACGCAAAAACTCCGAATATAAGATATTGTCTGCTAAAATAATACGCCATTTAACGCAATATCTGTGTGGCCAGTCAGACACTCTTAAGCTTCTCCCTAGAAATTTTCGAAGACAAGATGAAGCATTTTAGCCCTGAAATAAAAACTCGGAAAATAATATAGTGTCTGTCAAAAAGCACACTATTTAAGGCAAAATCTCTGTTGCCAGTCAGTCACGGTTAAGTCTCTCCCTAGAAATTTTCGAAGACAAAATAAACCATTTTAACCCGGGAAATAAGATATTTTCTGTCAAAATACCACACCATTGAACGTAAAATCTGTGTGGCCAGTCAGACACTCTTAGGCTGCTTCCTAGAAGTTTGCGAAGACAAAAAAAAACATTGTAACCCGGAAAATAAGATATTGTCTGTCAAAATACCACACCATTGAACGCAAAATCTGTGTGGCCAGTCAGTTAGTGTTAAGCTTCTCCCTAGAAGTTTTCGAAGACCAATTGAAGCATTTCAACCCAGAATATAAGATGTTATCTGTCAAAATACTACACCATTGAACGCAAAAACTCCGAAAATAAGATATTGTCTGTCAAAATACCACACCATTTAACGCGAGTTCTGTGTGGCCAGTCAGACATTCTTAAGCTTCTCCCTAGAAATTTTCGAAGCCAAAATGAAGCATTTCAAACGTAAAAGAAGATGTTGTCTGTCAAAATACCACACCAATGAACGCAAACACTCCGAAAATAAGATATTGTCTGTCAAAATACCACACCATTGAACGCAAAATCTGCGTGGCCAGTCAGTTAGTGTTAAGCTTCTCCCTAGAAGTTTTCAAAGACCAATTGAAGCATTTCGACCCGGAATATAAGATGTTATCTGTCAAAATACTACACCATTGAACGAAAAAACCCCGAAAATAAGATATTGTCTGTCAAAATACCACATCATTGAACGCAAGAACTCCGAAAATAAGATATTGTCTGTCAAAATACCACACCATTGAACGCAAAGTCTGCGTGGCTAGTCAGTTAGTGTTAAGCTTCTCAGTAGATATTTTCGAAGACAAAATGAAGCATTTCAAACAGGCAAATAAGACGTTGTCTGTCAAAATACCACACCATTGACCACAAAAACTCCGAAGATAAGATATTGTCTCTAAAAGTAATACACCATTAAACGCAAAAGCTGTGTGGCCAGTCAGACACTCTTAAGCTTCTTCTTAGAAGTTTGCGAAGACAAAATAAAACATTTTAACCCGGAAAATAAGATATTGTCGGTAAAAATACCACACCATTGAACGCAATATCTGTGTGGCCAGTCAGACACTCTTAAGCTTCTCCCTAGAAGTTTTCAAAGACCAATTGAAGCATTTCAACCCGGAATATAAGATGTTATCTGTCAAAATACTACACCATTGAACGCAAAAACTCCGAAAATAAGATATTGTCTGCCAAGATACCACACCATTTAACGCAAGATCTGTGTGGCCAATCAGACACTCTTAGGCTTCTCCCTAGAAATTTTCTAAGACAAAATGAAGCATTTCAACCCGTAAAAGAAGCTGTTGTCTGTCAAAATACCACACCATTGAACGCAAGAACTCCGAAAATAAGATATTGTCTGTCAAAATACCACACCATTGAACGCAAAATCTGTGTGGCCAGTCAGTTAGTGTTAAGCTTCTCCCTAGAAGTTTTCAAAGACCAATTGAAGCATTTCAACCCGGAATATAAGATGTTATCTGTCAAAATACTACACCATTGAAGGCAAAAACTCCGAAAATAAGATATTGTCTGCCAAGATACCACACCATTTAACGCAAGATCTGTGTGGCCAGTCAGACATTCTTAAGCTTCTCCCTAGAAATTTTCGAAGCCAAAATGAAGCATTTCAAACGTAAAAGAAGATGTTGTCTGTCAAAATACCACACCAATGAACGCAAACACTCCGAAAATAAGATATTGTCTGTCAAAATACCACACCATTGAACGCAAAATCTGCGTGGCCAGTCAGTTAGTGTTAAGCTTCTCCCTAGAAGTTTTCAAAGACCAATTGAAGCATTTCAACCCGGAATATAAGATGTTATCTGTCAAAATACTACACCATTGAAGGCAAAAACTCCGAAAATAAGATATTGTCTGCCAAGATACCACACCATTTAACGCAAGATCTGTGTGGCCAGTCAGACATTCTTAAGCTTCTCCCTAGAAATTTTCGAAGCCAAAATGAAGCATTTCAAACGTAAAAGAAGATGTTGTCTGTCAAAATACTACACCAATGAACGCAAACACTCCGAAAATAAGATATTGTCTGTCAAAATACCACACCATTGAACGCAAAATCTGCGTGGCCAGTCAGTTAGTGTTAAGCTTCTCCCTAGAAGTTTTCAAAGACCAATTGAAGCATTTCAACCCGGAATATAAGATGTTATCTGTCAAAATACTACACCATTGAACGCAAAAACTATCTGTCAAAATACCACACCACTGAACGCAAAAACTCAGAAAATAATATAGTGTCTGTCAAAATACCACACCATTGAACGCAAAATCTGTGTGGCCAGTCAGTTAGTGTTAAGCTTCTCCCTAGAAATTTTCGAAGATAATCTGAAGCATTTCAATCCGGAAAATAAGATCTTGTCTGTCAAAATACCACACCATTGAACGCAAAATCTGTGTGGCCAGTCAGTTAGTGTTAAGCTTCTCCCTAGAAGTTTTCAAAGACCAATTGAAGCATTTCAACCCGGAATATAAGATGTTATCTGTCAAAATACTACACCATTGAAGGCAAAAACTCCGAAAATAAGATATTGTCTGCCAAGATACCACACCATTTAACGCAAGATCTGTGTGGCCAGTCAGACATTCTTAAGCTTCTCCCTAGAAATTTTCGAAGCCAAAATGAAGCATTTCAAACGTAAAGGAAGATGTTGTCTGTCAAAATACCACACCAATGAACGCAAACACTCCGAAAATAAGATATTGTCTGTCAAAATACCACACCATTGAACGCAAAATCTGCGTGGCCAGTCAGTTAGTGTTAAGCTTCTCCCTAGAAGTTTTCAAAGACCAATTGAAGCATTTCGACCCGGAATATAAGATGTTATCTGTCAAAATACTACACCATTGAACGAAAAAACCCCGAAAATAAGATATTGTCTGTCAAAATACCACACCATTGAACGCAAAATCTGTGTGGCCAGTCAGTTAGTGTTAAGCTTCTCCCTAGTAATTTTCGAAGACAAAATGAACCGTTTCAACCCGGAATATAAGATGTTATCTGTCAAAATACCACACCATTGAACGCAAAAACTCCGAATATAAGATATTGTCTGCTAAAATAATACGCCATTTAACGCAATATCTGTGTGGCCAGTCAGACACTCTTAAGCTTCTCCCTAGAAATTTTCGAAGACAAAATGAAGCATTTTAGCCCGGAAATAAAAACTCGGAAAATAATATAGTGTCTGTCAAAAACCACACTATTTAAGGCAAAATCTGTGTTGCCAGTCAGTCACGGTTAAGTCTCTCCCTAGAAATTTTCGAAGACAAAATACACCATTTTAACCCGGGAAATAAGATATTTTCTGTCAAAATACCACACCATTGAACGTAAAATCTGTGTGGCCAGTCAGACACTCTTAGGCTGCTTCCTAGAAGTTTGCGAAGACAAAAAAAAACATTGTAACCCGGAAAATAAGATATTGTCTGTCAAAATACCACACCATTGAACGCAAAATCTGTGTGGCCAGTCAGTTAGTGTTAAGCTTCTCCCTAGAAGTTTTCGAAGACCAATTGAAGCATTTCAACCCAGAATATAAGATGTTATCTGTCAAAATACCACACCATTGAACGCAAAAACTCCGAAAATAACATATTGTCTGTCAAAATACCACACCATTTAACGCGAGTTCTGTGTGGCCAGTCAGACATTCTTAAGCTTCTCCCTAGAAATTTTCGAAGCCAAAATGAAGCATTTCAAGGGTAAAAGAAGATGTTGTCTGTCAAAATACCACACCAATGAACGCAAACACTCCGAAAATAAGATATTGTCTGTCAAAATACCACACCATTGAACGCAAAATCTGCGTGGCCAGTCAGTTAGTGTTAAGCTTCTCCCTAGAAGTTTTCAAAGACCAATTGAAGCATTTCGACCCGGAATATAAGATGTTATCTGTCAAAATACTACACCATTGAACGCAAAAACCCCGAAAATAAGATATTGTCTGTCAAAATACCACAACATTGAACGCAAGATCTGTGTGGCCAGTCAGACATTCTTAAGCTTCTCCCTGGAAATTTTGGAAGACAAATTGAAGCATTTCAACCCGTAAAATAAGATGTTGTCTGTCAAAATACTACACCATTGACCGCAAAAACTCCGAAAATAAAATATTGCCCGTCAAAGTACCACACCATTGAACGCAAAATATGTGTGGGCAGTCAGTTAGTGTTAAGCTTCTCCCCAGAAATTTTCGAAGACAAAATGAAGCATTTCAATCCGTAAAATAAGATGTTGTCTGTCAAAATACCACACCAATGACCGCAAAAACTCCGAAAATAAAATATTGCCTGTCAAAATACCACACCATTGAACGCGAAATATGTGTGGGCAGTCAGTTAGGGTTAAGCTTCTCCCTAGAAATTTTTCAAGACAAAATGAAGCATTTCAACCCGTAAAATATGATGTTGTCTGTCAAAATACCACACCATTGACCGCAGAAACTCCGAAAATTAGATATTTTCTGTCGAAATACCACACCATTCAACGCAAAACCTGTGTGGCCAGCCAGTTAGTGTTAAGCTTCTCCCTAAAAATTATCGAAGACAAAATGAAGCATTTCAACCCGTAAAATAAGATGTTGTCTGCCAAAATACCACACCATTGAACGCAAGAACTCCGAAAATAAGATAATGTCTGTCAAAATACCACACCATTTAACGCAAATTCTGTGTGGCCAGTCGTTAGTGTTAAGCTTCTCCATAGAAATTTTCGAAGACAAAATGAACCATTTCAACCCATAAAATAAGATGTTGTCTGTCAAAATACCACACCATTGAACGCAAAAACTCCGAAAATAAGATATTGTCTGTCAAAATACCACACCATTGAACGCAAAAACTCCGAAAATAAGATATTGTCTGTAAAAATACCACACCATTGAACGCAATATCTGTGTGGCCAGTCAGTTAATGTTAAGCTTCGACCTAGAAGATTTCGAAGACCAATTGAAGCATTTCAACCCGGAATATAAGATGCTGTCTGTCAAAATCTTACACCATTGAACGCAAAAACTCCGAAAATAAGATATTGTCTGCCAAGATACCACACCATTTAACGCAAGATCTGTGTGGGGAGTCAGACACTCTTAGGCTTCTCCCTAGAAATTTTCGAAGACAAAATGAAGCATTTTAGCCCTTAAAATAAGACGCTATCTATCAAAATACCACACCATTGAACGCAAGAACTCCGAAAATAAGATATTGTCTGTCAAAATACCACACCATTGAACGCAAAAACTCCGAAAATAAGATATTGTCTGTAAAAATACCACACCATTGAACGCAATATCTGTGTGGCCAGTCAGACACTCTTAAGCTTCTTCCTAGAAGTTTGCGAAGACAAAATAAAACATTTTAACCCGGAAAATAAGATATTATCTATCAAAATACCACACTATTGAACGCAAAATCTGTGTGGCCAGTCAGTTAGTGGTAAGCTTCTCCCTAGAAGATTTCGAAGACCAATTGAAGCATTTCAAACCGGAATATAAGATGTTATCTGTCAAAATACTACACCATTGAACGCAAAAACTCCGAAATAAGATATTGTCTGCCAAGATACCACACCATGTAACGCAAGATCTGTGTGGCCAGTCAGATACTCTTAGGCTTCTCCCTAGAAAATTTCGAAGACAAAATGAAGCATTTTAGCCCTTAGAATAAGACGCTATCTATCAAAATACCACACCATTGAACGCAAAAACTCCGAAAATAAGATATTGTCTGTCAAAACACCACACCATTTAAGGCAAAATCTGTGTTGCCAGTCAGTCACGGTTAAGTCTCTCCCTAGAAATTTCCGAAGACAAAATGAACCATTTTAACCCGGAAAATAAGATACTGTCTGTCAAAGTACCACACCATTGAACGCAAAATCTGTGTGGAGAGTCAGGCGCTCTTAAGCTTCACCCTAGAAGTTTTCGAAGACAAAATATAACATTTTAACTCGGAAAGTAAGATATTGTCTCTCAAGCTACCACACCATTGGACGCAAAATCCGTGTGGCCAGTCAGTTAGTGTTATGTTTCTCCCTAGAAATTTTCGAAGACAAAATGAACCATTTTAACCCGGAAAATAAGATATCATCTGTCAAAGCACCACACCATTGAACGCAAAATCTGTGTGGCCAGTCAGTTAGTGCTAACTTTCTCCATAGAAATTTTCGAAGACAAAACGAACCATTTTAACCCGGAAAATAAGATATTATCTGTCAAAGCACCACACCATTGAACGCGAAATCTGTGTGGCCAGTCAGTTAGTGTTAAATTTCTCCCTAAAAATTTTCGAAGACAAAAAGAACCATTTTAACCCGGAAAATAAGATATTGTCTGTCAAAATACCACACCATTGAACGCAAAATCTGTGAAGCCAGTCAGACACTCTTAATCTTCTTCCTAAAAGTTTGCGAAGACAAAATAAAACATTGTAAACCGGAAAATAAGATATTGTCTGTCAAAATACCACACTATTGAACGCAATATCTGTGGGGCCAGTCAGTTAGTGTTAAGCTTCTCCATAGAAGATTTCGAAGACCAATTGAAGCATTTCAACCCGGAATATAAGATGTTATCTGTCAAAATGCTACACCATTGAACGCAAGAACTCCGAAAATAAGATAATGTCTGTCAAAATACCAGACCATTTAACGTGTGGCCAGTCAGACATACTTAAGCTTCTCCCTAGAAATTTTTGAAGACAAAATAAACCATTTCAACCCGGAAAATAAGATGTTGTCTGTCAAAATACCACACCATTGAACGCAAAATATGTGTGGCCAGTCAGTTAGTGCTAAGCTTCTCCCTAGAAGTTTTCGAAGACCAATTGAAGCATTTCAACCCGGGACATAAGGTGTTATCTGTCAAAATACCACACCATTGAAGGCAAAAACTCCGAAAATAAAATATTGCCTGTCAAAATACCACACCATTTAACGTGTGGCCAGTCAGACATTCTTAAGCTTCTCCCTAGAAATTTTCGAAGACAAATTGAAGCATTTCAATCCATAAAATAAGATGTTGTCTGTCAAAATACCACACCATTGACCACAAAAACTCCGGAAATAAAATATTGTCTGTCAAAATACCACACCATTGAACGCAAAATCTGTGTGGCCAGTCAGTTACTGTTAAGCTTCTCCCTAGAAATTCTCGAAGACAAAATGGAAAATTTCAACCCGGAAAATAAGATGTTGTCTGTCAAAATAAGACACCATTGAACGCAGAAACTCCGAAAATAAGATATTGTCGGTAAAAATACCACACCATTGAACGCAAAATCTGTGTGGCCAGTCAGTTAGGGTTAAGCTTCTCCCTAGAAATTTTTGAACACAAAATGAACTATTTCAACCCGTAAAATAAGATGTTGTCTGTCAAAATACCACACCATTGAACGCAGAAACTCCGAAAATAAGATATTGTCGGTAAAAATACCACACCATTGAACGCAAAAACTCAGAAAATAATATAGTGTCTGTCAAAATACCACACCATTGAACACAAAATCTGTGTGGCCAGTCAGTTAGTGTTAAGCTTCTCCCTAGAAATTTTCGAAGACAAATTGAAGCATTTCAATCCGTAAAATAAGATGTTGTCTGTCAAAATACCACACCATTGACCACAAAAACTCCGAAAATAAAATATTGTCTGTCAAAATACCACACCATTGAACGCAAAATCTGTGTGGCCAGTCAGTTAGGGTTAAGCTTCTCCCTAGAAATTTTTGAACACAAAATGAACTATTTCAACCCGTAAAATAAGATGTTGTCTGTCAAAATACCACACCATTGAACGCAGAAACTCCGAAAATAAGATATTGTCTGTAAAAATACCACACTATTGAACGCAATATCTGTGTGGCCAGTCAGACACTCTTACGCTTCTTCCTAGAAGTTTCGGAAGACAAAATAAAACATTTTAATCCGGAAAATAAGATATTGTCTGTCAAAATACCACACCATTGACCACAAAAACTCAGAAAATAAAATATTGTCGGTCAAAATAACACACCATTGAACGCAAAATCTGTGTGGCCAGTCAGTTAGTGTTAAGCTTCTCCCTAGAAATTTTCGAAGACAAAATGAACCATTTCAACCCGGAATATAAGATGTTATCTGACAAAATACCACACCATTGAACGCAAAAACTCCGAATATAAGATATTGTCTGCTAAAATAATACGCCATTTAACGCAATATCTGTGTGGCCAGTCAGTCACGGTTAAGTCTCTCCCTAGAAATTTTCGAAGACAAAATGTACCATTTTAACCCGGAAAATCAAATATTGTCTGTCAAAATACCACACCATTGAACGTAAAATCTGTGTGGCCAGTCAGACACTCTTAGGCTTCTTCCTAGAAGTTTGCGAAGACAAAATAAAACATTGTAACCCGGAAAATAAGATATTGTCTGTCAAAATACCACACCATTGAACGCAAAATCTGTGTGGCCAGTCAGTTAGTGTTAAGCTTCTCCCTAGAAGTTTTCGAAGACCAATTGAAGCATTTCAACCCGGAATATAAGATGTTATCTGTCAAAATACTACACCATTGAACGCAAAACTCCGAAAATAAGATATTGTCTGTCAAAATACCACACCATTTAACGCGAGTTCTGTGTGGCCAGTCAGTTAGTGTTAAGCTTCTCCCTAGAAGTTTTCAAAGACCAATTGAAGCATTTCAACCCGGAATATAAGATGTTATCTGTCAAAATACTTCACCATTGAACGCAAAAGCTGCGAAAATAAGATATTGTCTGTCAAAATACCACAACATTGAACGCAAGATCTGTGTGGCCAGTCAGACATTCTTAAGCTTCTCCCTGGAAATTTTCGAAGAAAAATTGAAGCATTTCAACCCGTAAAATAAGATGTTGTCTGTCAAAATACCACACCATTGTCCGCAAAAACTCAGAAAATAAATTACTGCCTGTCAAAATACCACACCATTGAACGCGAAATATGTGTGGGCAGTCAGCTAGGGTTAAGCTTCTCCCTTGAAATTTTTCAAGACTAAATGAAGCATTTCAACCCGTAAAATATGATGCTGTCTGTCAAAATACCACACCATTTAACGCAGAAACTCCGAAAATAAGATATTTTCTGTCGAAATACCACACCATTTAACGCAAAATCTGTGTGGCCAGTCACGCAGTGTTAAGCTTCTCCCTAAAAATTATAGAAGACAAAATGAAGCATTTCAACCCGTAAAATAAGATGTTGTCTGTCAAAATACCATACCATTGAACGCAAGAACTCCGAAAATAAGATATTGTCTGTCAAAATACCACACCATTTAACGCGAGTTCTGTGTGGCTAGTCAGACATTCTTTAGCTTCTCCCTAGAAATGTTCGAAGACAAAATGAAGCATTTCAACCGTAAAAGAAGATGTTGTCTGTCAAAATACCACACCAATGAACGCAAAAACTCCAAAAATAAGATATTGTCTGTCAAAATACCACACCATTGAACGCAAAATCTGCGTGGCCAGTCAGTTAGTGTTAAGCTTCTCCCTAGAAGTTTTCGAAGACCAACTGAGGCATTTCAACCCGGAATATAAGATGTTATCTGTCAAAATACTGCACCATTGAACGCAAAATCTCCGAAAATAAGATATTGTCTGTCAAAATACCACACCATTGAACGCAAGATCTGTGTGGCCAGTCAGACATTCTTAAGCTTCTCCCTGGAAATTTTCGAAGACAAATTGAAGCATTTCAACCCGTAAAATAAGATGTTGTCTGTCAAAATACCACACCACTGAACGCAAAAACTCCGAAACTAAAATATTGCCCGTCAAAATACGACACCATTGAACGCAAAATATGTTCGGGCAGTCAATTAGGGTTAAGCTTCTCCCTAAAAATTATCGAAGACAAAATGAAGCATTTCAATCCGTAAAATAAGATGTTCTCTGTCAAAATACCACACCATTGAACGCAAGAACTCCGAAAATAAGATAATGTCTGTCAAAATACCAGACCATTGAACGCAAATTCTGTGTGGCCAGTCGTTAGTGTTAAGCTTCTCCCTAGAAATTTTCAAATACAAAATTAACCATTTCAACCCGTAAAATAAGATGTTGTCTGTCAAAAAACCACACCATTGAACGCAAAAACTCCGAAAATAAAATATTGTCTGTCAAAATACCACACTATTGAACGAAAATCTGTGTGGCCAGTCAGTTAGTGTTAAGCTTCTCCCTAGAAGTTTTCGAAGACCAATTGAAGCATTTCAACCCGGAATATAAGATGTTATCTGTCAAAATACCACACCATTGAACGTAAAAACTCCGAAAATAAGATATTGTCTGCTAAAATAATACACCATTTAACGCAAGATCTGTGTGGCCAGTCAGTTAGTGTTAAGCTTCTCCCTAGAAATTTTCGAAGACAAAATGAAGCATTTTAGCCCTTAAAATAAGACGCTATCTATCAAAATACCACACCATTGAACGCAAGAACTCCGAAAATAAGATATTGTCTGTCAAAATACCACACCATTGAACGCAAAAACTCCGAAAATAAGATATTGTCTGTAAAAATACCACACCATTGAACGCAATATCTGTGTGGCCAGTCAGACACTCTTAAGCTTCTTCCTAGAAGTTTGCGAAGACAAAATAAAACATTTTAACCCGGAAAATAAGATATTATCTATCAAAATACCACACTATTGAACGCAAAATCTGTGTGGCCAGTCAGTTAGTGGTAAGCTTCTCCCTAGAAGATTTCGAAGACCAATTGAAGCATTTCAAACCGGAATATAAGATGTTATCTGTCAAAATACTACACCATTGAACGCAAAAACTCCGAAATAAGATATTGCCTGTCAAAATACCACACCATTTAACGTGTGGCCAGTCAGACATTCTTAAGCTTCTCCCTAGAAATTTTCGAAGACAAATTGAAGCATTTCAATCCATAAAATAAGATGTTGTCTGTCAAAATACCACACCATTGACCACAAAAACTCCGGAAATAAAATATTGTCTGTCAAAATACCACACCATTGAACGCAAAATCTGTGTGGCCAGTCAGTTAGGGTTAAGCTTCTCCCTAGAAATTTTTGAACACAAAATGAACTATTTCAACCCGTAAAATAAGATGTTGTCTGTCAAAATACCACACCATTGAACGCAGAAACTCCGAAAATAAGATATTGTCGGTAAAAATACCACACCATTGAACGCAAAAACTCAGAAAATAATATAGTGTCTGTCAAAATACCACACCATTGAACACAAAATCTGTGTGGCCAGTCAGTTAGTGTTAAGCTTCTCCCTAGAAATTTTCGAAGACAAATTGAAGCATTTCAATCCGTAAAATAAGATGTTGTCTGTCAAAATACCACACCATTGACCACAAAAACTCCGAAAATAAAATATTGTCTGTCAAAATACCACACCATTGAACGCAAAATCTGTGTGGCCAGTCAGTTAGGGTTAAGCTTCTCCCTAGAAATTTTTGAACACAAAATGAACTATTTCAACCCGTAAAATAAGATGTTGTCTGTCAAAATACCACACCATTGAACGCAGAAACTCCGAAAATAAGATATTGTCTGTAAAAATACCACACTATTGAACGCAATATCTGTGTGGCCAGTCAGACACTCTTACGCTTCTTCCTAGAAGTTTCGGAAGACAAAATAAAACATTTTAATCCGGAAAATAAGATATTGTCTGTCAAAATACCACACCATTGACCACAAAAACTCAGAAAATAAAATATTGTCGGTCAAAATAACACACCATTGAACGCAAAATCTGTGTGGCCAGTCAGTTAGTGTTAAGCTTCTCCCTAGAAATTTTCGAAGACAAAATGAACCATTTCAACCCGGAATATAAGATGTTATCTGACAAAATACCACACCATTGAACGCAAAAACTCCGAATATAAGATATTGTCTGCTAAAATAATACGCCATTTAACGCAATATCTGTGTGGCCAGTCAGTCACGGTTAAGTCTCTCCCTAGAAATTTTCGAAGACAAAATGTACCATTTTAACCCGGAAAATCAAATATTGTCTGTCAAAATACCACACCATTGAACGTAAAATCTGTGTGGCCAGTCAGACACTCTTAGGCTTCTTCCTAGAAGTTTGCGAAGACAAAATAAAACATTGTAACCCGGAAAATAAGATATTGTCTGTCAAAATACCACACCATTGAACGCAAAATCTGTGTGGCCAGTCAGTTAGTGTTAAGCTTCTCCCTAGAAGTTTTCGAAGACCAATTGAAGCATTTCAACCCGGAATATAAGATGTTATCTGTCAAAATACTACACCATTGAACGCAAAACTCCGAAAATAAGATATTGTCTGTCAAAATACCACACCATTTAACGCGAGTTCTGTGTGGCCAGTCAGTTAGTGTTAAGCTTCTCCCTAGAAGTTTTCAAAGACCAATTGAAGCATTTCAACCCGGAATATAAGATGTTATCTGTCAAAATACTTCACCATTGAACGCAAAAGCTGCGAAAATAAGATATTGTCTGTCAAAATACCACAACATTGAACGCAAGATCTGTGTGGCCAGTCAGACATTCTTAAGCTTCTCCCTGGAAATTTTCGAAGAAAAATTGAAGCATTTCAACCCGTAAAATAAGATGTTGTCTGTCAAAATACCACACCATTGTCCGCAAAAACTCCGAAAATAAATTACTGCCTGTCAAAATACCACACCATTGAACGCGAAATATGTGTGGGCAGTCAGCTAGGGTTAAGCTTCTCCCTTGAAATTTTTCAAGACTAAATGAAGCATTTCAACCCGTAAAATATGATGCTGTCTGTCAAAATACCACACCATTTAACGCAGAAACTCCGAAAATAAGATATTTTCTGTCGAAATACCACACCATTTAACGCAAAATCTGTGTGGCCAGTCACGCAGTGTTAAGCTTCTCCCTAAAAATTATAGAAGACAAAATGAAGCATTTCAACCCGTAAAATAAGATGTTGTCTGTCAAAATACCATACCATTGAACGCAAGAACTCCGAAAATAAGATATTGTCTGTCAAAATACCACACCATTTAACGCGAGTTCTGTGTGGCTAGTCAGACATTCTTTAGCTTCTCCCTAGAAATGTTCGAAGACAAAATGAAGCATTTCAACCGTAAAAGAAGATGTTGTCTGTCAAAATACCACACCAATGAACGCAAAAACTCCAAAAATAAGATATTGTCTGTCAAAATACCACACCATTGAACGCAAAATCTGCGTGGCCAGTCAGTTAGTGTTAAGCTTCTCCCTAGAAGTTTTCGAAGACCAACTGAGGCATTTCAACCCGGAATATAAGATGTTATCTGTCAAAATACTGCACCATTGAACGCAAAATCTCCGAAAATAAGATATTGTCTGTCAAAATACCACACCATTGAACGCAAGATCTGTGTGGCCAGTCAGACATTCTTAAGCTTCTCCCTGGAAATTTTCGAAGACAAATTGAAGCATTTCAACCCGTAAAATAAGATGTTGTCTGTCAAAATACCACACCACTGAACGCAAAAACTCCGAAACTAAAATATTGCCCGTCAAAATACGACACCATTGAACGCAAAATATGTTCGGGCAGTCAATTAGGGTTAAGCTTCTCCCTAAAAATTATCGAAGACAAAATGAAGCATTTCAATCCGTAAAATAAGATGTTCTCTTTCAAAATACCACACCATTGAACGCAAGAACTCCGAAAATAAGATAATGTCTGTCAAAATACCAGACCATTGAACGCAAATTCTGTGTGGCCAGTCGTTAGTGTTAAGCTTCTCCCTAGAAATTTTCAAATACAAAATTAACCATTTCAACCCGTAAAATAAGATGTTGTCTGTCAAAAAACCACACCATTGAACGCAAAAACTCCGAAAATAAAATATTGTCTGTCAAAATACCACACTATTGAACGAAAATCTGTGTGGCCAGTCAGTTAGTGTTAAGCTTCTCCCTAGAAGTTTTCGAAGACCAATTGAAGCATTTCAACCCGGAATATAAGATGTTATCTGTCAAAATACCACACCATTGAACGTAAAAACTCCGAAAATAAGATATTGTCTGCTAAAATAATACACCATTTAACGCAAGATCTGTGTGGCCAGTCAGTTAGTGTTAAGCTTCTCCCTAGAAATTTTCGAAGACAAAATGAAGCATTTTAGCCCTTAAAATAAGACGCTATCTATCAAAATACCACACCATTGAACGCAAGAACTCCGAAAATAAGATATTGTCTGTCAAAATACCACACCATTGAACGCAAAAACTCCGAAAATAAGATATTGTCTGTAAAAATACCACACCATTGAACGCAATATCTGTGTGGCCAGTCAGACACTCTTAAGCTTCTTCCTAGAAGTTTGCGAAGACAAAATAAAACATTTTAACCCGGAAAATAAGATATTATCTATCAAAATACCACACTATTGAACGCAAAATCTGTGTGGCCAGTCAGTTAGTGGTAAGCTTCTCCCTAGAAGATTTCGAAGACCAATTGAAGCATTTCAAACCGGAATATAAGATGTTATCTGTCAAAATACTACACCATTGAACGCAAAAACTCCGAAATAAGATATTGTCTGCCAAGATACCACACCATGTAACGCAAGATCTGTGTGGCCAGTCAGATACTCTTAGGCTTCTCCCTAGAAAATTTCGAAGACAAAATGAAGCATTTTAGCCCTTAGAATAAGACGCTATCTATCAAAATACCACACCATTGAACGCAAAAACTCCGAAAATAAGATATTGTCTGTCAAAACACCACACCATTTAAGGCAAAATCTGTGTTGCCAGTCAGTCACGGTTAAGTCTCTCCCTAGAAATTTCCGAAGACAAAATGAACCATTTTAACCCGGAAAATAAGATACTGTCTGTCAAAGTACCACACCATTGAACGCAAAATCTGTGTGGAGAGTCAGGCGCTCTTAAGCTTCACCCTAGAAGTTTTCGAAGACAAAATATAACATTTTAACTCGGAAAGTAAGATATTGTCTCTCAAGCTACCACACCATTGGACGCAAAATCCGTGTGGCCAGTCAGTTAGTGTTATGTTTCTCCCTAGAAATTTTCGAAGACAAAATGAACCATTTTAACCCGGAAAATAAGATATCATCTGTCAAAGCACCACACCATTGAACGCAAAATCTGTGTGGCCAGTCAGTTAGTGCTAACTTTCTCCATAGAAATTTTCGAAGACAAAACGAACCATTTTAACCCGGAAAATAAGATATTATCTGTCAAAGCACCACACCATTGAACGCGAAATCTGTGTGGCCAGTCAGTTAGTGTTAAATTTCTCCCTAAAAATTTTCGAAGACAAAAAGAACCATTTTAACCCGGAAAATAAGATATTGTCTGTCAAAATACCACACCATTGAACGCAAAATCTGTGAAGCCAGTCAGACACTCTTAATCTTCTTCCTAAAAGTTTGCGAAGACAAAATAAAACATTGTAAACCGGAAAATAAGATATTGTCTGTCAAAATACCACACTATTGAACGCAATATCTGTGGGGCCAGTCAGTTAGTGTTAAGCTTCTCCATAGAAGATTTCGAAGACCAATTGAAGCATTTCAACCCGGAATATAAGATGTTATCTGTCAAAATGCTACACCATTGAACGCAAGAACTCCGAAAATAAGATAATGTCTGTCAAAATACCAGACCATTTAACGTGTGGCCAGTCAGACATACTTAAGCTTCTCCCTAGAAATTTTTGAAGACAAAATAAACCATTTCAACCCGGAAAATAAGATGTTGTCTGTCAAAATACCACACCATTGAACGCAAAATATGTGTGGCCAGTCAGTTAGTGCTAAGCTTCTCCCTAGAAGTTTTCGAAGACCAATTGAAGCATTTCAACCCGGGACATAAGGTGTTATCTGTCAAAATACCACACCATTGAAGGCAAAAACCCCGAAAATAAAATATTGCCTGTCAAAATACCACACCATTTAACGTGTGGCCAGTCAGACATTCTTAAGCTTCTCCCTAGAAATTTTCGAAGACAAATTGAAGCATTTCAATCCATAAAATAAGATGTTGTCTGTCAAAATACCACACCATTGACCACAAAAACTCCGGAAATAAAATATTGTCTGTCAAAATACCACACCATTGAACGCAAAATCTGTGTGGCCAGTCAGTTACTGTTAAGCTTCTCCCTAGAAATTCTCGAAGACAAAATGGAAAATTTCAACCCGGAAAATAAGATGTTGTCTGTCAAAATAAGACACCATTGAACGCAGAAACTCCGAAAATAAGATATTGTCGGTAAAAATACCACACCATTGAACGCAAAATCTGTGTGGCCAGTCAGTTAGGGTTAAGCTTCTCCCTAGAAATTTTTGAACACAAAATGAACTATTTC